>OZ007500.1:44695234-46094040 GCA_963931805.1 Microdon myrmicae
CGGAGTCTACCGAGCTTGATTTTTCTTACAACATTAGCTTCAAGGTAGATTGCGTACAACTCATGGTTGTAGCGTCTTCGGAATCGTTCTCCCTCACATACGGGGCCAACAATTCTCCTTAAGACCTTTCTCTCGAACGCGGCCAAGAGTTCAGAGTGCCTTTTATTAAGCACCCAGGTCTCGGATCCTTACATGAGTACTGGTAAGACCATGGTCTTGTACAGTAGTAGCTTGGATGTTCTAGATAAATTTCGGGATTTAAAGGGCCTTGATAGACCATAGTAAGCTTTGTTGGATTTAATCAGCCGTTCGCGTGTTTCTTCTTCCATGTTGTTATCGGCTGATACTATTGACCCAAGGTAGTTAAAGGATTGCACTACTTCAAATTCGTGCTCCACTACCCTGATAGTTTGACCAACGTTAGATCTTCTCTTCGCAGAAGTTGCCACCATGTACTTAGTTTTTCCCTCATTAATGTGCAGTCCCAGTTTTTGTGCCGCCTGCTCGATCTGGGTGAAGGATTCCTGTACCGTCGATTCGGTTCTACCGATGATGTTGATGTCATCTGTGTAGGCAAGTATCTGGCTGGACTTGGTGACAATAGTCCCTCTTGTTGCAACGCCAGAGTCACGGATTGCTTTCTCCAACGACCTACTTGAGAGCATACAGAGACGAGCGATCCGCTTGATCGGGGATTCGGCGGTGATGTCGGGACTACAGTCGCTATCACATCGAAGGGGCGTAGCCGACCTCTGTCTGTCTTACAGATATTATCACGGGTACTGTTCTTCGGAGATAATTGGTATTGTTCCGCGCATTATATGCGCTCCACAAGACAATCCAACGGATCGCACCCGTTTGTGGTTCATCTCCCGACGGCGCTAACATCACTGCATCAGAACTCGTTCCGTTACAGAGCGGGGAAGCTGTGGAACTCCCTTCCCACGCGAGTGTTCCCGGAGCGTTACAACCTGTAACTGTTCAAAAAGAACTGCAACAGTTATTTGATGGCATCTCGGGGCGCCCGCTCAGCGCTATAGGTTCGCCTCTCCCGAGAGAAGTCTAATTAAAAAAAAAAAATTCTCAATAGTTTTTTAATTGCTCGATTCAGTTGTCAACTATAAAGAGCGGAATGTGGGAGTTACTAAAGAGAATGTAGTATCATCTACCAGTTCGTTCGAAACAGAACCTTCCAAGTTAGAGTGAATGGAAAGCTTTCCCGAACTTTTCACGCCGCTGCAGGCGTACCACAGGGCTCCATTCTAGGCTCCATCTTATTCAATATTTATACCTCCGATATCCCCCGCCCTGTGGACGGGAGAGTAAACCAGATATGCTACGCGGATGACGTCCTGGTGTACACGTCAACCAAAGGCCTTAGTCTCGCAACACATCGTTGCTTGGACGAACTGTATCAGTATTACAGTCGATGGAAAATTCGACTTAATCCATTCAAAGCAGTAGCTATAATTCTGAGTAGTAAACACTCCCAACCTGCTTCTCGATATTCACAGAATATTCGAATAAAAATGGGAGATACTACGATTAGACCACAGGGCAGGATGAAATATCTTGGGGTCATTTATACCCCAAAAATGAATTTCATCAAACATGTGACCCACATCCTCCAAAGGGGCCTCAGTCGGTCTAAGCAACTGCACAACATCTTGAAGTGGAGCAACAAAGTTGACACCAAAGTTAAGCTTCTCTGCTATAAGCAGCTAATCCGATCTGGAATATCGTACGCCTTTCCCATATGGTCCTGCATATCTTCGGCTCAAATGGAAAGACTTCGAGTTTTCGAAAAGAAACTCCTCAGAAGGTGCACCAATCACTTTAGAAGGCCTGACGGTCGTCATTACCCCAACTCTCACCTACACGAAGGCGCCTCCATTACCCCTATCGACGAGTACTTGCTTCAATTAGCATACAAGTACCTCGAAAGCATTCAGAACAGTGAGAACCTACTTGTTCGGGACTCTTGCGTTCTTGACCCTTCTCTCTCTCGATCTCTTCGGATCAAACCCCCACAATTTCTTCTTCAGTACAAAACTGAAGAAAGCACCCTTCCCAACAACGTTCCCCTCTATAATAGAGGATTCCTGGACCCATCCCATAGGGTCTACTATTAACAAACCACACACACGAACGCACAGTACAAGACAGCACAAACACAAACATACACACCGACCAAAGCGCAGATTATCAAACGCCAAAGACGTGATCTGCGTTTACTACCGCACCCAAGACCTACCGGTCTTGGGCGATTTCTTTCCCACCATCCCTCTATACAAGTAGTTAGAGAACACCTGGACTAACACTGTCCACACTATCCCTGGATAGCCCCGCTTTTTTCTTTTCTTTTCAGATATCGCGAGACCGAGTCCAACATCCTCACGGATGTGGGTGATTCTGGTTATCACAAGATGACCAGAAGTCAGAGACAAGATGACGGACACATCTGTCCTTGTCTCGCTAAAGTCGGCCCTCTCGCCCCCCCTTTTTTTTTTTTTTTTTTTCTAAAGAGAATATTCAACATTTTTCACAATTTTCAAAAACTCTACATGTTTTAAAATTTAAAGTTTTGTAAAAATGAGAATACAAGCCAAGCAGCTAAATTTGTGAACGGTGTTTGTGGTCCCGATCCAGACCATAGCCAATTATGCGCAATTTTGGTTTCGCTAATTCCATTCCAGTATTTTCGATATTACATATGCAAATCATACAGCTCAAAAATATCGAAAGAATCATGGAAATGATCGAACTATATTGTTAGCAGTCATAACATCAGCCAGATAGCTCCTGTCATCATTTCTTACCATTGCATCCTTAATGATAAAAAATTGGTGGCAAGAGAGAATTATGAAGATTGTTTCCTGGAATTTTACCCAACACTTTTCAGACCTTCTAAAAAAGGCATTCTGAAAGTACCTTTAAAATGGCGATAAATTATAGAACAAAACGGTTCAAATTTGACCCAAACGGGTCAAATGAACCATGTTAAATAAAGTTTTGAAATTAACGTGAAGATAATTGATTTCTTTTTCCACAAATTATTGTTTACATGGTAGAAACACTACGAGTATATTTAATGTTTGGTTTATAATCGTGTACATGTAGTAAAATACACCACAGAATAAGAATTTGTTTGAATAAATAAATAAAATAATAAATAATGCATATTATAAATATTTTGTTTAGTTAGTTTTTTTAAAAAAAAAGTAAGTGATACACCTAACTGATTTGAAGTTCTCTTGTGATTTTTCGTATTTTATTATCTAGCGTTTTGTCCTCGTGCTCACATATGTAATGGTGCCTTGAGGTACATTCTTGGCCATAGTAGAAGTATGAGTGCTTCGATGGATTGTAGGACAACCTGAGACATCTCCCTTGACCTTTAATTTCCATTGTATTATTTAATATTTGATCAGGGTCGATTTTTGTTGCGTTTACCGCAGATGAGTTGTTCGTTTCCTTCTGTAAATTATTCGCTATTGACGTTAAGTTCATATTTGGATTTACTGGCTTCGCTGAATTCGCCCAAATCCACAGTAATCCGGGATTAAGTCCTCCTAACCAAAAATCTCTACCACGATGTGTTTGTTGATTTAGCAAGTAAGCGATAAGTTCTTCATTCTCCGATACCTTCTCAAATTCGGCAAGGTATGAATTGAGTGATTTGCATGCACTGTTCGCCGTCTTCCAGTTGACCTGCTGGTCGCTGTTAATATAATAACAGTCGTCACTAATTCGTGTAAAATTCGCCGGACATGGGTCACGCACTAAATACACATAAATTAGTTGTGATATTGTTATAATATAATGCTTGTGGCAGTTTTGTAATATAATGCATACCTTCTTTTTGGTGATTTCCTGCCATTAAATAGTATATTAATTGCTCGGCCCGGTGCAAACGACTTTCTAAGTAGTCCACACGATAAACAAGCTTTTCCATGGCGCCTAATAAGTACAAATCGTTCTCGGAAACGGCGCGGATATGCTGTTGCTGCGGTGGTTGTGGTTGTTGTTGCTGATGCATTTGAGGTAAACTTTGATGACTAAGTTGTTGCTGGATGATGCTACTGTAACTTGAGGAAAGTACCCCTGGACGATGAATCGGATTAATGACTTTGGCCGGTGGACGCATATGTGGCTCCAATTCCATGACTTCTCCAATTCGCTTCGATATATACATATTATTCATTGGAATATATCTGTGATACATTTGCTCGCCTAGCTGCGTTGGTACACTATTCATTGTGCCGGTTGGCCCGAACACTTTACCACCTCGTGGTTTATATTCCGGCCTGCAAACATAGCGTTAAATATAGTAAAAATTTCACTTTCGTCAAAGTCAACTCATACCCGCCAACAGCATATTCCTCCAAGAGCTTTGACCACACCATATAGTTGTTAGTATTGGCACAGTTTTCATCGTTTATCAGACCGCGATGTTTAGGTATCGTATCTTTACAGAGAAACGGTCGAATAAGATACAAACTAACACTTAATATAAATGTTTCAAAAACTAGTTTTGTTTTCATTTTATATCAACGATTGCCTGCCTCGCTTAATTCTTTCACCGTCCAAATGATTTAGCGAATGCGAAAATCTAAGGATCCCGGAACAACACTCACTAAGCTGATGGGATTGCGTATTCGGACTGAAGGTTGACTTGATGCTGTGAAATGACGATTTTTACCGTGTGCCGCGAACGTAACTTTCTCCGGTAAATGTGTCGTAGTCTTATGCTAAACTGAATAAAGAAAAATTCATATTGTCTTTTAACAGACTTTTTCTTCACTTTTTATTGCGGAATTGTGTAGAAGAAGTGTGAAACGAGGCTGTCGCATTTGGTGGTTTATCGGTTTTCTTATGCGATATTTGTACATTTATTTGTGGTTTGTTAGTCATATTATTTGCGTGACGAAAATACCACCCTGCATTTGACACTGGCCTTTAATTTTTTATCAAAAATGAAACAAAAGTTTGTATTCCTATAAAAAAACAAATGCTGCTTATCAAAAATATTTAGATCAGATCACACCCACTTCTTAAAGCGATTGAACCATCCAGGCCTTAGTTTTGTAGGTTCAATTCACGATTATGTGCTATGAATGTCGTCGAGCAATACACTTAACAGTTATTCCTTTAAAATTGTTACCTTGTGGCGTTCTTTAATACATTCCCAAAGAACCGCCCATCCTCTTAAATTAACCACCTTCCTCTTACCATACCAAGCCATGGTACTTACATGCAATTAGGGGCAGCGTAAGCTCCCCTGCAGCATCATACCTGAAAGGAAAACCTACCCGACGGCATCCATACATCCTGAACTTTTCTGGTTCATATTCCATGAAAAACATTACGATAAACAAACGCTGGCCAGCGTATTGCTGACATAGCTGTAGCCGATATTCTTTCCACAGTTCACAATTGTGTATCGCGCCTATACCCTTAGGTCCGCGACAGTTGCGATAATTCCCCGTTATCGGCTATCAACCGATCATGAATTTGGGCATGAATATGATCATTGTTTAGGTAACCTTACCCATGCCTTGCCTATGATGACCGCCTGAAAACCTAAATTAAACATACAGTATCTCACTGTGTTCGTTTTACTTACCCGCATATTAATCTAAACATACAGCCATCCAGTCTGACCCTTTGCCACCGTCGACGAGGTTGCTGCTGAATTATGTTACCGAAATAATTTTCCTCCTTGTGCACCGGAGCCATACGGCTAGATTAGATATTGCCTACATCGGTGTTTTCAAGGAATCTTAGGCAAATACCATGACGACCCCTTTGCATCATAGGCACATCATGTACATCATGTGTGCCACCATTTGATCTGTGAAATAGCGTTTTTATTTACTTTGAAACAAAAATCTATTTCGATTTGTGGCATACTTCATCAACGATATATGAGTACATCGCCGCAGCCCCCGATGATCGTACGTTTATTTAATCAGGTGACCGCCGATCATCGTCCTCATCGCAGGGCATCGTACTTGTCCTATACGGACACATATAGAATCCTCCCCTATCAAAGCAATTCGCGGCCATTGAATCTGATGGATGTGAGTTGCATCGTTGAGTCCGATTTTAACATCCAGAGGGTGCGCACCTTCGTTTACGAATCCCCGCGGAGAGTCGCCGAAAGTCCCTGCTTTACTAATTCATTTCTGTTCGTGTGCGTCTTTGGCCATACCGTGTTTCACCAGTGCAAAATAAATATAATTTAATATAGTTTCCTTAAACAAAGTGTATTCCACTAACTTTGATTTCGTTATAATAATAAACCAGAATTGTCACCGTGCTGTAATCGAGCATTCGGGATAATGATTAATTGAGGTGAATCCCATTAACTTGGAAATGTTCGTTAAACTTATGTCAATTGACTCGCGCCGTAAAACTATAAATTGTATTAGACTTAAGTGCAAAACGGGTAAATACTTAAATAAAGGAAGGTTCAATAATAAAAACAAAGCTCCGTGTTTTATTTTACTCCTGTTGTGTACGTTTTGGGTGAACTTTGGTGAAGAACCGTGTGCGTCGTTACAATTCCGGATAATTCTCAGTGAACAACCAGTGGTGTTTTGCTCAACCTACGTCCGTGACGACGCCCCTAGCAAAACCTACCCACAACCTAACCGCGAATTAATTTTAGAAGGTTTTCATCCTACTTAAGCGATGTTGTAATATGTTTGTCATAAAGTCAGATCAACCCTCGAATGTTAATCGGGCTATCTTACTTCTCTATTTATTACTGGGTCTATAACTGGGGATCCATTTTTTTCTAGCTCTGTGAGTAGGGGTTTAGAATATATACACAGCTCAGCCAACTTGTCGTAAAAGGCGATTTAAGACTGAGTAGCAGATTGCGTTGCATTGCCCAGACATCCGATTTTATCCCATTAAACTGTAAGCTCCTTGAAATCTTCGCGGGATATAATTGACCATCTTTCGGAGCTTGGCTGGTGGCCCTGTGGGGGTTCTCTACACCTCAGGGAAAACCAACCCACAATTCCATACATTATTTCGACCGCTTTCCGCGCGTCATTTCTACCCATTCCCCTTATAAGCTATTCCATCTGTAAATCGTGTTAAACGGACGCATAGCTAAACTCATTATCCTATGCAGATAATGCATAATTGATTTTAGCTACCTTTTTGCCATACGGCAACCCCATTTCGCTAACCCATGAGATTTCCACAGGAAATCGCACCATGTCGGTTAGCAACGGCATAGTCTGATCAAACGACGCGGTTGCTTAATCATGCGACCGCTGGGGAAATTTTCAAAGCATTTAAGTTAGTTTCCATGATCAGATTTCCCTAGCCAAGTCGGCGTCCTTTTCACTTTCCCCAGACACTCCATCCGCTGGGGATCAATGCTCTCTTTTCGCAGGTGAATAGCACCAGCTACATTTTCCTCTGCTCCACAATTCTGTCTCCCCACAGTTCAATGCACTCCGAGATCACCACAGACATCGCACTAGGTCAGATCAACGCTCTGTTATTGTGCTTTCCGTTTTGATTTCTTCATCCTTTCTACGCTCATCAACGTAGAATGAATACACAAGTACTTATCCACCTCGATGAGCGTGGGGAATTGAAGGATGCACAAGAGAGCGCAATTACCAATGTGCAAAATCGAAAAATCCAATTTCATCCCTAATTGGGATCAGTCTCTACTCAAACATCAACGCTTAACGATTCGTCTTTCCACCACCACCGTGTCCGCACGCGGGTGCGTACACGTACTCCGAGTTGTCTTGCTGCCGAGGATTAGTTGTGTTGGATATTTACCCCTTAAAGTAATTCAGTGATTGCTGCAGTTATCTCTTAACTAGTGCATCCAAAAATAAGTTGATCAAATCTCTAAAAGTGATCTTAGATGTTTAGTCATAAAGTGAATGGGCAGAGAAAAAAAAAACATGTGTTGATATCCTTGTTTTATGAATTTAATATTAATTCCCTTTTTGTTTTTGTGCTGTAAATAATTGTATTTTTCTATTTTTCACCAAATTGAACAATCATCTCCATTGAACAAAAAGAAAACCAACAAATAAAAAGAACATAAACCAAAACAGAATAAAACCAAAAACCAGTGTTTCCTTTTTACTCTCGTGAACGTTATCCAGCAGTAAAATATGATGGGGATAGGGGTGAACCGCGTGCCCGTGTTCGGCACATCAACTCGTATCCCACATTTCTCCTCTGTGTCTGTCCACGTTTCTAACCAGAAACCAGGAATCCTTACATTTAGCGAAACCCGGGTAATAACCGAAACATATATTTTCGATTTCACTCTACCTGGTTTTAACTTAGTGCCTTTGTTCTTTCCACATCATGGTCTGACCACATAAATACGAATTGAGATGGGTTGTCAGCTTCTACCGCAATATGGGTTTTGCTCCAATCCAGAATTAAATTTCTCCTGGCTAAAACGTCACGTTCGTAAGCATAGCATACATTACTACTTTCTTTACAAAAGACAAAACTTGGAAAGAAACGCATCCTTTAACGAATTTGATGTTCTATCTGATTCTGTCGATAGGATTTTGACCCTATAAGCCCACGCCGAAATCGTTATTGCGGGTGATTTCAATGTGCATAACTCTCAGTGCATTCGCCACTCCAGACATACAACTCCTGAAGATCAGTGTGTCCAGCTCTTTGCTGATAGTTTAACTCAACTCGTCAGTGAGTCAACGCGGTACCAGACAGAGATGGTCATACTGCCATCACATTGAACCTGTTTCCCACCTCTCACCCGAACAAATACACAATTGAAGTTTCTTCCCCCTTGGGCACTTCAGACCATTATGTCGTGTCAGCAAAATTTGCTCTAATCAACAGAAACGTTAACGAAAAAACTCCTAAAAGAACAATACCGTTCCACGAGAAAGCTAGCTGGAAAGATCTGAACGACTTTTTTGTGAGGCTAAATTGGTCGTTATTTTTCCTCAATAACGATGTTGACACAATGGACATATTGACAGACATGATTCTACTTGGTATGCGGAACTTTATTCCACACAGGGTAAAAAGTATCCAACCTAAGAGAAATATGTGGTCCGATTCCGGGTGCAGAGAAGCCATTAAGGCTAAGCTTCCGGTTGTATAAATCAAACAATACTGTTTATTTCATGACATCACCGACTCGACTCCGCCATTGTTCCCCGGTATCTGGTCCATATCCGAGACTTGTTAAATTGTCCATAAGAGTTTGTTTTTCTGGGCAAGGTTATTAGCCTTGTGCCAAGCTTTCTCATAAAGTAGTACTGAGAATTAATCATTTAACCCTTTCATTACTATTTATTGGCCTGTGGGAAGTTCATGACCTCACCGACTCGACTCCGCCATCATTCTATGTCCTGTGCACTCTCCCTCCACGCTTGACCAGCCGATCCGATCTCCTCAAGGTCAAACCAAAAATTTTCCTTCCATCTCCCGCTGCCGTCCTGTCGATCTCTTTCCCGTTGGTCTACCGACAAGAATTCTACGCACGGTCCTATCGTTGCCCATTCACGCCACATGTCCGGCCGAACTTAATCTTCGCGACCTGATTACTCTCACTATTGTAGGTTTGCGGTATAGCTCTTCTAATTCGTGGTTGTGGAGTTTCCTCCATTGTCTTGCCTCCTCGTCATATTTACCTCCAAAGATACCCATTAAAACTTTATTATACGCGGAATTTGTTTTCTTCCCGTTTTGTGAGACCCCATGTTTCGCATCCGTATAGAGCAATCGGCATGATTATGGTTCTATGGACACGGACATGATTCTACTTGGTATGCGGAACTTTATTCCACACAGGGTAAAAAGTATCCAACCTAAGAGAAATATGTGGTCCGATTCCGGGTGCAGAGAAGCCATTAAGGCTAAGCTTCCGGTTGTATAAATCAAACAATACTGTTTATTTCATGACATCACCGACTCGGCTCCGCCATTGTTCCCCGGTATCTGGTCCATATCCGAGACTTGTAAAATTGTCCATAAGAGTTTGTTTTTCTGGGCAAGGTTATTAGCCTTGTTATGTCACGTGATAGCAGTTTGGATTTCAGCAGTTTACTGACTGTGTGCCAACTAGCGTTGCCGGAATGCAGTCTTTTGTTAATTTCCTTCGACATTTCGTTTCTGGCCGTCAGTATCGTTCCCAGATATTTAAATTCTTTAACTTTTTCAAATATCTTGCCTGTGACGTTTATATGTGTTCCTTGAGGTCCACCTGCTCTCGTCGCAATCATGTGTTTTGTTTTGTTTTCATTTATTTCTAGGCCCACCTCTTCTGCCGCTTGCATGATCATTTCACTGTTTTTAGTTACAGTTTCTACATTATCGCCCAGAAAGGCGATGTCATCCACATATGCGAGCACTTGTGTAACCCTGTTCGGGGATGATCCGGTCATGTTGTTGGCTTGTACCTTTCTGATAACATACTTGACCACAAGTTTAAAAAAACATGGTGAGAGGCCACCCCCCTGTTTTAGTCCGTACCGGATTTCAAATGGTTCTGAGAGGTGGTTTTCTAAACAATACTGAAGAAAACCGGAGAGGATTCATAACCAGAGAGTGACACAAAAAATACTACACTCGCCTACAGAAACTAAAAACTTCTGAGCATTCGTAAAAACATCCAAAACTCGATCTCCTCATCCATTCCCTTGCTTATAGTCGATGACAGACCAGTTACCAGGGTAGTAGGGAAAGGGAATCTACTTGGTGTCTGATACCACATTAGTTCCGCCCCAACTTGAGCATAAGCAGCACACCATGAGCCAGATTCACTTTTTAACACGTACAGTTGCTCGAACAGTCAAGAAGCTGAATATCAACAAATCCAGTGGCCCGGATGGTATTCTCCCAATCCTTTTGAAGATAAGTTCTACTTCACTCTCTAAACCGCCGCGGAATGTCTTTCGTTTGTCCTGTTCTACTAGCCGTTTCCCAAGTAGATGGACGCCAGCGAACATTTAGACAATTCCCGAAAAGGGCGACAAATTATTCCTGTCTCTCCTTATTGACTCATAGCACTACCTTCTATTCTCACTAATTAAACGTCAACTTTCGAAATATCTGGAATCAAATGACCTCCTTATAGCTGCCAATATGGCTTTCGTAGCAGTAGGTCCACAGCAGATGTGATGAGGTAGCTTATCGAAAAGTGGAGCCATTCCATCCACTACTTCGGTAAAAGCAACCTTGCTAATTGGGTATTTCAAAAGCATTCGAGAGAGTTGGGCTGGATGCCAAATCACTAATTAACCGTCACCTTTCGAAATATCTGGGATCAAATGACCGCCAATACGGCTTTCGTAGCTACAGGTTCACGGGAGATCTGATGGCATTCATTACTGAAAGGTGGAGACATTCCACTCACTACTTTGTTGAAAGAAAGGTTGTCCTTTTGAGTATTTCAAAAATAGGCGACAGAGTTTAGCATCCAGCCTTTTTGGCGAAATTATATTTTATAGAGTGGAGAATTCACTGATCTGATGGATAAGAGACTATCTTTTCGGCCGTTCAATACAAGTGGTTCTTGATGGACAAATCTGCCTCCCATCAAATTAATGCAAGTGTTCCCCAGGATTCTGTACTCTCACCCACTCTCTTTCTCATCTTTATAAACGATCTCTTGTCCATTATTCACAAACCAATTCACTTGTTTGCTGATGATAGCACGTACAGTTCCCATACTCATACCGACATTCCCGATCAAACTCTTTGAACCTCATTACCAGTCAGCAGGTTTTGCATTGAATTCCGCCCTTAACAGGATATATCAGTGGAGATTATCTAATTGAGTAAATTTCAATGCCTTGACAACCCAATGCTGCCCCTTGCCGTCAAAGGCGAGCCTTTGTACTGTCTATGCATTACAATGGCACGATGAAGCCAAGGAACTATCAATTCTTGGCACTCGAATTAATTTGACTCTTAATTGGAACTACCACATATTTGAAGCTGCGAAGAGTGACGCCAAATGTAAGAGATTCAAAAATACTTCACTTCATCCAACCTGGCCACTATTTACGAGGGGTACATTCGTCTTAAAGTGGAGGCCAACTCCCATATTTGGTTTGGCGCATCCAAAACTGCGCCACACGTGCTTGATAGGGTTCAAAAACGAGCAGTGAAACTTATTAGGGATCCACCCGTAAGTCATTCAATTCCGCCGTTAGAATATAGGCGAAAACGTATCAACCCGATCTCTCTTCTATAGGTATTATCACGGTCGTTGGCTAACTAAACTTTCTGAATGTGTTCCGCCTCTCTAGACATTTTCCTTTGATATCTGCCAAGCTGAGAATGCATATCAGTTCACGTTGAACTTTAGGCGCACAATAAACATATGTTAGACGTTCGTTCTTTAGCCGAACTACACGAATGTGGAATGCTCTACCTGATCATGTATTTCCTCGTCGTTGTAGTGCCCAAGCATTTAAGACTAATCTACATCGATACCTCCTTTCCTTACCCATATTCTCTGCTTCCGCTCGCACTGTGCTCTGACATGTAAGGGTACTCCCCCTTTCGTGCGGTCGTTAGAGTAAAAAAAAAAACAAAAAATGAAACTTGAGAAACGATCCTCAGATAATCCACTGACCAATTCAGATCTCCGGGACGTCCTATCTTAGGGCAAATAACATGCAAATAAATTAATAGGAAACCTAATTGTAAGCAATTCTTCTCCGCGGAATCTAGTCAGCTCGCCAAATACTACCAACGTTCTTTCACATACAGTCGACTGGATACAAATCAACCACCCATTTTAGTATCTGCGGTTATTATTTTTGGCGATTTTAATGTGTGTAATTCCAGGTGGTTAGCGCAGGGTGCTTTTCATGTTCCAGGTCGATTTTTTTTGGCCATCATTGCGGTTTAGATGAGATTTGTTAGTTGGCATTAGATAACAATTTATTATGGAGCAGCTAACACCGTAACAATATGTTAAAATTATTGAAACGTTTTATTTAAATAATTGTTTTTTATTATTATAATAATTATTAGCGACGAAACACATTTCGAGTTGGCTGGTCTGTTAATAAGCAAATAGACGCTACGAGTATTGGGGTATCGAAAACCCTTAATTGATCCACCAAAGAGCACTACATTCTCGTAGAGTAACTGATTTGTGCGCCATTTAATTGGGTGGCATTAGTTCTTTAAGGATGCTGGAGATAATATTGGAAAACTTTCTAGTGGATCAATTAGGCCTACCGAATATTAGACTTCAACAAGTCACATCGCACACAGAACGTTTTTCGATGACAAATTTGCGAGAACATTTTTCCTACCGAATAATGTCAAAAAGTAATTGTTGGAGGTTTTTTAATTGAGATTTCAGTGATATTATCTCCTGGTCTTGTCTGTCTGTAAACTGTCTGTGTAATTGTTTTAATTTCGATAGCAGTCTGCTCTTTTTCTTGTGGAGTGCGTTTATTGTTGCGTTTCTGTACATGTTAATGTGATCTGTAACTGTTGTTTTGGGAATTGTTTTGTCCATTGTTCGTTTTACGGTTTCGTCCATTTGTTGAATGTATTTGTCGATTTCGTCATTTGTCAGGTTTCTGTTTACTGGCAGATTAAAGTCATTCGAACAAAGTTCTCTTGTTAATGATCTGGTGAACCGCGGCCATCGCATTGCCCTGTAGTTATAGGGTTGCGGGATCACGAATTCCTCCAGATCTGCGAGCTCGTTCGGAAGCTCTATTACTGCCGTGAATGCACAGTGGTCACTGTCGTATTCAATTGTCCGTAAACAGTTTGTGTTTCGTCTGTTGGTGTTAAGTAATCTCAGTCGTGAGTCGATTAGCAAGATATCTAAGAACGATCTACCTCTGGGGAACGATGGATATTTCGTAGCTAGCAGGTCAGTTCTATACAATAGCACTTCCGCAGGCTATTGCGTACGCAGACGATCTCATAATTTACAGAACAGCTCCGAAAGTTGAGATCATAAATAGTTTAATACAGCGAGATTTCAACAACGTGCAGCGCTATTGCGACAACTGGAAACTTAAGATCAACTTCCAGAAATGTGAAGCCATCATATTTAGAACCCCATTATATAAAGCCACGAACGACACAAGGAAAAACTGGCGAAAGCTAGTTATCGTGGGACCGCATGGAGATAAACTGGAAACCAAGAGTTTAGTTAAATACCTGGGCATCTGGCTAGACCAATATCTGTATTTCAACAGACATGTAGAGGCTGCTCTGGTCAAGGCTAGAAAAACGTTTGCTATGACAAGGAGGCTATTTCACAGTAGCCAACTTGACAGCAGGGTAAAGGTCATATGCTACATGACGCTAATCAGGCCAATGCTCATATATGGCTGTCCAGTATGGTTTAACATAGGTCCAAATTTGATGGAAAAGATTCGGGTGTTCGAAAGGAAGTGTCTGAGAACCTGTCTCAGATTATATCGAACACCAGAATCGGAATACAAAAAGTACTACTCAAATGAGACTTTATATAATGAAGCCTGCATAAATAGGGTGGATAATTTTATGATTAAATTAATCAGAGGACATATTGCGAGAGCAATAAGCTCGTCCAATGACCTAATTTTCGGGGCTTATTATCCAAATACCCTGTACTATGAGAACGTGCGTCGCAACGGTTTTGTTCCACCAGAGGCGTTCCTTGATTTGGACATGAAAGGGCTTATACAGGATAGATCCGGAATTCCGCTGATCTATCATGTAAGTAGATCATCCGTAGACGGGCGATTGTGCTACGACCGGGAAGTAACGCGCACCGAAGAAGAGCTCCTGCGCTTCAGTAGGGCTATCTCCCACAGAGACCGGGACGATAGTATTAGACAGCGTCAACAGTTCTGGTGGTTGAATGGCATATAAAGACCTGGATACCAAAGTCGTTATAGAATCACACTATCATCAGCTAGCTTACATAGACTTAGCTTTTCTAGAATTAGTGTAGTATAAGATTTAAGTTAAGTTAAGCTAAGTGATTTTACATAAAATATAAAAAAAAAAAAAAAAAAAGATAGGTAAGTAAGTAAGTAAGTTAAATTTTAAGAAAAAAAAAAAAAAAAAAAATTGACAAAGTTTTTCAAATTTTTCTTTGTCTTTCAAATAATTATAAGTATTGCCACAAAGTTTTGTCGCCGAAAGACAAATTATACAAATATTAAGTAATGTTTAGCTTAGAGCGTCTGCGAAGGACCAGTAAGTTATTATATAAGATATTTAAGCTAGAATTTAAGCATTTTTTGTCTAGCATTTAATTTAGAAACTAAGAATATAGAAAGAAAATAAAAAAATGTTTAAAAATGAAATGAATGATAATGTCAAAAAGTGGTGATATGTAGTGGCCCCACAATGCTCTGATTTGACCTCACTCGATGCTTTCCTACGGGGGTAGTTGAAGGAAAAGATACCTTGATGCTTAAAGAGAATATTCGAGTTAAATTTGCTGAAATAACGACAGAAGTCTGCAAATTTTTTATGCAAAATATGCTTAAAAGAGTTTGTCTTTACGCTACCTCCAGAGGCGATCACTTGATCGACATCAAATCCCATTCATAATATGGAAGCGCATATAGTCGATCAGTAAAATATAAATTTTAAAATTGCATTCCACTTAATTGTTATTAAAAAAAACTGCCTAAAAAGGACCTTCCTGTTATACATTCTAACAAGGCAGAAATTGTGTGGGGGGGGGGGGCGAACATACAGGGCAAAGTTTCTGCTTCCAACCCAGCGAAGGCCAGGACGATCCTTGTCCCTGTTCAATCCAAGTTGACATGCAGTCTCCACGTACACCCCTGGATAGCTACTTTGGCACCCTCCAAGTAGTGAACCAATGCATGCTGAGAAAGGTTGGCGCAAGGCTAATAACATCATCATCATCATCATCATCATCGGCACTACAACCGGGATCCGGTCTTGGCCTTATTTAGCAAGTGTCGAGGCTTGTTAAATTTTCCATAATAATTTATTTTTACGGGCAAGGTTATTAAGGCTAATAACCTTGCCCGAAAAAACAAATTATTATGGACAATTTAACAAGTCTCGGATAAGAATCGGATACCGATGAAGAGACTTGCTAAATAATGCCAAGACCGGATCCCGGTTGTAGTGCCGATGATGATGATGATGATGATGTGACATGGCAAGGAGGTTAGCAGATACGTTTACTGTTTCGTCCATATCCTTCATGGGTATAAATGCAGGGAAACTATCGGATCGGACTGAATACCATCAGTAGTCCTTACAAGCCCCAAAACTGCCTCTGCTTCTTAGTAGACTTTTCATCATATTGTAGGGAGCTTGGGGTTCGTTGGATTAATTATTTTAATAAATAAGAGCCGTTAAATCGATTCTCTTTGCAAACACTTTATTAGTCTGTTAATAACAACCGTTACTTTTACCGTACACTTAACGATTTCTTGACTTATCGCTTCCTTACTTATCGCTTGCTTACTCTCGCTTTCTTACTGCTTACTTACTTCCCGATCTGCGTGCGACGTATTTATACCGTTTTTCCTCATTCTGATTTGGTGTTTCGTTTCTGTCCGTTCCATAGTCTCGAATTTTCTATTGCTTCTAGTCTCCAGTTTTCCAGTACATTATAGAATATTCTAGTACTTTGTTTCAGACTTTCTATTATATTCTAGTACTGATTGTCATATGCGTCACAATATCTTATGCACAAAAAACCGCTCGAATTCAACCAAATTCTTAAGAACAAACTTACCGGACAATTGCTCCACTGTCATTGTTATACAAGACGATCGAAAAAGGTATAAATTCGGAGTTAATTAAATATTGTGAATATAACAGACTATAAAATGACCGACAATACGAATTCCACAGTAATATTTATGGAGATTTGATTTAACATTTGGACAACTGTAATTGTAAAAATTGTGCGTTAACATCGGCCACATTGGACACCTCCAATACGTTTGACCGCGTCTGACACAAAGCTTTACCAAGTAAGCTTCGTTCTTATAGACTTTCTCAACAAATTTGTTTCTTGGAAAAACGACCCATTTGGATATCATATCCTATATCGTATATATATATTGTTATGGCTCAGAACGGCTTTACACTGAGCACCACTCAGTCTTCAAGCCAGATATGGTTTGTGAGGAGAACCTGTGGTGGTATTCCTGGATGTCAGTGCGTCGACATGGACGCTGGTTCTACCTCCGGTCCACGTCTCGGTTCGATGGAGAAAACTGGTCGTCGGTGAGGGGAGATTAAAACCGCGGATGTTGTTATTCGGAAGGAATAGAGCACAAAAGATGACACAATAGCTCTCCAAATAAAACACGGAGATGTAATTTTAGTGTTAGTACTTTTATTTCGGTACTTATCGATCTTATATATTTAACACTTATTAAGATTCTTTATTAGTTCAAAACGCTTATTAATACTGTCTGGACATCACTCAGGATATTTACGTTATCGTTAATTAATTTCACCAATTCAAAACCATATTTACGTTATCGACAATTAATTTTACCAATTCAAAACCATATTTACGTTATCGATAATTAGTTTTACCAATTCAAAACCATATTTACGTTATCGATAATTAATTTTACCAATTCAAAACCGTCCCTCTGGCTCGGTAGCTAAAATCTGACTGTTTCATTCGCTGCCGATGGAAAAAGACATCGCAAAGAAAACCGCAAAAAGAGGAGGAGCTGCACGATCGACTCGAGGCAGTCAATCGTGATTGGACCGGGGAATACGGCATACATTTCGTATGTATGTGTATGCATCGCATACAATCGTCCGGTGATCGAGGATGGTTGCGAGCGTCGCAACTGCATCTCCTGCGTATACAAACAATGCATGGCCTGCGGCTGTGTACACAATTGATTGTGTAATACTTGCCGGCAACCGAACCATCTGGGATAAAAGCAACACGAGCCGAAGATCTCGTCACCCTAGGAGAGGCCATAAATCAACATTTGGGTTGATGGATGTGAAATTTCCCAGGTCCGCCGACGGTTGGCGGCCGTTAATAGGGAATTGTATATACCATAAACAATCTGTGGTGCAAATGCTATGTTTTGGTATTGCAACGAATATAGGGTGCAGCCATTGCCAGATGTTAAAAGTAAACACTTGATGGCTGCATCCAATTCGTTGCTTGTTTGCGGTCCCTGATCGGTGGAGACCGATAATAGGAAACCAGCTATTGCTGGTAATTAGTGAAATGTTTGCTTTGCATCAGCCGAAACCTTGTCGGCGGTGGCAAATTGATGGGACCTGGTAGCCGCATGCTAGGGGTGCCATGGACAAACAAAAAAAACGAGTAATCAAGGAACTCCGTGTTGATTTTGTTTCCATGGCATAAGGCTATGGGAACGAGATGCACTGGGTGCAATGCATGCCCGAGGATGAAATTTTCGATGCCACGGCTAGGTGATAAGCTTTGCCGTGGACTTAATGTTTTCAGGTATGGTGATGGAGAAAAAGGGGTTTGGAGAAAACCCCCAAAGAAAGGTAAGCTGCCTAAAAGGTATTCATGTCAGTTATCCTTTGGGGTAACTGAATTAATTCCAGCAATCTGGCTGGCGGTTAATGCCGTAGCAAGGTTACGTAACCTTGCTGAAAGTTCGACTTCGAGGTAAGTCGCATCGCTTGGAATAGTGGGGATCGAGCGATGTATGGCTCTTCGGGCCCTGAAAAGCCCCACATCACTCCCTCCCCAGTGACGTAGTCACGAAACAGGTAAGGCAGGTTGGGAGGAGGTTAGTTGGGTATGGGCGCGCGCTTGAGCGCGAGTACGGGGAGGTTGTGCTGGTGGAGTAGGAGTGGTGTCCGTAGATGGAGGTGATTCTGGAGCGGAAGCTTCCAGAAAACAGGGCTTAAGCCTTTCGACGCTGACCGTAGATCGCTTGCCTCTAATGTCGATCTCGAAGACGCGGTCACTGATGCGGCGGAAGACTTTGAATGGGCCATCATAAGGTGGGTCGAGGGGTTTTTTGACCTTATCCACCCTGACAAAGACGTGCGTGCAGCTGTGCAGTTCAGGGTGGACGAAAAGTTTTTTGGAGCCGTGCCTGGTTACAGGGGTTGCCCTAACCTTACGTAGCAGGTCACGGAGATGTCCCAATTCATGAAGTTGGTCACGCGGTGTTTCGCCATTCAGGAAAAGTTCTCCTGGAAGAAGGAGGTTGGTACCGTAGGTAAGCTCTGCTGCCGAAGCACCCAGGTCCTCCTTAATACTTGTCCTCAGGCCGAGGAGGACGGTTGGAAGGGCGTCAAACCACTGTGTGTCATTATGACACATGAGTGAGGCTTTTAGAGATCTATGCCAGCGCTCTATCATCCCATTTGATTGCGGGTGGTAGGCGGTGGTACGACTTCTTTGGCAGCCGAGAAGATTTGTTAGCTGCCTAAAAATTGTCGCCTCAAATTGTGGACCTCGGTCCGAAGTTATGGTGGTTGGTACACCGAAGCGTGTGACCCAAGTTGAGTAAAAGGCCTTGGCGACTGATTCGGCAGTAACTGCCCGGAGAGGTGTCGCCTCTGGCCATCGCGTGCAGCGATCCATCATAGTGAGGATATAAGAAAATCCTCTTGATGGAGTAAGCGGTCCCACTATGTCTATGTGGACATGGGCGAAGCGTGCCGTGGGAAGCTTGAACTGCGCTGGCTCCAGTACATTATGTCGCGCTACTTTGCAGCGCTGGCACTGGAGACAAGCGCGGGCCCAACCGGTGAGATCTTTGTTCATCCGGGGCCAAATGAATTTGCGACGGACAGCAGCGGCTGTTGCTCGGCCGCTGGGGTGGGCTGGGTTGTGGTAAACCTGGAACACGCCCTTACGAAGTTTCTCGGGAATCTAAGGTCTAGCGGTTCCAGTGGAGACATCACACCAGATTTCGCCCAAAGGGTCGCGAAGGGTAATTTTCTTGAGCTCTAGTGCCGTATCGGCAGTTAGGAGGGACTTGAGCTGTTCGTCCTCCTTTTGAGCTAGGGCAAGATCAGCGTTATTCAAGGCGGAACGCAAGTGAATCGTATCGATCCGAGAAAGGGCGTCCGCCGTGACATTCTGTTTACCGGAGATATGCCTAATCTCCGTAAAATATTGCCCAATGAGGTCTAATTGACGCTCTTGTCGGGGGGAGGCATTTCCCGACTTCTTCCGGAACGCATAGACCAATGGTTTGTGGTCTGTTAAAATAGAGAGCGAACGTCCTTCTATCATATGACGAAAGTATTCAACAGCGCTGTAGATCGCGAGTAATTCGCGGTCGTAGGCGCTGTAACGTCGCTCGGTGGGACTCAGCTTCCTTGAAAAGAAACCAAGTGGTTCCGGTCGGCCTTCGATGTCCTGTTCAAGGACGGTTCCGATTGCGGTATCCGATGCGTCGCATTGGATGGAAAGTGCCGCTCCCTCGAGAGGGTATCGGAGTAAGGTGGCTAAAAGGTATTCATGTCAGTTATCCTTTGGGGTAACTGAATTAATTCCAGCAATCTGGCTGGCGGTTAATGCCGTAGCAAGGTTACGTAACCTTGCTGAAAGTTCGACTTCGATGTAAGTCGCATCGCTTGGAATAGTGGGGATCGAGCGATGTATGGCTCTTCGGGCCCTGAAAAGCCCCACAAACCTCCGGTATTTCCGTCAGACCAGGAGAGACTGGAGCGAAAGGTTTTTTTTTATTTTTTATTTCGATACTTATTCTAACTTTATCATTTCTATACTAATACAATTTATTCAATACAATTTATTCTTTAACTATTATGTTGCGGATTGGCAGTTGGGTGTGCTGGGATATGCTGGAGAAATCTAGTACATTCGCAGTATACCAGTTGCGCGGCAGCTTCACGGTCCAGGTGGCCGATTGTCACCAACGATGAGGTCAGCAACGCCCCTTTTTTGAATTGGCGGTTATTCGGAGTCGTTACTCAATCCCAGTCTGCAATCAACTCGTCACGTGCACATAGTCTGCAACCAACCTTCACCGCGCTCACACTGTCAGGGCAAAAATCGTAGGTACCAGTTAACCGCAACAAGCCAGAGTGTATACGAATTGAATAATAAGAGAAATAAAACTTAATCCCTCGCAATAATGACGTCAGACTTTGCTTGTGCTTCCTCCTCGCTGTCGCCACCGACTTCCTCCCATCATTGCAGCTCTCGGCTATCTTCTTGGATGCAGCTCACCGCTCCTGGACGCTCCCTCTAATACAGACCAAGCACCACTCTTGGACGCCTTAACCGTGGAACGCTTTCCTCTTGGATGCAACCTCACTATCGCCCGGCTCTATTATCAACATTTTCTGGTCGTTCGAGCCGGATCCAGCTACGCGTGGATCCACACCATCGCCGCCCAGTTCGCGGCACAGGATACCTGTGAAGAGTAACACTAATTCAACTCCAAAGGGCCTAAACCTTATAACTACTTCAACACCATCACCACGTGCGTCTAGTGCTGAAAGGCCAACCCCATTGAGGAAGGATACGAATCAACCCAAGGTTCAGAATTCTCGAGCTTCATCGTCGACAATTGCCACAGTTATTCCGAAACGAATTGATACTGATAGGACCAAAGAGAGAACTGATCAAGGAAGTGAAAAAGAAATAACACACGAACAACACGACAACAGCAAAGATAGTTCAGTGAAAATATTTTTAGGGAAACAGGAAGTTAACTCAAACTAAATACCGGCATCAATGATAGCTAAGTCGAAATTAACAACTGAAGAAGAAGCAAAGGCTGCATTGGCCGAACCCCGAAGACTTACCAGAGTAGAAGCTGAACCCCAAGTTGAACTGGAACGTCAACGTTTAGAAACAGAAGGTTTAACTGAACTTAAACCTCAAGAAACTGAAAGGGAGCGTAAATTTGAGAATGAAGCTCTTCGTCTTGCCGAAGAACAGCGCAAAGCTGAAGAGGAACGGTTGCGTCAAGCCATTGAGGAAGCAAACAGGCGCAAAGAAGGAGAAAGGCTTAGACGCGAAGAAGAAGAAAAACAACGAATTGAACGCGAAGAAGCTGAGAAGAAGGCAAAGGAAGAAGCCGAACAGTGGGTGAAAACACAGATTAGTGAACAAATGACGATTGAGGAACTCATCGCCGCTCAGTTCGCGGCACAGGACACCATCTCTCTATCCCTGCCGGACAACCAAGTCAGACAGGGATAGGAACAACCAAACGCGCTCTCCGCGCCGAATGGGAAGTCATCTCCAGGCGACACAACGAAATCATCTACACGGCGGCACCTGAGTATCAAAAACACGAATACTTCGCGGAGGATTTTATCGGCGAGACCGAGGAAATATGACAAAGCTACTCGAGGCCCAGTACGCGCTCGCGTCAGCTTCCCCAATAAAGGCGAACGACGCCAATCGCCTCCACCCTAGTGAGCTGCCCCCAGTGCAGATGTCAACGGTCGCCACCAGACCAGCGGAAAAGGAACCTCACCCCAGACCAGTTAGTCCCGACCAAGAAACAGACCAGAATGCCGCCGGCCCAATGATAAACCAGACCCGTGTCCCGATACACAGACTACCGCCGGGACCCCTAAGGCAATAGGCTCCATGCACATTCTGCGGAGCCCCACACCCTATCTACGCTTGCAAGGGCTTCCGATCACTCACACCTGGCCGTCGGAAGTCCTTCGCACACAAAACAAACCTGTGCCTCTACTATTTGGGCCGCCACCGCCTACGCGACGGCCACTCCAGCAAGGCGTGCCGGCAATGCCAGCAGAGACATCACACCTTATTGCATGTCCGGACAACCGCCACCAACGGGACAACCTCACCACCGCCAGGAGTAAATGCAGGACCCGCCCTCCGTATTGATGCCACGAAAGGGTCTGCGCACACACAGTCAGCACCCCCTCACAGCAACCCGCGCTGTTCGCAACCGCTCGAGTCATCGTGGCGTCAGAGCACCAACGGGGGATTGAAGTCCGTGCTCTGCTGGACCCCTGCTCCAGCGCCCCATTCATTTCAAAGTCACTCGCGCAAAGGTTGCATCTCCGACGCCAAGCACTACCCGCCCCCACCTACGGTGGCAGTTGGATGTGCTAGAGAAATCTAGTACATTCGCAGTATACCAGTTGCCCGGCAGCTTCACGGACCAGGTGGCCGATTGTCACCAATGATGAGGTCAACAGCGTTCCTTTTTTGAATTGGCGGTTATTCGGCGTCGTTACTCAGCCTCAGTTTGCAATCAACTCGTCACGTGCACATAGTCTGCAACCAACCTTCTCCGCGCTCACACTGTTTGGGCAAAAATCACAGGTACCAGTTAACCGCAACAAGGCAAAGTGTATACGAATTGAATAATAAGAGAAATAAAACTTAATCTCTCGCAATAATGACGCCAGACTTTGCTTGTGCTTCCTCCTCGCTGTCTCCACCGACTTCCTCCTATCATTGCAGCTCTCGGCTATCTTCTTGGATGCAGCTCACCGCTCCTGGACGCTGCCCTCTAATACAGACCAAGCACCACTCTTGAACGCCTTAACCGTGGAACGCTTTCCTCCTGGATGCAACCTCATTATCGCCCGCCGCTATTATCAACAGTTATGATAGTCTGTTTACAATTTATCCAATACAATTTTATCATTATTTGCTTATTTTTTTATACTAATACAACTTACAATTCTGTAGATCAAAACTTATATACAAGTTATTCCTTAACTATTATGTTACAGTCTATTTACAATTTATTCAATATAATTTTATCATTATTTTCCTTTTTATACTAATACAACTTATTCCTTAACTATTATGTTACAGTCTATTTACATTTATTGTTACACAATTACTTAAACGATTTAACCTTATACAACAGACCATTACTTTAATAAAATTATTTGTAACACAGTTACTTAAACAATTTAATTTTTACACTAATTTATTATTACACAATTACTTAAACGATTTAACCTTATATAACAGAC
Source organism: Microdon myrmicae (assembly GCA_963931805.1). NCBI lineage: Eukaryota > Metazoa > Arthropoda > Insecta > Diptera > Syrphidae > Microdon > Microdon myrmicae. Next base: position 44,719,163 of record OZ007500.1, read on the forward strand.
GATTACTTTAATAAAATTATTTGTAACACAATTACTTAAACAATTTAATCTTTACACTAATTTATTGTTACACAATTACTTAAACGATTTAACCTTATAGATATAACAGACCATTATTTTAATAAAATTATTTGTAACACAATTACTTAAACAATTTAATCTTTACACTGATTTATTGTTACACAATTACTTAAACGATTTAACCTTATATAACAGACCATTACCTTAATAAAATTGTTTGTAACACAATTACTTAAACAATTTAATCTTTACACTAATTTATTGTTACACAATTACTTAAACAACTTCAAATCTGACTTTCAAACAGACAACTTGTCTCACAGTTGTGACCAACGTCGATCAGTGTGCAGAAGTTGCTAAAGAAACCGTTCCGCCAATTGTGGTTTTAAAATCAACCAGTGCTAAAGTGCGAAACATATTGAATAACATTAAAATAGACAACAGCTTAATTAAAAACATATCACTTGGACAAAAAATATGTTCCCCAACAATGGACATATACAACAAAATTAGAACCGAACTCTTACGGTTAAAATGTGAGTTTTTACCCACTCGCGAAAGGAAAATCGCCCACTAAAGGTAGTGTTATCCGGTTTAGATCTAATTAGCAATGACATAATAAAAAATGAACTAGTTACACTCGGGATTAAGTGCCTAGATGTTAAAACCATCACACTAAATTCGTTAACAAAAACCCTGTACAAACACTACTTGTACATCGTCTACTACACAGGTCACACAATGCCATTATTGGCAGCTTTACGGCCACGGCTCGATGCATTGTCACATAAATAGTTTCTGTACAATCCGTTCTGGAAACCCCAAAACATCCGACTGCAAAACGAATGAAGTCATCAAGTGTGCAAATTGCAGTGGGCCTCATAAATCCACCGATCCTGAATGCATTAGCCGAAAGCAGTACCTAGCCATTCGCCGCAAATTATCCCCACATGGACGTGGTACAGGAAATACAACGTTCCTACAGCCTCCGAGTGATAAACAGCAGCCACTGCCCGACCGATTCTTCATCGATAATTTTCCTCCACTACCGCGATCTGTGCGGCAACCTTCACTTCCTTCATCCACCTGGGCTTCTGGCCTCCATCAAACCCAGCAACCTTCCAACAGTGATACGACACACACTCTTTTAGCAAGATAAACTCTCTTCTTAATGAAGTTGTAAGCAAGCTTAGTGCTTGTCACACTAAATCTGACCAATTTAACGTCATTACCTCATTAGCTATTAAGTATCTATATTCGGAAAAATCATGTTAAGAAACTCTCTTAGCATCATAACTTGGAATGCGAGAAGCATCAAAAACAAACTGAATGAAATTTTTAATTTCTTGATAAATTTGAATATTGATATTGCACATGTTTCAGAAACCTGGCTCAAACAAGACATTTCTTTCTCTCATCCAAATTACCTACGTTATCGCCTAGACAGGGTACATGCTAGTGGTGGAGGTGTCGCCATGCTTGTGAAGAAATGTATAGAACCTTAAATTAATCGAAGAAATTAGTATTGATGTGACATTAAGTGATGTAGTGATCCTAAATCACTACTCCCATCCAAATCCCCAATATTGCGAATAATCCCATCCAAATCCTCTATACTTCCTATAATCCAAATCCAAATTCCATATTGAATCATATGAGCGATAAATTAAACCAAAAGTTAATTTGTCGCACATTGATTCAATTTCACATTAACTTACACCCCAATCCAATTGAATGATAAATTTAAACCAAAGTCCATTTGTCGTGCATTGATCCAATTCCCAATAATCCTGACATCATGAAATGCTTAACTCAAAATGCATTTCATGATTTCCCTTCCAGGAATTTATTCAAATAAATTCCTAGTCACTTCCCAGAACCCTATTCCAACTGAAGCACACAAAACGTGTGTGGTTCTTGGGATTTTTAACAATAAAAATCTTGACAAAGCCCAACGACTAAAAATATAAAAGGGCGGTACATTTCAATTTCATCAGTCAGTCAAATCCAGGAGGCCGAAGCCACGGCAGATAGCCAAGCAATTTTTAATTTATTTAAATCTTAAAAGTCAAAAGTGAAACAATAAAGCCAAGGAAAAGAGATAGTAGTTTTATTCTGAAATCAGTGGACCAAGGGGAAACTGCGAGGGCACACCCTTGCCGCCGAGGCACTAACAGAGCGACCTATTCGGAGGGTATGTCGATGATTGCCACGAAGAAAATAATCTTGTCTTGAATCCGTGGATCAGAGGGAACTGCGAAGGACCACCCTCGCTGCCACGACACTCACGACAGCAGAGCCCGCATTGGATATTTCCAAGGCTTTTGACCGCGTCTGGCATGGGGCATTGCTGAGCAAACTTCGTTCATATGGACTTTCCCAACAGCTTTGTGACTGGACGAGGAGCTTCCTCGAGAATCGATCGATCCGGGTTGTTGTGGACGGCGAGTGTTCGGATCTGTATCCTGTTAATTCGGGGGTGCCCCAAGGTTCTATTTTGGCTCCAACCTTGTTCTTGCTTCACATAAATGATTTGTTGGAGACAACGGATAACAAAGTGTTCAGTTTTGCGGATGACAGTACGCTTGTTTCCTCCTTTTCGAGTGATCTGCCGATTGGTGCATCAACGTCACACCAGCTGAGATGTAGACAGATTGACTCTCTGAATCGGGATCTGGATAAAGTCCTGCAGTGGGGAAAGGCCAATCTTGTCGACTTCAATGCCAGTATACAACATTCATAAACAAAACTGGATCATCGGTTCCACAGCTGATGATGAATGGCCGGGCCCTCGAGGCTGGGGAAAGTTTGAAATTGTTCGGCGTCACGGTCTGTGGGAATGTATCATGGCGTAAACACGTTTCGAGTATCGCCAGGTCAGCCTCAGGAGAACTGAGTTATCTTTTTAGAGACAAGAAATATTTTACTCCGGCCCAACTTCTTCTCCTATATAAATCCCAAATTAGACCCGCGCTCGAATATTGCTCTCAGGTTTGGAGCTCAGCTCCTAAACATACCCTCGACCTACTTGAGAGCATACAGAGACGAGCGATCCCCCTGATCGGGGGCTCGGCGCTGACGTCGGGACTACAGTCGCTATCACACCGAAGGCGCCTAGCCGACCTCTGTCTGTTTTACAGATATTATCACGGGTGCTGTTCTTCGGAGATTCTTGATATTGTTCCACGCAAATCGGTTTATATGCGCTCCACAAGAAAATCTGACGGATCGCACCCGTTTGTGGTTCATCTCCCGACGGCGCGAACATCCCTGCATCAGAACTCGTTCCTCTACAGAGCGGGAAAGCTGTGGAACTTCCGTCCCACGCGAGTGTTCCCGGAGCGTTACAACCTGCAACTGTTCAAAAAGAACTGCAACAGTTATTTGATGGCATCTCGGGGCGCCCACTCGGCGTTATAGGTTCGCCTCTCCCGAGAGAAGTCTAATAAAAAAAAAAAAAAAAAAAAAAAAAAAAGTTGATATTGATTGGTCCGAAGACTGTAGATATCTAGGTATTATTCCAGATAAAAAACTTTTCTTCCAAAAACACATCACTACCACAATTGACAAAATAAACAAAGTCGTAAGAGTTGTGTATCCATTAGTGTGTAGAAAGTCAAAGCTTAGCCTCGAAAATAAAACTATAATTTATAAAACAATTTTTCAAGCTATACGCCTGTACGGCGCCCCTGTATGGTGTAATTGTGCTCGCACACACAAAATAAAATTGCAAAGGTTTCAAAATAAAATATTGAAAATGTTGCTGAATTTGCCATGGCATTATTCGACACATGAACTTCATGAAAACGCTAACGTTAAACCGGTAGAATTTCTTATTGACAAAATCACTCGAAACTTGTTCATCAATTGTTCTTTTTCTGACAATGTTCTCGTTTCCCGTCTTGCTTTATCCTAAATCACTATCTATGTACTCTGTTTATGGTAATTATATCGAGGTCATTATTACACAAAATAACCGGTGCTTCTGCGTCGAGTAGTACCTCGACGAGACAGCAAAATCTGACCTGATTCGAGCTTCCCTGGAATCGATTAAAAACATGTATCGCCATGGACATATCAAAATTACAGCCGCTGGTAGACGATTAACCTCACATCAAGAGTTATACAAATTTAAACGCATTTTTTAAGAACATACAAATTAAACTTTTATTTTCACGAACGACTTGTAGTTAGTTTTTTACAGTGTCAAACAAAGAACAGAACTGGTGCTGAAGGCACCGTATAAAACCTCTTAATCAAAAACGTTAAAACATACTGTGTCAGAAACAGTACAATAGAAAATCAAAAAACTGTGTCAAAACAGTAACAATTCAACGGTTAAATGAGAAGTCATTTTTTCCTTCTCTTTTATTCAGCAATTGGTGGCAATCAGTGCCACCATTCATTTATGTTGTCAGCTCATAGTTATATTTCTTTCGAAGCATAAGCTCAGGCGCTTAATACATGAAAGAAACTGTGACAAATTGATTGTTATTGTGCCGAGCAAGTGAATCTCAGATCAATTTGTCGTTTCGAATCACTGCTGGCATTTCCGAATGACATTTAGGATTCTTGATGTTTTGTTGCTGTACTGCAACATCTTCCCGGGCCAGCGACGATGGACCAATTGGCGTTTCTTTCATCCTTGTATAGGTGAGGTGTTTCAGCGCAATGGTCGTCTTGGGCCCGGTTAGCATGGGAATGCTTGCAATTGAGACACAAGTAATTTTCGGTTTTGTCTCGTTCATCGGAGACACCGTATTGAGGTAGCGTGGCATTAATTGGTTATATTGATTATACCTGATTCGATTAATTGGATTTCAGTTATGAAAAATAATTAGTTATGTTATAGTGGCATACTTGATGTTATCAGTGTGTGTGGGTGTTTGTTTGGTTTCGGTAGGAAGGTGGAAATCTTCAAAATATACCTCTTGACCGATCCAGAGGCATGCCGGGTTTTTACCGACTAACACCACCTCCCGCCAGGCTCATATTCCCGTTGATCCCCGCGGAACTTTCTTTTAGATATTCCATCGCGGTGTTACTCCGCTCGTCGCGTCGCAACTGCTGCATCATTTCACAGAGAATACCATTTGTTACGGACCATGCCTGTTTTGAACTAAGCATGTATTCTATTACTCCTCCCGGAGTAACTGTCCGTCTCATATGTCTCTCCAAAATCGTTTGTGCGGTATCGAATTACACGCACTCTGTGAGTACGTGTTCCGCATTTTCTATTTTACCTTCGCAATACAAGCAGTATGGGTGATTCACATGCTTATACTTGTGCAAGTATTGCTGAAAGCATCCATGTCCTGATATTAGCTGAGTCAGGTGGTAATTCAGCTCGCCATGTTTTCTTTTTTCACCCATGTTTCTATATCAGGTATCATGGTGTGGGTCCATCTTCCTTTGGTGGAAGAATCCCACCTTCTTTGCCATTCTCTTAGGCTTGAGAGCTCTAATTGTGACCGCATTCTCCGACGATTCTCTTGAGAGACCTTATGCAATGCCGCATTTTCTTTAGCTGCATTGTCAGGTGGCGTCCTCCCGGCCAGAATATTTATAACTTCTTCGGATACCGTTCGGAATGCACAACATACTCTTAGTGATGCCAGTCTATGTGCGAAGTTCACTCCCCTCATGTACGATTTATACTGTGCGGCTCCTGCCCATATGTGAGCTGCATACATTATAATGGAGGTGTTGACACTGGTTATGAGTTTCCTTATGTGGGGCCGTGATCCTCCAACATTGGGTAGCAGTCTCGCTAAAACTTTGCATACTCTTGCCGTTTTTTCACTCGTTTTACTCAGGTGTTCCTTGAAGCTCAACCTATTGTCGACTATAATACCAAGATATTTAATATAAGGACTGGATCTGATTATTTGTCCTTCTATTTCCAAATCAAGGTGTTCAACTTTCTTGCGGCTGCTTATTAAAACTGCCTCCGTCTTATGTCCAGCTAGTTTCAGTCCGGCTATATCTAGCCAGCATTTAATGCTCTGTATTGCTTGGGAGCAAATATTCTCCAGGTCATCTAGATGTTTAGCTACGGCCACTATTGCCAAATCATCTGCGTATCCAATGATTCTAACTGATTCTTTTAATGATAATTCCCCTCCGGTACATTGACCCTGAGCACACCATCATACATTATATTCCATAACAGTGGACCTAATACAGACCCCTAAGGTACACCCGCTGCTATTTGATATTCCTGTGGTCCCTCATCTGTATCATACAGCAGTCTTCTATCCGAGAGACAGTTTGCTAGTATACGCACCAAGTAGGGTGAGACTTGTAGATCGCGCAACGCTTCTAGAATCCGATTCCAATTCACCGTGTTAAACGCATTTTTTACATTTAGCGTCACCACCGCGCAATATTTCTTTGTACCCCCTAGCCATCGCGCACCAGCTATCGCATTGTGAGCGATGTCGCACACCACAGATAGTGCCTTACCGGTTGATCTTCCTTTCCGGAATCCATACTGCGATTCAGAGAGCCCCGATGTCCCCTCAGTGAATTGTTCCAGGCGAGTGGCAATTACTCGCTCAAGCAGTTTTCCTGTCGTGCCCAACATGCACAACGGGCGATAAGACGACGACGCCTCTGGATTCTTTACTCCTTTTGGAATAAGCACAAGCCGCTGTATTTTCCATCGTTTGGGAAATTGTCCTGTTTGACGGCAGGTTGTGAAGAGACTGCTGAAGACTTTCGGCTTTTTTGTTAAAGCAGTCTCCACTACAGCGTAAGCAATACCATCCAGTCCCGGGCTCTTGTGTTTTTTAACAACCCTTGCAGCTAAGAGCACCTCTTCGGTGGTCACGGGAGGTATCTCTCCTTCAGTAATACTTCACTCCTCTTGCGCTCTCAACACCTCATCACACTATGGGAAGAGAACAGTAACGATTCTTGCCATGTCAGATTTTGCATTTGACTACTGTTGTTCTGTAGTCTTTTCATGGCTATCCTGTAGGCGCTGCCCCATGGGTTGTTATTTAATTGATCCCTTAGGGAGCAGAACGCGTCAAATTTACTCCTGCGGATTACATTCCTTAACTCTTTCCGTTTGTTGACGAATTCCGCATACAACTGTGGGTGGGTGTTACGGTTTCTTGCTCTTTGTTGCAAGCTTCTTAACCTGTTGCACTCCGATCGCACATGCGCGATTTCTGAGTTCCACCAATAGACTGGTTTCATAGCCCCTGCTGGTTGTCTTTGTCGTGGCATAGAAGCATCACATGTGGTAATTATCCACTTCATGACTTTTCCAGCCTGCCTGTTTGCATCGGCCTCTGCGTCAAACTGTGCGATTTGGTCTTCCAGTATATAATCGAGCAGTTCCGCATCGAGGTCCTTCTCTTTCCATCCATTTTTTTGGGCTCTCTTCGCCAATTTGCCAGTGATGAATCCCCTGTGCGGTAATATTTCGTACATCACGGCTTGGTGGTCACTGTAGGTGTAGGTGTCCAAAATTCGCCACTCCATACTTCTTGCCAACATGGAGCTGGCAAATGTGATGTCGATTTTGGACCGGCCTCTCTCGTTTATGAAGGTGTCATCGATACCATCATTAAGCAACACCACATCTAGGACTGCGAAGGCTTCAAGTAGTGCCTGTCCTCTACTGTTGGTCCTTGTGCTTCCCCGTTCTACTGGCCAAGCGTTGAAATCTCCAGCAACTATAAGAGGGCTCTTATCTCTAGATTCTTGTGTTATCCTGTCCAAAAAGCATTTGAAATATTCTATTTTCCACCTTAGCGGAGCGTAACAACAGTAGAAATGAATTCCTCTGATCTTCGCATAGGCAATTCCTTCCAGCCGCTGGACACTTCTACATTCCATGGGTGAATTTCCAGTTGTCCAGATGGCCGCTGTTCCGCTGCTGTCTTCCTCACATGTAATAGTACTATTGCCAGGCATCCTGTACTGTTCATTGATGAATACCACGTCGGCACCATATTCCTTAACCGTTTGAGAAAGGAGATCTTGTGCGGCTTCACAGTGGTTTAAGTTGGTTTGAATGCACTTAAACCTGTCCATTTTTTTGAGAAGATTGGACATCGCGTTTTTAAATGCTCGGCATTTGTAACTCCTTGTTGAGTGGTGGTTACCGCCTTCACATCCTGATTCGCAGAACATGCATTTGGGTTGTGCTTTACAGCCCATTGCTTTGTGGCCTTTTTCTCCGCATTTCAAACAGTTTTCCGAACGATCTTCTTAGGATCTGCAGGATTTCGCCACATGACCGTATTGTCAACATCTGAAACATCGTGTGGGTGCGATGTATTCTCGAAGTCTGTATCTCACCCATCCAACCCGTAGGAAACCTGTAGCCAGCAACATGCTAGCTTTTTCTCTTGGTAAGCGGATCATGGCAGCCTGCGTGTCATGTGCTTTCCTTCTTAAGCTCTTTACCGCTTCCTTCGAGATCGCGTTCAGCGCAGAGAACTCTCTAGCGATCGCTGTCAGGATTTCCTCCACAGTGGTCACCCCATCTAAATCACGACACTCAACCGTGATTTCCTGTGTCACTGTTTTGACATTAGCATCTTCCTTTAGTACTTGTTGTACCTTTGCTTTCAGTGTCTCGGTAGTGGCCTCTGGTCGGCGTTTCAGTTCTAGCAGCAATTCCCCTTTTGCTGTCTTTCGAACTTTGTTTGCGCTATTTCCGAGTTCACTTAGCTCGGGCTTGAAGTGTGAGTGGCGTGTGTGTTTAATGTTGAATGTTGGTTGGATTGTAAAGCCCTGGTGTCATTCTTGAACGTAGTCCTCCTTTGGATCGTGAATCCCTCTGTGTCATCGATGACCTTCTTGGACGTAGTCCTCTCTTTGGATCGTAAATCCATATGTAGAGTATCAATATGTTGGACGTAGTCCCATGTTGGATCGTAAATCCTTAAGTAGAGTAAGAATATCTTGGACGTTGTCTAATGTTGGATCGTAAATCCGTAAGTATATTATGAATATTTTGGACGTAGTCCTATGTTGGGTCGTAAGTCCGTAAGTATAGTATGAATATTTTGGACGTAGTCCCATGTTGGATCGTAAATCCATGAATGGTAATTGAGCGATGTTGTCGCCAATATGTTGAAGTGTTTGTGTTTGTCCTTGGTTGGAAATGTGGCCATTTAGAATTAGTTGAAATCTAGGTGCACTAGATGGAGCTGTTGATTCAGTCCAAAGACCGCTTATTTGGGTTAAAGCCGGCCGTGCAATGTCATGTTTTCATCATCTTCTGAATATGGCCAGCCTGTGCCGATATTAGAAGTGTTAGAGTTGCCGCCAACTGCATAGGATCATCTGCGTTTCGAATCACTGCTGGCATTTCCGAATGACATTTAGGATTCTTGATATTATGACGGATATGACAATCAGTACTAGAATATTCTAGAGAGTCTGAAACAGAGTACTAGAATATTCTATAAAGTATTGGAAAACTGGAGACCGTGAACAGTAGAACATTCAAGACAATGGAACGGACGGAAACGAAACGCCGAATCAGAATAAGGAACCGGATAAATACGTCGCACACAGATCATGGAGATGAGTATGAAGTAGGAAGTGAAGCAAGCGATAAGCGCGGTAGTAAGAAGTAATAAGTAGAAAGTAAGAAGTAAGTAGTGAAGCAAGAGATAAGTCAAGAAATCGTCAAGTGTACGGTAAAAGTAACGGTTGTTATTAGCAGACTAATAAAGTGTTATATTAATTCAAAAATCAATTTAACGGCTCTTATTTATTAAAAATAATTAATCCAGCGAACCCTAAGCTCGCTACAATTGGTGTCAGAAGTGGGATTAATTATTTTTTAAGTGAATAAGTATGTGAAAGTGTATTGTGACGATGGCAGATCGACATTCGGAGAAGAGTTCGCCACCGTTGGACATTTCGGAGATGTTCAGGATGATGATGGCAAAATTGGATGCGCGAGCTGCAGACGTTAATGCAAAATTGGACACGCGAGCTGCAGAGTTTAAGGCAAAATTAGATGCCCAAAGGCAGTGTATGAAAGAATTCTGGGACTCGGAAGCGGAGGAATCTGAGGATGAGGAGAAATTGGAGCCACATAGCCGAACAGCTATTCGACGACGAAGACGATGTTGAACGCCGTTCTGAACGTAGTCACAGGGAAACTGAGGCTGGAGAACATTTCGATGATGATGAGGAATCGGAGTCTGATGCTGACGAGTTGGACGACCGACTGGAAGACGACGACTGTGACCTTATTGAAGAGAATCTTGGTTTGAAAGTCGAAGGCAGAAAGCGTTCCAAGCGTCTGCGTCGTACACAGGACGAAGAAAGTGATAGAGAGGAACAGCACGTCGATGAAGGTTTAGCTCCTGAGGCTATAGCCGAACAGCTATTCGACGACGAAGACGATGTTGAACGCCGTTCTGAACGTAGTCACAGGGAAACTGAGGCTGGAGAACATTTCGATGATGATGAGGAATCGGAGTCTGATGCTGAGGATGTTATTGCAGACGACGAAGGAAGGCCAATCGCTGAGAAGAAGAAGAAAAGACGAATTCTAGTCACTAACGCGTCATTGCAAGAAGCTCGTGACAGTTTTGGTGTAGATTTCGACTATGAGGATTTCACTAGTGATGACGAGGACGGATATGAACCCGAATACGAACCTAGTGAATTGGAAAGGAGTCACTTTACGGATTTGGACAATGAAATCGGTAAAACGGATATTCCTGAGCGAATGCAATTGCGCGAAGTTCCGGTTACGCCTGTTCCAGAGGGACCTAATGAACTACAAGATGAAGCTGAATGGATTTACAAACATGCGTTTTGTAAATCAACTGTTTCCGAACAAGAGAGATCAACGGATGTTAGAGGTCGAGACTGCTATTGTAAGCCACCACATACGGGGGAAAGATCAAGCAAGCCCTAGATTGTAGGCGTAATCAACAGCTAGAGGTGCCGTTCATTGCGTTCTATAGAGAAGAACACGTGAAACCAGAATTAACGTGCGACGATCTATGGAAAGTCTATTACTACGACGCAGGCTGGAGTTTACTGTCAGCTCCAAAGAACAAACCTCTTCAGTTATTTGAAAAGATGCGGAACTACCAGTTGTATACGGTTATGAAATCGACAGATGGTCCAATACCAGATGATATGCGTGTAATTAAAGATGAAGATCTAGATCGCTTACGTGATGTGCAAACTCCAGAAGAGCTTAAGGGTGTGCACATGGATTTTCTCTTATACTATTTGCATGAGATCCCTAAAATTCAAGAGGAATTCCGTCGTCAGGAAAAGGAAGAATGGCGGCTGGCTAGAGCGGACGTGAAAAGGAGAGCAGTAGAAAATTTGGAAGAAGGTCAAGAACTTCCACCGCCGAACGCCAAGATGAAAGTGGTGCATCGCGATCGACTGGCGGCTTTTGTTGGCCCGGGAGACCACTGAACTTAGTTCGGGACGAACTAATCTAGGCGGAGGGTAGTGTGACGCATATGACAATCAGTACTAGAATATTCTAGAGAGTCCGAAACAGAGTACTAGAATCTTCTATAAAGTAATGGAAAACTGGAGACCATGAACAGTAGTACATTCAAGACAATGGAACGGACGGAAACGAAACGCCGAATCAGAATAAGGAACCGGTATAAATATGTCGCACACAGATCATGGAGATGAGTAAGAAGTAGAAAGTGAAGCAAGCGATAAGTGCGGTAGTAAGAAGTAATAAGTAGAAAGTAAGAAGTAAGTAGTGAAGCAAGAGATAAGTCAAGAAATCGTCAAGTGTACGGTAAAAGTAACGGTTGTTATTAGCAGACTAATAAAGTGTTATATTAATTCAAAAATCAATTTAACGGCTCTTATTTATTAAAAATAATTAATCCAGCGAACCCTAAGCTCGCTACAATTGGTGTCAGAAGTGGGATTAATTATTTTTTAAGTGAATAAGTATGTGAAAGTGTATTGTGACGATGGCAGATCGACATTCGGAGAAGAGTTCGCCACCGTTGGACATTTCGGAGATGTTCAGGATGATGATGGCAAAATTGGATGCGCGAGCTGCAGACGTTAATGCAAAATTGGACACGCGAGCTGCAGAGTTTAAGGCAAAATTAGATGCCCAAAGGCAGTGTATGAAAGAATTCTGGGACTCGGAAGCGGAGGAATCTGAGGATGAGGAGAAATTGGAGCCACATGAAAGGAAGAAACTCAGGAAGAGCAAAACTATGCCCGACAGCAGTGAGGAAGAGGAGGAAGATGACGATGATGTGTTAGGTGAAGAACTGAAGGATCTCATCGATGATAACCCGATTGAAGAGGACGGCAGTGATGGTGAAGACACTGATGATGACGAGTTGGACGACCGACTGGAAGACGACGACTGTGACCTTATTGAAGAGAATCTTGGTTTGAAAGTCGAAGGCAGAAAGCGTTCCAAGCGTCTGCGTCGTACACAGGACGAAGAAAGTGATAGAGAGGAACAGCACGTCGATGAAGGTTTAGCTCCTGAGGCTATAGCCGAACAGCTATTCGACGACGAAGACGATGTTGAACGCCGTTCTGAACGTAGTCACAGGGAAACTGAGGCTGGAGAACATTTCGATGATGATGAGGAATCGGAGTCTGATGCTGAGGATGTTATTGCAGACGACGAAGGAAGGCCAATCGCTGAGAAGAAGAAGAAAAGACGAATTCTAGTCACTAACGCGTCATTGCAAGAAGCTCGTGACAGTTTTGGTGTAGATTTCGACTATGAGGATTTCACTAGTGATGACGAGGACGGATATGAACCCGAATACGAACCTAGTGAATTGGAAAGGAGTCACTTTACGGATTTGGACAATGAAATCGGTAAAACGGATATTCCTGAGCGAATGCAATTGCGCGAAGTTCCGGTTACGCCTGTTCCAGAGGGACCTAATGAACTACAAGATGAAGCTGAATGGATTTACAAACATGCGTTTTGTAAATCAACTGTTTCCGAACAAGAGAGATCAACGGATGTTAGAGGTCGAGACTGCTATTGTAAGCCACCACATACGGGGGAAAGATCAAGCAAGCCCTAGATTGTAGGCGTAATCAACAGCTAGAGGTGCCGTTCATTGCGTTCTATAGAGAAGAACACGTGAAACCAGAATTAACGTGCGACGATCTATGGAAAGTCTATTACTACGACGCAGGCTGGAGTTTACTGTCAGCTCCAAAGAACAAACCTCTTCAGTTATTTGAAAAGATGCGGAACTACCAGTTGTATACGGTTATGAAATCGACAGATGGTCCAATACCAGATGATATGCGTGTAATTAAAGATGAAGATCTAGATCGCTTACGTGATGTGCAAACTCCAGAAGAGCTTAAGGGTGTGCACATGGATTTTCTCTTATACTATTTGCATGAGATCCCTAAAATTCAAGAGGAATTCCGTCGTCAGGAAAAGGAAGAATGGCGGCTGGCTAGAGCGGACGTGAAAAGGAGAGCAGTAGAAAATTTGGAAGAAGGTCAAGAACTTCCACCGCCGAACGCCAAGATGAAAGTGGTGCATCGCGATCGACTGGCGGCTTTTGTTGGCCCGGGAGACCACTGAACTTAGTTCGGGACGAACTAATCTAGGCGGAGGGTAGTGTGACGCATATGACAATCAGTACTAGAATATTCTAGAGAGTCCGAAACAGAGTACTAGAATCTTCTATAAAGTAATGGAAAACTGGAGACCATGAACAGTAGTACATTCAAGACAATGGAACGGACGGAAACGAAACGCCGAATCAGAATAAGGAACCGGTATAAATATGTCGCACACAGATCATGGAGATGAGTAAGAAGTAGAAAGTGAAGCAAGCGATAAGTGCGGTAGTAAGAAGTAATAAGTAGAAAGTAATGAGTAAGAAGTAGCAAGTGAAGCAACCGATAAGTGCGGTAGTAAGAAGTAAGAAGTAAGAAGTAAAAGACGGGATAAGTACGGAAGTGATAGGTCAAGAAATCGTTAAGTGTACGGTAAAAAGTAACGGTTGTTATTAACGGACTAATAAAGTGTCACATTAATTCAAAATTGATTTAACGGCTCCTATTTATTAAAAATAATTAATCCAGCGAACCCTAAGCTCGCTACAGTATGAATATCTTGGACGTAGTCCCATGTTGGATCGTAAATCCATGAATGGTAATTGAGCGATGTTGTCGCCAATATGTTGATGTGTTTGTGTTTGTCCTTGGTTGGAAATGTGGCCATTTAGAATTAGTTGAAATCCAGGTGCACTAGATGGAGCTGTTGATTCAGTCCAAAGACCGCTTATTTGGGTTAAAGCCGGCCGTGCAATGTCGTGTTTTCATCATCTTCTGAATATGGCCAGCCTGTGCCGATATTAGAAGTGTTAGAGTTGCCGCCAACTGCATAGGTTCATCTGCGTTTCGAATCACTGCTGGCATTTCCGAATGAAATTTAGGATTCTTGATGATTTGTTCTGTACTGCAACAATCGGAAACTGTGCTATGTTCATTATATAAATTTAAGATTATAGTTGTAAAAGAATTGCTGTCCTAAAACTATTAAATACTAGTTGTAAAATATACCATAAATGTAATTATCTACCTAATAAAAATTGAATTAAATTGAATTCACAATCCAAAGATCGGACCTAGAAAGTCGATAAACGTCAAATAATAAAAATTCGGATAAATTGTACTAAAAACAAAACTCCGAATATTTTTTCCTCAACTTAATATGTATAAATAAAAGTTCATTGTAACTAGTCAAAACGAGCAATTGTGAATTGATAGCCAAAAAATCTACTACACATTTTCCCGCCATTGCGAAGTGAGCTGGCTGTCAACATTAGTTAAAGACGATTTTAGTTTAGTGTTGCCCGCCGAACTTTTAAGAATACAGTTCGTTGTCATAAAAGTATAGACGTGAGTTACTTATTTCAGCAATAAAAAGAGGTACGTAAAGCTTGTAATACAACAAATTCCAATATAAGATTTGTATTTATTATGTAGATAGAAGGCGTTCTAAACTGTATTTTTTAGCTGCTATATCATTGTAAAATCTCTATTTTTGGTACAGTTGCTCATTGATATCATTTAGATACATTTGTTTTTGTTTTTGTGTTCTGCTTTGCGGCTTGACTTCTGCGAAGCACGCTGAAGTCGGCAGATTTCCAAACTAGAAACGGAACGGGTTCATAAAGCAACCGACTTATAGTGAAAAGATTTCCTTTGCATTATTGTTGCTTCTTTGAATACTTTGAAAATATTTGTTCTTTCCTTCCTTTCCCTACTTTTAACACTGGACGGTACAAAGTCAGTAGTACTCTGAAGTCCACAGATTTCTTTATTTGTAAGGTGAAAAATGTAAAAGGTTTCTAATGATATAATTTGATAACATCCGCCCTGGAGTTGTGTACATCTTTCAGCAAACAGGACTGGATATTTCAGTGTGTTGCCCGCCGAACTTTCCAGAATAGAGGGGTATAAAATATTAATTGTTGTTATAAAAGTATAGACGTGAGTTACTTATTTCAGCAATAAAAAGAGGTACGTCAAGCTTCTAATACAACAAATTCCAATATAAGATTTGTATTTATTATGTAGACAGAAGGCGTTCTAAACTATTTTTTAGCTGCTATATCATTGTAAAGTCTCTATTTTCGGTATTGTTGCTCATTGATATCATTTAGATACATTTGTTTTTGTTCTTGTGTTCTGCTTTGCGGCTTGACTTCTGCGAAGCACACTGAAGTCGGCAGATTTCTATAACTAGAAACTGAACGGGTTCATAAAGCAACCGACTTACAGTGAAAAGATTGCCTGATATTATTTTTTCTTTGAATACTCTGAAAATATTTGTTCTTTCCTTCCTTTCCCTACTTTTAACACCGGACGGTACAAAGTCGGTAGTACTCTGAAGTCAACAGAGGACTGGATATTTTATTGGGTCAATACGTTGGGAAATTTCCTTGACTAGCGACATTGAAACTATTTTTCAAAAACTATCGGATTTATGTGGTGATTGTATCCTTGTCAAAACCTCTAAGCTCGTTTGAAGATCGTCCATGATCTATTGTATTGCGTATTTAGCGTTACAAACCGTAATGTATGATTCCGCTGTTACAGTTATCAGATCAGGTCTTCTCGAATTTGTCGTAGTTTTATTATATACATTATAAATGGTTGGTAAAAAATAATTGCCGGCAAATAAAAGATTTTTTTTTATACAATGAGTAAACTTTAATCGATGATCTATTTTCCATTTTAAACTTTTGCCATTTTTCTATAAGCTTCATGACTCCACTCTCATAGAATTTCTGGTTTTTACTGGCAAAAAAACGGAATCAAGTACGACTTCACATAGTTGAAAGTTTTACCGTTCAAGGAGTTGTGCAAAGATCGAAATCCGATGGTGCAAGGAGAGGGCTATATGGTGGATGTGAGATCACTTCCTAACTAAGGTCCAATCATTTCCGACAAGCGTCCAAAAATGTGTATGGTCTATCGTTGTCATGGTAGAATCCACCAACATTACGATTCACCAATTCTGGTCATTGTTCTTTGATCGCCGGGCTTAGTTTGTTCAGCAGGCGACAGTATACATCGGAATTGATTGCTTGGTTCCATGGAAGCAGCTCAAAACACACTATACATTTATAACCCCACCAAATTGGACAGCATGATATTCTTTTAGTGTTATTCAGGTTTCGATGTAGTTTGTGCTGGTTTATTAGGCTTGGACCATGATCGTTTTCGATCGATGTTATTGTAAACAAACCATTTTTTATCACCAGTAAAGATTCGTTTCGAAAAACGTTCGATATCATTGCGTTTGACATTTAAATCGCGTTCAATAAATTTCTTTCAATTCACGAGAAATCTAAATACCGAGCTTCTTAACGAACTCAACCCATTTTAATGACTTTCAATTGTTGTGTGCGATACACTTAACCTTCTTGCAATCTCTCGCATAGGTATGTGATAATCTGATTCGATTGTGGTTTGCTTTAGTTGGCCGAACAGAGCGTTGGTCATCTTTGATGGATAAATCATCAGAATGCGATTTATCAAACCAATTTCAACACCGTCTTTCCTTTAAGGTTTCATCACCATAGCCAACACGTAAGTTTGTGCTGCGTTCTTTCTTTTACGGAAATATAAAAGCAAAATATGACGAAAATGCTCTTTTTTGCACTCCATGTTTAAATAGACACCGAACTAACACCTGTAAATAAAATTTCGGTTAGTTTGCTTCTAAAGCTTAAAGTGACCGTTAACAAGTGCCAAAAGGAAAAGATCATTGACAGAAGTTACTCAAAAAAAGAAGGCTAATGCCATCTATGTGTAAGATCGCCAACTGCTTTCTTACCAACCTATTATATTACTGAGTCCAGTTATCCTGGTTTAAGAAACGACATTTTAAAATCAAAAGTATTAAATAAAGTCATTTTGTTGATGAGTACCTCTATTGGAGGCAGCACAGTTGGAGCTCTTTTTTGCTGGGTAAAATTCATAAGTAATCCTAAAGAGTTTAATACAAAAGTAAACTCTTTAATTAGATTGAATCCTTCCAATTCTGTTCAGTCTTTGAATTCAAGTTCACGAAACTAGTTGGTTGGTGTGCCCCACACAAAGTGACGCTTCCCTCTGCCCCCGAAGCCGTAGCTGGTTGCAACCGCAGGTTCTTCGTGTCGTAGCTTTGATGTTCATCGGTTGCAATTCACCACATGAAATGTCTATAATGTACTACTACTATACTATACTCTATAATGTACTACTACTATACTATACTCTATAATGTACTACTACTATACTATTTATTGGCCTGCAGGAACCCGGAAGTTCATGACCTCACCGACTCGACTCTGCCATCGTTCCCCGGTATCCGGTCCATATCCGAGACTTGTTAAATTGTCCATAATAGTTTGTTTTTCCGGGCAAGGTTATTAGCCTTGTGCCAAGCTTTCTCATAAAGTAGTACTGAGAATTAATCATTTAACTCTTTCATTACTATTTATTGGCCTGTGGGAAGTTCATGACCTCATCGACTCGACTCGGCCATCATTCCCTGTCCTGTGCACTCTCTCTCCACGCTTGACCAGCCGTTCCGATCTCCTCACGGTAAAACCTAAAATTTTCCTCTCATTTCCCGCGGCCGTCCTGCCGATCTCTTTCCCGTTGGTCTACTGACAAGAATTCTACGCACGGTCCTATCGTTGCCCATTCGCGCCACATGTCCACCCCATCTTAATCTTCGCGACCTGATTACTCTCACTATTGCTGGTTTGCGGTATAGCTCTTCCAATTCGTGATTGTCGTGTTTCCTCCATTGTCCTGCCTTTGTTTTTTTCCCGTTTTGTGAGAGCCATTGTTTCGCATCCGTATAAAGCAATCGGCATGATTATGGTTCTATAGACACGGAGCTTTATGCCACGTGACAGCAGTTTACTGACTGCGTGCCAACTATCGTTGCCGGAGTGTAGTATTTTGTTAATTTCCTTCGACATTTCGTTACTGGCCCTCAGTATCGTTCCCAGATATTTAAATTCTTTAACTTTTTCAAATATCTTGCCTCTGACGTTTATATGTGTTCCCTGAGGTCCACCCGCTCTCGTCGCAATCATGTATTTTGTTTTGTCTTCATTTATTTCTAGGCCCACCTCTTCTGCCGCTTGCATGATCATTTCACTGTTTTTAGTTACAGTTTCTACATTATCGCCCAGAACGGCGGTGACATCCGCATATGCGAGCACTTGTGTGACCCAGTTCAGGGATGATCCGGTCATGTTGTCGTCTTGTACCTTTCTGATAACATACTCGAACACAAGGTTAAAAAGACACGGTGAGAGGCCATCAAGTGGTTCTGAGAGGTGGTTTCCTATTCTAACTCGTCCTTTCTTTTCGTTCATGCAAATTTGAATGAGGGCGGCATATTTTTTCGGGATTCCCAGCTCAACTACAATATGGTAGAGTCTTTGCCTTGCGACTGAGTCGTAGGCTTTTTTGAAGTCAACGAACAGTTGGTGAACCGTCTCTCCGTATTCCCACTTCTTTTCCAGCAGTTGCTTTATTGTGAATATTTGGTCGCTTGTTGGCCTGTTCCTACGGAATCCGCATTGGTAGTCTCCAAGTATTTCTTCTGCGTACGGTGTGATTCTCGCCAGTATGATATTTGTTAGTGTTTTGTATGTGGTTGGGAGCAATGATATTCCTCTGTAATTTTCGCAGTCAGATCTGTCGCCGTTTTTGAAAATGGGGACGACTTATTGAAGTTTTCCATTCTTCCGTAGTGACTTCCTTATTCCATATTGTTTTGGTGTGTTGGTGGATCTTTCGAGCGGTTGCCTCTCATCCATGTTTGAAAAGCTCTGCCGGTATGCAGTCGACTCCGGGAGCCTTGTTTTTCAATCCATTTATTGCGTCTACTACTCCGTTGGAGGGGGTCCCTGGGATCTGAGGCTCGGCTGTATGTACGTCTGGTGCATTTATCTGTGGTTGATGGGTGCGTACATTGAGCAGGTTTTCAAAGTACTGCTTCCATCTTGTCACGACATTGTTTGTTTCTGTGACCAGGCAGCCGTTTGCGTCTCGAATTATTTTGGCTCTTCCTCGGTAGCCATTTCTAATTGAATTTATGCTGATATACATACCCCTCATGTTCTTTGCCCTAGAATTTTCTAGCATTTTTTCGATCCGAGTCTTCTCCCATTCGCGTTTTTTGCGTTTGAAAAGTCTCATTGCCTCTTTCCGAATTGTCGCGTATCTTCCTGCGTTGACTTCATCATATCTTTCGAAGTGGTTCACCCTGAGGCGTCTACGTTCTTCGGTCTTCGCCCTCCACTTATCGTCAAACCAAGGCTTGGACTTAATTGTTTTCTTAAATCCTAATACCTTTTGGGCTGTTTGTTTTATTGTGTCTCTGATCGATGTCTATTTAGTGTCCATACGATTGGATTCCTCTTCCACCTGCTCCCATTCTCTAGGATGCTAAATCTTTTCGTTATTTCGTCTTGATATTCAGCCCTTTTGTCCAGGTCTTTTAGTTTATCAATGTCGAACTTTTTGCTTGTCTCCCGTGATTGCCCATGTGGGTTTGCTGCGAGCCGACTTCTAATTTTGCCCATCACTAGAAGGTGATCGGAGTCGCAATCTGCTCCTCTATATGATCTTACGTCAAGGATATTCGAGTGGTGTCTTTTGTCTACGGGGAAGTGGTCTATTTGGTTACACGTTACGCCGTCGGATGATATCCATGTGGCTTTATGGATTTGCTTGTGCTTGAACATCGTGCTTTTCACTAACAGATCTTTTGACGCTGCGAACGTGATAATTCGAATTCCATTATCATTTGAAACGTCGTGTAGACTTTCTTTACTTATAGTTGGTTGGAAGATATCTTCCTTTCCAATTTTCGCATTGAGGTCCCCGAGGAGGATTTTAACATCGAATGATGAGATCCCGTCAAATACTTCCTCTAGGGTCTCGTAGAACGTGTCCTTCGTTTCTGGGTCCATAGTTTCTATCGGGGCGTGCACGTTTATAAATACATAATTGTACCATGGTCCCTGTATTTTTAGCACCGACATTCGGTCATTAATAAATTGCACATCTTTTACATGGGGCGTGATCTTCTTGCTTATGATGAAGCCGTTTCCGAGGTTATGTGTATCGGTACCTCCACACGCCAGTGTAAACCCGTTGGTTTCGATTACTTGATGTGGGAGTCGGACTTCCTGAAGCGCGACGATGTCCATTTAATATTGTTTCACATTTTCTACGGCAGTCTCTGTCGCGCCTGGTTTATATAACGTTCGAACATTCCACGTGCCGACGCGTATATCCCGCATTTTCCGTTTTTCCCTACGTCTTCTTTCTGCCGAGTCGGTGTTTTCTTGATGATTTGTTCCCTTATGGTAGTATCGGCTCATTACACCTACGCATACCGGGTTTTTCGTGAGATTGTTTTTTTGTATATTGATTATCCATTTTTGTTCACGCGAGTCTTTGGGGTTTCAAATAGTCCGCCATATCAGCGCCCCTCTTTGATATGGTAAGGTCTGCTTACTGCTCTGATTCGACCCGGTGTCAGAGAAGCGCCGTTACAGCCGGTATACCCCTAGCTGCAAACTATCCAATAGGCACGGTGACACGTAACACCCTGGATTAGGGGTGGTAGATCTTTGTGTATTACTCCTCGCTAGCCTGTCTGACATGGGTGGGCCTACGGAAGCGTATGCTTCCGTCAGCATAGCCTGAGTAAACATTTAAAAGCCAATATTATTTTTTCGTACATTTTTATTCAATCAAAATAGAATCTACCAAATTGTCACCATAACTTTTTTTGAGTGAAGATCGGGCTTGGGGGTGTGTTTTGGTTTTTCACCTACACCCAACCACTGCCCAGGTCTTTTACGGTTATCATACGGAATCTACTTTTCATCCGGTGCAAAAACGGTTCAGTTTGTTTTTTCAATCTCAGCGATGCGCAGATTTCCAGGTGTCGTAGTTTTTGGGACTCGTTTAGTTCATCGCGTACCCACTTATCGACTTTCTTTACCTTTCCTATTAGAGAAAGGTGTCGACTTGTTATCATTGGGGATACTCCCATGCTTTATGCAATCTCCCGCACCGATTTCGTTGGGTCAGCATCCACCGTTGCTATTAAAACATCGTCGTCAACTAACGTTTCCGGCTTCCCAAGTGGTTCATTTTCGAGGCTGAAATTTCCCGAACGGAACTTTCCAAACCAACGTCGTATAGTGCGTTCGTTTACCGCTACATCATCCAATGCGTCATTAATGTTTTTCATTGCCAATGACGCATTATGTCTCATTTTAAATTCATAAAGGAAAAGGGTTCGAATTTGAACTGCCGATAGCATGACAAACAATCCCAAAAAAAAAACTACTTCGATGACAAAAAGGGCCAAAGTTTTAACGCCAGAGTCACGGATTCCTTTCTCCAACGCCAGGCTGAAGAGGGCGCAGGCCAGACCGTCCCTTGTCGGACGGAGGCCATTAAAAATGTTTATTGGTTTGAACAGCAATCTCGCTATTTTTACTTGACTTGTTACGTTGGTCATGGTCAACCTACAAAGTCGTATCAATTTATTTGGAATGCCAAACTCTCTCATGGCATTATATAGTTCTACCTTGGCTGTGCTGTCGTAGGCGGCCTTAAAGTCTATGAATATATGATATAATGGAATCTTAAATTTCAGACATTTTTCCATCGCCTGCCTAAGGGTGAATATCTGATCAATCGCCGATTTGCGATAGTAACTATAGTTGCTGCGCACTGTGATATCTCCCTTATGTATGGGGCAAATTATTCCACGACGCCAATCTTCCGGCATCATCATACGTGCACCACGATCTCATGAATTGCGTTATGTAACGCTGCCTCTCCTTGTTTGATCAGCTCAGCTGGTATGCTATCAGCTTGGGGGCTTTATTTGATTTGAGCTGTCCTATGGCTTTTACTGTTTCCTCAATGCTTGGTGGCGGCAGCATTTGGTCTTGATCTTGCATTGGTGGAGCCTCCAATTTTTCTGTGAGCTGAATATGTAGCAATTCATTGAAGTGCACTTACTATCGCTCCAGAATGCCTTCGGGATCGCTGATCAGATTACCTTCTTTATCCTTGCAGTGAGATCAGTGTGGTGTGTACTGCGAATTTTTTGGTAGAACTTCCGCGCCTGGTGCGGACGTCGCTTTCTACTTTTCTCTATTTCACAGACTAGATTTTTTTCCAAGGCACTTTTCTTTTGTCTGGAATCTCTTTTCAGATCTTCTGAGCTCTTTGTATTTCTCTGCGTTGCCCGGTATGCAGCATACTTACGTTCAGTCGGTAGTTTGCACTCATCATCAAACCAGTCGCTCCGATCTCTACGACTACTGCCTAAGATGGAGTTGGCAGTACTAATGACAGTATTCTTAAGGTGTGTCTATTTCTCTTCTACGCCCGGCATTCTGGTCCCAGGACTTATTCTCCCTCCATCGAGCTTATAGCGTTTGAAATAATAGTGAAGAAGATCGTGTGATTCGAACTGACGCTATGACAGCTCGAATCACGAAAAAAATTTTACCTAAGCGTTACACACCAGGCTACTGACCGTGTTTAGAATTTGATTTCCAAACTCGAGTATATTCCACTGGTGTGAATTATTTTTATTTTATCGCTTGGTATACGGTCCTGATGCATTTTACTTATTTGAGATTTTCGTTCGTGTTCTTCACTATTTTTGCTTGTGAATTTGTGTGTGTCTGTTAGAGTTGCCACAAGCTCTTCAGGGGCGAGTCTTAACGCATGACCAAAGGTTTTGATACTGTTCTCAATGCGTAAGGAACTTTTCTTTAGTATGTATAGTCTTTTTCAGATTCTCTGCGCTCTTTGTATTTCTCTTCGCGTACCCGCGTCCTATGAGACTGCTGCATTGCCTGGTATGCAGCATTCTTACGTTCATAATCATCATCATCACCATCATCGGTACTACAACCGGGATCCGGTCTTGGACTTATTTAGCACGTATCTCCACAGGTATCCGGTCCATATCCGAGACTTGTTAAATTGTCCATAATAATATGATTTTCCGGGCAAGGTTATTAGCCATGCGCCAACCTTCCCCAGGATGTCGTTGCATGCATTGGTTCACTACTTGGCGGGTGCAAAAGTAGCTATCCAGAGGTGTCACGTGGAGACTGCATGTCAACTTGGATTGAACAGGGGCGCCAGAGGCTCCCCGACGGGGAATCGAACCCCGGTCTCACGCGTGACAGGCGGGTATACTAACCACTATACTATCGAGGAGCTGAAATTGATACAGAGTGCAAAATTTTCATCGCCCAATAACATCGGAATTATTATTTTTGAAACACTCGCGAATATACCACGCACCCTCCATTCCCGTGAAAACGGCTGAATTCTGAACGAATGGAAAATTGATTTTTCGAGTTCCCAAAACACAGAAGTATAAATAAAATACGAAATAAATAAATAAAAATGTAGTAATTCTAAGTCGTTATAAAAACTATTAAGTAAGAGGGCAGGCTGGAAAGTAATGCACACCTGCTTTTCAGACAGCGGTCCAAATTTTACAATGACGCAGCCATTTCTACGGAATAAATGCTTGATTCGGATGACAGCAACAGATGCAAGGTGTTCGTAGAATTACTTTGGTGATCAGGCACTCGCGGAGTGCCCTCCACCAATTAAGTCAAATTGCAGTTACGAGCGAATGATTCAGCTACCTACTCGTCTGTTCTATCAGAAGGTACAAACTACGAGGGTAGGCTGAAGAGTAATACACACGTGCTTGCAGAACGCGAATGAAATGACAGTCATAAGCGGGCCTGGTGGCGAATGGAAGTAACTTTCTCTCTTAATACGCATGCCGAGACCCGAGGTCGCACTGTCATCGAGTGTCTTTCGAAAGCGGCAAGTATGGCGGCGTGTTCTAGTGCTAAGTCGGCGCAACTTGAACAGCCTGCTGGTATCGAATTTTTAACTGTTGAAAATGTGACTCCTACTGGAATTCATCATCATTTAAAGGTTGTTTATGGTGATAGTGCTGCTGATAGGTCTACTGTAAATTAATGGGCAATAAAATTTCGTGGTTGCGAGTCTGGAAAAGCCATAACTGTTGGTTGAAAATGCAGCGGACGTCCGATCACTGCTACAAACGGTAATCATAGCTAACTCATTAACGATTTGATTCAAAATAACCGGCGAGTCACTCAAAACTGTATCGCAACGTGAACTTTGTCGCGCTAGAAGTAGCCTGCCGCCAATAATCTTGCAACGTGACAACGCTGTTTCGGCGTTTCGTTTCCGTCCGTTCCATAGCCTCGAATTTTCTACTGCTCATAGTCTCCAGTTTTCCAGTACTTTCTAGAATATACTAGTACTTTGTTTTGGACTTTCTAGAATATTCTAGTACTGATTGTCATATGCGTCACACTACACTCCGTCTAGATTAGTTCGTCCCGAACTAAGTTCACTGGTCTTTTGGGTTAATAAAAACTCGCCAGTGGGTCACGGTGTACTACTTTCATCTTGGCGTTCGGTCTTCGCTGAATCCTATAGACAACGTCGTTAATTCTTGTGAGAATCTTATACGGTACTTCCCAATGTTGCTGCAACTTCGGAGACCTTCCTTTTTGCCGATGAGGGTTATAAAGCCACCCGTTATCGCCTCCATTAAATCCGGATGCGTTGGCTCAAACGTCGTACCTTGTTTTCATCCTGTCACTTGATACCTTGATTTGCTTTTAAACCAAATGATGAATCTCATGGAGGCGATTTCTCCATTCGGCTACGTAGTCTTCGGTCTTATCTATGACGTCTGGCGGTATTCCGAATCGCAGATCGGCTGGTAATCGTATCTCCCGTCCAAATGTAATTCTTGCTGGAGAATGGCCTGTCGTATCGTGATTAGCCGATCTATAACTCGGGAGAAAGGTTTGTACATATTTGTCCCAATCTCGTTGGTGATCACTAACGACCTTCGATAAATGCTCTTTTGTTGTTCGGTTTAACCTTTCGACCATTCCGTCTGACTGCGGTTGTAAGGGTGTGGTCCTGGTTTTCCTTACGCCCAGTGCCGCACAGATGCCTTGAAATATCTGTGATTCGAAGTTTCGACCTTGATCGGAATGAAGCTCACAGGGAACTCCATATCCGCTGATCCAATTATTGATAAGCTGTCAAAGAAGGTTTGGAATTGGAAGGACTTCCATCCACTTGCTGAAGTAATCCATGATGACCAACATTTATTTGTTGTTGTCGTTGGTTTTTGGGAATGGGGGAATGGTCCTGAGATATCAATCGCAATTCGCTCGAAAGGGGCACCCACGTTGTACTGCTTCATAGCGCTCCTTGGTTTTGCTGTATGTCATTTAGTCGCAGTGCAAGTTGTGCACTTCCTACACCAAGATACGACGTCATCTGTCATGTGAAGCCAGTAGAATCGAGATCGTATATTTGAAAGTGTCTTATTAACTCCCAGATGTCCACCGGAGGCCCCGTCATGCATTTCTGTTAGTACATCCTTCACTTTTGATGGTGGGACTAGAATCTGCATTCGATGGGATTTTCCGTCCGCGGCTTCCCATTTACGCTTAAGAATTCCATTGTACCCAATATGCCTTAAATGTCCCACTCTTGTCGGAAATATTGTTCCAAGTTGGCCGCTCGTTCTTTTCTTTGTGTTCCAGGACTAGCGACATATCTTCATCCTGAAGTTGCGCTGCGCGTATAGTATCACTCGTCCACCCATCTAGTACTTCTACTTGTACATTTCGCAGGTTGTACGCCTCTTCTTTCTCTTCCATTCTATGACAATGTTTACAATCTGGCTTACATGGTCTTCTTGATAGAGCATCAGCGTTATTATGCACCTTCCCTTGCTGAATTGAGCTTATCATTGATACGGGTGCACATTCTGCGGTTAACTCTTCTTTTCTTATTGCGACCGGCTCCTCGGGCGCATTTAGTACTCTGACAGGTACAATGTGCTTCTTCACCTCAGGTTGGTCCGTTGATAGTCTCCTCTTATGATTAGCGCATGAACAACAATTCTCAATTGATGTTTCATTCATTCGTCGACGTTGCCTACAGTTAACAGAGATGTGGCCGACTCCGCCGCATGTCCAACACTTCATATCACGTCTCGGGATTCTCCGTTGTACATGTCCGATTCTTTGGCAGGAACATTCCTGGACGGACATTTCTCGGACTCTATATGTACTCCTGGTAGCCAGTTTAGCAGATTCATATGCCAATGCGAACGCCAGTATTTCATTAGTCGTCTTCGTTCCTGCCAAACGAACGGCTTGTTGCAAGTCCCGATCTTGGAGTGCATTTATAAATGCATCCATTGCTACCTCGTTCAGAAATTCCTCAGACATATTTGAATAAGAAAAGTTTGCCAATCGCTCAATGTCTGCCTGCAACTGTAGAAGATTTTCTCCAGGTTTCTGCGTTCTGCTCCGCAGTTGCATGCGGTAGACCTGCTGCATGTGGTTGTCTCCATACCTAGCTTCAAGGCCGTCTCCTACCGCTTGGAAATCTGTTTGCTTCTTTGCTGGTATGATTTGTAGCAATTCTGCAGCCGCCCCGCGGGGTGACAAGAGCCAGAGGCTCCCCGACGGGGAACCGCACCCCGGTGTCCCACGTGACACTGCGTTTCTTCATTCAGATCTTCAGCTTGTGCGTCGAATTTTGAATTTTGGGCATCCAACTTTGCATTAATATCTGCAGCTTGTGCGTTGAATTTTGAATTTTGGGCATCCAACTTTGCATTAACATCTGCAGCTTGCGCGTCCAATTTTGTATGAATGCCTGTAGCTTGCGCGTCCTATTTTGCCATCATCATCCTGACCATCTCCGAAATGTCCGACTGTGGCGAACTCTTCTCCGTTATATTGGCACCATCTTGACTCGCTGTTTCTTCTCCATCCGGACAGTCTGGCCCAATCCTAAAAACATATGTGTCGACATCAATACCCTTTTCCTCCATTGCTGCTTGCACACGCTGTCGAAGAATTTGCTTCTGTCCTCTGCTATCCAGATTCCGGTCCTCAAGTTCCTTCTTCAACTCAGGAACGCGAAGATGTCGATCTGACATAGTCACAACACACTTTCACAGACTTATTTACTTCACCAATAATTAATCACGCTTCTGACACCAATTGTAGCAAGCTTTGGGTTCGATGGATTAATTATTTTAATAAATAAGAGCCGTTAAATCGATTTTGAATTAATGAAACACTTTATTAGTCTGTTAATGACAACCGTTACTTTTACCGTACACAACGATTTTTTGACTTATCGCTTCCTTACTGATCGCTTGCTTACTCTGCTTACTTCACTCTTCTTACTTTTTACTTGTCTCCATGATCTGTGTGCGATGTATTTATACCGTTTCCTCACATTCTGATTCGGTGTTTCGTTTCCGTCCGTTCCATAGCTTTGAATGTTCTATTGTTCAACATCATCATCATCATCATTATCGGCACTACAATCGGGAACCGGTCTTGGCCTTATTTAGCAAGTCCTGAGGCTTGTTAAATTTTCCATAATGATGTGTTTTTTTCCGGGCAAGGTCATTAGTCTTGCGCCGGAGGCTTCCCGACGGGGAATCGAACC
This sequence comes from Microdon myrmicae, assembly GCA_963931805.1. Classification (NCBI taxonomy): domain Eukaryota; kingdom Metazoa; phylum Arthropoda; class Insecta; order Diptera; family Syrphidae; genus Microdon; species Microdon myrmicae. The sequence goes on from OZ007500.1 coordinate 44,747,294, forward strand.
CCGGTCTCCCGTGTGACAGGCAGGTATACTAACCACTATACTATTGAGGAGCCCTCTATTGTTCATAGTCTCCAGTTTTCCAGTACTTTATAGAATATTCTAGTACATTGTTTCGAACTTTCTTGAATATTCTAGTACTGATTGTCATATGCGTCACAATAACAATCGTTACCTTTACCGTACACTTAACGATTTCTTGACTTATCGTTTAATTCCTCGCGCTTCTTTACTTATCGGTTCTTTACTCTCGCTTCCTTACTGTTTACTGCTCACTTTCTGATCTGCCTGCGACGTATTTATACCGTTTCCTCATTCTGATTCGGTGTTTCGTTTCCGTCCGTTCCATAGCCTCGTATTTTCTACTGCTCATAGTCTCCAGATTTCCAGTACTTTCTAGAATAGTCTAGTACTTTGTTTTGGACTTTCTAGAATATTCTAGTACTGATTGTCATATGCGTCACAATATACTTCTCTCCCGACCTTGCTATTTTATTTTTGTTCGCGCTCTACAATCAAGTGTGTATTACTCTTCAGCCTACCCTCGTATTAACGCAAAATTGTTGTAAATAAATTAATTGATTAATATTTTCCTTTATAATACGTTTCTTTATTTGAAATATTGTATTCGTTTATTTATTTTCTCTCCGTGTGTCTTGTTTTTATTAGTATAGGGTGGATCATAAATTTTTGCAAATCGTAACACTTGATTTCTTAAAAACCGTTAGGGGGAAGGGCGCGCTAATCGCTGGGAATTGTGCGTCCCTTCATGCTTCATTGTATGAAGCGACGCACAATTCATTGCATGAAGCGACGCACAATACCCCGCCGCTTGCGGGCCCATCCCGCTAATGGTTTTTAAGATATCAAGTGTTGCCATTCGCAAAAGTGTATGACCCACCCTTTATGACTTGATTAAAATGTTTACTTGCTAAAAAAAAACTTTGATAATAAAAAATTAGAAAAACTATCTCACGTTGGCGCCGATTAACACATCACTATGTGAGCTGTGAACTATTTCTATTATTAAGTCGGTCGTCGTGTATTAAGCAACTCCAATTTTCAAATAAATTAAAAACCAAAACGTAAGAAAATATTAATTATATAGAATATTAGGTGTACAACTTTGCTTCCGCCGTTTTGCAATAGATGCTGTAGCGGTAAATGGTAGTTGAAATAAATAGATCATAGATGTCATACAATAAGCTTAGGTATTTGTAAACATAATGCCATCGAAATATTAGTCGATTTGTGTCTGCATCATAAAGTTATTCTTGATTAAACATGTCGGCTTACGAACCAAATTCTCGTCATTTGCGGGAGGTTTTAATTTTCTGCTTTAATATAAAGAAATCTGCGGCTGAGGGTCCTCGAATGCCGAGAGCGGTTTCAACGCTTCAAGAACGGCGATTTTAACGCCGAAGACCAGCATGGCGGTGGAAGAGAGAAGGTTTTCGAAGATGCAGAATTGGAGGCATTACTTGATCAAGACTCGTGTCAAACGCAACAAGAATTGGCAGGATCATTGGGAGCGACGCAACAAGCCATTTCAAAACGCCTGAAAGTCATGGGAATGATATTTTACAATAAAGCCTCGAATTTCGGGAAAAAACGGCGGAAGCAAAGTTGTACACCTAAAATTAAAAACAATATAAGTTACTGCAAACATTTAATTACCCTGTTCACGAGGGTACAATCTATCCAAATAGATAACTCCAATTTTCAAATAAATTAAAAGCCAAAACGTAAGAAAATATTAATTATATAGAATATAAATGTACAAAACAATATAAATTACTCCAAACATTTAATTACCCTTTTCACGAGGGTGCAATCTATGTAAATAGTCCTAAAGGTAATAACCGCTAGTTGAAGAAATTTAACATAAATGTTCAAATAATTAAAAAGAAATATTTAGCTATTTATCATTATATACCAGGAATGTGAAAGGGAAAAGTCTGATTGTAATATTTCAAACGCCATAATAAATTCTCATTCGAACAATGTGATACGCCATTAACGTGAATTCTATTACAAATTATTTTCAGGAAATAAAAGAAGAAGAAAGCGAAGAAAACAGCTGCACGTTATTTAGTTTTCCGCTAGGCGCTGTGTAGACTGGTCAATTTAGAGGTTGTATTAAGTGGTAAGTGGTGAATTATTTAGTTTTCTGTTTTATTTATAAGTAAATTACATAATTTAAATCTGTTAAGACTTTCGGCTAACAGTGCGCGGTTATTTTTTAAAAATTACCATACGATTCGGATTTATTACGGAATTACCATACGCGCGGATATGTTTTAAAAATTAGTGAAAAGGTTAGTTATAATCATTGTTTGAATGGTGTATTCTAATTCATATTATTAACAACATATATTGCGATATATAATGTGCCTAAAGTCCAAATATACAATTACCGGATGTCCATTGGAGAAGGTTCTGTTTTTTTCTGAAGTTTGCAAATGGCGCCGTTGCAACATCGTACAACATAAGTCTTGTTGGTTTTCCAGGTACATTTCTGTGTTGTTGTTTTGCTCTTTTTCCACTGAACACGGCATGTGGTGGCATACCGGAAAGCACGTGCCGGATTCAACAAATCCTGTGTGGTTGCTTATAAAGCGGTGTTCCTTAATCGTTAGACAATTGCGTACGACAGTGTGTGTTTTGTTTTCGAAAGGCGCTCGATAGAAAAGAAAACTAATATGACGCCATATTGCCGGCAGCGGTTGCTTAGTTTGAACATATTCTGCGAAACGCACAATTGCGTATTTGTTGTCCATGCATTGTTACAGACACTTGATTATCAAGAGTGTGTGATTGGTGGCGGGGTATATAAAGTTTTGCGGACCCTTGGACTACTAACGGAATCATTTTTTTATGTTCTAGAATGAAATGGAAACTTTTAATTCTTTGAATTTGTGTGATGCCGCATTGGAGAATGTTTTCAAATATCGGCTCGTTTTAATAATAAGATTTAATAATTTCTATTGAAATAAATGGCCGGTGAGTAAGTGTCAGCTGAAAAGTTTATTCAAAACAAAGTGGTGGCGAGAGTGTGCATAAATTAACATATATCAAAATTCAGTGTTGATTTTTGTTTTGTTTACATTCACTTCTTTTTGTAACATATTTGTATTTGTTTTTCTTAGATTCTCAACTACGTGCTAAACAAAACAGATTAAATATGTTTGTTCTTAATAATATAAACAAAGTATAAGTAGCATCATGGATTTTTGCCTTTAGCCGATATTATTTTGCTTTTCAATCATTATTGTTGAATTTCCCAACAAAGAAAATATATATATATATATATATATATATATATATATATATATACATACATATATATATATATATATATATATATATATATATATATATATATATATATATATATATATATATATATATATATATATATATATATATATATATATATATAAAGTAAAAAACCTAAATTGGAACTAAATCTGCCCTACGCCTAGAAAAAGAGCTTATTGATGATACTATTAATTCACAGACTTTGGTATACAGGTTTTTACTTGCTATTTAGCCATCGTGTAAGAACGTCGTTTCGATCTCTATGGGGAAATAGTACCACAGAACAACAGACGGTCTTCGGTGCACGTGACTTTCCGATTGTGGGATAATTGTTTGTTTACAGGCGATCTATACGAGGGTTGCCTCTTATGTTTCGGGATTTTGCAACCCTAGCGTTGCAATCCGGCAATTGACAGCTCTGTCGTAAAGTTGGACATTTTTGAGGTTATACGCACTCAGAACGTTTTGACATACGAGCGCTATTTGTGTTGTTTACAGTAGCTTAAAAGATTCATCTCGGCCCAAAAATGCAATTAAATCGTCAACATTTTCGTGCGATTATTTTTTACAACTTTCGGCGTGGATTAACTCAGCAACAGTGCATGGATGAACTTAATTCAATTTTTGGCGATGAAGCTCCATCAAGGACCAGTGTTTATCGATGGTATGGTGAATTCAATCGTGGTCGTAGTTCACTCCAAGATGAATTTCGTGAAGGTCGTCCAAAATCAGTTGTTGTTCCGAAAACCATTGATGCTGTGCGCGAACTGATATTGGAAGATCGTCATGTGACCTATCGTGAGATTGAGACAACCTTAGGCGTTAGTGGGACCAGTATACATTCAATATTGCATAAACATTTGACTGTCAAAAAAATTTGTTCGCGTTGGATCCCACACAATTTGTCAATCGCCCAAAAAAAGGCTCGTGTCAATTGGTCGAAAGAAATGCTCAAAAAATACGGTCGCGGTGCTTCGAAACACGTCTATGACATCGTGACAGGTGATGAATCGTGGATTTACGCACATGAGCCCGAAAGTAAACAGCAGTCGACTGTCTGGGTGTTTCAAGATGAGCCAAATCCAACAAAAGTTGTTCGCGCACGCAGCACTTCCAAGCAAATGGTCGCCTGTTTTTTCGGAAAAATTGGACATGTCGCAACCGTACCACTAGAACAACGCAGAACAGTCAATTCTGAGTGGTACACAACCATTTGTTTGCCAGTTGTCTTCCAAAAAATCAGGAAAACCAACCGCCGAAGACGGATCACTCTTCACCACGACAATGCGAGCTCTCACACATCGGCTGCAACAACTGCATTTTTGAGCACCCAAAACATCGATTTGTTGGGTCATCCGCCGTATAGTCCTGACTTGGCACCGAATGACTTCTTTTTATTCCCGTACGTAAAAAACAAACTGAGAGGTCAACGTTTTTCGACACCTGAAGAAGCAGTTGCTGCATTCAGAATGCATGTGTTGGAGATACCTCAATCAGAGTGACAAAAGTGCTTCGACAATTGGTTCAAACGCATGCAAAAGTGTATAGATCTTCATGGGGAATATTTTGAAAAACAATAAAGTGATTTTCGAAGATCAATATTTGTTTTTGTTCTCTAATCTCGAAATATAAAAGGCAACCCTCGTAATCTACAAACATACTTAAATCGTAACATTCTGATAGGAAAAGCAAACATCAAAGTCTGCATTTGAAATTAAACAACAAAGTTTAAAATCAAAAAATCGAACTCAAAAATAAATCAAAAAAACAAAACCAAAATGTTAAATTATCGAAATAGCTAAAACTAAATCAGTTTACAAAATCAAAATCGAACAACAAAACAAATTTCGAAAAACTAAACGAAACTTAAAAAAGAAATTTAAAACGAAAACAATATACAAACTCACTTTCATTATTGTTGTTGGATAACAAAAAAAGACAATTTGATTGGTGATGTTTTTTGTGTTGTGTGAAAAGGTACAATATAAAACAGAACCTACCTTTTTCAACAAATGCGTAGTTTTCGATATGTTCATTACACACAATACCACAATTTCACATTAATTAACATATAGATTCGTGACTAATTGAAAAAACGTTCTTTTTTTCTCTAAGAAAACGAACAAATGTAATTTGACAAACGATAAAGCAACAGATAGTTTTGTTTTGCTTAAAACACTGAAATTAATCGTTTTTGTTTATATAAATAAGCTCGAGTTTGCAAGCGCTGTTTCGGTTATTTAGCGCGCGACTTGAAATTCAAATCGTAGCTTAAAATAACAATTAAAAGAATAAATCAATTAAGATTTTTAAATATTTTTGTTTGAAAATACATTTGTATAATCAATTACATAAGATAAATGAATTGTCTTTAAAAAAAATTTTGTTTACAAAATTCCAAAAAATATAAAAAAATTTAATTAAAATTAAAAATAAATTAAAAACAATCATGACAAATTTTCTTGGGGCCCCTTGCTCGCCGGGGGCCCCAGGCCATGGCCTAGTCCGGCCTAATGGGTAATCCAGCACTGTCTATAAGCATAGTCACTTGGAGTTCGGGTCTTCCTTTATCCTTGGTTCTTAGAGTCAAACACGGAAGACCATTTATTCGTTTTAAAAAAGTCCTCTTTTCCTCGTGGTCGTCGTTTTCGCTACCTATCTGTGGGGCACTAGAAATATTATCGTTGTTGTAGATTTTATTCATTTCTTGAGGTCTATTTTTATGATATTGTGATGAATTTTGTCTAAATGTATTATGCCATTTTTGTTGATGGTTGTTATGGGATCTCATGTCCCGCATAGAGTCGTCCACTTCCATTGGTTCGGGCTTTGGTCCGGCATATGTTTGTATGTTGGGTTTGTAGTAACGTTGTTCTTTGTGTCTTTGTGGTGGTTCGGTATTCGTTTGGTACCTTTCGTATCTTTTTTGCTGTCCATGATGATGCCTATAATCATGTGAGGTTTGAGGTTTGTAATAATACCTTTCGGCTTAATCCGTATGCCTCTTTATTATGCAGGATAGTACTGGCAATTGCATATGCTTCTTCCAAGGTTTTTGGGTTTTGTAAGAAAAGTACTCCTCTCGTGTAATCACAGTTTAAACCCTGAGCAAAGGCTCTGACGCCTGATTCCATTGCGTTGGTGTATGATGCGTCACTTTTACTAGTTCCTTGCATTTCTATTTTTGTCAAAACCAAATTCAAAGCTTTATTACTATTATTGAAATATTCGGTAACCTCAGTTCTTCCTTGTTTGATCTTTAATAAATTTGCCTGTAACACGTAGAATGGTCTTTGGTCGGCATAGGTATAGTCTAATCTATTAATTATGTCATACAAATTTAGGATTGTATTATTATTATTATTATTATTTATTGGCCTGTAGGAACCCGGAAGTTCATGACCTCACCGACTCGGCTTCGCCATCCTTCCCTGTCCTGGGCACTCTCCTTCCACGCTTCACCATTCGATCCGATCTCCTCAAGGTCAAACCTAACATTGTCCTCCCATCTCCGTCGCGGCCGTCCTACCGGTCTCTTTCCCGTTGGTCTACCGTCAAGAATTCTATGCACGGTCCCATCGTTCCCCATTCGCGCCACGTGTCCGGCCCATCTTAATCTTCGCGACTTGATTACTCTCACTATTGTAGGTTTGCGATATAGTTCTTCCAATTCGTGGTTATGGAGTCTCCTCCATTGTCCTGCCTCCTCGTCATATTTACTTCCAAAGATGCCTCTCAAAACTTTATTCTCGAATAGACGGAATTTGTTTTCTTCCCGTTTTGTGAGAGCCCATGTTTCGCATCCATATAGAACAATTGGCATGATTATGGTTCTATAGACACGGAGCTTTATGTTACGTGATAGCAGTCTGGATTTCAGCAGTTTACTGACTGCGTGCCAACTCGCGTTGCCGGAATGCAGTCTCTTGTTAATTTCCTTCGACATTTCGTTACTGGCCGTCAGTATCGTTCCCAGATATTTAAATTCTTTAACTTTTTCAAAGATCTTACCTCTGACGTTTATATGTGTTCTCTGAGACCCACCTGCTCTCGCCGTAATCATGTATTTTGTTTTGTCTTCATTTATTTCTAGGCCCACCTCTTCTGCCGCTTGCATGATGATTTCACAGTTTTTACTAACAGTCTCTAGGTTATCGCCCAGAACGGCGATGTCATCCGCATATGCGAGCACTTGTGTGACCCCGTTCAGGGATGATCCGGCCATGTTGTCGTCTTGTACCTTTCTGATGACATACTCGAGCACAAGGTTAAAGAGACACGGTGATAGACCATCTCCCTGCTTTAGTCCGTCCCGGATTTCAAATGGTTCTGAGAGGTGGTTTTCTATTCTAACTCGCCCTTTGTTTTCGTTCATGCAAATTTGAATGAGCGCGGCATATTTTTTTGGGACTCCAAGCTCAACTAGAATATGGTAGAGTCTCTGCCTTGCGACTGAGTCGTAGGCTTTTTTGAAGTCAACGAACAGTTGGTGAACCGTCTCTCCGTATTCCCACTTCTTTTCCAGCAGTTGTCTTATTGTGAACATTTGGTCGCTTGTTGACCGGTTTCTACGGAATCCACATTGGTAGTCTCCCAGTATCTCTTCTGCGTAAGGTGTGATTCTCGCCAGAATGACATTTGTTAATATTTTGTATGCGGTTGGGAGCAATGATATTCCTCTGTAGTTTTCACAGTCAGATCTGTCGCCTTTTTTGAAAATGGGGATGACTATTGAGGTTTTCCATTCTTCCGGAGTGACTTCCTTATCCCATATTGTTTGGATGAGCTGGTGGATCTTTCGAGCGGTTGCCTCTCCTCCATGCTTCACAAGCTCTGCCGGTATGCAGTCGACTCCGGGAGCCTTGTTGATTTTCAATCGATTTATTGCGTCTACAACTTCGTTGAGAGACGGCTCTGGGATCTGAGGCTCAGCTGTATGTACGCTTGGTACATTTATCTGTGGTTGATGGGTGCGTACATTGAGCAGGTTTTCAAAGTACTGCTTCCATCTTGTCACGACATTGTTTGTTTCTGTGACCAGACAGCCGTTTGCGTCTCGAATTATTTTGGCTCTTCCTCGGTAGCCATTTCTAATTGAATTTATGCCGACATACATACCTCTGATGTTCTTTGCCCTAGAATTTTCTAGGATTTTTTCGATCCTAGTCTTCTCCCATTCGCGTTTTTTGCGTTTGAAGAGCCTCATTGTCTCTCTCCGAATTGTCGCGTATCTTTCTGCGTTGACTTCATCATATCTTTCTAAGTGGATCACTCTGAGGCGTTTACGTTCTTCGATCTTCGCCCTGCACTCATCGTCAAACCAAGGTTTGGACTTAATTGTTTTCTTAAATCCTAATACCTTTTGGGCTGTTAGTTTGATTGTGTCTCTGATCGATGTCCATTTAGTGTTCACACTATTAGCTTCCTCTTCCTCACTGCTCACATTCTCTAGAATGCTAAATCTATTCGTTAGCTCAGGATTGTATTATGGTTTACTAATATATCTGCAGCGTCTCCTTGCATCTTCGTTCTTAAGATTTGCAAGCATATGAAATATTCATTTGCTTGTTGAAATTTCTTTATTTCTTCCATCAGGTTCCAAACTAGACTTCGCCACGCTCTGCATTCTTCTGGTTTGCCATTGAAAACAGGTATGTTTTTGAATATGCTGATGTCGATCTGGCTGGAACTTTCCAATCTCCAGGTTATAGGAGTTAATTCTTCTACTGTAACTATTTCTTTGTTTAGTCCCTGCCGTTGTATGTGTATGATGGCATCTCTAGTTTCCTTGTTCTCGGTTATTAAAGCTGCCAATGTACTGGTTAGATGTATTTGGGTTTGTAATTCCGCTATCGAAGCCATTTGTTCACTTTCTCGGTCTGATTCAGTTCGGGGCGGATAGCTTATCGAATGGTTTCCGCTTTCTATTCCGTATCTTCGGAAATTTCATAAAATTTTTTTAGTAGGGTTTACTCCCGGGGTTTTATTGTGAGTGTTTAGAATCTCACTTTCCTTTTTGCTTGCTATGCGGTTTTTTTTTTTTTTTTTTGAAACAATATCCGCTCTGATGCGGATAATTTTCTCACTACTTGATATTCCTGGGATTGAGAGTCCTATGTAACTCCCAATGCAGCTTTCTCTTGTCAAAATGAGGTTGATATACACGTATCTATCCGTACGGGTTTGTTGTTGATCCCAGGATGTGATTCCAAGTAGATTTTCCTTTTTCCTGGTACTCTGCTACTAGCACTGGGTCTTTTTTGTGGCTGCTGCGACAGCACTTCGGCAGGTAAATGTGGGTTCGTTTTATTTTTATTGTCCGACAACAATATTTTTGTTTTTTGTTAGACGTACATCTACATGAGAGTATCCTTTTACTTGGTCCGCTCACTGGAGTAGTAGTTTTATACAACTTGTGGCAGGATCGCCAATTAAATTAGTCCTAAGGTATTTTAATTTAAAAATAACTTTATTTTCTCTTAAAGCTTAGGACTAGTTATTTTACTATTAATTTTGCGGCTATGCCGATCGGTGTCTGCAAGAAGAATGTCCGTCTTCGTGCAGATTGTTCATATTTTATCTGATTGCTGGGTCACAGATGAGCGTCCCGTGTTGATCCATGACAATGGTGCTGTGTGTGTAGATAATTGTTTTAGGTCATTGTTTATCTATGATCCTTTTAGAGCGCCTATGTGATATCTGGGTCATAGATAAGTATTCGGCGTTGCCTCATGAGGATGGTACCGTGTGTGGAGATAATTGTTTTAGGTGATTGTCGATTTATGGTGCTTTTAGAGCGTCTATGCGATGTCAGTGTTGACCCATGATGATTGTTTAATGCTTGGATCATACCGTCGAGTGTATTGTGGCAATGTGGCTATCCATAACTCGCGGCATATTTATTGTATATCGAATTTATCACATTAATGTTTAGTTTATTTTAATGTTTATTTTAAAAATGAATCACTTTTCATGTTAACTTACAATATATTGTCTAGACTGAAATACCAATTAACTGGAGCGAACTGAACACACGTCTGCGGACTCTATTGTGGTCATGTAAGACTGTTGCTTGCGTTCATCGTTAGACAATTATGGCAATAAAAGTACAGTTTGAAATTGGACATACGGCAACTGTGAAGAGTAAACGCACATCAGAAGGCTTCACTCACGATTGGGAACTCTATGTACAGGGTGTTAATAAAGCAGATATCAGCACATTTGTTGAAAAAGTAGTATTCACATTACACGATTCATTCCCGAAACCAAAAAGATGTAAGTTCCAATTTATTTGGTTTCGTAATTTATATATTCATAAACATTTCGTTATATTATTAGCATTCAAGGAGCCACCATATGTTTTAAAGGAATCAGGTTATGCTGGTTTTGTCTTACCAATTGATATATATTTTCGTAATCGTGATGAGCCTAAAAGGTTTACATTTAGTTACGATTTAGATTTACAACAGGATGGGCCACCTGTACATCGCAGTGAAATTAAAAAATTCATCTTTGAATCGCCTTCAGAAGAGTATCGCCAAAAATTACTAAAAGGCGGCGGCATTGCTGTGTCGGGTGTTATAAGTGGTGCCATAGTATCATCTGATGACAAATTACATGAGATGAATCCACCTGAAAATAGACCACTAGTAAATACCAAACCGAAATTAAGTAGTGAAACCGCAATTGGTGGATCAACACCGTCAATATCCACATCATCATCCAAGAAATATAAACAACGTTTAGATGAGAGTAAATTAAGTACCTTTACAAGTGTCTTTGGTGAGCCAATAACGAAATGTACGCCAAAGAAGTCACCTGATGCTAAGCCGAAAACAATAAACGGAGCAACACATGCTGTGAGCACAGCATCAGCTGGAAGCTCTAACAGCAGTAGCAATAAAAGTGGCAATAGTAAAGATAAACAAATCTCTGCTAGTAGTACCGAAGTTGGCAATTCAGTAGCAATAACAAATTCGACTAATTACAACAATGCTGGTAGTACTGCAGGTGCCACTGGCAATAGTAGTTCGATAAAGGATAAAGACAAAGATAAGGACAAAGATAAGGATAAAAACGATAAAAAGGATAAGCACAAACATCAGCATATTAGTCCCCATAAAGACAAAGCTACCGTACATGATGACAAAGACCATAAAAAGAAAACTGAGTCACGGCATGAAAGTCATAGGGATGAGAAAAAGCGCGATAAAAGAGATAAAGACAAAGATCGGGATAGGCATAAAGATAAGTCCACCAAAAGAGCATCCAGTCCGAAAACGAATACAAATGCACCAACAGCATCTAGTCCAAAACGTGTAAGCCCAAATAGAACCTCAGCTGCAACCAACAGAGATGATTTACCGAAGACAGTCAGTAGTAAATCCTCCGAACGTGACAGGCATACTAGTTCCTCGTCAACTAGTAAGAAATCGAAAAAAGAAAAAAGGTCTCATGACAAAGAGCGCGACCACAAAGATAAACATCGTCGCAGTTCTGGGCAGAACAAAACCACTTCATCCAATACAAATGTTACAGTGGCACATAATCCTAATGCGACAGCTTCAAATAGTCATACTTCGTCTAACTCCGCACCATCATCGAATACACTGAAAACCCATCACTCAACTAGTTCTTCGAAAACTGACCTTTCTAATAGTGCAAGTGGTAAGAGTCGTAAATCAACAGAGAAGGAGTCAAAAAAAGGTGGTGGCGGTGACAGTGCGTCGAAGAATTCAACTGGAAACACGTCAACTGGATCAACAACAGTGACTGATAAAAGTGATGCGACACCTTCCAATTCTGACAAGAAGATGTCTACAGATAAGGATAAAAAGACCCACAAACATAAAAAGAAGGATAAGAATAAGGAAAAAGACAAGGATAAGGATAAGGACAAAGAGAAAGACAAAGATAAAGAAAAGGAGAAAGAGAAAGAGAAGGATAAAGAAAAACACAAGGACAAGGAAAAGGATAAAGACAAAGAAAAAGACAAGGTCAAAGAAAAAGATCGGGAGAAAGATAAAGAAAAACCAAAAGATAAAGACAAGGATAAAGAGAAGGAAACGTCAAGTAAAAAATCCGCAACCAACAAGGAGAAGAGAGAAAAGAAAGAAAAGACTGTCAAATCTGATTCGACTGCATCGAATGCTCCTAATAGCAGCTCGAAAAAACCTTCAGCTACAGAGCACTCGTCAGATGGAACAACTGCTACAAAATTGTCCTCCAATACATCCTCGAAGCATCATAAACAGTCAAGCAATGCACTAAATGGGGCAGTATCCACAAAATCCGTAACAAATACCACTAACACGACTACTGTAGCTCCAGCCACCTCTAGTGCTAGCCTCCCAAATATTCTAGCTGAATTGCCTGAAACCAACAACATTCCTTCTGATAATCCTGTTCCTGGTACTACTAAAACAAATACGGAGAAAGTAACAAATATACAAAATTCTGACAGTTCGAATAGTAGTTTCCCTGATTTCCTACCACCACCAAATCAACCTTCACAGTCAAAGACACCAGTATCTGTATTTCAAGCGCCTGCCAATCCCCAGCCAGCTCCGCCATCTAACGCACCTGCAACCTCCGCGGTAGCAACAGCGGCCTCAGTTAAAAGTTCCGACAGATCCATTCCATCTACAGACAAAAAGGATCACAAATCATCTCATCGAGCATCAGATAAAACCAAAACCGAGAAAACATCAGAGAAAGAGGATAAGAAACGCCGAAAAGTAGCAGTTGCCAATACATTTGTTGAGCCACCAGCCAAGCAATTGAAAAAAGACTCATCCACAAAGTCGAGCCGTGATAAATCCCAATCGCCACTTAGTCGTCCCGAAGATAAACAACCTTTCTTACCTCCGCCAGCAGCAGCCCCTGCACCATCAGCACCAACAGTCAGCGTCGATTATATGTCTGAGTTGCGAGAACTACATCACAAAATCATGGCCATCCATGATACAGAAGAACTGCAAAGTGTTGTCGAATTAATTGCTGCTACAGGCCGATATGAAGTGAATAATCGGACCTTCGACTTCGACTTGTGTCAACTAGACCGGCACACTGTACAGAGACTGCAAGACTTTTTCGCTACCTCCGTTTCGTGACACCAAATTCGACTATAGAAGTTGAATAGATTGTGGAGAAATTAAAATGCCAAAAGCAGTTCCCTGCAATAAACCGCCACCTAATAAGTGCCTCCACAATCTTGATATCTAAATGCACACACGCCAAAATTATAATGGCCAGTAATTTAGATAAGAAAATCATTTCACACACAATCACGAAAATATTACTATGTTTCTAAAATATTACATATTTGGATCTCACATCAGGGTTTTCATTCCCACCACGTGCAACAATCTAAATTCAACAACATTATTCGGGATATCTTCAATTTCAAACCCCAATTTCAAATCCTCCAATAATGCATCATCAGTGTATTCGATAGATTACGTGCAGGTGAGTTTATTGTTTTCAATGTTTTTATTTCTTCTTTTTTTTTTGGTTCCAATTTAAATATACTATTGTACTGTCCACACAGTTGGATCTACCACCAGCTGCTCAAAACTTCTTTAATCCTCAATTTGGTGTCACAACGTCTGAATACAACATCGAACTCATCCATCATCAATATTATTACGTGCGTGAGTTTGTTTTTAACTTTTTTTTTTATTATTTAGTTCTAATTAAGTACCCTAAGATGGTATACTACATTCATGACCTTTTATATACTTATGTACACCGATATTTAATTTTTGAACCATCCTCTATTCATTGCTAAGACGTGTTACTTTCCAATTACTTTATACTGTTGCTTTTATTGAAATGGACATCGGTTTTGAAAACAATTCTGATAGAGCTAAATAGATTACACTAACCTCACCCATCTGACTTACATAATAACAAAACTTCTATTCCACACTATATATATAACCGCTGTATGTATTGCTTTATCAGAACATATATATTGGATAGGACAATAACCAGAACAAAGTTAATTTGTTATTATTTTTAATTAATTAATTTACGCCGTGAGTAGGGCGTTAGAATATACTCACAGCTAGGCCAGCTTGTCGTAAGAGGCGACTAAAGGCCGAGTGGTAGCCGGGGTCCCAACGCCCTGTGCGCCCGGTGAAATACCACCCCGTCAAGCTTTAGGCTCCGTGAAATGGTCGGGAGAAATCCCTGGCTGTCTTTCGGGGCTTGGCTGATGGACCGGTTCGAGAAAAGGTTGGTTAGGTGATAGTCGGCCCCAAGGTGAGATACCACCCCGTCACGATGTACATTCCGCGATATCGCCGAGAGAAATCTTCGACGGTGTTCCAGATGTGTGGGTGATGGTTCGGACTGACACGGGGATGTCATGATGGTACCTTCTAATATAAAGAATTCCGGAGGTAAACTAGTCTCCCATTCGGATCTTAACAGGCCTAGGCAACTTCGCCATGTATGGAAGTATGGGGCTGCTAACTGGGACGATTTGCCAAATTTCTTCGCATCCATTCCATGGTCCGAGGTGTGTTTCAGAAACTCCGATGTTGATGCTTGCGCGGAGTCGGTATCAGAGATTATTCTTCTGGGCATGGAGATGTATATTCCACATTCCATCAAACGAAGTTTGTCTGATAATCCTTGGTTTGATAAAAAATGCGAGCTGATTACAGCGGCAAAAAACAGAGCTTTTAAGCAATGGCGCTCCAACCCCCACCGATGTTAACAGAACGAATTTTGTTAGAACCAGAAAAGCGTGCAACCAGGCGATTGATACTGCGAAGAAGGCTCACAACGGCAGCGTGATCAATAAGCTCCTTCAGTGCCCAACTGGTTCGCGCTCCTTCTGGTCAATGGCAAAAGCTGTCAGCGGTAACTTCACATCCTCCTTTTTCCCTCCGTTGGTGACAGACAGTGGGACGTTAGTCACGAATTCAAAGGATAAAGCTAATGTGTTCGCGAATTTATTTTCCGCGAATTCAAACCTCGATCCCGGTCTCTTGGAACCACGTGTGATCGCGCCGGTACGGTCTTCCATGGGCGATGTGAGATTCCGTCCGCGCAATAGTCAACGCATTCTACGTGAACTGGATTGTAGGAAGGCAACCGGCCTGGACGGAATACCAGCAATAGTCCTTAAGAATTGTGCTCCAGAACTATCGCCGGTTCTTGGCAGACTCTTCCGCTTATCTTATGCACGGAGGACCTTCCCTGCCTGCTGGAAAATCGCTCGAGTTCAGCCAATCCCAAAGACGGGAAAAAAGTGTCTCCCACAAAATTAACGTCCGATAGCATTACTGTCTATTTTATCTAAGGTGATGGAAAAAGTCATCAATACAGAGTTAGTTAAGTATTTGGAGTGTAACGGACTTCTAAATGATCGTCAATACGGATTCCGTGGCAAGCGGTCCACGGGAGACCTTTTGACACTTATAACTGATCTATGGATATCTGCGATTGGTGAGTCAAGGGCGGTCGTATTGGATATCTCCAAAGCTTTTGACCGCGTGTGGCACGGGGCATTGCTTAGCAAACTTCGTTCATATGGACTTTCCGAACAGCTTTGCGACTGGACGAGGAGCTTCCTCGAGAATCGATCGATCCGGGTTGTTGTGGACGGCGAGTGTTCGGATCTGTATCCTGTTAATTCGGGGTGCCCCAGGGTTCTACTTTGACTCCAACCTTGTTCTTGCTTCACATAAATGATTTGTTGGAGACAACGGATAACAAAGTGTTCAGTTTTGCGGATGATAGTATGCTTGTTTCCTCCTTCTCGAGTGTTCGTCCGATTGTGCATTTGCATCACATCAGCTGAGATGCAGACAGATTGATTCTCTGAATCAGGATCTGGATAGGGCTCCGCAGAGCGGAACGGTCAATCTCGTCGACTTCAATGCAGCGAAGACACAATATACAACATTCACAAAGAAAACAGGATCGTCGGTTCCACAGCTCATGATGAATGGACGGGCCCTCGAGGCTGGGCAAAGTTTGAAATTGCTCGGCGTCACGGTCTGTGGGAATGTATAATGGCGTAAACACGTATCGGGTATCGCCAGATCAGCCTCAGGAAAACTGAGTTATCTTTTTAGAGCCAAGAAATACTTTACTCCGGCCCAACTTCTTCTCCTATATAAATCTCAAATTAGACCCGCGCTCGAATATTGCTCCCATGTTTGGAGATCGGCTCCTAAACATACCCTCGACCTACTTGAGAGCATACAGAGACGAGCGATCAGCCTGATCGGGGACTCGGCGTTGACGTCGGGACTACAGTCGCTATTACATCGAAGGCGCGTAGGCGTCCTCTGTCTGTTTTACAGATATTATCACGGCTACTGTTCTTCGGAGATTCGTGGTATTGTTCCACGCAATTCGGTTTATATGCGCTCCACAAGACAATCTGACGGATCGCACCCGTTTGTGGTTCATCTTCCGACGGCGCTAACATCCCTACATCATAGCTCGTTTCGTTACAAAGCAGGTAAGCTGTGGAACTCCCCTCCCACGCGAGTGTTCCCGGATCGTTATAACCTGCAACTGTTTAAAAAGAACTGCAACAGTTATTTGATGGCATCTCGGGGCGCCCACTCGGCGCTATAGGTTCGCCTCTCCCGAGAGAAGTTTAATTAAAAAAAAAAAAAAATTCAGTAAAACATGTGAGGGTTTCTGGACTCTTGTGCAGCTCCCAAGTAGATTTTAATATCCATATTAATTTTTTATCAGGTTACGTGCTTCGCCCGTTTTAGTAAATAACATGTCAATTGAAAAGTCCCCGGCCTGACACATAGATGGCGGCACTAGAACTAAATCCATATGATTTTTAGTCAGCCCTCACCTTCAAAAGACGCGTGTATAAATTTGACAGATGTCGGATTATTAGTTTGTGAATTATAGTATTTTGAGTGAAGCAACTTCTGTTATTGTGAAAAAAATGGATAAAAAGGAATTTCGCGTGTTGATAAAATATTGCTTTTTGAAGGGAAAAAATACAGTTGAAGCAAAAACTTGGCTTGATGACGAGTTTCCAGACGCCGCCCTAGGAAAATCAACCATCAAGGATTGGTATGCTAAGTTTAGACGTGGTGAAATGAGCACCGAAGACGGTGAACGCAGTGGACGCCAAAAGAGGTTGTTACCGACGAAAACATTAGAAAAATCCACAAAATGATTTTGAATGACCGTAAATTGAAATTGAATGAAATAGCAGGCACTCTAATTTGGGTATGAGAAAGCTCTGTGCAAAGTGGGTGCCGCGCGAGCTCACTTTTGACCAAAAACAACGACGCGTTGATGATTCGGAGCAGTGTTTGGAGATGATCAAGCGTAATAAACCCGAGTTTTTGCGTCGATATGTGACAATGGATGAAACGTGGCTCCATCATTTCACTCCGAAGTCCAATCGACAGTCATCCGAGTGGACTGCACACGATGAACCCGCCCCAAAGCGTGGAAAAACGCAACAGTCGGCTGGCAAGGTTATGGCGTCTGTATTTTGGGATGCGCGCGGAATAATTTTCAGTAACTATCTTGAAAAAGGAAGGACCATCAACAGCGACTATTACACAGCGTTATTGGACCGTTTGAAGGACGAAATCGCCCAAAAACGACCGCATTTGAAGAAAAAGAAAGTGCTGCTTCACCAAGACAATGCACCGTGTCACAAGTCAGTGAAAACGATGGCAAAAATCCATGAATTGGGCTTCGAATCGCTTCCGCATCCACCGTATTCTCCAGATCTGGCCCCCAGCGACTATTTCCTGTTCTCAGATCTCAAAAGAATGCTCGCTGGGATGAAATTTTCGTCGAATGAAGCGGTGATCGCCGAAACTGAGGCCTATTTTGAAGCAAAGGACAAATCGTACTACAAAAAAGGTATTGAAAAGTTGGAGGGTCGCTATAATCAGTGTATCACCCTCGAAGGGAATTATGTTGAATAAAAAAAAACGAATTTTGCCACAAAAATGTGTTTTACTATGGAAGGCCGGGGACTTTTCAATTGACCTGTCAGTTATTAGTATTTTGTTATTATTACAATGTAATACCTGAGCGTAACCCCAGATATTAACATTTATTATTTAATTATCTAAGAGTGCGTTGGTTTATATTATTTATCTTTTATTAGGCCCCACGTTGGGCGCCAAAATATTGTATTTTATTTGTACAACAATTAATATTTATTTATCGCGATTTGATTTGATTGGACATTTATTTATCGTTATATTTGTGGCTATTTTGGCAGGTTCCTGCGGCTTACCGTTAACGGGAATGTTGCTCACCCAGTGTGGCTTAATTTTACCAGGGCACGGTTTCTCCTCGGCGACAGGTTTCTCTGGTGGTCGGGGCTCCGAGATGGAAAGAACACCCTTTACTTCTAAATTCAAAAATCTTCAATCTATATCTTCAATTTCAAACGCCAATTGCAAATCCTCCAATAATGCATCATCAGAGTATTCGATAGATTACGTGCAGGTGAGTTTATTGTTTTCAATGTTTTTATTTCTTCTTTTTTTTTGGTTCCAATTTAAATATACTATTGTACTGTCCACACAGTTGGATCTACCACCAGCTGCTCAAAACTTCTTTAATCCTCAATTTGGTGTCACAACGTCTGAATACAACATCGAACTCATCCATCATCAATATTATTACGTGCGTGAGTTTGTTTTTAACTTTTTTTTTTATTATTTAGTTCTAATTAAGTACCCTAAGATGGTATACTACATTCATGACCTTTTATATACTTATGTACACCGATATTTAATTTTTGAACCATCCTCTATTCATTGCTAAGACGTGTTACTTTCCAATTACTTTATACTGTTGCTTTTATTGAAATAGACATCGGTTTTGAAAACAATGCTGATAGAGCTAAATAGATTACACTAACCTCACCCATCTGACTTACATAATAACAAAACTTCTATTCCACACTATATATATAACCGCTGTATGTATTGCTTTATCAGAACATATATATTGGATAGGACAATAACCAGAACAAAGTTAATTTGTTATTATTTTTAATTAATTAATTTACGCCGTGAGTAGGGCGTTAGAATATACTCACAGCTAGGCCAGCTTGTCGTAAGAGGCGACTAAAGGCCGAGTGGTAGCCGGGGTCCCAACGCCCTGTGCGCTCGGTGAAATACCACCCCATCAAGCTTTAGGCTCCGTGAAATGGTCGGGAGAAATCCCTGGCTGTCTTTCGGGGCTTGGCTGATGGACCGGTTCGAGAAAAGGTTGGTTAGTTGATAGTCGGTCCCAAGGTGAGATACCACCCCGTCACGATGTACATTCCGCGATATCGCCGAGAGAAATCTTCGACGGTGTTCCGGATGTGTGGGTGATGGCTCGGACTGACACGGGGATGTCATGATGGTACCTTCTAATATAAAGAATTCCGGAGGTAAACTAGTCTCCCATTCGGATCTTAACAGGCCTAGGCAACTTCGCCATGTATGGAAGTATGGGGCTGCTAACTGGGACGATTTGCCAAATTTCTTCGCATCCATTCCATGGTCCGAGGTGTGTTTCAGAAACTCCGATGTTGATGCTTGCGCGGAGTCGGTATCAGAGATTATTCTTCTGGGCATGGAGATGTATATTCCACATTCCATCAAACGAAGTTTGTCTGATAAACCTTGGTTTGATAAAAAATGCGAGCTGATTACAGCGGCAAAAAACAGAGCTTTTAAGCAATGGCGCTCCAACCCCCACCGATGTTAACAGAACGAATTTTGTTAGAATCAGAAACGCGTGCAACCAGGCGATTGATACTGCGAAGAAGGCTCACAACGGCAGCGTGATCAATAAGCTCCTTCAGTGCCCAACTGGTTCGCGCTCCTTCTGGTCAATGGCAAAAGCTGTCAGCGGTAACTTCATCATCATCATCATCGGCACTACAACCGGGAACCGGTCTTGGCCTTATTTAAGCAAGTCCTGAGGCATTGTTAAATTTTCCATAATGATTTGTTTTTTCCGGGCAAGGTCATTAGTCTTGCGCCGGAGGCTTCCCGACGGGGAATCGAACCCCGGTCTTCCGTGTGACAGGCAGGTATACTAACCACTATACTAGCCCAACTGGTTCGCGCTCCTTCTGGTCAATGGCAAAAGCTGTCAGCGGTAACTTCACATCCTCCTTTTTCCCTCCGTTGGTGACAGACAGCGGGACGTTAGTCACGAATTCAAAGGATAAAGCTAATGTGTTCACGAATTTATTTTCCGCGAATTCAAACCTCGATCCCGGTCTCTTGGAACCACGTGTGATCGCGCCGGTACGGTCTTCCATGGGCGATGTGAGATTCCGTCCGCGCAATATTCAACGCATTCTACGTGAACTGGATTGTAGGAAGGCAACCGGCCCGGACGGAATACCAGCAATAGTCCTTAAGAATTGTGCTCCAGAACTATCGCCGGTTCTTGGCAGACTCTTCCGCTTATCTTATGCACGGAGGACCTTCCCTGCCTGCTGGAAAATCGCTCGAGTTCAGCCAATCCCAAAGACGGGAAAAAAGTGTCTCCCACAAAATTAACGTCCGATAGCATTACTGTCTATTTTATCTAAGGTGATGGAAAAAGTCATCAATACAGAGTTAGTTAAGTATTTGGAGTGTAACGGACTTCTAAATGATCGTCAATACGGATTCCGTGGCAAGCGGTCCACGGGAGACCTTTTGACACTTATAACCGATCTATGGATATCTGCGATTGGTGAGTCAAGGGCGGTCGTATTGGATATCTCCAAAGCTTTTGACCGCGTGTGGCACGGGGCATTGCTTAGCAAACTTCGTTCATATGGACTTTCCGAACAGCTTTGCGACTGGACGAGGAGCTTCCTCGAGAATCGATCGATCCGGGTTGTTGTGGACGGCGAGTGTTCGGATCTGTATCCTGTTAATTCGGGGTGCCACAGGGTTCTACTTTGACTCCAACCTTGTTCTTGCTTCACATAAATGATTTGTTGGAGACAACGGATAACAAAGAGTTCAGTTTTGCGGATGATAGTATGCTTGTTTCCTCCTTCTCGAGTGTTCGTCCGATTGTGCATTTGCATCACATCAGCTGAGATGCAGACAGATTGATTCTCTGAATCAGGATCTGGATAGGGCCCTGCAGAGCGGAACGGCCAATCTCGTCGACTTCAATGCAGCGAAGACACAATATACAACATTCACAAAGAAAACAGGATCGTCGGTTCCACAGCTCATGATGAATGGACGGGCCCTCGAGGCTGGGCAAAGTTTGAAATTGTTCGGCGTCACGGTCTGTGGGAATGTATAATGGCGTAAACACGTGTCGAACATCGCCAGGTCAGCCTCAGGAAAACTGAGCCATCTTTTTAGAGCCAAGAAATATTTTACTCCGGCCCAACTTCTTCTCCTATATAAATCCCAAATTAGACCCGCGCTCGAATATTGCTCCCATGTTTGGAGATCGGCTCCTAAACATACCCTCGACCTACTTGAGAGCATACAGAGACGAGCGATCAGCCTGATAGGGGACTCGGCGTTGACGTCGGGACTACAATCGCTATTACGTCGAGGGCGCGTAGGCGTCCTCTGTTTGTTTTACAGATATTATCACGGCTACTGTTCTTCGGAGATTCGTGGTATTGTTCCACGCAATTCGGTTTATATGCGCTCCACAAGACAATCCGACGGATCGCACCCGTTTGTGGTTCATCTTCCGACGGCGCTAACATCCCTACATCATAGCTCTTTTCGTTACAAAGCAGGTATGCTGTGGAACTCCCCTCCCACGCGAGTGTTCCCGGATCGTTATAACCTGCAACTGTTTAAAAAGAACTGCAACAGTTATTTGATGGTATCTCGGCGCGCCCACTCGGCGCTATAGGTTCGCCTCTCCCGAGAGAAGTTTAATTAAAAAAAAAAAAAAAATTCAGTAAAACATGTGAGGGTTTCTGGACTCTTGTGCAGCTCCCAAGTAGATTTTAATATCCATATTCATTTTTTATCAGGTTACGTGCTTCGCCCGTTTTAGTAAATAACATGTCAATTGAAAAGTCCCCGGCCTGACACATAGATGGCGGCACTAGAATTAAATCCATATGATTTTTAGTTAGCCCTCACCTTCAAAAGACGCGTGTATAAATTTGACAGATGTCGGATTATTAGTTTGTGAATTATAGTATTTTGAGTGAAGCAACTTCTGTTATTGTGAAAAAAATGGATAAAAAGGAATTTCGCGTGTTGATAAAATATTGCTTTTTGAAGGGAAAAAATACAGTTGAAGCAAAAACTTGGCTTGATAATGAGTTTCCAGACGCCGCCCCAGGAAAATCAACCATCAAGGATTGGTATGTTAAGTTTAGACGTGGTGAAATGAGCACCGAAGACGGTGAACGCAGTGGACGCCAAAAGAGGTTGTTACCGACGAAAACATTAGAAAAATCCACAAAATGATTTTGAATGACCGTAAATTGAAATTGAATGAAATAGCAGGCACTCTAATTTGGGTATGAGAAAGCTCTGTGCAAAGTGGGTGCCGCGCGAGCTCACTTTTGACCAAAAACAACGACGCGTTGATGATTCGGAGCAGTGTTTGGAGATGATCAAGCGTAATAAACCCGAGTTTTTGCGTCGATATGTGACAATGGATGAAACGTGGCTCCATCATTTCACTCCGAAGTCCAATCGACAGTCATCCGAGTGGACTGCACACGATGAACCCGCCCCAAAGCGTGGAAAAACGCAACAGTCGGCTGGCAAGGTTATGGCGTCTGTATTTTGGGATGCGCGCGGAATAATTTTCAGTAACTATCTTGAAAAAGGAAGGACCATCAACAGCGACTATTACACAGCGTTATTGGACCGTTTGAAGGACGAAATCGCCCAAAAACGACCGCATTTGAAGAAAAAGAAAGTGCTGCTTCACCAAGACAATGCACCGTGTCACAAGTCAGTGAAAACGATGGCAAAAATCCATGAATTGGGCTTCGAATCGCTTCCGCATCCACCGTATTCTCCAGATCTGGCCCCCAGCGACTATTTCCTGTTCTCAGATCTCAAAAGAATGCTCGCTGGGAGGAAATTTTCGTCGAATGAAGAGGTGATCGCCGAAACTGAGGCCTATTTTGAAGCAAAGGACAAATCGTACTACAAAAAAGGTATTGAAAAGTTGGAGGGTCGCTATAATCAGTGTATCACCCTCGAAGGGAATTATGTTGAATAAAAAAAACGAATTTGGCCAAAAAAATGTGTTTTACTATGGAAGGCCGGGGACTTTTCAATTGACCTGTCAGTTATTAGTATTTTGTTATTATTACAATGTAATACCTGAGCGTAACCCCAGATATTAACATTTATTATTTAATTATCTAAGAGTGCGTTGGTTTATATTATTTATCTTTTATTAGGCCAAGTATTTTATTTGTACAACAATTAATATTTATTTATCGCGATTTGATTTGATTGGACATTTATTTATCGTTATATTTGTGGCTATTTTGGCAGGTTCCTGCGGCTTACCGTTAACGGGAATGTTGCTCACCCAGTGTGGCTTAATTTTACCAGGGCACGGTTTCTCCTCGGCGACAGGTTTCTCTGGTGGTCGGGGCTCCGAGATGGAAAGAACACCCTTTACTTCTAAATTCAAAAATCTTCAATCTATATCTTCAATTTCAAACGCCAATTGCAAATCCTCCAATAATGCATCATCAGAGTATTCGATAGATTAAGTGCAGGTGAGTTTATTGTTTTCAATGTTTTTATTCCTTCTTTTTTTTTGGTTCTAATTTTATATATACTATTGTACTCTTCACATAGTTGGATCTACCACCAGCTGTTCAAAACTTCTTTAATCATCAATTTGGTGTTACAACGTCGGAATACAGCATCGAATCAACTCATCCATCATCAATATTATTACGTGCGTGAGTTTGTTTTTAACCTTTTTTATTATTTAGTTCTAATTAAGTACCCTAAGATGGTATACTACATTAATGACCTTTTATATACTTATATACACCGATATTTAATTTTTGAACCATCCTCTATTCATTGCTAAGATGTGTTACTTTCTAATTACTTTATACTGTTGCTTTTATTGAAATAGACATAGGTTTTGAAGACAATGCTAATACAGCTAAATATATTACACTAACCTCACCCATCTGACTTACATAATAACAAAACTTCTACTCCACACTATATATAACCGCTGTATGTATTGCTTTATGAGAACATATATATTGGATAGGACAATGACCAGAACAAAGTTAATTTGTTATCATTTTTAATTAATTCAGCAAAACATGTGAGGGTTTCTGGACTATTGTGCATCTCCCCAGTAGATTTTAATATCCATATTAATTTTGTATCAGTTTACGTGCTTCGCCCGTTTTAGTATTCTCAATTCGTGGACAATATCGAAACGTTAAATAGCTTCTACGTTGGTATGATTAAGTAGGTGTTTCCATGTTCGATTGCATATTGTATGCTATGATACATCATCATCATCATCATCATCATCATCATCATCATCAGCACTACAACAGTCTTGGCCTTATTTAGCAAGTTTCGTGGCTTGTTAAATTTTCCAGAATAATTTATTTTTACGGGCAAGGTTATTAGCCTTGCGCCGTAAGCACAAGTGCCGTTCATAGACAGTATATTTACTTTGGGGCTCACCTTTGACGACAAGAGGCAGCACAGAGTTTTTAGGGCATTGAATTGTACTCGGTTAGATAATCATCATCGGCACTACAACCGGGATCCGGTCTTGGCCGTATTTAACAAATCTCTCCACCGGTCCCGATTTCGAGCCGATGTTATCCAGTTTAGCACTCCCAGGCTCTGGGCGTCCTAGTCTACGCCATCCCTCCATCGCAGACAAGGTCTGCCGCGCTGTCTCCTTCCATACATCCTGCCACAAGGGACTTTCCGGGCAGGTTCCTCTTCGCTCATTCGAGCTAGATGTCCCGCCCACCGGAGTCTACCGAGTTTGATTTTTCTTACAATATTAGCTTCAAGCTAGATTGCGTACAACTCATGGTTGTAGCGTCTCCGGAATCGTCCTCCCTCACATACGGGGCCAACAATTCTCCTTAAGACCTTTCTCTCGAACGCGGCCAAGAGTTCAGAGTGCCTTTTATTAAGCACCCAGGTCTCGGATCCATACATGAGTACTGGTAAGACCATGGTCTTGTACAGTAGTAGCTTGAATGTTCTGGATACATTTCGGAATTTAAAGAGCCTTGATAGACAATAGTAGGCTTTGTTGGATTTAATCAGCCGTTCGCGTGTTTCTTCTTCCATATTGTTATCGGCTGAGACTATTGACTCAAGGTAGTTAAAGGATTGCACTACTTCAAATTCGTGCTCCACTACCCTGATAGTTTGACAAACGTTAGGCCTTCTATTCGCAGAAGTTGTCACCATGTACTTAGTTTTTCCCTCATTAATGTGCAGTCCCAGTCTTTGTGCCGCCTGCTCGATCTGGGTGAAGGATTCGTGTACCGCCGATTCGGTTCTACCGATGATGTCGAGTTCATCTGCGTAGGCAAGTATCTGGCTGCACTTGGCGACAATAGTTCCTCTTGTTGTAACGCCAGAGTCACGGATTGCTTTCTCCAACGCCAGGTTGAATAGGAGGCAGGTCAGACCGTCCCCTTGTCGGAGTCCATTATAGATGTTTATTGGATTGGACAGCAATCCCGCTACTTTTACTTGACTAGTTACATTGGTCATGGTCAACGTACGAAGTCGTATCAATTTATTTGGAATGCCAAACTCTCATGGCATTATATAGTTCTACCCTGGCTATGCTGTCGTAGGTGGCCTTAAAGTCTATAAATAGATGACATAATGGAATCTTAAATTCCTGACATTTTTCCATCGCCTGCCTAAGGGTGAATATATGATCAATTGCTGATTTGCCTGGGATGAAGCCACACTGATATTGACCAATGATGGCTTTAGCGTATGTGGCTATCCGATCTTGTAGGATAGAGGAGAGTATCTTATAGGCGGTACTCAGCAATGTTATACCTCTATAGTTGTTGCACAGTGTGATATCTCCTTTCTTATGTATGGGGCAAATTATACCGCGACGCCAATCTTCCGGCATCTCCTCTTGCTCACATACGTGCACCACGATCTCATGAATTGCGTGATGTAACGCTGTCCGCCCTTGTTTGATCAGCTCAACTGGTATGCCATCAGCTCCGGGGGCTTTATTTGATTTTAGCTGTCTAATGGCTTTTAATGTTTCCTCAATGTTTGGTGGCGGCAGCATTTGGTCTTGATTTTGCATTGGTGGAGCTATAGCGTTTGAAATAATAGTGAAGAAGATCGTGTGATTCGAACTGACGCTATGACAATTTGAATCACGAAAAAAATTGAACCTAAGCGTTACCCATCAGGTTACTGACCGTGTTTAGAATTTGATTTTTAAACTCGACTATACTCCACTGATGTGAATTATTATGTTATCGCTAAGGTATACGGTTCTGATGTATTTTTCTTATTCGATTTTCGTTCGTGTTCTTCACTATTTTGCTTGTAAATTGTGTGTGTATCTGTTAGAGTCGCCACAGAGCCTCCAATTCTCCTGTGAGCTGACCATTTAGCAAGTCATTGAAGTGCACTTCCCATCGCTCCAGAACGCCTTCAGGATCGGTGATCCTTTATCCTTGCAGTAAGTGCAGTGTGGTGTGTACCGCGTCGTACTGCGGATTATTTGGTAGAACTTCCGCGCCTGGTACGGACCTCGCTCTCTACTTTTCTCTATTTCACAGACAAGGTTTTTTCCTAGGCACTTTTCTTTTGTCTGTAGTTTTTTTTCAGATCTTCTGAGCTCTTTGTATTTCTCCTCGCGCACCCGCGTTCTATGAGACTGCTCCATTGCCCGGTATGCAGCATTCTTACGTTCAGTCGCTAGTCTGCACTCATCATCAAACCAGTTGCTCCGATCTCTACGACTGCTGCCTAAGATGGAGTTGGCAGTACTAATGACAGTATTCTTAAGGCGTGTCCATTTCTCTTCTACGCCCGGCATTCTGGCCCCAGGACTTACTCTCCCTCCGTCGAGCTCTTCGAGGGCGAGTCTTAACGCATGACCAAAGGTGTTGCTGGCATTCTCATTGCGTAAGACAGCCGTGTTGATTCGAACCTGATCCGCGGATGCAATACGTCTCCGTAAGGCAATCCGCGCTCGGAAAAATGTACCAACAAGATAGTAATCCGAGTCGAAGTTGCCACCTCGGTACGTTCGTACCTTCATCAAGCTCGAGGAGTGGCGGCGATCTATCAACTCGTGGTCGATTTGGTTGCGAGTGGCTCCATCAGGTGATACCCGAGTGGCTTTGTGGCTATCTTTACGCGGAAACCTGGTACTCGCAACGAGCAAGTTCTTTGATGCTGCCAGTTCGATGACTCGTAGCCCATTGTCATTAGTGTTCTCATGCAAACTATTGGAACCTGCGTAGTGCCTGAAAACCGGCTCCCGACCTATTTTTGCATTCAAATCACCAAGAATGGTTTTCACAACGTATCTTGGGCGTGCATTAAAGCCCCATTGGACGTTCTCGTAGTATTCTTCTTTTTCGTCGCCAGGGGACTCCTCTGTAGGTCCGTGAACGTTTATGAGGCTTATGTTCTTAAACTTGCCTCCCACGCGAGGAGTGTATAGCCTTTCGTTTATTGTATTAAAGCCGATGATGGCAGGCTTCAGTTTTTGGCAGACTAGAAAGCCTACCCCAAGCACATGGTGGTTTGCATAACAGCTGTAATAAATAGCATACTTGTTTTTTTGAAGAACACCACTGCCCGTCCATCTTATTTCTTGCAATGCTGTTATGTCAGCCTTATATTCGGAAAGGGCATCGGCTAGCTGCTGTGCAGCTCGAGCTCTATATAGTGAGCGTACGTTCCATGAAAAAATTCTTAAATCATTTAGCCCTTTTCGTGGTCGTCGTCGTGTATCTGATCCAAATCCGAGGCTTGTTAAATTTACCATAATAATACATTTTTACGGGCCTGGTTAATAGCCTTGCGCCAACCTTTCTTTTATTATTATATTTTCTTTTATGTCCCTGCTTGGGGGCCAAAATGTAACATTAAAGTGTAACCCGAAATGTTAACATTTAATATTCAGTTATCCGGCAGCTATGCTATGGCCAAGAACTGTACTAGTTATTAGTATTTTATTATTATTACAATGTAATACCTGAGCGCAACCCCAGATATTAACATTTATTATTTAATTATCTAAGGGTGCGTTTGTTTATATTATTTATCTCTTATTAGGCCCCACGTTGGGCGCCAAAATGTTGTATTTTATTTGTATAACAATTGATATTTATTTATCGCGATTTGATTTGATTGGACATTTATTTATCGTTATATTTGTGGCTATTTTGTTTTTAATATTTTGGCAGGTTCCTGCGGCTTACCGTTAACGAGAATGTTACTCACCCACTGTGGCTTAATTTTACCAGGGCACGGTTCCTCTTCGGCGACAGGTATCTCTGGTGGTCGGGGTTCCGAGATGGAAAGAACACACTTTATTCAATTCAAAAATCTTCAATCTATATCTTCAATTTCAAACGCCAATTTCATCAGAGTATTCGATAGATTACGTGCAGGTGAGTTTATTGTTTTCAATGTTTTTATTTCTTCTTTTTTTTGGTTCTAATTTAAATATACTATTGTACTGTTCATATAGTTGGATCTACCACCAGCTGTTCAAAACTTCTTCAATCGTCAATTTGGCGTCACAACCTCGGAATACAACATCAAATTAACTCATGCATCATCAGTATTACTACGTGCGTGAGTTTGTTTATAAATTTTTTTTTATTATTTAGTTCTTATTAAGTACCCTAAGATGGTATACTACATTAATGACGTTTTATATACTTATATACACCGATATTTAATTTTTGAACCATCCTCTATTCATTGCTAAGACGTGTTACTTTCTAATTACTTTATACTGTTGCTTTTATTGAAATGGACATAGGTTTTGAAGACAATGCTGATAGAGCTAAATAGATTACACTAACCTCACCCATCTGACTTACATAATAACAAAACTCCTCTCCACACTATATATAACCGCTGTATGTATTGCTTTATGACAACATATATATTGGATAGGACAATGACCAGAACAAAGTTAATTTGTTATTATTTTTAATTAATTCAGCAAAACATGTGAGGGTTTCTGGACTATTGTGCAGCTCCCAAGTAGATTTTAATATCCATATTAATTTTGTATCAGTTTACGTGCTTCGCCCGTTTTAGTATTCTCAATTCGTGGACAATATCGAAACGTTAAATAGCTTCTACGTTGGTATGATTAAGTAGGTGTTTCCATGTTCGATTGCATATTGTATGACCTTGATACCTTGATAAATGTACAAAAAAAACCGGCGCGACTAGAATCTCAATTCTCACTTTTATTTAACTTGGCTAAACTTTAAAATACACAATTCAATTTAATTTATAATTCTTGTCATCTCCAATATATATTTTTCCAGCAAGTCTTATGGTATTACCGTGCTGGTAGCTTGGTTGTCAAATAAAAAAGCATTGCCAGAACATCGAAAAAGCCATTATTATCACTAAATTATCAAATTCAATGCAATTTACGTGATACGTCTTGTTAATGATGATTTGCGTAGTCATGTTGCATTTTGCAACACATACTCTTGTATAACTTAAGTAAGCCACTTGATAATTAGCACGAGTTAAATGGAGTCTTCACCTCATAGCCTTTTTTAAAAAGTATAAAAAAAAAACTTATATTTCCTCTATTCAGATTAACAACTTTATTTTATCAATTTTAAAACTTTTTTTTTCTTTATTCGAATTAACAACTTCATTTTATCAACTTAAAACTTATATTTTCTTTATTGAAACTAACAACTTTATTTTTTATCGACTTAAAACTCTGATTTTCAACATATCTCATCTACGTACTTCCGCGATTAAAAACGAACTGCTTCTAAGTCCGAAATCTAAAACTGAGAAATGCCGTTATCCATACTGACCTTGATATATATATATATCTTAATGTATATATATATATATCTTAATGTATATATATATATATATCTTAATGTATATATATATATATCTTAATGTATATATATATATATATCTTAATGTATATATATATATCTTAATGTATCTTATATTCGTTCATCAATTAATATTAGTATTTATTTATTAGGAAATGTTCACTCGTTACTTCTTTCGGAAGGCGTATCTTAACAACATGATCATTCTACCTTTAATGTTAATATTCATTAGAAGATGCTTACTTGGTCAGCGGGCTTTCCTCTAGTAATTTCCTTTTCTTCTGCAAGATGGTCTTCCTGTCCGTTGATGTGGCTACGATGTTGGGCTTCCCTTTGGAGTGGAGTGTACGTCCGAAAGTAAACTTGGCTTTTAGTTTTCACTTGCTTTTTATTGTTAGACACACTTGGGGCTTTCTATCCCCGAACACTTTTTTAATTTTTATTTTGACAAGAGTTTTTTTTCTTTTTGTTACACTTAAAGTTAACTGTTTAACGTACTTTAGTCTAAATAACGAATCTAACCTTGCAACTCACACACTGCTTACTGCAACACATTGTAACTGCAACTTAATTACTGTTCAACTGCAACTTATGTAACTCCAACTTAATTACAGTTCAATTGTAGCTTATGTAATGTAATGTAATGTAACTGCAACTTAATTACTATTCAACTGTAATGTAACTTAATTACTGTTCAACTGTAACCCACTGTAATGTAACTTAATTACTGCTCAACTGTAACTCACTGTAATGTAACTTAAATACTGTTCAACTGTAACTTACTGTAACTGTAACTTAATTATCCAATCGTTTGTTCTGCAAAAACTGCAGCGACAGAGAATTTCGCAATTGCTTAATTGATTTCAATTTGGCGAGCCAATTACAGGCCAATGCCCGCATGTGCCAATCGTATCGTACGATTAATTTGCGACTTTCCGCTACACTCGCCACTTGCGCCGAGTTCAGCGTACATCCGACGTTCAACTGTCTCGTAGTCGGTGTTCCTTGAACATGCCGCTGGCGCTCGAATATCATGTATCTGTTAACACATGTATTTGTAAGATGAGACCGTGCACGTCGTGGCCAGGTGTCTGCTTGATTTTTGCAATACGAAGCCGAATGTGGTGGACTTTGCAGTTCCAGTGTTATATTGATAATAATGGACATCAACAGCCAGGCCAGTGTGGCATATATAATGTGTTATATAAAAAAAAAATATATGTATAGTGTTGTGGCTTAAAAAGGCTGGTGCGCCTGTTTGATACATAAATATAGTATATAAGAATTAGTATAGTTGGTCCGTCATATAATTCATTGTCGCAATGGGGTCTGTAATTCCAGTCTATTATTTGTGTGGCAAGTTTGATTTAGATTTTCTAGCTGTTGTCTGTGGCCACAGGTAACGGGGTCACTCCACACAATAGAAAGAACCGCTTCTCCATACAGTTGTGGTAGGTGCAGTTCGGTAGTTGCCAAATACAGTTTATGGACGTGGAAACCTGTACTACGCCGTACCCGTTGCAACACCTCCGTTGTAGCTATAACCAATTGGTATTACGCATAAGTCTTACCCCCAATTTCCGCCATATAGATCTCCAGATTGTGGTCACCAAACACGCACCATTCCTCGTTCCATATGAAACTCACGTATATCTTTCACAAACCGAAGCTTTAATTTCAATTCAGTAACAAAAATTAAAGTCCTTCGTGGACTACTTAATAATAGAAACAATTTAAATAACACTACATTAAAATAATTAACATTCCTCCATGGAACTAATAAATAAATAATTAAACAACAAAACTAAATCACATCCTCCATGGATGGAGGTTCACTTCAAACTCTCCTTTTTACTTGCTTCTTGCAATCTGTCTCAAAGACACACACTCTCTCTCCCTCATAATCTCACCACCTCCTCGACAAGAAACTTTCAACAATACCACAACTCAACGACACAGGTTTGTGCACCTGCTCACAACTAATCAACATTGTGGAACGTGTTCATTCACGATATAATTAACTTGCTTATTTATATTTCACATGTAATACTAAAATATTTACATTCAAATTATACTCCCTCTCGGTGGGGCACTGGTAGTAGGAGAGGTCATCACGTAACACTATCACTTTCCAATTGTAAAGCCGACCAGTAGATTGAGACTGACTTGCAGAATGAAATGCTTAACTTATGCCCTTGCAAAAGGTTATGTAATTTATGTATATATCAATAAATTCATATAAGACGTACCTGGCTAGTACCCCCCTAGGTACTCACGTCTCTACACTCAGTTATCCCCAGTGGTGTTGGTTTGATCCTGGTGTACGAATGCCTCCACTTGTTGGCGCCACAAACTGCCTGATCTGCTTCTCCAGGGCCCGGTGAACACTCCAGCATTTAAACAACTCGCTCTATGTTGTACACGTTATAATGTTTTATTCATGCTTCACACAACAAATTTAACTTTCTTATTACAGTGTTGAATCAACCAAGAAACACAAAGCAACACCTGGGACGGTAATTGCTTCTGTCCTTACCGTCCGCATTACGCTTATCATGCGGTATCAACAATAAAAAACACGCACGTAACTTTTTCCGACAAACGAGAAAAAACAAGACAAACCTTTTTGAAGAAAAGAAGACGAAAAAAATAATTCTCAATCAAAACTGTTACTCAATTACATTACTCCACGAAGAAGGAATGATAAATTTTAAATTAATTTTTACAATCAAAACGGATAAATTCCTGTTTGATCTGCTAACTGCACTCAACTCTTTTTCTGCTAGCACCACCGTCACAACGGTCCCTCTAAAATTCAAAACACCGTTCGTTCCCTCTCTCTCTATTATCTCTTTTCAGCATTTCGAAACTAGCCAAAGCCACCACCGCCGAAGAGAACCTGGGTTTACACGACCTCTGCATTTAATTGAAATTATCTTCGCTTCTATTTTTGTTTCGTGTGTTTAATTACCACACTTATATCATATCATTCTTCCATGCAGCTGAGCATGTGTCCTGCCAAAACAAGGGCGAAGGATGAGTTGCTCACGTAACACAGGGGGCGGTTTGATATAACTATTAGGCTGAGATTGGTACATAATCCAAGAATACATTTTTCTACGACGTTTTATCTATTTGCACTCAGCTTTTTGTTTGACATGATGTTGTTACACAGTAGGTATAACAATCATCCACCACTTAACACGCACACAGGTTTAACCCTTTACCGGACCACGACTTTTTCGACCGGGTGAGGTTGCAGGATGAGGCGATTTTTGCGAATGTGTTGACTGATTTACATGATACAATAAAATAATCTTACATGTCAGTTATCTTATAAAAACGTTATATTTCGATTGTTTATTTTTATTATTTACATCTTTAACCCCTTGACATACAAATAAAATGCACGTCGACGCGGGCGTAGGAAATCATTTAATTTGGCTCAGTTGGGAACACTCATGTACAAGCTCAGACACAGGGCGTTTTATTTTAAATTTTATATTGTTTTATAACATTCAATAAGGTTGATAATTAATCAAATAATACCATAAAATAATAATTTAATAGTTTTGTAACGTGTGATACTGCTCAAAGCATTTAGGAATATGCAGTGGAGTGAGGCATCTTTTACATTGCCAAGTCGTTTCACTTCTTATATTGTGTTTCATACACACATGGCATCTTTTTGCAGGATGTTCCTTTTTATTTGTCGCAGGTATATGTTCGGGAAAATGTGCCCAGTGTTTTGCTTGTAACCGAAGCGGGCATTCACTTTGTGCCGGTCTGCCGCGTGTCGGATAGTCCGGAAGTGACAAATTACAGAGCATATT
Source organism: Microdon myrmicae (assembly GCA_963931805.1). Lineage (NCBI taxonomy): Eukaryota > Metazoa > Arthropoda > Insecta > Diptera > Syrphidae > Microdon > Microdon myrmicae. The sequence goes on from OZ007500.1 coordinate 44,781,491, forward strand.
TTCTGCAAGATCCAATCGAAAATTCACAATCGATTGCTTTTGTGAAGTAGGCAACTTGGAATATAACACATAAGCATTACAGATAGCAATATCAAATATATAAAAAAATATTTTTTTGTATCCTTTTACACACTTTCGCATGAGAGGGACTAACTATTGTTTCAAAAAAATCATCACATAATACTTCTTTGAAAACACACAGAGGTGTTCCATTTATACCCAATCTTCGTAGAACCGAAAAATTGATACCGGAAGTTACTGTAAATTGTTTTATATTGACAATATTTTCCTTTTCTTTCCAATTCCATTCATCCTCTGCGTCAGAATCTTCACTGTCCGAAATAAGTCTTGCACGTTTGCGCACGCTTTGTTGAATAGGGCTTCAACACCAGGGTGGAATCACCATTTTCACTTTCATTAGCACCAGTAGAGGAGCCTAACAGACATTCATCGTCACTTTCATCTAATGCATTGAACTCAAACATGTTGGGATAACTATTTCTGATTATTTTGTTATCGGTATTGTAGAGAGGGGGAATGTATGCTCAACAGTCTAAACAAAACAGCATCGACGCACGAACGAACAAGCTAATCTAATAATATACTGTCCGGTGTTAGCCAAAGACAGTTCTTGACGTCTCTGAGACGTCAAAGTCTACAATGGCACATGAAATGAATGACGTCTCGGAGACGTCATTGTATGTCAAGGGGTTAAACCGATATCTTTACTAAAATTTTTATCAGTAGTTTCGCTTTCTGTGATACCTTATAAAGCATTGACCAAGATGCATTCTTGGCTTATCTGGGCATGTATCACAATAATATGTCCTCATGTCATTTACCTGGTTTGTTTCGGATAGAAAAAACAACGCAATCCTTCTTTGTTCTAGTAAGACTGTGGGTAGAACGCATGTGTGCGCCGTCGTTGGCACGGGTTCTACGCCTATCCCACGCTGTTGCCCCGTTGGACGTCATCAATGGTAAGCAATGCACTTCCCGATTGTAGTCAATTCAAAAGGGTCGAATGCGATTAAAACACACTGTATGTTCAACAAGCGTTGAACACACCTTCCACGAACACCGGGTTCTTATTGTGTTGTGGGCTGGCGTCAGGAACAATGCGGTCTCGTGACGTGCAACGATGATAGTTGCCATTGACTGAAACAATTGCTAATTTTAATGGTGTTAAAAGAGAAAAGAATACCTCAATTTGATTGACGGCAGAAATCCCAGAAATAATCCCCAGAATTGAATAACAACTCGGTGTGCTTCGTTTGCAATTATTACCTATTATTTATTTCTATGGATTATTATGCTTTACACTGATTATAAAGTCTATGACCGATGTCGACAAAAGCTAACGAAGAAAGAATCAAAACATAAAAATGGTTGTCAAGTGACAACCAACAGAATTCATAAATGTCAGCTGATTGCTGACATTGTTAAAGGTGATGCCACAAATTTAAATATTGCAAATTCGCCGGTTGTTTTGAATGCGAATCCGCAACACACACTTTCATTCCTCTTACACAGCACATCGTTGCTATACTTGTTTTTATTTGATTCACAAAGGCGGACACTGTATTTAAATCTGATTAAGTAAAGTAAACACTGTATTTCAAATTGCTTATTTTTAGTTAGAATAGTTATTACAATATTTACAAAGGCAGTCACTGATAAATTAAACTCTGCTTTTCAATTTACTTATTTTTAGTTTGTATTGTCTTTCAAATAAGCAAAATAAAGAACACAAAAATGGTATTAATTTCCAATAATTATATTTTGTGGTTTGGAACGATTGTCACCTTTAGAAAACAAAAACCTGTCCACCGGTGCCACTAACTTCTACTTTTATAATATAATGTAATTCAAACATTTCTCTATATTCAAAAACTTCAACTTATAACCGCAACTGAACTTCCAGCTATATCAAAACGTTAACCAACGCACCTTGGTTGGTTTGTTTTTAACCGCACTGCCGCAGCCACTGTACTTCAATACAAGAAAACAGCCATCTTCCGTTGTGCCTTGGAATTCAGTTGCCGTAGTGTGTCATCGTCCGGCAGCAGTACTGGTTATCCACAAACGCTTTATCCGCTGGCGATGTTTACAGCTTGACGTTGGTTTTAATGCCTCTTTAGCCTCCTAACAGCACACTTCATATCTGTCTTGCCTTTATGACAGACGTGAAAGCTCAAACTTGTTGGAGTTGGCTTTCCCTTGCATACTTCTAGGACGTCGCAGTCATTGAGTTGGTTTCTACATCATTGGCAAGCTTTACTTTTGGATTTATTGGTGGAAGCTATAATTTATTTCCCCGGCATCTTGGTTTTGTTGCTTCTTGTTTCGCAACATAGTTAGAATTGTTGTTAACATATTTACAAAGAGAGGCACTGGTAAATTAAACACTGCTTTTCAATTTACTGATTTTCCTTAATACACGCTCGTCCACCGACGGTTGTTGTGCTCAGACTCGAATTATTTAACGTGGATGCACTACTTGCCTCCACGGAATCCGTATCGCGATTGATTCATTCACCGATGACGACAGTACAGCAAATTTCGTTCATTGCTTCGGTGCCCGAGTTACGAGTGTCAGGTCACGAAATGCGAAAAAAAAACCACGCACAATTCTATGTTATTATTCTTTATTTCACACTGTTTTCTTTGTAAAAATGTTAATCATTTTAATGTTATTATTCTTTATTTCAAACTGTTCTTTGAAAAATGTTAATTCTGAAAAGGTATTAAAATTGTATACGACCGGACACTATGGCAATCAAAATCCAACTCAACTGCATCTCCCATCCTACCTGCACATTACACCTCGGTATTAGATTGCAAAAGTGCTTCCCACGCATTTGAACAAAGGATTCATAATTCAGTAGACGCTGAGTCTACAATTTGTTACCTCTAGGTTCCACACGGAGTTCTTAGTTCTAAGGTTACGATTCACTTTTACGGCTCTTTGCTGATGTTGTATCGGAGTCAAGGAACTGTGGGAAAGTAACCTTGATGGGTGTATTTGCCGTTCAAGCAGATTCAGTGGGTGGAACTTAGGTGTATCAGGTATTAAGGGGTGACGGGGTGCCCGGTGGCAACCGTAACTCCCGACAAGGTATGATTTTCCTTGCATTGGTCCAGCAAAAAGGGGTGAAACACACACACGATGATCGCCTCTGCTGCTCATGGTGTGTGTCCAGAAGTATGCGGACCGTGCATTAACCGAATCCACAAGGGGAACTTTAGCTGGCATGGTTGCAGCTGGTGCATCTATCATCGATATTTTGTGTTAACACGATCAGCAACTGCGTTCGGCATTTATGCTGATCGGCGGCACCTCCAAGCTGTCGAATTCTCGCTGGATATTTCCCCTTTTTGAGGACTCGACTTCCTTGGGCGCTCAGCCGTATGCCTTAATGTATTTGTCGGTCGGATGATGCAGGGGGTGGTTGTTATGTGGTTCTAACAATATGATAATATAATTTATAATATAGGTAAGAAAGGGACTTACTCTGGTTTGTGTTTGTGCGACCGTTGAGCGGTCGCAGTGTTGTTATTTATGGTTATGGTTGGCTGCGACAGGTTGCAGGGGGCGTTGATGGCTGCTCCCCTGTTAGTCTTCTCGTATGAATTGACTTTATTTAATGCCACATGGCCTTTGCCATAGATAGAAGTTGAAATAGCGGAACCAGTTCATGCTTGTGGAGGATTTGTAACGTTCTGAGATTTATTTTGTTTGCTGATTTACACTCGAAGGGTACGTTCTCGTTCGGAGATTGACGTTGAATGCCAAAAAATTTTTGTTTGCCGTTGACGTTATTTTCATTATTTGCCGCCAACGTCGTTTTTTGTTAATTTCTCTGCCAAGTAGAATTTGCATAAAGTAGTTTATGCAAATTAGCTACTTGGCGAGTTGTTCTCCTTTTACAGGTAAAGAGGGGAAACGAAGGGGGATTAGTGGATTCTGGGGGGTCCTGGACTCAAGGTCGGTCCGTAACATGGTTGATTGCTTAAACCCCCGTTTATTTGTGTTCTTCTCGGTCTTGGCCCGCGATGTAAATTGCACACGCGGCGAATATAATCGGTGGTCACCGGCAGTGTATTTGGTGGTCAGGAGTTTAATTTATTGATCGAACACAATCGGTTCACTGTGCATTAATCGAACTTAATTATATAACAGGTGTTCCGCCGAACAACGTCCGCAGTAAAAGTAATTAAACCAACCGGAACACGGAGACGATCACACAAATGAAACACTGCGAAATGTTTTGTTTTAATTTAGGGTTTATTTGAAATACTTGTAAATATTACGGATTTAATATTCCAATTTTTAATGTTTGTTCACGCAACGACTTTCCTAATCGACACTATTACTTTTCTATTGCACACGAATCTCGCACAACTCACAACTCACGTTAACTCGAATTTGTTTGTTTCTCGAATCGCCGATACCTCCTCGATGGGGTTCTCTAACTGTCTCTTCGCTGGACGGATGGTCTAAGTAGACTCTCCGGTTCGACGGTATTCTCTAGACTAATTGTCTCTATTCTAAAAATCCCATTCTAATTACTTATCCCCGCATCTGCAAAAGGAAAATATCCCCATCCAACCTGCTAACAGGCTTTCCCATCGTATCTGAAAAGGAGACATCTTCCTCATGATCATTATCATCATCACCATTCGTTGCTGGTGGTCGGGATCTTGTTTCTTTTGTTTAAGGGTCGGATGCCGCCGCTTATTCTCCGATCTTTCCTTGGTTTATTTGTACTACACATCTGGCATGCGGACAAAGGATCGCATGCACTTCGGATGGGTACACGGACTATGGGATGTGTTTAGGTTAGCCATCTGGCTTAAGCTAACAATGCTCTTGTGTGTTTCCAATGGGTAATAAGAGGAGCCCTGGGATTGGTATAGTTCCTTTGTTAGGATTTCTGAATCATAAACATCTAGCGAGCGATATACGTTACGATGTTTATGATTGCATGACTATTGGACGGCAGCGAAACGATATGCCTTGTTTGCATAAGTGTGCTTTTTGCGTTAGGATCATGCAAGGGATTTAGGTGCTAATTGCATTTAGCTACCAGAGTATGCATCCGTTGTTCAGTTTATTTACCGACAATGGTATTTCATGGGAAACATCGCGTTGATGCTTAGGATGGGTGATCGATTTACATGCGACACTTTCCTGCATTAGCGCATTGCTTAGATGCGATGCTTTGCTGCCCTTTCGAATTGGGGTAGAATACCATGTATGGATGCGTTGAACTCGATATTGGAAGCTTTTGAAAGTTAAGTTCGTTGATTTTTGATATCGGGTTCAACGTCGTTGCAATGTCATATTACCTTTTGTTTCAGGTATGGTAATGACTATTGGGACACGTGTCTGTGGGCATGTGTGCTGCGAAAGGTGAGTAGAGTTCCTTGGCGGAAAAGCTACCTCAACCTGTAAGGAGTTGTATGGTTCGTAGAACCGCTACAAAGTCATGCACCTTAAGTATTTCACTAATTACAACTAATTACCACATACCTGTTCCAATTTGATCATTCAGTGTTTGATGGATACCTCACATATACCTAGGAGGTGCCGCTAACATTCGCCGGTTCAGTTTCAGCATTGGGCGCAAAACCCTGGTGTCCAACGATGACCGTGGAAGTAATAACAAAACACCTCGTGTTCTTTTCACTTCAAATATTTATTCTTAATTTCCAGAGTACAAAATGGCAAAACGTCAGCACGAAAAGTTATCTTGTTAGACCGCAGGAACTCCTCCCCTGCTTTCCCACGTAGTATTTCAATTTATAGTCGTTACACTAATATATATCACCGTTTGACTTTGTATTTTCAAAAAATATTTGATTATTATTTCCTGATAATATCTGAGCGTCACCCCAGATATTAGCATTTGTTATTTAGTTATTAAAATGTAACATCTGAGCGTAACCCCAGATGTTATCATTTATTATTGAATTATGGAAATGTTACCTAAAGTTTTTAGGGCGGTTAGTGATTACTTACGGCGTTCTTCTGGATCTCGGCCGGTACCTCCTGTGTGGTGAGTACCCCTTGTTGACTGAATGAAACGCAGGAATTCTCGTTCTGATGTTTTTTATTGTAACACTTTGGTTTAACTTATTTTAGGTTGGCACAAGAAGTTTAATTACTTATTTTAGGTTGACACCAGAAGTTTAATTCCACTGGACTACACCCTATGATAATTTACTCGCAAGAAGACCCGCTCTGCTTATGGTTGGCCGCAGTCTTTTTGCTTTCAATTATTCTGCGCCTTTCAACTCATTTGCATCCACTTTATATATTATTTGAAATCAATTATTTCCGCCTATGATGCATCTTTCCATAAACGAGTAACCCATTCAACGGTCATTTGTCTGTCATATTCCATTTGTTTAATTACGCTGCAAAAACTGCAGCGATATAGGTTTTACCAATTTCTTAATTGGTTTACCTGCAAAAATTGCAACCGAATCAACTTATTCGTTTAAACGATGTGCAAAAGCATTGACTGATCTAATTTCAGTCCATTACCCCGTACGATGAGTTCCGTAATTTAATTCCTATTTCGCATATGTTGGCAGTCCGCTGCCGTTGAATCGATCTTTGATGAGAGCCGACTTGTGTTTACACTTGTAGACATATGTTGTTGTAATATGAGTCCGCGTCGACGGCGAACAGGTGCCCGCCTGCTTTTGTCAACGCAGCGGAATCTACGGTGAAACGATTTAATGGGCAATTATCGTTTAGCTTGCGATACGATCCATTGCATGTATATTGGTTATATGCAGTGGTGGTACGGTAGATAAGGGGGGCGCTGCTGGGTCCCAGTATATTGTTATAATGAACTTGCAGTACCGGTGTAATCTTTGTATTCAGAGACATCAAAATCCAGGCCGGTATGGCATAAATATAACGTACACTTAAAATATATATAAATAAAATTGTGACCTCCACAGAGCTGGTGCGCCTGAGTGGTGTGTAAATGTGGCAGCGATACTTCGGCAGAGTAAGTCTGTGGAACCATAATTCATATAGGAATTGATACATCATTGTAAGCGCCGCCGGAATTCTTATTCACTTTTCCTGGGGCAAGTTTTGTGTAAATCACTCTAATGGTGACGCATGATCCCAAGTAACGGGGCCACCTCACAGCATAAAAATAAACCGCTTCTTGGTACAGTTGCGGGTGGCGCCGTCCGTTAACCACCCAGTACAGTTAATGATGTAAAAACGCGTACTGTACCGGTCCCGTTGCGTCACCTCCGTTGTGGCTGCAATCTATTGGATTTATCAAAATGACCATACCTCCAATTACTGCTTTTAAAACTTAGTTGTTGTCACCAGAATACTCGCCATCTCTCCTTCCACATGAAAACACCAGCATATTAATTTCATAAATTAAAACTTTACTTTAAACTATAAATTAACAATTGAAAGTCCTTCGTGGACTGTTTATTCAAACTAACAAATAGAGCACATAAGATTTCCTTCTTGGAAAAAAAATCAAAATGAACAACTCGGTAACAAAAAGCTCAACGAAAAAACATCCTTCGTGGGTGGAGGGTAACTAGACTCTGTTCGCTTCTATCAATCTGACTGCAAAGACACTTTCTCTCTCTCTCTCTCGCTCTCTCTCTTGATCACACCATCCTCCGGCGAGAAACTTTCAACTATACCACAACTCAACTTGCAACTAATCGATGTTGTGGAACGTGTTCGTTCACAATATAGTTAACTTGATTTATTCATTTTTTATGTGTGGCAATAAGATATTTATCCTCTAATCATTTACTCATCTTCAACGTGTGATAATTAATATCTATCCCCAAACTATCCTCCTTCTTGATGGGGCACCGGTAGTGGGAGACGCCATCACGTAACACTCTCCCTTACTCCGTAGTTCCGGATTAGTTCCTTCTTGATCTGTTCCCACGTTGGATTTTGTCCTAAGGTCCTAATTGTCTGCAACGCTGGTCCTTGAATCCAGTTGATAATGTGTCGTTGGAGGAAGTATCTTTCTAGTGATCCGCCCATGTAGCATGGAAGAAATATTTCTACTTCCCGTATAAATGAGGACAGGGAGTGTTACCCTAGAATTCCTTTATTTTGGACGATTCCTTCAGTATTTCGTCTATTGATAAGCCTGCCTGTTGTCTTGCAGGTTGATTTTCGTTTGGCATTTTATTGGTTATTTTATTAATGCACCTGTTGTCCTTTAAGTCGCTTTGCACTTTTCTTAATGCACTTGTTGTCTGTCACTTTGCTGTTTTGTTGTTGATGCACGTGGATTTCTTACCCACATGTGAACTCTCGAAGCTTCGAATTGGAAATAACGTCAGACAAATTTTACTTTATAACGAAACCTCGGTAAAATCAAACAATGCTCTTTAATAGCAAGACGGTTGCTGTTTTAAATTTTAAACGGGGCTACCGCAAAGTTATGTTTTTACGTAATCACCGTTAGCAGAATCACGACACCAAATGAAAGGTGATCAAATCTTCTTTTTACACCAAAATTGAGAAATTGAAACTCTGATTTTTATCCTCTCTTATTTGTTTCCTTTTGTTTTTCTTTATAGTTTCTTAGTTCTAGTCTTAATAATTTTCCTTCAGTATTTCGTCCATTGATAAGCCTGCCTGTTGTCTTGCAGGTTGATTTTCGTTTGGCATTTTATTGGTTATTTTATTAATGCACCTGTTGTCCTTTAAGTCGCTTTGCACTTTTCTTAATGCACTTGTTGTCTGTCACTTTGCTGTTTTGTTGTTGATGCACGTGGATTTCTTACCCACATGTGAACTCTCGAAGCTTCGAATTGGAAATAACGTCAGACAAATTTTACTTTATAACGAAACCTCGGTAAAATCAAACAATGCTCTTTAATAGCAAGACGGTTGCTGTTTTAAATTTTAAACGGGGCTACCGCAAAGTTATGTTTTTACGTAATCACCGTTAGCAGAATCACGACACCAAATGAAAGGTGATCAAATCTTCTTTTTACACCAAAATTGAGAAATTGAAACTCTTTGATTTTTATCCTCTTTTATTTGTTTCCTTTTGTTTTTCTTTATAGTTTCTTAGTTCTAGTCTTAATAATTTTCCTTCAGTATTTCGTCCATTGATAAGCCTGCCTGGACAATGGCCCGCTTCATCCGAAAAGCGAAACTCGAGGCGTCCTCGCCGGAAAGTTGCCGCATCGTGGACAGCCGCGCGCACAACTCCTCATACGTTATTTTCTGCTCAAAGGCCTCTACACACACGATCATATACCTGACATCAATGTCAAAAAACCGTTGTTGGTTATAGATGTTACTATTGTTGTTCCAGGGATAATTGCATTCGCTACACCTGCCGTGTTCCCTCAGGAAGGTTTGTCCGCAGCGCCAGTTATGTTTGTAATGGGATCAAGTTGTCATGGGATGATGTGATGACCAACCATATAATGACCTTTTTGTTTCGTTATCTCAAATTACGTTTGTGTTTTCCGCCGCAGTCCGCAGCGTCAGTTGTAATGTATATGATATTTAATCTTTTTAAAGTCTTTCGGGACGTTTTGATTAGCTGAATTTCCCTTTTCTATATGTTGTATGTTTTCAGGTAATTCGGTACGAATCCAGTTAAACGTTGTAGGTGTAGCGATAGCGGATACTTCGAATCGGTTGCGCCCGTTGTGTCGTGTAGAGGTAATGTCAGTACAATGTATATAAACCGTTGTGGCGTTGGGTCGACGTTTACACCTAACTTCTCCCAATCACCACCCAACAGTCACCGAATAGCCTTTTGGTTTCTGGAGATGGAAAGTTTAGAGATATTTACAGTTGACCTGGGAACAGCCGCATCGCCTGGTAAACTGTTGCCGAGCTAAAATACACCGGCTCCCGGCTTCAATCCTTTTGGTAGTTCCAGCACGAACAATGAACAGCGATAACACTTCCAACATGTACCAATATATAATTTTATTAACAGGAACTTAGTACAACGTTTTCTTTCACATTTTTTTTAAGGTTAAAAAAGGTTTAAAGTATTTGGGTTTTTTCGGGTTTGCGACTTTTCTTTCTTTGTTCTTTTTAAACTTCCCGCACATACCCTATTCTTTTACTTCACCCGTTTATTGCTGTGGTGTGACGTATTCCGCCACAGAAATTTTGATATATAAATTGGTTACCTGTCGTTATTCCTGCTCTCTGCGCTGGGTTTATTGTTACATTCATTTCACGAAAATTACGAAAAATAAGACGACGTTGTGTATGTACAAATTTTAAGTACATGATAAGTTTATTACTACATAAAGTTCCACTAAATTGTACTTTTACAAAATCAGGCCAGATGCCGAAAAAAAACTGTAAGACTGTTTACCGCAACCGTCACTCATCATTTCCTCTTTCCTTCACATTTAAAAACGGAACCAAAAACTGTTGCTCTTTGCTCAGCTAAGCACACTAAAACCTTTCTCCCTCTCAATCCCAATCCACTCCGAAAAAGAATCCAGCTTCCACACGACCCACAATCGAACAAAAGTATGTTCGTACATTCAACATGTGGATCGTGTGTTTTTTCACTACCTTACCCCATCTACTATTATATTATATTTAAAACAAAACAAACGGTGGGGATGGCGGAAACCGCACGTAACAGTGGCACCTCTCGACACTTCTACAGAACTTTTTATACTCTACCTCCTGTCAATTCCTTATCTTTCTCTCCCATCACCGTTCTTCGAAAATTCATCTTCGACGGGAGTCGACTTCGAAACTAGCCAAAGCCACCACCGCCGAAAAGAAACTGGACTTATACGCCGCCAGTATTTATTTTATTTATTATAATAACGTAAAACTCCCTAAAACAATTTTATCTATTCGACTCTCTCGGCCCATTCACTTCATTCGAGGTTCACCACCGGATTTCTTGACCAACAACCCACTACCTGGTAACCTCTTCCTACCATTTCTCGTCACCTCGGGGTCAACACCTCCCGATGACGATAATGCAATTACATTTCCATCGACCCAATTTCCGATTTTTGACCTTAATTCGCAATTGCCTTGAACTGCTGTGTTGGTCAATATTTCTTCATTGACTTGCATCACAGTTCATTATTCGTAGTTGCGAACTGACCCAATTAATTCTTTTGTGCTTGTATGCAATTAATTGCCTTTCCGCGATTTGTTAATTGTTCCGGAATATGCAATTAATTGCTTTTGCATTATTTGGCAATTGTTTTGGCATATGCAATTAATTGTCTTTTGTATTATTTGGTTATGCCGAAATGTGTAATTAATTGCTTTTGTAATATATGGTAATTGTCCTGGAATATGCAATTAATTGCATTACCGTACCGGGGGGTTATTCGAGTTTAGAATTAGATAGGGCTTTTTTTGTTTGAGTGTGTCAATGATCTCTTGTATGTCATCTTTGGCCATGACGTCATCGGCACACAACACGTGTGCGATATGTATTTTAATTGCCTGTGGAAAGAAGGCGGCAGCGCTTTGCTTTGAAATCTCAGGAGTAGTGCCCAGAGATCTTCCTGTAGCGTTGGTCCCGGGTGAAGAATCTCGTTCAGTGATCTCCCCGAAGTGGTTTTTGCTGATGCATCGAACACTACTCGAAGTTTTGTGGTACTGATATCCGGTTTTAACACATGGTGGTGGGGAAGGAAATAATGCGATGAAGGTAGAGCGTTTGGGTTTATTTGTTTCATATGCCCTAGACTCTCATAGTCGTCCATGAACTTGATCTTAATTTCCCGTAGATCAGAAATTCTCGCTAAACGCCGTTCTTGTGATAGAAACCGACGTAACGCCATGTGCTTTGACTCTCCCAATGATTTTGGGTCTTCAGAGAAAGGTAGGCTTACCACAAATCGTCCTGCTTGATCTCTTCTGTAGTTTTGTTCAAAGATGGTTTCGCAGCATCTTTCCTTCACGGTGGGCTGTGTTGTGGTGCTATATTTTGAATTAAAGTCTTTATAGCTTACCTCCTTATGTGGTGATCCTCCTCTGGGGAGATCCGATCGTCTTCTGGAGTCCAATATTGAAAGGCGATTTTTTTTGCGGCTAATTCCTTTTTTGTTTTATTAAAGGTTCTACTTTATAATTCGGTTGAAAGACGGCCAAGGGTTCGGCTTCTGGAATCTTACTGATCATGAAATTGAAAATTATCGCCCTTTTATTCTTTTTTACGTTGAGATTTGTCAACGTTTTTAATATACAAATTCCAAGGAGCACACACAAGGTTTTGCGTGCTTCCATTGGAATTGCGTTCTGGGAATTGATTAAAGGTTTAGTTGGATAGGTTCCTGGAAGGGGAATCATGAAATGCGTTTTGAATTAAGCATTTCATGATGTCAGGATTTTAGGAATTGAATCAATGTGCGACGAATTTACTTTTGGTTTAATTCGTCGCTCATATGATTCAATATGGAATTTTGATGTAAGTTAATGGGAACTATTGGGGATTTGGATGGGAGTGGCGATTTAGGATCGCTACAGCTGGTTCTCACGCATGTCCATTCCGTCTTCTATTTCCCAAAACTTCTTTATGGTGTCCTGAATGCCTTCTTCTTCTATAGTGTTACTGTGGCGAGGAAGTATGTACCAGCATGGGTACTTAGTTCACTTCCTCTTCCATCAATCAAAAAGTTCAGCCGCAGCACGAATGAACGAAACGCCGCCACATTTGTTCACAACCAACCAACCGAACGCCAAAATACAGACGAACAACAACAAGAAACTAACACAATACACAGGAATGGCTGCCGGAAAATTAAACACTAGTGCATGTTGCTCAAAAGGAGCTCTTTATTTAAACTGTCATTTATATACTATCATACTGTGTATGTGGCTCGTCATCAGAAGGATGCACGGCCACACCAGAAGTTTAACTTCACAAAAAGATGATGACTGGTGATTGGAATTTTCGGGTCACCATATCGAAAAACACTTGAGTTTTAAATTTGAAGTTTATTTCGGAATACATTAGTACTTGAAGACGATGGTCCTGAACTACACATATCTACGGGCTTATAAAAGTGGTTGCAACACTCCACTGTACACAATCAACTTCCGCACTTCTCAAACTTTATCCAAAACTCGACTTCAGGACTTTTATTTACGCGTCTCCGCTGCTGGCGGAGAGCGGGAGTAAAGCGTGACCATTCTGGTCCGCGGATGTAAAAGGACTCAGCGATAATTATCTCGTGCAGAGATCACTCGGTAATCTTGATCATGGTGGTATGTGTGAGTGAAGATCACATTATCGTATTTATCAATGCATTCCAGCAAGGATAAACAAAACCTACAGCTAGGGAAAAAGAACAAAGGAGAAGCGACCTAATGCATCGGTCTGTGATTAGGGTCAGCTAAATAAATAAGCTGGAACTCATTACATGGGAATTGCATTTAGGATACCGCAAACGATGTTTATGGTATCGCCAGAAAACCTTTGAAGGACAGCGTTCTTTTGTTTGCACAATGCGTGCTAAGAGGCGGCGGCGCCTCAGTTTGGCCCGCTCTTCCCCCAGGGCCTTCTGCCTGGCAGTCTGTTTGGGTGTTTTCTTATCCTCCATTATCTTATGATCTGCTTACCGTAATTTCTAGGGTAAGGCACACAAGTTGATATATCTCGAGAGAGTTGTTGAATCACGTCGGGGTCACCAAATGTTATAAATTTATAGAGGAAACAAGGCCTCTTTTGACCTTCCTCTGTTGATTATTCAATCTCCTACAATCTGACTTCATCAGGGCACGTTAACCCGTGACGTGATTTTTTTTATTTGCGCCTAGGCTCTTTCACCTATGCGTCAATATTAGTTGGTGATTCAACAATCCACCGAGACTTCAACGTTGTTCCTGAAAAAATAGATGATTTCAAACGATTTGTGTTGATGCTCACCTCTTGACGAGTGAAAATAGAATCGCATTTATTTTTGGAAATATTTTGCCTTATATACAAAAATCTAAAAGAAACTTGTAGTGTTATGCGCTTTCCCAGGCTCTACTATTATGATGGGTTTTGCCCTCGTCTCGATAGAGTGTCCGTCCGACACTGGTTCACCGAGACGTTTCAACTGCTTGTTCGATCGCCGAGCTTCGATGTTCAAAGTGAACCACTGGTGATTCCTTAAGTCTATTTTTTATTCAGGAGAAACTTAATCTAGGTTAACATAGGACTTGTGAATTAATTTGCGGAAAACTTATTTTATTTAAAATATACAATCTTAGTTTATGTTGTACAAATTGTGAATTAATTTGAGGAAAACTTATTTTAGTTAATGGTGAAAACTTATTTTATTTAAAATATACAATCTTAGTTTATGTTGTACAAATTGTGAATTAATTAGAGGAAAAATTATTTTATTTATAATATACAATCTTAGTTTATGTTGTACAAATTGTGAATTAATTTGAGGAAAACTTATTTTAGTTAATGGTGAAAAATTATTTTATTTATAATATACAATCTTAGTTTATGTTGTACAAATTGTGAATTAATTTGAGGAACACTTATTTTATTTATAATATACAATCTTAGTTTATGTTGTACAAATTGTGAATTAATTTGAGGAACACTTATTTTAGTTAATGGTGAAAACTTATTTTATTTAAAATATACAATCTTAGTTTATGTTGTACAAATTGTGAATTAATTAGAGGAAAAATTATTTTATTTATAATATACAATCTTAGTTTATGTTGTACAAATTGTGAATTAATTTGAGGAACACTTATTTTATTTATAATATACAATCTTAGTTTATGTTGTACAAATTGTGAATTAATTTGAGGAACACTTATTTTAGTTAATGGTGAAAACTTATTTTATTTAAAATATACAATCTTAGTTTATGTTGTACATTTTCCACTGTAAACAAATGTTTTCCACTGTCGCGAGTGCACTGTGTTGCAATATATAAGATTTTAAATGTGATTAGCGCGCGTTGTACAGTTTCCACTGTAAACAAATGTTTTCCACTGTCGCGAGTGCACTGTGTTGCAATATATAAGATTTTAAATGTGATTAGCGCGCGTTGTACAGTTTCCACTGTAAACAAATGTTTTCCACTGTCGCGAGTGCACTGTGTTGCAATATATAAGATTTTAAATGTGATTAGCGCGCGTTGTACAGTTTCCACTGTAAACAAATGTTTTCCACTGTCGCGAGTGCACTGTGTTGCAATATATAAGATTTTAAATGTGATTAGCGCGCGTTGTACAGTTTCCACTGTAAACAAATGTTTTCCACTGTCGCGAGTGCACTGTGTTGCAATATATAAGATTTTAAATGCGATTAGCGCGCGTTGTACAGCTCGATCACTACTCATCCACACCCCATTTACCACTCTACTTCTACACTCTGTGTCCGAAACGCTACTGACTTTGCTCTCGAGGCGACAGGATACCAAAAACCTATCTATCGCCTCGGTGACCATATTTGGTCATTTTTTCTTCTTACTTATTTCCCTACCATCTAAGGCAGTGGTTCTTAACCTTTTTAGCTACCGGCACCCCTAAAATTTTCAAACAATATTCTCGCACCCCTTACTAGAAATTATTGAGTTATATAAATTAAAAAACAAACATTATGCAAAACATATTTTTTATTAATTTTATGTGCGTAACAAATTTTTTATAAATTTTAATTGTTAGCTGAAATAATCAATTATAAATTATCAAAGTTTTTATTAATGGCTTTTTTGTTGTTGCTTTTCCTCAATTATTTTTGAAAACCGGGGGATCTTTTTTGAAATAGCTACACGCATATCATTACTAACACTAAGTCTATTTCTAGCTTTTGTTTTTATATGCACAAGTGACGAAAATCCCATCTCACACAAATATGTTGTGGCAAATGGAACAAGATGCTGAAGCGCTATTTTAGCTAATCGTGGATATGACATTACTTGAGCACACCAGAAATTTTCCAAATTCTCTGCTTCAAATTCCATTTGATTATGTCCATTTGTCCGTAGTTCAACAAGGTCATCTTTCAATAAATTACTGTCATCCATTGAGTCCAGATTATAAATAAATGGATCTAATATCCATTTTTCTGATATATCTATATCTCCAGTAGCAAAATATCCCTCAAAAGATTCGCTCAACTTTTGCAAATGATCTTTAATTTCGGTGGTAATATTGTTTCTTTCATCATCTGAAACAAGAACTTCTTCAAGCAAAGGAAAGTTAGCATAATTTATCTTGTCAACACGGTTAATCCAAATTGAAAGTTTTCGACTAAACGCAGTCAACTTCTCTTTCGCTGTTATAGTGTTCACTCCAAATCCTTGGATTGAAATATTTAATTCATTAAGGTGCGTGAATATGTCTGCCAAATACGCTAGCTGAATTATAGCATCTCTATTGCTGAATTCATCAGCTAAACTACTGCCTTGATTATTAAGAAACTGCATTATTTCACTTCGCAATTCGTACACACGATTTAGCATACGTCCGCGCGATAGCCATCTTACTTCTGTGTGAAATAAAAGGACAGTATGCTCGGCACCAAGTTCTTCGCATAAAGCACGGAAGAGACGATGATTTAAAGCTCGACCTCTGATAAAATTTACAACTTTGACTGAAGTGATTAATGTTTTCTTTAATTTTTCAGGCAATGTCTTTGTAGCTAGCGCATGTCTATGTAAAATACAATGGGTAATTGTAACGTGAGGCACTTCCTTTTTTACATACGCTACAAATCCAGAATTTTTGCCTAACATGGAAGGAGCTCCATCAGTACAAATTGATCCTATTTTGTTCATCGGTATCTCATATTGTAATAAAAAGTCTTTGACTTTATTAAATATATCAATTCCTTTTGTAGTCAATTCTAATGGTTCACAAAACAAAAATTCTTCAACAATTTCTTTTTCTTTTACATATCGTACAAACACCATCAGCTGAGAACAATTTTCAACATCTGTAGATTCATCCAATTGAATACCCACTGGGACATTACTAGCTTTAATATCTTCAATTACTTGTTGTAAGATGTCTTTACTTATATCAGAAATTCTAGTACGGATTACGTCATTTGACAAAGGAATTTGTTGAAGCTTTTGTTGTGCTTCAGTACCCAACACTATTTTTGCCATTTCTAATGCACAAGGCTTTACAAGTTCTTCAGCTATTGTATGTGGTTTCTTCTTCTTGGCACAGATATATGCAACTTGATAAGACGCTTGCAACAGCGGCTTTTCGTGTGATATAAATCCAAAAGTTGTGATAGTTCCACTTTTATCAAATCGAACTCGTTTAGATTTCAAACTTTCAAAATCATAGCCAGCATCTACACCACCATGCTGTTTGGTAAAATGCTCATTTAGTTTCGACGGCTTGAGATTGGCGTTTGAAAATTTATTGCAGCACAGAATACATTGTGGTCGCTGCGTTCCATCCTTCTCCGTTGTAAATGTAAAACCATAACGAACATAATCGTCATTCCAACATCGTTTCTTTGACATGGCGCCTTTTGAATTTGACTTTAATGTACCAAATTATATTCTAATAATTAGAATATAAATATTCAACTAAACTTGTAAAATTAACTTGTATTAATTATTTTATTATTAATATTTAACTTTTAATATTCAACACGAAAATTCAAACTTGTAATAGTCGACACTAAAATTCAATTATTTTTAAATTTTTATTCAATGTAATGTGCGCATCAACAGTATTTATATTTCTAAGAATAATCGCAACAATCAACTGAAATTTCGAGGAAATATAAAAATTAGTATAGAAACTAGAAACGCATTTGAATTTTTGTAATTGTAGAAAAAATACAAAAATTAATTTGTCTCGATGGTTTATAATTTACAAACATATTTAAAAAATGTTTAGGGAATAAAAAATTTACTAACCAAAATGAATTTTTAAGATTAGTTTTTTATTTTGCTAGCTACACGTGAATTTGTAAAATTACAATTTCGCACCCCAAAATATTCAAGCTCGCACCCCTAAGGGGTGCGTGCACCACCGGTTAAGAACCACTGATCTAAGGGTTGAACACACAGCATGATCCCTTGTTAGTTAGTCGCTTGTGTCGCCCAGCATGCGGACCATATACATTGAATAAACATGAAAATAACACATTCGCAGCTGGGGCGAGTTGTTCTGAAAAGGTTATTGTATTTGCACGATCAGCGCCTACATTGTAGCATGATTGCCGATCGTGCGCATGGTGGCTGTTGGCATTGACAAAGTCGCACCGGCGTACGTGTATTTACGCTGGTGAGTTCTATATTGCCTGTGTGTGGCTCGAGTTAGCGGCTGATGTAGGCATTTCGTGTACGAATCAAGAGAAATATAAACATTTCTTGTTGCATTGTCGCCGTTTCTTATGACCAATTTCTTGGTAGGAAATAATGCAATGTTGGTTGCTAGTTGTGCGACCAATTTGCACTTCCTATGGCTATGCTTGGGTTTGGTAATGTTTAAACAGCGCAGTTAAATATTGCAGCTGGTGGTTGGTCGTATGGGCAGGTAGGTCACACTTTTCAGGTTTTAAAATACCCATGTTATACTCTTATATATTTTTTAAGCGTTTCTATTTAGGGGAATGCCTGTTATTGCTGATACACTTTTCGTATCAGCAGACATTGCGGTTATTCGAAATGCTAGTGCAGGTAAGTACACGATTTATTGGCGCCGAAGGCTTATAAAAGAGGGGTTACCTGGTGGTGGGTAAGCAGGTGAGTAGTGGCGTTCGCAAGAGCCGCCACAAACTTACTACCTAACAATTTCTTGTACAGTTGGAAAACAACATTCTTTCCAATGTACCTATAATAAAAGTATAAAACTAGTCATACAATCATGTGGCGACGAGCATTATCCCTTCAAAAGATATACATTTTCTTGCCACGTCAAGTGACGGAACGAACATTTTCTTAATTACCTACGTTCTCTGTTCATTTCGTGTATCAATACAAATCGATACCGCCGCGGCTGCATCTGGGAAAACCCTTAATGGAAATCCCTTCGCCTGCGTCATAAAAATGTGTGCGTCGAGGTCGTTTCATGGGACGGGAATTATCTGCTCACGATTCCGACGACGCAATGACCTGGGCACGTGTGTGCGGTTGGGCGGTTAAAATCTGACTCGTCAATGCAATCCACGTCCGTCAGATTCAACGGGAACATCGGCTGTTTACATATTCGCCCGGACTTATGCCTTGTAGGAAATAGGTTTTCGTGGCGATAAGCAAACCGAAGGATACGCTGATCCTCGTGTTATGTTAAACCGATTGCCAAATCAAGTAACTCTGTGAACGAAAGGATTGTGAATTGTTGAAGCGGGTTATTAGGCGTTTTATATATATTTTTGGTTGAGGGGTTCTATCCATTGCGATTACTGATGAGCGACACTTTTTTCTTCAGCATTTTATTCTCCGTTATTTATTAAGCAATTAAAAAATGATTTGAAGAGCTTTTTCTACACATAATCAGGTATAAAAAATAATTTTTATTTTTATTTTAATTTTAAGTACAAAATGGCGGCGTGGCCGCTAGTCAAGTGCAAACTTTTTTTTTTTTTTTTTTTTTTTTTGACAGATCAAACTGTGTGCAGTATACCGATCTTCCAACAGCACATAGAATAAAAAAAAATTTTTTTCATCATCGTTATGAAGGAAAAAGTTCTAACAGTTTTAATTTCACAGTTTTCGTTTAACAATTTTCTCTTTTCGTTTTCGAATTAAATCAACTGCTTAAATGAACAAGAAGGAAATCTCGTGTTGTTGTTTTTCATATCGTTTTTTGTTCCGCTTCCACGATTGTTATTTCTAGGAAACGGAATTGGCTAATAGGGGGCTATGGTTGATAGTGTAACGTATACTCCAGTGTAATGTATGTTTTTTTTTTTTTTTTTTTTTGGGGGGGGGGGGGGGGGTATACGTTAATTTTTGTGAGTGTTACATAAATAGGTGAGGCGTTTCATGCTTAGTAGTGCCAGTGTAACGTAAAATTTTCTGTCTTTTGCAAGTCTGTATTACATAAACTTTTTGCATGGATGGGGAGTATTACATACATTTTCCATGAGTATAATCCCACTAGGAATCCTATTGGGTGGAAAGTCTTTATTGCCAGTTTCAATGGTGTTCAATTTTTTATCCGAAAGCTGTTATCTGTGACCAGGGGTAACGGGGTTACCTCTCCCAGTAGAACAACCGCTTCTCGTTGCAATGGCGGCAAGTGCATTCGGTATCTTCCAAGTACGGTTACCGAACGGGTTGTAGCTGAAACCAATTTGACTTCGGCACAAAGCTTACCCCCAATTCGAGCGCCAAAAATCTCCACATTGAGGTCACCGAACTCATGCATCTCGTCACATGAAACACATGTACTCCGTTGGTTAACAAAAAAAAAAACTTTAATTTCGTTTTAAAGACTAGTTAAAATTAAAACAATTCATAACACACTACTTCTTAAAATAATCAAATATTCCTTCGTGGAATTTGAACTTAAAATTTTTCAAAAAACAAAAAAAAAAAAACACGTCCTTCCTGACGGAGGTTCACTTCATACTCTCCTTCGACTTACTTCTTTCTTGTACTCTAAAAAACACTCTCTCTCTCTCTCCCTATCTCTAACCATCTCACCACTTCTTCGAAAATAAACTTTCGACCATACCACAACTCAACGACGCAGCTTCGTGCATCTGCTCGCATCCAATTAAACATTGTGGAACGTGTTCATTCATGTTCCCCATATAATTAACTTAATACATTCAATCTAGATTCATTCGTTCCTGCCTCTAAGTTAATCAATGTATGCAATACAAAAGTGTCTCCATTTAAATTCTATTCCCTCTCGGTGGGGCACTGGCGGTAGGGGAGGCCATCACGTAACAATAGGGAGACTATGGCTAATAGAGAGAATATGGCTATGTGCAATGTGATTGTGGTTTTTAAATATGGGTTTTACTTTATTTGAATTATTTTATTTAATTATTGTCTATGGGAATATTCTATTGTAATGGGAAAGTGAAGATTTGGAGGGTAGGGAAGGATATACACGTGAAGACACGAGATGTTAATTATTCATAGGGCGGGTGATAACTAAATGAACTTAATTATATAACATTACATGATTATTACGAAATATTAATTTTTCGCAAAATGCTAGTTTAATAACAAAATTGAATTTCTGATAAAAAAAAAATCGGCCTTGTTTGTTGTATATAAAAAATTTAATTGTTAATTAATCATTAAATCCGCGTGTACCGCCCTAGATAGTTTATCAAAAAAACTACAGTTGAAATTTCAAGTCGATCGGATAAAAATTGCCCGAATTATGTTGCACATCAACTCGAAAAACATGGTTTTGAGAAAAACGCGTTTAAAGTTTCAAAACGTTACAGGACGAAATTTATGAAATACGTGATTGTCAATTGTTTACCTTTACTCTGCTATCACAGGACCACACAGCATCCCTCTCACGTTCATGTTTTCCTTTTGTGCCTCTTTTCTAAGCGATTTGGTTTACGAGCGTCTTTTTGATTTTGCGATACAAAGTGGTTAGCGTCTATAACTCTGTGTTCATCGATTTCTACACAGAAATTATAGGTGTTAGTGTACCGGAATATACCTGTACACAACAATTTATATTTTATTTTACTTTGTAATTTACCTGATCTCCCGGGCCGAAATGAAAGATGTTTTTATTATGTTGGATGTTATTACTTTTATTCTAGCTTTTTAATTATTGGTGGGTGCTCACCATCTGCTTGTTCTTTTTCGATTTCTACACAGAAATTATGGGTCTCATAGCCGTTTTCAAACCTTAAAACTTTCATTACAGACAGTATTTCATGAAAACCATCGTTATACGTTATCACAGCCAAATTAGTTGCAACGTCCAGTATAATTTTGCCACTTGACATAACACATCTCAACGATCGCATCATGTTCTATTTTCCAGCACTACTATGGGTTA
Source organism: Microdon myrmicae (assembly GCA_963931805.1). NCBI lineage: Eukaryota > Metazoa > Arthropoda > Insecta > Diptera > Syrphidae > Microdon > Microdon myrmicae. The sequence goes on from OZ007500.1 coordinate 44,803,449, forward strand.
TTTTTGGTGTATTTGGTCTCGGTAGTGTGTCGGCCCGACACAGGTTCACCAAGACGTTCCCCAAACTCCGCAACGGTTTGTCCAAGCTCGTGTCCTTCAGTTCCGTGAGAAGAAAAAAACAGTCGGTACCTCTTTTTTTTTTTTTTTTTTTTTTTTTTTTTCTTTAACCTTACTTTATTATACAACAAAGGTACACAGAGTCTATTGAATCTAGTTAGGTGAATTCTTACAAAGAAGTTGTATTCTATATTCTTACTAATTTATCTTATTGCTACACAGGAGTATTCTTATCTTAAATTAAACGTTGTGTTTTATTTCTTACTAATTTATCTTAACTTAGTGTAAGGTATAAATCAAATTTATTTTATATAAACGCAACTTACTTTAAGTCTGGAATGTAATTTATATTATACATATAATTTCAACTCGTAATTATTCTTATTTTATCTTATCCAGTATTTAATGAACTTAATGTTAACACTATTATTATCATGAATGTAAATGACAATTATATTTTGCTTCTTAACTGCTAATTGAATTAAGGTTCTAACATAACTTATATATGTTATCCAGTATTTCATGAACTTAATGTAACAGTATTTAATGAATTTAATGTTAACAGTATTATTATCATGAATGTAAATGACAATTATATTTTGCTTCTTAACTGCTAATTGTATTAAGGTTCTAACATAACTTATATATGTTATCAAGTATTTCATGAACTTAATGTAACAGTATTTAATGATTGACACACTACACTTACTGTTTGTCGACGCAGGAACTCAGGGCGGAAAAAGAATGACAGGTATTTTTCTTTAAAAATTCGACACTCAAAAGCTCAACGGCAAGATGGAATTATCACTGCGTTTGCGCACTAGTGGTGAAGTAAGTGTTTTTCTTTAAAATAATAGGAGCCACTGTGTCCACCGGTAAAAGGGAAACTCTGCCACAGAGCCAAGCACTAGCTTTATTATTGGTTGTGCAGTATATATTTTTACTTTTAAAATAATAGAAACCACTGAATTTCGCACCATTATAAAGATCTAATGGATTTCGATTCCGGGTACCAAGTTCAAATAAGTCCCACGGACTGCACGTCAAAACAATCGCCGAATATCTCTGGTCTGGGCGCCAGATGTTCTGTGCAAACAGAAGGCCGTGGAAATGAAATTCTATCAGCGATAATAATGATGTATGCAAAGATGACTTTCCCCTTTCAGGAAACTCCAAAATATCCCGGGGGATGTGATAACATGCTGCTAACAGAAATTCGGAAGTTCTGTTAGCAGAGCAAATAGGGAATATTTTCCGGATAGATACAGATACCAGTTTGAATCTGGGTATCTGTGTGAGCAGGATATTGTTGAGGTTTGAGATAGTCAGTCAGATTTTGATAGCCAAATCGGGTAGCCTATTTCGAGAAACCAATGAGGTTATATCGAGGAGCAGACAGTTAGAGAACCCCGAGGAAGACGTCAGTCCGCGCCGCGCCGATTAGCGAAAGAAACCGTTTGCCCCCAGTAAACTTAAAAGGGTACGCCAGTTCACCAACGCGATTTAATTAAAAGACGAGATTAGTACATGGACGGTGAATTAATATAGTGTCGATTTGATTTTCATGTTTGGTTGTGCTACAGAAGCTATCAAATCAGTGTTCGAATATATTCGTTTAATCCATCTATTATATTCCCTAAATAAAAAAATAAAAAGATATTGTAACAATTTGGGTAAGAGCAATAACATAAAATAAAAGGAGCGCTGCAAAGGAAAGGAAAGACTTGGTGTTTAATTGTCGCTGTCTCCGCTCCGTGTGTCGTTTCGTGTTTATTGGCAGAAGGTTTACAGACTACGAAACCGCCAAACTACCACTATTATTTGCAGCACATGGCCCCTCGTGTCCAACTTTCCACTTATTATTATTTCATTCAAATGTCTATAACTTTTCCAGTAAACCACCCGATCAGACTAACATCGAAAAAGAGACGAAAAGCCTCTTTTTTGCAATGAACCGTCTTCCGCCACGGTAGCTCCTTCGGTGAGGCCGTTTTCTTCTGATATTTTCTTTTCTTCGTCAGCAGCCATTCGCAATGAGTTAGATTTCACGGCATCGGTGGCTTCTTTGATGATTTTTACACCACCATCGTAGGTACTTTTTAAAAGTGCTTTCGGAGAACCCATAACCAACACCAAATAATCTCATCGCAAAAATAAGACGCCTGTTGACTTCATAGGCATTTCGATCAATCACTGGCCAAGAGTCAATCAAAGTGTCGTCACATTCACTGCACGTGACAACAATTTTGAAACCAAGGCCACGCTTATTTGTTTCCGAAAATGTAACATTGCCGCCACACTTGCACACTAAAACTTGAGTCAACGCCATGAAAACCTGTTTCGCGTCGGAAACTAGCAAAAAAAAACTTGATGGACCAATATTGATTTCAATTGAAAACGAGGAGTACGAAGATGTATACTTACGATACAACACCTCGAAAAGGTAAAAAAAAAAAAAAAAAAAAAAAAAGCCAGCGTGACTGGAATTGGTTCGTGTGGTCCACAAAGGAAAGAAACTCGGACTTCGGTTTTAATTACTTTTATTTTACTATTTGATAAAAAGATCTGTTCGCACAATTAAATAATTTAATAAGTTCTAAAAACCTTTCACGACTTTGCAAAACACCGCGGGAAAATCACGACGATTTGTTACATATATTTTTTTTCTTAACAGTTCGTAATTTTCTTTATTATTAGGTAGGTATTCACTCGGTTCGAGGAGTTGGTGTCTTCGCTTGCCTGGGTAGGGTCTTCGGGTTACGTCTACCTGGGTATTCGCTTTTGGTGTGTATTTTCGATTTGTTTTTTTTTTAATTTAATTATTGTTCCATTACTTTTTTGAAACTATTTGTTATTTTTATTTTTTATTTAACTTTAATTTAAACTTTTCTAAAACTATTGTTTTTTATTTTTTTTTATTTAACTATTGTTTTCTATTTTTCATTTAACTTTATTTTAAACTTTTCTAAAACTATTGTTTTTTATTTTCTTTATTTAACTATTGTTTTGTAATTTTTTGCAAACTATTGTTTTATATTTTTTATTTAACTTTGTTTTAAACTTTTCTAAAACTATTGGTTTTTATTTTCTTTATTAACTATTGTTTAGTAATTTTTGCAAACTATTTTATATTTTTTATTTAACTTTATTTTACACTTTTCTAAATATATTGTTTTTTATTTTCTTTATTTAACTATTGTTTTGCAATTTTTTGCAAACTATTGTTTTATATATTTTATTTAACTTCGTTTTAAACTTTTCTAAAACTATTGTTTTTTATTTTTTTTTATTTAACTATTGTTTTCTACTTTTTATTTAACTTTATTTTAAACTTTTCTAAAACTATTGTTTTTTATTTTCTTTGTTTCACTATTGTTTTGTAATTTTTTGCGAACTATTGTTTTATATTTTTTATTTAACTTTATTTTAAACTTTCCTAGAACTACTGGTTTTAATTTTCTTTATTTTAACTATTGTTTTGTAATTTTTTGCAAACTATTTTATATTTGTTATTCAACTTTATTGGGCGGCGATGATGTAGATCCACAGGTTGTTCGATCCGGCTCGAAGGAGCAGAAAAAATGTGCGGTGTATCTCGATGCCGCACGAGGAATGTCGTTGGGGAATAGCGAACGATGGAGCACGTTGGAGATGAATTGATCAACGTTGCCTGAAACCAAGGTTTACAAATTGAAAGGAACAGTGATACCTGTTTGGCCAATCTTCCGGCTTGAAGTTCCAAGAAAAAATAGGGAAAAAGTCCGTACTCCACTAACTGATCACCAATTTTCTTTATTCATGCTCTGACGATGTTTACAATATAACTACTGAACTGTGCGATATAAGCAGCAATTAAAATCTTTGAATTTACAATTAAATCACAGGCAGGCGATCGAGAAAAACCATCTATCGTTGATCGAGCACCAAAACAGTCAACAAGCACGTTAGTCGATGCTGTAGTATATATTGTTATATTATTTATATTTTCCGTCGTGGGCCGACGGCAATGGTTGTGGTAATAACACATATTTGGTTTTTCTTACCAGCTGTAGTTGTTGGCCGTCGATTGTCTCCAGGGGTGTCTCCTCCAAATGGTTGCGCTTTGTCCAAGGGTAGTTAAAATCACCGTATGTTTCTTTCTTTTTAATTGTGTTTAAAGTTTATTATTTCAATAATTTTTTAGTTCTATGGAATACACTTTTTGATCATCTTTATCTTAAAGTAAAACATTAATAATCCTTGAGTTCCGTTGAGTACACTTTTGGATTGTCTTTATCTTAAACTAAACATCAATAATCCTTGAGTTCCGTTGAGTACACTTTTGATCATCTTTATCTTAAACTAAACATTAACACTAGATATACCAACAAATTTACATACCTATTTATACCAAAACCAGTCAATTTGACTGTATATGACAAGTTCTATTCATTTATATTATAATGCTTTATCGTTTGAGAGAATTGATGAGATATATAAAAATTGGTTCTAAGGCGAAGCAAGGGTTGTTTTTCCAATAAGCGGGGGGTGTGAGGGGCAAGGCCCCCCGCATTGATAACATTGAAATTAAAAATTTAGGGATTTAATATCTCGGTTATTTATGAAATATGCCCAAAAAAATATGAAATTATATCCCAAAAATCAATTTATGTCACAGGGCAAATAAGTAATGTCAAAAAAAATTGGGCCATAACTTCCGTTTCAGTTTGAGGCATAAGTTCGTACCCCCATAAAAAATAAAAATATAAAAACTCATCAATTATATTCCAGTTTTATTCAGAATGATCATGTTTACATGCTTTACAAATACTAACTTTTTTTTCCACGCATTTTCCGCACACATATTTCTTACAGATGTCACAATTTGTAGTTGTCTTGTTGTTATTACAAAGTCCTATTTGGCACCATTTACGTACTGGCCGGGGATTCTGCGTTGCTGGACGGAGAATTTCACTTGCCCTCCCTTGGCTTGATGACTTATATTCAGATGTGAGCTCTTCAGCTAATCGAAACAAAAAGTCTTTCCTAGAAATATTCTTTCCTGTTATACTTCTATACAAAATCCAGGAATTGATGCCGGCCAAATCTAAAATATTGAAAAATACTTGAAGTGGCCACCTTCTGGATCCTGATTTCACACTATACTTTCTTGCCATTTGATCAGTTACATCAACACCGAATTTGGTTTTATTGTAAAAAGATATAGTTTCAGGTAGTTTCTTGGAACTGGTATCAATTTTGACGCCTTTGTGTTTAGTACTCAATAAAACAACCTTTTTGTTAGGCTTACTCTTATAAACAGTAAGTGTGCATTCATTTGTTTCATATAGATGCGTTGAAAAACGTTCCATACCATCTTTTTTTTCTTTGCAAATTTTTGGAAGCTCCCGTTTGTTGCAACGTACTGTACCAACCAATGCAGTATTTTTAGCTAATAATTTTGAAGCCAGGGGGAGGCTGGTATTTCTTCCAATTTCAAAATTTTTCGTTTTTCCATTATGAGCAATTTGTATGTAGCAAAAGTAATAAAATTATTTCTTACTGAACAGAACAGAACTCAATGAATAAATAATGGTTTATAACAGTTTCCTACGAAATTCTTGATAAAAAAAATAAATAGGGAGATTCCCTGAAAAATATGAAATTTGAAAAATATGCTGATATACAATACTATTTTACCAGGGATGTGCAAACATTTTTCTTTACACGCCATTTTCCAAACAAGGGAATTTCCTAAAAGTGAAGAATATAAAGCATTTGCACATAGAACTACAAAAACGTGTACCAGGTCAAAATGACTGGTTTCGGTATAAGTACCAAAAACAAAAAAAAAATTTTTGTTATGAACACAAAATCAAATTAACTTATCAAATTATTTGTATTTAATTGTTGTTATAAAAGTCATATAATAGTTTCGAAAAAAAATAAATATACATAGTAAATATTTATGAAATAAAAGGTAAAACCAGTCATTTTGACTGGTATGGTAAATCTAGTGTTAATAATCCTTGAGTTCCGTTGAGTACACTTTTGGATTGTCTTTATCTTGAACTAAAACATTAATAATCCTTGAGTTCCGTTGAGTACACTTTTGATCATCTTTATCTTAAACTAAACATTAATAATCCTTGAGTTCCGTTGAGTACACTTTTGGATTGTCTTTATCTTGAAGTAAAACATTAATAATCCTTGAGTTCCGTTGAGTACACTTTTGGATTGTCTTTATCTTAAACTAAACATCAATAATCCTTGAGTTCCGTTGAGTACACTTTTGATCATCTTTATCTTAAACTAAACATTAACACTAGATATACCAACAAATTTACATACCTATTTATACCAAAACCAGTCAATTTGACTGTATATGACAAGTTCTATTCATTTATATTATAATGCTTTATCGGTTGAGAGAATTGATGAGATATATAAAAATTGGTTCTAAGGCGAAGCAAGGGTTGTTTTTCCAATAAGCGGGGGGTGTGAGGGGCAAGGCCCCCCGCATTGATAACATTGAAATTAAAAATTTAGGGATTTAATATCTCGGTTATTTATGAAATATGCCCAAAAAAATATGAAATTATATCCCAAAAATCAATTTATGTCACAGGGCAAATAAGTAATGTCAAAAAAAAATTGGGGCATAACTTCCGTTTCAGTTTGAGGCATAAGTTCGTACCCCCATAAAAAATAAAAATATAAAAACTCATCAATTATATTCCAGTTTTATTCAGAATGATCATGTTTACATGCTTTACAAATACTAACTTTTTTTTCCACGCATTTTCCGCACACATATTTCTTACAGATGTCACAATTTGTAGTTGTCTTGTTGTTATTACAAAGTCCTATTTGGCACCATTTACGTACTGGCCGGGGATTCTGGGTTGCTGGACGGAGAATTTCACTTGCCCTCCCTTGGCTTGATGACTTATATTCAGATGTGAGCTCTTCAGCTAATCGAAACAAAAAGTCTTTCCTAGAAATATTCTTTCCTGTTATACTTCTATACAAAATCCAGGAATTGATGCCGGCCAAATCTAAAATATTGAAAAATACTTGAAGTGGCCACCTTCTGGATCCTGATTTCACACTATACTTTCTTGCCATTTGATCAGTTACATCAACACCGAATTTGGTTTTATTGTAAAAAGATATAGTTTCAGGTAGTTTCTTGGAACTGGTATCAATTTTGACGCCTTTGTGTTTAGTACTCAATAAAACAACCTTTTTGTTAGGCTTACTCTTATAAACAGTAAGTGTGCATTCATTTGTTTCATATAGATGCGTTGAAAAACGTTCCATACCATCTTTTTTTTCTTTGCAAATTTTTGGAAGCTCCCGTTTGTTGCAACGTACTGTACCAACCAATGCAGTATTTTTAGCTAATAATTTTGAAGCCAGGGGGAGGCTGGTATTTCTTCCAATTTCAAAATTTTTCGTTTTTCCATTATGAGCAATTTGTATGTAGCAAAAGTAATAAAATTATTTCTTACTGAACAGAACAGAACTCAATGAATAAATAATGGTTTATAACAGTTTCCTACGAAATTCTTGATAAAAAAAATAAATAGGGAGATTCCCTGAAAAATATGAAATTTGAAAAATATGCTGATATACAATACTATTTTACCAGGGATGTGCAAACATTTTTCTTTACACGCCATTTTCCAAACAAGGGAATTTCCTAAAAGTGAAGAATATAAAGCATTTGCACATAGAACTACAAAAACGTGTACCAGGTCAAAATGACTGGTTTCGGTATAAGTACCAAAAACAAAAAAAAAATTTTTGTTATGAACACAAAATCAAATTAACTTATCAAATTATTTGTATTTAATTGTTGTTATAAAAGTCATATAATAGTTTCGAAAAAAAATAAATATACATAGTAAATATTTATGAAATAAAAGGTAAAACCAGTCATTTTGACTGGTATGGTAAATCTAGTGTTAATAATCCTTGAGTTCCGTTGAGTACACTTTTGGATTGTCTTTATCTTGAACTAAAACATTAATAATCCTTGAGTTCCGTTGAGTACACTTTTGATCATCTTTATCTTAAACTAAACATTAATAATCCTTGAGTTCCGTTGAGTACACTTTTGGATTGTCTTTATCTTGAAGTAAAACATTAATAATCCTTGAGTTCCGTTGAGTACACTTTTGGATTGTCTTTATCTTAAACTAAACATCAATAATCCTTGAGTTCCGTTGAGTACACTTTTGATCATCTTTATCTTAAACTAAACATTAACACTAGATATACCAACAAATTTACATACCTATTTATACCAAAACCAGTCAATTTGACTGTATATGACAAGTTCTATTCATTTATATTATAATGCTTTATCGGTTGAGAGAATTGATGAGATATATAAAAATTGGTTCTAAGGCGAAGCAAGGGTTGTTTTTCCAATAAGCGGGGGGTGTGAGGGGCAAGGCCCCCCGCATTGATAACATTGAAATTAAAAATTTAGGGATTTAATATCTCGGTTATTTATGAAATATGCCCAAAAAAATATGAAATTATATCCCAAAAATCAATTTATGTCACAGGGCAAATAAGTAATGTCAAAAAAAAATTGGGGCATAACTTCCGTTTCAGTTTGAGGCATAAGTTCGTACCCCCATAAAAAATAAAAATATAAAAACTCATCAATTATATTCCAGTTTTATTCAGAATGATCATGTTTACATGCTTTACAAATACTAACTTTTTTTTCCACGCATTTTCCGCACACATATTTCTTACAGATGTCACAATTTGTAGTTGTCTTGTTGTTATTACAAAGTCCTATTTGGCACCATTTACGTACTGGCCGGGGATTCTGGGTTGCTGGACGGAGAATTTCACTTGCCCTCCCTTGGCTTGATGACTTATATTCAGATGTGAGCTCTTCAGCTAATCGAAACAAAAAGTCTTTCCTAGAAATATTCTTTCCTGTTATACTTCTATACAAAATCCAGGAATTGATGCCGGCCAAATCTAAAATATTGAAAAATACTTGAAGTGGCCACCTTCTGGATCCTGATTTCACACTATACTTTCTTGCCATTTGATCAGTTACATCAACACCGAATTTGGTTTTATTGTAAAAAGATATAGTTTCAGGTAGTTTCTTGGAACTGGTATCAATTTTGACGCCTTTGTGTTTAGTACTCAATAAAACAACCTTTTTGTTAGGCTTACTCTTATAAACAGTAAGTGTGCATTCATTTGTTTCATATAGATGCGTTGAAAAACGTTCCATACCATCTTTTTTTTCTTTGCAAATTTTTGGAAGCTCCCGTTTGTTGCAACGTACTGTACCAACCAATGCAGTATTTTTAGCTAATAATTTTGAAGCCAGGGGGAGGCTGGTATTTCTTCCAATTTCAAAATTTTTCGTTTTTCCATTATGAGCAATTTGTATGTAGCAAAAGTAATAAAATTATTTCTTACTGAACAGAACAGAACTCAATGAATAAATAATGGTTTATAACAGTTTCCTACGAAATTCTTGATAAAAAAAATAAATAGGGAGATTCCCTGAAAAATATGAAATTTGAAAAATATGCTGATATACAATACTATTTTACCAGGGATGTGCAAACATTTTTCTTTACACGCCATTTTCCAAACAAGGGAATTTCCTAAAAGTGAAGAATATAAAGCATTTGCACATAGAACTACAAAAACGTGTACCAGGTCAAAATGACTGGTTTCGGTATAAGTACCAAAAACAAAAAAAAAATTTTTGTTATGAACACAAAATCAAATTAACTTATCAAATTATTTGTATTTAATTGTTGTTATAAAAGTCATATAATAGTTTCGAAAAAAAATAAATATACATAGTAAATATTTATGAAATAAAAGGTAAAACCAGTCATTTTGACTGGTATGGTAAATCTAGTGTTAATAATCCTTGAGTTCCGTTGAGTACACTTTTGGATTGTCTTTATCTTGAACTAAAACATTAATAATCCTTGAGTTCCGTTGAGTACACTTTTGATCATCTTTATCTTAAACTAAACATTAATAATCCTTGAGTTCCGTTGAGTACACTTTTGGATTGTCTTTATCTTGAAGTAAAACATTAATAATCCTTGAGTTCCGTTGAGTACACTTTTGATCATCTTTATCTTAAACTAAACATTAATAATCCTTGAGTTCCGTTGAGTACACTTTTGGATTGTCTTTTTTAAACACAACTTTAGAATAATCAAGGGTGATCGCGAAACTGAATTGAGAGTCCACGTCGACTTTTAATATACATGCATGAGAGCTTGCTCCTCGGACGCTTTCCATAACACACCAGACGAATCACTCACCACCACTCACTATATCAGATGACCGCCTGTGTCAAGTACTGAAAACCAACTCTCTTCCTTTTTCGATCGTTTGATCGCAGGAACACATTTTTCTTCTATACACAAGGAAACATGTTAGGTTTCTTGGGCGATGATGGCACGCATTATCCTTTGTCTTCGAATTTCTTTTATTGCCCGCGCATCATTTGTCTGATCCCGAGGTGTTTTACCTTGGATCAACAACCGTCTGGAATCCTTAAAAGTATTGTTATTTTATTGGTGCCCAGACTTGGCAATTTATTTTTCTCTGAACATTCGGAACCAAAGATATTTTTGTATCTTATGGGTCTGTTGTTCAGCGATTGTTTTTACGATCGCCGTCCTTTGTTCCGTATAGGAAATGTTTCCTTGAATAGGATTTTAAACGGACGGTGTCGCCGTGAATTTTATGGTTTTTTGCCAACTTTACTTATGAGTTGGCCATGTGGTCCGCAGATTTGGGTCCAGGAGAATTTCCGTGTTGAACACCTGGTTCATTTATCACGTTTTGGGTTTTTATGGAATTCAATATGGATAAATTGCACGTGTAGTTCAATTTCTTTGATATTGAATTATTGAATTTGATATAGGCAAATGGAACGTTTAGTTCAATTTGAGTGATATCAATTTTGGTATTGGCCCGTTTAGTGTATGGGGCATGCTAAGGCTTGGGGAGTGCTTCATCCTTTTAGTTGATGGTTTTGCGTGTACCGCAATTCATTGGTGGAAGGTGGCTCCAAAGAGGTATATATTTATGGGTGGGTGGTTTTGGGCGTAACAATGCACTTGTCGACGAACACAAATTTATTCATTCATTAAAACAAAAAGCCACATGTTGGCGTGCGACACATCAATTAAAAGTTCTTATAAATTCAACAGCCGCACCAAAAACAGTATGCTAAAAGTATAGTTAAAAAGCACCAAAAGCAGTAAACAATGTATTGACAGTTGTTTGTGCACTGCCATCGAGTTGTCGTTTGCGCACTAGTGGTGAAGTAAGTGTTTTTCTTTAAAATAATAGGAACCACTGTGTCCACCGGTAAAAGGGAAACTCTGCCACAGAGCCAAGCACTAGCTTTATTATTGGTTGTGCAGTATATATTTTTACTTTTAAAATAATAGGAACCACTGTGTCCACCGGTAAAAGGGAAACTCTGCCACAGAGCCAAGCACTAGCTTTATTATTGGTTGTGCAGTATATATTTTTACTTTTAAAATAATAGAAACCACTGTGTCCACCGGTAAAAGGGAAACTCTACCACAGAGCCAAGCACTAGCTTTATTATTGGTTGTGCAGTATATATTTTTACTTTTAAAATAATAGAAACCACTGTGTGCACCGGTAAAAGGGAAAACTCTATTGCTTGTCGTGGTCGCTAGCTAACTGACTCTAGCTGAGTGTCTCCGATACCTTAGGGGTTGATTTGGCGCACCAACACAGCAACGGCCATCCCTCCGCGAACCAATTCATGCGGAGATAAATTCTTTGATGAAATCTCTCACTTAGCCACGGATGTGATCACACCATTGCCCCGGCTGTGCGAGTCATCGCAAGAGCCGCCGCCATCCATGTTGGTCACCACACCGTACCCCTGCCTATGTGTACATTATTCGTTATGTGCACAGTTAGGTTTCTTGGGGGTATTTTGGTATTGGCCCGTTTAGTGTATGGGGCATGCTAAGGCTTGTGGAGTGCTTCATCCTTTTAGTGGATGGTTTTGCGTGTACCGCAATTCATTGGCGGAAGGTGACTCCAAAGAGGTATATATTTATGGGTGGGTGGTTTTGGGCGTAACAATGCACTTGTCGACGAACACAAATTTATTCATTCATTAAAACAAAAAGCCACATGTTGGCGTGCGACACATCAATTAAAAGTTCTTATAAATTCAACAGCCGCACCAAAAACAGTATGCTAAAAGTATAGTTAAAAAGCACCAAAAGCAGTAAACAATGTATTGACAGTTGTTTGTGCACTGCCATCGAGTTGTCGGCAGGTGTGGTGAATATTTGTCGGGGAGGGAACTAGACGATGCACTAGATTCTCCCCGAGCATATAATTGTGAATTGGCAACATTATTTTACACTTTTCTAAATGTATTGTTTTTTATTTTCTTTATTTAACTATTGTTTTGCAATTTTTTGCAAACTATTGTTTTTTATATTTGTTGTAGATTAATTTCACAACAATTGTTTATTATCATTTTTCTTCACACAACTTACCCCGTGGTCGGCAGCTTCAATTTCCTGCTGTGGCAAAATGTAGCCACAGGAAATTTAGTATACATTTAAATTCAAAACGGATTACCTGGTTTTCCTCTGTAGGCTCCTCCTCTGGTTCTTCCTTTCTCCACGACCGGGGACTGCTTCTGTGGCTCCGAATTGAGAGAAGTGGCTGTTTCCGGGGTTCCAAACTTTACTTTTATGAAAACGTTTCTTTTTTTTTTACTTTTTATATTTATTCTCTGACATTCTAATTTTACAAATTTTTTGTTCTTAAAAACCAGCGAACAACGAACGGGAAAATCCTTACTGTTTCTTCCTTTTCAACTCTCAGACTAATTTTAAAAACCGTCAACCGGGGCAAAAAACTTCTTTTTTTCCTTTTTTTCTTTGTTCAACCCAAAAAAACGTTCTTCTCGTTGTCAAAAGACCGTGCACAACGGAATTCAAAACCGTATTCAAAACATTGACCCTCTGTCTCTCTCGCTCCCCATTCGCGTCCACTTCGAAAAACAAGTTCGAACTCGAAGAACTGCACGATCCACACCCGAATCGGGGCGTGTTCAAAAACTCACTTCTGGATCGTGCAATTCCTCCACCACCTTACCATCACACTACCTTAAAACAAATTATGTTATTAATTAAATACAAAATTATTAATTGATGGGGTGGCGGACGTACGTAACACTGCTGCAATGATCTGCGACGGTGATGTGGCGAAAAAGAACACTTAATCAACTTGCACTTTTATTTTTCATGAATTTAATTTGTATTTTATTGAATTCATTTCTGAACTTACTAATAGTCGTACAATTTAAGAACTATAAGATACGCAAATCTTTACACACATTGAGCACAGGGAGTCTCGTTTAAATGTCCTGTGCAGAAAAGCCACACGCAAAAAGACACCGAGTGTCTTCACAATCAAAATGACAAATTACAATTTCAAATGTATTCTTCGAGTACATTATTTCACAGGTTTATCAATTCTTATTCTAATAACAATCGCTTTATGCGCCAGGAACCACACGCACGCTGTAACTCTCAAATTCAAAATTTTATTTTACCGTTCAGCGCACCGCACAACCACTCGCGTTCGCTGTTCGTTTTACAAGAAGGACTCATCTCGTGTCTTTTGCCACACATCCTTTTTCGTTCCGCTTCCACGGTAGTGATTTCGAGGAAGCGGCCGAGATGGCTAATAGGGGGCGACTATGGCTACTACAAAGAAGATGACTATTGCAATGTGAATGGGGTTTTAAATTGGTTTTACGTTTATTTAAATTAGATTCTATTGTAAAGGGAATAGGCAATTCTAAAGGGAATAGGTGTTTCGCCAGCTGGGAACCGCAACTCCGATGTTGCAGTTGGTTCGCCAACTGGGAAACAGTGCGTCGCGCAGAACAGCAAATAATGGCGTTGTTGCCCAGCAGATCTTTCAAAAATGTATCCCTATGGACACAGCAAATATTTTGGCCTTATAGCCCAGCGATAGCAATCACATAAACATTTTTTAGTACATTAACTTAAACTTTATTTCACAGAAAACTGTTGAGACATAAAAAACAGGTGCTGAAGGCACCGTATACCAAAAACCAACTTAACTTTAACGTTAAAAACCATACTGTCGACAAAAACAGTAAAACCAGCACCGCGTAAAAACAGTACCATGGAAAACGTCACATGAATAGACCATTTTGCTTTGTCTATTCGGCAATAGGTGGCGCTCCGCGTGGTATGTTTTTTCCGACTGGTATAATGTATAATGTTGCGGAAGTGCAACAATAGGCAATTCGTACTTTGTAGGGTAGGGAAGGATATGGGAAGGATGGAGGATATGTGCGTAAGGACACGAGATGTTAATGACGAGAAGTCAATGATTCAAAGGGGGAGGGATAATTAATTGAAGTTTAATTATATAACATATTTCATTTAACTTTATTTTAAACTTTTTTAAAACTATTGTTTTTTATTTTCTTTATTTAACTATTGTTTTATAATTTTTGCAAACTATGCCTTCTTACTTTTTAAATTTTTCTATCACAACCGTCTGACATCAGCTCTCAATTTCAACTCCCAATCGACCCTTCGCCGTGGATATTTATCATTCGGGTGGCTCAAAAGTGTGTGCACCAAAAAATATGGTTAACCGTTCTTCACAGGGTGTTGAACTGTCCGCTTGCGCCAGTTGTGATGCTTTCTTCTTTGTTCTTTTCTTTTGTTGGCGGACACAGTCAACGGAAGCCACCAGATACGGTCCTTGGAAAAAATGGTGCGCAACCAAGAACTCCAACGGCAGTCTTTGCGGTCACACACTCACGCAGTTAACGGCCGATCGTTCACCCCTTGCGACTCCAACCATTCAGTAGATTCGCGAAAACAGTTTATTGATTCTTACTGGATACTTTTGATAAATGAGACATATATGACTTCTCGCATCGTGCTCTACTTCTTTTGTTTTATTTTGTTTTATATATATTACTAATTATTTTTCAGCGTTTCGCTTTCGCTTTTTTTTTTGTGTTTTCACTTCGCCCGCTCAGCAACGACTTCCACTTCTCTCTGTCAATCTCTTATCTCTCCTCCTCATCAATTTCACCTCGACGACGGCTAACTTCGAAACTAGCGGAAGTCACCACCGCCGAAAAGAAACCGGGTTTACACACTACTCGTATTCTAACTCGAGTCCAACCCAGCCGCTTTAATTGGTCTTTAATTTGGGTAACATTATATAATATTATAGTATTTCTGTATACGTAATTAATTCATTTTAATTTCTATTTATTTATTATTCATACTTTGACCCCAATGCAGCTGAGTTGGTCGAAACAAAAACGACACAAGGGTTACTCACGTTGTAGTAGGTTTGTTTCAGGGAGCGTGTCTTCTTGTCCTGAAAAGGATGAGGGATCTCTATAGACCGCTCATGAAAAACGTACTACAAAGGGGTCGTCGCCGTACTTCTTCAGATCCTGAGGGAAGAGCAACGTCCTTAGTTTGGTCCTGCCGCTTTTTAGTTCGACCTCAGTCCTCGTCTCCGCAGGTTTTCCGTGGGGGCAGGTGATACTCGGAATCTAAAAGTGTTTTTTTTGTGGATGTACCACAGCTTTACTCACCAGTTGTTAGATATTGAAAGGCTCGCTTTTTTCAGTATACACAAGTGTTTATTTCTTTCATCAATTTATAAAATAGTTCTCCTGGGGCACTTCCTTCAGGGACACTGTTCGATATTCTACTGTGGCCCAGAGATCACTCTACTTTTTATAAAGGGAAACAAATCGAGATTTGTATCTCAAAAATGCACAATTTCGTACAAAAATCTCGATTTTGGTATCCTGAGTGAGACGCTCAGTGTTTACTTAAGATACGGTTTCAGTTTCGTGAATTCTTATGAAATTGTTGTGCAGATGTGGATGTGTAAAAGGGATTCGGGTTTGTTTGTTCAATTTGATGGGGTTTTCCCAGATTGAGATAACGTATCTCTGGGTTTTGAATTTTGATGATGCCGTGGGGCAAATGTAAAACAATAAACGAATATTAGATTCGTTTATTGTGAATTTTGATTTTAATTTAGATTTTGGATTAAATTATGCCGTGGGGGCAAATGTTAGGCGATAAACGGATGTTTGATTCGTTTATTGCGAATTTTGGATCTAGTTTGGGTTTTTTCGGGTTTTGATTGGATTCGGATTTTAGAGTATTGTTGCTGGGGTTAGGATGTAGGAATGGGGGAAAAATGTGGTAGGGCTTTTTAGAGCACTACAACGCAACAGGAGTACAAAACTCTGATCACACGAGAGAAAGCTGAAGAAATGAAACACGTTGGTTGGTTCCGCTGATTAAACGTTCTTTTATTTATGTTCAGTTGATGGTGGCAAAGTATAATTTATTTATTTATTTATTCGACTTAATACAAGCTAATTACACTAAATATAATTCTTATAAACTAACTTAAAACTAATGTAGTAATTCAAAAAAAAAAAAAACAACAAAAATCGATCAGCTGAAGAAATAGCTTGTGAGGATCACTACGCTCTTCACACCATTAAAAGCCCTGACGATCGGTTTGAGGAACAACTATGGGATTCGTTTGCGTCTTGGTAGGGTGCCGGTCCGACACAGGTTCACCAAGACGTCCCAATTTCGATATCGTCGGTGTAAACTGGTTTACCACTGTCTTGCAGCTCCGGAAAACAATCGGTCTCGTGGTTAGATATTTTTATTCTTTTACTTAAACTTATTTAATCTAAACGTACAACTGGTATATAAAGTATTACATAATAGTATTTAAGATTTAAATGTTCAGTATTTAATGAACTTAATGTTTACAGTATTATTATCATGAATGTAAATGACAATTATATTTTGCTTCTTAACTGCTAAGTGTATTAAGGTTCTAACATAACTTATATATGTTATCCAGTATTTAATGAACTTAATGTTAACACATTGCTGACCGGCAACTGTTCTGAAAATTTACCTCATGTGGCCGGCTACTGTTTTGAAAGCGGATGTGAAAGTAAAACAATATAAATTAACTTTAATAAATTTTGTTTATTATTTAACTCTTAATATTTCTTTTTCGTATGATAAAATGTGTAACAGTCACCTACGTGTAATGGAACACAACATGTTTTGCAAATATATAGGGTTTCACTTCGTTTTCCTTTTGAAGAACATACTCTACACACTCTAGTTGGATTTTTTTTTTTTTGGTAGTAACTATTTTTTCTAAGACGTGTTCTCTTAGTTGTCCGGAAAGCCTGGTGGGTGGATCTTTAGAAGGAGCTGTTCGAGATTTCCGCGAAGTGTCAGTTGCAGTGCTGCATTCCTTGGGAACTACTGTTATCCATTCCCTGGCTACTTCGAGTAGAAATTTTTTATATCTTATTTTACTTTCTGGCCGATAGGTACAATATATATTTTATATGCATTGAACAAGGTGCAGTTTATCAGAAAAAAAGCTAATTTTTTGTACCACTAGAGTTTTTCGTAATATATTGCTATTCGCCAAATACTGATCTGCACGATCTACTCCTTTCATATGCTTATTGTACTGCAGTATGCATGTAGGTTTGATTGTGTCATCTTTATAATTTTTTTTTCGATTTCCACTAGATTTCATAGAAGCATCATGAATAGTGGATACCATCCGTACTATCCTTTTATCCTTCCATACAACAACAACAACTGGTCCCTTTCGTAAAAAAGTCATTTCTCCTTTGTGTAGACTTTTAGATTTTTCCAACAGGACTTTTGGTAAGCCACGATTTTCCCGTATGGTACCACACACTAATGTTTTCCTTTTGAATAATAGCTCGGCTGTAGAAACGCTGTTATAGTAGTTGTCCTGGTATATGTGATGCCAACAACCAAGGTAAGGCTCCAATATCGACAATATAGTTTCTTGCAACTTTTTGCCTTGCCCCGAATAGATCTCAAAGTTGCATATATAACCACTCTCACTTTCACACAGCATTCTGATTAAAATTCCATACTTCGTTATCTTCGCCAGGTTGTACGTTCTAAAGCTGATGCGTCCTCTGAATGGTACCATTGCTTCGTCTAGAGCTAGCTCCTGTTTGGGTATGTACATGGCCTGATATTTTGGAATGATATAATCCAAAAGCGGTTTAATTTTGAAAAGTCTATCTTGAGGAACTGTACATTGTGTATTGTCATTCAGATGGAAAAATGTGAGAATTTGCTCAAATCGCCTTCTGGTCATAGTCGCCGCAAATATTGGTACTTCAACTAAAGGATCCGTTGACCAATAATCTTTCCAACAAGATTTTCTGGTTTGACCCATCAATATCAGCAATCCAAGAAACTTCTTTATTTCACTGGTGGTCACTTCCGTCCATGGTGTCGTTTTTGCAGAGATTTTATGTAAGGCTTTCATTTGAAAGTGGTACAGATTAGTCTGCGTAACGACTAAATCGAAAAATGTATTGTCAAAAAATAAATCCGTTACTTCACTGATAGTTGGTGCGTCATCAAAATCAACTGTTGCTCCAGGAATATTTAAATAATTCGGAAAGTTTGGTGTGATGTCACGTTCGTTCCATTCTTCCTCCAATTCATCGTCGCTATCTGATACTATTATATTTCTTTTTCGAGATTTTGGAGGCCTAATATCAGATTCACTATCTTCTGATACAGTATCATATTTGAAGTTACCAGCATCTGATTCACAATCACTTGGACACTCAGATAAATCATCTGCGTATACTTCAGTAAAAGGTTCTTCATTGGTGCGTTCGGTCATGGGTGAAATTTTTTTTACACTTAGAACAAAGCTTACCCGTCTTTTATAAGAGCGACACAACTCGAGGTATGGAAACCAAATAATTACAGTACAATATTTCCAACACCGCGCCGTTACTTGTGACCGGTCATCAACGTTTGGCAACAAAAACACCAGCTAACACGTGACCGGTCACCAAGGCTTGGCTACAAAAACACGAATTAACTCGTGACCGGTCACCAAGGCTTGGCTACAAAAACACGAGTTAACTCGTGACCGGTCACCAACGTTTGGCCACGATATCACGAGTTAACTCGTGACCGGTCAGCAATGTGTTAACTGCTAAGTGTATTAAGGTTCTAACATAACTTATATATGTTATCCAGTATTTAATGAACTTAATGTTAACAGTATTATTATCATGAATGTAAATGACAATTATATTTTGGGTAGGGATGACACGTTCTGTGATGGCGTTGTTTGCCGTATTTGTTTGTGTTGAAGTGGTAGACTTGTAGGTCGTTACCCTTGTTGGTGACCCTCTGCTATCGAATCCGTGCCATCCACCCGCGAACTAATTCATGCGGAGATCAATTCCTCGATGAAATCTCTCACACAGCCACAGATGTGATCACACCATTGCCCCGGCTGTGCAAGTCATCGCAAGAGCCGCCATCCATGTTGGTCGCCACACCGTACCCCTGCCTGTGTGTACATTATTCGTTATGTGCACAGTGGTGGGCGCTATTGTGTGTGGTTCGATCATTGTACGTAGTCATGTCAAGGGTCGCTCGTATTGCTCATACGTGCGACTTGGTGCAGTTACACTGGCATGCGTTGTATCTCTCGTATTTGTATTGGTTGAGATGTGTCCTTTTAAGGGCATGCGTTGTAGGTTTATCTGTTTGCGCGCCTGCTTGGTAATTCTTTTAATTTTTTTTAATTAATTTATAGCAGCTTTATGTTTGGGGCATTATTCTTTGGGATGTTTCAGCAATATTATACATAATGTCTTCTTCATCAGCTCCAGGCGAGGATTCGTCATTTCGATTTGTTGACCAATTATTATAGTAATCGTGTTTAACAGGAGGAATGAATTTTAGCAGGTCCATCATATCTCTCCATTTTTCCTTTGTCACAGTTCTTCCTTTAGGAAATAAAGGCTGATCAATATTTTTCAAACTTTGCGGTCTACCCTTTAAAGATTTTTTTATATTAATGGCTTGAAATTCAGTATCTTCTTTATAGTCATTTTTGAATTGTATGAGATAGGGTTTTGACCTTTCTAACTTTATCCAGCGTATTTTAAGCCAATTTACTGGAAGCCCTGTGACGGTCACTTTTCTGTTAATGATAGACTGTTCTAAAGGTTTTGTTGACAAAAAATCTTGGTGAGTCATTTGTATTAGATGAAATGGCGCTTTCTTTTTACATGTTTTGATTATATGGTACCAATCATCTGGTGAAAAGATGTTTTGATTTTTTTTCGCACATGACTCAATAATGGCAAAATCCGAGTCATTGGGTAAATAGCTGTATCCACTTACCAAAAATTTCATTTCAATTGATACAGCTTTGATTTCCGTGCTTTGAACAAGTTTTAATAAACTTAAGACGGTTTTAATATTTCTGTTTTGGTCGGTACACGAATCCGAATATGTTATTATTTGTTCGTAATTTGCAGCGTAAGTCTTTATGTACTTTGTTAGACAAGATGAAATTTCTTGAGACCCACGTGATCCTTCAGTTTCTGGCCAAACAAACATGTGGCTTGTATTTTTATTGAATTCATGACATCCAAAATTATACACATATAAATTTCGCTTATAATATGCTACGGATGTGGTCAACTTGGGAAAGGCTAAAGCTTTTTCCAAGTCAAAAGAAAATACGAACAACTTATCTGATGTTGCCATTCGATCGGCAGCCATTTGACTGCGAGCCCGTTCAGCCTCTTCTAAGTGAGTTTCCTTTTCAATTTTTGCCATCTGAATACCCTCATCGTCTAAAGATTGAATTTTTATTTGAAAAGCATCACAAGTTTGACACGTATCCTTTGATGGCTGTTTAAAATGTAAATTAAATTTTGTAGAGAACACATTATAGTAATATTTTTCTTTCACTGGTGCTCCGTTTTCCTTTACACATTCTGTAACGTATAGTTCATACATCTTCTTAATGTTTAAGTCAGGATTTAAATATTGTCGTCTTGGATTATGAGCTCTGGTGTAGTGACTACTGTAGGCTGGAAATGACTTCATATGTTTTATAACATTTGTATCATCTATTTTATTGCTTGCAACGCGGTCATTGCGCTTATCTACCAAAGATGTAACTTGTTCTTTAGAACAACAATCGTATATCCGCCCGTCACTCACCTGATAAGTGTCTCTAAAATATTTTTTACAAACGGGAATATCACGTCTCTCTTTTCGAAAGTAATATGCAAACGAATGTGATCTTCGTTTTTTAGTTTCATTTGTAGGGCGTCTTCTTTTTATTTCGTTAACTTTGATACAACCTCTTAAGAAAATATTTTGGTCAAGCTGACTATGCAAACTATAAAAGTCTTTCATGGCAGCCTCTCTTTCATCCGAACTAATTTTTTGATTGCAATTTTGACTGCATTTGCATTGTATATCGACAAATGTTTTTGCAGGTATTAATTTTCCACCTCTATTTCTGTATGCCAAACCTTTTATCCTGTTATGCTTTTGTAAATTTCGTTCCCATTTACCAGGATTACGACTTCTTTTCCTCCCAATCGATATGTTAGTTGGGTTTGTACTGTTGCAATCCGATGAATCCGAGGAAAACGATAAACGTCTGCTTGGGCCAGACCTTTTGTTGATAAATCGTATTGAAGAATCTTCACTGCTTTCCTCACTCACATTATTAGTCTTACTCATCTTGATTATAACGGTATAATAATTATTTCTTTAAAAACAACGTGGGAGTAATATTGAAAAGACTAAGAAGTACACAGTAACATTCAGAGTGCGAGATCACTTCTATACTAACTACCATTTGTATTATGCTTCTCACTGTTGCATGATGAGTTTTGCGAATTCCCACTAATACTGCGTTTTCATATAGGCAAGGGGGATTTTCAGCTACAGCATTGTAAACTCGTTCATTTTTGGGCAAAATTAACAATACAACGCTGACACACAATATTATATTATTGAGAGGGAGAGGGCATCTTCGGCTGTTTAAAAACAAATAAGTGTCTATGCTCAGCTAGAACAGATACAGCGTTTCCAAAACGATTTACATTGGGGTATGGAGTTAATCGAAATGGCTTCTGAAATAAATTACTTATTATTCAATGGCCAAAAGAAATTGTCATTTAACGGTGCTAATCTTTATTATTCGGGAAAGTTATTATATATATAAAAAGTTATGACTACACCAAGGCCTTTGACACTTAAATTTAAAATTTTTCAAAAAGTGGAGTTAATCGAAGTGTGCACTGAGCGGCTCATATATCAATCTCTTTATTTTTAAGTTAACTTTATTGGGCGTTCATCACGACTCGTCTTACTCCAGTTCCTGTTATCTCACCCTCGGTCGAGATTCAAAATTCCACTCCCGTCCGTTCTGGACTGTATCTTATAACCAACTCCCTTAATGGCCGTCTCCGCCAAAAACTCGAAAAACCACCGTGTCTTTTTCTCCTTTTTCATTTCTTTTTTCGAAATCTGGTTCCTTCCGCCAGATCAAAGGATACTTCCTTTTTCTCGCCTGAACCTTTTTTCGGTATTAAACACAAAGAAAAATCAATAGTGTGTTTATTGCGCCTGTTGTTATCTTTAACCGAATGGGCAAAGATTTTTCCGTGGGAAATCGATTGAAAGAAAAGATCAATAGCGCCCAGGCGAACGTTCATTATGTGTTATTGCCTGTTGTTTGTTTTAACTTAGTTTTGTTAAAACGGAAACTGGCGCTGGTGGTTTTAATGGTTTTAGATAACCATTTTCCTGAAAGGGTCATAAAAATGTTTGTGAGTATCTCTATAGTTCCCTTCGGTTTAGGTTTGAACGATGCCATCTGGTCTGCACATTTGCCTTTTCGGGTTTTTTGTTGAACCATTGGTTCAACGATTATATTTCGGCTTTTATGTGAGTAAATTTAGCGTTCAGCTCAATTTACTTGGCATTTAATTGATTAGCGCAAATTGCATGTTTTTTAGCTTGATTGGCTTGCTATCAATTTATGCGGGACCATTGGGTGAATGGGATAATGCTTTGTTTTTGTTTCAGGTGAACGTGCAGTTCAATTCCTGATGTCTGTTTTACCTTTCTTTAATGTCACATCCTTTAAGTGGATGTTCTTGGCGTGTATCGCCGTTAGTGGTGGAAGTTGGCTCCAAAGAGGTTAGTTTTTTATTGGGTTGGGTGATTGTGGGCGTAACACAACAGCAACTAGCTATTGAGAAAGATTGCGGAGAAAGTGTGGTTATTACAGTTCCAAATACCACAGACGAAGATGATTCGCATCTACAATTCAAATGTGTTACACCAAAGATGCCGTTGGCCGCATCGGAAATAGCTATGGTTCCATTGGTGAAAGCGAATGTCCTCTACCAAGGAAATAATGCCATAAAAGGGGTGATGGAAAGCACAATGGAGATATCGGGAATACCTGCCTACGAATACCAGTCAGGAGATTCCATCGGAGTTGTAGTGTCAAACAATGATGACGATGTCGAGCTGATGTTGAAGTCGGAAGAGTTATCGCAGACGACATATGTGAAATAAGATTCAATCCCCGGGATGTGCGAAATATTCCTAAACAGACTTCGCTTCGTGCATTGGCACAGTACTCAGAAAATATCGATGAAAGTAATTTCATAATATCGGTGTCCTCGATACAAGGCGCACAACTATATATATACAATGAACTAATTGTTCATAGATCGCAAAACATACGTTTCGTTGGATCTTCTTGTGATAAACGTGCAGTTCACAGAGATCAAAGATCTGATCATGGGAACTAAATTAAATACTTTAATAATTTCCCCAGCGATTGCATGATTATGCAACCGCGTCGTTTGATCAGACTATGCCGTTGCTAACCGACATGATGCGATTTCCGGTGGAACTCTCATGGGTTAGCGAAATGGAGTTCCCGTATGGCGAAAAGATAGCTAAACTCAATTATGCATTATCTGCATAGGATAATGAGTTTAGTTATGCGTCCTTTTGGGAAACTTGTTTTGCAGGTGAATTACCGAAAAGTGGGATAGGGGTTGATATGTCGCACTGAAAGCGGTCGAAATAAGGCGGAAATTGTGGGTTGGTTCTCCATGTAGTATAAAGAACCCCCACCAGCGCAGCTTGGTTTAGGGGTTGAATTGGTTTTGCTTGCAACGAAAAGCGAAACCAGAAGTATGACCGCGTGACCTCGTTTTGAAGCTTGGGTAATTTTCGGAATGTAGAACCACAAGTGCATTCCGAGAAGGGGAAATGGAGAGAGATGAAAAGCATACTCTTCACCGAACATTGAAATTGTTCCAAAGCGAGTAGCTTGTACTTTTTATACAAGGGACTATCGCCTGGGATCCTCTTTTGCATTCGAATGTGCAAAAGGAATTTGGGATAGACTGTTCTGTTTCGCTATCTAGAAACAGTGACGTCTACCCCTGTTTTGCTGTTGCTAACCTGCGGGACGGATTTATGATTTCAGGTAGGGAAATCTATATTGGGGATTCAGGTTTTTATGACAAAAAGTATGCGAATACGCGTAATGATTCGGTGGGGTTTTAATTATGTAACATGATTGACGACTTCCGCTTTTGCCTTGATGCATTTTCACTATTTTTTATTTAATTTTGTCCAATATTAATCGCTTTAACTACGTAAATATGAGGCTAGCATGTGGTGAGCACAAAAAACACGTAATGTACGTTTAGCTGTAGTTTAACGGTCCTTTCAGCGTCGCATGCTATCTCTCTCTTCAGTGAACGTTTTATAACGCCATCTATACGGATCTTAGGAAAGCATGACTCACTTCTAGTGAATAAAAATTATCGACCGGATTATGATACTACAGAACGCTGCGAAAAGCGAAGCGGCTTTTTCGCACGTTTCGGAGCCTTTAAAGTTGTTGCGGAAATCACCTTTTAAAAAAAAACAAATTTTCCCGCATTCAATTTCTTTTGGATATCATTTTTGGGTTGTTTATACATAATTTAAATTGAAAAAAAAAAATTCTCGATAGATATAAATAATTTCACGTCACAACACAGAACAGTTACGCCAACTTAGCGACGAAAAGAATTTTGACATTCCATCTAAGCGGGTCTTTGATATAAATGATAATTCCGGGTACCTTTTTGACAGTGTAATAGAAGTGCAAGTAGAAACTGGGCTCTGAAGTTGGTTGTATTAAAAACAGTATCTGGAAAGTCGTTGAAACATTTCCATCGATCGAGGAATGAAACGCACTCACTCATGTCGTACGTTTGTAGTTGGTGGTGTTTTACAATGTTTATTTATATTTATATACAAACTTAACTTATGTTTTAATATGTGCATATGCTTATTTTGTCTATGTTTTTTATGTTGGGAGACGGAAATTATTAATGCTAATGATGTAACACACTACAGAACAGAAAACGTTGCGTTTATACAATGTTTATTCTGCAAATTATCAACCATCCGTTTCTACAACTTTCTCCCATCTATTTACAAACATGTAGATGCCATTTTTGAAGAAATATTTTGCCGCGGACTCAACAAACTGTGCTACCGCGTTTTCAACCTCGAGTTTTTATTGCGTATATAATGGTCCATGGCCATAAAGAGGTGATAGTCCGATGGAGCAACTTTTGATGAATATGTGGGATGTGGTAACAGTTCCCAGCCTTAGGGAAGCAATCCGCCCCTTGGTCGTCCTTGCTACATAATGCCTGGCTGTTTCTGTGAGTTAGCGCGAAACTCTGCTGGTCAACTCGCGATTAATGTCTCTAAAATGGTTGGTATATTCCGCATTTGTTCACTTTTCATAGGAATCTCCTCTGACAGAAAAGATGAAAAGGAAGTTTTGGATCCAAAGCAGATAAGAGAGCAGTGTTGGTGGAGTCTTGATGGATGCCCGGAGCTTGGATGTTGGGTGGCCCGCCCCGGCAGTTTCACTCGGTAGTACTGACCTCTTTACGTTTCGAGTTTATTCGGGGAGGTTGTTTTTGTTGTTTTCCTTCCAGACTGGGGTAGGTTGGATGAGCCGGAAACACCTTTTGCACTGGTCTGGATCAATCTATTTAGTTCCCAGCAAAAATGCCAGAACACCCACCGCACCTTTTAATTAACTGTCTCCAAAATAAAATTGCGTCGGGTATTTCGATTAGCACTCTTTATTTTCACTTAATGTTACAGATACTTTGAGGTCAATACATTAGTTGTTAAAAGAAATAGTACAAAGAGAATTAAATAGAAGGAACATAAACTGTGGGGGTACGAAGTATGATGCCGAACATGGGCACGGATGCACTTCACCCTGAACAATTGTTCCACTGAAAGAAATAGAAAACACTTTATTTTTGATGAATTATTTAATTTTTTATTTTTTTGCAACTGTTTTTCATTTGTGTAACCTATGTTTATACACTTGGAACTTCTTTAGTACTTGAAATTTTCTTGTATGATAGATTTCACGAATCGCGGCGGCGTGACCTCCGGCGGTAGTGGTTGACAAGCGACTGTATGCGGAGAAGGTTTAATTTAAGATTTCCCGCAGCGGCGTGTCCGACTACGGTGATGAATGACAAGCGACTTCAATAAAATCCGCGAAATTGATTTTTTGGGCCCGAGCGGCGGCGTAACCTACCGCTATGATGACTGTGTACCGACCGACTGGAAATAGGGGTGAAATTTTGTGTTCTATTTTTGCACACAGGACAACCAAAAGAGGTAACGCCTCTGCTCTCTCATTGTCACGCCCGTCGAAGTGTGGTAGAAAATCGGTTAATTGATAATCGACGAACATGGGATAATAAGAGAACAGAAACACGATGTATGATGATCTCGGGGTGCTTTTGATTGTGTGTGCTGGAATCAAATGCAGTTCCTGAGTATGACCTACTGCCCTAGTGTTACGGCTGTGGTGATCTCAGAGTGCATTGAACCGTATGGAAACAGAATTATGGAGAAGAGGAAATCTAGCCGGTGCTATTCACCTGCGAAAAGAGATCATTGGTCCCAAGCGAATGGTTGATCTGCGGAAAAGTCAAAGTGACGCCAAATTGGCTAGGGTAATTTATCATGAGTACTAATTAAATATTTTGATAAATTCCCCAGCGGTTTCGCTATGATGCGACGGTGTCGTTTGCTTCGACTCGTTGCTGCTAACCGACATGATTTGATTTCCGATGGAAATCTCATGGGCTAGCAAAAATGGAGTTGCCGTATGGCAAAAAGGTAGCTGAATTCAATTATGCATTATCTGCATAGAAGAATGAATTCAGCTATGCGTCCATTTGGAAAACATGGTATTTCAGGTGAATAGCATGAACGGTGGAAAAGGGGTTGATGTGAGTGACGCGCTGTTAGCGGTCGAAATTAGGTTAGGATTGTGGGATGGTTCTCCATGTGATATAGAGAACCCCCACAAAACTGTCACCGATTATTTCAAATTACCGTCTCTTGGTCAAGCGTTCGAACTGGACTCCTCTTACGGACGACCGTCTCGGTCAACAACTGAATACCAATTTCCTTAGAATCCGGCCATTTCCTGTGCGCAATTATGCTGAGTAAACTTCTTCGGCAATGGTTTTATTACTTTCCAAAACCTCAGAATGCACAATCCCAGTAGTAGTAGTCCACCACACACACAACATCTATTTTCGTTTGCAGGGTTATATTTTTGTGATTTATGATTATTGCTTACCACGGTTGGCGGGGCTTCCGGGTCTTTTGGCCTTGTGTCCAAGATGAAAGTAGTTTTAAGTATGTTTTTATTTAATTATTTTATTTATTTATTTTTAATTTTACTTTTGGCCGTTGCCTTGGGCTCTGGATTCCGACTGATGTTTTGTTTTGGTTCTTTAGTCGTCGGCAGTCACGGATATCGCGGTTTGCCTGTTGGCAGTATGTGCAGAAAGGGGTGTTTCTTCTTTTGTTGCACTGCGCATAAGTGTGTCCTAAGTTTTTGCAATAGCTACGGGGTACACGGGTATCCTGTTTTGTCCATCTGGCCGGGGGGCTTGGGGTTAATGCTGTAGTTGTCTGCTGGGGATGTCTCACCACCTCCCGATTATAGGGGGCTCTTGTGGAGTTGACTGGGTGTAAGGTACCATCTTAGTTTTTTTGGGTTGTATGTGAGAAAGCTTCTAAAGTTTTGTTAAAGTTAGAGGCCTGTGGGATTAGGGCTGAGACAAAAGGATGGGGCTGTTGGATCATGGTGCTATTGAATTGACTAGAGGATGTTGTTGGTTACTGAGTTTGCTGTACCTGTTCCAGTTCTAGTGTTTTTTTCATAAGACACTATCGTTACCTCGCCCATCAATAATAGGAATTGCCGATGGTATGGATTTATTAACCCCTTTTTGTACATGCTTTCTGCAAAGTCATCTAATTGTGCCTTTACGGCCTCGGACAGTATGGGATTTATGTATATTTTAGCTTCGCGGCTTTCTTACATTCCATTAATGACTTCTTTAGTCGTAATTGGAATAAGATGATCGCTTCTGCCGGGTTTTGTTGGATAGCTAAAAGCTTATTTACCAGGTCCTGATAGTTTTTTGCCGGCAAATAAACTTTTCTTAGCACATTCTCGGCTTCCTGAAAAGTTGCGAACGGAGTGGACGCGAATAAGGCAGAAGCTTCTCCCCTCAGTCTAGTAGGGAATATCTGTAAGAAAGCCCCGTGTTCTTCACTCCTGAGGCAGTTTAAATCCCTCTGGGAGCAATCTAGAAACGTTCCCAATTCTTCACCTGTATGCTGGTTTGGTCCTCCGGAGAAGATGGGGATTAGGTGTGCCGACAGCTTCGCAACCTTTGTGTAATCAATGGCCATGGTCCCAAAGGTTGCGAGATCCGTTTGGTGCTGAAGAACTGGAATTTCCGATAAGGGGGCGCTAGAGCTGAGAGTCTTGATCTTCTACTCTTATGGCTCCACTACGAAGTTTTTTCGGTGAAGGGGGTACTTGGTTGTGGGGCGTAGTAGGGTTTGAGATTGTTCCCTGTGTAACACCAGAGTGCAAACCTCTGATATTGACATTTAATATTTGGTTATCAGAAATAATGTTGTTTTATACTATATATATTTTCTTTTATTAGGCCCCACGTAGGGCGTCAAAATGTAACACCTGAGCGTAACGCCAGATATTAACATTTATTATTTTATGTTATCTATCGGGGGATACTCCTCCGAGGTTATTAATTTGTTATATTCACCTGTTTGTGATGCGTTGATCCTTTGGCAGTCTATAAGGGGGTTTGTTCTCCAGATGGCTGACTTCCCTTTGTTGTGTTGGATAAAAAGACTTCTTCCTTCTAGGTAACTTCAACTTTGTTCAATTGGAAATAACCATCCCTTGTTTATTTACACTTTTACAAAAGCAAGAGTGATTTACTTTATTTAAAAACCAGAAGACCCGCTGTACAAATGCAAAGGGCCGCAGTCTTCTTGTTTATTACACTACACCACTGCGAAAAAAACTCATCTGCACTACCCTTTTTATGCCGAATTATTG
Organism: Microdon myrmicae; assembly: GCA_963931805.1. Taxonomy (NCBI): domain Eukaryota; kingdom Metazoa; phylum Arthropoda; class Insecta; order Diptera; family Syrphidae; genus Microdon; species Microdon myrmicae. The sequence continues at coordinate 44,833,005 of OZ007500.1, forward strand.
GTGAGTTAATGCAGATGGTGCATTTTCCTCACCTAGAACGTGTAACCTATTCTGAGGTTATTTGCCTGTCATAGGCCATTCGCAATATTCCATAATCGTTTAATTTGCCCTGCTAAAAATGCAGCGACAATGAATTGAGTAATTTCTTAATTGGTTTCATACGAAGAACCAATTATAGGGCATTGCCCATGTGTGCCAGTCGTACGATTAATTTCGCCTCACTGCTGTGTTCGCTATTTCGTCGAACTCAGCACTTTTCCGACGCTGAATTATTTCGTAGTCGGTGGCCTTTGACAACACCACTTGTGTCATATATCGTGTAACACACTTGTTTCCCGGCAAAAAAAAAAATGTATTTGCAATATGAAACCGTGTAGGTTTGCGGACAGGATTTTGCTATCCCAGGCGTGAGTTTTTGCTCTTTGTGTCAGAAGAAGTGGAAATCCTCCCCTTAGGCTTAATAGCTACGCAATATAGACAAACGGGCAATTTTTACAAGGGTGGTTGGGAGGGTTACAATTACTTTTATAGTAGGGCAAATTTTGAGTAAGTGGTGCTTATATAATAGGTGAATTGTTTTGTAATTTTCGTTAAAATCTTAAGAGAAAGTAAATTATTACCCAAGACTTTAGTAACTTAAAAGGTAAAATAAAGGTTCACTTAGCTTTTTTCCATTGGTCCTGCTACTGTTGGAGCTGCTGTTGTTTTGTTATGCTCCGTTGGTATGAGGTTGTTGGTATTCTCTGCCGTTGGCTTACAAAGCGCATCTCCGAAGCCAGACTCAGCTCCGGATGAGAGGGGAAGGGTGTGCCCAGTACGCTCGTGAAAGGTTATAATTTATTTATTTATTTATTTATTTTTTTTTTTTGTTGCTTTATAGGTAGTTTTACTTGAATGATGTTTCGTAGGTTTGTAGGATTTAAGATTTAATAGCTCTTATTAGAACCGTCCGTTCTAAGGCTTTAGCTGCGCTAGTGTTGTACCTATATTTTTTAGTTAAAGGGGTTTAGGATTTGCTTACCTCCTCTGGGGTGATCTTGTGGGGCCGTTTACCTCTGGAACGGATGGCGTGAAGAGTGCGCCCTCTTGACTTCCTCCGGCGGGTGCGGGGGGTTTCCGGATGGGACACTCGGTTGTCGTAGGTTCCTTGGCAGCGAGGGTGGTCCTATGGGTTGTAGTGTTTGTGCCTGGTCTCGGTAGGGTGCCCGCCCGACACTGGTTCACCGAGACGTCCCAACTGCTTGCTCAATCGTCGTGTTTCGGCGCTCAATATAAACAACTGCTGTTTCCTTAAGTCTATTTTCTTTATTGTTTCTTTAACGATTATTGTAGATTAAGATTAACTTGATTATAAATATGAACTTATTAACTGAATTACAATGGTAAAGTTAACTTGATTATACATATGAACTTATTCACTGAATTATAATAGTGAAGTTAACTTGATTATAAATATGCACTTATTAACTGAATTACAATAGTGAAGTTAACTTGATTATAAATATGAACTCATTAACTGAATTATAATAGTGAAGTTAACTTGATTATAAATAGGAACTTATTAACTGAATTATAATAGCGAAGTTAACTTGATTATAAATATGAACTCATTAACTGAATTATAATAGTGAAGTTAACTTGATTATAAATAGGAACATATTAACTGAATTATAATACTGAAGTTAACTTGATTATACATATGAACTTATTAACTGAATTACACTGGTAAAGTTAACTTGATTATACATATGAACTTATTAACTGAATTATAATAGTGTAGTTAACTTGATTATACATATGAACTTATTAACTGAATTACAATGGTAAAGTTAACTTGATTATACATATGAACTTATTAACTGAATTATAATAGTGTAGTTAACTTGATTATACATATGAACTTATTAACTGAATTACAATGGTAAAGTTAACTTGATTATACATATGAACTTATTAACTGAATTATAATAGTGTAGTTAACTTGATTATACATATGAACTTATTAACTGAATTACAATGGTAAAGTTAACTTGATTATACATATGAACTTATTAACTGAATTATAATAGTGTAGTTAACTTGATTATACATATGAACTTATTAACTGAATTACAATGGTAAAGTTAACTCGATTATAAATATGCACTTATTAACTGAATTATAATAGTGAAGTTAACTTGATTATATAGAATCGGCGAGTTAATAATTTTAGCAATATCGGACAATCGTACGTGACACTTGCTTATGTAAAACCGGTGAGTCAATGTTGTTGCAATACCGTATAATCGTAACGTGACACTTGCTGCTGTAAAACCGGAGTCAATATTGTTGCAATACCGTATGATCGTAACGTGACACTTGCTTATGTAAAACCGGCGAGTTAATATTTTTGCAATACCGTATAATCGTAACGTGACACACGATTATAAACAATCGAAAAGTTAAAATTGATTGTGTAAAACCGGTGAGTTATTATTTTTGCTACAGCGTACTATCGTAACGTGACACTTATGAACTGCTCGCTGTTATATCCACAACGTTACTGTCATTGCTCTCGAAGCGACAGGACACCAAAAATGTATCTATCGCCTCGATGACCATATGTGGTCATTTTTCTTTTTACATTTACCCTACCCTCGAAGGGTTGAACACACACCATGATCCCCTGTTGGTGTTCATGTTGTGTCGCCCAGCATGCGAACCATAGGCATCGCGTATACATGCAAAATAACACATTCGCAGCTGGGACGAGTTGTTCTGAACAGATCATTGTATTTGCACGATCAGCGCCTACATGTAGCATGATTGCCGATCGTGCGTATGTTGTATGTTGGCATTAACAAAGTCGCACCGGCAAAATGTTATGTTGATAAAAAGGCTGCTGCAACTGTTATAAATCTAGAGCTAAATGTTGTAGATTCATTGGTATAGTGAAGTTAATAATTTGCTGGATGAACGTTGCGATAGGAACCTCGGGTATGTAACCCCGAAGTTAAATAATAAAGTAGTTTGTTGAGTTGCAAAGGAATTCAATTTCTTGAATTCTTACGAAACTATTTCGCAGAAGGGGGAATGTATCTGGTTTTGGTTTTGTATTTGTTTTTATTAATGGAAAATTTTCAGATAGAGATAACGATCTCTGAATTTTGGTTTTCGATTGATGCCGTGGGGCAAATGTGAAACGATAAATGAATATTAGATTCGTTTATTGTGAATTTGATTTTAATTTATGATTTTGGATTTAATTATGCCGTGGGGGCAAATGTTAGGCGATAAACGAATGTTTAATTCGTTTATTGCGAATTTTGGACCACGTTTGGGTTTTGATAGGATTTTGGGTTTTTGGGTTATATATATAGGATTGCGATGTAGGAATGGGGGAAGAAGGTGGTAGGGCTTTTTAGTAGAGCACTACAATCTGACAACGAGGCGAGCACGGTAAAGTTTCCGTTTCAGCCTAGGGACCACCTTGATCTTTATTTAACACACCGCACTTACCCGTAGACTCCGGGGGTCTTCTTTTCCTGTTCTCGTGTGCGTGTGTCCCGGGTTCCGGTCATCCAACAGTAAAACAAATGGGATTCTCCTCAAACACAAGCGTCGTTCATAGACGTATTTATTTAAACACTTTATAACTTAGGTCATGAAACATTAACTTTAAATTACAGGGTTTTATAAATATTTTTTTAAGATAACTCAACACATTTTGAAACGGTAATAAAGAACAAAAAAGTTAAACAAAACTAAGTTACTCGCTTCATGCGACAAGACAGGTCCTCCTTCGAGGAGACCAGATCGGAGACCTGTGGGTCTCTTTGGTGGTATGGATATGTATAAGGTGCCACAGGGGCACAGGTTCACCACGCTTACCCACCCTGTTTGTCTCTGTACCGGACTCAACTTATTAAAACTCCTTGTTGTTCAAATAATCTTTCTTCTTAATTTATTTATTATTGTGATCGTTTCGATCCAGCAAAAAATAATACACAATTAACTGGTTGTAATGTTTATTGTAACTAAGCAAAAATTAGATTAACTTAACTCCTTTCAGAACTTCCAAGAATATCGAGCAATCCGTTTTTTTTCTTTCGGCTATACTTCCCGCTGGCTGCAGCGGGACCTTCTTCGATCCCGTGTCTCAAGTGGAACTGCAAATTGTTCTGCTGGCAACGGTCCCCCTTGACGCCACCTTGTTGTTACTCTCCATTGCCTGAGATCACTCTTCAATCTCACAACGGGGGACTGGTATAAAAAGCTCAGCTCCAATCGTAAATTTATCAGAGCGAGCCTTCCATTGCATACCCCTGGGTGCGAGATAACCCGGCTCCACCGACTAGTCCCTTTCTTTATTAAGGAAGTTGACTACATTGGTTTTTCACTAGTGTTTCCTCTTTTTATGTCGATGGCTGTATAATAATTTGTTTCCACTAGTGTTTCATGTTGCATTTGCAACAATTATGTGCACTTATTGATATAATAGTTGTGCACTGTGTTTAAGGTACATTGTATTAAAAACAGATAACTTAAATGTTCACTTATTGATATGATAGTTGTGCACTATATTTAATGTACATGGAATGAAAAACAGATAACTTAAATGTTCACAATCGACAAAAACGCGGCGCACCAAATCCAATGTCAACTAAATGTTGTTCGACGGACACTCACCCAACTCTGAAACTCGAATGACTGTAATTATTTTTACGTGATCTTAGAGAGTTAACTTTTGCTTTTTACATGTAGGCAGTGATTGCCATGTTTTTTTTGCCATCGAAGCGACAGAACCCAAAAATCCCAACCACCGCTTCGATGACCATATATGGTGCGATTCTCCTCAGCATCGGTGTGGGGCTTTTCAGGGCCCGAAGAGCCACGCATCGCTTGATCCCCACCATTACCAGCAATACAACTTGCCTTAAAGTTGAAATTTCAGCAAGATTGTACAATCTTGCTAGGGCATTAACCGCCACCCAATTAGCTGGAATCAATTCGGTTATCCCTACGGATAACCGACATAAATACACATTAGGCAGCTTACCTTTTTTGGGGGCTGTTCCAAGCCTCTTCTTCACGGTCATTCCTGAAAGCATAATTCATGGCAAGATTATCATCTTGCCATGACATCAATTCAGCATCACCGAGCTTCCGCGACCGAACAATGGATGGCACATATCCACCAACACACGCTAATCTTTCCGTGTGTTATCTTTGTACCCATCCATTGTCCTAGCAGTCATTTCGGGTTGCTTGCACATCTGCAAGCCAGATTTTCAACGGCATGTTCTATGATATATCTTTCCTAAAATAGAGAAGATCAAATTAAACATTGGCCTTTCAGGCGCGCATATTTGCTTGGTTATCAGCATGACCGATTTTATGATCCGTTGCCGTTTCTTGGAACGATCACCAGCATCGGTCATGACCACCAATATCGACATAAGCAGCGAGTAGCCACGATTCCCACGCTGGCTATCGAAGCTGTTTTCGTTTACAGAAAGTAAACACCCAAGCGGATACTTTCGCCTGACAGTACCCACAACGGGATTAACATATCCCTAAAACAACATGCATCGAATCATACATGACCGAAATATGTTTATTTTAAACGATCTAGCAACGGCCATACCCAATGCTTAACTCATTATCTCAAAATAGATACCTGCCTTCGGCAAGGGTTTTATTGACTCACGTCAATCAAAGAATCTATCCCTTGCGGATGGCGGCAGTTAACTTGCCCATACATGTAGCAGCAGATTTGACCTGCAACATGAGTTTTTCCTGTTTCCCTTTTTTTATGACCTTCACCATTGGCTGCCCATCGGCGGCGAATCCCTTAGGTTCGTTTTTGGTTGGATGTCTGTAAAAAGACATCCAATAGTCAGATATTATACGGAGAAGTGTAAGCACGCGCAGGGAGTAGGATTCCCATTATTTTTTTAATCCCCTTGAGGAGTTCAGTCTAGAGTCGCGAGTGTTAGTCAGATTTATACCACCCAACCGCACACACGTGCCCAGGAGCCGAGTTTCTTTTAGTGCGTCAGAGTTGTCGTTCGCGAGTCTTGTAGATGTATAATTTTAATAAATTGGTTCGCGGATTTTAAATATTAATATAGACTAACGATTAGCGCTCGTGTCAAAACAATTCCTAAATGTTTTCGATGTATTTCAGTGAACGTTTAGTTGCCGATATATTCAAGTATTTCTTTGTTAACGTGTAATTTAATAAAGACGGACCTTTAACGTTTACGCCAAAATCATCTCGATTTAATTCAGCGAATGTTTAGTGCCCGATAGATGACAATAAAGTGTTTCATTTTGTTTTCCTTTGCTGCCTTCGAGGATCAACTTGTGTGCTTGTTTTTTCTTTGTTTTCTTCGCGGAACAATTTTGTGCGCCATTTAGTGTTGTGGGGTATTTGACTGAACCCGCGTTCGTGTTTACGCATAGCAAATACCACCCACATCGGCACATAGGAGCGCGAAACATAAATAAAGTTTTCTTCTGCCACTCATGGTGTGTGTATGTCCACAGTAAGCACACCGTGGATCATCGAATCCATTAGGGTAACACCATGAGCAAGGATCTGCAGCTGGCACTAGCATCCCAACGAAGTGTTGGAATGTTTACCTTACGTAAAAGCACACACGATGAGTGTGTCGTCGCACCGATGATGGTGGCCTACCCAGATTACTCGTGTGCATAATACAATGTTGCCACCGACGTCTAGGCGAGAGATAAAGGAGCAAGCTTCGTTGCTTGGTTACTTTGCTGTGTATTGCATGCATGACACGATCCTCGCGCAGGTGCGTAGCAGTGCAAGTATATGGGTGTTGAGAAGTATTGCACCAGACACGGGCACTGTTTCACTTTCTTCCCCACGTACTTATGTCGTCAAAATATTGTCACCAAAGATGAAGGAATGAATGAAAAGCACTGTTGTTTAGTTTGAAATCTCTTTTATTTTATTTGTTTCCTCTTAATATTATATGCATTGCTGATTCGCACTTGATTGCAAATTTAGGATATTTGTGTTTCGACACAAATCGATTTGGCGACAACAAATTAAAACCGTGAAAGGATTCGCGAACATTTTACAGTGTCTTATGATGCAGCGTAGCGTGTGTACGTTGCTGTGGTTGTTTAATGACTCCTTTAATAAGTATTTTTCCGACCCGAGCGGCGTGACTTTGCACGGCAGTGGTTGTATAGTGACTGACTCAAATAAGGGGTGAAATTCATATTTCATTCCACACACAGGACAACCAAACGAGACCACGCCTCTGCTCTCTCAACCTCACGCCCGTCGAAGTATGGGTAACTTTTGTTAATAGGGTAATTGACGGACATAGAGAATGAGAGAACAGAAACGTGATGTGTTGTGATCTCAGGGTAGCTTTGGTTGTGTGTGTTGGTATCAGAGGCAGCTACTGACCCAGTGGTACCGCTATGGTGTAGTCAGAGCGCATTGAACTGTGGACAGACAGAACTGCAGAGGAGAGGAGAACCTAACTGATGTATTCACCTGCAAAAAGAGATCATTGATCCCAAGCGAATGGATGATCTGATGAAAAGCCGAAGTAACGCCAAATTGGCTAGGGTAATTTATCATGACAACTAATTAGATATTTTGATAAATTCCCCAGCGGTTTCGCTATGATGCGACGGCGTCGTTTGCTTCGACTTGTTGTTGCTACCCGAAATGACTGAAATTTCCGGTGGAAATCTCATGGGTTAATGCCATAGTGTTGCCGTATGGCAAGAAAACACAGAATGCAATTGTGCATTTGTGGGAAGAAGTGTGTACCTAACAAGGGCACGGGATTCCCTTCTTCCACCATCATATACTCCACTGTTCAACAAGTCTTCCGATAAACCGAATTGTCAAGGATTAAGTCCAACACACAGAACAAACACAGCACAGCGAATAGAACACTGATGAAAGTCACCGAAAAATAAAACGCACTGGTGTAATTTTGTTTAGTTTTATTCTCCAATTAAAGCCACCACTACCTTTGTTAACAATATTGAACGTAATGTAAATTAATACTGACACTAATTTATATGAAGTACTTCTTATTGTCACTCGATGAAATGTGTATTTTAATAAAATCCTCCGAAATCAAATAATCGAAAAATCGACAAACCACCACTCGACTATACTCGTGTCACCGTGCGCACCGGTGAGCGGGAGATCGCCTGTGACCAGGCTGGTCAACGGATGGAAGACGACTCCGCGATAATTATCTCGTTTTGAGGTGAGTTTGCCCAAGAAGAAAATGTTTCCCTGCGGTGGAAGCAAGGAAGACAGACTTGGGAATGACTGTGTATGTGTGAGTGAAGATCACATTGGTTTATTTTTCATACACAAGGCCATAGGAATAAACCTGAAACTCAAGGACGGGGCATAATGGTCATCCAAGAGATGTGTGTTTGTTGAAACAAACGAATCGCGTCTCTTCGGATGCTAATGGCTTTGTATTTGTTTATGCATCTAGTTCGTAAGGGACAAGATTCGGCGAATCAAAGGACAAGGGAAATATGACCTAATGCATAGTTCGGTAATGAGGGTCGGCTAGATAAATAGCAGCCGCTCATTACATAGAAAATGTGATTCGGATACCTAAACGATATGAATTGTCTATGGTATGCATTGCAGCTGTTACGATAGCCGCAATGCCGATGCACGTGGTGCTAATAGGTTTAAGACGCGAGATGCGTATTTGCTTTGGTTTGCACATTGTGCGAGTGAGGGAATTTTATTGCTGGGAGAAAAGGACGCCAGCCAATGTATACATAAAGAAGTTTATTGTACACATGAATAAAACTAGGAATAGACGACGCAATGATAATTATTCCTGGCTGGAATGGTTACATGATATGTGAACCGGGGTTTTTCTTTTCAGGATAATTTATGATAAGGAAAGTAAGAACTCTTACAGGGGATTTGTAAGCGAAGGAATGCTTGAAAAGGTAAGAATTCTTTTGCAGGTAGTTTTGGGTTATACGAATTGGATCTATTTGATGCGTGAAGCATTTAAGATGCTAATGGGAATTGCATTAGCGAAAGCTGGTGCAGACTGGGTTGTGGTATGGGGGTTTTTTTCAGGAAGGCGAGCCGTGGGATCTGGCGGAACCGCCACACATTAACCGAATAGATTAATGACTTCCGGCCAGTCTTCTTTTATGGATTTATCTATTGTAGGTGGAATAGCCGACGGTAGGAATTGGGATTGGGTTGACGCGCTGTTAGCGGTTGAAATAAAGCGGACATTGGGGTTGGAATTGTGGGTTGGTTCTCCATGTAATATAGAGAAACCCCACAAGTATATGAGGGTAGCGCCGAATGTGTTTCCCGGATGTATGCCGCGTTTATAATTCCTTACCAGAAATTTGATGATGCAACATACAACCGGTGAATTGCTTTTAGCGATTGATATTTGATGCTGATGCTGTTTGTGTCAGCTAGGATTATTGGTTCTAATATTCCTACCATGATAGGTACAGCTATCACCTATAGAAGTAGTGACGTTCAATGGAATTGTCACAATCCCCGTTTCTTTATGCCTTTAGCATGTCCTCGGTGGGGTTTTTACCCAGGTAAATGGAAAGGTGGATGGTGGCGTTCAAGAGAACCGCCACAGACTCTTTTGTCGATCCACTCTCTCTCCATTCCTCGTAATTTCGTCACTTTTCGAACACAATTTTCGTCATTACTGTCCCTTCGAAGATTGACAACCCAACAATGCAGGTGTGTGCAATCGCTAATATTTAAGTGTTGGTTCACAATAGAGTATGGGTCCCAGTTAATGCTTTGCTTTTTATTGCTATAATTTTAAATTTATTTCTATTAAATTTTCAATGCCCGCCTTTAACTTTATGGAGTTCGTTATGCAACAGAAGGAGTCCCTTCGGTCTTTGGGTATCTGCTGATTATGGCGGCGCTTGCGGTCAAAGTAGTGTGTTGAAGTCATCTGTAAAATTGCCATAAGGTCGTTATTGCTTGTTTTTTATGTTCTGTTGCGATATTTCTTCTAACACGCATTTCGCTTTGAACACCTTCTAACTTGGAATTAAGCGACACTCAAAACTCATACTAGATTAATTACAAACACCGAAATGTCTTCATTATAAAACTACTTTCATTATAGGTCGACATATATTCCTATGATAGTTAACGACTGTGTAAATGTGTACATACTGTATCCGTTCTGTTATCTATTGGAACTATTATGGGCTTTTGGCGGATTATTTGACTGTCTATAATTGGTGCAGTGTTCCTCCGGACACTGTTCACAGGTAAACACTACAAAGCGAAGAGACACTGCCACAAATAAAACACGGAGCACTTGCTTTAAACTTATTTATTGTTTTCCTTTTGTTGTTAACGGATGTTTACATGCTCGTAAATGCTTAGCGAGTCACTTACGCCTAATATTTTGGTTCTTTAGCACAACAATTCAATATTTGGAAAACGCAGCGAACTACAATTAATAAATGTCCTCGGGAAGGAATTTAGTTAATTCGTGTATTCGAAGAGTCTACGAGACTTCGGTCGACCGGTTTCTTACTCGATTTATTTTGCTCCGCGGATTACCTCCTCCTCGGGGTTCTCTGATTGTCTGTCCCCTGGCTGCTCGATCAAGATTATCTCGTCTCGTTGACGATTGAAATCTGACTAACTATCTGCCCACACAGATATCCAGATTCAAAACTGGTATCTGTATCTACACGGAAAAATTTCCCTAATTGCTCTGCTAACAGAACTTCCGAATTTCTGTTAGCAGCATATTATCACGTCCCAGGGGTGATTTTTCATTCCTGAAAGAAGAAACTCGCTCATCATCGAACATTATCACCATCCGTGGTGGTGGTCGAAATTCAGTTCGACGGTTGTCGATTGTATGCCGCCTTATTTACATAACACATCTGGCGCGAAGGCCGAAAGATATCCTGCAATTTGCATGGATGCATGGTTCATGGGTTTTGTTTGACTTTTGTCAATACACCCGAAATCCATTAGATCTTTCTAATGGGTGTGAAATACAAACAGACACCGTGGGATCGGAGTAGTTTCCTTGTAGGTTTTCAACCTCATACAATTTCAATTATCTCGTTGAGATAATTACGGTTGCCGTTTCTTTTGTTTGCCGATAGATTTGGTGGTCTTTATGGCAGCTACCCGCACGTGCATCGTTGGTCGGCTAATTTGCTTGCGATAACAAATCCTTGTAACATCGTGTAGATGTTCAGGATTTCGGATTGTGCAGTGCTGGAGTGCGGCGCATTTCAATCTTTACTAATATGATGAATGAATGCTTTTACCTTTGTTTCAGGTATGTTACAATCGACTTGTTGCTTGATATTGAAAGCTTTGGGACGTTCAGTTCCTTGCTTCTTTTTATATCGGTTCGCATTTTGCAGCCTTCTATGACCTTTGTTACCGGTATTGTAGTGACTATTGGCCGTTACAGGTAAGAACGTTCTTTGAAGGTAGGAACCTTACCCGCGCGGCATTGTGCGTTCGTAGAACGCTACAGGCTAATATAACAAAACTCTAAATTCACATCCATTTGTATTTAATTAATAACTATTAACCCTATTGTGCTCACTATTTATATGCACTGGCTGTTGCGAGCGCCACTAATAACACACATTGTAATAATAGCTTCACATTAGGCTACATCTTAATGAATAGTTACATCATCGTAATAGATTTAGAATATTATATCAAAAACTTCTGTTTGAATCATTTCAAACATACATCTAAATACGTTTTTTCACTGTTTTTTAATGATAATTATTTCTAATAAAATACCTGGTACTCTAGGCCGTTCCAGACTAGGGCTGCAAATGTTGAAGATGTTGATGCTGTCGCTGATGGAGAAGTAGTGGATGGAGGCGTTTGTGATGCGTACTTTATAGACTGTGGAGAGTAGGCTCGTAAAAGACCAGCACCACTCTCGGTATATGGTAAAATGAATTTTAATAAGGACCTGTCTGTGTTTGCAACTTACGTTCTCTTTTTTGTTTTTTTTTTGATCGAATATTGATTCTAGTGTGAATTTTGAGTATTGCTTAATTGCAAGTCAGTGACTGTTCGAAGGGAGACGTACTACTGGACTCTATTCCAAATATTGCAGCAGGTAACCGACAGCAAATCCAAGCACAGTATTAATCCCAATGGCCTTCTCTTCTGGACATTCTACAGATGACTGAGAAAAATCTTCAACACATTTTTGTGAGCAAAAACATCGCCATAATCAGCAAGTACCCAATTATCAACGACGAAGGACGGAACAGTTCCAAAAGTGGTTGCTCTTTATTATAATTAAGATTCTATAGAACATTTGGGTGATATATATATATATACATATTCATTCATATATATATACACATATATATATATACACATATATATATACACATATATATATATACACATATATATATATATACACATATATATATATACACATATATATATACACATATCTATATACACATATATATATATATACATATATATATATACACATATATATATACACATATATATATATACACATATATATATATATACACATATATATATATACACATATATATATACACATATCTATATACACATATATATATATATACATATATATATATATATATATATATATATATATATATATATATATATATATATATATATATATATATATATATATATATATACACATATATATATACACATATATATGTGTATAAATATGTGTATATATATATGTATATGTGTATATAAATATGTACAAATATTTGGATATAAGTATATATATATGTGTATAGATATGTATATATATATATGTATATATATATGTATAGATATGTGTATATGTGTATATAAATGTATATATATGTATATATATATATATATATATATATCTCCTGTAAATCATACAATTTGTAGTATATTTGTTTTGTATTCAACTCTGTTTGTGTGCACTCATAGTCACCACCATCTATGCTACTGATATTAGTTAAGTCTGGGTATTGCATGGTGACCTTTATAAAGGAGGCTATGGGCTTATAATTTTGAATGGCAAATTTTAAGTGTATATTACATCAATTATGTATAGCATATTCGAGGGTGTCTGGATGTTCTATCATTAATTTGTGTTTTTATTACTTGGAAAAAATTCTGAGCTATTCTATTTGGCTGTGTTATAGCAATAAAATATTTTGTTGTGATTATTCATGTGGTATTTCATTTTTATTTATTGAAAGGTTTTTATACCGTAGATGTGAGAAATTATAAGGTTGATGTCTTAAATTGTGTGAAGCGATTGGAGGCGCCTCTAAGTGTGTTACTTACTGATAATCCCTTTTCCACTTTACTCCCCTATTTTGGAACCAAGCTTGCCCTTATGCTTCAGTCAATTGAATATAATGAGCTACATATAGGATGTTCAATATTGAGTTAACCTTCTAATATTGTAATAAACCAATGTACTCGAAAGCACCAGAGATATCTTTACTGGATATTAACTGTACGCTTGAGGTACAGCACAATCTTAAAGCTTTGTTTAAGATAAACTAAAAGAAAAAACCGTCGCGACTCGAAACCTGTTTTGTGAACCAAAACAGAAAAAAGCAAACCAAAAAATTCTACAAATTAAATTTATGTTAATATTTAATTTCCTTGATCAGTTAACACTAACTACTTCACTCTTGGTTTAATTTTCAACTGTCCCGCAATAGCAACTCAACTCCAAATTCAAATCACTTGTAATGTTTTAGGCTTTGGGGGTTGTGTCTAAATGTTCAATCTAGCAAGACAACTTGACTAAATATTCTATTTTCCTATCGGTGCTGTACAAAGCGCAGCTCGCTGAAATATGATGGCGTAGAGCGCCGCAGTTATTGAATCAAAGCCGATTGGTTTTTGATTAACTTTATTTCAAATATGTTGGGGTATTTATACTCCCAATCAATCATTCAATTATTTACACATTTCCTCATTTACTCATACAATTTCTGCTTACAAGCTATAAAATAATTAAGTAGAACATCACTCATACAATTTTGCTTATTATGCTACTTAATATCATATCGCCGCATAGCGAAAGAACAATAACATCAGTTGACCCAATTAATTCGTGAATCACTTTGCCAATGACAAATTCGCAAACGATTGTCATCTGATTCCTTCAAATCGTAACTGAAGCAATTCGTTTGTTTTACTCAATGAAATGAGTTGACCTTGAATTTGGTTGTAAACAACGAATGCTGGTTACTTGAGAAGTGCAAATTGTGACAAGGGCAATCGATTCATTTGAGTTTATTGTTTGTGGTCATTTCATGTATGTGTTGTCACACTAAACACTGGTTTCACCAGTCAAAAACAATAGGTTCTCCGTTTTATCCCGTTGACCAATCGTCGAGGTTGACGGCAGAGTCCCTCTCTTTCAAAAGCGCTGAAGAGCATATCACTCGATTGGCAACGATTCCAATTGTGAGATCACTCATGTCATGTTGCCAATGGCCATTTTATTTTACTGCATGAGCTTGGGTGCTTAGTGCATACATGTAATTCATTTTAAACTCTAACGGCTGCAAATGAATTGGGTGTACGTTGGACTTACAACGTCTAAGCTGATAAGCTTTTATTCATGTTGCTGTACTGCAACATGTTCCCGGGCCGGCGACAATGGACCCATAGTAGTCCTTCCTTTGGTGCTGTCAACGAGGGGTATGTTCACGCCGTGGTTTGGTCGCGGTTATTACGGGTACTTGTGGTTGGTCCTATGGGTTGGGACCTTCTTCAGAACTACAAAAAGAACAAACATCACAATTACAATCTACAAAACGAAAAAAAGGAATATGAACAGCAAAAAAACAAAACACATTGGCCCAACCTATCAGTTTCGAATTCACATATTGGATTTAAATAATTCGTGAGAAAATTCGTAATTTTGTCAATAATACAACATCGGAGTGAAAATTATGTCGAGATAATACAAATAAACGGTCAAACGAGAACGAAGAGCAACTACGAGACTAAGATCAACTACGAGACTAAGATCAACACCGTTAGGTTAAACACAACGGCTACTTTGACATCTCAATGAGAAATCAAAATACCTCATAGACAAAGGAACTTAATTAGATCCGCAATCATAAATAAAATAGTCAGATTTCATCAAACCGCGGTGGCACAAAATTTAAAACCAATCTCAAAAAAAGGGCCAAAACTCAGTTTCAACAAGAACTAAAAACCGTTTGTATATAAATCAACAAGTTCAATAGTTGTTAAAAAACCATTGGATTGTCATCAAAAAATGGAAGAATAAATATCATTAAGCTTCTCAGTCTCAGTCTCGCATTGCACATTCAAGGTGTTCCTGCTAAGTCCAATGTGCACCATCTCAGAAATATCACCCTTAAATTTACATGTCTCAAAATCTAAAATGTTTGCACAATCCCACTTCATATCATGATTGTTATCCACCCTGTGTAATGAAATGGCGCTGTATTCATCCGGGCGCCGTTTTATGTTAACCATATGTTCCCTCAACCTCGTTTCCAAAGCCCTCTTAGTTTGTCCTATGTATATAGAATCACAAGCATTACAATCAATTTTATAAACCACATTGGGTTGTCTAAAAACTGAGAGGGTGTCTTTACCCCTTTTAACTATTGAATCTGACCTATTTATTGTTTTTAAAAATAATATCTGTATGAAAATCTTTAAAGATATTTGATAGTGGTTTGGAAGTTAAGGAATGTAATGGTAAAACTATAAAATTTCTTCTTTCTTGATTATCTCGCTTGCATCGGTTGTCACTGTTGTCACGTGTAAGATGTCGAATTCTCCGTGAAATATTATCGTTTATAAACCTGATTGGACAGTGATTCCGTAACAAGACACTTCTGACGATGTTCAAGTTTTCAGCATGGAACTGTGGATTTGACACAAGATGGCCTTGTGGGGCTGGTCTTAGTTATGTGCCGACATTGGCACGGGTTGACTAAGATCTCCTTACAAGTTAACTAATCCACGTCCTCAGGTAAACAGCAGCCAGATAGAGCTTCCTCAGGATTGGACGTTGCACTGTCACTTCGGGGTAAACTTCACAACGAGCCCTCAGACACAGCGCAGATACCAGGCAGAAAATAAAACATTAGGGTTGGTGATACAGTTTTGTTTTTATTGTTCGAAAACTATCTTTCTCTTAAGGACGGATCTTCACAACGTTAGGTCCGTCACTAACTTCACAAATTACATTAACAGCAACTTACATCGCTTCCGCACAGTCGATTTATTCGAAACAATCCGGGACTATTATTCTATTCGTGGTTTCTCTATTTTACAATTTAAATAAACGTTTTTATCGCGCGGGCGCACTACTCCGTGTATTAAACCCGGTAACAAACTTGGGCGTGATTTTAAACTTAGGAAGGCTCCTCTCCTCGACTCAGTGGACAAACGACTCCTATACAACTATTTTATCGACTCAACTACTTTTGTGCGCGGATCACCTTGTTGGCTCGTGATGCGAGCTCATGGGCGGTCGAACCGTGGGAATAAAAATTCATTAAAAAGCATCTTTGGGATTAGGATGCATTTGGGATAATTACACAGTGATGGTTGTGTTTACAACAATGTTAATTGTGAATTGCATTCCTAGGGAGTCATGGGTCGAATTCCAGTGTGAGTATTTACACTGGCATTGAATTCGGCTCTTGGCAGCTAGGCGCGAATTGCGCCGCTGCTTTGAAGATTGCATAAAAGCCGCCGTGAGTACTGGTGCAACATGAAAATCTGTTGCGCACGTGTGGGACAGTAAATGCAGGCAGACAGGGGTTCTGCTGATTGTTTTTATAATCCACTTCGGTTATCTAGTATGGCAACCGAAATGTTTTCCTTTTAGTACAATGCTGAGATGCATTGATGTATGCGGTACTGGCGTACCGAATTTCTTCTACGGAAATTTATATAACGCGTTAATTGCGTGAATGTCCTTGATGGGCAGATGCTTGATGTTGGATGCTATTTGCATAACCGAAAGGTAATGAAATCGGTGGGAGAATGCTTGGGGAAGTTATTGCGCTTGCATACGCAAAAATGACGAAATTAATGGAGCTTTAGGAGGGAAGATTTTGTGGTAGATTGAAAAGGTAGCAGTGGTGTTAGTAGAAACGCCACAGCCTTATCCACAAGATTGTAGATTACTGCTTTCTTCTGGGTAAACGGGTTGCTGGACTTGAAGTGCAAGAGTCTTGCCGAGTATGTCGGCTTCCGGTACCAGTTGGTGCTGACGCTGCAATCCTTCAGTATCACCTCTGTGTCCAAGAAGCTGATCCTCCCATCTACAGATCTCTCATGAGTGAATTTTAATTTTTGGTTGATAGTTGTTAAACACATTAATCATGTCATCTATTTTGTTTGTAGGAACTATGCAGAAAATATCACCAACATATCTAACATAGATCACAGGCTGGAAATCCAAACGTTTTAGACATGTCTCCTCGAGTCGATTCATCACAAACTCGGAGAACGTGGGAGAAATAGGGGATCCCATGGGAGTGCCATCTATCGGTTGGTACATCTTACCATCAAATTGGAAAAAAGTTGACGAAGTCACTAGGCCGATAGCACAAACCAATGCAACAGTGTGGTTGGATCATTTCTCCTTAATACCCTCCAATATGAGATCAATAGGAATGCTAGTAAAGAGAGCCGAAACATCCAAGGAGATCATTTCATGGTTTGGTGGGACCTGTAGATGTTTTATTTTATCAACGAACTCCAAGTTGTTCCTCACTGAGTATCCATTATCAATCAAACCTGTAACGTGTGGCGGTGGTAAGGATCGCCAAGTCGTGTTTACGTCTTGTATACACAAGTTTTAGTGCCGTATCTATAAATAGTCAAAGGGGACAGAAATTCTGTTTCCCTAATGGTTGCTGTATGAAGCGCAGCTCGCTTAAAGAGGATGGCGTAAGCGCCGCAGTGTTCGAATCAAAAAGACGATTGCTTAATGATTAATTTATTTCCGAAATTGTTGGGGTATTTATACTCCCAATCATTCGTTGAATTATTTACAATTTCTATATACATATTGCTTAATATGCAATTCTTTTCTTAAAGGTAACTTCACGTATACTGATACTGATTAGTTAAGCTATTTTATTCTTTACAATCAATTAAGAGTGCAATGCAAAAACTACGCTACGAGTTGACCTAATTAATTCATTAATTGCTTGCTACGATAAACTCGGAAACGTTTCTTCGTAACCGGAGCTATTCGTTTGTTTATGAAATCAAATGAGTTGACCTTGATTTTATGGTCAACAACGAATGCTGGTTATTTGATATTTGAAAAATGTGACACGGGCAATTAATGTATTTAATATTGTTGTCTGTGGTCATGTCGTGCGTATGTTGTTACACTACAAACCTATAGCCACGATGTAGGTGGCCAGCCAAGTTGTGGAGAGGGCTACCAATGGAGGACACCACAATCCTGAACGGATTATCAGGTTTGTGTATTTTAGGGAGAGCATAAGCACGAGCGAGGTTAGCCGACGTCAAGAAAAGTTTGTGTCACACCCCACTACTTATCATATTATACTTACCGACTACCCAGGTGATGCACTTTCACCATTCGTTTGATATCAAAATCAATAACAATAAATATTCCATTGTCCCAAACATTTGCATACGAAGCCACACTCCACTCAATTCATATCTCCATCAATCCAAGATATGCAATTCATTTCTTCTTCAGAAACAATATTCACTCATCCCAATTCAATTCGCAAATCTCATTTTCAATTCGATGTAAACAAACATCCACAACGCAAGCATTCTGCAGACACAGCAAAATGCACAAGCGAACCGAACAAATTGAATCGTTTAATCGTTCGCTCAAGGTCGTCGCAATTTAGGTTACACCAACAGATGTAAACATACGGCGGCATTATCATAAGCCACAGTAAAACGATTCAACGGCAGCAAACTGCCTACACATGCGGAACGGGAATTGAGTTACTGAATTCAAAGTATGGAGCAATGCTAGGAAATTGGAGCGGACGTTGGCTCCGCAAAACGTTTAAACGTTTAAATTGATTCGTGTGCAAGTTTCACAGGTAAAGCAATTAAGTAATTGGTAAAACCTATACCGAAATAGCTTTTTTGCAGAACTAAACGAGTGAGCAATGACAGGCGAATAACCTCGGAATAGGTTATTCGTTGGGTATGTGGAAGTGCATCATCTGCAGTATTTACGGTTCTTTAATGGTATATAAAGTGGGTGCGATTGAGTTGTAAGAACACAGGTAATCCAAAACAAGAAGTCTGCGGCCACCCATAAGTAGAGCGGGGCTTCTTTTGAGTAAAATTACTTAGGTCAAAAGTGTAATAAGCTACAATCCGATAACTTACTAATAAATGATAGCATTGGAGATATAAAAAAATCCAAATTGTTACATTTGTAAAACTGCAAGTTATCTATATAGTCTTTGTTCCTCTACCGATACAACAAAGACTTAAGTTCATTTATGACTTTTTGTAGAGGGTTCTTGATAAGTGGCACGTAGGTGGTTGTGTCGCTGAGGAGGATGTTTACCTTGTTGATGTATTCAGACTTGTTTAATGCTACAGTGACGTTGCCCTTATCAGCAATTGTGAACATAATATCCGGATTGTCCTCCATGAAGGTCCTGGTAATTTTCAAGTTGTTCTTTAACTCTACAAAAAAAATGGCCCTTGTGTTGCATCTTCCTTTGTTTTTTTATGCAAGTGTTCACAACATTGGTCACTCATTGTCGTATCAGGTTTCGGTCTTCTGGTGGATGTTAGTACAAATCTACCTCCACACTTTTTATGATATGAACTTTATCCCTAGTTGTAATTTTGTTATTAGGGAGGTTGAATTTGTTACCCAAAGAAACAGTTTTTTCAACTTCTGGTGCAATCACTTCATTGGTGAGATACTTGAAACAAACAAAATCCAAAGTTGGTGAAGGGTGTAACATTAGTGTGTAACCCCTAATGTTAACATTTAATATTTATTTATCGGAAGGTTGATTTAGTTTGTTTTATTTACAGTTTATTCGATGATGTCCCTGCTCGGGCTCCAAAATGTAATATCAAGGCGTAACCCCTGATATTAACATTTAATATTTTGTTATGGAAATGTAATACCTGAGCGTGACCCCAGGTGTTATCATTTATTATTTGGTTATCGCGTGAGTGTTACGGTCAGGATATCTATTCCTTTAGTAATGGCCCTTCGTTGGGCACCGAAATATCTTCACCACATTTAGTATTAATGGGAGATGTTTAACTGTTGCTTCTTTCGGAGTGGATATAGACAGAGATTACAGTATCGTATGTTCGTTCAATGATTACTAATAGTGTTTATTTATTCATAGTAGAAAATATTCACTCGTTGCATTCTTTCGTAGTATATATCTTAAAGTATCGTACGTTCGTGCAATGATCAATAATAGTATTTATTTATTTATAGTAGAAAATATTCACTCGTTGCATTCTTTCGTAGTTGTATCCAACAAGCGTTGAATACACGCGTCAGGAACACGTTGGTGTCTCCTGGCCAAAAAGATGTGTGCCAAACAAGCGCTGAGCACACTTTCCATATACAAAGATTTGTTGTAGCTAGCGTCAGGAACACGATGGTGTCTCCTGGCGTTGATAATGATGTTCCTAAAAGAATTTGTAATTAGTATGTAAAATGACCAAAAGAATACCTCATGGGTATATCTAAATTCTGATGACCAATTTTCAATAATAAAATGCGGTTTTATTATTGTGATGAAATATATTTATTTGGATTCAAATTATGGACTTTGGTGTTGCTTGTACAAATTCACGCCGAAAAAGAAGTATAAAAGAAAAATGGTTGTCATTTGACAACCAACAGAATTAATTCACAAATGTCAGCTGATTGCTGACATTGTTTAAGGTGATGCCACACATCTAATTCAGGTGGTGCCACAGGTATTTAATTGCGAATTCGCCGGTTGTGTAAAGGGCGAATCCGCAAGAGTAGTATATATCTTAAAGTATCGTACGTTCGTGCAATGATCAATAATAGTATTTATTTATTCATATCAGTAAATTTTCACTCGTCGCTTCTTTTGGAGTATGTATCTTACGTTCGTGCATTGATTAATAATAATGTTTATTTGTTCATAGTAGAAAATCTACACTCTTTGTAACATGGTCATTCTAATATTAATATACATTAGATGCTTACTTGGTCAGCGGGCTTCCCTCTAGTAGTTGTCCTTTTCTTCTGTAAGATGGTCTTCTTGTCCGTTGATGTGGCTGCGTAGATTGGCTTCCCTTTGGAGTGGAACGTTTGTCGAAAGTAAAAACAGGCTTTTTTTATTGTTAATAACACTCTTTAAAGTTCACTGTTACAAAAGTTTTTCTATTACACTTATTGAGATTCACTGTTTAACTTAGTTAATCAAAAAAAAAATAAAAAGGTCTAACCTCTTGGTTCAGAGGTTTCGTCCCACACTCGCACTATACTTTAACTACTCACGGTAACTCACACACTGCTTACCACTGTTACTGACTGACTCTTTTGCAAATCACTTTGCGTACCTTTTTAATTGATTAAAAGTGCGGCTGGTAGATTTTTTCGCACCGATTGTATAACCTACTTAGAGGCTATTTGCCTGCCATAACCCAATCGTTGGTTCTGCAAAAACTGCAGCGACAGAGAATTTCGCAATTGCTTAATTTCTTTCCATTTAGCGAACCAATTACAGGCCGATGCCCGCATGTGCATAATTGTTTCGTACTTCCATAATCGTTTTCCTTAAAAGTGCAACGGCAATGAATTTCGCAATTACTTAATTGGCTTTCAATTTGGCGAACCAATTACAGGCCAATGCCCGCATGTGCCAATCGTATCGTATGAATAACTTGCGATTCTCCGTTACACTAGCCACTTTCGCCGAGTTCAGCGTTCTTCCGACGTTCAACGGTGTCTTAGTCGGTGTTCCTTGAACATGTCGCTGGCGCTCGAATATCATGTAGTGCACCTGTTGACACATGTAAGATGAGACCGTGCAGGTCGTGGCCAGGTGTCCGCTTGATTTTTGCAATATGAAGCAGAATGTGGCGGGCTTGGTTTGTGAAGTATGATATGTTTGGGCGTTTATCGCAGCGTGTGTGGATGAATTAATTGAAGCTGGAAGAGTTGCTTTGTATGCAAATTACTTATCTCATATCATACATGACACTGTGACGTTTACAGCCACACAAAATTAACGTATAATAAAAAGGGTTACCTGGATTCGGGCTGACTATTTCCGCAACGCTCTGTGAGTCGGAAGCCTCTTTATGAATCCCTTCCTTGTGTAGAATCCATTGGCATATCTTTCCGCACCTGCGCAAGTGATTGGTGAAGTTGAACTATCAAATAGATATCTTCCGACACCCAGCGTGACTCCCAGCGTTATCTATATGTACTCCGCCGGACCAAAACTTACCAGCACTTCCAGGAAAACACCTCCTCCTTATTAATCAAAACAAACAAACAACGCAACCTTTCGACTTTCGTTTACTTTTTTAATTTCTTAATTTAACAAAGGGACGAACATAGTCACTTTTCGAGTTTTCTTTTTTCCAATTTTTTCCTTAGTTTTTTCTCTTGACCACCGTAAGCTTTTCTTCTCCTTTCTTTTTTTCTTTTTTTTTTAACTTCTTTTTTTTGTATAATTTTAATTTTAACAAATTTTACTTTTTTTTTGTGGGTCTTTTAAAAATCTCCGGGACAAGCGCCAAAACCGAATTTTTACTTACTGCTTTTTTTCTTTACTGCTTTTCTGCCTATCGAAAACGGAATGTCAATCACCGTACATCAAAAAAAACATTCACCCGTTCTCTCTTTCGCTCCCCATTCACGTCCACTTCGAAAACCGAATTCGAACTCGAAGAACTGCACGATCCACACCCGAATCGGGGCGTGTTCGAAAACTCACTTCTGGATCGTGCAACTCCTCCACCACCTTACCATCATACCACCTTAAAACAAATTATATTAAAATTACAAAATGATTAATTGATGGGGTGGCGGACGCACGTAACAACACACATCCGTCGGAACATCTGGGAGAAGAATATGTAGCGATTTGATAGTTTAGGATATTAGGAATGATCGTGAAATGGATAGGCGTTTGATATGAGCCGAATGAGAGTTGCATAGTATGCAAAATGCTTGGGATAATTGTGGTTTAAGATCAATCATTTGAACTAAGGTTTATTGACCGAATTAAGGCTTATTGCTTGAGATTGTGTGCGGTATTATTACATTATTCAAGAATTAATGTTAAATTTGTCGTATAATTTGTTCAGTTTCTTTTGCTTATCAGAGTTGAGCTTGTCAAACCTCCTGTTTAACCGGTGCTGTTGTCCGTTTTAAAAACTGTTAAGAAAGTCTTTGGGTAAAACATTTTACAAAAGTTCTTCAATCGCTTTGATGTTCCTCATTATTGCTTTCAATTCATAGGATTTATCCCTAATTTCCAGATTGAGCAGCTTTTTAGAGAACGAATGTAGGGTCCGTGTGTACTTCCTCTGTATTCTCGTGCTTCCAAACCGTATGTGTTTGATGTTACCTCTGATGTTTGTGAGGTGATCGGGAATTAAGAGTCTGCTTTAAGTTATTAAATATAATTCGTGATGGTACAATGGTATAATTCATGTTATCAGCGAGTGAGGTGTGTGCGTGCGGTTCTTAGTTTATTCCTTAGTAAGTATAAATGTTAAATTGGACCAAAATGTGTTGTGTTTCAGAACAGCAGAAATTATGAACAACAAAAAAAACAGAAAGAAGATTATTTTAAATTCACTTTAATGCTTTCTTGGAAAGATTGTCACCTTTACAGACCAGAACGAAAAGACAAAAACGATTTTTTTTAATTCACTTTCAGCATACAAAAAAACTACTTCTTTTTTACCACGATCTTTTAGGTCTCAGCTCCAAACGTTAACCAACGCACCTTGGTTTTTAAAAACTCTAGCACCGCAACAGCAACTACAGTCACTTATTTTAACAGCTCTTTTTTTTCTTTACTGCCGGAACAAACTGTTAAAAACAACCAAAATCTCCTCCCGCTATAGTATTTTTTCTGTTACTGGGACCAAGGAAATCGCCAATTTTATATTGTTCTCTTCTTTTGGAGATCCAATTGTTGTGTCTTTATCCGGAATGCCAAAGTTATGTGTGTAATGTTGACTAAAACCACCTCGCGCCAGGCTCATATTACCGTTGATCCCCGCGGAACTTTCTTTTAGGTATTCCATCGCGGGGCGGGACGAAGTTTACCTGTTACTCCGCTCGTCGCGTCGCATCTGCTGCATCATTTCACAGAGAATACCATTTGTTACGGACCATGCCTGTTTTGAACTAAGCATATATTCTATTACTCTTCCCGGAGTAACTGTCCGTCTCATACATCTCTCCAAAATCGTTTGTGCGGTCTCGAATCTCACGCACCCTGTGAGTACGTGTTCCGCATTTTCTATTTTGCCTTCGCAATACAAGCAGTATGGGTGATTCACATGCTTATACTTGTGCAAGTATTGCCGAAAGCATCCATGTCCTGATATTAGCTGAGCCAGGTGGTAATTCAGCTCGCCATGTTTTCTTTTCACCCATGTTTCAATATCAGGTATCATGGTGTGGGTCCATCTTCCTTTGGTGGACGAATCCCACCTTCGTTGCCATTCTCTTAGGTTTGAGAGCTCTAATTGTGACCGCATTCTCTGACGATTCTCTTGAGAGACTGTGGGGTTAGGTTGGTGCGCCGGCGTACGACACTGGGTTCACTCCTAACCACCATCCTAATTGTACACGAGAAATCAAGTCAAAGACAAAACCGCTGAAATAACACACCCGGATTCCACAAGGGGCAAACACTCTCAGGAACAGCAACACGGCAAATTGAAACACCGGTTTATTGTTTATTTTTATTTACTTTGCGGTTACAAACATTATTTGGATTGTTACTTATTTTACTAAATCAAAATTTTACACACACGGATTGAACATGCAAGGGACTTCAACTTTATTTTGCGGTTACAAACATTATTTGGATTGTTACTTATTTTGTTAAATCAAAATTTTACACACACGGATTGCACATGGACGTTTTAACCCGCCGTACCGATTCCGGTACGGTGGAGGACGAGCGACCCGACCGCACTGGAGATTGAATTGCGACTCAACGATCTTCATCTCATGCAGAGATGATTTCGCTAAGAAAAAAAGGAAGAGAGAGAAAAACTCTTCTCTTAAGGTGTGAATATATCCTTGCCAGCGGTTCGAGGTGCAGTTTGAGACGACTGAGGGTGCCGTGTAGGCAGTGCGGCGTGTTGACTAACCGCCGCGACTTGATATGGTGGTAGCTCAGACTGTGGGTCCAAGGTTTCCATAATCGAATCTGCCACCTTTGATAAATAGCCCAAACTTTGATTAGGTTGGGCCATTAATGCCGAGCGGACATGTTGAGGTAAATTCCTCAGAAAATGAGGCCTAATTAGATCATCCGATCATCGAACAAGAAAACCAGATCTCGTAATAAAGGTCATGGTGGTATGTGTGGGATCGTTCCGATAGATGCGATTCACACGTGCAGTGGAACGACGAAACAGGCAGGCGGCAAAGACAATAGGGGAAAATGACCAAATGCGCCGTTGGTAATGCGGGTCATTGTTTACACGATGCCTCGTCGCTATTTTCGACGTTAGGAGAAAAAGGTGCTAAAAGCAAATTGGATTTTTATGGCATCTCTGGCTGCAGCAAAAACCGGGTTCATATTTGCATTAGGAAATGCTGGAGAATTTGGTTTCGGCGTCTATTGCGCTAATTATATGCAGCTGCTTACAGTATTTAATTTTAACATTAGTGGCAATAGTAGTTTGGTAATAACACACATTATTTGCTTATTAGTTCTAACAGTAATAGTTGCCATATATATTATATAATATTTTTGCATGTGTGTCTGTATCTTACCATATTTTATATTTTTATTTATATGTTATGAATGGTTTTTGAAATGTGGTTACATTTAGTGTAGTGTATGTATATGTATTTATTTATTATATTAATGATTTTTTTATCTTTATATAATATGTTTTATTTTTTGACATTTGTTACCGTCGTCTATTTTTGTCCATATCGTTCTTTCATTTTATTGTGTGTATTTATTGTTTTTGATTTGGAGTAAGTAATCCGAATATTTTAAATTTGCAATACCTCTTGGGGGTAGGAATTGTTTCGGATTGATAGAGGACAGGAAGTTGGAGTTGTTAAGGATGGGGTTTTAAAAATACGGTTTTAGCCTATTATTGTGAATCACAACGGATCTTCGGCCTATTTTGATGGCCGTATTGCCTGGGCCCTTTATTGCTATGACTGGGAAGGGTCCCTTCCAAATAGATGTCATTTTGCCGTTACGATTTTCACTTTTCATCAACACCTTGTTTCCCACATGAAACGATTGTGGTTTCGTTTCACTTCCGGAGCAGGTGTTCGTCTTTAATGAACGACATTCCTCACACTGCTTTTTATGTCTCCTAATATCGGATAGCATAGCTGGCCACCAGTACCTTTGTCGTATTTTATTATACGATTTGGTGATGGTCTGATGTCCACCGGAAGGGGAATTGTGGTAAACCCTGAGTAAAGTTGCAATCTCATTGGGGTTCGTAATTTTTTCGGGTGTTTCGGGCTCCTGCAATAACTTTTTGTTTTGTTTATTTTGCGAGCGGGGAAGCGAGTTTGAAAGATTTGCTGGTAGAGTGTCTGTGATTTGATCAACATATGTATTATGACCACTTGACTCTTTGGTGTTCCTCTTTTTATAGTTACAATTTAACCTGAAAGATTTCCACTTATCTTGGGCTTACTCTTGTTTTCCTTTATAGTATTTATTTTCAGGTACCCTTTTCTCAACACTTGAGAATTTGATCGGCACACTAAATACCGTTGGATTCATTTCCGTTCGAGGAAATGTGATGCACTGTTTGGGGCCTTCCACATTGCAATTTTTCGACAGAAAATCGTTTCCAAGTAGTCCGTCTTCTGGTAGATCAGCCATACTGCTCACTACTTGAAACTTGCATGGGAGTTTAGACCTATTATTCAGTTGGAAGTTCACCTTGCAGCTTCCCAAGGTTCGGATACTTCCAAACGGCATCTGTAAGGTGCAAGCCTCTCGCCGATTAATATTAACGTCTGATTCCTTGAGATTACTTTTGGTAATCAGACTGATTTCAGCGCCAGTGTCCACTACTAGAGTTGTGTTTTTCTTAACTCCTACATCTATTGGTAGCTGGACAGTTGGGACGCTGGTTATTGGCGAGCATGGAGTTCTCATGTGGTAGCTCCTTTTTGCCACAGAGTGTTTTGATCTACTTCTTTCTTGTTCTGAAGGGGGAGAATTTTTAGAAAATTGGCATTGAATTCGCGATTCCCATTTCAGCTTTTGCTTACAGGAACCTATGTTGTGGCCCTGCTGGCCACAGAAGTCGCAAATCTGCCTTATATGCACAATCCTTTTTCCCTCCCTTAATCGCCAGCAATCACGGATATCGTGATTTATTTACTGACAGTGTGTACAAAAGGGTGTGTTTTTCCGTTTTACACACTCTTCATAGATATGCCCCCGTTTCTGGCAGTAGCTACAAGTTATTTTAATGATAGGGGCATCCTGTGTAATGGGTTGTGTGTAGGGAACTTCTTTGGGTTCAGGGGAATTAGGTTTAAGCTCTACAACTGGAGGATCCACCATTGTACCTGTAATTGGGTTAAATATCTGTGGAGAAGAATGGTATACTGGTGAAGATTGCGCACAAGAGAGTGAGTTCGACTGAGGTTTTTCAAGTTCTTCCAAATCTAACGTCCTTTGCATTAGAGTGTGAAGTGGTTCTGCGTCCATTAATAATAGAAATTGACGGTAGTATGGATTTAAAAGTCCACTTCTATACACACTCCTGGCAAAGTCATCTAGCTGTATTTTTATGCCCTCGGCGGACACGGAGCCATATCTCTTCTCCGCTGCCAGTGAGCATCTTTCCAACGTTTGCCTCAAACGTATTTGGAACAAGATGACTGCTTCCGCTGGGTTCTGTTTGGTAGCCAGTAGTTTATTGACCAAATCTTGGTAGCTTTCTACTGGCTGGTAAACTTTCCTCAGTAGATCCTCTGCTTCTTCAAAAGATGAAAACGGAGTGGACGCGAACAATGCAGATGCTTCCCCTCGCAACCTAGTAGGGAATATTTGCAGAAACACATTGTGCTCTTCCACTGGGAGACAATTCAAAACCCTCCTACTACAATCCAAAAATGTATGGAGTTCGGCACCTAAATGGGGATTACGTTCCCCTGAGAAGATGGGGATTAGTTGTGTTGACAACTTCGCAACCTTGGTGTAATCGACAGTCATTTTTGTTAACTTGGTTTGGTATAAAGAGAAAAGGGGGAAAAACAGTCTGCATATCCACAAATTCAGTTAATAAAGTGCTTGAAAAAGGATAACAAGGGGGTGTTTCTAGAACAAGGATAACCACTAGTTCAACAGTGTTTGTAATATTTATTAAGGTATTCTCAATGTATTGTTTTAATTTAATTTTTGGGTGTGTTTCATATATGTCCAGTTAGAAATACTTCCCAATTATTGAAAAATTTCCTTTAAACGACAGTGGAATACGGACAAATATAGAGATAAGTTATAAAACTAATTTTGGTTTCATTTTGTTTGTTTTTTGGGATAGGAAGGTGTTTGCAAATTCAATATCTGAGTCAAAACTTCATTTGTTACTTCTTATTGATATTGGGATCATTGATTTATTTATTGTTTTAAAGTGAAAATACTTCCCAATTATTGAAAACTTTCATTTGAACAAATATCGCGAAATACGGACAAATATAGGGACAGATGCAAAGATAGTAATATGTTGAGTTAAATGTATATATACAAGTGGAAATAGTGGATTTTATACACTGAAACAGAATGACAATCGAATCCTTTGTGTTTTCCCTTTTTAATTTATAAACCTGTAATATCTGGCAATGAGCTGTTAAGGTTTTGTTTCGAAATCTTTGATGAAAGCTGATTGCTATCATTTAAATTCAAATGAAAATTAAATTAAATAATTTAAAACGGAATTAATTAAATAATTTCAGTTATATTTATTAAGTTTCTTGTTACAACTATTGAGCAAAAGAGAATTTTCAAAAGTAAGGATTTAAATTACTTATCTTATAGTAAATTTGCTGTCATCTGTTGGTATATGCTGCAATCCTTTGTTGATCAGTTGTTCTTGTTGTTGCTAAGGCTGCTTCTGTTGATTATCTTTGTTACGGATGTTGAGGTTGTTTTTTTTAATTTGTTATTTTTCTAGTTCCTGTCGTTTTACTTGTATTTTGTTTGTGCTAATTGTTTCTTTCAGATCCACTTGCATTATTGGTTTCTACCTTCATTTTATTATTATTGTTTTTCTTTAACTTCTTTAGTTTATTGGTGTGTTATTTGTATTTGATTTTACTTCACTTTTTAGTTCATTTGTGTGTTTTTATAGATAGTTTTGACGGGTTTATTGAAATTTCTTGTTACTTATTTTTGGTTCACTTATGTCCCTTTTAATTTTAAAATCTTTTTTTTTGTAAATATATTTTATTATATTTTTGTTTTTTTGTATGTGGTATTAGTTAATTTTTTCGGTGAACTTTTTGTTTTGTCACTTTTATTTATTTTTTGTTTTGTCACTGAGTTTATGTGTTTATTATTTGTAAGTTCTTTTCCGATTCGGGATTTTCAAGCGCTTACGGGTTTACGATACTCAGGCTTCCTCGAATCCTACCGGCTGCGCCAATGTAATGACTTTAGGTATCTCTTCACCATACACCTGTGTACACTAAACTATTGTCAATCAAACACACTTTTCGCGGTTGTTTATTCCTTAATTTATTGCTATTTATTAAGAATTAAATCAATAGTTTCCTTTTTGCTGTGTAATTCACTTACATGCTTTATACACATATGCCGCACCCCTACACACTTCACAGTAGTATCAAAAACTTATATCCACAACACACACAAGAACACACTTTCTTTCATTCCGCTCGACGTCCGATCTTATTTAACGAGTCAACTCTCAAAAGGATATCACGTCGTGCACTCTTACAAAATCCCGTTCTACACGGATGGAATCGGGCCTCCTACTCTCGATGTCCGTTCTGGACGAAGTCTTCCAACCAACTCGAAAAAGTCTCCCGTCTCGGTCGAGATTCGTAAAATCAACTCTCTTAATGGCCGTCTCCGCCAAAAACGCGAAAAACCACCGTGTCTAGTTTTTTCTCCTTTTTCATTTCTTTTTTCGAAATCTGGTTCCTTCCGCCAGATCAAAGGATACTTCCTTTTTCCCGCCTGAACCTTTTTTCGGTATTAAACACAAAGAAAAATCAATAGTGTGTTTATTGCGCCTGTTGTTATCTTTAACCGAATGGGCAAAGATTTTTCCGTGGGAAATCGATTGAAAGAAAAGATCACTAGCGCCCAGGCGAACGTTCATTATGTGTTATTGCCTGTTGTTTGTTTTAACTTAGTTTTGTTAAAACGGAAACTGGCGCTGGTGGTTTTAATGGTTTTAGATAACCATTGTGCTGGCGCTCAATTTTTATGATACTCAATGGTTTTGCTTGAAGGACAGCATCTGGCCTGCACATTTGGCTCTTAGGGGTTGTTGTGGTGAACCCTTGGTTCAATGATTATATTTCCAAGTTTTTTATGTGAGCAAATTGAACGTTTAGTTCAATTTGCTTGGAGTTATATTGATTAGTGCAAATCGAACGTTTAGTTCGATTTGCTTGCTATCAATTTATGCGGGACGAGGTGTATGGGGTAATGCTTTAATTTAGCATTATGTCACATCCTTTAAGTGGATGTTTTTGGCGTGTATCGCCGTTAGTGGTGGAGACTAGCTCCAAAAGGGTAATTTTTATGGGATGGGTGGTTGTGGTCGTAACACGTCAGCCTATGTGCGAAGTTCACTCCCCTCATGTACGACTTATACTGTGCGGCTCCTGCCCATATGTGAGCTGCATACATTATAATGGAGGTGTTGACACTGGTTATGAGTTTCCTTATGTGGGGCCGGGGTCCTCCAACATTGTGCAGCAGTCTCGCTAAAACTTTGCATACTCTTGCCGTTTTTTCACTCGTTTTACTCAGGTGTTCCTTGAAGCTCAACCTATTTTCGACTATAATACCAAGATATTTAATATAAGGACTGGATCTGATTATTTGTGCTTCTATTTCCAAATCAAGGTGTTCAACTTTCTTGCGGCTGCTTATTAAAACTGCCTCCGTCTTATGTCCAGCTAGTTTCAGTCCGGCTATATCTAGCCAGCATTTAATGCTCTGGATTGCTTGGGAGCAAATATTCTCCAGGTCATCTAGATGTTTAGCTACGGCCACTATTGCCAAATCATCTGCATACCCTATGATTCTAATCCCCTCCGGTACATTGACCCTGAGCACACCATCATACATTGTATTCCATAACAGTGGACCTAATACAGATCCCTGAGGTACCCCCGCTGTTATTTGATAATCCTGTGGTCCCTGGTCTGTATCATACAGCAGTCTTCTATCCGAGAGATAGTTTGCTAATATACGCACCAAGTAGGGTGAGACTTGTAGATCGCGCAACGCTTCTAGAATCCGATTCCAATTCACCGAGTTAAACGCATTTTTAACATCTACCGTCACCACCGCGCAATATTACTTTGCACCCCCTAGCCATCGTGCTCCAACTATCGCATTGCGAGCGATGTCGCACACCACAGATAGTGCCTTACCAGTTGATCTTCGTTTCCGGAATCCGAAATTCCGGAACTTGTGAGTGAGTGTGAAATGCTGTATTATTGTTAATGTTAGCTTTTGTTGATAGTTACTATATGCTGTGGCTTTGGCCTATTGTCTGTACCTGGATATCTTTTAATATGGATAATTGTTGATGCTATATGTCCTGTTAGGTTATGTTTGGTCGGCAGACAAATGCAATCGTGGTCTGAGGGGGATGTAATTTACCGTAAAAGTTGTCGACGAGCACCACACCGTGATCACTTATCTACGGAGGAGTTCGAGAATCAGAACTTTTCACCTCTTTCCTCGGCCCACAGTGATTCCCGAGTCCGCTCTCGATCCGCTACTGCAACCGTTCTTTAGGAGAGGTCACCCACCGTTATTGGCCGGCCGTTATATCTTCAGAGACTGAAAGGTATTCAATTTACTGGTTACCTGGGAAATACTTGATTGATCCACTTGTTTCGCGTAGAAGCTCCTGTCCGGAATAGAAAACACAATAAACAATAAGGTATACAAAATATCTTTCCTATCGTTGACCATAAATGAACGCTTGTGTAAATACAAGGTTCTAAGAATTGTATCACACGCATCCATTTTTTATTTCAGCATGCAATTAGATTAAAGTGTCATACATTTCTAACGGTTACAGCGTTATCACTAATCTTTCGTTACGAAACAAAATTAATGGACGTAATAAATTATTGGTACTTTAACACAACTCCAAATTACATTCAGTTAACAAGAAAAACACTCCCGCCTCGTTTGAAACTTTGTAGTTATTGTTTAACGTAGTTCTTTCTTTTTTCTTTTCTTTACTATCTGGGCCCGACTCGCCTGAGTTTCTTTCTTCTAGACGTCTTTCTACAACCACGGCCACCTCTCGACTCTCCTCTTTCGAAGAGAAACGCGCCACACCTGTTCTTTCGGAATTCAAAATTTGACGAAAGCAAGATCGCACATTCGCAATGTTGGAATTCAACGAAAACAGGATCGCGCATTCGCTCGCGAAGACAATCCAAACCATGGATTGTGGGCTCTAATCTCGGCCGGGGCGGCGGCTGCTGCCGGTGATGTCCATCCGCTGATCGATGCTGGTCCGATGTTCTGTCCTCAAATGGGAGGATGCTTAGTTTGGTCTCGTTGGGGTGCCCGCGGCAGTCCGCAGCGTAGGTCGATGTATTCCCCGATGAATCTCTCATATAGATCGCGGAACTGGGGCTGGCGCTGGAACTTTCTCTCCAGTCGTCATAATGCAGCCCGGGAGTTTTAGTTTTTAGTGTTCGCAGAAAATTAATTATAGACTCGACGCCGAGGGAATGACAATCAATTCCTGTGTGTCCAACAAGCGTTGAACACACCTTCCACTAACAAGGGTTCGTGTTTTGTTGTGGGCAGAGACGATGACTCTACAGAAGTTGCAGAGATCCAATACGGCAACACAGCAATGGCGTCAGCAGTCTGATGCCTGAAACCAATTGAGTTATTAAGAGGAAAAGTAAACCAAATACCTAGAATTCCCAGCAATAATCCGCATCCAGGTTCCTCAAGAAAATGTGGGTTGTTGACTGTTTTATAAATGAACTTCATTCAATGGATTAATGGCTTACCGAAACTGGGGGTAATACTTCCTCCGTGTTGTATGATTGGCTAGTCGCAAACGTGTTGTAGCGTATAGTATTATAATTTATTATGGTCTTCAGTAGCTGGCTGGTGTACTTCCAGACGTTGTAGTCCTCGGTTGACTTATATATCTCCCTGTTGTGCTGCATGTACTATGCCCATGGTAGTCCACCGATTGTTGTGTTGTATAGTAATTGTTGTGTTGTATGACGTATATATAATTTGTGGTATCGCAATTTCAATGGTACGTACCTTGATAGTACCTTTCTCCCCCAGTACTCTCTTGTGCCGCCGTTATAGGCCAATGCACCTCTTTGAACCACCTTTTTATGCCAGGAGGAGGACTGATTATGAAGGTGTGTGGGTAGAAGTAGGTGTGCCAGCGTATTGTGGGGGTAGAAGTGTTGTTGCCAGCGTATGGCACTGATTCACTAATCCCCCTAACACTTGTCCACAGAAAAATTGTTCACCAAGAGAAGGGAAGATAAATAACACGGACTGGGGGTTCTTTTATTGATAATGTTTTTTATTTGGTTTCAACCGGAAGATCGTTTTAATTAGATTTGATGGTGATACCAGTCAATTTTTGCTACACAAAACTTATTTTTATAATGGAATCTTTAATAATCACTTAATTACTCTATGGACAAAATACCGAACAGAACTAATTCTTAGCAGCAAGACGACTCTGGGACGTGTGCGCGCTTAAGAGATTGATACTCGACTCACTCTAATTTTAGCTATTTAATTTGGACTAGTGCGGCAGCGTGACTGCGCGCGATGGTGATTGAATAGTGACTGGTGTGAATTAGGGCGGAAATCGTGATTTCTGCTTTTTACACATGGATCCGCCAATGGTAAGCATGCCCTCTTGTGCGTTCCCCAACTCACCACACTCACCGAGGTCGAAACGTACTTGTGTATTCGTTCGACGTCGATGGGCGTAGCCAGAATGGTGAAATCAAATGGGAAAGCACAATAACCCAGGGTTGATCTGGCTTAGTGTGTGTGTGCGTCAGTGCCGTGTATGCATATGATCTCTTAGGTCATCGCAGTATAACAAGACAGAAATACGAGAGAGAGAGGAAAACCTAGCTAAGGTTATTCGCCTGCAAAAAGAGATCTTGATCCCAAGCGAATGGGTGATCTGGGAACAGTCAATAGGACGCTGCGTCGGCTGGGGATATAATACCATAGGGGAAACTCTGTGGAATGTTCGGTAAATACCCAAGCCTATGGACGATGATGCAACCGCGTCGCTTGGTTTGACTTGGTTGTTGCTAACCAATACGAATGGAATTTCCGGTGGAAATCCCATGGTTAGAGCAATAGTGTTGCCGTATGGCGAAGATTGTAGCTAAACTCAATTATGCGTTATCTGCATAGAATAAAGAGTTTAGCTATGCGTCCTTTTGACATGTTTTACAGGGTAATAACTTATAAAGGTAATGGGTAGGTATTGTGGTTGGAATTGTGGGATGTTTCTCCTATAGGATAAAGAAACCCCTACAGTATGGCACGCGGTTCACTTTAATCCCCGACTATGTTCTGCTGCAAATTGTTCACTAAAGGAAGATTGGATATTTAAACTCACTGGTTTGTTGCTTCGATGTTACTCCGTTTTTATTGTGCTGTTTTTACAATTGAACTTAGAACTTATAGTTAATATTACTAGATTGGATTATATACATTTTCTTTTTTTGTTGAAACACTTCAATATTGTTCACATGCTTTATATAATTTTATATCAGTTGGATCACTTCAGTATTGTTAAAATGATTTATGTTTTATATAAGTAAGAACACTTCGATATCGTCAATTCGATTTATATACTTTTCCTTCCGACCACGGGGGAGATAGGACAGCGATTGCTCGATGGTGATACGCATACGCATACCCGCAGGCTACGGGTAGCGGTGGCGCAGAATCGACCGGCTCGATCTATGGATGGAAATCGACTGGATCTAAAAGGGATGAACTTGGGTAATTTTATTTTTCGCACTTGGCAACCAAAAGACAACATACTTCTGCTCTCTCGTTGCCACGTTCTTCGATGTGTGGTAGGTTACATCGGTAAACTGATGATCGAAGAGAGCGGGAGAATGAGAGAACAGAAACTCGATGTATTTATTACTTGGGGTAGATTGGGTTGTATGTGCATGCATCGATGTAGTTCTGAGTGGCACCCATTGACCTAATTCGGTAATATGGTGAGCTCTCAGAGTTCATTGATCTGTACGAAGACAGAACTGTGAAGGAGGAGAAAACTAAGCTGGTGCCATTCACCTGCTAAAAGAGAGCATTGATCCTCAGTGAATGAAGTGTCTGGAGAAAATGGGAAGGACGCTGACTTGGCTAGGGAAATCTGATCATGGGAACTAGCTTGAATGCTTTAATAATTTCCCTAGCGGTCGCAAGATTAAGTAACCGCCGTATGATCAGACTATGCCGTTGCTAACCGATATGATACGATTTCCTGTGGAAATCTCATGGGTTAGCGAAATGGGGTTGCCGTATGGCGAAAAAATAGTCAAACTCAATTATGCATTATTCTGCATAGGATAATGAATCTAGCTATGCGTCCGTTTAACATGTTTTGCAGGTGGAATAGCCTATAAGGGGAATGGGTAGAAATGACGTGCTGAAAGCGGTCGAAATTAGGACGGTCGACCTCGAAACTAGCGAAAGCCACCACCGTCGAACAAAACGGGTTTACACACCAACTGCATCTCAATTCGAAATGCAGCTCAGTTGATCGAAACCAAAATCAAAGCTGGAAAGAAAAACAAGGAACGGCACGCACGCAACACTTTATTCAATTTTTATTGTTCCTTATTCTTTCCATTTCATTCAAAGTCTTATACACTGACTATGGTTTCCAACTAATTCTTTACTCTAAACACAATATGTTTCAATTAATGTCTTATTCCATTTTTAGTATTCTTACTTCACATCTATTAGTTTTAGCCTATTAGTGTTTACTTCACTTTCATCTTAATTCCAATATCGATTTAACAATTCGTTTCAGTTGCTCATCTTTTTACACCTATTCGTCTTGACTTATTATTCTTAAATTCACTTTTAACTTAATTCCAATTTCGTTTTAACAATTCGTTTCAGTTGCTCTTCCTTTTATATTAATCTTAAATTCACTTTTAACTTAATTTCAGTATCGCTTAAACAATTCGTTTTAGTTGCTCTTCCTTTTACACCTGTCCGTTTTTGACTTATTAATCTTAAATTCACTTTTAACTTATCTCCAATTACGTTCTTGCATTAGTTTCAATTCCACTTCCTTTATGCCTATTAGTTTTGTTGAGTAATCCGGGCGTGCTGCCGGTACCCAGCAATATTTAATTTAGTAGTTACCGTAATTAGGTACTTACCTCCGGGCCGAATTAACAGATCTCTTTACTTTTGGTTATATTATTTTATTTAAGGCGGACTGCCTGGTGGTCGTATACTAACTGGCTGCCGGTTATTGACTGCGCCGAAACCAAGGTGGGCCGCCCTTTTTATATTATTTCAGATCGAGGTTTGCACACAAGTATGCATTTAGTATTGGAGTACAAACCCGATCTTTGTATTAATAAAAAGGTTAGTGATTAGGTCAATGTGCGGCAGATTAGGTTTAGGTTTCACCCGTCGCACATATGCCCTGCTATGGTAGAAGGGATGAGTGGATGGAAAAGGTAAGTATGGAATGGGATAGTTTAGGGGTTTTAGGTAAGTGGTTATTTGGGATAGGTGGTAGGTAACGGAGTTGTGAATCACAACAGTTTTTAGCTTTTTAATCTTTCAACCACTTTTAACTAGTTTCCATTAACCTTCTAACACTTCGTTTTAAATCCTCTTCATTATCTTTCTCCCTCGACCAACCACTGACTGCTACCTCCCTTATTAACCACCAACTTTCGTCACCTCGGCGTCAACATCTCCCAATGACGATAATGCAATTACCTTTTGCAGTGACCCAATTTCCGGATTTTAACTGTAATTTGTAATTGCCTTTTTACTGCGGCGTCAGCCGATATTTCTTCATCGCTTTACGCCACAGTTCAATATCCGTCGTTGCGAATTGACCCAATTAGTTCTTTTATGTTTTGTATGCAATTAATTGCTTTTCCGCGATTTGTTAATTGTTCCGGAATATGCAATTAATTGCTTTTGCATTATTGGGCAATTGGTTTTGGGATATGCAATTAATTGGTTTTGTATGATTTGGTTATGCTGAGATGTGCAATTCATTGCTTTTGTAATATCTGGTAATTGTCTTGATGACACCCCGGCGATCTGGCCGCCGTGGAGCTTGGGGCTTGTGCCCCTTTCCGAATCCGGGTTGGTCGTGGTCGTTGTGGTATGCAGCAGGTTGTGGTGCCGCCCTTGGCACTGTCGGCATCTGGCTGTCGATGGGCAGTCACGAAGTAAGTGCCTTCCTAGGCAGTTAAAGCAAAGGCCCTGTTTGGTGACGTGCGACTTTCGCTCTTCCGGGCTGAGGAGCCGGAATCTCTCACACGATCCGATGTAATGATCTGATCTGCAGACTGAGCAGCGGGTAGGTGGTGAG
The DNA here is from genome assembly GCA_963931805.1 of Microdon myrmicae. Classification (NCBI taxonomy): domain Eukaryota; kingdom Metazoa; phylum Arthropoda; class Insecta; order Diptera; family Syrphidae; genus Microdon; species Microdon myrmicae. The sequence goes on from OZ007500.1 coordinate 44,871,100, forward strand.
GCAGTGTGCACTGAAAGGCGAGCTTTGGCGTTGTGCTCCGTCTGGCCGGATCTGTTGCGCTGGGGTTGATCGATGGCGGTCCGGGGCAGCTCGTCGAACTCCAAGGCTTCGATCCTTGTCTTCAAGAAGGCATCGAGCTGGTGGTACGTGGGTGGCTGGTTGGTGTTGCCTTGCACCGTTTGCCAGTCACGAGCGGTGCGGGACTCCATGCGCTGTGTTGTCAGGTGAACCAGTATGTCATCCCAGGCGGTCACGGGGCGGCCGAGCGCATCCAAGGTTTCGACTGCGTCATTCGTACTATCGCGGAGATGGCGCAGCAGATTCCTTTACGACGGCCGGTACCTGGAAGAGGGTACTCGAGGCAGATTGGACCAATGCACGAGTGTTGTCGAAATACTCGACCAACTTGTTCCAAGCTCGATGGTAATTCTCCTCCGTGACGGGAATGTTTTTGATGGCCCGGTCGGCGTCGTCGTGGAGGCTCGACTTCAAGTAATATAGTCGTGCGACATCACTAAGATCAGGGTGATCCGCCACTACCGCCTGGAACAGGTCCTTAAATGGTCGCCATTCCGAGTACTTCCCGGAAAATGCCGGCAGTTGCACTGGCGGCAGCTTACGGAGATTGGCGCGGGGTGTCACCGCTGCAGCCGCGGCTTTGGATGTTGTCGGCGGTTCAATATTGAGGCCACGAAGCTCTTCGGCGAACTTCATCATTTCCTCCAAGTAGATCTCCTCGGCTGACTCGAGGAAATCCCCAGTGAAGTAGCGGTGGCCCTTAGTCTCCGGCGTCACCAGCTCCAGGATATCGTCGTGCCGTCTACGGATCTCCTCCCATTTGACCTGTAAATTATGTTTGCGGGTTTCCGCAGCACTTACCGTCGATGGCCCTCGCTTCCTCAGATTGCTGAATGCGCGCGACATCTGGCCCTGTGCCGCGTACAGCGCGGCGATTTGTTTCTCCATCGCTGACATCGTCGTTGTGGCTAGAGATGTTCCGATACACTGTTGGTTTGTCCACAATTAGTCAGTGGCAAAGGATGCCACCACTTTTTCTTTTATGTCGCGAACTGTGCGGCGACGAGTGGATCCAAAAGGCACTGGATCCGGCTCGAAGGACCAAAAAAAATGTAGAAAAAAGTCGTTGTAGGCAGCGAAGAGGAAGAACAAAACCAAACTTTGTATAATGATGAAAATGTTATGCGTCGCAAATCCTCGACGAGACAGCAAACTTTCGCCTCAATCAGAGCACAAAACTTTTCTAGCTGTCCTTTTCTGTCGGCTATTAATAAACGCAATATAGTCATACCAAATTTCGGTCATTTTAATCAACACTAACTGAACAACTTTAATTTTAACTGCTGCAATTTCACCGCTTATCTTTTGTAAACATCGCTAACTTCCTTCTCGGTGGCAATCCGCCAGATGGTCCATGACAGCTGCCGCGCAACTGGTATACCGCGACTGTACTAGATTTCTCCAGCACATCCAACTGCCAATTCGCAACAATTAACAATAACCATTTGGACAAATAAAAAAACAACTCAAGCAGTTAACCGATGTTTTGTTTTACCGAGTTCGTGGAACAGTAGATGGAACCAGATGCTAACATTTATTAATTAGTTATCAAGTCTGTGTTGATTATTGTTGAGTATTGTTGAATATTTAGTTCAATTTGGAAATACTTACTCGCCTGGTCTTCTCCCTTGGTTTGGCAAATAAGGTCTTTTCCTTTGGTTTGGCAAATAAGGTCATCTCCTCCTGGCTTTTTTCCTCTTAATTGATACAAGACTTTCTTACTTTAAACTTTATTGTTTTTAACTTGACACTTTATTGTTGAAATATACTGGGAATGTCCACCCCTTATGTTTTGAACACTTTGACGTTTTTTAAACAAGAAGACCCGCTGTACAGTTTCGATGGCCGCAGCCTTCTTGTTTATTACTTTACACTGCGCCGCAACTGTTTTGCACACCTCTTTTTATACCCAATTATTGGTAAGTTAATGCAGATGATGTAACCTATTCGGAGGTTATTCGCCTGTCATACGCCATTGGCAATATTCAGTAATCTTTTACTTGCTCTGCAAAAAAATGCAACGACAAATAATTGAGCAATTACTTAATTGCTTTCAATGCGGAGAACCAATTATAGGAAATTGCCGCGTGTGCCAATCGTATCATACGATTAATTGCGCCCCACTGCTGTGTTCGCTACTTCGCCGAACTCAGCACTTTTCCGACGCTCAATTGGTCGGTGGCCTTTGTCGACACCGCTTGTGATCGTATATCGTGTATCACACTTGTAAACATTTGTATTTGTAAAATGAGACCGTGTAGGTCCGTGGACAGACGCTTGCTTGATTTTTGTAATACGAATCAGAATGCAGTGGCCTTGCGGAGTGGGTCAAGTGTATGATTGATACATGATAATTGGCTTTGGAAGGTGGGTATGGATGGGTAATTATCGCAACGTATGCGATATGAATTAATTGCCTGTGGAGAAGGCGTTGCTTCTGAATGAATGCGAATTTTAATTGTATGCATTGTATTGCTTGTTTGGCGCAAGGCTAATAACCTTGCCCGGAAAAACAAATTATTATGGAAAATTTAACAAGCCTCGGGACTTGCTAAAAAAGGCCAAGGCCGGATCCCCGTTGTAGTGCCGAATGATGATGATTGTATTGCTTATGGGGAAAGCGAGTATTGCATTGTATGCAGAATACTTTGAGGATTGATCATATAGATGGAATCAAATTAATAAAATATTATAATGATTGAGAAGGGGTGTAGAGAGCGGTGTAACAGCAGTATCGACTCTCCTTATGCCATACGGAGGATTTTTCTACAACGGTACATCTTACAAAGGAAAACTTTCTGGGGGAAGTGTTGTTGTATTTAGTGTATAATATTTGGGACTTTGTGGCAACCAAATATTAATCTATTTGGATAGGGATTGTAGGTTTTAGGGTTTCTGTTGTGTGTCAGCATGGCCACAGGTTCACACAAACCTTCTCCTCCTTTACCGTTTCACTGTGCGATCGATAATGTAGGACTGTTTAATTTATTGATTTTCCTAGAGATTTCTTCGTACTCCCTTTTCGAACGGGACTACGAATCCTCTGACTCCGAATTCAACGAACGAAAAGTAAATTTGGAAGTAACGCAATTTGAAAGTCAATAGGTATTTATTGAAAGTAATACTTGATATTTATTGTTTAAAGTTTTGACATTCTCCAACGGCCGCACTATTTCGACTCATTTCTCGACGTTTCATGTGGAGGGCGCGACTTGCCTCTGTTATATAATCTATCCGACGGTCGTGCTTCCTCGTTACAGTGAGGGAAGAGCATGGAGGTTTTTATGTTCCGGTTATTTTTTTTTTTTTGTTTATTTATTTTACTTATTCATTTTGTTGCAATCAAAACACAAAACTGTATCTATTAGCATTAAGAAAAAAAAAATACAAACTGTTTCTATTGGACCCTAATAAAACAAAATCTCTTTAATCGCTCGCGACGTCCGACCGTTCGCGTTGATAGTTATTTTTCCACTGCTTGCAAAAAATACCAAATTCTCTCTTTTGCGTTTCCTTTCGTTAAGTTTCCTTGATAAATGAAGTCGAATCTGGCGAAAAAGGGTCATCTTCCTCTCCAGGTACCTGAAAGCCGGCAACGCATGAGTGTCTTTTGGCCAATCACAATCGAGCAGCTGCTACGGTTGCTCGATTTTGGTTTATGGCTTGTTTTTCCCAACATATAGCCGACATAAACACCCGAACATGTCAATACGCATAGCTGAGGAACATTTCCCCATATGCGGCAGGACATGTTCAACCTTGCCTTATCGGCAGACCCATCAACCGAGTATGGGATTGAACATGAATACGATTGTTATTTAAGCAATCGCACTCATGACCATGCCACATGTACCACCACATGAACCCTAACCCATTGCCTTGGCAAACATATCTTGGATCGACCTAGAAATCACAGAGAAATCTATTGCCTACAATTCCATGGCTCTAGCCTTCATGTACAAGCATTTAATTGTACAGCTGCATGACCAACTACATGATCCGTTGTCTTATCGAGGAATGATCGCAGCATCGGTCATGTCTAATGATGCGTTGTCTAAACAACGAACAGCCACTATTCTCACGCTGGCTATTCGAAACGAAATGCTTCTGTATACTCAACGTAAACAGAAGAAGCTATTTTTGCCTGCATGGCAGCATTCCTGTTCTTATTTAATGCCTAAAATAAACATGCACCCAAATCTTGTACCCTTTGTCGTCGCAGCAAAGTTCTGTTGACATAACACCAACAGACAATTTTATCCCCTATCGCTGATGATGCCCGGGCAGCCAGCCGGATATTCGGATTTCCTTTTGTGCACCTTCGCACCCCCGTTGATCCTCGCCTTCGGCGAATGGATTTTCAACTTTACCGTACGGTCATACCGTGGATCGTCTTCACGAGATCCTTGTACATTTCACAAATATATTATTAAACTTTTATAATTTTGTCTATTTCACAAACATATTATTAAACTTTTATAATTTTGTCTATTTCACAAGTATATTGTTAAACTATTATAATTTTGTCTATTTCACAAGTATATTGTTAAACGTTTATAATTTCGTCTATTTCACAAATATATTTGTTATATATGTTAGAATAGTTTTTTAATTCGTCGTTTTATTGAGAAAACACTGTATTGTTATAAGTCGCCACTGTAGTCACCTTTGTCGACACACCACACAACACTCTTTGTTACGATCGCTTCGGATCCTTAATTTATTAATATTAAAAATTATTAAATTACCACCTACCTTGATTGTAGCGCTGCTCACGTTGATCACTGTTGTCCCTCGGATGTTGGACTCCGTTTTTAGTTGTTGCGCTGACTTCTTGCCTCGGATTTTGAAATCCGGCTCGAAGGACCAAAAATGTTCGCCCGTTGGGCAGCCAAACTAACTCCAGCAGTTACCTTGACAGCGTGTTTGCCCACGGAGAATAGCCAGACCGAAAATCCATTCACTACGTTTGATACAGCCGGAGCCCTGTTTTCTTTGTAACAGCAACCCTTTGTTTTCGCCTGCGCCCCGTAGTTGAATCGTCCGAGAATCTGCCTAGAGGTGGAGATCCTCACGAAACCGAAGTTAAACGATGAACACTAAAGAATCAAAACAATAAAAAAAATGGCAAGTTTTTTTTTACTATTTTAAATTATATTCACAATTTAAAAACTTTGACAAAGATGATTATATTTGGACAAAAACTGAACAACTTTTTCTTCATCTCACGAAGACACAAAAACTACCGCAGGTAACAGCAAAAAACCGCTCACATCCATGTTTCAAAACACCGGTCCATTCCAAAAAACAACAGGTTTTTCCTCGTCTTGTTGAACCGTTTTTGCGGCCACAACCAGAGTCCGTTTTCTTCCGAAGGTACTGAAGAGCAGATGACGCTGATCGCTGATGTAGGGTATCATTATCAGGTTGTTGAATTGGATTTGGTTGTTGGTGTTTTTTTTTTTTTGTTGGGATTGATTCGGATGTTGAGGATTATCGCATTCATTTTCGGTTATTTTTAAATGAATGGACGTGAACGCATTTTCTTTTAGTTGTTGTTTGGCTCATGTTGCTTGGACTGCAACAATATTATTAAACTTTTATAATTTTTGTAAAGGGCACTCATGTGAACGTTGTGTGGAGTTACCTGCTGCACTATAACTGGTTGGCCCTTTTAAGTCCACGCTGCTAGTCGTACTCAAGTATCAGCCAATTTGCTTCCTTTTTCTTAGCTTCTTTTTAATGTTAATTTATTTTTTCTTTAGTCGAAAAGTCGAATTTGCACACAAGAAAAGGAACAATTCTTTGACATGATCAACTACTTGCTTACGCAGACTTTATTTTACTGACTTCTAACCCACGCCTACCCAACAACAGGTACTCTCCTCATGATCGGTCGTTTTCGATTAATTTCGGCGGTTATTATGTAACACTCGCTGGAAGCATTAGGTTACGTATCCTGGTATCAACATTAATTATTTAAAGTTATTTATTTGGCACCGGCAGTATCCCACCGGCTTCATCAAATTGTAATGTTATGTTATTTGATATTTCCCGATTTGATGTGGGCTGATTTGTTCTGCATCGAGCTCATCCTCGACGAGAACAGCAAATGTAAACTGGCCTCCGACACAACGCCACACTGGGCACAAATAAAAACACATTGAACAAATACAAATGTGCAAATAAAAAACACTTCCCGTAGAAGGCGTAACCAATAAAACATGACAAATGAATTTCAACCGAGGATCGTCTTCCCGAGATCCTTACTTTATTTAAAAACTGTACAAAAGAAGTACTAGAAAAATTCTTCTTGTTCGAAAAAACGTTAAACATACTGTCAAAAGTAACAACTGAAAAACAAAACTGTGTGCAACAGTAACAACTGAAAAACAGCCCTTGCTGTTCTTTGGGCCCAGTGAAGAGTCAAAATAATTAGGGGTGTGTTAAGGTTTGTGGTCTTTATTTTATTTTAAGGAGAACTTATTTATTTATACTATAATTTTTTTCAGAGTAGCAGGCCCGCTGTACCAATGCAGGGCTGCAGCCTGTTACTCTATTTTTTGACTGTTCCTTTAGTCCATTTGCAACCACTCTTTATATACCCGAATATGGGCGTAAAAGTGCAAACGATGCGCTTCATTCAGTTTGGACTTCGATCCACAATGTATGACCCATATTGAGTCCAATTGCCTGGTACGAGTCATCCGCATTTCTTAATTATCATTGCCACTTAATTGCCCTACTTAAGGTGCAGCGGCGTTGGGTTAAGCAATAACTTAATTGATTTTTGCATTTGACCAAACCAATCAAAGTGCAATGGCCCACGTTCAAGCCATTCGTATCGTTCGATCGATTTGCGTTTCGTTGCTATGTCTGGCTTTTCGCAGATCTCAGCAATTCGATCGAAGCTAGGTTAAGTGGTCGCTAATTGCTTTTGAAGGCGCCGGTACTGTGACTTGTGTGACACCTGTTCTCGGATATGAAGAAAAAAATGCATTCGTAATATGAGACCGTTCGAAAATGCCATATGCCAAGTGCAGAGCTAGTTTTCAATACGAAACAAAAGAATGCATTTAGCGTGTAGCCTTGGGAAGCAAGAATGCGTCATGCGATATTATATGTGAATTGTTATGATTGGATTGCTTCGTGTGCAATATGAATACGAATTGATGATACGCGATAAGCGTGCAGCATTGGAAAGCGAATATGCGTCATAGGTGGGCAATTAATGAGTATTGCAACATGTGCGATATGAGCATTAATTGACTGTGAGTTGAGGATGATTGCATTGTGTGCGTTGATGAATTGTGGAGTTTATATAGCGGGATGCAACAACAGTTCCAATCGCTTCATCCTAAGTGTGGTGTTAAAACCGCAATAGAACTAAGTTATTGTAAGTTCTACATATATGTGTTGCATAAGAATATATATTGTAATAAATAACAGGGTGGCGCAAAATGAGCGTTATGGTTTGAATTATTTATTCATTCAAACTTGCAATGGTTCTTACTGTTATATCGAAGTTTGACCTCCGATACAAACATTTAAATAATCGGTTATCGGAAGGCTAATTGGGTTAAGACGTTATACTAGTTATTGGTATGTTATTATTGTAATGAAATATCTGAGCGTAACCCCAGATATTATTATTTGATTATTAAAATGTAACACCTGAGCGTAACCTCATATGTTATCATTTGTTAATTAGTTATTTTCAATTTTGGGAATTACTTACGGTGTAATGCGGTGTGTCTCCTGGTTTATTAGCCGACTCTGTGTTGCTGTGGTCCGGAGTTGAAACAGGTTTTTATTTCTTAACTTGTCACTTTATTTGTAGTAAAAGAAACGGGAATATCCATCCCTTGGTACAGTTGTTTTGTAATTTTAATATTTTGTAAATTTAGGAACAATACTGGTATGTAAAGTACTATTATCACTTTTACACTTTACCCTATAGTAATTTACTAGCAAGAAGACCCGCTCTACTTACGGATGACCGCAGTCTTCTTGCTTTCAATTACTGAGTAACTTACAACTCACTTGCAGCCACTTTATATACCTGTTATGGTTCCCGCTGGGGGGGTCTTTTTCCTCGGAACCTCGGGGCACCTTGTTATGGTTCCGGCTGGGGGTCTTCTTCCTCGGAACCTCGGGGAACCTTGTTATTGTTCCGGCTGGGGGGTCTTTTTCCTCGGAACCTCGGGGAACCTTGTTATGGTTCCGGCTGGGGGTCTTCTTCCTCGGAACCTCGGGGAACCTTGTTATTGTTCCGGCTGGGGGGTCTTCTTCCTCGGAACCTCGGGGAACCTTGTTATTGTTCCGGCTGGGGGGTATTCTTCCTCGGAACCTCGGGGAACCTTGTTATGGTTCCGACTGGGGGACTTCGTCCTCGGAACCTCGGGGAACCTTGTTATTGTTCCGGCTGGGGGGTCTTCTTCCCCGGAACCTTGTTATGGTTCCGGCTGGGGGTCTTCTTCCTCGGAACCTCGGGGCACCTTGTGGGGCTTTTCAGGGCCCGAAGAGCCATGCATCGCTCGATCCCCACTATTCCAGGCGATCGACTTACCTCTCGGTCGAACTTCAGCAAGGTTGCGTAACCTTGCTACGGCATTTACCCCCAGCCAAATCGCTGGAATTAATACGGTTACCAATCGGATAACTGTTTTGAATTTCTGTTAGGCAGCTTACCTTTTCTGTAGGGGTTTTCCTTCCAAACCCCTTTTTTCTCCAGCACCACCCCTGAAAACATTAAATCCACGGCAAAGCTTATCACCTTGCCGTGGCATCGAAAACTCACCCTCGGCCAGACATAATTTCCTAAAAACATTAAGCCCACGGCAAAGCTTATCACCTTACCGTGGCATCGAAAATTCACCCCCGAGACGTACATCATTCCCTAAGAAACATTAAGCCCACGGCAAAGCTTATCACCTTACCGTGGCATCGAAAATTCACCCCCGAGGCGTACATCATTTCCTAAAAAAAAAGCATAAGTCCACGGCAAAATCGTCACATTGCCATGGCATCTGAAATCCTATCTTTAGGCATACGTTCTGCCAGGGCAGCTTGTTTCCATAGCCTTATGCTATGGAAACAACATCAACAAAGAGTTCCTTGTTGACTCGTTTATTTGTTTGCCCATGGCACTTCTCGCATGCGGCCTTTTGGTCCCATTGATTTGCTATCGCCGACAAGGTTTCTGCTGACGCAAACCAAACATGTCCCCGATTACCAGCAATCGCTGGCTTCCAATTATCGGTCCCCACGTTCAGAGACCGCAATCAAGCAGCGATCAAGATGCAGCCAGAAAATGTTTACTTTCAACATCTGGCAATGGCTGCACCCTATGTTCGTTGCAATGTTTAATCATCGGCAACCGAAATGATGATTTATGGCCTCCCATTAGGATGACCAAATCATCGGTTTGTATGTATCAGTAATCTTTTACTTGCTCTGCAAAAAAATGCAACGACAAATAATTGAGCAATTACTTAATTGCTTTCAATGCGGAGAACCAATTACAGGAAATTGCCGCGTGTGCCAATCGTATCATACGATTAATTGCGCCCCACTGCTGTGTTCGCTACTTCGCCGAACTCGACACTTTTCCGACGCTCAATTGGTCGGTGGCCTTTGTCGACACCGCTTGTGATCGTATATCGTGTATCACACTTGTAAACATTTGTATTTGTAAAATGAGACCGTGTAGGTCAGTGGACAGACGCTTGCTTGATTTTTGTAATACGAAGCAGAATGCAGTGGCCTTGCGGAGTGGGTCAAGTGTATGATTGATACATGATAATTGGCTTTGGAAGGTGGGCATGGATGGGTAATTAGCGCAACGTATGCGATATGAATTAATTGCCTGTGGAGAAGGCGTTGCTTCTGAATGAATGCGAATTTTAATTGTATGCATTGTATTGCTTGTTTGGCGCAAGGCTAATAACCTTGCCCGGAAAAACAAATTATTATGGAAAATTTAACAAGCCCCGGGACTTGCTAAAAAGGCCAAGGCCGGATCCCCGTTGTAGTGCCGATGATGATGATTGTATTGCTTATGGTGTATTGCATTGTATGCAGAATACTTCGAGGATTGATCATATAGATGGAATCATAGGATGATGGAATCAAATTAATAAAATATTATAATGATTGAGAAGGGGTGTAGAGGGCGGTGTAACAGCAGTATCGACTCTCCTTATGCCATACGGAGGATTTTTCTACAACGGTACATCTTACAAGGGAAAACTTTCTGGGGGAAGTGTTGTTGTATTTAGTGTATAATATTTGGGACTTTGTGGCAACCAAATATTAATCTATTGGGATAGGGATTGTAGGTTTTAGGGTTTCTGTTGTGTGTCAGCATGGCCACAGGTTCACACAAACCTTCTCCTCCTCTACCGTTTCACTGTGCGATCGATAATGTAGGACTGTTTAATTTATTGATTTTCCTAGAGATTTCTTCGTACTCCCTTTTCGAACGGGACTACGAATCCTCTGACTCCGAATTCAACGAACGAAAAGTAAATTTGGAAGTAACGCAATTTGAAAGTCAATAGGTATTTATTGAAAGTAATACTTGATATTTATTGTTTAAAGTTTTGACATTCTCCAACGGCCGCACTATTTCGACTCATTTCTCGACGTTTTACGTGGAGGGCGCGACTTGCCTCTGTTATATAATTTATCCGACGGCCGTGCTTCCTCGTTACGGTGAGGGAAGAGCATGGAGGTTTTTATGTTCCGGTTATTTTTTTTTTTGTTTATTTATTTTACTTATTCATTTTGTTGTAATCAAAACACAAAACTGTATCTATTAGCATTAAGACAAAAGAAAATACAAACTCTTTCTATTGGACCCTAATAAAACAAAATCTCTTTCGTTCGCGTTGATAGTTATTTTTCCACTGCTTGCAAAAAATACCAAATTCTCTCTTTTGCGTTTCGGTTCGTTAAGTTTCCTTGATAAATGAAGTCGAACCTGGCGAAAAGGGGTCATCTTCCTCTCCAGGTACCTGAAAGCCGGCAACGCATGAGTGTCTTTTGGCCAATCACAATCGAGCAGCTGCTACGGTTGCTCGATTTTGGTTTATGGCTTGTTTTTCCCAACATATAGCCGACATAAACACCCGAACATGTCAATACGCATAGCTGAGGAACATTTCCCCATATGCGGCAGGACATGTTCAACCTTGCCTTATCGGCAGACCCATCAACCGAGTATGGGATTGAACATGAATACGATTGTTATTTAAGCAATCGCACTCATGACCATGCCACATGTACCACCACATGAACCCTAACCCATTGCCTTGGCAAACATATCTTGGATCGACCTAGAAATCACAGAGAAATCTATTGCCTACAATTCCATGGCTCTAGCCTTCATGTACAAGCATTTAATTGTACAGCTGCATGACCAACTACATGATCCGTTGTCTTATCGAGGAATGATCGCAGCATCGGTCATGTCTAATGATGCGTTGTCTAAACAACGAACAGCCACGATTCTCACGCTGGCTATTCGAAACGAAATGCTTCTGTATACTCAACGTAAACAAAAGAAGCTATTTTTGCCTACATGGCAGCATTCCTGTTCATTATCTAATGCCTAAAATAAACATGCACCCAAATCTTGTAGCCTTTGTCGTCGCAGCAAAGTTCTGTTGACATAACACCAACAGACAATTTTATCCCCTATCGCTGATGATGCCCGGGCAGCCAGCTGGATATTCGGATTTCCTTTTGTGCACCTTCGCACCCCCGTTGATCCTCGCCTTCGGCGAATGGATTTTCAACTTTACCGTACGGTCATACCGTGGATCGTCTTCACGAGATCCTTGTACATTTCACAAATATATTATTAAACTTTTATAATTTTGTCTATTTCACAAATATGTTATTAAACTTTTATAATTTTGTCTATTTCACAAGTATATTGTTAAACTATTATAATTTTGTCTATTTCACAAGTATATTGTTAAACGTTTATAATTTCGTCTATTTCACAAATATATTTGTTATATATGTTAGAATAGTTTTTTAATTCGTCGTTTTATTGAGAAAACACTGTATTGTTATAAGTCGCCACTGTAGTCACCTTTGTCGACACACCACACAACACTCTTTGTTACGATCGCTTCGGATCCTTAATTTATTAATATTAAAAATTATTAAATTACCACCTACCTTGATTGTAGCGCTGCTCACGTTGATCACTGTTGTCCCTCGGATGTTGGACTCCGTTTTTAGTTGTTGCGCTGACTTCTTGCCTCGGATTTTGAAATCCGGCTCGAAGGACCAAAAATGTTCGCCCGTTGGGCAGCCAAACTAACTCCAGCAGTTACCTTGACAGCGTGTTTGCCCACGGAGAATAGCCAGACCGAAAATCCATTCACTACGTTTGATACAGCCGGAGCCCTGTTTTCTTTGTAACAGCAACCCTTTGTTTTCGCCTGCGCCCCGTAGTTGAATCGTCCGAGAATCTGCCTAGAGGTGGAGATCCTCACGAAACCGAAGTTAAACGATGAACACTAAAGAATCAAAACAATAAAAAAAATGGCAAGTTTTTTTTTACTATTTTAAATTATATTCACAATTTAAAAACTTTGACAAAGATGATTATATTTGGACAAAAACTGAACAACTTTTTCTTCATCTCACGAAGACACAAAAACTACCGCAGGTAACAGCAAAAAACCGCTCACATCCATGTTTCAAAACACCGGTCCATTCCAAAAAACAACAGGTTTTTCCTCGTCTTGTTGAACCGTTTTTGCGGCCACAACCAGAGTCCGTTTTCTTCCGAAGGTACTGAAGAGCAGATGACGCTGATCGCTGATGTAGGGTATCATTATCAGGTTGTTGAATTGGATTTGGTTGTTGGTGTTTTTTTTTTTTTGTTGGGATTGATTCGGATGTTGAGGATTATCGCATTCATTTTCGGTTATTTTTAAATGAATGGACGTGAACGCATTTTCTTTTAGTTGTTGTTTGGCTCATGTTGCTTGGACTGCAACAATATTATTAAACTTTTATAATTTTTGTAAAGGGCACTCATGTGAACGTTGTGTGGAGTTACCTGCTGCACTATAACTGGTTGGCCCTTTTAAGTCCACGCTGCTAGTCGTACTCAAGTATCAGCCAATTTGCTTCCTTTTTCTTAGCTTTTTATTTTAATGTTAATTTATTTTTTCTTTAGTCGAAAAGTCGAATTTGCACACAAGAAAAGGAACAATTCTTTGACATGATCAACTACTTGCTTACGCAGACTTTATTTTACTGACTTCTAACCCACGCCTACCCAACAACAGGTACTCTCCTCATGATCGGTCGTTTTCGATTAATTTCGGCGGTTATTATGTAACACTCGCTGGAAGCATTAGGTTACGTATCCTGGTATCAACATTAATTATTTAAAGTTATTTATTTGGCACCGGCAGTATCCCACCGGCTTCATCAAATTGTAATGTTATGTTATTTGATATTTCCCGATTTGATGTGGGCTGATTTGTTCTGCATCGAGCTCATCCTCGACGAGAACAGCAAATGTAAACTGGCCTCCGACACAACGCCACACTGGGCACAAATAAAAACACATTGAACAAATACAAATGTGCAAATAAAAAACACTTCCCGTAGAAGGCGTAACCAATAAAACATGACAAATGAATTTCAACCGAGGATCGTCTTCCCGAGATCCTTACTTTATTTAAAAACTGTACAAAAGAAGTACTAGAAAAATTCTTCTTGTTCGAAAAAACGTTAAACATACTGTCAAAAGTAACAACTGAAAAACAAAACTGTGTGCAACAGTAACAACTGAAAAACAGCCCTTGCTGTTCTTTGGGCCCAGTGAAGAGTCAAAATAATTAGGGGTGTGTTAAGGTTTGTGGTCTTTATTTTATTTTAAGGAGAACTTATTTATTTATACTATAATTTTTTTCAGAGTAGCAGGCCCGCTGTACCAATGCAGGGCTGCAGCCTGTTACTCTATTTTTTGACTGTTCCTTTAGTCCATTTGCAACCACTCTTTATATACCCGAATATGGGCGTAAAAGTGCAAACGATGCGCTTCATTCAGTTTGGACTTCGATCCACAATGTATGACCCATATTGAGTCCAATTGCCTGGTACGAGTCATCCGCATTTCTTAATTATCATTGCCACTTAATTGCCCTACTTAAGGTGCAGCGGCGTTGGGTTAAGCAATAACTTAATTGATTTTTGCATTTGACCAAACCAATCAAAGTGCAGTGGCCCACGTTCAAGCCATTCGTATCGTTCGATCGATTTGCGTTTCGTTGCTATGTCTGGCTTTTCGCAGATCTCAGCAATTCGATCGAAGCTAGGTTAAGTGGTCGCTAATTGCTTTTGAAGGCGCCGGTACTGTGACTTGTGTGACACCTGTTCTCGGATATGAAGAAAAAAATGCATTCGTAATATGAGACCGTTCGAAAATGCCATATGCCAAGTGCAGAGCTAGTTTTCAATACGAAACAAAAGAATGCATTTAGCGTGTAGCCTTGGGAAGCGAGAATGCGTCATGCGATATTATATGTGAATTGTTATGATTGGATTGCTTCGTGTGCAATATGAATACGAATTGATGATACGCGATAAGCGTGCAGCATTGGGAAGCGAATATGCGTCATAGGTGGGCAATTAATGAGTATTGCAACATGTGCGATATGAGCATTAATTGACTGTGAGTTGAGGATGATTGCATTGTGTGCGTTGATGAATTGTGGAGTTTATATAGCGGGATGCAACAACAGTTCCAATCGCTTCATCCTAAGTGTGGTGTTAAAACCGCAATAGAACTAAGTTATTGTAAGTTCTACATATATGTGTTGCATAAGAATATATATTGTAATAAATAACAGGGTGGCGCCAAATGAGCGTTATGGTTTGAATTATTTATTCATTCAAACTTGCAATGGTTCTTACTGTTATATCGAAGTTTGACCTCCGATACGAACATTTAAATAATCGGTTATCGGAAGGCTAATTGGGTTAAGACGTTATACTAGTTATTGGTATGTTATTATTGTAATGAAATATCTGAGCGTAACCCCAGATATTATTATTTGATTATTAAAATGTAACACCTGAGCGTAACCTCATATGTTATCATTTGTTAATTAGTTATTTTCAATTTTGGGAATTACTTACGGTGTAATGCGGTGTGTCTCCTGGTTTATTAGCCGACTCTGTGTTGCTGTGGTCCGGAGTTGAAACAGGTTTTTATTTCTTAACTTGTCACTTTATTTGTAGTAAAAGAAACGGGAATATCCATCCCTTGGTACAGTTGTTTTGTAATTTTAATATTTTGTAAATTTAGGAACAATACTGGTATGTAAAGTACTATTATCACTTTTACACTTTACCCTATAGTAATTTACTAGCAAGAAGACCCGCTCTACTTACGGATGGCCGCAGTCTTCTTGCTTTCAATTACTGAGTAACTTACAACTCACTTGCAGCCACTTTATATACCTGTTATGGTTCCCGCTGGGGGGGTCTTTTTCCTCGGAACCTCGGGGCACCTTGTTATGGTTCCGGCTGGGGGTCTTCTTCCTCGGAACCTCGGGGAACCTTGTTATTGTTCCGGCTGGGGGGTCTTTTTCCTCGGAACCTCGGGGAACCTTGTTATGGTTCCGGCTGGGGGTCTTCTTCCTCGGAACCTCGGGGAACCTTGTTATTGTTCCGGCTGGGGGGTCTTCTTCCTCGGAACCTCGGGGAACCTTGTTATTGTTCCGGCTGGGGGGTATTCTTCCTCGGAACCTCGGGGAACCTTGTTATGGTTCCGACTGGGGGACTTCGTCCTCGGAACCTCGGGGAACCTTGTTATTGTTCCGGCTGGGGGGTCTTCTTCCTCGGAACCTCGGGGCACCTTGTTATTGTTCCGGTTGGGGGGTCTTTTTCCTCGGAACCTCGGGGAACCTTGTTATGGTTCCGGCTGGGGGTCTTCTTCCTCGGAACCTCGGGGAACCTTGTTATTGTTCCGGCTGGGGGGTCTTCTTCCTCGGAACCTCGGGGAACGTTGTTATTGTTCCGGCTGGGGGGTATTCTTCCTCGGAACCTCGGGGCACCTTGTTATGGTTCCGGCTGGGGGTCTTCTTCCTCGGAACCTCGGGGAACCTTGTTATTGTTCCGGCTGGGGGGTCTTTTTCCTCGGAACCTCGGGGAACCTTGTTATGGTTCCGGCTGGGGGTCTTCTTCCTCGGAACCTCGGGGAACCTTGTTATTGTTCCGGCTGGGGGGTATTTGTAGGGGATTTCCTTCCAAACCCCTTTTTCTCCAGCATCACCACTGAAAACATTAAATCCACGGCAAAGCTTATCACCTTGCCGTGGCATCGAAAACTCACCCTCGGCCAGACCATATTCCCTAAAAAACATTAAGCCCACGGCAAAGCTTATCACCTTGCCGTGGCATCGAAAACTCACCCTCGGCCAGACCATATTCCCTAAAAAACATTAAGCCCACGGCAAAGCTTATCACCTTGCCGTGGCATCGAAAATTTACCCCCGAGGCGTACATCATTTCCTGAAAAGAACATAAGTCCATGGCAAAATCATCACATTGCCATGGCATCTGAAATCTTATCTTTAGGCATACATTCTGCCAGGGCATCTCGTTTCCATAGCCTTAAGCTATGGAAACAACAATCAACAAGAATTCCTTGTGACTCGTTGTATTTGCTTACCCCCGGCATAACATGCATGCGGCTATTTGACCCTATTGATTTACTACCGCCGACAAGGTTTCCGCGGACGCAAATCAAACATGTCCCTGTTTACCAGCAATCGCTGGCTTCCAATTATCGTCCCCCATGTTCAGAGACCGTAATCGCGCAACGACCAGGATGCAGCCAGAAAATGTTTACTTTCAACATCTGGCAACGGCTGCACCCTATGTTCGTTGCAATGTAATCATCGGCAACCGAAATGAAGATTTATGGCCTTCCATTAGGATGACCAAATTATCGGTTTCAGTTTTTCACACCCCACATGCTAGTGTTTGCATTCTTAGAAAATGCACTAGCGATGTTGCCCTCCATCCACGGTCGCCGATCGTATGCATGGCATACGCACACATGCGTAATGTATGCCTATTCCGTCAGGTCCAATCACGATTAACTACATCAAGTTAATCGTGTAACTCCGCCTTCTTTCCAGTTTCTTTCGGGATTCTTTCACTTTTATGATTTCCAATGGGATTAGTCAGTCAGATATTATACACCGAGGTGTTCTCACAGAGGAGTCGTTGAGGTCGAATTGTGCCAAAGTCGCGTAGCGTGATTCAATAAAGGCGCGACAAGCGTATATTAATAACCTAAAAGTAGAACCCAAAAATTTCGCGACTTAAATAACATTCTTTATTCGGTTTAATAAGTGCAAATATATTAATGTATTAAAGATTAAACAATATTTCTCCACTCTGTGACCTAATAGTGCATGCTGTGAAAATTAATTTAGATAAACATTGTTCCAGTCGGAATAACATTTGTTTGTGTCGCTTAATAAAGATTCAAAGAAAGAAACAACTCCATCGTTTTATTTTACTGGAGTTGGCGATCGGGTATTGTTTTTGTGTCACCAGGTGTGCGGCCGTAGGGAACAATTACGTCGGAACAACGTCGGGGTGTTTAGCCAGTTCTGTGTCCTACGTGGACACCCTTTAGTTAAACACTTCCACATATTCTTCCTCGGAACCTCGGGGAACCTTGTTATGGTTCCGACTGGGGGACTTCGTCCTCGGAACCTCGGGGAACCTTGTTATTGTTCCGGCTGGGGGGTCTTCTTCCCCGGAACCTTGTTATGGTTCCGGCTGGGGGGTCTTCTTCCTCGGAACCTCGGGGAACCTTGTTATTGTTCCGGCTGGGGGGTCTTTTTCCTCGGAAACTCGGGGCACCTTGTTATGGTTCCGGCTGGGGGTCTTCTTCCTCGGAACCTCGGGGAACCTTGTTATTGTTCCGGCTGGGGAGTCTTTTTCCTCGGAACCTCGGGGAACCTTGTTATGGTTCCGGCTGGGGGTCATCTTCCTCGGAACCTCGGGAAACCTTGTTATTGTTCCGGCTGGGGGGTCTTCTTCCCCGGAACCTCGGGGAACGTTGTTATTGTTCCGGCTGGGTGGTCTTCTTCCTCGGAACCTCGGGGAACCTTGTTATTGTTCCGGCTGGGGGGTCTTTTTCCTCGGAACCTCGGGGAACCTTGTTATTCTTGGGAACTTCTAGATTGGACCCCGATGAGCCGATGGTGTTCGTATAATAAGAAGACTCTTTTGCTTATCTTTAGTTCATGCGTTTATTTTTACTTTCTTTTAATATAATTAATTTATATTAGTAACGCCACACTTCGGCTGTCGGATTCTGATTGAAAAATTAACCTAACGGAGCCTCCCCTTTTATACTACATTTTGTATCAAACAAATAAAAAACAAAACACACATCCATGATCGTGGCCGTCCTCCAGACCGTAACTTTACCCCAGTCACAGTCGAAGGCCAAGCCCACGATCGCAAATTCTGCAAGTCCGCAGATTCTGCACCATGAGAACATTTCGCTTCTCATAGTCGACGCGGTGCAGGTCTCATCATCCGCATGAAGATGAAATTTCACCTTCATACAGACGACGAGGTTCGGCTTGCTTCATATGCATACAATGGTGCATGCGAATGACGCAAATCATGGGCAACAGATATGCAAGCTTTGCATTTCCTGTACGGGTTTGGAATGCATACAATGTTGCGCGTGAATGATGCCAATCATGGGTATTGGCTTCTGATGATTCAGGGTATTTTATGTTACTGGGTTTTGGGATTCCATTATCATTCTATTGCAATGTATGCGCGAATGGTTTTAGGTTGGGATTTGGGGATTTTGCGTGTAGCATATTTTATATATGTTTAGGGTTGGGAGATTTTGCGTGTAGCATATTGTATATGTTTAGGGTTTGGGGATTTTGCGTGTAGCATTTTTTATATATGTTTTAACGTTGGGAATTTGGAGAGTTTGCGTGTAGCATATTGTATATATGTTTATGGTTGGGGGGTTTTGGGGATTTTGCGTGTAACATACCAATTTAATTGTCCGCAATTGCAGATGGAATTTCAATTGCCGGACAGGTGGGTGTTGTATTATATGCAAAATAAGATTGTATCTTAATTGTATGATGGGATCTTGAGAATTGGTGAATTTAAGATGATGGCATTGTGGGGGTAGAAGAGTTGTTGCCAGCGTATGGCACAGGATTCACTGTAATCCCCCAACGATGATCCGCAGAAAGAAATGTTCACCAGTTAGAAAAATGAAAGCTTGTTGTTATTTTAACGTTCTTTATTTTAATTTAATTGGAATTAATTTATATGGTACACTTTGGGTTTTTTTTTTCAAAAAATTATTGTCTTTTTTCTTACAAATAACCGATTTTAAATAAGAACACGACGCGACGCGACGCGACCTTTCGTCCTGGTGATTGAATAGCGACTGACTCTATTTAGGGTGGAAATCGTAATTTCTGCTTTTTACACATTGATCTGCCAATGGTAATCATGCTCTCTTGTGTGTTCCCCAACTCACCACACTCATCCAGGTCGAAACGTACTTGTGTATTCGTTCGACGTCGATGGGTGTAGCCAGAATGGAGAAATCAAAAGGGAAAGCACAATAACCCAGGGTGGATCTGGCTAGGTGTGTGTGCGTCAATGCCGTGTATACGGCTGGTCTACTGACCTAGTGACTATCACTTAGGTCAACGCACTATAGCAAGACAGAAATACGAGAGAGAGGGCAAACATAGCTAAGGTTATTCACCAGCAAAAAGAGATCATTGGTCCCAAGCGAATGGGTGATCTGGGAAAAGTCAATAGGACGCCGCATCGGCTGGGGATATAATTCCATTCTGTGGAATGTTCAATAATACCCAAGCGTATGGACTATGACGTAACCGCGTCGCTTGGTTTGGCTTGGTTGTTGCTAACCAATACGAATGGAATTTCCGGTGGAAATCCCATGGTTAGCGCAATAGTATTGCCGTATGTTGTTGATTGTAGCTAAACTCAATTATGCATTATCTGCATAGAAAAATGAGTTTAGCTATGCGTCCCTTTGACATGTCCTGCTGGTAAATACCTATCAAGGGAAATGGGTAGGTGTTGTGGTTGGAATTGTGGGCTGTTTCTCCTATAGTATAGAGAAACCCCTACAGCATCTTAATTGTGTTATGTATGTTGGGAGGGGGTGTAAAGTGAGGTGTAACATTACAAATAAATGTCCGCTTGATATTTTCTAAATAAAAGATCTCTGGGGCTGGGCCAAGAATTCGCACAAAATACAAAAATTCCTTCCACAAAATCAATCGAGACAATATACTTTCACGTTCAATTTTCAATCGGAATCTTTAAAAACGAATTTTATATGACAATAATAATTAAACAATTAAAAGCACACCGAATGAAATTTCTTACAAATAAATTCTCGCTTGGATCTTTTTTTAAATAAAATATCTTATGGAGTTGGGCCGAGAATTCGCACAATATACAGGAGTCCCCTGCGAAAAACCAACACAAACTATATACTTTCACGAATCTATTAAAATGATTATTTTATATAATATATTAAACTAAGATAAGACGGCTCAAACTAGTTTCGGAAAATGATAAAAATGTCAAAATAAAAAATACGAATGAATTTTTTACCCACGTGTGAACTCTCGAAGCTTCGAATTAGAAGTAACGTAACACAAATTTTACTTTATAACGAAACCTCGGTAAAATCAAACAAATGCTCTTGAATAGCAAGACGGTTGCTGTTTTAAATTTTAAACGGGCCTACCGCACAAGTTATGTTTTTACGTAATCACCGTTAGCAGAATCACGACACCAAATGAAAGATGATCAAATCTTCTTTTTACACCAAAATTGAGAAATTGAAACTCTTTGATTTTGATGGGCACGATGCGTTTATCGTGCTGAATTTTACGATATTCACGAAACGACAACTATCGAAAGAACGAACGAAAACTTTTATGCTATAGATATTTTATATCATTTAATATAGAAACGACAAAATGTAACGAAAAGATACATTGGTTTATTGATAACGAACACGAAAGATGTGGACTGTATCGAAATGTGATTAAGAATATAATAACAAAAATAGCAAACAAATTGCTTTTATATCACTACAAGAGGGAAGTCTGTGGTGAGGAAGTAATGTGCCTAACACGGACACTCTGTTCACTTCCTCCTCCATCATAAAACTTCACGGTGCGATCAAGGTTTCGTCAAACCGAGTCCTCACTTCACTAGAAGAAATCTGTTCACCAATGGTTCTCAACCCCTGGAGTAAAACTCCGCCACAAGACACACCAGAAAGGAAGGTAAATGAAATGCACTGTTTTAATATTACTAATCGGTCTATTTATTGGTTTTTAAACGAAGTGACTAAAATTTATTAAACATGAAGTGTACACTTGCGATTGCACGATGGGTTACAATCTGTTTTACAGTTGACACGATTTTATTTTACTGTTCAAATTTTATTGTTCACCTTTGTTGAAATTAGTTCGACGACCATCGTTAAATCCGCACACCAAACAATCGAACACACAAGAACACAAAGATAACACTTGAGGTGAAGAGCGGATAAATATGGCACTTAGCACGAGAAAACTATTGATACGCGACTCCGGATATATTCGGGTATGGAAGTGTTTACGCTTCTCCGCTGCCGGCGGAGAGCGGGAGCGGGAGCGAAAGGTGACCCTTCGTACGTGCGTATCGGAGAATTATTTGCTGCTGACAACTGTAAGGCGGTGGGCACGCGGTTGCGTGGGGCGAACCATCGCGGAAGGACCGAAATATCAGCGCCGGTATCGACGGTAAAATTGATATTCAGTCTCGAGTCCCTGATCGTAAGGCGTCTTATGAATGCGGTGCCGGCCGGTTGCGCAGGGGTGTCGGTCGGCAAAATTAGTTTAAAGACTGACGCCGGTTGTTGGTTGGTCGAGTCCAACCGCAGGGTGCCCTACAATTAGTTGTACGGTCTCCGTACCGTTGGTGGTTGGCGCACCAAGCGCGTGTGACAGCATTGTTGGGCGGATTTTGTCTATGGTCAGGTTCGTCACGAGAAGGCCGTGGAGGTGGGCGACGAAAAGAAGTCCGCTGGGATGTATTTTGTGGAGGTTGCCGCCGGTTCATTGGGCGGTTCTGAACGCTTCGTTGTGTGTTTTGGAACCTCGCGCAAACTTGATCCAATTCACGGCGGAATGAGGCCTGAAGCGCGAGTAGGTCAGCCGTAGTGACCTGAGTAGGAGGGTTGTCTGGCTGCGTATCGCCGATGATACGGTCAAGGGTTCGTTGGGTTGAGTTCGGATTAAGGCCAGTGTGCCTTCTTGAGGATGAGGAGGGTAGCTGAGTCGAAGCTACCAGAGCGGTTCGAGGTGCAGTTTGAGACGACTGAGGGTGCCGTGTAGGCAGTGCGGCGTGTTGACTAACCGCCGCGACTTGATATGGTGGTAGCTCAGACTGTGGGTCCAAGGTTGCCATAATCGAATCTGCCACCTTTGATAAATAGCCCAAACTTTGATTAGGTTGGGCCATTAATGCCGAGCGGGCATGTTGAGGTAAATTCCTCAGAAAATGAGGCCTAATTAGATCATCCGAGATCCTTGTCCCCGCTA
Source organism: Microdon myrmicae (assembly GCA_963931805.1). Classification (NCBI taxonomy): domain Eukaryota; kingdom Metazoa; phylum Arthropoda; class Insecta; order Diptera; family Syrphidae; genus Microdon; species Microdon myrmicae. Next base: position 44,893,869 of record OZ007500.1, read on the forward strand.
TCGAGCGTAAATGAGTCAGGAACAGGGATGGTCTAATACCTGAAAAATTTGCCTCCCTCGCCAATCGCTGTAGTCTGATGCTGGTGGGTTGGTCCAAAGCGTTAAGGAGACTCTCCCGCATGCTGCTGTAGGGATCAGGGCCCGGCGACCTGATCGCCTGCGCCACATGTATTCGCTGTGTCCCATCCAGAACCCGCAACAATTCTACAGCACGATGTTCTTCATCGTGGATGTTAGCGAACCGGAAAAAACGGTTGGCTATGGCGAACCAAAGCTCTGGATCCTCCTCGTCGAACGGAGGGAGTTTTACACTTTGTGTAAGGGATGGCAATTCGACGCTAGAAGCGTCGTGGAAAGCGGGGATTGAGGCCGCGCTTGCGCCTGCTGGGATGTACCGGCTCGCGTGGTGGGCATTGTGGTGCCGAAGGTGAAAAGGGGAAACCGGTAATTTGGAGATTGAGAAGAGACGAGTTGTGTCTGTGGAGGAAGCGAAAAGGTCGCAAAGGAGTACGTGAAGTAGAGAGGAGTCACTAAAGAGTCGCGTCGAGTCGAATAATGTCGTGTTGTACACTGATTATACCCAGAAGGGGCTTACAATTGTTAATAACTTTAATTAAGGTAAAATTAATTCGCTATAGTATTTTGCTTTAGTATTAATGTTTACGCCTCAAATACTTTTTAGAGAAACGAAATTGTGTCGTTTGTTTTTCAATTGATTAATTTTAAAATGTCGTTTTGGTTTTGCGAATAGCTTTTTGTTTCGTTTACCCTTTTGATTAATATATTTCTTGTTTGTGTCCTCGTTTTGTTTCGGTTTTTTCTATATAAATTCATTAATTAAATATAATACGAATACCGAAAAAGATTATAATGAAATTTAATTATCTAACGAGAATATAAATAAATTGATATGATATATCATTTACAAATATCGATATAAAATGTATAAACTTTTCCCATTCAAAAACATAACATATATCTCATTACTTTAAATTTGCTTTATAATCGAAAACATTGAATGATTTTCGACTTGCTTCTGAAACGCTAAATATTTTACACCAGAAGTTGGTTAGTTTTTGTTTTCGTTTATATTTCGGCTTTAAGGTTCACAAATACAACACTTGTCGAAAAACTTTCTAAAATTTTATGTTTGGCGGCTCAGAAGAAGCTCACCGTAAAAGAAAAAATAACCACTTTGAATAAATACAGAAAAGGAAAAGAAAAACCTGTGGTCCAACGCTGGGTGTTTGATGATGTCAAAACTGCTGCTGTTGTCCAAAGGTGGGCGGTATTTGGTTGCGTCGCCTTGGTGGTACAGATGAGATGATTTCTGATGTTATAGCTGTGGGTCAACTGGACGTGTTACAGCTGTGTTGGGGCTCTACTCACCCTTTTAAAATGTCTTTAAAATTTATTTTGCACTTTAATTTTTTTGAAATTTTTTAGTTGATTTTGATTTTTTTGGTTTAAAAATGTTTGAACTATTTTTTAAAAGGAATTTTAATTGTTTTTGATTAATTTTGTTATTTTGTTGAAGAATTTTGTTTAATAGTTTTTGAATTTTTGTTGGAAAAAATGTTTCCTTTCTGGCACCTTTCACTGACTTTTTGTTGAAATTTCTTGAACTATTTAACTGTATTTGTTTGATTTATTTAAATTTTTGGTTGAAGAATTTTTTGTTGATAAAATCTGTTCTCTTTAGCACTTTTTATTTTTTGTTAATTATTTTTGAATTTTCTGGAGTTTTATTTTGTTTTTGTTTAACACTTTTTATTTTTGAAGAATTGTTTTTTAATGAAGGTTGCGTATCCTTTGTCGCGTCACCAATGTGGGGGTAGAAGAGTTGTTGCCAGCGTATGGCACAGGATTCACTGTAATCCCCTAACGATGATCCGCAGAAAGAAATGTTCACCAGTTAGAAAAATGAAAGCTTGTTGTTGTTTTAACGTTCTTTATTTTAATTTAATTGGAATTAATTTATATGGTACACTTTGGGTTTTTTTTTTCAAAAAATTATTGTCTTTTTTCTTACAAATAACCGATTTTAAATAAGAACACGACGCGACGCGACCTTTCGTCCTGGTGATTGAATAGCGACTGACTCTATTTAGGGTGGAAATCGTAATTTCTGCTTTTTACACATTGATCTGCCAATGGTAATCATGCTCTCTTGTGTGTTCCCCAACTCACCACACTCATCCAGGTCGAAACGTACTTGTGTATTCGTTCGACGTCGATGGGTGTAGCCAGAATGGAGAAATCAAAAGGGAAAGCACAATAACCCAGGGTGGATCTGGCTAGGTGTGTGTGCGTCAATGCCGTGTATACGGCTGGTCTACTGACCTAGTGACTATCACTTAGGTCAACGCACTATAGCAAGACAGAAATACGAGAGAGAGGGCAAACATAGCTAAGGTTATTCACCAGCAAAAAGAGATCATTGGTCCCAAGCGAATGGGTGATCTGGGAAAAGTCAATAGGACGCCGCATCGGCTGGGGATATAATTCCATTCTGTGGAATGTTCAATAATACCCAAGCGTATGGACTATGACGTAACCGCGTCGCTTGGTTTGGCTTGGTTGTTGCTAACCAATACGAATGGAATTTCCGGTGGAAATCCCATGGTTAGCGCAATAGTATTGCCGTATGTTGTTGATTGTAGCTAAACTCAATTATGCATTATCTGCATAGAAAAATGAGTTTAGCTATGCGTCCCTTTGACATGTCCTGCTGGTAAATACCTATCAAGGGAAATGGGTAGGTGTTGTGGTTGGAATTGTGGGCTGTTTCTCCTATAGTATAGAGAAACCCCTACAGCATCTTAATTGTGTTATGTATGTTGGGAGGGGGTGTAAAGTGAGGTGTAACATTACAAATAAATGTCCGCTTGATATTTTCTAAATAAAAGATCTCTGGGGCTGGGCCAAGAATTCGCACAAAATACAAAAATTCCTTCCACAAAATCAATCGAGACAATATACTTTCACGTTCAATTTTCAATCGGAATCTTTAAAAACGAATTTTATATGACAATAATAATTAAACAATTAAAAGCACACCGAATGAAATTTCTTACAAATAAATTCTCGCTTGGATCTTTTTTTAAATAAAATATCTTATGGAGTTGGGCCGAGAATTCGCACAATATACAGGAGTCCCCTGCGAAAAACCAACACAAACTATATACTTTCACGAATCTATTAAAATGATTATTTTATATAATATATTAAACTAAGATAAGACGGCTCAAACTAGTTTCGGAAAATGATAAAAATGTCAAAATAAAAAATACGAATGAATTTTTTACCCACGTGTGAACTCTCGAAGCTTCGAATTAGAAGTAACGTAACACAAATTTTACTTTATAACGAAACCTCGGTAAAATCAAACAAATGCTCTTGAATAGCAAGACGGTTGCTGTTTTAAATTTTAAACGGGCCTACCGCACAAGTTATGTTTTTACGTAATCACCGTTAGCAGAATCACGACACCAAATGAAAGATGATCAAATCTTCTTTTTACACCAAAATTGAGAAATTGAAACTCTTTGATTTTGATGGGCACGATGCGTTTATCGTGCTGAATTTTACGATATTCACGAAACGACAACTATCGAAAGAACGAACGAAAACTTTTATGCTATAGATATTTTATATCATTTAATATAGAAACGACAAAATGTAACGAAAAGATACATTGGTTTATTGATAACGAACACGAAAGATGTGGACTGTATCGAAATGTGATTAAGAATATAATAACAAAAATAGCAAACAAATTGCTTTTATATCACTACAAGAGGGAAGTCTGTGGTGAGGAAGTAATGTGCCTAACACGGACACTCTGTTCACTTCCTCCTCCATCATAAAACTTCACGGTGCGATCAAGGTTTCGTCAAACCGAGTCCTCACTTCACTAGAAGAAATCTGTTCACCAATGGTTCTCAACCCCTGGAGTAAAACTCCGCCACAAGACACACCAGAAAGGAAGGTAAATGAAATGCACTGTTTTAATATTACTAATCGGTCTATTTATTGGTTTTTAAACGAAGTGACTAAAATTTATTAAACATGAAGTGTACACTTGCGATTGCACGATGGGTTACAATCTGTTTTACAGTTGACACGATTTTATTTTACTGTTCAAATTTTATTGTTCACCTTTGTTGAAATTAGTTCGACGACCATCGTTAAATCCGCACACCAAACAATCGAACACACAAGAACACAAAGATAACACTTGAGGTGAAGAGCGGATAAATATGGCACTTAGCACGAGAAAACTATTGATACGCGACTCCGGATATATTCGGGTATGGAAGTGTTTACGCTTCTCCGCTGCCGGCGGAGAGCGGGAGCGGGAGCGAAACGTGACCCTTCGTACGTGCGTATCGGAGAATTATTTGCTGCTGACAACTGTAAGGCGGTGGGCACGCGGTTGCGTGGGGCGAACCATCGCGGAAGTACCGAAATATCAGCGCCGGTATCGACGGTAAAATTGATATTCAGTCTCGAGTCCCTGATCGTAAGGCGTCTTATGAATGCGGTGCCGGCCGGTTGCGCAGGGGTGTCGGTCGGCAAAATTAGTTTAAAGACTGACGCCGGTTGTTGGTTGGTCGAGTCCAACCGCAGGGTGCCCTACAATTAGTTGTACGGTCTCCGTACCGTTGGTGGTTGGCGCACCAAGCGCGTGTGACAGCATTGTTGGGCGGATTTTGTCTATGGTCAGGTTCGTCACGAGAAGGCCGTGGAGGTGGGCGACGAAAAGAAGTCCGCTGGGATGTATTTTGTGGAGGTTGCCGCCGGTTCATTGGGCGGTTCTGAACGCTTCGTTGTGTGTTTTGGAACCTCGCGCAAACTTGATCCAATTCACGGCGGAATGAGGCCTGAAGCGCGAGCAGGTCAGCCGTAGTGACCTGAGTAGGAGGGTTGTCTGGCTGCGTATCGCCGATGATACGGTCAAGGGTTCGTTGGGTTGAGTTCGGATTAAGGCCAGTGTGCCTTCTTGAGGGTGAGGAGGGTAGCTGAGTCGAAGCTACCAGAGCGGTTCGAGGTGCAGTTTGAGACGACTGAGGGTGCCGTGTAGGCAGTGCGGCGTGTTGACTAACCGCCGCGACTTGATATGGTGGTAGCTCAGACTGTGGGTCCAAGGTTTCCATAATCGAATCTGCCACCTTTGATAAATAGCCCAAACTTTGATTAGGTTGGGCCATTAATGCCGAGCGGACATGTTGAGGTAAATTCCTCAGAAAATGAGGCCAAATTAGATCATCCGATCATCGAACAAGAAAACCAGATCTCGTAATAAAGGTCATGGTGGTATGTGTGGGATCGTTCCGATAGATGCGATTCACACGTGCAGTGGAACGACGAAACAGGCAGGCGGCAAAGACAATAGGGGAAAATGACCAAATGCGCCGTTGGTAATGCGGGTCATTGTTTACACGATGCCTCGTCGCTATTTTCGACGTTAGGAGAAAAAGGTGCTAAAGCAAATTGGATTTTTATGGCATCTTTGGCTGCAGTAGAAACCGGGTTCATATTTGCATTAGGAAATGCTGGAGAATTTGGTTTCGGCGTCTATTGCGCTAATTATATGCAGCTGCTTGGGTTGTTTATTGATAAGACAAACCAAAAAGGTCGCCAGGCATGTGTATGAAAAGGTATATGACGCGGCTGAGAAAATAGACGGCGCGATATTTATGGTCCCTGTCATGACGGTTACATTGAATGCAATCCGAATTATTTTGTTTACAGGAATTCATCTGAGGGAATTTGACTGGCGACGTAGATGCCGAAATTGATTGAAAATTCCTGGTAAGTTAATAAAGAAATCTTAAGGAGCAATGGTATGCGAAGAGAATGCATGAAGGTAAGTTTTCTTTACAGGGACTTAAAGATCATAGATTTGATCTCTTAAATGCGTGCAGCATTTTTAGGTACTAATACTGTTGCATTAGCAAATTTAAAGGAGTTGGGTAGTAGTTATCGGAGGTTTTCAGGTAAGTAGACCGTAGGGTTTGGCGGAGCCGCTACAAGTCCTCCTTTACAGGTATTGGTACAATATTGGTGGAATTTAGTGGTAATGAAACATTTGTATATGGAGAAAAAATGGGCGGAGCATTTGCATCCACGTGGTTTTGCATGCGTTTAAAACATGAGGAAAACCGTCTGTACAAGAGTAATGACATTTTAATGATGTACTTATAAATAAGAAACCAGAATGTAAAATGTCTAGACGAGAACTACAGGAAATACAAAATACAATAGATAAAAAATGGTAAAAGACCAAAAACAATAATGCAGATAATTTCTGGATAGAAATTTGGGAAAAACATCAGCAGGATGCGACATGCCGCCCGCCTTGAAGCGTCAGGTTCAAAACTTGATGTGGTGATTGGTCTTCAGCAGTATGCTCGATGGGAAGAGGGCAAAGCTTCTTTACGCAGCGATCGTACAAGCCACCTTTCGTACGGAGGGTGACTACTCGTACAACTCCATCTTTGCCAGGATGAGTAGCAACGATTCTACCAAGGGCCCATTTTAACGGTGGTAGATTTTCTTCTAGAACGAGCACTAGCGCTCCTTTCTTTAGCTAGACCTCGGGACGTCGAGAGCGGCCGAATTGAATTAATTGATGTAGGTATTCCTTGTGCCAGCGCTTCCAAAAATGTTTCTTCAGTTGCTGAGCGTGTTGCCAGGCTGATAGGCGATTAGCTGGGGTACCTGTGAGATCAATTTGTGGAAAAGAAGTTAAGGGGCTACCCACTAAGAAATGGGCAGGAGTTAAGGGTTCAAGATCATTGTGATCAGAGGACATGGGGGATATAGGACGGGAGTTTAGTATTGCTTCTACTTCGATAACATATGTCTCTAATTGTTCATAAGTAAGCAAGGCATCACCTACGGTCCGGGTTTGCTTAAAAGACTTAACGGCAGCCTCCCAGATTCCTCCGAAGTGAGGAGTTCTGGGCGGGATAAAATGCCAATCAATCCGTTGACCACTACAAAAATTAACGACTGAATTTTGATGCTCCTGGGAGTTGAGCAGAGTATAAAGCTAATGGAGCTCGTTTTTAGCCCCGACGAAGTTGGTTCTATTATCGGAATGTATCTCTACTGATTTTCCCCTGCGAGAAAAGAAACGCTTTAAACTTGAAATAAAATCCTCGGTGGATAATCCACCACCTAGTTCTAGATGAACAACCTTTGTGCACAGGCATACGTAAACCGCTACGTAAACCTTCAATCGACATTTGTTGCGATAGCGCCTTTCCTTTATATAAAATGGTCCACAATAATCTACTCCGACACGTAGAAACGGGCGAGAAGAAGTTACTCTTTGTTTTGGTAACATATCCATGGGGTAGTCGGCGAGGAGCGGGTTAGCTTTAAAGCATGGCACACACTTGTGAAGTACACGGCGAGTTAGGCCGCGGCCGCTTATCGGCCAGTATTGCTGACGCGCCGAATATACGGTGGTTTGTATACCGGCATGGTTGAGCCTGATGTGTTCAGCTTGTATAATCAACTTAGTTATGTGATGCTGAGCTGGCAATAGAATGGGATGGCGTTGATCAGTTGGAATTGCAGAACGCGCAAGCCTGCCTCCGACACGTAGTATACTAGACGAATCCAGTATTGGATTAAGAGGGATCAATTTGCTAGATCAAGGAAGTGTCTGGCGAGCTGAGAGCGCCTCAAGCTCGCATTTGAACGAATGCATTTGAACAAGTCGAATAATGGCATCATGAGAGAGCGAAAGCTCGTTTACCCGCAATGGGCCATAATTACGTTGTATCTTGCCCTTAGCATTATGAGCGAATCTGAGCACATATCCCACAACTCGTTGTAGTTTGCTGAATGAGCTGTATCGCTCGAGTATATTCCACTTTTGAATTGCGAGTGACGTACAAGCAATCGCGGGTATTATGGGTTTTAACTCAGGTACGTCTATCTTAGCTAGAGCTAGTTTAGGCCATGATGAGTCGTTTTCCCGTAACCACGAGGGACCATCGAACCAAAGGGTACTTTCCACGAAATCAGAGGGAAGTTGACCACGTGAAACAAGGTCTGCGGGATTATTTTGAGAGGAAATGTGATTCCACTGGCACGCAGACACACTAGTTTGTATTTCGGCTATACGATTTGCCACGAAGGTTTTTAACTTGTGTGCAGGAGTGCCTATCCAATGTGACACGATAGTGGATTCTGACCACAGATAAACTGCATTAATTTTAGTTGGAACGCTGGCTCTTACGATATTGTAAAGTCGAGAAAGCAATAATGCAGCGCAAAGTTCCAATCTAGGCACAGTTAAAGATTTAATAGGGGCGACATGAGATTTAGAGGAAATTAATCGGATATGAGCTTTTCCGTGCGAATCAATGGAACGCAAGTAGAGGCAAGCCCCATAAGCCTTCTCGCTAGCGTCGCAAAAACCATGCAGTTGTACATTAACAGCCTTTGTTATAGTTATTGCGCTAGGAAATTTAATTTTTTCTATTAAATGCAACTGTGAACGATAATCCGACCATGATGAATGAATCTCCATTGCGACAGATTCATCCCAAGCAACTCCAGCCTTCCACAATTGCTGAATTAGAATTTTAGCATATACTATTATGTTTAATGTTACGCGGCGTGTCAATCAGGGTGCCACAGGGGCACAGGTTAACCACGTAACCCCACTAGTTCCGTCCTATATCTGACTCCACTTGATACTAAACTCTTTCTTACACGACTTAATGGCCAAATAAAAATCACACTCGGTTCAGAACGAATAGGTTCGCACTCATCCTTAGATATTTATTTTTATTATTGAATCTTATTTAATATTTTACAATTTAATTTGGTGTACCGCAAAAACAAACTTGTCACACAACACCGTAAAGATTGTCTTAAGTATATTGGTTCTTGTTGAATATTTTACAATTTAATTTGGTGTACCGCAAAAACAAACTTGTCACACAACACCGTAAAGATTGTTTTAAGTATATGGCGCACCACGACGGTTAACTCCACGTTTCAATTCTTCTCCACGACTAAATTCTCCATTCATCCTGATTCACAAGGGTTACCTCATATGCAATCCTTTTCTTTTATTTTTCTTTCTTTCATTTTGCACACACAGCGCCAGGACCCAAAACAAACCATTGCCTCGACTACCATATATGGTGCGCTTTTAGCTTTTTGCCAGGCGAACAAGAAAAAAAGGAAAGGGTGAAAACACATACACGCTAATCGCGTCTGCCGCTTACGTGCGTATCCCCCCAGCATGCAGACTCGGGATCATCGCAATCCACATGATTTGCAGGTTCGCACAAGGGTTGAATTGTTTACACGATCACGACTGCGTGCAGCATTATTGTTGATCGTGCAAACTTCGCTGGTATATCTTCCATACCAACGACGAATATTTATACGATCGCGACCACACCCAGGATCGCCGCCGATCGCATATCGATCGTCGTGCAAATGGTGCAGGTGGCTATTCCCCGTGTTTGCTTCTCTTGTGGGCAAGCATGTTATTACTTGCCTGTAGGTTGGTTTTTTGCTACCGAATTGCCAGCCGTGTTCGCTGATGAAAAGGGGGCAGCTTGCCTGTGTGTGACGGTGCTGGATCGAAGATATTCTTGTCCGAATATCTCGATTGATCCGTTGGTTGAGGATGCGACCGTTTTTCTCCACTCGAGAAAGGGTGCATGTTGGCGGGAACCAATATTGGAATATTTTCCGTTGACCGTCGGCGCCGGTTGAACTTCCCCGGTGTGTGCTGCATGTTGAGCAAATTTTATCGGATATTCATGTTGTGCTACGCACAAACAAACTATTCATCCTTGCAGGAAATTTTACTCTTTTTCCCCATAGAACTTGATGCTCTGCGGCGACCAGGTTTTTGTTGTTTCCGCCCCCATGGTGCGGCACGAAAACCACGGTCCATAGCGCATCAACCGCACGCCCGATAAATTCAGACTATGCACCGTCGCCTGGGTTAATGCCCTTCTTATGGGGTGTTCCCGTTGAAAATGTGAGGCGGGCAGTGGCGTCGGGGGAAACCGCCACAATACTATATTAGGACCAAGGATCGAATAGCTTGGCGATTTGAGATAAGATGGTTCGCTTTGTGATGCTATTTCTCCCCGTGATATTAACGACATAAAAGAAGTAATCTTCTTGAGAGTTCCAGCGAATCCCTAGAGTCTTTATAGATGAATCAGGATCCAGTGACATATGTGAGCTATTTGGATGCTCTTGATACTTGATAAGCAATGCTGGATGATTCGATGCCCATTTCCTCAAACAAAATCCACCAGTCTTTAGCAGAGCGATAAGTTCATCACGCAATAGAGTTGCTTCGGCGATGTTCCCTGCACCAGTAAGCAAGTCATAAACATAAAAATCCCTACGCAATATAGGGTACGCGAGAGGAAATTTATCCTTTTCTTCTTCTGCAAGCCTGAAAAGGGTTTTTATAGCTAAATATGAAGCACAAGCTGTCCCATAGGTTACAGTATTGAGCCTGTATATTTGAATAGGTTCAGAAATGCTGCGACGATAAAGAATTTTTTGATATTGCGCATCGGCGGCATCGACTCGAACCTGACGATACATTTTTTCGATATCAGCCGTAAGGGCGTAGATGTGAGAACGAAATCGCAGAAGGATGCTAAATAGATCATCCTGTAGCTTCGGCCCTACCATGAGGGTGTCATTTAAGGAGATAGCCGTTGAAGTATTGGCCGAACCATCAAAGACAACTCGAATTTTTGTTGTAATACTATTCTCCTTTAATACATACTGCATGATGAGGAAGGAAAAATCCTTTATCCTTCTCCTCTTGATTCATATCAAGTGACATATGTCCCAACTTTACATATTCATCAAGAAATGTAGTGTATTCGCGTTGTACCTCGGGCTTTCGATGGAAATTACGCTCCAATGCATGGAAGCGTCTTAAGGCGGAAGAATAAGAATTGCCTAACCTCGCTCTTTTATTATTGGATGGTAACTTTGTGGGTAGTGTTTAACTAGTGCACCTGCACGGGCGCGGATTCAGAAAACACACACAGATAGATCGCGAACGCCCACTGAATAATGCCGCAACTGCTCTCCAAAGGTCAAATAAAACGCGTCACGTTCGATAAAAGAATCTTTATTAACACACTGATTTAACTTCTTTTTTTTTATTTTATTTAGCACAAGTTTCTTTCACCTATTTAGTTCCTTAATTTATTGTTCTCTTTGGTGGCAAGAGTTACGCGGTATTTAAACGTCTCGCATAAGGACAGACTTCAACACACGCTTGATACCGGATCACGCACAAGACAAAAAGATATATTTTTTTTTTGACTCCGTATATTCAACAAAAACTTAATAGCGCGTATAGTGCGTGTACACTCTTTTGACGCTGAAATCTGACTCAAAATGTAATGTACATATTTCAGTTCGATGCCCGCGAATTTCATCGATAGGGGGGGATTGTGTCTGTGTGCGTATAGCACAAGTACGTTGCCCTTCAGCCTGGATATCGGCGACGACGAAAGTGCACCTAAATAAACATGGGCTGCTGCAATGAATTGGTATTATGGAGATATGCGATGGCGAAAAATCGCCGAAGGGAGAAATAGGTTTCTGTGTCTTAAATAAACAGAAACGCTATTTCGAGGGCCATAAATCTTTGATGAGCTGCGCCTGAGAACGAAATAGGTGTTTTTTTGCTTCAAGATACACAAAAACGCTATTTCAAGGGTCACGATGATATGCACATCGTGTTTACTTAGGCGTTCATGCTAATGCCATTGTAGGCTATAGATTTTTTCGTGACGATAAGCAAACCGATGGTTTGCTCGCCTATGACCTAGACTATGGTAGCTTTTGTTTGTTTTACAGGCCGGAGCATCGTTAGCATGATTTGGGTTATGATTGTCTAACGTCAATCATATTAGTGCCCAAATCCCATTATCGGTAGATAACCGACAAAGGAAATTGGTCGCAAGTGTTGCGAACCTTGGGACTGGGGCAATAAATGGATATGAACCGTAGCAAGAAACCATCGGCTACGGCTATGTCAACAATTACGCTGGCCAGCTAGTATTTATCTATTATAATTGCTGACAAGCCGAGCCGATGGAGATATGGTACGGTTCATAAACGGAAAAATTAAATGTGATGCATGCCTTAATGAGGTTTAACTTTTAGGTGAAAGAGAATGAAGGGTAGCTTACGCTGCCCAAAATTGCAGGTAGGTATGACTATTTCGTTGCTATTTCTATAGAGCAAATTACAAAGTTTATTGATTAACATTATGATAGTTACGCATGAAAATAGTATAACTATAGTTATAATTGTACTTAGAATTGGTTTTCTTTCTATTGGGATTAGTATATTTTTTAGTGTTTCAATATTTGAAAATGCTTTGTCAGAGTTGGAATATAGTATTTTATCGATTTCGATTTCGATTTTGTTGTCATTAATTACATATTCATGTATTTTTTCTTGTAGATTTATGTATTCTGTATCGTCGATAGTTACATTATTTAGGAATTTGATTAGGTAGATTCCTTCATATATTTTAAAGTTAACCTTGTGTTTTCCAGTTATTACTATTGTATCGTCTGCTAATTTCACAATTTCTTCGTTTCTTTCATATGTCATGTTACATTTCGTAAAACTTTTAGTTAATAAATGTTTTGTACAATTATCGATATTTATTTTTTTACAGATAGGGTGCGTTAATTTATTGTTACATTTATCTGTCCCATACAAATGATTATTACAAATGATAGTTTCCGTCATTATTTTTGCCAAACCATGGAAAGTGTCCAGCGCTAAGTTCTTGTATCGAATACACTTATTTATTATTTTGGGGTATTTATAAATTACAAAAATTACGTTGTTCTCCCTGTAAACGAAAACGTCTGCATAAGTTAAGACATTGATTAAGGGGATCTCTGTTGTTTCGTGACTTATTAGTTCCTTGAGTTCGTGTATATCTAAGGCACCTGCGTGGTATGTTTCGGATTTTGCTGCTGCTAGTGTGTTGAGTAGAATTTCTAAAATATGGCGTGTTTCTGATAATAAAAATTCTGCATGATCATTTTGTAATGATGCTTCTTCGAGTAACTGTAGTAGTTTTTTATTTGTTAACACTAGCTTGTTGTTATTATTAACTAACTCGTTTATTGCAGTTTGTATCTGGACTAAATCCTCATGATCGGGTGTTCCAATCATCCATTTTAAGGCGGAACCCATAAAGTCTAATGATCTTTTGTCTCTATGGAAATGTTGATCTTCTAATTGGGCGTATAGGTTTTCTATCTGGTGTATCATGATATTTTCCTGACCTCTTATGTTTTTGTTTTTCTTTTTTATCACTTCTCTGAATGGCTTCATGATTCTGGTAATATTAAATGGGTGTATCAGAATCCCTGTGCTTTCGTAAATATATGCGTCCGCTATCCTCGTTGATACGGCTCTCTTCTCTGTTAAGGATGTTATCTGTGTTCCTCCTATGGCAAGTTTAATTGGTATTAGAACGTATACGATCTTTATGAACTTTGTCGCCTCCATTTGTGATTACTAGGGTGCCTTTATCTTCTTTGACTGTTTGTTTCGTGTAACGTGTAGTTTCTTTACCGCGACGGTTCTTTTTTACGTAGATGACTTCTCCCGGCGTATATGTTTTTTCTTTACGGTTCTTATTTTGACACTTATTTTGTTTGTCTTGTGCTTTCTTTAGTTCCGTTTGGATGTCTTTTTTTATGATGCCGAAGAATAGATTGATTGGTTTCTGGCCTGTTGTCGAATGTACTGTACAGTTATATTGTTTCACTGCGTTGAATATTTCGTCAGAGACCGTGCTCGTCTTTTCGACTGCTAAACTTCTACTGATTTCTAAGAGTGTAGAATGGGCACGTTCTATGTTCGCATTTGTTGTTGAATGTGCTACTGGCGCAAATGAGTGTGTTATTCCTCTTTGTTTTAGTAAAAATTCTGTCTTTGTTCCTTTAAATATGGGGGCATTATCAGTCATTAAACTTTCTGTTAGTGGGAATACTTGTGATATGATCTCGTCAATAACTATGGTCGTTCCTATCTCATTTGGGACATTGCGTATGTACAGGTATTTGCTGTATGTATCTATTGTTGTAATGTATACCTTCTTTTCTAAGTAAAATGTGTCCATTTGAATATGCTTTCCTGCATTTGTAGGTATGGGTGTGGGCTTGATAATTTGTTTTGTGGGGTGTCTGTCGTATTTACATGTGTTACATATTTCACAATTTCTTACTTCTTTTTTACACATCTGCCTGAAGTTAGGCCAAAAATATTTTTCAGATAGTTCGGTGGCGTTATTTCTGTGGCTTCGGTGAGCTCTTCGGTGAACTTCCTGTATCAGTTTTAATTGTTCGTCTTCGTCTGTGATATCTATGACAGCATTAGGGGCGTGGACTATGTTCCTGCATTCTAAATTTGATTCTAATATTTCTCGTATCTCGTGCAATGTCACTTCATCGCAGTGTATCGCGTTAGTGTGGTTCGGATTTATAACCCTTTTTAAAATATTGATAATTTCGGCTAAATCACTAATCTTGATGTGTGATCTCCTAAATCCCTCAAATACACTTTTACTCTCTATGTTGTCTTCCTTTGAGAACTCGATATAAATTTGGTTCTTAAAGTGGTTTACTGGTTTATATGTGCTTTTTATTTTATAGGTTGGGGAACTTTCTACAGAGTGAATGGAGGAAGTGTTTGAATTATTGAGTTGTTGCCTGCTGAGTGCATCTGCAACAACGTTCTCCTTGCCAGGTTTATAGATTATCTTGGCTCCATATTCCTCGATCCTATTTTTCCATCTTTTAATCTTTGTATTTGTATTTTTATCGGAAATAGCATAAATTAGAGATTGGTGGTCTGTATATATTGTTAGATCCGATACGCCTTGTATATAAAGTCGGAGTTTATCCAGAGCAAATATTATAGCCAACAGTTCCTTCTCGTTGGTTGCATAGTTTTGTTCCGTTTCGTTTAGGGATCTAGACACGAACGTGATAGGTTTATTTCCCTGTGACAGAACTGCACCAATCGCGATATTAGAAGCGTCAGTGGTTAATTCAAAAGGCTTTGAGTAATCGGGTTGGGATAATTCCAAACATTCTTCTAGATGCTGTTTCAATTCATTAAAAGATTTTCTTTCGTCCTCATTAAAACTAAGTTTATAGCCAGAACTTGCTTTTTTTGATACTATCTGATCTGTTTTTAATAGATTCGTGAGTGGTTTTGCTATCACCGCAAAGTTCCTAACGAATTTTCTATAAAATCCGGCTAGTCCGAGGAAAGCACGTAATTCCTTTAAGTTCGTTGGTTCGGGGTATTTCCTTATACTTTCAATCTTTTCGGGGTCCGTTTTTATTGACTTATGGCTGATTATATAGCCCAGAAACTTCACATATGACTTGAAAAAATGTGATTTCTCTTCAGAAATAGTTAAATTTGCGTTGTATAATGCATCAAAAATTTGTCGGAGATGCTCCATATGCTCATTTTTGTCTTTAGAGTACACGATTATGTCATCGATATATATGTAACAGAATTTAGCGACAAATGGTCGTAGAATATCATCCACGCAGCGCTGAAAGATGGCGGGAGCATTCTTTAAACCAAATGCTAACCTATTATACTCATAGAGAGCTCCATTTACAGCAAAAGCCGTTTTTTCTTTGTCCTTCTCGTCTATTAGGATTTGATGGAAGCCAGATTCTAAGTCGATCGTCGAGAATATTTTAGCCTCGCCTAGATTCTGTATAGTGTGGGATATATTAGGCATAGGGTACCTGTCGCTGATTGTTTGCTCGTTTAGCTTTCTATAGTCATTCACCAGTCTGCGTTTGGGCATGCCATCTGCATTGAGGCCTTTTTTTGGTACTATCCAAACAGGTGAGCAGTATGGGGATCTGGATGGGCGAATTATATCCCGTTTTAGCAACTCTTCGATTTCTTTGTTCACGAAGTCCTGGTCAGCAATACGGTACGGGTATTGTTTGGACCAAATTGGTTCTTCCATTTTTGTTCTTATGTTTGCTACTATATTCGTGGTGTAAGGGAGGTTCCTATCTACTCGTCTATTTCTTTTCATAAACTCGTCTATTTCTTCTTTAAATTCCTGACCTTCGATTGAGTAGTTAATTTTCTGACTTATATTGTTTTCATACCCGGTTTTTAGTATCATTGTGTTAAAATCTATTGTTCCGTTTAATTCTTTTAATCCCTCTAAACCAATTAAAAGATCGAACTCTTTTAATTCCTGTAATTCAAAAAACTGTAATCTTTTACCTAATATGTGTATATATCGTTTGTTTTCTATAACACTTCTACCGTGGATCGTTTTCGAATGGATTGGCAAAATTTCTATCGGTTTGCTTAAGTCTATATTCTTAATACAATAATTTTGGGTTGCTCCCGAATCTATTAATACATTATATGTTTTATTATTTTCTGGATTTCTTAAACTTAAACTAGGCAACCCGTATCTTAGACTAAAAAAGATTCCTTAATAATGTTTGTTTGACTTACATTGTTTTTCAGGGAACTGGCTGTTGCTTCGGGTTCCACGTTGTTCATCTGTTGGGGCTGTTGGTATTGACTCCTGAATGGGTTTGCATGTCTTGTCGTGTTGTGTATAGAACTGTCTACTTCCATTGGTTCTGGTTTCGGGAAATTTGTGTACTGTTGATTCTGTTTGTATGATCCGAAATATTGGCGTGAGTTCCTTTGGGATTGTTGCCTGTTGTAACCTCTTGGATCTTGTTGGTATTTCCTGGGCTGGTATAGTCTATCCTGGTGTTGTTGACTATTTTCGGGCTGAACTTGTTTCTCTTGGTACTGTTGTCTAGTCCCGTACTCAGGTCGTTTATCCTGGTGTTGTTGTTTGTATGAGGAGTTCCACTCTCGTACTCGGAGATTTGGGGCAATGTTGTTGTACCGTGAATCGTGCTGTACTGTGAGAGCTATTCCATATGCTTCTGCTAAGGTGTTGCATTTATGTGCGTACAATGTTTGCCTGGCCGTCCCATTATTTAGTCCATTTGAAAAAATTCTTACAGATTCTTGTTCGGCATCTCCTAGAAACGCTTTTCTGGTGTCTTCGTTTCGGTGCTGTGTTTGGATTTTTGCGATGATCAGGTTCTGGGCTCTGTTTACCTCATCGTAGTATTGGGTTAGGTTTTTGCCTCCTTGTTTTATTTGTGCCATCTCTGCCTTCAATACGTACAAAGGTCTGTTATCGTTGTATGTGAAGTCTAGACGGTCTAGGATTGCGTCGAAGTTAAATTTGGTGTTGTTATTCACTAGGGCTAGTGCCGCTTCCCCAACAATCTTGTTTCTGATGATGAGTAGGGCTTCGCAGTACTTCGTGTGTCCTTTGTGGGCCTCACATGCTTCCATTAGTGTTGTAGCTGCTTTCCTCCAAGTGGTGTATTCTCCTTCTGTTCCACTGAAACTTGGTAGTGTTTTAAATGCGTCCAGGTTGATGTCTTCCGGGCGGCTGTACCTGAATACTAAGTCTTGATGTTCCTCTAATGTTATTGTGGGTTTTATTTTGTTGATTTCCTGTGCCTGCTGGTTTATTAAACTAGCCATCATCTGGATTTGTTGTTTCATGAGGGTTAGTTCTGCCTTCATTGTGATGTTGTCTGCCTCCATGTTTGGCATTTTTTCGGTATCAGAGTCGCTGGATGTTTCTTCTGTAAGTTTTGTTAAGGGGTTAATTTTTCTCTTACCTCGTAGGTGTTTTATTTTCATCTGCTGCTTGATTTCTCTATTATTTATTCACTGAATAATTTTATCGTCTCTTGGCTTGATTTCTCTATTATTTATTTTATCGTCCCCTTCGCTGGACGTTGTTCTTTGAAGAAGTCCTTGCACTGATTCCTTCCTGAACGCTGGGGTCTTCCTATGGATACCTTTTGGTTTTTTTTTGAACACTCCACAGTGTTGGTCCGCCACACTCATCGAATTTTTTCGTATCAAAAAACGATTGGCAGGATCGCCAGTTATGTTTTTCGTCCCAAGATTTGAGAAAAAAACAATTATTACTTTTCGTGGTGAGACTACGTCTTACCGTCTTTATTTTGAGTTTACTATGAACTGGTTTTGTACAAAGTCTTACAGCTATTTATATTAGGTTCTGAAAGTACTTATCTTATATTTGTTTTGTTCATCTATCAGTGATTTTCGAAATGTATTCCTTATCTGTTGGTATTGTGTTATCCTGAGACTGGATTGAATATTCTTATGGAAAACTGAGTCATGCCTTATCTTTGAATATTCTTATGAGAGAGTGAGTCATGCATTATCTTTAGATTGGTTTGAATTGGTTTGAATGGAAAAGTGATTGTTAACATTGGTTTGAATGGGAAAGTGATTGTTAACATTGGTTTGAATGGGAAAGTGATTGTTAACATTGGTTTGGATGGGAAAGTGATTGTTAACATTGGTTTGGATGGGAAAGTGATTGGGGCGTTAACTCGTGCGTGTGCCTGAAAGTGTTGAGCCGGTTGAAGTAGTGTTGTATGTACTGCCGAAACGGGATTGTATCTTACTTAATACCCTGAAGGGGCTTACAAGTGTATGGGGGCAATAAATTATTAGATGGCTAGTGCACTAATTAGTTTTAATTTGTATCACGCTTGTTTGTTTCTTGGTACAATGTATGTGTAAGCATGTAATTAATTTCACTTTACTTATATTATGTGCTCTATGTTTATATGCGTGTTTATCGTTTATTTGGTTTTCAAATGAGCGCAAGAGTTTAATAAAATACGTGCAATTTGTTTTTGGTTTGCCTGAACGGCCTTCATGAAAAAGATTATCATGTGTGGTTTATCTATAAAAAAAATGGTTTTGTATTCGTATATGTAATTAACAAAATTATTTTCGGTTTTAAATTTTTGTGCTTAATTGTACCCAGAAGGGGGCTTACAAAGGTTACGGTTTTTGCTTTTATTTATACCTGTGTGATAGGTAAATTAGTAAATTCAAAGTTACTTGTACTCAAGTGATTACGTTTAATATATAATGTAAGTGTTTAAAAGAATTTTAGCTTCATAAATTGATTGGGTTTTCTTCTTTGTTTTAATTGATTTGGTCCATAAATTCTTTCGGAATACATTAAATCTAAATACACGAATGAAGGATCCGGATATTAGGCAACGATAATTGCTCATAAACTACCTTTAACACTAGGTTTACTGACGTTTCTGATATACCTATCTCTACGAACACGCGTCAATTTGACGCAGAGACGAATACATATAACAACACTTAGAAAATAATGTAATTATATACTATAAGAAAAAAATGAAAATGTGAGATATATATTTATGGAAAGGTTTTATTATTCAATAGTTTTATTACAGATTATTTCAATACTTGACATTTATTTCGCACATTTTTTACACAAATACTCAATTTTGTTTGTACATTTTCCGCAAACAACCTTTTGACATATTTTACAGATATTATTGCTCCTGTTTCTTTTACAAAAGCCAATTTGGCAAGTCCTACGTTCTCCCGAAGTACTAGGTAACGGGTGATTATAATCTATGTTGTTGGATTTTTTCTTTTCTTCTTCTGTAAGTTCTTTGGCCAACTGAAATAGAAACTCCTTTCTGGATAATTTTGACCCAGTACACTCTGTGTATAATATCCATGCGTTTATTGCCGCTAAATCTATAATGTTGAAGAACACCTGGAGAGGCCATCGAAAAGATGCTGATTTGCTAGTATATTTGCGAGCCATTTGGTCTACTACGTCGACTCCAAACTTTGTACCATTGTAATATGCTATTGTTTCCGGGGTATGTTTTTTATTGTCTTTTATTTTTATAAAAGTATGCTTAGTACTTAGTAACAGCACCTTTAGATTTGGCTTACTTTTATATATAGTAAGTATGCAGTTTCCTGATTTATAATGTTCTGAAGAATACAACTTCATTTTATCTTTCTTGCTTTTTGCTGGCTTTGGCAGTTCTCTTTTGTTGGCTCGAATAGTTCCAACGAAACTGGTTCCTTTTGCAACTAATTTTTCAGCTAGAGGAATACTGGTGAAAAAATTATCCCATTGATAACGTATTTAGATTGCACATCTACTGCCAACCAAAATTTTATACCAAATTTGTAAGGCTTATTTGGCATGTATTGGGTAAATTTGCAGCGGGCTTTAGTAGGAAACAGTTGCTCGTCTATTGAAATATTTTCGTGAGTGTCACACCCCACTACTTATCATATTATACTTACCGACTACCCAGGTGATACACTTTCACCATTCGTTTGATATCAAAATCAATAACAATAAATATTCCATTGTCCCAAACATTTGCATACGAAGCCACACTCCACTCAATTCATATCTCCATCAATCCAAGATATGCAATTCATTTCTTCTTCAGAAACAATATTCACTCATCCCAATTCAATTCGCAAATCTCATTTTCAATTCGATGTAAACAAACATCCACAACGCAAGCATTCTGCAGACACAGCAAAATGCACAAGCGAACCGAACAAATTGAATCGTTTAATCGTTCGCTCAAGGTCGTCGCAATTTAGGTTACACCAACAGATGTAAACATACGGCGGCATTATCATAAGCCACAGTAAAACGATTCAACGGCAGCAAACTGCCTACACATGCGGAACGGGAATTGAGTTACTGAATTCAAAGTATGGAGCAATGCTAGGAAATTGGAGCGGACGTTGGCTCCGCAAAACGTTTAAATTGATTCGTGTGCAAGTTTCACAGGTAAAGCAATTAAGTAATTGGTAAAACCTATACCGAAATAGCTTTTTTGCAGAACTAAACGATTAAGCAATGACAGGCGAATAACCTCGGAATAGGTTATTCGTTGGGTATGTGGAAGTGCATCATCTGCAGTATTTACGGTTCTTTAATGGTATATAAAGTGGGTGCGATTGAGTTGTAAGAACACAGGTAATCGAAAACAAGAAGTCCGCGGCCACCCATAAGTAGAGCGGGGCTTCTTGTGAGTAAAATTACTTAGGTCAAAAGTGTAATAAGCTACAATCCGATAACTTACTAATAAATGATAGCATTGGAGATATAAAAAATGCAAATTGTTACATTTTGGCGCCCGAACAGGGACCTAGGGAAGCCCAAGTTTAAGAACTTGTAAGCGCTTTTAAAGAGCCTAGCCCTAAAATAATAATTAACTCATTTGCACTGGGCAAGACACCCTACCCCGTCACCCGAAGTTGAGCCTGGCTTCGGGAGTGCAAATTGATAAATCAAATTTAAAAAAAAAAAAGGGGATATCCATCCGGAGTAGTTGACTCGGTACAACAGTGGCACCCACTTACATGAGACTATAATCACCAACAACGCTATAACAAAAACTTCATCTTTGCGATCTGCCCCTAATGTCGCAGCATTGACGAGTGTACCTATGGCCAAAATTCATTACCACACCATAACAACGAGTCTTGAACAACGAAGATAATAATAACACTCCAAGACCCAGTAGGACGAATAAAAATAGTGATTACCGAAGTCTCAGTCAACACTGCAAACCCAGGTCCAGCAGGAATTGGTGACCCAAGTCCTCACCAACACCAACCAACCCAACACCAGCGCACCAAGGAATAACACTACTGGTGGACGTATGAACTAATTCGGAGTCAAACACAACACTCCCAACACAATAGGAGAAACCCACACCCAGGCAACAAAGTGACACTGAATGTCCAGCAAAGAGCCAATTACCGGAGACTCCACAAATACTGAAACAACCGCACCATCAACTCCAGGACCATCAGGATATTCACCAAGACGACTGCGCAGCGGAACCGTTCTGAATAATACGGTAAGTCTATTAGATTATATTGAAAAATTGTGCGAGACAGGGCAAACAAACACAGGCCTATCGGTTAGACATTACGACACTTTAGACACACAACTACACAAAACTCACGAGGAAAGACTAGCTGGCGTCTCCAAGTTGAGGAGCGCCACGGAAAAATTCAAAGCGGCAATAACCGATTTCCGAAACCTCGCGTCCTCTAGCGATTTAACACTAAACAAATACGAGTCCCCCCCCCCCCCCCCCCCCCCCCCCCCCCCCCCGGCGTTGGTGACGGTGAACCTTCCCGAATATCACTAGGTAGGATTGACACTCCTCCTGGACTAAATCTATCCCTAACTCCCCCTTACAAACCTTTAGAATACCTCCACAAAATGTCTGTACGTAAAGATGTCAAGTTCACTTGGACAGAAAAGTGCCAAACGGCGTTCGATAACATAAAAGAACTTCTTGTTTCCCCACCACTACTCAGCTACCCTGACTTTGAGCAACCGTTCAACCTCACGACGGATGCAAGCCACGAAGCTATCGGTGCTGTACTATCCCAAGGTAAAGTAGGAAAGGACGAACCCATCGCTTACGCCAGCCGAACATTAAACAAGGCTGAACGGAACTACTCAACTATAGAGAAAGAACTGTTGGCAATTGATTGGGCGGTAAAGAATTTTCAATGCTATCTCCTAGGACGAAGGTTTACAGTCTACACAGACCACAAACCTCTAAAAGGCGTTTTTAATGTAAAGGACCCTACGACGCGCCTAGTACGTTTCCACCATAAATTATCCGAATTCGACTACAAAATCGAATACAAGCCGGGTAAATATAACACTAACGCCGATGCCCTAAGTCGCATTCCCCGGGAGGAAAGCCAAGAAGAACAATCCTACTCACCCATTTGCCAGTGTAACCTAATAACACGTTCACAGAGTCAAGCAAAAAGGACTCAGGCAAGTATACCCTTATCAGAAGACGCAGGAGTCCCACCAAATATACCTAAAAAATAATCAGAAGAACTCCAACTAACCGAAAAAACACAGATTGAGGTCATAACTAACCCAAGTGAAGTTGAAACAATTCTAAAGGATTTCCATGATGCACCCCTCGGTGGACACCAGGGAGTAATGAAAACCTATAAGAGGATTCGTAGGAAGTATTGGTGGCGACATATGATTAGAGACATCAAAAAGTATATCAAGAAATGTAAGAAATGTCAAACCGTAAAATCAACACCCCCCCTACGGATGCCAATGGAAATCACAGACATCGCAGAAAAACCGTTTGATAAGGTGTATTTGGATATTGTTGGCCCTTTAGAACAATCACACAGTGGTAATCTGTATATACTGACTTTCCAGGATAACCTAACCAAATTCTTGGATTGTTATGCAATACCAAATGCAGAGGCACAAACGGTAGCACAAATTGTTTTTGATCAGATCGTCTCTCGCTATGGAATACCGAAACAGTTGGTGACCGACCAGGGTACGAATTTCTTAAGTGACATATTCAAGGGGTTGTGCAGATTGTTAAAAATAAAAAAACTACAAACATCAGCATACCATCCACAGTCAAACGGCGCTCTCGAGCGAGCCCATCGACCATTAGTGGAATACTTACGCAGTATAGTTGACGAAAATCCCAAGTCGTGGGATCAGTTTTTGCGAACAGCTACGTTCGTATACAACAGTAGTTACCATGACAGCACTAAACTCACCCCTATGGACTGTCTGTACGGTTTTACACCCGAAGTACCTTCAAACTTGAAACGAGAACCCGAACCCGTTTATAATCACGAAAGCTATTACCACCAGCTAAGGTATAAGCTTCAGAAAACGTATGCTATCGCGAAACAAAATTTGTTAGCGAGCAAATATCGTTCAAAGGTCTACTATGACAAATTAGTGAGAACCCACAATTTCCATGTAGGCGACCAGGTACTTATTAAAATCGAGAACCGAAAAGGGAAACTGGCACCCCTTTGGAAAGGGCCATACCTCGTTACAGCCGTACAAGGTTCCGTAAACACTACCATTAAAATGGGTAAAAAATCAATCGTGATACATAATAATCGTTTGAAACCATATTACGAATAAATTTACTTTCCTACATACATACCTAATACCCAGGTAACACTTGCTCCTATTTCAATCCACAGAACATGTTCTCCCAAATCCTGTTTATCGTGGCTCTGGGAGCGTGGATTGGGGTAGACGCACAGGCACAAGTGACACAAATAGGCGACAAAGCCGGTATTCACGCTGAAAGAATAGGAACTTTCCAGCATTCGTTACGCACATGGGGACTGGCAATTCATTTGGAAGGCAACGGAATATTAGAGGAGGTGGACAAATTGGAAGTAGCAATACAAACCTTTTACAGGACCTGCCAAAACGGCGATGGTAAGATACAAAACATATATAAAATCAGGCACATTAAGCCGCACTGCGATTTGGCAAACAGAATTTTGGCAGACTTGCGCTCTAGGGTAAAACAAAATCATCAAGTTTTGCAGAGTTTATTCCCAGTACAAACCCGCCAAAAGAGAGGCGTATTGAACATTGTAGGGGAAGTAACCAACGCGTTGTTTGGGATTATGGACGACAGGGAGTCCCAAATGATACATACCTCCATACAAGACCTACAAGACAACCAGCAAAGCATAACTCATGCAGTAAATAACCAACTAACGGTCATAACAAACATAGGTAGAAGTCTAAATATCTCGGCAGGAAAAATAAATGAAAATTTTCTGCGGTTGGAAGAAGAATTGACCGACCTGAGGAATCAGGAAAACAATCTGACAAAGTTAGAGCTAGTGACCAACACCATCGATCGAAAGATCACCTTTTTCACTATGGAACTAGTGAGTCTTGAATTTAAGCAAAACCAACTCCTAGACATAATCAATGATGCGAAATTGGGTATCCTACATCGATCTATATTGACCACCACGGAGTTTGGAACCGCCCTACGCGAAATACAGTTGGAATCGATGAATAATTTCAGACTCCCGTTCAAACTAAATACGGTCTTTCCTAGCGAATTGGAGAAACTAGCGGATGTAAAATTAAAATATGCCCACAATGAACTAATAATAATGGTTAATGTACCTTTAATCTCAGGAGAATACGTATTCTACCAACTTACACCAATACCGGTCAGATCAAAGGAGAGAATTCATTGGTACGTCCAAGTTGACGAACCTTTCTTGGCGTTTAATCCACTTAGGAGGGAATATGTTTTCCTGAACGCCGACAGTTTCCATCAATGCATAAACTACAAAAAGGATACCTTCCTGAGTAGACGAAATCTAGTAATTAGAAACGAGAACTTCCAGGATTGCATAATTGGTTTATTCTCCGGGAGTAGGTCTCCCACAAATTGCAATATCCACATATTTAACTCCACCCGGGAGATCTGGTATAGTCTGAGCTCGTCAAAGCTCATTTGTGGTGCCTGACGATACTCGACTCAAATTAACAAGGGTACCGGAATACTCAGTCTTGATGCGGGATGCAAGGCTATGTCCCCCGACGCCACATTAGAGGCAGAACAACGAAGAATAAACCGGTCAAACATAACACTTTATTTTGGTACGGACTTCGTGAATACAATAGAGATACCAGACATAGCAATCAGGCCAAAACCAAGCAACCGAGATTTAAATAATATCGGGTTTGAATTCGCCTCAAACAGTATCCCACTACACCTAACACAGAACGAGAACCATTATGGAGGATCAAGAAACTCATATTTCACGGGTCCCCACCTACTTATGTATGCGGTTTTACCGTCACTAGCATTATGGTTATTCTACAAACTAGGAAGAATCTTACGCACAAAATCAAAACACCGGTCCAAACGAGAAACAATAAAAGTCTTGCCGCAGACCCCCATTTATTTGTCCAAAGGCCATAGCCTCCCAAACATTCCTGTACATCTCGACAAAGAACCCGACTCCCCACCTAAACCCACGCCGTTAGGGAGAACAATAAATTTAGTAATATAAAAACTATCGGAAACTAGCCAACCAAAACAAACCAGTAAGATCAAATTACGAACACCAACTCAAAGACGAAAACAAGAAAAACTATTGCTATCAACAATCTTAAAAACATGCCAATATATATACACAAAACAAAAAATAAATAAAAAAAAAAAAAATAATAATGTAATACATAATAGACATACAAAAAAAAAAAATTTTTTTTTTATAAAATACATGTTACAACGAAACGAATTACAATGCATACATACCGATAATAGAAAATTAAGTACTAAACAAACATAGATAGTAAAGTCATATATACCTAGAAAATTAAACAAAAAAAAAAAAAATATAGTAACTAATCAAAAAATGTATCCAGAACATTTCAAAGAATTAATTACCTAAATAAAATTAATTAATTACACATATAGACTATAAGGATTATTAAAGAAAATTTTAAATTACCCAACTGTTAACCATTTGTACGTAAGATTAATTAATTATACATATAAACTATAAGGATTATTAAATATATACCAAGAAAATTTTACACGAAAATTTATGTTAGAATTATGCTCTTTTGAAAATTATATTACCTATATTATTACATACGAATAGCACAGTTATCAATAATTACACATATATAAAGAAAATTGTAAATATTTAATAATTACATACAGAAAATTTAATTAATTGCATATATACATAGAAAATTTATTATAATTAAAAATTGTAATCCGCAAACAAATTGCAAACATATATACACAAATTATTTGCACCTATTAAACAATAAGTTACGACAAACTTACTAAAAAAATTTTTAGACTCAATAGCATAAAGAAAAACAAAGATCTTTACAATCAAAATTATACATAAAACTATTGATTACATACATAGCTACACTTATATACAAAACCTTGTAAAAACTTATGAAACAAATTGTAAACACCAACTTTCAACTCACATCTGCAACCACCTACGTACCACAGAAAATCACTCGTACCGGTGATTTTCTTTCTTTTCAGAGGGGAGAAATGTCACACCCCACTACTTATCATATTATACTTACCGACTACCCAGGTGATACACTTTCACCATTCGTTTGATATCAAAATCAATAACAATAAATATTCCATTGTCCCAAACATTTGCATACGAAGCCACACTCCACTCAATTCATATCTCCATCAATCCAAGATATGCAATTCATTTCTTCTTCAGAAACAATATTCACTCATCCCAATTCAATTCGCAAATCTCATTTTCAATTCGATGTAAACAAACATCCACAACGCAAGCATTCTGCAGACACAGCAAAATGCACAAGCGAACCGAACAAATTGAATCGTTTAATCGTTCGCTCAAGGTCGTCGCAATTTAGGTTACACCAACAGATGTAAACATACGGCGGCATTATCATAAGCCACAGTAAAACGATTCAACGGCAGCAAACTGCCTACACATGCGGAACGGGAATTGAGTTACTGAATTCAAAGTATGGAGCAATGCTAGGAAATTGGAGCGGACGTTGGCTCCGCAAAACGTTTAAATTGATTCGTGTGCAAGTTTCACAGGTAAAGCAATTAAGTAATTGGTAAAACCTATACCGAAATAGCTTTTTTGCAGAACTAAACGATTGAGCAATGACAGGCGAATAACCTCGGAATAGGTTATTCGTTGGGTATGTGGAAGTGCATCATCTGCAGTATTTACGGTTCTTTAATGGTATATAAAGTGGGTGCGATTGAGTTGTAAGAACACAGGTAATCGAAAACAAGAAGTCCGCGGCCACCCATAAGTAGAGCGGGGCTTCTTGTGAGTAAAATTACTTAGGTCAAAAGTGTAATAAGCTACAATCCGATAACTTACTAATAAATGATAGCATTGGAGATATAAAAAATCCAAATTGTTACATGAGGTTTATAACAGCATTGGCTATTGTGTGTAAATTGATTCCATATTTCGGATATCATTGCAAATTTGTCGGTGCGTAAACGTCTAGATCGTTCCGTTTTTTTATCAAATCGGACAAATCGAAGAATTTGCATGAAATCATCTCTGGACACTGTATTAGAAAAAAAAGCAGGTCCCCATTCTTTGGACCACAAATAAAAAGCATTCAGCGAATTTGCTTCATACGCTCCCCTAGCGTACAAAATCCCAATAAATGCAAGCAACTTTGTGGTTGAAATCTTCCAATCTCCTTTCAAAACACGACCTGCTTCTTCTTCAGTACAACTTTTTATATGTTCTATCATCTTTTTGGTTATAATCAAATGAAAAGCACTGCTTACGTTACCTTCCATCACATTGCGTTTTGCGTAGCCAGTAGGCCCAGCGATCTCTTTGAAGATTGTGTGGAAAGGATAGCGACCACTAGATCCGCCCACTTTCAATTTCGTCCAAGTGGTTCCATCGACCGCTATTTCTGTATCACAGACTGCCTCCGAATTTTGGAACTATCTCCTAATATTTGTCTCATTCTCGTATTCAGAATCGGATAGGATACGCATCCTTTTTCTGCAAAGACCAAATTTCTGATGATTTTCTTTTTCAATGTCTGATGAGTCCCCTGTTTGCATACTTTCATCAGATTCCAAAATCTCGATTTTATCCTCGTCTTGAATCACTTCATTTTCATCCTCATCAGAGCTGTTCTGTAAAATTTTATTTCCTCTTCGGATGAACCAGCGACCTATGGATGTTTCGCCAGTTGGGAACGCAACTCCGTTGTTGCCGATGGTTCGCCAACTGGGAAACAGCAAAGGTTGATTTCCGCGTCGAGTTCCTCCTCGACGGGACAGCAAACTATATTTGGCGTTGGAAGCCAGCGAATGACTGCCGCATTGGGCAGTAATTAAACACAATTTTTGCACATACATTACACAAAATTTAATTTTATTTTTATTATTAAATTAAATGGACTATATCAGGCAAGAGGTGCTGAAAGCACCGTCCAAAAACCTTTTTCTCGAATGTAATACATTAAAGCACAGGTGCTGAAGGCACTGTATCATTTCAATTCTTTAACGTTAAAAACCATACTGTCGATGAAAACAGTAAAACAAGCAACTGTGTGCAAACAGTAACATATAAAAAGTCACATGAATAGACAATTTTGGTTTTGTCTATTCCGCAATAGGTGGCGTTCCATGTGGTAGGTTTTTCCAACTGGTATAAGATATATGTTGCGGAACTGCAACATCTTCCCGGGCCGAGACGATGGACCCAGTAGTAGTCCTCCTTAGTTGAGGTTTTGGTATGTCGGACGTGATCCTATGGACGTAGTCCAATTTTCCTTGGTTTCGATCGTTCCCCCGTTGAGGGTTGATATGTGTCGGACGTGATCCGATGTGTGGCGCCTTGACTTGTTGCACGGATGTTGGAGATCCGGCTCGAAGGACCAAAATGTTTCGCCAGTTGGGAACGCAACTCCGTTGTTGCCGATGGTTCGCCAACTGGGAAACAGCAAAGGTTGATTTCCGCGTCGAGTTCCTCCTCGACGGGACAGCAAACTATATTTGGCGTTGGAAGCCAGCAAATGACTGCCGCATTGGGCAGTAATTAAACACAATTTTTGCACATACATTACACAAAATTTAATTTTATTTTTATTATTAAATTAAATGGACTATATCAGGCAAGAGGTGCTGAAAGCACCGTCCAAAAACCTTTTTCTCGAATGTAATACATTAAAGCACAGGTGCTGAAGGCACTGTATCATTTCAATTCTTTAACGTTAAAAACCATACTGTCGATGAAAACAGTAAAACAAGCAACTGTGTGCAAACAGTAACATATAAAAAGTCACATGAATAGACAATTTTGGTTTTGTCTATTCCGCAATAGGTGGCGTTCCATGTGGTAGGTTTTTCCAACTGGTATAAGATATGTGTTGCGGAACTGCAACATAGACATATTTAGATGATACAGAAGGGCTTTTTATCAAAATAGTATAAAATTGAGGTTCACAATAATATCACTAATTCAAAAAAGTACTTTATTTTTCAATACTCGAACTAAGCAACTGAAACCTTCTAAATCTCTTCGCACTCTAACATCAACTGACATTCTGCATTCCCTTCTTTCTCTTATTGCGCAAAAGTTGTTTATCGCTTTGGCTTTGTATAACGTCAAATTGACGCATATCCGTAGAGATAGGTATACCACATAAAGAATTACAATATTTGAACACTTTTGAAAAAAGTAGACCACAATATATATTTATCTCGACCACTGGACAAAAGTCAATACAAGAGATAAGATAAAAATGCAAACGGTGTTTGTACATTTCCTTATAAAATTTGAAATGCGTCAAAATGACGCGTCCCGTAAACCTAGTGTTAAGGAAATACGGAATATAGGGAGAAAATATTCTTATTTTAAGCAATGAGAAAACTTATGCACAAGTAGTGGTATGATTCTTAGATATTCCTATGTCTGAGGAATGTACGGCTTTCTTGTTTTTCTTATAAGTTTTCTAACTTTCTTAATAATGATTCCAGAATTTTAATTACGAATAACTTATGTTAAACGTTTATTGTTAAAATGTTATTAATTTTCGTTTGTTTTCTAATTATTAATTCGACTAACTAGTAAATTGCACAATATCCTATTTTACAGTTACTGTTACATTATTTGTAATAAATTTCACATTGAACTCATTTTAATTATTTATTTATTTTTGGTGGCTCAGAAGGGGCTCACCAACAGGAGAGTTAACAAATTTGAAGTAAAAATGGTAATAAAAATAAAAAAGGGAAACCTGTTAACCAGCTGTGCTGCTACTCGGGAGTTTACAGATGTTGCGATGTCTGGAGTTCCTGTCCTGAGACGTTGGCAATTCCAGGAGCGTTGGGTGTTAGTTAGCGCTGCGAACTGATGGGGTGGGGCTCTTCATACCCTTTCTAAAGTTTTTTACGTTTAAACACTTCACTGGATGCTGGCTCGTACCGTCTTTTTTTATGTTTTCTTATTAAGCACAATTTATCGTCCACGATTGCTTTCCGTTTAATTGTTTTTTTTTTAACACGAGATAGTTAACTGTTACGGCAGGATGTGTTGTTCTCCGCACTGAACCAATGTGGGTAGTGTTTAACTAGTGCACCTGCACGGGCGCGGATTCAGAAAACACACACAGATAGATCGCGAACGCCCACTGAATAATGCCGCAACTGCTCTCCAAAGGTCAAATAAAACGCGTCACGTTCGATAAAAGAATCTTTATTAACACACTGATTTAACTTCTTTTTTTTTATTTTATTTAGCACAAGTTTCTTTCACCTATTTAGTTCCTTAATTTATTGTTCTCTTTGGTGGCAAGAGTTACGCGGTATTTAAACGTCTCGCATAAGGACAGACTTCAACACACGCTTGATACCGGATCACGCACAAGACAAAAAGATATATTTTTTTTTTGACTCCGTATATTCAACAAAAACTTAATAGCGCGTATAGTGCGTGTACACTCTTTTGACGCTGAAATCTGACTCAAAATGTAATGTACATATTTCAGTTCGATGCCCGCGAATTTCATCGATAGGGGGGGATTGTGTCTGTGTGCGTATAGCACAAGTACGTTGCCCTTCAGCCTGGATATCGGCGACGACGAAAGTGCACCTAAATAAACATGGGCTGCTGCAATGAATTGGTATTATGGAGATATGCGATGGCGAAAAATCGCCGAAGGGAGAAATAGGTTTCTGTGTCTTAAATAAACAGAAACGCTATTTCGAGGGCCATAAATCTTTGATGAGCTGCGCCTGAGAACGAAATAGGTGTTTTTTTGCTTCAAGATACACAAAAACGCTATTTCAAGGGTCACGATGATATGCACATCGTGTTTACTTAGGCGTTCATGCTAATGCCATTGTAGGCTATAGATTTTTTCGTGACTATAAGCAAACCGATGGCCTATGACCTAGACTATGGTAGCTTTTGTTTGTTTTACAGGCCGGAGCATCGTTAGCATGATTTGGGTTATGATTGTCTAACGTCAATCATATTAGTGCCCAAATCCCATTATCGGTAGATAACCGACAAAGGAAATTGGTCGCAAGTGTTGCGAACCTTGGGACTGGGGCAATAAATGGATATGAACCGTAGCAAGAAACCATCGGCTACGGCTATGTCAACAATTACGCTGGCCAGCTAGTATTTATCTATTATAATTGCTGACAAGCCGAGCCGATGGAGATATGGTACGGTTCATAAACGGAAAAATTCATTGTGATGCATGCCTTAATGAGGTTTAACTTTCAGGTGAAAGAGAATGGAGGGTAGCTTACGCTGCCCAAAATTGCAGGTAGGTATGGTGGGTTTGGAAGGTGGTTCATTTAAGAGGATGGGCGGTTCTTTGGGAATGTATTAAAGAACCCCTACAACTTTACTTCATATCGTCCGTCCACGTTCCGAATAGTATGACGATCGTAATGATCCTCACAATCCATTTCTTCGGGTGACAAAATTCGGTGAGTGGAAAACTCTTCAGATTCCAAGAAACGAGTTAAGTTTACATCGGGGGGATCAGAATTTATGGAAACGTGGCACGACATGCTTGATACTCGAGAAGATGGATTGAACTCGCCAGCTACAATCCATCCGAATTGTGTTTTTTGAAGCACAGTATTGGGCTGATTTTTTAATAATATTTGCCAAATGCTGAGTAATTTATAAAATAATTTGACGCCAATCAATGCGTCAACCTTCGAAGATTTGAAAAATTCAGGATCAGCTAATTGAATATTTTTGGGTGGATCAAAAGAGTTCGGATCGATGGTGATTGCAGGCATAGCCTGACTAATCTGTGGAACAACTAGGAATTCAGCTAATTTTTCATATTTGCTCACACGAGAGCGCAACGATGCTTTAACAGAATACTTTACCTTTGTGGAAGTGTTATCAATTCCATTAACATAAGCATTCGCAGGTTTTTTTGACCAGATTTAATAAATTCGCGATTTCTTCAATCATGAAATGAGCTTGAGATCCTGCATCCAAAAATACGCGACATATTTTGCTTTTGCCTTGATGGTTGACAATATCAACCAATGCAGTGGCTAGCAATCCATGGGAAACAGTCTGAGCAGGCATGCTTGTAAGGTTAGCCGAGAAGTGCGACGTAACTGATTCGCTAGGCTTTGCTTTATCAAAATACAATAGAGTATGATGGCGTTGTTTGCACTTCGTGCATGGTTGCGCCTTACAGTTAGAGACTCGATGTCCCTTCCTTAAACACTGTATGCACCAGTGGCCCCCCTTAGCTGCCTCGTATCGAGCTTGAGGAGCTAATGAGGCGAAATTGTTACAGGAATATATATGATGACTTGTGTCATTGCAAAAAACACAACTCTGAGTGGAAGCCACGAATGTTTGTTGCGTACGATTGTTACGACGTGCAGAAGGTTTTTCCGATGATGAATTGGAGGTAGTTTGTGCTCTAGCAGCTTCGATTTCAGCGCGTCTCTTCAGAAAATCAATAAAATTTTTAATGGCGGGCTTAGCTATACTACTACTACAATCCTCCCACCGCTCACGGGATGAGGGATTGACTTTTTCACGAAGCAGGGCGATCAGTATAGAATCCCAATAGTCGATCGGCTCTTTCAAAGCTTGGAGCGCACGCAGATGCTTTTATATAGAATCCACAAACGACTGACAGGAGAAATCTTTAGATATAGAAGGCATATCGATTATAGCCTTGATGTGACAATCACTTATACGTTTGCGATTATCATATCTGTCTTTCAGCAGTTCCCAGTCGACTTGGTAGTTTGCATCGGAAGATTCGACGGCCGATATAACCTCCGCAGCTTCGCCTTTCAAACATCCTTTCAAATAAAACAACTTTTTTACTGGAGATATTTTAAGATCCTGATGTACTAACGCGTTAAACAAATCGTAGAATCCTAGCCAGGACTCATACGAACCATTAAACGAGGGCAAAGAGATGGTGGGCAACTGGGTAGACTGAACATTTTCGAATATGTTCCGCGAAAGTTGAGAAAGTAATTGCTGACTTAGATCGTCAGCATTTTGCGAAGTGTGCACGGGGGGTTTTGGGTTACGATTGGAGATTTCAGGCTGAACGGAAGGACCGGGAAGGGAATCAGATAAGTTTGTTGATGGGCTAGATGGGCGAGCAAGAGGTTCATTGTCAAGGGTGATCGTCTTACCGTCAACCTCGCCGATATCTTTTGGCTCAGCTACGCCTACCGATACCTGAGTAGGTTTTTTGGCATGCTCTTTTAAAAGTTTTGCAGCGATATCATACGTCCGGTAGTATAGCTCTTCAAAGGCAGTCCTGTGATCAAGAAGCTCTTCACTGGGCTCTAATAAACCCTCCAAAGCCTCTTGAAAGGACATAAACCTTTCGCGAACAAGACCTATTTCAGAAAACCTCTTTTCGAGCAGGAGAACATCAGTCTCAAGATGAAACCCGTTTAAGAATTTACTATAGTTGGTTAAGGACTGTTTAGCACCAGCCCGTTTCTTGGTCAATGCCTTGATTTGCTCTTCGAACATTATGAATATATGCTTGGAAACGCGACGATATTAAAAACACACGAGATTATTTATAGACTATATTATGAGTAAAAGCAACACACAAACAACACACGAGATTATTTATAGAATATATTTAGAGTAAAAGCAACACACAAACAACACACGAGATTATTTATAGAATATATTAAAAGCAAATATTTAAACTTAGGAAATTAGGAGTGGATATGGTAGGTAGCCGATTAAACTATCTTAAACACAAAAATGACTCACCTGAAAATACCAGCTTCTCTCCTTCGCTTTTTTCCCACGATGTTCGATCCAGCGATGAAAACTGTCTCATCCAACGACGCTCGATCCCACGACGACAGCTTTATACAGATGCACGACACTCTGTTCTTGGTTGGCACTGATCACAGGGTTTTTCCGCTTTACCCTTCAAACGTTTTTATTTATTCTAGTTTGTAGGACACACGACCGATTCAAATTTAATCACACTGTTTCTGCGATTTTTTTTTTTTTTTTTTTTTTTTATTGTTAATCTATCCGGCTCGACTGGACCAAAATGTTGGGCACGATGCGTTTATCGTGCTGAATTTTACGATATTAACGAAACGACAACTATCGAAAGAACGAACGAAAACTTTTATGCTATAGATATTTTATATCATTTAATATAGAAACGACAAAATGTAACGAAAAGATACATTGGTTTATTGATAACGAACACGAAAGATGTGGATTGTATCGAAATGTGATTAAGAATATAATAACAAAAATAGCAAACAAATTGCGTTTATATCACTACAAGAGGGAAGTCCTCCTTTACAGGGATTGGTACAATATTGGTGGAATTTAGTGGTAATGAAACATTTGTATATGGAGAAAAAATGGGCGGAGCAATTGCATCCACGTGGTTTCGCATGCGTTTAAAACATGAGGAAAACCGTCTGTACAAGAGTAATGACATTTTAATGATGGACTTATAAATAAGAAACCAGAATGTAAAATGTCTAGATGAGAACTACAGGAAATACAAAATACAATAGATAAAAAATGGTAAAAGACCAAAAACAATAATGCAGATAATTTCTGGATAGAAATTTGGGAAAAAACATCAGCAGGGCGCGACAACACTTTATCTTAACTCTACTTAACAGCACTGTTTGTTTATAGTTCACAGTGGTTCTTAGCAGTAGTTACATACATTTAATATTTCTTTTGTTCTTATTATTTATTTCCCTAAGGCTGCCAAGTGTTCTTGGTGTGTCCAAATGAAAAGGTTTTTTAGAGTTACTTTTATTTTGTTTAACGCCAGCAATTTATTGGCCGTGACTTCTACCTCCTTCTTCTCCTACTTCTGACACCTTTCGTATCAAACGAACTTTTATATAATGCATTCAAAGTTTTTAGAACGGTAAAAATGGCCATTATCACTGTTGATGTGCATGGTAAACAGATGGGTGAAGGCACTGTCGAGTTTGCCAAGATATCATCGGTCAATGGGGGCCGTAGTGAAGATTTCATCATCTCTCAACGTTTACGAAACATTTCTGGCCCCACACATGAGTCGAAGTAGAAGAGTCCACATTTTCTTTTTTTTGTTCTTTACACTTTATCTTAACTCTACTTAACAGCACAGTAGCGTTCTGCGAACGCACAACTCCGCGCAGGTAAGGTCCTACCCTCAAAGAACGTACTTACGTGAGAGCGTTGCACGAGTTATGGTTTCCGCGAGTACCCTTCTAATTTATCGCACCAGATCACTCACAATAATAACAAAAACAAGTTTAAGTTGATTACTTTCTTTTATTTTCATTTCCTTTTTTGCTTTTTTTTTTATAATATTTTGTCCACGACCTCTTGATTTTCCATTTATTCACTTTAATTTTTTCTTTTCTTCGTTTTCTCTTTTTTTCTTTTTTTAGTAATAGTACTTAACGTTAGTTTGACATGATCTTACACTTTGTGTTACATAGTTATTGGTTTTTACAAATAATTCGGCATCTTTTTACACTTGTTTATTTAAATTTAATCTAACTTTACCACGGTAATCATCTCTTAGTAGTTTTTCTTGCTACTATTTCAATTTACATCTGTGTCCAATTTCTCATAGTTACAGTTTGTGAATTAATTAGAATCTCTTTTCTGTTTTCTTACCCACATCTTTTGCGGCTAGTAGGATTCCATTATATCTTGTGACCATTGATTGACTTCCTTATTTTTATCTCCTAGTCTCGACGCACTTATCACTTATCACATCTACGTTCTTATTGTCTATTTAAGACTATTACTTAAAAAAATACACTCTGTTATTTTCTTGTACATCTCTTTAAACAATTTGATTTCACTTATCATATTATGTTCAGTTCTACATCAAGTTTTCCACACACCTTCTTTTTAAATCGATCTGCTTGTTCACTTAATAACAATCATTTACTTAAATATCTATACACTTAACAACTTACAGCACTAATCTTCTTCTACTTTTTAATTAACTACTTTTATGTTACTCCTTAATTTTAGTACTCCACTCGACTAACCTCCTTAATCGACCAACTCCAACTACTTACTTACATCCCTATCATCATCCAAAAACCCCCGCCTAAATCATTTTCTCTTTCGCAACACCTTCCGGGGTTAACGATTTCCTTATTTCACATAGCCTTTCAGTTTCGATTGCCCCAATTATCGTTTACTGGCCTTAGTTCGCAAACTTGCAGAATTGTCCAATATTTCTTTATTGGTTTGAACTCGGTTCACCTTTTACGGTTGCGAACTGACCCAGTTAATTGCATTTCTGTTGATATGCCGTTTAATTGCTTTCGCAATTTGGCGTATGCATATGATAATTGCTTTAGGGAAATGAATTTAATTGTTTTTCTTTTTTCTCTTCATTTTAATTGTTTTTCCAATTGCCTATGAAGTGCTAATTTGGCTGTAATTGTTTTTTAGGAAATCGTGATTAATCGTTTTCCGATTGATTCCTATGAAATGATGATTCTGATGCACTCGTTGGACTTTAGGGTTATTGGAGTTCAGAATCTGGTGGTAGTTTTTTGATTAAGTGTATCAATGACCCCTTGTATGTTATCTTTGGGTATAACGTCATAGACACACTTAACACACGCGCCCACAGACGCGTGCCCTAAAGTCCCACCATAGGGCCTGCAACTCGCAGCCAACGTTGAGACCGACACCAAAAAGCAAGGAACTGAGCGTCCCCAAAGCTTTTTGGGCCAAGCTCAACAATTAGAATTCATCATGCCTGAAATAAAGGTATAAAAACCCATGCGTCCTATTCTCAAAAATGCCATACATGCGGCCTGCGCCCAGGAACATCTCATTGAACCGGCAATTCTGACATTCGATACAAAGAATTATCAGCATCAAAGAATGAACCGATCAACGGATGCACGTGCAGGTAATCTGATACAAAGACCACCCAAACCCATCGATACAATAATGTATGTTGGTCATCCGCTACCAGATTCCTGGGAAACGCAAATATCTCAACGAGATAATTCAAATAATGCATGAGGTTTGAAACCTACAAACGATCTATCCCGGTCCCTTCTGAATTTCACACCCTCAGAAGGATCTAATGGATTTCGGTGTGTTTACACCAAAGCAAATAAACCTACGGACTATACGTCCTAACAATCATCTCCGTTCTGCGCGCCAGATGTGCCGCGCAAACAGAAAACCGTGAGATTGAGATGCTATCACCACCACCGAGGGCGATGATGATGTATGTGTGACCTCTTGTAGGCATCCAAATTACCCCTGGGAACTAATAACATGCTGCTAACAGAGATTCGGAAATTCTGTTAGCAGAAGTAAGGAGAAAAGTTGTCTGCAAAGATACAGATGGACAATCTGTGTCGGGGTATTTTGTGGGGAGTTAGATTTGAATCGTGAAGGAGAAGACAGAGAGATTTTGATCATCGAACCGCGAGGATCTCTAACGAAGAGATTCTATTAAAGATAACCGAATGAGGTCGTGAGTAGAATTGTTCGAGAACGTCGAGTCGTACGTGTGCTGAATTTTAAAATAATTAACTTGTGTTCTAGAATGTGTCTTAACCGTGTGCAAGATTAAGTACCGTGCGTTTTCTTTCATGTGTAGTAACTACATTTGTATTCTAGACGATAAGTGCAAAACAAGGTTTTCGGATTAATAAAAGTCACCGTACAAATAGAAAAACAATTTTTCGTGTTTCATTGTGCTGTTCGCTTTGTGGATTTCCTTGTGTGTTAGCAGTGTCCGGCGGAACGCTGCAACCAATACCTTCAACCGAAGGATAACAAACTTTCACCAAAGTGTCGAACTGCGATACCCAATAATATTACCGCCAAAGCACATTTCCTTATTTATGGTTCACTGTGGTTCTTAGCACTGGTTACATACATTTAATATTTCTTTTGTTCTTATTATTTATTTGCCTAAGGCACTTCTTTTCCAAGGCTGCCAAGTGTTCTTGGTGTGTCCAAATGAAAAGGTTTTTTAGAGTTACTTTTATTTTGTTTAATGCCAGCAATTTATTGGCCGTGACTTTTCTGCCTCCTTCTTCTTCTACTTCTGACACCTTTCGTGTCAAATGAACTTTTATATAATGCATTCAACGTTTTTAGAACGGTAAAAATGGCCATTATCACTGTTGATGTTCATGGTAAACAGATGGGTGAAGGCACTGTCGAGTTTGCCAAGATATCATCGGTCAATGCCGCTCTTCGTCGTTGTAGTGATGGAAGTTACCTTTTGACAGCTTCCGCACAATCATGTGTCTTAGAACCATTTGAAATAATCGAAGATGCCGATGGTTTGCCAGATACAGCACTAAATAATACGACACAAGAGTGCAGCGTCGGTCCACGTTTTGCTGAATTGGATTCGTATGAATACAAATACAGTACCACGTCGAAGCAAAGGTTTGCACATTTTAAAGCCAAGAAAAACTCCCTTGAGTGGGAATTCCAGATGGAAGGAGATAAACGGGGGGCTTAGACGAAATTAGCACGAATTGAGCATGAGAATTGGAGGCGGTGGAAGTGGTGGCGACGGCTCTGATCGTCGCAGTCCTGGTCCCGGAATGGGAGGCCCCTTTGCTGGCGGTCGTAGTGAATATTTCATCATCACTGAACGTTTACAAAACATTTCTGGCCTCACCCATGAGTCGAAGTAGAAGAGTCCACATTTTCTGGGCGCAATTGTTTATATATTGGCAATTTGACTAGTGACGTAACCGAAGAAGAGTTGTATGAAATGTTTAAACCATATGGCGAAATTGGAGAAGTATTCTCTAATCCAGAAAAAAAAACTTTGCATTCCTTAAATTAGACTTTTACTCTAATGCTAAAAAAGCAAAACGCGAATTTGACGGTTCCATGCATAAAGGACGTGCGTTACGTGTCCGACTACTACTAAATGCCACCAAAGTTCTGGTGAAGAATTTGACACCTTTCGTGCCAAATGAACTTTTATATAATGCATTTAAAGTTTTTGGAACGGTAAAAATGGCCATTATCACTGTTGATGTTCATGGTAAACAGATGGGTGAAGGCACTGTCGAGTTTGCCAAGATATCATCGGTCAATGGCGGCCGTAGTGAAGATTTCATCATCTCTCAACGTTTCTGGCCCCACACATGAGTCGAAGTAGAAGAGTCCACATTTTCTTTTTTTTTTGTTCTTTACACTTTATCTTAACTCTACTTAACAGCACTTTTCTTTATTTATGGTTCATAGTGGTTCTTAGCACTCGGTGCATACATTTAATATTTCTTTTGTTCTTATTATTTATTTCCCTAAGGCACTTTTTTTCCACTCCTTATCAAAAATAACTTGTTTAAACTAATCGACACTACAAAACTTTTCAATTGACCGATACCTCTTGGGACCGCTCACAAATGCTCCTTTCCATCAATTCTCCTAAATCTTCACTGCCTCCTATTCTGTTTGTACCCCGTCTCGGTACTTTAGGGTCAACGCCTCCCGATGACGATAATGCAATTTCGTTCCCCATCGTCCCAATTTCCGATTTGCAATTGCGTTGAAATGCGACGTCAGCCGATATACCTCCATCGGTTTGCGTCACAGTTCAACATCCGCAATTGCAAAGTGACCTAATAAATTTTAATGTGCAATTAGACAATTTCTATTTCAACGGTCATGGCGAAATATGGAGCAATTAATTGCAATATCGCTCTGGGGGTCGTATGGGTTTAAAATCGGCTGGCGTTTTTTGGTTTAAGTGCATCAATGACATTACGTACAACATCTTTATCTAGGTCGTCATTGATAGACTTAACACACGCAACGGTTTATTACGTGGCCTTGATGCCGCTCGATGTTGTTTAACTGTGAACCGGACAAACCGAATTTCGAATGTGTGAAGAACTGCAACTTGGTGGTTCCTTTGGAAATAACTCCTTTACATTTGTTGTACAATATATATACATATGTTTATAATATATAGGTTTTGCAATGTATATCTAGTGATTGTTCATTTCAATCTCAGTGTTCAGCACAATGTTCTCCTCCTCTTCGCTTCTTTTCATGTACTTGTTTACAAACGATTACACATAACTTCAATAATTTACGTTTCAACATTTTGTTACTTGCACATTTTGGCGGTTTATTTTTTTTACTGTGTTCCGCCGAACACTGTCTCCGAAATAAAAAAAAATCACTTTTTTTATGGCGATATGCTTTTATTTATTATTGAATACAAAAAAAAAGGATTCGCGCCGACTCGTTCGCACCGGCACACTCGACCACGATTTTTTTTATCTTGAGGATCGATCCTCCAGCAACGTTTTAATTTGACTAAACTCGAAAACTTTCTTTTCAGGGGATGGAAAACTCACCCGGTTGTTCTTCCTTTCTCTTCAGTAGTATGTTTTGGCCGGTTCCAGCACACTTTTATGTATGTTCTGACACAGGAAGTGACGTCACAGTCGGAAGCTCTACCTCAAGGTTGAGATATGTTTTATGAGTGGTGAAGGCTGTTTGTGGGTGTGATTCATGGTCGGAATCGTCTTGTGTGTTCTTATCAGTTGTAGTAATTGCTGGTCTTATCGTTAGTAGTAATTGTAGTTGTTTGTATTGTGTGTTCTTATCAGTAGTGGTTGGGTAGTGATTCATCGTCATCAGCGTGGTTGTTGGTTGATGTTGTAATCGAATGGGGATCTAGTTGTTGGATTTGTGCTTTTGGTGTTATTGTTTTTGCAGGTGGTGGTGGGTGTTTTTGCTAGCTATTGGGCTTTTTGCTAATGGCTTTGAGCTTAGGTGGTGGTATCGGGGCTTTTTGCTATTGGGGTTTGTGCTTCTGATGTTATTGTTTTTGCAGGTGGTGGTGGATGTTTTTGCTGAGTATCGGGGCTTTTTGCTATGGGGTTTGTGCTCTTGATGTTGCTGTTTTTGCAGGTGGTGGTGGATGTATTTGCTCAAAACTTTGGCTTTGTTGTGCTTTTTAATCTTATTATCATTAAGCTGAGTAATACATATATGGGAATTTTGTTGTTTGTGGATTTGTATGTGAAATGGGTTGTTTTTGCTGGACCTTAAAAACTGACTTCACCTAAGACGCAGAGCTAAGCTAGTTGACTTCACCTAAGACGCAGACCTAATTGCTGTTGTTTGTTTGTAGTATGTTTCTTATCAGGTGTAGTAATTGCTGTTCTTACCAGGTGTAGTAATTGCTGTTCTTACCAGGTGTAGTAATTGCTGTTGTTTGTAGTATGTTTCTTATCAGGTGTAGTAATTGCTGTTCTTATCGGAAGTAGTAATTGTAGTATTTTGTAGTGTTCTTATCAGTTGTAGTTGGGAGTGATTCATCATCATCATCAGCGGGGTCGTTGGATGTTGTTGTTGGATTTGTGCTTTTGATGTTATTGTTTTTTGCAGGTGGTGGATGTTTTAGCTGAGTATCGGGGCTTTTTGTTAATGGATTTGTGCTTTTCATGTTATTGTTTTTTTGCAGGTGGTGGATGTTTTAGCTGAGTATCAGGGCTTTTTGTTAATGGATTGTCGGGCTTTTTGCTAATGGATTGTGTTTTTGATGTTACTGTTTTTGCAGGTGGTGGATGTTTTTGTTCAGTATCGGGGCTTTTTGTTAATGGTTTGTGCTTTTTTGTTGAGTCATTGGATAGAGTAGTATATATATATATATATATATATATATATATATATATATATATATATATATATATATATATTGGGAATTTTGTGTTCGTGTATTTGTATGGAAATGGTTCATCATCGTCAGGGGAATTTTTGGTGATTCTTTATAGCGATTCTGGGACACTTTTTGTATAGGAAAAAAAAGCCATGTCCATATATGGTAATTCCGGAAGTGGCCCCTAGGAAATGAGGTAATCGGAGGGGGGCGGATGATTCATGATCGTTGTCTTTGTGTGATCCATATTTTTTTAATTTTGGGCTGTGATTAATGGTTGTTATCAGTAGTTGGTGATCGATATTTTTTCAATTTGAGGTGTGTGATTCATGGTTGTTTTGGTCTGTTGTGTATTTGTTATCAGGTGTGTACATCTTGAGTGGGTCGTGGGTTTGTTATCTCGGTAAGTGAATTAAGTATTAGGTTTGGGTGATTAGCGTTCAAGGTTAATTGTGACATGAGCAGTTGGTATTTTTGAATTGTGTGTGAATATGAGATAGGTGATTCATGATTGTTTGGTAGTGAATATATTATTATTTAGTCATTGGGTTTGAGTAATATATATGGGAATTTTTTAGGATGATTCTATCTTGAAATGGGTGTATGTTTTAGCTGTTTCTTAATATATGGGAATTTTTTGGTGATTCTATCTGCTTTTGGCTTTTGTTTCGGTTGTCGAAGGCTTTTTCAGTAAATCTAAGCTGTTTCTTAATATATGGGAATTTTTAGGGTGATTCTATCTTGAAATGGGTGTATGTTTTAGCTGTTTCTTAATATATGGACATTTTTTGGTGATTCTATCTGCTTTTGGCTTTTGTCTCGGTTGTCGAGGGCTTTTTCAGTAACTCTAAGCTGTTTCTTAATATATGAGAATTTTTTGGTGATTATAACTGTTTTTGGCTTTTGTCTCAGTTGTTGGGGGGCTGTTTTTCTTTTTATGAATATACCACTTGGCAGTAAATCTAATTTTATGAATATGTACCACTTGGCATTAAATCTGGGTTGAAATGGTTTGTGATTTTCCTAATGGTTTGTGCCTTTGATCGCTGGACTTTCGGATGGGTTGTCTCAGTTGTTGGGGGCTGTTTTTCTTTTTATGAATATACCACTTGACAGTAAATCTAATTTTATGAATATATATACCACTTGGCAGTAACTCTATGCTGAAATGGTTTAATGCTTCTGATCTCTAGACTATCGAGCTTTTTGCTATATATATTGAATATAGCCTATTTTTAGCGCCACAATTTTGCGTTTTTATATGGATATATTGTTAATTGCATACTTTAGGGCTACGCATTGTCTATATAATATATTAAATTCTTTGTGCTTTTGGCTTTTTTTATGAATATACCACGAGTCAACGAATGATTATTCAAGTCCATATTGGTAAAAAAAGTGTTGATATCAAAAAAGGATGTTGTTGTCCAATCCCTTGACCTTGGAAGCTATATTAAATTCTTGATTTTTAAGTGTTTTTTAGCGAGTCGCCATTACTCTTATCTTATTTTGCATCCAGTACCACGACCAAATACTGATTTCTATATAGTAAGTTGTTGTTCATTATTCTGACCCCTTGACCTTGGGTGCTATATTAAATTCTTGATTTCTAATTCTTATTTTTCCATAGGTAAATTTTCTAAGTACAATGGTTATTCAAGTCCATATTGAACATAAAAAAATGTGCTGTTATCAAAAAACATGTGGGTGCTTGCCCGATCCCATGACCTTGGATGCTATATCAAATTCTTGATTTCTAAGTGTTTTTAATGAGTCTCGATTACTCTTATCTTACCTGTATGAATAAAACCGCTGATCATTGTTCTTTAAACATTAAAATTAATTGAGGCAATTTTTTTTTCCATGAGTCTTAGAGGATCAAATATAGTCCACCATAACATCATATGATAAGACCTGCTTACAGCATTGAACCATTATCAGAGAGGGATAGTTATAATACAGCCTGTTTGAAAGACCCGCCCTGTTTGAAGAAACCGCCTGTTTGAAGAAACCGCCCTGTTTGGAGTTAGGTGGTTAGCCTATTCTTCTTATCATAGTTTCCATACATGACCAAATGAGTTTGAAGAATTCTTGGTTTCTATATAGTAAATTTTTGAGCATTATTCTTATCATAGTTTCCATATCGTTAAAAATGGGTGGATTCCGGTACC
The DNA here is from genome assembly GCA_963931805.1 of Microdon myrmicae. Taxonomy (NCBI): domain Eukaryota; kingdom Metazoa; phylum Arthropoda; class Insecta; order Diptera; family Syrphidae; genus Microdon; species Microdon myrmicae. The sequence continues at coordinate 44,938,590 of OZ007500.1, forward strand.
ATGACCAACTGAGTTTGAAGAATTTATTTTTAAACCATTGACATCAACATTAGTTTTTCCACAGTAATCAGCACGCGTAATAAAGGTCTATTTAAAATGATAGACTACCGAGTGTATCCAGTTAGTCTAAAACATTCATTCCAAGGACACACAAGCGAAGCAATAATGAAAACAATAATTAATTTTTTTCTCATAACATTATCATTTATTACTTATTTTTTACTACAAATATCTCTTATATCTAACCTTTTAGCTATAAAAATAATTTACATTATTTAGAAAAATATTACTTATATCAATCCTATTATTAAATATAAATATGAGACATAATTTTTTAATTACCCATTACTTAATCTATTATGCCCCCAAGAATATGTGTTTACGCGATCTTCACAAATATATCTTTTTGTATCGCTATCGCTTAATGCTAACTTATTTATAGCCTGGGTGTAAATATTGTGCAGTTTGCTTCTAAATACCAACATAGGCTTATATAATAATTTTCTTCTTAATAAAGAATTTCTATAATCACTTATATCTAAACTATTTGTAACGCACTTTTTTACACCCTTGGCTTTTTTTACCACTTCATTGGTGTCTATAGAAAAAGAGTACATTTTAGCTCTTAACCCAATGAATTCAGTCATGTTTTTACCGTTATTCTCATCTTTGAATTTTCCGAGAACTTTTCCATTTATTTGAGGGAAATTATGAGCGTTATCTATTGGATATTCCGACGTATCAAACCTAGATTTTTCTGGATCAACAATATCGCTATATATATCAGAATAAAAATCGTTAGTTGATATTGTATAGATAAAAGAGTCTGTATCCATGTAATTCAACTGAATCGCCGTATCAAACTTTTTTCTGATGTAATCATAGTGATGGAAATGGTTCATCATCGTCAGGGGAATTTTTGGTGATTCTTTATAGCGATTCTGGGACACTTTTTGTATAGGAAAAAAAGCCATGTCCATATATGGTAATTCCGGAAGTGGCCCCTAGGAAATGAGGTAATCGGAGGGGGGCGGATGATTCATGATCGTTGTCTTTGTGTGATCCATATTTTTTTAATTTTGGGTTGTGATTAATGGTTGTTATCAGTAGTTGGTGATCGATATTTTTTCAATTTGAGGTGTGTGATTCATGGTTGTTTTGGTCTGTTGTGTATTTGTTATCAAGTGTGTACATCTTCAGTGGGTCGTGGGTTTGGTATCTCGGTAAGTGAATTAAGTATTAGGTTTGGGTGATTAGCGTTCAAGGTTAATTGTGACATGAGCATTTGGTATTTTTGAATTGTGTGTGAATATGTGATAGGTGATTCATGATTGTTTGGTAGTGAATATATTATTATTTCAAAGTCATACATGAACCATTTTGATAGTTCTAATACTACGAAGCCGAAATAAATGGGTTTATCAAACACTATTCTCGCCTTGCTCATTTCAATAGCACACATCTGAGGTGTAAATACTGAGACGCTATGGAAATTGGGATGAACAATCAGCTTTCTGGCGCTGTGTGAATTTCTTTCTCCATCCCATTGAGAGACAATTTTTACATCTCGTCGCTTCTCCACATTCTCCATGGTTTTCCCATACACGCTGTTATTCATTAATTAAAAAAAGTCTTTTTCAAACTTATTTTTTGCCTTTTTTCTGTATTCTGTGTTGAGGGTTATATATTTTTGCAACCACTCAGATTGTGTAAAAGACAACACTCCATGAACTCTAGTGAGAATCAAACCATGTTTCAGACATTGTTGTAAATTCTTTAGATGAATTATATATTTTGTCTTTGAATGTAGACTGGCGACAAGCTTAGGAATTTTGCATCCCGGCGTTAACATATTTTCTGGGCAAAATGGAAGATCATTGTGAGGATCGTGAAGATCAATTGGATAAGTTAAATCTGCTTCCAATACATAGCCGATTTTATTGATTCCATCACAATTTAAAATATATTCGTCTGTGAAGATTTGTGGATCATTCCATTGAAAATTTCCATCTGGAAGATGTTGCGACATTGCCCAACCGTACAGGTTATTTGCATCTAAATACATAAGATATTTATTTTGTTTGCTGGCATCGAAATTTTTCAAATATTTATTATTCGCAACGGTATGTCGATGACTACACTGACATAAACCGCCACGGATGCCATTCTTAAAGAAATTAAGCATCTCAACATCTGTTAGAAGTTCCAGATTGATTTCTGTTGTTTTCAACATTGCATCCCAAGATAAGCCGGGAGATGTATAGTAATGACATGGATCTAACTCATATATATCTAGACAAACCTTACGAAAATTCTCAAATACATCTGCCAGCAATAAGACATCGCTCTGCAGATATAAAAGCATGTAATCTTTTAATGTTTTGCAATTGAAATGCTTCCACACTTTTAAACGAGCCCAACAATTAACATATTCATAGGGAAATACCCCCTTCCTCAGCATTAACTTCAAAGAGGATTCGTTTTTGTAAAATCCCCTATTAATTATGAAGTCGGCTTCAGATAAATTTTTAGTTAGCGAATCTATGCTAGACTGTAGAAATCGACATGAATCTAAAAACCTAATCTCGAATGAATTGTGCTCATCTAAATATATGCGTATAATCGATATATAATTTTCCTTATTTAGTGGAATTATACGTATTTCCCCCTTAATACAACCCAGACTTTTCATAAATAGATGTGAATCATAACCCGTTAAATTATGGAAAAAGACTGGGAAAAAGGTCGGAACGCGAAAATCTAAATTACACTGAGAATGGGCTGGTCCTCTATAGACACCAGTGAAATGGCAATGGTCCCTTACTCTTACATCTAATTCATTAAATCTAACCTTACAAATACTACAGACTGGTGATGTTGTTTGATGATGCTTCTCTTGGTCCGTTAAAGGGATCATTGGCTTTGGACGAGCAATGATTTCCTTGTGAAGATGCTTTAAATCGTTGACTAGCATCTCCACAAAACGGGTTGGTGTGTCTTCTCCTGCAAAAAAAAGAAAAAAATGTTTTATTAGTTTTTTGATTTTTTCTTATTAAACATGTTTTACTTACCAACAAATATGCGGTGCTTGCTCAAATCATCATCAAAGGAGCATTTGATGTGATATGAAAAAGCGCACGGTATATGTTGTTGGACGTCTGTTGTCGAAGAAATTTCAGGATCCGGTGCACATTGGTTAATGGGGCGTAGAATAGATTCAAAATCCGCATACACCACAAAAGGAACAATTAATTTTCTATTATATTTCGTAAATTTAAGTATTTTATTACTTTCATCGGGCATAATGGTGATTATTTTTTTGCATTCGCTCTTATGCGTTTGTAGAGCAGATTCCGAGGCGAATCGCAACAAGCAGCCGTTGCATAAATGCATTCGATGTTTTTTTTTGGCTATCTGACTTCCCAACAAACGCGAGATGTTCTTGATGTAGACATAATGCGTTTTATTCTCTTCGCTACTTATGCAATAAAGCAAGTTAATATGCTTTGGCTTTTCCTCACGCGTATGATAGTAGGGTCCAATTATCTTATATTGCCCTTTATCATTAATCTCATAACCAAAAACATTTATGCTGATGGTTGGATTATTGGCTTCGAATATGCTTGAGTCTTTGACTGCCAGAGGAAATTGCATATTCTTGAAACAAAGTACTTGATCGTTGTATACTATTGTTTCGCTTGCAATGTTGGCAATTTTATACTGCGATGGTCTATCAGCATTAGTTGTAATATTAGTAAAAGCCGACATAATGGCCCATTTAAAGCAGTTCATCGTTGTTTTTCACATTGATGCATGCTTTTTTGATCGATATCTGTTTAGGCAGGCTAAAATGCGAAGAAGCTCGAAGTGGGTCGTATTTGTTGATGTTAATTTCGATGCTCTGAAATGATAACAACGCCCATCCGCTCTCTTTTTCTTGGAACTCTTCCAATTTTGCCTTGATATTTTCAATTGCCGTGCTCAAATGTTCCCTTATGTCTTCCTCGTTCTCAATCGTGTACATTTTAGTTTGCATGCTTTTTACATCTATTTGCATTATCTCATCACATTCTTTGGTGAATTTCGCAAACTTAGCAAAAAGCGCCATACTAAATTTAAATGCGCTCAAAATTTCCAATTGATTTTCCAATAGCTCATTAATCAATGGAATATTTTTTTCAAATAGAGTTTTGACATTTATCATATCTTCATCTTTGTCGGTAATAGAGAATGTTTTGACACGATTTTTGAATGCGTTTGCTATTAAGGAGACATTTTCATTCAGAGCTTGTTGAGCTTTTGCTTTATGGGTATTTTTTCTTTGATGGTGGATCCATAGATGTTCCTCAACATCCCCATCACAAAACAAGCATTTTTTGTAGGTCGACTGCTCGGATTTTTTTGCAGGTTGTTCTCCTGACATTGTTGGTTGTTGTTGTTGTTGCCCTGCTCTTTTCATATTATTATTATTTTTTGGTATTATTTTTGGTATTTTTTTTGTTAACAGACGTGTTTTTTATCTAAAAAGGAATGAAAAAAATTTTATTGTTAATTCTACCGTTTTTTGGAAGAGAGGTTGAGTAGGTATTAGGCGGTGACATTTTTAGCAACAAGAACGGAGAAAAACATAAAAGAATCGCTATTGCAAACATCACTACGATGGACCGCGATTGTCTATTAAAAAGTGTCAATTTTTCCTATATATTTTTTCACTATAAATTTCATATTGTTATTTTGCTTCATCTCTAAAAACGCTAACGCTGTGTTATTGATAAGTAAAAACATTTAAAAAATCAAAAACAAAGATAAATACTAACACCGCATAAAAAAAGAAATAATATTTAATATATAAGATAACTTACCGTTTGGTGATGATTTTTTTATATCTCCAATTCCCTCGTTGATTTTTTTTATTTATTGTTGAAAACCTATATGGACAAAAAACATCATTTAAAACATAATTCAAATAAAGGGTAAACAAATTCCAATAGCAAAACACTAGCACCTAATTGTTATCTATAGCACCACGTAATTGTTATCTAAAAATTTATTCGCTAAATACTAGAACGCCTAATTGTTAACTAAAAATTTAAACGCAAAACATTATCACCACGTAATTGTTAACTAAAAATTTAATCTACCACCGCGTAATTGTTAACTAATAATTTATTCGCAAAAACACTAAAAACCGCGTAATTGTTATCTATAGCACCACGTAATTGTTATCTAAACATTTATTCGCTAAACACTAGAACCGCGTAATTGTTAACTAAAAATTTAAACGCAAAACATTATCACCACGTAATTGTTAACTAAAAATTTAATCTAGCACCGCGTAATTGTTAACTAATAATTTATTCGCAAAAACACTAAAAACCGCGTAATTGTTATCTATAGCACCACGTAATTGTTATCTAAACATTTATTCGCTAAACACTAGAACCGCGTAATTGTTAACTAAAAATTTAAACGCTAAACATTATCACCACGTAATTGTTAACCAAAAAATTGTTTTCGTAATTAATATAAATATAAGGTAACTTACCTTTTTTCCTATTTAGTTTGATGATGCTGATGTTGATTTTTTCTTCACACTGTTACGTTGTTTGCAGATTGTAGTTCAAAGTAAACTGATACGCACTGGTTTAAACACGACATTTTATAGAAGAAATCTCCTTCTAATACCGGAAACGAGACATTCTTTATTCATTATGGAAAATAAGATAAGGAATAATGACCAGCAACATAGAAATCATTATTTAGTCATATTACCGGAACCGCAAAACATTTTTGAATAATATGGGGAAAAAATAAAATAAGAGAACTATGCGACTCAATTAATATTTCTTAGAATTCAAAAAAATATTTATGGTTAAATATGAGGTCATTGGGGGCTCCTCGATAGTATAGTGGTTAGTATACCCGCCTGTCACCCGGGAGACCGGGGTTCGATTCCCCGTCGGGGAGCCCCTGGCGCAAGACTAATGACCTTGCCCAGACAAAATAAATCATTATGGAAAATTTAACAAGCCTCAGGACTTGCTAAATAAAGCCAAGACCGGCTCCCGGTTGTAGTGCCGATGATGATGCTGATGAGGTCATTGGATCGGGCAAGCATTCATATTTTTGATAAGAGAACATCAATTAATTTTAATGTTTAAATATATTTTTTGGTTTATTCTTAGAAAAACTCCTCCTCATCCAAGATCTAATCGAATCAAAGCAGTAAACAGATCTCTATGGACCGGCTGTATAACAAAAAAACAGGGTGGCTCCAAACAAGCTGTTTCTTCAACCAGGGCGGTTCCAAACAGGCGGTTTTTTCAAACAGGGCGATTCCAAACAGGCGGGTTCTTTAAACAGGGTGGTTCCAAACAGGCTGTTTCTTCAAACAGGGTGGTTCCAAACAGGCTGTTTCTTCAAACAGGGCTGTTCCAAACAGGCTGTTTTTTCAAACAGGGCGGTTCTTTCAAACAGGCTGTATTATAACTATCCCTCTGATAATGGTTCAATGCTGTAAGCAGGTCTTATCATATGATGTTATGGTGGACTATATTTGATCCTCTAAGACTCATGGAAAAAAAAATGGCCTCAATTAATTTTAATGTTTAAAGAACAATGATCAGCGGTTTTATTCATACAGGTAAGATAAGAGTAATCGAGACTCATTAAAAACACTTAGAAATCAAGAATTTGATATAGCATCCAAGGTCATGGGATCGGGCAAGCACCCACATGTTTTTTGATAACAGCACATTTTTTTATGTTCAATATGGACTTGAATAACCATTGTACTTAGAAAATTTACCTATGGAAAAATAAGAATTAGAAATCAAGAATTTAATATAGCACCCAAGGTCAAGGGGTCAGAATAATGAACAACAACTTAGTATATAGAAATCAGTATTTGGTCGTGGTACTGGATGCAAAATAAGATAAGAGTAATGGCGACTCGCTAAAAAACACTTAAAAATCAAGAATTTAATATAGCTTCCAAGGTCAAGGGATTGGACAACAACATCCTTTTTTGATATCAACACTTTTTTTACCAATATGGACTTGAATAATCATTCGTTGACTCGTGGTATATTCATAAAAAAAGCCAAAAGCACAAAGAATTTAATATATTATATAGACAATGCGTAGCCCTAAAGTATGCAATTAACAATATATCCATATAAAAACGCAAAATTGTGGCGCTAAAAATAGGCTATATTCAATATATATAGCAAAAAGCTCGATAGTCTAGAGATCAGAAGCATTAAACCATTTCAGCATAGAGTTACTGCCAAGTGGTATATATATTCATAAAATTAGATTTACTGTCAAGTGGTATATTCATAAAAAGAAAAACAGCCCCCAACAACTGAGACAACCCATCCGAAAGTCTAGCGATCAAAGGCACAAACCATTAGGAAAATCACAAACCATTTCAACCCAGATTTAATGCCAAGTGGTATATATTCATAAAATTAGATTTACTGCCAAGTGGTATATTCATAAAAAGAAAAACAGCCCCCCAACAACTGAGACAAAAGCCAAAAACAGTTATAATCACCAAAAAATTCTCATATATTAAGAAACAGCTTAGAGTTACTGAAAAAGCCCTCGACAACCGAGACAAAAGCCAAAAGCAGATAGAATCACCAAAAAAATGTCCATATATTAAGAAACAGCTAAAACATTCACCCATTTCAAGATAGAATCACCCTAAAAATTCCCATATATTAAGAAACAGCTTAGATTTACTGAAAAAGCCTTCGACAACCGAAACAAAAGCCAAAAGCAGATAGAATCACCAAAAAATTCCCATATATTAAGAAACAGCTAAAACATACACCCATTTCAAGATAGAATCATCCTAAAAAATTCCCATATATATTACTCAAACCCAATGACTAAATAATAATATATTCACTACCAAACAATCATGAATCACCTATCACATATTCACATACAATTCAAAAATACCAACCGCTCATGTCACAATTAACCTTGAACGCTAATCACCCAAACCTAATACTTAATTCACTTACCGAGATAACAAACCCACGACCCACTGAAGATGTACACACCTGATAACAAATACACAACAGACCAAAACAACCATGAATCACACACGTCAAATTGAAAAAATATCGATCACCAACTACTGATAACAACCATTAATCACAACCCAAAATTAAAAAAATATCGATCACACAAAGACAACGATCATGAATCATCCGCCTCCCTCCGATTACCTCATTTCCTAGGGGCCACTTCCGGAATTACCATATATGGACATGGCTTTTTTTTCCTATACAAAAAGTGTCCCAGAATCGCTATAAAGAATCACCAAAAATTCCCCTGACGATGATGAACCATTTCCATACAAATACACGAACACAAAATTCCCATATATATATATATATATATATATATATATATATATATATATATATATATTACTCTATCCAATGACTCAACAAAAAAGCACAAACCATTAACAAAAAGCCCCGATACTGAACAAAAACATCCACCACCTGCAAAAACAGTAACATCAAAAACTCAATCCATTAGCAAAAAGCCCGACAATCCATTAACAAAAAGCCCTGATACTCAGCTAAAACATCCACCACCTGCAAAAAAACAATAACATGAAAAGCACAAATCCATTAACAAAAAGCCCCGATACTCAGCTAAAACATCCACCACCTGCAAAAAACAATAACATCAAAAGCACAAATCCAACAACAACATCAAACGACCCCGCTGATGATGATGATGAATCACTCCCAACTACAACTGATAAGAACACTACAAAATACTACAATTACTACTTCCGATAAGAACAGCAATTACTACACCTGATAAGAAACATACTACAAACAACAGCAATTACTACACCTGATAAGAACAGCAATTACTACACCTGATAAGAAACATACTACAACCAAACAACAGCAATTAGGTCTGCGTCTTAGGTGAAGTCAACTAGCTTAGCTCTGCGTCTTAGGTGAAGTCAGTTTTTAAGGTCCAGCAAAAACAACCCATTTCACATACAAATCCACAAACAACAAAATTCCCATATATGTATTACTCAGCTTAATGATAATAAGATTAAAAAGCACAACAAAGCCAAAGTTTTGAGCAAAAACATCCACCACCACCTGCAAAAACAGCAACATCAAGAGCACAAACCCCATAGCAAAAAGCCCCGATACTCAGCAAAAACATCCACCACCACCTGCAAAAACAATAACATCAGAAGCACAAACCCCAATAGCAAAAAGCCCCGATACCACCACCTAAGAACAAAGCCATTAGCAAAAAGCCCCGATACTCAGCAAAAACATCCACCACCACCTGCAAAAATAACATCAAAAACACAAACCCCATAGCAAAAAGCCCAATAGCTAGCAAAAACACCCACGACCACCTGCAAAAACAATAACATCAAAAGCACAAATCCAACAACTAGATCCCCATTCGATTACAACATCAACCAACAACCACGCTGATGACGATGAATCACTACCCAAACCACTACTGATAAGAACACACAAAACCAACAACTACAATTACTACTAACGATAAGACCAGCAATTACTACAACTGATAAGAACACACAAGACGATTCCGACCATGAATCACACCCACAAACAGCCTTCACCACTCATAAAACATATCTCAACCTTGAGGTAGAGCTTCCGACTGTGACGTCACTTCCTGTGTCAGAACATACATAAAGTGTGCTGGAACCGGCCAAAACATACTACTCTCTACCATTCTCTATTCCTTTGGTGTCATCTCTTTTCCAAGGGATTTCTCCTTTCCAGGAGATCGCACCCCAACTTGTCCTACGATTTCATATTGTTCGTAGAAATACTATGTGGATGAACCCACACACACACACACACAGACGCGAACGTTGCTGCCCGTGTGGCCGGAGATATGCCGAGGATCGACAGGATTTTCACACATCTGCGGTATCCCTTTGTGTTGTACATTACCCGCGTGTGGTTTATAGCCCTGGTGATTTCCTCGGCCGAAGTCATTATCTTTGCCTGCGATATTTACATAGTTTAATTTCCTTGTAGGAACAGTGTCGGTTGTGTCATATTCCTAACGCCGTGCTTCCTCGACGCGACCGAGGGAAGAGCGTGGAAAGTCTTTTTTTTTAAATGAAAAACTTTTATTTAATTTATTTAACACAAAACTTTTATTTTACAACGCCAAATGTTCTCACACAAAACACAACCTTCCTTGTTGGAAGTATATTTATTTCTTACTCTTTTTACAAATCAAAACGCTTCCTCGTTGGAAGTCTTTTTCTTTTATACACCCTTCCTTATTGGAAGTGCAATTACGTCTATATGTTATTTTTGATTTCGTATGAACGAAATCAATCAGTTGCCCCTAGTTACCTAATGGGGGTGATTGTTTTTAACAGAAAAACTACTGCAAAACTATCGCAGCTGCTTAGGTATTTTTGGGATAACGGAAATTGTATGAACTGTTGTTATGAAATGGATAGCTTGAAATTTGGTATGTGTATATTATGTTGTGAGATGCTAATTTGAGAATTAGGGATGATGACTGTATTTCTAATGTATAATTGAATTGATTAGTACAGTGGTGCCTCACACAACGAACTTAATTCGTTCCAGGAGCAAGTTCGTTATGCGAAAAGTTCGTTATGTGAAACGCGTTTTCCCATAACAATACATGTTAAAAAAAATAATTCGTTCTGTAGCATAAAATATGGTAAGATGACATAAAAAAAAGATAAATTTTTTGTTATTATTTTTATTTAGATACATCTAAAAACATAATGAAAAAAACACACATTTTTTAATTTTAAGAAATAATCGAATCTTGCACATCTTCATCCATTTTCCGCTTTTTGGCCGATGGTGCAGTGAAAAACCTGTCCAAAGTCGTTTGTTTCTCTCTTTTCTTCTGCTCGGTTCTGCTCGGCATTCTTTTCCAGAAAAGACCCGTTTCATCGGCATTGAACACTTGTTGTGGGCAGTATCCTTCATCCATAATAAATTTTTGAAAATTAATAGAGAACTTTTCTGCTTCTTTTTTATCAGCACCGAAAGCCTCACCATGCATATTAACGCTGTGGATTTCATACCTTTTCTTAAATCTAAAAAACCACCCCCTGCTGGCTTTGAAATCTTCTTTATTATCTGGATTGCTGCTACTTCCAGGGATGTTTTTCTTTAGATCTTCATAAATTATCTTGGCCTTGTGACAGATAATATCTTGGGTTGTTACGTCACCTTTCACCTGCCTGTCCTTAATCCAAATCGCTAATAGCCTCTCCATTTCCTCGTGGATTGAAGATCTATGTTTTTCATTAAATAGTTTTGATACTCCTTTGGCTACTTTGGCTGATTTTATTGCATCCTTGTTTGTCAAAATGGTGAAAATGGTGGTCTTGTTGAGGCCAAACTCTTTGACGAGGTCACACTGTTTTACCCCACATTCACTCCTTCTAATTATTTCCTGTTTCATTTCAAGAGAAATCACCTTCCTGCTTTTTTTAGAACCCATCATATAAAAAAAATGTTGAGTTTATCTTAAAAGGACGGCTGCCGTGATACGTGTGCGATTTAATTCGTAATGATGAACGATTGCTGCGACACGTGCGTAAGTTAAGCGTACTGCTCAGTGACTAACGACTGCCTGCGCGGAAGGATGCAATAAATCGGCAGTGATCGTGTGAAGTGGGCGACTTCGTTGTGTGAAGCGAAGTTCGTTGTGTGCAGCGAAGTTCGTTGTATGAATCGTGAAATGAACGTAAAGGAAGTTCGTTGTGTGCAGCGTTCGCTGTGCGAGGCGTTCGTTATGCGAGGCACCACTGTATTTAAATGTATGAACTATGGAAATTGAATTTATATGCAAATGTGTTTGAGGAAAAAGGATATAGTTATTGTTTGTATCAGGCCTCTTTTGACCTGATATATATAGCCTATTAAGGCACCTAACCTTGAAGGCCCTACTGTACACTAGGGTGCAACACCCTTAGTGTGATAAGTTTTGGTCGATGTTCGGGCGCAACGCCACTAAACATCTAAAAAAGTGTATGTTTTGAAATTTCGGGCGCAACGCCACTGAATATTTCAAAGTAGAAACCTGAAAATCAATAGAAATGAGAACCACTCGATGTTACTGTCGGATGTATTCTAATTTTATTTTTCAATCCTTAAACTATATATACAATTTTCCTATACTACTACTCTTACATCTAAACGATACAAAATTCATGCTCGCAGCAGAGCATTACTATTACATACATACATAGGATACAGAGATCGTATCTCTAATCTAGACTACAGGATTGCAAGATTCCTGTTTACAATAAACATGAGTAAGAACAAAGTAGGAAGGAGAGTTCCTGTACAGTACTTGCATTTTTATTATACACACCAATTTCTGGTGTGCACAGAAAACAAAGATAAAAGGGACGCACATTCTTGCACAAAAAATAGAACTATTACATTGATGGTGGTCCCTTTTTGAGTTGGCGGCAATTCAATTCGCACATTCTGTTGTTGAAGATGTTTGCTGATGGCAAATTGGAATTTTCCGGTTGCGGGAAAATTCCGATCATGGTGGTGGTGATGGCGGCATGACGATAAACTGTGTGTTTATTGACCAGTCATAAAATGTGCTGGGATGCGGTATTCAAATGCATGGAATGCTGCGGCTAGTGGGTTATCATGCTTTTTTACATGATAATGGATGTGGCATTGAATTGGATGGATGAGACGAACGACGGCACCGCACAAATGGCGCCGCATGATCTCATAAACATACTCCCCCCGTTGAATAACAATTCAACCCTGAAGCATGACTGGTGGGCCGAAGATCTTGATCGTTGACCATTCGGCGTCGTTTGTAAGGGGAATCCTCGTGATTGGGTGATTCATTCGTTGTAGATGTTGGGCGAGAGAAGTCGCTGGTGTTGTCGCATTCGATTGGCAGTGGTGCTAGGCGGTGAATGGGTCTCCGAATCACTCGGGAAGATGTTCGCACGTCCACTACTCGAATTAGGCCGTCATCCCCTGGGTGTGTGCCCAGTACTCGGCCGAGCTTCCAACGCAAGGGTGGGGTATTATCTTCCTGGATGATGACCATTGTCCCTGTGTTAATGTTGTGGACTCGCTGCTTCCACTTACTTCTGTCCTGTAGCTGGTGTAAATATTCCACATGCCATCGTCTCCAAAATTGGTGTTTCAACTGTGTGACCAATTTCCAGCGTGTGAGTAATTTCACGTTTAGCGGAACAGCGTGAGCATCCACATGTGCGGTCAGAGGCTCTCCAATGAGAAAATGCCCCGGGGTGAGTGCCGATAAATCGCTTGGGTCGTCGGATACCGGTGTAAGAGGCCGGGAATTCAAAATGGCTTCGACTTCCGTGATGATGGTTTGCAACTCCTCGTATGTGAGAGATGCTGCATGCAGTGATGATCGCATCAAGTGTTTCGCTGATTTGACTGCCGCCTCCCACAGTCCTCCAAAATGTGGGGCTCGGGCCGGTATCAGATGAAATTGTGTTCCCCTGGTGCTGAGAGATGGGGTCACTTTGTTGATAGCTCCTTCTGACGCTAACAACTCTCCGACCTCTCTCAGTTGATTACGCGCTCTTACAAAATTAGTAGCGTTCTCACAATATAGGTGGGAGCAGTTTCCACGTCTAGATGAAAAGCGCTTGAGAGCGCCGATGAACCCTTCTGCTGAAAGGCCCGTTACCAACTCCAGATGGACCGCCTTTGTCGCAAAGCAGCAGAACAGAGCTATGCAGCTCTTTTGGGGTCGCTTACCCCTGATGTGAAAGTGGGTCTGGAACGGTCCACAAAAATCGACTCCTGCGTTTGAGAATGGACGAGCGGGTTGTACTCGGTGACGGGTAGGTTCCCCATTATCTGTGTCAATAATTTTGGGCGGGTTTTTGCACAAAATACACAGTGCTGAACGATGGTGCGTGTGAGGTTCTTTCCCTTGGTTGGCCAATAATTTTGCCGCGTCACTGCGAGTAAGCCTTGTGGGCCGATGTGCCTATGTTCCACGTGCAATTCTCGTATGATGATTGTTGTGATAGCGTGCGTATGCGGTAGAATAATGGGGTGCTTATGTTATATGTTAGATGATCCAAGTCGCCCGCCTACTCTCAGCAATCCGTCAGAGTCGAGGAATGGGTTTGTGGGGGTAAAAGTGTTGATGCCGACGTACGGCAAGTACCCCATTAACTCCCCCAACGATATTGGTCCGTCGAAAATCGTTCCACAAAGAGCACGAATAAATAAAAACGCACTGTTTTATTTTGTTGTTTTTTAATGTTCTTTATTTTAGTTTAATATGTTTTAAAAATAATTACAACACTAAGACAAAAATTAGAATATTTGTGTTTCGACACAAAACGATTGGCGACAACAAATTAAAACCGTGAAAACTTTCGCGACAATTTTACACCCGACTCTTTTAAAATGTACTAAATCGTACTTTTTGCCTTTTACACATTGATCTGCCAATGGTAATCATGCTCTCTTGTGTGTTTTCCAACTCACCACACTCATCCAGGTCAAAACGTACTTGTGTATTCGTTCGACGTCGATGGGCGTAGCCAGAATGGAGAAATCAAAAGGGAAAGCACAATAACCAAGGGTGGATCTGGCTAGGTGTGTGTGCGTCAATGCCGTGTATACGGCTGGTCTACTGACCTAGTGACTATCACTTAGGTCAACGCACTATAGCAAGACAGAAATACGAGAGAGAGGGCAAACATAGCTAAGGTTATTCACCAGCAAAAAGAGATCATTGGTCCCAAGCGAATGGGTGATCTGGGTGATCAATAGGACGCCGCATCGGCTGGGGATATAATTCCATTCTGTGGAATGTTCAATAATACCCAAGCCTATGGACTATGACGTAACCGCGTCGCTTGGTTTGGCTTGGGTGTTGCTAACCAATACGAATGGAATTTCCGGTGGAAATCCCATGGTTAGCGCAATAGTGTTGCCGTATGTTGTTGATTGTAGCTAAACTCAATTATGCATTATCTGCATAGAAAAATGAGTTTAGCTATGCGTCCCTTTGACATGTCCTGCTGGTAAATACCTATCAAGGGAAATGGGTAGGTATTGTGGTTGAAATTGTGGGCTGTTTCTCCTATAGTATAGAGAAACCCCTACAGGTTCATGGCACTGAGGGGACTCGATCGAGCTGGCTCGCCGTGCTGGTGGATGTGTTTCATCTCCCCTTCCAATTCCTTCCTCTGTATTGCGCGCAGGATCTTAACCCGAGCGTTGGCAAGTTCCGTTGGTTGTAAAGACCCGAAGACACTGCTTCGTCGGTGGGTCGGGGTTCCAAAACGCAACATGTATGCCACGATACGTTGAAGTCGCTGGAACGAGTTCCTATGGTTGATGCGGTCGATCGTCTGATCCTCTGCTTCAATTGACAAAGCGACTGTGGCCGTACGTTTGCGCTCCACGTCGCAGTCCTTCTTCGTGATATATGCGGGTGGCCAATGTTTCTCGTCCCCATGTAGGAAGAATGGCCCGTGGAACCAGATAGCACATGCACTTAGTTTATCCGGATCCACCCCTCTTGATAGCGGATCGGCTGGGTTGTCCTTTGATCTTACATGCCGCCATTGTGCAGGTACACTATGTTGGTGTATGGTAGCTATCCGATTGGCTACGAATGTTTGGAACTCAGCCGCTGTTGAATGGATTCATGCTAACACGATCTCTTAGTCTGTCCACAGATTGGTCGGGATGTTGTCTTGTCGCAGGTGCCGTTGCACCTTTCCACACGGTGGCCGCCAACTCTGCCGCACAGAGTTCCAGGCGAGGAATGGTCACTCGCTTAGGTGGAGGTGGGGCCAACCTCGTTTTTGAGCACAACAGATGAACGTGAATTAGTCCATCTGATCCCGTTGATCGCAAGTATACGGCAGCTCCGTACGCCTTCTCGCTAGCGTCTGCAAACACATGTAATTGAGGATCCTTGGTAATTGCTCCACCGCACACATGTCGTCGAACCTTTAGACTCTCGATCGTCTTAAGATTCTCGCGGAATTGAAGCCACCTGGTTTGGAATTCCATTGGGAGTGCTGCATCCCAATCTTGTTGTAATCCCCACAACTCTTGTAGGAATCTCTTGGCGCAATCAGTCCTAGTGGGTCGAATATTCGAGCAATGTCGGAGGCTACGGTGCGTTTTCATGAACGTACTCTGGGTGGCAGGTTAACTCGGACTCCAAATTCGTCTACTTTTGGGAGCCATATTAACCCTAATGTTTTGATGGTGGTATCTTCATTGTTGCTAAAGTCCAGTTCGACGTCCTGGTCTGTGGTTGGAATATGTTCCAGGAGTTTTGGATGATTCGCACACCACTTTCGCAATTTAAAACCTCCTTGGCTCAATAGCGCCGTCAATTCCTTTTGCATCGCACCTGTTGTGATCAGGCTGTTGGACCCAGTCATGACGCCGTCCACGTAGAAATTGTTTTTGATAGCTTCTGCTGCATGTGGGAACTGTGGTGAGGCCTCCTCACCTAACTGACGTAGGCACTTGATGGCCAGGTACGGTGCTGAAGTCGTGCCATAAGTTACCGTATTGAGCTGGTAACATTTCAATGGCTGCTCGCGATTAGCTCGCCACCAAATCAGTTGGTATTGCTTATCAGCGGGCCTGATTCTGATCTGCCGATACATCTTCTCGATGTCTGCTGTGAACACGTATCGTGGGAGTCTAAATCGGAGCAGCACGGCAAACAAGTCCTCCTGTAAAGCTGGTCCGGGATGCAAAATGTCGTTCAACGACGTATTAGTGGTTGTCTTTGCCGATGCATCAAATACCACTCGTAATCGTGTAGTGGTGCTGTCTGGCTTCAACACGTGATGATGGGGAATGTAATAATGCGGCGACGGAATCTTCATCGCATCTACTGGTTCCATATGTCCCAACTCGAGGTATTCCTTCATAAAGGTCCTATATTGGTCGTAGATCTCAGAGTTCCTTTCCAAACGTCGTTCTAGGGACAGGAACCGATTGCGTGCTAGTTCCTTGGAATCTCCTAGCGTTTGCGGGTCGCTGGCAAATGGTAGCCCAACAGTAAAGGGGCCCACGGAATCTCTGATGCAATGCTGGCGAAATAATGTCTCACATTGTTGTTCTTTAAGTGAGAGTCGCCGTTCCTGACCGTCCGCCGGATTATCCAGTTCCCAAAATTGTTGGATGGCCCTTTTGATGGCTTCCTCGTCGTCGGTAGTACACACCCCACCCATGTTGATGGGTTGGTCCGGCGACAATCCAGCCGAGGCGGGTATTCTCGAGCACCGTAAGTGTTGATCCTAGTTTAATTTGACCAACGGATAACATCGAAAAGAAGTGCTCAGCTCCCAGCAGGATATCGATCCTGCCTGGGTGTTGGAAGTTCGGATCTGCTAGCTGCACATTCCTTGGGAGTTTCCAAGCCGAAATGTCGATTTCTTGACTTGGCTGTGGCGAACTGATTGTACTGATGACATACGCTTCGAGTCGAGTGGAGAACTTCGTTGTGGTGGCAGTGAGCTCCATATTCACGCGTCGCTGGGATCTTTGGGGTACGTCCCCGATGCCGTGTATCGTCAAATTCGTCGACTTTGTGACTAATGCTAGTCTCTTGATGACTCGTTCACTGATGAGGTTGACTTGTGACCCTGAGTCCGAAATGGCGCGGCATTCGATTGTTCGGCCATTGCTGCTTGTCAGCTTTACCCGAGCTGTCCCGAGGAGTGTTAGTTTGTTAACGGATGAGCTTACTGTCGATGCTCCCAAAGACATCGATTGTGTTTGGTCCTTGAGCTGAGGTTGGGGACTCGACTCCGAGGTCGGAGCTCGTTGTGTATTGTTGGAGGATGCAGCAGCGTGTTATGCTTTTGATTGCACTCCTTGCATCTAGTTTTTACACATCTGTCTGCAAAATGTCCCTGCTGGAGACAGTTCCGACATAGTCTTGCCTTGCGCACGATGTCCATCCTCTGATCCGTTGTCAGTTGTTGGAATTGCTGACATTGATAGAGGGCATGTGCCTTTCCACAGGCAGCACACTGTTGTTCCTTCTTGAATGTGGCCTGGGATACTGAAGACGTCAAAGTTGTTCGGGATTTGTGTTCATCCTTCTTATGATCCTTGGACCCGATTGCTTCCAGGGATTGGAAACGCACTTCCAGAAATGCCAACAGCTCCTTGATGGGTGGGATCTCTTTTGGTTTTGCCAGGCCTTGCTCGAACAGGGAATGTGTGTTGCGGTCCAATTTTTGCAACAATATGTTCCCTAAGAGAGCATCCTAACTGCTGGTGTCGATGTTGAAGTTCTTCAAACCTAGAAGACATTCCTGCGTAGTGTCATGCAGGGCCTTTATGTGCGCACAATTCGACCCAGTCGTTGACTGTGATGGCTGGGACAAAAGTTTATTAATCAGTGAACCAACCAGTAGTCGGTGGTTCTCGAAGCGATTCTGCAGCATCTGCCATGCCGCATCGTACTGGTCGTTTGATGTGGTAAAATGTCGGACCAATCTTTCGGCTTCTCCGGTCAGATTGGTTTTAAATACCACATCTTTTGACAATTACTTAATGGCTGCTTGTGCACCATTTCTCCGAACAGATCGGCAAACTGTCTCCACGTTGAATAATCCCCATCAAATTTTGGGATGGTGATCTTCGGCAATTGGCCGCTTGGTACCGAGGGGATCTGTCTCTGTTGCTGTTGGCTCGTCTCATGTTGAGAGCTTCGTAAACTGACCAATGAGAACTCGACTTGTTCTTCTAGCTCTTGATGGGTGAGGCTGTCGTATCCTATCGTCTCAGGATCGTCGACCGGCTCTCCAATCCGTGGATGCAACTCTTCTAGATCTGCCCAGAGCCTTGTGATGGTCGAGAATTGGAGTTCCTGGTGGAAGCTCATTTGCGCTGTTCTTCTCATTGTTCGCGCTCTGTCAAGCGTCAGAATGAGCGTCTCCTTCTTCAGCTTGTATCGTCGGATACTTCTAATGGCCTCCTGGGCAGTGCTGTCGTCCTCCATATCCTGGCCGTCTGTTTGTGGGCTGCACACCGAGTCATTTGCACCTTCGGACTGCCGCTTTATTGGCGCCGTCGCCATCAATTGTTGGTACATCGATTGTACCTGTTCGAACGTATTAAGGCGGATGTAGTCGTGATCCACCTTAATATTCTCAATAATCTCCTGATGGTTGTCGTTGAATTGAATCCATGCCGTCCTGGCTTTACTCATCAACGTGTTGGTCCATTTCTTGCCACTGGCTGCCTGGAGCTTGGTCAGCTCGCGTTGTAAGGCCTTTTGCCTGGCTAGGACCTTGGTTATTTCACGGGCGTCCATGCTCCGTTCCGCTATCTTCTTTTCTGCTGAAAATACGTGGTACTGTTAAGTGGGTATGTTCGCAAACACGTCCACAGATGTCCTCTACCTCGTTGGTAGTTTGTTGTGGCGAATGTGGATCGCTTACGGACGCGCTGTTCTTCAATGGGTGTGCTTCGCAAACACTCCCCCGGATGTCGTCTACTGGCGGTAGTTGACTAGGCTGTCGATAGCCTAGGATGCGTGCTTCGTGAATAGTCTTCACTGATATTGCTCCTTACCTCCGGTGAGGGGCAGCAACCAATGTGAAACTATCACGTCGGGGTCACCAAATGTTTGTATCAGGTCTCTTTTGACCTGATATATATAGCCTATTAAGGCACCTAACCTTGAAGGCCCTACTGTACACTAGGGTGCAACACCCTTAGTGTGATAAGTTTTGGTCGATGTTCGGGCGCAACGCCACTAAACATCTAAAAAAGTGTATGTTTTGAAATTTCGGGCGCAACGCCACTGAATATTTCAAAGTAGAAACCTGAAAATCAATAGAAATGAGAACCACTCGATGTTACTGTCGGATGTATTCTAATTTTATTTTTCAATCCTTAAACTATATACACCTAAGTCTGTTTTTACACGGTAGATTGGTTCCAGAAGAAGCCGTGTAAAAAAAAACGTGTAAAAAAAGACATTGATCTTATACAAAAATGGGTGATTTGTTCCTAATCTCTAAAACCTATTAAAATTAGTGAAAAACAAGAATTTTTAAGAACAAGAATTCATGTTTATTTTATTAAATCAAATATATAATGCTTATTTTCACAAGCATAGTAATTAATGATAAAAAAGATATGCACTCTAATCTTAAAAGTAATATAAATTAAATGTATGGCAAGTTCAGGAACTAAAAAACTATGTTGTGAACGAAAAGAATAGGTTATTCAATTTTTAAGGTAAAAAATAAAACTGGACTTTCTCTTGCTCGTTCGGCATCTACATTTTGAAAAATGAACTCTGTTATGAGCCGTTGTTCGCCAATTCTTGCTACCTCTTTGTATAATTCCTTGTAACGAGCCATACAAGAATTCAGCTCACGTTGGAATTGTGCAGCTCTTTCGACATTGGGATCATTTTTGACGAAATGGTGTCCTAATTTATTTGCAAGTTGAAGCCCTTCTTGAATTAAATTTTCAGTTAATTTTACAGGTTCTTCACTATCACTGCTTTCTATAACATCAGCATTCTGTGAGGCAAAATGTAATATTTCGTCTTCGCTAAGAACTTTATCAATCATCAGTTCATCAATGTCATCAGATATTAAGTCATCAAAACCCTCCCCACCAACTGCGTGTGCTAAAGCAATTATATTGGGATATTCGTTTGTATTTTTCTCCACAGGATTTTTACTTTTTACACATTCTGGCCAAATTGCTCTCCAACATCCGTTTAAGGTTGATGGTCGTAAATCTGACAATGCTAAAGCAGCATGTGTAACGCAATCTTTGATAGAAAACTTTTTCCAGGCATCAATTACTGTTAGAGTTTTATCCCTATCCAAAGTGTCCAAAATGTACTGGAATGTTCGTTTGATATAATAAGTTTTGAATGTTGCGATAATTCCTTGGTCCAGTGGTTGGATTAGGGATGTGGTATTTGGTGACAGGAACAAAACTTGTACATTTTCGTGTTCCAACTGAGGATGCCCGGGTGCATTGTCTACCAACAGAAGAACTTTAAATTCTAAGCCCTTTTCATTCAAATATTTTCTAGTTTCTGGCACAAAATATTTAATGAACCATTCTGTAAAAACTGTAGTCGTCACCCATGCTTTTTTATTGGCCATCCAATTAACCGGCAATGTATCAAAATCGACACCTTTCATTGCTCGAGGCTTTAATGCACGATTGATAAGCAGGGGCTTTAACATCCGATCTCCAGAAGCGTTACTGCACAATAAAAATGTGACTCGATCTTTTTCAACTTTAAAACCCCCAGCACTTTTTTGCGATTTGGCCACATATGTTCTTCTCGGCATTTTTTTCCAAAAAAGACCGGTTTCGTCAGCGTTAAAAACCTGATCTGGACTGTACCCACCATCCGCTATTATTTTTTTAAGTTTTAGTTGGTATTCTTCGGCGGCTTTCTGATCTCCAGAAGCAATCTCGCCCTTGATTTTTATGTTATGAAGCGCATGCCTATGGAGAAATCCCCTCATCCAACCTGTGCTTGCAGAAAATACGTAGCTCTTCTCAGCAGTTGTTTGTGTGGATGTAGACGGTTGTTCGTCTTTTATCATTTTATAGAACCTTAATGCTTGCTGTTTGATATTGTTTCCGTCTACGGGAATTCTTTTTTGGGCATTTTCCTCCAGCCATATTATGAGTGCTTTTTCCATTTTTTCTTTAACAGCATCTCTAGTGTATGATGAAGACTTAACAGATAGGTTCGTTCCAGAAATCACCGATTGCCTAATTGCAATTTCATTTTTCTTTATAGTTCTTATTGTGGCTTCATTTAAACCGAACGTTTTACCAAGAGCAGTTGAGCCTTCTCCATTTCGAAGGCGATCTAAAATTTTAATCTTGGTTTCCAAAGAAATTGCCTTCCGTTTTAGTTTTATATCTGACATTTCCTTTTAGGGATACATAAAATATTTATCAAAATTAAAAAACATAAATAACTGAATAAATACAAAATATTTTTTGGCTTACCTTTTATCTTAATGCGTTAAAATTAAATTTAATGGAAAATCAAATTTGCCTGCAAAAAATTTCTTTACCAAACACGTCTTATTGCATTGACAGTTCACAAAATATTAACACGTTTCAATTGCTCTGACCAGTAAATTTTATTGTACGCACATAAAGGGAATTCCTCTAAATTAGTGCTATTCACATTTGCTTTGACCAGTAAAAATTGTTTGTATGTACGCGCTAAAGGGGAATTCACTTAAATCGTTAAGCTAGTGTTCGCAAACTATCGATACTATCGATGGTTTCAGACTTTTTTCTTTCATAAATACTTTTTTGTGATATGAACATACTTCGCAAAAATTAAATTTGACAAAAAAAATTTAAGTACATAAAATTTCAAATCGTGCTAAATGGAATAAAATCGTGTAAAAAAATTAAAAATATTCAATTTTCAAACCGTGTTATATCAAAACCGTGTACAAAAAGACCGTGTAAAAACAGACTTAGGTGTATACAATTTTCCTATACTACTACTCTTACATCTAAACGATACAAAATTCATGCTCGCAGCAGAGCATTACTATTACATACATACATAGGATACAGAGATCGTATCTCTAATCTAGACTACAGGATTGCAAGATTCCTGTTTACAATAAACATGAGTAAGAACAAAGTAGGAAGGAGAGTTCCTGTACAGTACTTGCATTTTTATTATACACACCAATTTGTGGCGTGCACAGAAAACAAAGATAAAAGGGACGCACATTCTTGCACAAAAAATAAAACTATTACATTGATGGTGGTCCCTTTTTGAGTTGGCGGCAATTCAATTCGCACATTCTGTTGTTGAAGATGTTTGCTGATGGCAAATTGGAATTTTCCGGTTGCAGGAAAATTCCGATCATGTTGGTGGTGATGGCGGCATGACGATAAACTGTGTGTTTATTGACCAGTCATAAAATGTGCTGGGATGCGGTATTCAAATGCATGGAATGCTGCGGCTAGTGGGTTATCATGCTTTTTTACATGATAATGGATGTGGCATTGAATTGGATGGATGAGACGAACGACGGCACCGCACAAATGGCGCCGCATGATCTCATAAACAGTTATTATATAAATTGTATTAATCTATATTATGGGATTTTAGGGTTAAATGGGTAAGTAAGGATTGAGGTAAGGATTTATGGAAGACTGTAGGGCTGCGAGCACTACAGTTGTTTGGTTTAGTGTTTAACCTTTTGTTCCCACAATAGTCCTTTCGATAAGGAAAACTAAATTGCGATTGGCTCAAAGGAAGGTCGTACATTTGTTTATTCCTTGGCCATACATTTATCGCCTGGTATTTTTCTGGCTGACGGCATCTGGCGCTGCTGCGCCGGTCACTTGTGTTTGCCCAGCTAATGGGTGGTCAAACAATTTCTTTTCTGGGCAGTGTCCTTCGATAGCCGTGCGGGCATAAGGAATCGGTCGAGAAATTGGACCCACGTGTTTGGATACGTGCGGTCGAAGACGCTCGTATGCATGTCCCCTTTGGCTGGGTGGAAAGGTAAATTGGGCCCATGTGTCTATGGGCACGTAGGGTTGAGGACACGGTTAGGATGTCCCCTTTGGCTGTTGAAAGGTATTTAACCCTACCGTGGTTTGTGCGGTTCGCAGGACCGCCACAACACCACACGGCGCACCGGAACAGAAAGACGACTCTCACACTCTAACGCAAATCGAAAAATGGTCACCGTTATCTCTCCATCCGTTATCCCTTTGTTGCCATGAAACCGCTTGCCCAGGGGAATGCATCCGGTCACGAGTGTTCCGAAACTGATCGTAAACATCATTGTCATACAAACCTATATGGGTTTGCGCACCCGCTGTAGATTCGTTTATACCAATTGTGCGTTAAAATTAACTACATGCTGTTTTTGCATATCTTGTTTTTATTTAATTTCTAATTTGCAAGTTTCGTTCGCCAAGACAAGAGCGTGTCACGATAGTGTGCCAATGAGTTGATAGTAGTAAATAAATGGTGGTGTTAGCTTCAAATGTTACCAAACTTTAGATGATGATGATTTATGCAGTCACGGTGATGTGTGCCGATGGTGGCAATGGTTACCGCTGCTACAGGGTCTTCTGAGTTAAAATGATTCACGCTGGTATGTCTTCAGATTCGATGCTGTGATGATGTTCTATTTGATGTAGTTTAGTTTTACTCTTCAGATTCCCTTGGGTTGATGGCTCCATCGTGACAATTATTTGTATGTATATATGTATATGAAGATGAATATGAACTGCACATGAGTTCGCAGGATCAACTGAAGTTCCAAGATTGACGGCATATGAATTTGTGGGGAGGAAGTATTGTGCCTAGCACGGACACTCCGTTCACTTCCTCTTCCATCATGCACTAAATAGCTCCGGCGCGAATTGTCCATCAACGAAAGGAATAAAGGTTGGTCTACGAAACGGGGCGGACACAGCGCAGGATTGATTAATCGAAATACACTGAATATTGTTTATATATTAAATGGTTTCCTTTTACTTAATGCTTTGTTTGTAGTATTCCTGAATACTAGTGTCCTTATAATTATTAACTTTAACACTGAATCTCATTATTTATCTAACACATCCTTAAAACATTCTCCTAACATATCTAATATTCTCATTTAATATATATCATAAATAAACATCCACAATATTCTATATCAAGTCAGTTTCAGTACACTTCATACATGCCCCTTTTTTCATTTGAAACATGGCTCTTTGATTTTCGTTCAAAGTTTATTCAAAATTAAAAGTCACAGATTAAATAATAATAATAATAATAATAATTTGATAAAATTGATTTTGTTCAAATTATAATTTACAGTAGATTTGAACACAATGTTCTACAAGAAAAGAGAAAAATTCATTGTAAAGTCCGTCGAGAAGAAACAGAGTTGAGATTAAATAGTTGAGAAATACAGTTCACACAGTTGAGAACGTTGAGTTGACAAGTTGAGAGACAAGAGAGACGAGAATAAATACGAATTTTAATAAACGATAAAAACATATAAAAGTGAAAGTAGATTAACCTTCGAATTGATTTGATAAAAAGGGAAGTGATATTTTAACTGTTATTTATAAACTATTTATCTGGCGAAATAACGGAGTTTGCGTTAAATAATAAAGAGAGAAATTCAAATTCTTACAAATTGCGATAGACTCGGCAAATAATGAAATATACTTAAAGAAAATAAAATAAAAGGTCCACGCTCTTCCCTCTAACGAGGAAGCACGGCGCTGGATTACAACATGTTATTACAAGTCGGGAAAACGACTTAAACTTTAAATGTACACTTATTGGTGACTTAAGGTCTTTGTTTTTACTTATGAACAGTTTTCACACAACACTAAAATAACGGCACGTTAACAGGAATCAAATAAAGGTGAGCACCACGTTTAAGTTACTTGTTTAATTACTCCGCTCCAGGTATTATCGCTCCCGTCCGGAGAACGGGAGCGGAAGCCCACACGACTATTATCGTCGGCAGATGGAAAAGGACTTAGCGATATAAATTCGCTGACAAGGGAATTCGGTCAGTGAAACTGGCTCTCCTAAATAAGGGGTGCGTTTTCCTATTCCAAGAGAGACGTAAAGTCTCTCTTTGGAGTAACCAAACCGATCTCATAGAGGAGATCTTCACGATACACAAGTGTGTGTGTACCTCGGTTCTTTTCATAAATCAAAGCCATGATGACGAACCTGAAACACAAAGAAAGGAAAAGGATCGTAGAGGTCTTTGTTTATATGAAAAGGTTACTGGGAAACGGATCCAGAACTATGTAGGATAAAAGAGATTTATGACCTGTGAGTTCAACTGAGTAATCAAGTTGCAACTCTTTAAATGGTAGATGTATTTGGGATATGTTTTGGTGATTGGATTGTTTGTGTATCACCAGAATGCCTGTTGGTAGACAGCGATCTTTTGTTCGCACTTTGGTGCATTGGTAAGGCATTAGTCGCAACGCAGATGGTGCTAATTACATGCATCTGCGTTGGACCGTTTATCGCTGGCTGAAAGGGGTCGCCTGCCGATGTTTGTGTATATAGTTTTTTGTACACACATCGAGGCTGGGAAAATACACGGCGCATAATTTATGATCCCTGTCATGAAGGTTACATTGTATGTAAAACCGAATCATTTGTTTACAGGAATTCGGGTGGAGGAATTTGTCTGGCAATGTAGATGCCGAAATTGGTTTGGAATTCCTGGTAAGCTAATAAAGAAATCTTACAGAGAATTGGTATGCAACAAGAATGCATGAAAGGTAAGTTTTCTTTACAGGGACTTAAAGATCATAGATTTGATCTCTTTAATGTGTGTAGCATTTTCAGGTGCCTAATGCGATTGCATTGGCGAAAACTTATGCGTCTTGGGATGAGGTAATGGGGGTTTTTAGGTAAGAGTACCGTGGGCTTTGGCGGCACCGCCACAAATTCGTTGAATTAGTTGAAATTTATAGATTAGCGGTATATGGCCATGTTGTTTACTGATATATGAAATCGTAGAATTAACTGCAGGTTTAGGTTAGCTGTATATAGATTTTCGATTTGTAACCGAACCCAACGGGATCTCGTCATGTACGGCTCTGCACCTGGATCACTTAGCGAACTTTAGCCGAGTCAGGATTTACCGGCTCCAGGCTCCAAAGTCTGTAATTGTTCTTACAACCAAAACACCGATCAACAGATCACACCCGAAGTTTCCAATTTATTGATTCCTTCCTTTTTCGTTTACAGGCCACAAATACAAGTTACTGTTGTTATCAATTTCAATTGGTTTGGCAACGCGAGTTATGGTTTATGAGAATGATTCTTTTTTTCTTATGCACTGGATTACACACAATAATAAAAGAAACAAGTCTATTATATTTTACCTTTGATTTATTTCTTCTTTATTTAACTAGTTTATCTATAACTTTTTAAGTGTACATTTTTATTACTTTCACTTAATTTTCTAATTTGCCTCTACACCTTGTCTTAAGCAGTTATTATTATTATTATTCGGGCACTTCTTTTTAAATGTTTTACAATAACAACTATAGCCTATTGGGTCTCTTAATAACACATTTACATTGTTTCTCTTTTCCTTTATTTTTTTTTGTCCACTTCAAATGTTCACTCTTATAACTGTTTAGTCACTTCCTTTTAAATTTTTTACAATATTAACTATTGGGTTTCTTCACAACTAAGTACATTTTCTTTGTTTTCTTTTTTTTTATCCACTTGAAATTATCACTGTTATAACAGTTTAGTCACTTCTTTTATGTTTTACAATAACAGATCCAGCATATTGTGGCCCCCCATATCTATGTACATTTTTGTTTGTATTTTCGTTTTTTTTCTCTTTTTCTTTATTGCTTATCCACTTCTGAGTTTTCAGTTTTACAATTAAACTAAATGAAACTAAACTCTACCAATTGCATTCCACATAAATGATCGTTTATCCGTTTGCTCATTAAACATTCTTTCGACGACACTCCTCAATAATCTACCTCTCGACTCTTGAACAGACTTTTTTTCCTTTCACCAATGACAGACTAAATTCACTTCGCGACCAATCTTCTAACTTTTACGATCAAATTCCAACTGCCCCTTAATTACTTCCTACCACTTCTCGATACCTCGGGGTCAACACTTCCCGGTTACGATAATGCAATTTCATTTCAATCGACCCAATTTCCGATTCTTGACTTTAATTCGTAATCGCTTTGTATTGCTGAGCCAGTCAATATTCCTTCATTGACTTGAACCCCGGTTCTACATTCGCGATTGCGAATTGACGCAATCAATTTTATTTTTACGGTTCGTGTCGGAAATTGCATTTAATCGTTTTTGCAATTTAATTGTTCCAGCCTATGCAATCAATTATGGTTTGTTAATTGCTTCGGAAAATGAAACTAATCGTTGTTATTCGATTTGGCAATTGCTTTGAAATATAGACTTATGGGTTTCTTAAGCGTCTTGGTAGGGTGCCGTCCCGACACAGGTTCACCACGACGTCCCAAACTCTGCCTCTGGTGATTCAAGGAAAACAATCTGCCTCCTCGTTTAGTATCTTTATTTAACTTAGAACTTATTCCTTATAAACTAAACTCACTTAAGTTTGAATATTAACTTTGGAGTCTGCTAAGCACTTAAATGAAACATAAATTTCGACTCGGATTATTTTAATGTTAACAACACAAATAACTTTTAGTTTACAATACAAGAACTTACCTAAAGTTTGAACATTAGGTTCGGAGTCTGCTAAGCACTTATATGAAACATAAATTTCGACTCGTATTATCTTAATGTTAACAACACAAATATCGTTTATTTCATAAAAACGAAACTTACTTTAAGTTTGAACATTAGGTTTGGAGTCTGCTAAGCACTTATATGAAACATAAATTTCGACTCGTATTATTTTAATGTTAACACAAATAACTTTTATTTTACAATACAAGAACTTACTTAAAGTTTTCTGAATACACTTGGCACTGTACAAAGGACGCGCTCTGAAGTAGCACCAGTTTGATTGTTTATATGGCCGCGAGTATATTCCCTTTTCGCTGACGCGGTATTTAAATTTTCTGAATGCACTGGGCACTGTACAAAGGACACGCTCTGGAGTAGCACCAGTTTTATTGTTTATATGGCCGCGAGTATATTCCCTTTTCGCTGACGCGGTATTTAAATTTTCTGAATGCACTGGGCACTGTACAAAGGACGCGCTCTGAAGTAGCACCAGTTTTATTGTTTATATGGCCGCGAGTATATTCCCTTTTCGCTGACGCGGTATTTAAATTTTCTGAATACACTTGCCACTGTACAAATGACACGCTCTGGAGTAGCACCAGTTTTATTGTTTATGTGGCCGCGAGTATATTCCCTTTTCGCTGACGCGGTGTTTAAATTTTCTGAATACACTGGGCACTGTACAAAGGACACGCTCTGGAGTAGCACCAGTTTTATTGTTTATATAGCCGCGAGTATATTCCCTTTTCGCTGATGCGGTATTTAAATTTTCTGAATGCACTGGGCACTGTACAAAGGACACGCTCTGGAGTAGCACCAGTTTTATTGTTTATATGGCCGCGAGTATATTCCCTTTTCGCTGACGCGGTATTTAAATTTTCTGAATACACTTGCCACTGTACAAATGACACGCTCTGGAGTAGCACCAGTTTTATTGTTTATATGGCCGCGAGTATATTCCCTTTTCGCTGACGCGGTATTTAAATTTTCTGAATACACTGGGCACTGTACAAAGGACACGCTCTGGAGTAGCACCAGTTTTATTGTTTATATGGCCGCGAGTATATTCCCTTTTCGCTGATGCGGTATTTAAATTTTCTGAATGCACTGGGCACTGTACAAAGGACACGCTCTGGAGTAGCACCAGTTTTATTGTTTATATGGCCGCGAGTATATTCCCTTTTCGCTGACGCGGTATTTAAATTTTCTGAATACACTTGCCACTGTACAAATGACACGCTCTGGAGTAGCACCAGTTTTATTGTTTATATGGCCGCGAGTATATTCCCTTTTCGCTGACGCGGTATTTAAATTTTCTGAATGCACTGGGCACTGTACAAAGGACACGCTCTGGAGTAGCACCAGTTTTATTGTTTATATGGCCGCGAGTATATTCCCTTTTCGCTGACGCGGTATTTAAATTTTCTCAATACACTTGCCACTGTACAAATGGCACGCTCTGAAGTAGCACCAGTTTTATTGTTTATGTGGCCGCGAGTATATTCCCTTTTCGCTGACGCGGTATTTAAATTTTCTGAATGCACTGGGCACTGTACAAAGGACACGCTCTGGAGTAGCACCAGTTTTATTGTTTATATGGCCGCGAGTATATTCCCTTTTCGCTGACGCGGTATTTAAATTTTCTCAATACACTTGCCACTGTACAAATGGCACGCTCTGGAGTAGCACCAGTTTTATTGTTTATATGGCCGCGAGTATATTCCCTTTTCGCTGACGCGGTATTTAAATTTTCTGAATACACTTGCCACTGTACAAATGACACGCTCTGGAGTAGCACCAGTTTTATTGTTTATATGGCCGCGAGTATATTCCCTTTTCGCTGACGCGGTATTTAAATTTTCTGAATACACTGGGCACTGTACAAAGGACACGCTCTGGAGTAGCACCAGTTTTATTGTTTATATAGCCGCGAGTATATTCCCTTTTCGCTGATGCGGTATTTAAATTTTCTGAATGCACTGGGCACTGTACAAAGGACACGCTCTGGAGTAGCACCAGTTTTATTGTTTATATGGCCGCGAGTATATTCCCTTTTCGCTGACGCGGTATTTAAATTTTCTGAATACACTTGCCACTGTACAAATGACACGCTCTGGAGTAGCACCAGTTTTATTGTTTATATGGCCGCGAGTATATTCCCTTTTCGCTGACGCGGTATTTAAATTTTCTGAATGCACTGGGCACTGTACAAAGGACACGCTCTGGAGTAGCACCAGTTTTATTGTTTATATGGCCGCGAGTATATTCCCTTTTCGCTGACGCGGTATTTAAATTTTCTCAATACACTTGCCACTGTACAAATGGCACGCTCTGAAGTAGCACCAGTTTTATTGTTTATGTGGCCGCGAGTATATTCCCTTTTCGCTGACGCGGTATTTAAATTTTCTGAATGCACTGGGCACTGTACAAAGGACACGCTCTGGAGTAGCACCAGTTTTATTGTTTATATGGCCGCGAGTATATTCCCTTTTCGCTGACGCGGTATTTAAATTTTCTCAATACACTTGCCACTGTACAAATGGCACGCTCTGGAGTAGCACCAGTTTTATTGTTTATATGGCCGCGAGTATATTCCCTTTTCGCTGACGCGGTATTTAAATTTTCTGAATCCACTGGGTACTGTACAAAGGACACGCTCTGGAGTAACGCCAGTTTTATTGTTTATATGGCCGCGAGTATATTCCCTTTTCGCTGACGCGGTATTTAAATTTTCTGAATACACTGGGCACTGTACAAAGGACACGCTCTGAAAAAGACTCTAAGATCTCTTGTTGCTAACTGACTCACTGGCTGTGCTCTGGTACCTTAGGAGTTGGTTTTTGCACACCAACACCGCCGCATCCATTTCTCCGCGAACCAATTCATGCGGAGATCAACTCTTTTAGTGA
Organism: Microdon myrmicae; assembly: GCA_963931805.1. Lineage (NCBI taxonomy): Eukaryota > Metazoa > Arthropoda > Insecta > Diptera > Syrphidae > Microdon > Microdon myrmicae. The sequence continues at coordinate 44,969,837 of OZ007500.1, forward strand.
TGTCTCTCACACAGCCAAGGAAGTGATCACACCAATGCCCTGAGCTGTGGAAGTCATCGCAGGAGCCGGCATCAATGTTCGTAGCCACACCGTACCCCTACCGGTGTGTACTTACATATTATGTTTACAGTGGTGGGCGCTATGTCTGTGGATTTTTCCATAGATACTTATTTAATATCAGAGGTCGCCCGTATAGCCCATACGTGCGACTTGATGTGTCTTTTTACGTGTATGCGCTGTATCTCTCGTGTTTGTATTATTTTAGAGATGTGTCCTTTTATGGGCATGCGTCGTATCTCGCATGTTTGTTCGCCCGCTTGGTAATTCTGAACTTTGTCGCAGGCTTGTGTAACCGAATTATATGTTCGTTGGCGATTCTGTGTTGTCAGATCGCTTCATGTTGCTTTTATAAGAGCGTGGTGCAGGTGTTACGCGCTTGCCTATGGCATCACGTTTCACACTTTGCAACTACGTTGCTCTTTGAAATTGTGTGTTATGCCTTTTTCATTTCAGTGATGTGTGGGGCTTTTCAGGGCCCGAAGAGCCATGCATCGCTCGATCCCCACCATTTCCAGCAATGCGACTTACCTTAAAGTCGAATCTTCAGCAAGATTATACAACCTTGCTACGGCATTAACCGCCAACCAATTCGCTGGAATTAATTCGGTTATCCCAAAGGATAACCGACATAAATACCTTATAGGCAGCTTACCTTTCTTTGGGGGTTTTTCCAAACCCCTTCTCCACGGTCATTCCTGAAAACATTAAGCCCACGGCAAGGATTATCACCTAGTCGTGGCATCAAAAAACTTTCACCCTCGGGCATGCATTGCACCCAGTGCATGACGTCCCTATTATCTTATGCTACCCACGTCATGCCATGAAAACAAAATCAACACAGAGTTCCTAATGTGCTTGTTTTGTTTGCCCATGTCACCCCTAAGCGTGCGGCTACCAAGTCTCACCAGTTTGCCACCGTCGACAAGGTTTCGGCCGACGCAAAGCAAACATTTCCCGCATTTTCAGCAATAGCTAATTTTCCATTATCGGTTTCCACCGATCATGGATCGCAAACAAGCAACGAATTGGATGTGGCCATCAAGTGTTTACTTTTAACAACTGGCAACGGCCGCACCCTATATTCGTTTGCAAAACCTAAACGTCGCATCCATATCTTCCGGATTGTTTATGGTACATCGGAATTTTCTATTAACGGCCGCCAACCGTCCGCGGACCTGGAAAACAGCATGTCCATCAACCGAATGTTGATTTATGGCCTCTCCTCGGGCGAGCAGATCTTCGGTATGTTTTTCACACCAGAAGGGTCTGTTGTCGGCAAGCATTACACAATCAATTGTGTACACAGCCGCAGACCCATGCAATGTTGGCGAACGCAAACAATGCATATCCATTACCCGATCATGGAAATAGCGTCTCTGTTGACATAAGATCGCAGAGACCTATCCCTTCGCTTAATGATCATTACGATGAGATGCAATAACGACGCCCGCATCTATCTATGTTCACCGGATGATCGTATGTGACGCATACACATACATGCGAAATGTACGCCATATTTTCCAATCCAATCACGATTGACTGCCTCGAGTTGATCGTGTGGCTCCTCCCCTTTTGAGGCTATTCTTTGCGATATCATTCTGATGGTGGCGAACGGAAACCAGTCAGATTTGATCTCGAGGAGCACGGAGTCAAAGTGAGTCGTGAGGTCGCGTACGTTACGAATTTACACAATATTAATCAATTTTACCAGTCGGGCACACACAATACGGGTCGTGATGTGTTTCCCTTTAAACGTGGTCGAGTCGAGTAGAAAATCCGCGCCTTTATAATAATCCAAAGAACGAGAAAAAAAAAAACCGAATCCGACTTTGTTAGTGTACATGCGAACAATAATTATAAAATAAACGATCGTCAATACAGAAAGTTTAATAAACAATATAATACTTTGTCTGAGGTTCGTAACCAGTGTATTAAACTACTCTTTGTACTACATGCGTCTAAGTGCTACTGATTTGTAAATTGCAGTAAAGGCACAATATTTTTAAACTGTACAGAATATTGATGAAATAAAAAGCATTAACATTAAAATTACACCAGTGTGTATTCCTTGGAGAGCTATTGTGTTCGCTTTGGTGCTCTATTCCTTCCGAATAACAACATCCGCGTTTCAATGGTCAGCTTTCCGCACGGTTCAGTGTCTTGTAACTCGTGTGTGTAGAACGGAGACAGTCGGTCAGTGACAATTTTAGCTGCAGACATTAGTGGTGTTTTCGTCTAATCTGCGTTCATGCTAACGCCTCCCGCGAATATACCCACAGGTGTCGCCTGCATAATTATATGTTGGTGAGTTTTCCACCTCAATAGGTTTGCAATTTCTTGCAAGGAAACCTGTGCCAGGCGACCATCGAAATGTTTCGTAGTACGTACCCGCTACTGTGGCTTTTTTACAGGTTAAATGTGCGCCCCTTTGGTTACACCTGTGTACCGCGTCCTAGCTTTTGGTAATTTCCTTTTCTTTTTTAAGGTGATGGTGGTGCTGAGGTGTAGGGTCACTCGGTGGGGTTCGGTGCGAACGCCACAGACTTAATTGCATTATCGTTCTGTGGAGTAATCTGATTTTAAAATCGGGTAGCGTTTTCCTGTTTGAGTGTGTCAATGATCTCTTGTATGTCATCTTTAGCTATGGCATCATCGACACACAACACGAGTTATGGTTTTTTTGTCTCGCTGAGAAACTAGAGTCACGCTGCCTAGGAAATGGCGATCCAATCTTCCTTTACACACCAAAAACTTATAAAGAATAAAAAATACTCGGAGTCATTCTTTCTTTACTTTCCACTCGATTCATTCTTATGTTAAACTAATCAGTATTTACTATTTGTTCTTTGCTTCATTTACAATTTACTCCAAACAGCTTCTAGTATACCACTTTTATCAAACTTATGTTACATTAATTAGTATTTACTTTTTGTTCCTTACTTCATTTATAATTTACTCCAAACAGTTTCTAGTATTCCTCTTTTATCAATTTTATGTTACACTGATTAGTATTTACCATTTGTTCTATACTTCATTTATAATTTACTCCAAACAGTTTCTAGTATTCCTCTTTTATCAATCTTATATTACACTAATTCGTATTTACTCTTTGTTCCTTACTTCATTTATAATTTACTCCAAACAGTTTCTAGTATTCCTCTTTTATCAATCTTATGTTACACTGATTAGTATTTACCATTTGTTCTATACTTCATTTATAATTTACTCCAAACAGTTTGTAGTATTCCATTTTTATCAAACTTATGTTACACTGATTTGTATTTACTATTTGTTCTATACTTCATTTATAATTTACTCCAAACAGTTTCTTTCTAAGTTCACTACCAAAAACCCACTTCCACGACCAACATCAGACTGCCCTTCTATCACTAACCACCAACTCTCGTCACCTCGGGGTCAACACCTTCCGATGACGACAATGCAATTTAAATTTTAATTGCCCCAATTTCTGTTTATCGCTGAACCAATCAATATTTCTTCATTGGCTTGAACTCGGGTTCAACTTCTACGATTGCGAACTGACCCAATTAATTGCATTTCTGCCGAATGTGCTGGAACATGCAGTTTAAACGTTTCTGCAATTTAATTGTTCCAGCCTATGTAATTGTTAATTGCTTTAGCAATTTGAAATTGAAATTAATCGTTTTCGATTGAATTGCTTAATGGGCTTACGGACTCGATTGCGTTGTCGTTCTGTGGGGTCATTTGGGTTTAGAATTTAGTGGTGCTTTTTTGTTTGAGTGTGTCAATGATCTCCTGTATGTTATCTTTAGGTATGACATCATCGACACACATAACACACGCGTGTCACTTCGAACATTACTTTTTCCATTGAACTTTAATAATTAAAAAACATTATTACCAACATTTAGGATGGTTTTACGTTGCGCGCCTTTATTCCAACTTTTAACTACGAGATCTGTCGACCTTCCTCGTCGACGACTTTTTACCAACTCTTTTCTTTCGACGCTATCTCCCCATTTTCTGCTATCTCGTCATCTTCCCAAAGAGAAAACCACCGCAACTGCTCTTTCGAACAGCCACATTTTAGCGACTGCAGGTATGTGCATCTGCTCGTATTGGAAGTTAGCTTAAAATGTGGACTATATTTTTAAACTTACATATATAGGTTAGAATATAACCAGGTTACTACGTAACAAGCGGCGGGGGGAAAGTTACCACGTAACATAGTAGTATCTAGATTCAAGAATGTAACCTTATAGAGGAGGAAAACATATAAACTCGAGCTGAATGAAGTTTTGCTATTAATGCCCCAAATTGATGACACGATATGCCTTCCCTAATTAAAAAAAAAGAACTCATTGATGGTCGGAGGCTAGTGTAATATGTTTTTAATAAGCTTGAGTCATGGATACAGGACAATGCCCCATGTATCATCTGAAACCAAGTGATTCTAAATTAATTTACACGATGTTTTACTCTTGTCTATGAAATTAAAAGTTTCTGTATTTTTCCGAAAGGCAATTTTAACGCCATTGCCCCGAATTTATGTAATCGACATTAGCAAATATAGAGAGATGGTTCATTATAATGTTTAGCTTTTGTTGTGTATCTTATTGTAAAAGTTACAAAACTTATAATATAATGTAATGTATTGTATAAATAATGTATTGCTCTTGTGCAAATATCAAATATTCGCATTTTATTTGTGTCAACTTTTCATTGTACCTGTACCATAAATCATAAGAAACATAAGGATACGTGTCAGGATTTTAGATATTATATTCAAATACTGAACTGAAAATATTGGCTGTACTCAAGATGTAGTAGTTATAATAGGATGTCCTAAGGACGTCCAAAAAGTAGAGGAATAAAATATTTTTTTAATAATTTTCAATATAAATAAAAAAAAAAGAAATAAAAAAAAACAAATCGCTTTTCAATGTGAGATATAGGGATATGATACGTATGTCTGTATATGTATATATAACCAAACATATATGATAAATATCTATTTAAATTTTAAAACCTAATTAGCCTACATTTAACATTCATTGAATTCAATTGGTTAACAGTTAAGTTAAGTTAAAACTTGTACAATAATACGAAAAGAAATTGTAAGCTACACATTATGATAAAATACTTTGTAAATGAATTTAAAATTTATAATTATATTGTAATTTTTTGTAACGTACTTCCAACTCACTTTATGCGTTAAGAGTACCTCGAAATCCCTTTTGCGATTGCATTTTACGTATTTACGATCAAAATTACATATAAGAAGGGATATATATATGTGCGCTTAGAGTTTATAAATAAAAATTTATATGTATACATGGAAATATTCAAATCATATACACATCACAATAATTTGTAATGTAAAACTGAATGGAAAATTAATTAAATAAACAGTAGAAATACCACCCGCTCGTAGATTTTCATTTTCAGCGTTGGGATGCATGATCTACAACATCTGGCTTATTGATATATTTTGTGTAGAGCTGGTAGAGGTAAGTATATTTTTATTACGATTTTATATAATGTTATGTCTCTTTATTCTTTTTCATTACAAGTTAAACATTATTTAAATTTCGACACTCAATCAGTTTTTTCTTTATATATTTCTGTAATGTTTTAGTTGTACAACAGATTACTTGGTAAATACTCGTACGTTGGTATACTAATGTTTGCTCAATAGAACGTCAACACATTAGTTATACGAGAGGTGTTCAATAATATTCCATATATAGCATTCAAATATATGGTTTTAGCTTTGTCATCATCATCATCATCATCATCGGTACTACAACCGGGATCCGGTCCTGGGCACATTTAGCAAGTCTCCCCACCGGTCCCGATTTCGAGCCGATGTCATCCAGTTTGGCACTGCCGAGATACCGGCGTCCTGGTCCACTCCATCCCTCAATCGCAGACAAGGTCTGCCACGCTGTCGCATTCCATACATCCCGCCACAAAGGACTTTCCCGGGGAGGCTTCTCTTTGCTCATTCTGTTATAGATTATACGAGGGTTGCCTCTTATGTTTCGGGATTTGGCAACCCTAGTGTTGCAATCCGGCAATTGACAGCTCTGTCGAAAAGTTGGACATTTTTGAGGTTATACGCACTCAGAACGTTTTGACATACGAGCGCTATTTGTGTTGTTTACAGTAACTTAAAAGATTCATCTCGGCCCAAAAATGGAATTAAATCGTCAACATTTTCGTGCGATTATTTTTTACAACTTTCGGCGTAGATTAACTCAGCAACAGTGCATGGATGAACTTAATTCAATTTTTGGCGATGAAGCTCCATCAAGGACCAGTGTTTATCGATGGTATGGTGAATTCAATCGTGGTCGTAGTTCACTCCAAGATGAATTTCGTGAAGGTCGTCCCAAATCAGTTGTTGTTCCGAAAACCATTGATGCTGTGCGCGAACTGATATTGGAAGATCGTCATGTGACCTATCGTGAGATTGAGACAACCTTAGGCGTTAGTGGGACCAGCATACATTCAATATTGCATAAACATTTGACCGTCAAAAAATTTGTTCGCGTTGGATCCCACACAATTTGTCAATCGCCCAAAAAAAGGCTCGTGTCAATTGGTCGAAAGAAATGCTCAAAAAATACGGTCGCGGTGCTTCGAAACACGTCTATGACATCGTGACGGGTGATGAATCGTGGATTTACGCGTATGAGCCCGAAAGTAAACAGCAGTCGACTGTCTGGGTGTTTCAAGATGAGCCAAATCCAACAAAAGTTGTTCGCGCACGATGCACTTCCAAGCAAATGGTCGCCTGTTTTTTCGGAAAAACTGGACATGTCGCAACCGTACCACTAGAACAACGCAGAACAGTCAATTCTGAGTGGTACACAACCATTTGTTTGCCTGTTGTCTTCCAAGAAATCAGGAAAACCAACCGCCGAAGACGGATCACTCTTCACCACGACAATGCGAGCTCTCACACATCGGCTGCAACAACTGCATTTTTGAGCACCCAAAACATCGATTTGATGGGTCATCCGCCGTATAGTCCTGACTTGGCACCGAATGACTTCTTTTTATTCCCATACGTAAAAAACAAACTGAGAGGTCAACGTTTTTGACACCTGAAGAAGCGGTTGCTGCATTCAGAATGCATGTGTTGGAGATACCTCAATCAGAGTGGCAAAAGTGCTTCGACAATTGGTGCAAACGCATGCAAAAGTGTATAGATCTTCATGAGGAATATTTTGAAAAACAATAAAGTGATTTTCGATGATCAATATTTGTTTTTGTTCTCTAATCCCGAAATATAAAAGGGAACCCTCGTATGGTACCATATCGGGCATGCATATGTGAGATTGGGTCTGATTATCTGTTTGTAGATAAGTGATTTAACTTTGGGAGAGAGACCATTCGGCTTGTACATCACTTTTCTGCAGAGATTAAGTTGAATTGCGGCTTTGCGAATCGAGTTTTTGGTGTGGGCGGAGAGGGACAGATTGTTTGTGAAGGTTATTCCCAGGTACTTTAAGGTTTTGGAGGGTTTAATTATATTGTTATTTAACTTGATTCTGATTTTGTTATGGCAGCGTATGGTGTTGTTAGTACAATTCGCATTTCTGCCTTTAAACACTATGAGTTGAGTTTTGGCTGGGTTGAGTCGGATTTTCCACTTAGTAAAATATGCTGAGTCTGGCGCAAGACTAATGACCTTGCCCGGAAAAAACAAATCATTATGGAAAATTTAACAAGCCTCAGGACTTTCTAAATAAGGCCAAGACCGGCTCCCGGTTGTAGTGCCGATGATGATGATGATGAAAATATGCTTAGAGATTCGGGAGATAGCTGTTAATACAGTTTCTTGCCTCCTTGACAAACCTGTTGCTTGAATAGATTAAAGTGTCATCGGCATAGTTCAGGATTACTGTATTAGGTGACAGTGGCTGCGGGGTGTCTGAAGTATAAAGGAGGTATAATAATGGTCCGAGAATGGAACCTTGAGGAACACCCGCGGCTATACTGTATGGTGTCGAAAGAGTTGAATTTATTTTCACCATGAACTTTCTATCAGAAAGGTAGGAAGCGAGAAGTTTTATGGTGTGGGTGTTTAATCCGAACATTGAATGTAGCTTGTATAACAGTCCTGCAATCCAAACGCAATCGAATGCTTTTACTATGTCGAGAGAGACGCATACTGTTGGGGATTGGTTTTGGAGATTCATTGTCACATTGTAGCGTTCTACGAACGCACAATTCCGCGCAGGTAAGGTTCCTACCTTCAAAGAACTTACTTACCTGAGAGCGTTGCACGCGTCCACAGACGCGTGCCCCCAAAGTCCCACCATAGGGCCTGCAACTCGCAGCCAACGTTGAGACCGACACCAAAAAGCAAGGAACTGAACGTCCCCAAAGCTTTTAATGCCAAGCTCAACATTCGTAAGTCATCATACCTGAAACAAAAAAGAAACATTCAATCTGCCTGCGCCCAGGAACATTCCATTGAATCGGCAATTTCAAACGTCTATGCAATGCAAATTAGCCGACCAACGATGCACGTGCGGGTAGCTGCCATAAAGACCACCAAGTCTATCGGCAAACATAAAGAAACGGCAACCGTAATTATCTCAACGAGATAATTCAAATTGTATGAGGTTGAAAACCACTCCGATCCCACGGTGTCTGTTTGTATTTCACACCCATTAGAAAGATCTAATGGATTTCGGGTGTATTGACAAAAGTCAAACAACACCCATGAACCATGCATCCATGCAAATTGCAGGATATCTTTCGGCCTTCGCGCCAGATTTGTTATGTAAATAAGGCGGCATACAATCGACAACCGTCGAACTGAATTTCGACCACCACCACGGATGGTGATAATGATGTTCGATGATGAGCGAGTTTCTTCTTTCAGGAATGAAAAATCACCCCTGGGACGTGATAACATGCTGCTAACAGAAATTCGGAAGTTCTGTTAGCAGAGCAATTAGGGAAATTTTTCCGTGTAGATACAGATATCAGTTTGGAATCTGGATATCTGTGTGGGCAGACAGACAGTAAGATTTTGATCGTCAACGCGACGAGGAGGACGTGAGGATCGAGAATTCTGCCGAACTGCCACCGACGGCAACATTAAAAATTACGTGTTCAGTTTTTTTAATTCGCGAGTTGACTTTTTTTAATCGGACGCGGCACAGTAAAAGGAGCGAGTGTGTATCGGCTTACGTGTGTGTCGAGGCTCGCAAAAATTAAAGAAACGTGTAATTGCCTACAAACAAAAAAAAAAACAATAAATAGAGTTTAAAGCAAGTGCTCCGTGTTTCATTTACTGACTGTGTTCGCTCCGCTGGTATATTTTTCCTCCACGGTAAGCAGTGTTCGGCGGAACACTACGACATCATCCAGCAGGGACCTTACGAAATAATCCGCCAAAACATCATGTGTCAGTTTTAGCAGAGCATGACAAGTTGAGTGTTGTGGACGAAAGCCAAATTGAGAATTCGGGATAAGGGAGCAGTTCTAGCGGCAGAGTTCTAGCAAATGAGAGAAGATTTTTGTATATCTTACATTCCAAAACCTTACTAAGCAAATTTAGCTGTGATATGGGACGGAAGTTAGCCGGGTTGTTGGAAGAACCGGATTTACTAATAGGGACTATCACCGCTGTTTTCCAACATTTTGGGAAATGTGAAGCGCTTATTATGTGGTTGAGAAGAACCAGAATGGGGAGTAAGTTCTCCGGGTGAAGTCTTTTAAATAGAAGGTTAGGGATTCTGTCCAAGCCTGTAGATTTTTTTATTGTTACGCGAAGTAATCAATTCAGATAATTCTGTAAAGCTTAGGAATGTGTCGGTTCCCATGGAATGTGACGCTTTATTGCTTTCGTTGAATTCAGTAATGAATGGTGGGAAGGATGGCTCCAGTGTGCCTGAGATGAATTCATTCACGGTGTCGTGGAAATTAGTGACTGGGAGGGATCCAATTTGTTAGGTTTAATTATTTCAATTGTTAGGTTTAGTTGTTAGGTATATATTTGTGATATATACGAGTATATACAGTTGTGGCGAACTAATTAAGAACGATACTAGAAATTTAGTTTACAATAATTTTTTATTAAAATTCTTTGCTATAAACAGTTTTTAAAATGTTTTTTATATATGTATTTTAGTATACTAATTAAAATATAAATAATATTTACAAAAAAATAACAAAAAAACAAAATTAAATTCAAAAGGTTTTGTAAAACAAAATTAGCTCGCGATCTAATTAAGAACGATTTGTTTCTTTTTGTATAATTTCGTTTTAAACGTAAATATTTGTTGGTAAATATAATAATTTGTTTGAAAGTAAACGGAATTATAAGTCCTTGCTTTGTTTTAGGACATTTGAACGAGATATGGGAAAGAAAAAAAGCTGTACAAAAACATGAGAGAAGGGATAATAAATCTTCGAAATAATGAAAGGTTGTCGTATAAAGAGATTTCAAAAAAGCTTAATTGCTCTAAAACAATGGTATTTAATGCGATAAAATATGTAGAAAAACATGAGGACACAATAATTATCTTCGGTTGTGATAATTGTATTTGCTTTTCCCTATGAGAACAGCGTTTTAGTCAATTGCTGTTTCTCCGCAATGGCTTTGTATGGACACGTACGCTTTTCGGTTTGGGATCTTACAAGGAATTAGAGGTGCTAATTGCTATTAGCTATAAGAGGAGATATGCGTTGATCGGTTTGTTTACCGAAAATTGCGTTTAATGGGTGCAACGCATTGATGCCTTGAATGGGTGCGTAGAATTGACGCATCGAATTGAATGAGTTGAATTCAATATTAGAGGCTTTTGAACGTTTAGTTCGATTGATTTCTGCTATTGAATTCAATGTTGGTGTGTGAAATGTTACCTTCTTTTCGGACTTTTCGGACACGTGTCTTTGGGCACGTGTAATGGATACAGGTAAGTATGATCCTTGGCGGAAAGGATATCTCAGTCTATAGTTGGTTGTGCGGTTCTTAGAACCGTTACAAGATCTCGTAAAATGATTGAAGCCCAGGATAGGCTAATTGTTGGAGCTGCAAAAAAAAGCAATTTATGAGTTCAAAAGAAATACGAAAGGAAGTTTTCGGCGAGGGCCCAATGCACTTTCAGCACGCTCTATTAGACAGCGATTCGACTGAGAGCCAGTTTTTTGGAAAATGGGCTAGAAATAAAACCATTGCTTTCATTAAAAAACCGAAAGGCTTGGTTAGCTTTTGCCAGGGAACATGAGAATTGGAACATCTCACAGTGGAAAAAAAATTGTGGAGTGATGAAACAAAAATCAACAGAGTCGGTTCCGATGGAAAGCAATATGTTCGACGGCCAAAAAATCAAGCATTCAACCCTAAATACACCAGTCACCCTCAAACATGGAGAAGGAAGTATCATACTATGGGGTTGTATGTCATACAAAGTTACATCGCATAGAAGGTATAATGAACTGCTGTGGGGTTTCTTCTAAGCGCCAAAGAACCACCCATCGCTTTAACCCCACCTAACCTGCAATTACCATAGCCAACTTACCTGCAATCGAGCAGCGTTAAGCTACCCTTTCAATATCTTACACCTGAAAATTAAACCCTCAGCAACAGCATGTATTTCAACCAAACCACTGCGGTTCATTTTACATGGATCAATTAGGAATCTGAGCGGTTCCTCTGGGCGGCAACATGTCCATCAACATAGTCCTATCATCCTGCGTCTCCTTGTTCCAACAACCCGTTGGTCCAAAAAGACAAGTCGACTACTTGCTTGCTTGCACATCTGGAAGCCAGATTTCTAATAAGCATAACCTACGATCTATTTTCCAATTAAAGAATAAATAAACCTTTATCCTAGCCCTGGCCATTACGAGCAATCTTCTGTTGACCTAACATCACAGAAGAACCCATTTCCGCCGCCTGTAATATTCCCTAGTACTGTCTACAACATGGTTTTAGCCTTCAAGTACGCATGTTTATTTGCATACTAGCATGACCGATTATACGATCCGTCGCCGTATCGAGGAACGACGCCGCATCAGGTCATGCCTAGGATACGATGTCCAAAGAACAAGCAGCCACGATTACCACGCTGGCTATCGAAACGGAATGTTTCCGTTTACTCAATGTAAACAGAAGAGGATATTTTCGCCTGACGGTAACATCTCTTGTATTAATGTATCCTAAAATAAATATGCGCCCATGCATCGTAGCTTCGATCATCTCATCGAAGTCTGTTGATATAATATCAACAGAATAGGAAACCAATTCCTATGATGTATGACGTCATGTTCAGCCAGCCTCATTACCCGACCTTTCATTTAATCAGCTGAGCATCCGAATTTTCTTTGTGCACCCTATGCAACCGCGTTGTCGTTGCTTCCAAAATATGGGTGTGTCATCCTGACGTACGGTCCCAGAGGGGATTCCACGATTGGAATATCCAATTCGATCTCCATTGGTCATCACCAAGGAGAGGATCGGATTGGCTCCTCCCAGATGGATAAAAATCCATCTTCATCACGATGCGTGGATGTTGACGACGAATTCGTCATGGAGTCAGATTTAATATCCCAACGTGGGCGCACGCACTTTCGAGTCGCGACGAGTATAGTTTGAGTTAAAGGATCACGTCTTACTACATCTTACTGTGTTGTAATTGGTGTCAAAAGACTAATGATCAATAACGGAACGAAAATCTCTGCCCTCCGAGCGTAATTTTTACATTAGGGAACCGCCCGTTGTAAGGGCGGAGTCTGCGTTTTCGCGCGGTCCAATCTGGCTTGCCAGAGGATGGAGGCATTCGTACGCAATAATATGGACATCATATGGTTGAGGGTCGTGCTGAGGAATTCCGTTAAATTTCTTTGTTGACAAAGAAATGCCGTTCAATCACAGATGTCCATATATCGGTTATAAGTGCCAAAAGGTCTCCCGTGCCTACCGCCTGCCACGAAATCCGCATTGACGATCATTCAGAAGTCCGTTGCACTCCAAATATTTAACTAACCTGGTATTGATGACTTTTTCCATTACCTTAGATAAAATAGACAATAATGCTATCGGACGGTAATTTTGTGGGAGACATTTTTTTCCCGTCTTTGGGATTGGCTGAACTCGAGCGATTTTCCAGCAGTAGAATGCTTCGAATAGTGCGCGGACGAAATCTCACATCCCACATCGAAGACCGTACCGACGAGATCACAGGTAGCTCCAAAAAACCGGCATTGAGGTTTGAATTCGCGGAAAATAAATTCGCGAACACATCAGCTTTGTCCTTTGAGTTTGTGACTAACGTCCGCTGTCCGTCACCAACGGAGGGAAGGAGGAGGAAGCGAAATTACTGCTGACAGTCCTTGCCAACGACCAGAAGGAGCGCGAGCCAGACGGGCACTGAACGATTTTATTGGTCACTCTGTCGTGAACTTTCTTCGCGGTAACAATCGCCTGGTTGCACCCGTTTCTGACTCTAACAAAATTCGTCCCATTAACATTGGTGGGATTGGAGCGCCACTGCTTAAAAGCTCTATATTTGCCGCTGTAATCTGCTCGCATTTTTTATCAAACCCAGGCTTATCAAATGAACTTCGTTTGATGGAATGTGGAATGTAGATCTCCATCCTGAGAAGAATAATCTCTGTGACCGGCTGCGTGCAAGCGTTAACATTGGAGTCTCCAAAGCACACCTCCGACCACGGGAAGGATGGGAAGAAATATTGCAAATCGTCCCAGTTGGCAGCCCCATACTTCCATACATGGCGAAGCTGCTTAGGTCGGTTATTCGCTTGAAATGCAAGTGCTTGCGCGACGGATATCAAGCAGCGATCTGAGTTTGCCAGTGACACACCAATCTCCAGGGTATAAATACTCGGTTCGGATGTCCAAAACAGATCCAGGGTGTTCGCAGTTCAAATTGGGTCAAGTTCGAGTTGGGTCAAATTGCGGCTAACAGCGAACATCACCGCCAGCCTCCCGCCTTATTGGTTTGTGGGGATGATGGTCTGTGCGTCGGCATGGACGCTGATTCTACCATCCACTCACTACTTCCTCTAAATGTTCCACCAATTGTGATTATTCCGCCGGACACAAAAAGAAAACCACAAACAGAACTCCACAACGCAACGTCCACGAATTGTCCGAAAGAGGAAAGTTGTCCACCGTAGATATCCAAAAGTAAAACGCACTGTTTAATGGAATAAATGGTTCTTTTTATTGCATTTAGATTGTTATTGTTATTGTATTGGTTATAAATTTCACGTTGTTAGAAGGTTTAATTGGCGTTCCATAGAATTTTAATTTGGGTGAGACGGCATTTTTAGGATTAACGATAATAACAAAAAACATTAACTACAGACACACACGAACAGCACAGGGAAATGTCACGACTCTTGGCGAAACCGATTCTGTTCCGGAAAACATAACTAATAACATCCGCGACTACTGGAGTGTACGCGTCCCCGGGCGCCACGGGAAGACGCACCGACCGGATCGGTGGTTGGAACTAGTGATTCCACCCTCGTTTGGGGTGAGTTTGGTGATGTGGTGAAAAGGAAATGAAATTTCCTTTGACCAGTGACCAATGGAAGGCGATCTCTGGCACGCGGTGGTGTGCGTGTGTGATCGTACCCATCAGCGTGTTTATCGATGCATTTAGCAAAGGATAAACGAAACCTGAAACAAGGAAAAAAAAAGAACAAATGTGTTGTGGATTCACAATTATATGCTCGGGGAGAATCTAGTACGCTCATCGTCTAGTACTCTCCCCGACAAATGTACTCACCACACCTGCCAGCAACTCGATGACTGTGCATGTTCAACTGTCAATACTTACTGGTCAATGGTGCACGATCAACTGTCAAGATCGAATTGGGTTATAACTGAATTGGATATTTTAACTTGCGAAAAACATGTTCCTTTTGCTGTAAAAAGTTACTGTTGTAATAGTTGTGTGCCTAGCAATTTGACATTAAATCATAGTTAAAGTTAAAAACCAATTACACTACTTTTATTGTAATACCATACCATTCATTCAATTGAACCTTGTGAAATAAAATAACAACTTCATCATGTAAATCAAAAGGTATTGCTGTTCCTTTGCATTTTAACCTATTTGTTTCAGGCAGCGTTGGTTCGGACGCCATTGTGTCAATCCTTCATCCAACGTGCTCCATCCATATTCCCCGACGACATTCCTCGTTCGGCGGAACACCATAAGGATCTCGACCGACGACATTCCTCGTTCGGCGTCGAGATAAAACAAAGGGATCGAATAGATCATTGTTTACGCTGTGCATTGTGGCTATCATAGACGGCAATTCATCGGAGAAATGGTGCTGAAAACAAATAAGGGCATCATTACAGTCGTGGATGAGTGGTGCGGATGCGTTAATAGATGCGTCGCCATTAGGAAAAGGTGCTAATGGGTTTTAATGTTTATGGCCTCTCAGACTGCAGTAGGAACCAAGTTCTTGTTTGTACTAGGAAATGCTAGAGGATTCGGTTCCGATGATAATGCTTGGGATGCGGTAATTGTTTGTCGATTGGACAAACGAATCGCGGGTCGGTTTATTGCAGCTGTATAAACAAGCTGTCCGACATAGCATTTTACGATGACAAGGGTGCCGAATGGTTTGGGATTTATGATGCCGTATGATGTGAAGAATTCTTTACAGGAAATTTGAATAACGCATTAAATGCGTGAATGCTGTGAGAATTCTCTTTAGGGATTTTCAGACAATGCGTTGGATGCATTAAATGTCCTTGAGAAAGGAAATGTTTCAGGTATGCTGGTGATTGGGATGCCAATATGGGTTGCGAATATGGGGGGTTCTTCAGGTGAGCTTTAAGAACCCCCACAGGTTCTGTTAGAATGTATCAACCAGCCGGAATTTTTGACATTAAAATCGCCAAGGACGACAATTTCAGAAGCCGGGTGGTTGATCTGTATCCAATCGACGGTATGTGAAAGATGTTCGAAAAATGTCGCCAGTCGATCGTCATTCGGGGAGCGGTAAAGACAACAAAGAAATTTAACAGAATTCCTCAACCACATAATATCCATCTTATTGGGTTCCAACGTTCACAGTCTCTGACAAGCCAGATCAGACCGAGAGAAGACACAGACTCCGCCCTTAAAACGGAATCTCGAATGTAAGTCATATCCTGAGCAACGAAGATATGTCGAATCAGTTGACGAATCGACTTAGGTCTCGGGTAGGACAAGGATATCAGGTTTCGCCGATGCATCTGATGTTGCAAAATGCTGTTACCAGTTAAATGTTGACTGTGTTCCCCGGCCGGAACTCTCTCCGATTCCGCGGAGAGAGTTGTTTGCTATTGGATGTAGTATTAAATTATGTTACTTGCAAGTAATAATCGATACTTCGCAATTTTAACAATCACGTCGAATATGTTCCACCGACGAATTATGCCTTCATTTGCCATATATAGAAAACCGTTTATCGTGCAGAGGTTGATAAGTTAGACTTTACGCCGATGATAATAATGTCTTTATTTTTACACATAAATAAACACAATTCATTCTTCATTTTTTTTTTTTTTGAACAGACTTAAAGTGTTTTACTTGTCGTACTTAATTATAATAAGATACATATTTTTGTTTCTCTTTGAAAGAATGTTATATATTAAAACGCAAATCATTTACAAAACAAAAAAGAAACATTGAATTGTTAATGCTAACTAACGACAGATCACAAAGAGTATATTAATAGTTTTAAATACGATATAGGTAGAAAAAACCATTTGCATTTGTCCAGCAAATGAACATAAAATATTTTGACTAAGTAGGTTTGCATTATATCATAACCTACTAATAAAAATTAATTTCGAATAATTAATAGTCGTTCATAATTTAAATTGATTTTCGAGATATATTATATTATTGAAACTATATTAAGAATTGCATATTTGCCATAACATTACGGAATTAAGATATTACATTGCTTTAATATTTTGTGATTGCTTTGTTTTCTTTACTAAATACAATATTTTATTTTTATATTTAAACTTCTCAATACATACATAAGTTTTATTTCTATTGAATTGTTGTACATCTATAATTATGGTCAAATATGTCTCTCCCTCTATAACAGATGTACATTAGAGCTGATATTGTATTTTGTGTTTTAAAATTAAACAATTTTTGTTTAACAGTGTTGTAAGTATGTTTTGTTGTCAAAATATTCTCGTGAAACTTTAAATGAATATCCCTTTTTTTATTTATTTGAAATTTCTATGTGCATAAGAGATTTAAATAACAGAATTTAATTATTCTAAAGTTCAGATAAATTGTATACATCTCTACCTATCTATTTTGACCTTTTCAATGAGAAGATCATTGCCTCACTGACAAGAACACGCCATCCTTCTGTTTTCTGCTTCTTCGTTCTATTTACTAATAATTTATTTAAATTTCTGCAAATCTAGTATAAAGTTGATCTCTTTATTTGCACCTAAATCTTCCTACAGGATTCATTCATGGCGACTTTATTTTAAGCAATTCATGAACACTTTTTTTTTTGCTTTCTGTTTTTCGTCATTTTGTTATTCGTGCAATAAACTACACTGTCCACCAAATGCTCCCACATGTACCGGTCATGTGTATTTCTCTTAACTGGATGACACCTTGACGTGGTGTGAGGGCTTAAAATTCGTTGATTACGTTGCTAACAGCAATAGGTACTGTCTGCAGGACCATATTAGCTTGGGGAGCACGGTCAGTTATCTGTATACAAAAGTTTTTCATGGCAACATGCCAGTTAGATAGTTTGCGAAATGAACTGATGCTCCATTTCGGATTTTTTTAATTACATATGTGTTGTGGATTCACATTGGATGCAACCTGCGAATTCGCAATTGAATGCAGCCATCAACAATCAAACGAACAACAACTCTCAGAAATCAGCTGGCAGACAAAATAAATTAAATCTATCTGTCATCCTTTAAAAAATGCGTCTTGCACATTAGCTCTGGTGCGACACAGTTCGCAGATTTATAATCAAACAAAATCTAAGTAATCAAAGGAAATAAAGTCTCTAATTTTGATATAAAAGAAGACCCACTGTGTTTTCAGTTAAAGGAAGATAACATTTGGGGCAACCAAATCAAGGTAATCTTTTCAACATACATTGTTCTAGCTTTTGTTGCAGTCCAAGACAAACCACGTCGCGCACGCCAGGAGACAACGTTGTTCCCGACGTCACCCCCCCGGCTCACCAACAATATCCAGTTGTTAGTGGAAGTTGCGTTCAACGCTTGTTGATCGCAAATAATATGGGATATTAAAAATGTGAGTAACATATATAAACGAGGGATTTTAGAGCCTATGTGAGGTTTCAGTATCCTAAAATGAATACAGATTGCAATCATGCTATTTGTTAGAAGCTGGCAATCATTTAAATGACAGCAATATCGATTGAAGACTCTTCGATAGTATAATGGTTAGTATACCCACCTGTCACACGGAAAAGTGGGGTTCGATACCCCGCCGGGGAGCCTCTGGCGCAAGACTAATAACCTTGCCCGGAAAAAAATAAATCATTATGGAAAATTTAACAAGCCTTAGGACTTGCTAATTAAGGCCAAGATCGGCTCCCGATTGTAGTGCCGATGATGATGATGATGATGATGATGATGATGATGATGAATATCGATTGAGCCTATGCATCGCTGACCCGTGTTATCAGCTGATAGATATACGACATAGTTTAGATATTTGATGACTTACAAAAATCTTAAACTAATATTTTAATTCATTGCCACGCTATCATACAAATTATTCTGTAATGATATATGGTCATTATTAATTTCAATTTTATGGTAATTTTTCGATTTCTCCTGATGCCAAAATAGGTAACCAAGTTTTTTATCATCCTATTGTATCGGGTTTTCCAATAGGGACTTGACAACTTTGAATTTAATTTGTGAACGCACCCCTTCACTAATCATCGAACTGTCACTGTCAATTTATTCAGTAAACTCATTTTCATCATGGTTAAGTACACGAACGAATAACGTCTGCAAATTATAAAAATTTGCTACCGAAAAAAAGAAAAAAGAAATTTAACAGAATTCACATGATGTCCATCTTATTGGGTTCCAACGTCCCCATTCTCTGACAAGCCAGATCGGACCGAGAGAAGACACAGACTCCGCCCTTAAAAGTAAAAATTTGCTACCGAAAAAAGTTGTCAAGTCCTTATTGAAGAACCCATTATTTTCAAAAGGGAAACAAAAAATACGCAAACGAACTTTGGGATTGGAGAGGTCTTGAGAGAAAGTTGTAGTACAATTAACTTTTCCAAAAACAGTGAACGCGATAATAGAATATAAAAGAACAGCATTGTCAGGATATCTTTAAATGATGACAAGTATGGAAACCTAAATCAGTCTCAAAAAATAAAATTCTATTGGGTTGGCAGCTAAGTAATTGCCGATTTCACGCATAGATATTTTTTTAATGGCTTCTGTCAATGACATATTTTTTTCCTTTTGACATTTGTTAGTTGTCAGTCTTACTTTGCGTTAGAAGCAAATTGCGCGTATTTTTGTGAAAAGGTATTAGTTTGGCGTCAGTTTTAATATGGAGTGCAAAAACGAGCATTTTCGTCATATTTCATATCCGACCCTTTTTTGAAACGAATCACCACTGACGATGAAAAATAGGTTGTTTACAGTAACGTTAATCGAAAACGATTTTGGCCGAGGCTTGATGAGTCAGCGCAATACACCTCGAAAGCAGACATCCACCAAAAGAAGAAGTTGCTCTCAATTTGGTGGGATTGGAAAGGTGTGTTGCATATTGAGCTGCTTCCAAAGACTCAAACAATGAATTTGGATGTGTATTGTCAACAACTGGACAGAATAAATACAGCGATCAACGAAAAACGGCCGGAGTTGGTCCATCGAAAAGGTGTCATTCTTCATCAGAACGATGCTAGGCCTCGTACATCTTTGGTCGGTCGCCAAATATTATTGGAGCTTGGTTGGGAATTGATGTTACATCCATCTTGCTCCATCAGATTACCATATATTTCGATCTTTGCAAAACTCTTCGGATAGTGATGCTGACGCTGTGAAATCGCACTGGATTCAGTTTTTGTCGATAAAGATCAGAAGTTCTACGAACGTGGAATTATGAAGTTTGCCAGAAAGATGGCAAAAGATCATCGAAAAAAAAGGAAAATATATCATTGATTAAAGTTTATTCGTTGTATTTAAAAAAAATGTGTTTATTTATCTGAAAAAAAAAATCGCCAATTACTTAGTTGCCAACCTTATAGACGAACACTCGGCAACCGAAAGATCTCTAGACTTCATAGGAGCAGCCATTAAACGCATTGCTGGAACATCAGACCGTGATGACATACAAGATGTTCGAGAAAAGATAAATCAACTAATTGACAATAACGAACAACAAAGAAAAATAAATGTACATCTAGAAAAAACACTACAATCAATCGAATGGAAAAAAACTAAGAATCATTTTGCATCAGAACAAATACACGAACAGTTATTACTCACGCTAAGAACCATCTCAACGCAGCAAATATATGGGATGATAGTGAAGACCGTGTGATTCGAACTGACGCTATGACAGTTAGAATCACCAAAAATTGAACCAATGCGTAACACATCAGACTACTGACCGTGTGTCAAATTTGATTTTTAAACGCAAATACATTCAACTGATGTGAAATTGTTATGTTATCGCTATGGAATACGGCTCTGATGCGTTTTCTTATTCGATTTTCGTTCGGTGTTCTTCACTATTTGCTTGTGTATTGTGTGTGTATCTGTTAGAAACGCCACAGGTCTCCCGTGGACCGCCCACCACATAATCCGTATTGACGATCATTCAGAAGTCCGTTGCACTCCAAATTCTTAATGAATTCAGAATTAAGGACTTTTTCCATCACCGTAGACAACATAGACAGTAATCCTATCGGTCGGTAATTTTGTGGGACACTTTTTTCCCGTTTTTGGGATTGGCTGAACTCGAGCGATTTTTTCAGCAGGTAGGAAAGGTCCTCCGTGCATAAGATAAACGGAAGAGTCTGCCAAGAACCGGCGATAGTTCTAGAGCACAGTTCTTAAGGACTATTGCTGGTATTCCGTCCGGGCCGGTTGCCTTCCTACAATCCAGTTCACGTAGAATGCGTTGAATAATGCCCGGACGAAATCTCACATCCCGCATGGAAGACCGTACCGCCGCGATCACAGGTGGCTCCAAAAGGCCGGGATCGAGGTTTGAATTCGCGGAAAATAAATTCGCGAACACATTAGCTTTATCCTTTGAATTGGTAACTAACGTCGGACTGTCTTTCACCAACGGTCGGAAAGAGGAGGAAGCGAAGTTACTGCCGACAGCCCTTGCCATTGACCAGAAGGAGCGCGAACCAGACGGGCACCAAGAAGTTTATTGGTCACTCTGTCGTTGTGAGCTTTCTTCGCGGTATCAATCGCCTGGTTGCACCCGTTTCTGGCTCTAACAAAATTCGTTATGTTAACATCGGTGGGATTGGAGCTCCACTGCTTAAAAGCTCTATTTTTTGCCGCTGTAATCTGCTCGCATATTTTATCAAACCAAGGCTTATCAGATGAGCTTCGTTTGATGGAATGTGGAATGTAGATCTACATCCCGAGAAGAATAATCTCTGTGACCGGCTTCGCGCAAGCGTTAACATCGGAGTCCCCGAACCACACATCCGACCATGGAAATGATGCGAAGAAATCTTGCAAATCGTCCCAAGACCGGTTACTCGCTTGAAATGCAAGTGCTTGCGCGACAGATACCAAGCAGTCATTTGAATTTCCCCGTGGCGCAACAACCTCCACGGTATAAGTGCTCGATTCGGAAGTTCAAAACAGATACAGGGTGTTCACATAATCGCCTTGGGCATCCGGCACCCGCGTGGGTTCCTCCACGAGTTGCGTCAAAGTGCGGCTAACACCAAACATCTCCACCAGCCTCTCAGCCTCGTCGTATTTTTTTGAATGTAACAACCGTCCGGAATTGTGCACATTAAAATTCCCATGGACAACAATTTAAGAAGCCGGCAAGCGTTAACATCGGAGTCTCCGAAGCACACCTCCGACCATGGAAAGGATGCGAAGAAATCTTGCAAATCGTCCCAGTCAGCAGCCCCATACTTTCATACATGGCGAAGCTGCCTAGGCCGGTTACTCGCTTGAAATGCAAGTGGTTGCGCGACAGATACCAAGCAGTCATTTGAATTTCCCAGTGGCGCAACAACCTCCACGGTATAAGTGCTCGATTCGGAAGTTCAAAACAGATACAGGGTGTTCACATAATCGCCTTGGGCATCCGACACCCGCGTCGGTTCCTCCGCGAGTTGAGTCAAGTTGTGGCTTACAGCAAACATATCCGCCAGCCTCCCAGCCTCGTCGGTTCTGTTAGAATGTAACAACCAGCCGGAATTGTGCACATAGAAATCACCAAGGACAACAATTTCAGAAGCTGGGTGGTTGATCTGTATCCAGTCGACGGTATGTGAAAGATGTTCGGAGAATGTCGCCGGTCGATCGTCATTCGGGGAGCGGTAAAGAGAACAAAGAAATTTAACGGAATTCCTCAGCACGGCCTCAACCATATGATGTCCATGTTATTGGGTTCCAACGCCTCCATTCTCTGGCAAGCTAGATCGGACCACGTGAAGACGCAGACTCCGCCCTTAAAACGGAATCTCGAATGGAAGTCGTATCCTGAGCAACGAAGATATGTCGAATCAGTTGACGCATCGACCTGGGTCTCCGTTAGGGCAAGGATATCAGGTTTCGTTGTTTGCAAATATTGGTGGACGGCGTTTACATTCGTATTGGTGAAACTGATGACCCTGATGTTACAAAATGCCGTTACTGGTCGAACGTGCACAGAGGCTCGAGAGCGAGCCCGATTATGCGATGACGAATTATAACAATCTATAAATATCCTGTCATTGGAGAACAGTGTAAAATGTTTAAAGTTACCACACTCAAGTATTCCAAAGGAAAAATATTAACTGAAAACCAAATAGCATTTTGTCGAAATTTTTATATACGGTGGGCCATAAATGTTTGTAAATGGCAACACTTGATTTCTTAAAAACCGTTAGAAGGAGGGGCACGGGAGTGGCGGGGAATTATTTATAACGTTGTTGTTGGAATTGTTTATGCGTTTATTACCCCCCGTCACTCGCGCGCCCCTCCCTCTAACGGTTTTTAAGAAATCAAGTGTTGCCGTTTGCAAAAATGTATGGCCCACCCTATATTAGAGTAAAACATTGTCAAAACAATTTAGGTAAAAATATTGTGTTTTATTTATCTGAAAAAATCGGCAATTACCTAGTTGCCAACCCTATAGCTTCTGTTATAAGAAAAATGTGTAAAAAAAAGAAATTTTAAGGAATCCTGAGAGATGTCAATGCACACTGTTCTTTTTTTTTATTAAACTTCTCTCGGGAGAGGCGAACCTATAGCGTCGAGTGGGCGCCCCGAGATGCCATCAAATAACTGTTGCAGTTCTTTTTGAACAGTTGCAGGTTGTAACGCTCCGGGAACACTTGCGTGGGAAGGGAGTTCCACAGTTTCCCCGCTCTGTAACGGAACGAGTTCTGGTGCAGGGATGTTCGCGCCGTCGGGAGATGAACCACAAACGGGTGCGATCCGTCTGATTGTCTTGTGGAGCGCATATAAAACGGAAAGATAACGAAAGGAACTATAGAAAGTAGAAATTATGACATGGAAAGCCGTGATCAAGCAAAGAATTCTACTATACATTCATGTGTCTCGGTTAGAGTGATTGTCTGTGATTTTTCGAACGACTGAAATTAATTTTTTACATGACGACGTGCCCACTCTTTAATTAACGAGTATAACGGAAAAATTGGCTCCTCGATAGTATAGTGGTTAGTATACCCGCCTGTCACGCGGGAGACCAGGGTTCGATTCCCCGTCGGGGAGCATCTGGCGCAAGACTAATGACCTTGCCCGGAAAAAAACAAACCATTATGGAAAATTTAACAAGCCTCAGGACTTGCTAAATAAGACCAAGGCCGGTTCCCGGTTGTAGTGCCGATGATAATGATGATGATAGGGAAAAATATGTGGCGAGATGGAATGGCTTTGATTGGCATGACACACGGCGAGAGGCTCTTCCCTGGAAAATTTAATCCTAACGTTGCATTGTGATTATAGATATGCCTTGGCGCCTATGGCCACCATTCCAAGCACCAAGGTCGTAATTAGAGTGCCTTATTGGGAAATCGCATCATGTACTCTTTTCTCTGTGGTGCACCATCATCATCGGCACTACAACCGCGATCCGGTCTTGGCCTTATTTAGAAAGGCTCTCCACCTTATCCGGTCCTTATCCGAGTCTTGTTAAACTTCCCATAATGACTTGTTTTTCCGGGCAAGGTTATTAGCCTTGCGCCAAACTTTCTCTGGATGTCGCTGCATGCATTGGTTCACTACTTGGCGGGTGCTAAAGCAGCTATCCAGGGATGTCACGTGGAGACTGCATGTCAGCTTGGATTGAACAGGGACAAGGATGGTCCTGGTCTTCGTCGGGTTGAAAGCAATCAGAGACTTTGCCCTGTATGTTCGCCCCCATCCTGTGGTGCACCGTCTGGTTGCAAATTCTCCAGAAACTTAGCCACTAAAAGCAAAAGCAAGTTTCCATATCCCAATCTCCACACAATGTTTGGTTTACATTACATATTGACGCTTAGATTCGTTCCCCAAGAATAGAGGTGGTGAGATTGAGAAATCTTCGTCGACCATCCCAAATATGTCACAAAAGTACCCCGGGGTATGTCCCAATAGAGCCCCAAACTTGTTTGACAATACGCCCTACAAAATACGATGTGAAAATCGTTCTTGGTGATTTGAATGCAAAAATAGGTCGGGAGCCGGTTTCCAGGCACTACGCAGGTTCCCATAGTTTGCATGAAAACACAAATGACAATGGACAATCATCGAACTGGCAGCATCAAAGAACTTGGTCGTTGCGAGTACCAGGTTTTCGCGTAAAGACATCCACAAAGCCACCTGCGTATCACCTGATGGAGCCATTCGCAACCAAATTAACCACGTGGCGATAGATCGCCGCCACTCTTCGAGCCTGATGACGGTA
The DNA here is from genome assembly GCA_963931805.1 of Microdon myrmicae. Classification (NCBI taxonomy): domain Eukaryota; kingdom Metazoa; phylum Arthropoda; class Insecta; order Diptera; family Syrphidae; genus Microdon; species Microdon myrmicae. The sequence goes on from OZ007500.1 coordinate 44,995,039, forward strand.
CGAACGTACCGAGGTGCCAACGTCGACTCGGATCACTATCTTGTTGGTACAGTCTTCCGAGCGCGGATTGCCTTACGGAGACGTATTGCATCCGCGGATCAGGTTCGAATCAACACGACTGCTTTACGCAATGAGAAAGCCAGCAACACCTTTGGTCATGCGTTAAAACTCGCCCTCGAAGAGCTCGATGGAGGGAGAGTAAGTCCTAGGGCCAGAATGCCGGACGTAGAAGAGAAATGGACACGCCTTAAGAATACTGTCATTAGTACTGCCATCTCCATCTTAGGCAGTCGTCGTAGAGATTGGAGCGACTGGTTTGATGATGAGTGCAAACTAGCGACTGAACGTAAGAAAGCTGTATGCCGGGCAATGCAGCAGTGTCGTAGGACGCGGGTATGCGAGGAGAAATACAAAGAGCTCAGAAGATCTGAAAAAAGACCACAGACAAAAGAAAAATGCGTGGGAAAAAAAATCTTGTCTGTGAAATAGAGAAGAGTAGAGAGCGAGGTCCGCACCAGACACCTAGTGCTAACTTCCCTCACCGCCCTTGTCTCGGCAAGAAACCCATTTTAATATTAGAAATAAATAAAGTATATTTAAATTTTTTTGCCGATAATTAACAGCTTTTGCCCGCAGAATTAAATGTGAATATTTGTTATAAAATTGTCTGTGATATAGAGAGAAGTCGAGAGTGAGGTCAAATCAGCGATTGATCAGATATTCCTTAGGCAGGGGATGGAAAAATCTCTGGAATTTAAGATTCCATTATATCATATATTTATAGACTTGCTACGACAGCTTAGCTAGGGTAGAACTATATAATGCCATGGGAGAGTTCGGCATTCCAAACATAATGATACGACTTTGTAGGTTGATCATGACCAACGTAACTAGTCAAGTAAAAATAGCGGGATTGCTGTCCAAACCAATAAACATCTTTAATGGACTCTGACAAGGGGACGGTCTGCCTGCCTCCTCTTCAACCTGGCGTTGTAGAAAGCAATCCGTGACTCTGGCGTCACAACTAGAGGGACTATTGTCACCAAGTCCAGCCAAATACTTGCCTACGCAAATGACGTCGACATCATCGGTAGATCCGATTCGGCTGCACAGGACTCCTTCACCCAGATCGAGCAGGCGGCACAAAAACTGGGACTGCACATTAATGAGGAGAAAACGAAGTACATGGTGGCAACTTCTGCGAAGAGGAGACCTAACGTTGGTTAGGCTATCAGAGTAGCGGAGCACGAATTTGAAGTAGTGCAATCATTTAACTACCTACGGTCAATAGTAGCAGCCGATAACAATATGGAAGAAGAAATACGCGGACGGCTGATCAAATCCAACAAAGCCTACTATGGTTTACAAAGGCTCTTTAAACCCCGAAATTTATCCAGAACATCCAATCTACTACTGTACAAGACCATGGTCTTACCAGTACTCATGTATGGATCCGAGACCTGGGTGCTCAATAAAAGTCAATCTGAACTCTTGGCCGCGTTCGAGAGGAAGGTCTTAAGGAGAATTGTTGGCCCCGTATATGAAGGAGGACGATTCCAGAGACGCTACAACCATGAGGTGTACATGATCTACCTTGAAGCTGGATGTATGGAAGGAGACGGCGCGGTAGACCTTGTCTGCGATGGAGGGATGACGTAGACTAGGACGCCCAGAGCCTGGGAGTGCCAAACTGGATGACATCGCTCGTAATCGGTACCGTGGAGAAACTTGCTAAATAACGTCAAGACCGGATCCCGGTTGTAGTGCCGATGATGACGAGGAAAGGCAGATGCAGGCTATGCAAGGTTTGTGTTCAAACCCACAAAAAAATTGTTTTGTGTCATATCACACTTAAATTGTGTTATAACTTAATAAAAATATCAATCATCATATCACCGGCACTACAACCGGGATCCGGTCTTGGACTTATTTAGCACGTGCCGAGGCTTGTTAAAGTTTCCATAATAATTTTTTTTTTCGGGCAAGGTTATTGGCCTAACTCTATATCCTTCAGGGGGTATTTTGGTCTAGAAATTTGAAAAATCATTTTTTCTTTTCATATTTTCAAAGCTTAACCCTCTAAGAATATGTCCTTAACAGGATTTTAGAAAAATCAAATTATTGTCGGAGGTATGGCTGTTTTGCTGACGCGCCGTCTATACCGGCTCGGCCGGAACGAATCGACCAAAAGGCATTAGGGACTTTCTGTCAACCTACGACCCTGTTTCCTCGTAAAACCTTTATATGTATTGAAATACAATAACCGAAGGTAACCTTTATGTATTTTTAAATTATATTTTATATTTATTGTCAGCTTACATCCAGTTGCGAACAGTTGAATTCTAACCTTCAAGCCAAGTGAATGCATGTGCTATGACTAAAATAAAAATATTTCAAGTGATTTCAAGTGAAATGGATCGAAAATCTTCAGCGAAAAGGATTACGCGTCCGGATCGAAGTAAAAAAAGCGATTTCACAGTAATAGATTCACGGTAGAGGAAGACACCAGTTTTACCTTCATCTGAAGGTACATTACAGGAGTTTGACCATGAAAATCCTTCTCTATGTGTATTGGATATTATGAAGCCGATTTACGAGAGTTTGTCGTCGGAGGAGTTATTGACTCGATGTTTAGGCTCAGAAACTCAAAATAATAATGTGTTTCGGATTCATGATGATATGCTCGGGGAGAATCTATTACATCGTTTAGTACTCTCCCCGACAAATATTCACCCCACTTGACGACGGCCAGATGACAGTGCACAAACAACTGGCATGCGTTTTTTTTTTCTTGTGTTTTGGTGCTGGAACAAAGGAATTGGACTTGATTAAAACAGGAATTAAATTTTGCTTTCGCGTGCCACCATGTGGCTTTTTCATATAAATAAAACTCAACCATAGACTTAACAACTTTTAATTGATGTGTAGCACGCCACCATGAGGCTTTTTAATGTTCAATAAATGAAGTCGAACTTTTTCTATATTCAAGCGTTGTCTGGTGTACACTGAATTCGTTTCGTTCGTGAACTTATAAACCTAGTGAATTAAACAATTGTTTAAACATAAGTATTTTAACTTTGGGTGACAACAACATAAGGAACACAAACACATTCGTCAAATACATCCGTTCAGCGCGGATGTCTGGATTCGCTGCTAAAACCCAGGAACAACAAGTTCAGCTTGAGATCAACAGGTATTGCTGTGCCCTTCATTTAAATACAAATTTAGTTTCGGGCAACGTGCTCACCGTCGCAATTCCCCGAATGACATTCCTCGTTCGGCGGACCAACATCATATAGGATTTCGGCTGACAACATTCCTCGTCAGGGTCGAGAGATACAATATAATGAGTCTCTAAACTCTTTGATTTGGACTTTCGCGCCGAAACATATTCATTCCTGTTGCAGTACAGCTGTCACGTGTCTGGGGTTCTTCGCTTTTCGTCGCCTGGACGAAATGCTCTGGGGGCACCCTCTTAACACTGCCCATTGCACGTAGCTGCCACGGGGGCACCACTCCAACGGAGTCGGTGTCTAAGATAGGCTTTCGGTTGTAAGATTAAGGGACAATGAAAACGAGGAACAAGGGAAAGATGCCGGCACCCTTCGGAAAAGCATGTCATCGGAAAGCTGTCGCGGATTTGGAGTTCATCGCTTCTCGTCACCTGGACTCATCGCGGATTTGTCGCTTCTTGCCACCCAGGCACATCGCTGTCACGTGTCTGGGGTTCTTCGCCTTTCGCCGCCTGGACGAAATGCTCTGGGGGCACCCTCTTAACACCGCCCATTGCACATAGCTGCCACGGGGGCAACAGAGTCGGTGTGTAACATGGACTTTCGGTGTCAAGATTAGGAAGTATAGAAGGAGAAAAACAGGAAAGACGCCGGCACCCTTCGGGAAATCCGACCAACAGGAAGCGAATCGTGAACATGTGGTCCAGCCACCAGACGAAGAAGAAAGGTACCTGGCTTTGGGACTATATCATCCTGCGGCACAATGGAATGAAGGTTTCTATTGATCAACTGATTATTCTTCCTAATAGCGACCTGGATGCACAACCTCTCTGAACCAATCAAGTACCAGTTGTAATTCAACAGGATATGCCGCAAGGTGTTCAACCCCAACACCATCAAAACCTGAACAACTATGCTGTTCCAAAAGGGAATCACATGTGGTCACAGCACCCACAACAACAATCGCAACAGCAGCATAGACATTGTGATGACAATTATTATGAAGATGATGGTGGTTCACAGACAATGACTGCACCTTATGACCGCAGTCCAGATTCAACAAATAAGAATTACGTTCAGCGACTTCAACGTCGGATATGCAAATCGGCTGATGACAACTACAGTTCAAATGCCAGAGCATCCAACAATACCGGAGAATCAATTCCTACGAATTACCATCAAGGGAACAATACAATCCCTTCTGATCTGATGAGAGGTTCAGCGAAGTCTGGCAAATCAGGCAGCACATCTTCTTCTTCCAGTCCTCAAGGCCAGCAAGATCATCTCTATGGTGGCCATTATAACAATTACCGAAGTCATCATCATCAACACAATCACTCAACCAGTGGATCAAATACTCCGTCAGGCAATGTGGCCAACGTCAATCTCAGCTCCCATCAAGTAATTCGCCCAACGTCGAGCATTGGTTTAGCGGCGTAGATGGGACACATCCCCAACTGCAACAGCATCAGCCAGAGCAATCATATTGGATTCAGGACGCAGATGATCCTATGCAGTTGGCGGCAACTCTGACACTTCTAATATCAGCACAGGCTGGCCATATTCAGAAGATGATGAAAAAACAACATTGCACGGCCGACTTTAACGCAACTAAGCGATCTATGGACTGAATCAACAGCTCCATCTAGTGCACCTAGATTTTAACTATTTCCAAATGGCCACATTTCCAACCAAGGACAAACACAAACAATTCAACATATTGACGACCACATCGCTCAATTACCATTCATGGATCCACGATCCAACATAGGACTACGTCCAAAATATTTATACTATTTAAGGATTTACGATCCAATATTAGACAACGTCAAAATATTGATACTCTACTTTTGGATTTACGATCCAACATATTTATACTCCACATATGGATTCACGATCCAAAGAGAGGACTACGTCCAAGAAGGTCATCGATGACACAGAAGGATTCACGATCCAAAGAGAGGACTACGTCCAAGAAGGCCATCGATGACACAGAAGGATTCACGATCCAAAGAGAGGACTACGTCCAAGAAGGCCATCGTTGACACAGAAGGATTCACGATCCAAAGAGAGGACTACGTCCAAGAAGGCCATCGATGACACAGAAGGATTCACGATCCAAAGAGAGGACTACGTCCAAGAAGGCCATCGTTGACACAGAAGGATTCACGATCCAAAGAGAGGACTACGTCCAAGAAGGCCATCGTTGACACAGAAGGATTCACGATCCAAAGAGAGGACTACGTCCAAGAAGGCCATCGATGACACAGAAGGATTCACGATGCAAAGGAGGACTACGTCCAAGAAGTTCATCGATGACACCAGGGATTTACGATCCAACCAACATTCAACCGGAATAGTGACCTCAACCAATTGAATAACGTAAGTGCTTGTTCAAATCGTTGCCGCGGCTGATGCGGCAAATATCGCCTCAGGCAACTTCTCCACAACATGTCGGAGATTTTCAACTACATCGAGCTACGACGTTGGCACTCTATAGCCAACTGGTCCTTCGGTCTCTCGCACACACACACACGCACACACACTAACCCTGATAATTGACTACGAATTGAAACAATAACTAATTATATTTCATAACAAAATACCTCAATTAATAGTTAGATCTAGTCAACATAATTAATTATTGCCAACCTACCTCTGCACCTTACCGGTTCCTGCGACACAATGGAAGAAGCAACACGAGCTTTGAAGCCTCGGCTCTCAACAAGTAGCAACCGCGACTTCCCACGACGCGGACATACACACGTTGGTGACGCCAACTGAAGGGGACTACTGGGTCCAGTGTCGGCGCCCGGGAAGATGTTGCGGTACAGCAACAAAACATCAAGAACAGAAGAATCCTAAATGTCATTCGGAAATGCCAGCAGTGATTCGAAACGACAAGTTGATCTGAGATTCGCTGCTCGGCACAATAACAATCAATTAGTCACAGTTTCGTTCATGCATTAAGCGCCTGAGCTTATACTCCGAAAGAAATCTACCTAAGATCTGACAACATACATTTCTGGTGGCACTGAATGCCACCAATTGCTGAAATAAGAGAAGGAAAAAATGACTTCTCATTTAACCGTTGAACTGTTACTGTTTTGACACCGTTTTTTGATTTTTTGTTGTACTGTTCCTTACACAGTATGTTTTTAACGTTGAGATCGAAGATGTTTATACGGTGCTTTTCGGTACCTTTTCTTTGACAGTTTTGTTTTGTTCATAGTTACAGTCCATCGTAAAATAAAGTTTAAAAGATCTCGTGTTGCGATCTACTTTTTTCAATTCATTTGTTTCATTTAGTGGATGCGTTTTCTTTGAGATCAAATCGATCAAGTTATTTGTGCCCAGTGCGGCATTATTCGGAAAGCATCCAGAGGTGTTCTGAAGTTGAGATGTTGTGCTGTGTTGTTGGTGCTTCTAAAGTCAACCAGAACGAAGACTGATGCGGGACCAACATTTTTTGCTGTCTCGTCGAGGATTCTCGACGCGGAAACAATTCCGGAACTCACGTCATTGAAATTGCTACGTTTATTGCTGTTTGCATATTCAATGAAGGCTATATTCCTCTTTTAAAAATAATGATGCTTATGGGAGTCAAAATTGGTCCAGAAGCTTATTCATTCGCTGGGAAACGAGACAATGCCAGGATTGACCGCTCAGAGATACGAGCGTCTAACGCATCAAAGGAGGCCAGAACTACTCGGTTGGAAGAGAAAAGCGCGAAAGATGCTTATTTCGAGATCGAGGAAGGTAGAATGTATGCAGCAGGAATGTCAGATTGAATAAACGTAAGCCTAAAATATCATTTCATGACTTAGATCACGAGAAACTTTACGTGAAACGTTAAATGCGTTTTTCTCGAAACTGTCTTTTTTAAAACAATACCCACAATCTACTGAACCGATTTACTTCAAGTTTAGTATATGTCTTCTTTATAGGCTTTTCTATTGCATGAACTATCATCATCATCATCGGCACTACAACCAGGATCCGGTCCTGGCCTTATTTAGCAAGACTCGAGGCTTGTTAAATTTTCCATAATAATTTATTTTTCCGGGCAAGGTTATTAGCCTTGCGCCATATTGCATGAACTATCCTCATCCCCAAATTTCAATGTTAACTATTTTTAAAAAATTCGTAAAACTAAAAACAAAAATAATTTTTTTTTTCAAGCAGTCGCCATTTTGTTAAAAAAAAATTGTTTTTAGCTTTTTTTAGTTCCAACGATAGAGGCATTTCTGTAAATTAATAATCTTTTTTTTTTCAGATTGCTAGGAGGGTTGAATCGTGGGTATGGTCGCGTGCCAACTTTTTGAGATCCCGCACTTCATCAGCTGCTAACTTTTTGAATTTTGAATTTTTTACTTTCAATTTTTTTACTGTATTCTTGAAATATTAATAAACATCCAATAAAAAAATGAATAGTAAAAATATTGATTGCCTTTTTTTACAGCACTTCAAAAATTGCGTTATATTCGTGCGTCTAGACCAGAATACCCCCTTAAAAAATTTTTATCAACGCCCCAATTAATGCAGGCATGAAAGGGTTAAAAAAGGAAATGCACAATTTCAGAAAAACAGATCTATCTTTTTCCCATTAGACATTATTAAAATATTATTAATTAGATAAAACAAATTGATTATAGTGGACTCCTAGTGGGTGACGGTAGTTGTGGCAGAGTAAATAAATCATTTATCGCCCAACCGGCACAATATCAAACTATATTTTTACTCAGGGGAAATTTTGATGAAACGATGCTACTGTCTGATAAATCCAATGGTTTGTTTTGATAAAAAATTTCACATGTGTTAATATATTGCAAAATGTATTCATTAACATAAAGATTGCATATGTTTCAGTTCTACAAAATTTTGTCTTGATAATAATTGTTCTGAAGCTTTAGTTATGCATTAATGTTATTAATTATATGAAACGAAATGTTTATGGTATATCGATTTTTGGGGAAATTATGTTGTAAAATATTGTGACGCATATGACAAGCAGTACTAGAATATTCGAGAAATTCCGAAACAAAGTACTAGAATATTCCATAAAGTACTGGAAAACTGGAGACTATGGACAATAGAACATTCAAGGCTATGGAACGGACGGAAACGAAACACCGAATCAGAATGTGAGGAAACGGTATAAATACCTCGCACACAGATCATGGAGACAAGTAGAAAGTAAGACGTAAGCAGTCAAAGACGCGATAAGTACGGAAGCGATAAGTCAAGAAATCGTTAAGTGTACACTAAAAGTAACAGTTGTTATTAACGGACTAATAAAGTGTTACATTAATTCGAAATCGATTTAACGGCTCTTATTTATTAAAAAAAATTAATCCAGCGAACCCTAAGCTCGCTACAATTGGTGTCAGAAGAGGGATTAATTATTGATGAAGTGAATAAGTCGGTGACAGTGTGTTGTGACGATGTCAGATCGGCATTTGGAGGATCTTCGCGTTCCTGAGTTGCAGAAGGAACTTCAGGACCGGAATCTGGATAGCAGAGGACAGAAGCAAATTCTTCAACAGCGTCTGCAAGCAGCAATGGAGGAAGAGGGCATTGGTGCCAATGTAACGGAGAAGAGTTCGCCACAGTTGGACATTTCGGAGATGTTCAGGATGATGATGACATAATTGGACGCGCAAACTACAGATATTAATACAAAACTGGACGCGCAAGCTACAGATATTAACTCAAAATTGGACGCGCAAGCTGCAGATCTTAATGCAAAGTTGGATGCCCACACGCAGTGGATGAAATGTAATTTTCAACACTTTAAGGAAGAAATTCGAATTGAAGTAGAAAATCTGGATCTAAAAGTCACCGATGAAATAATGCGAATCGAAAAGAGACTTGAGTGTATTGAGAGAAATAAGACATCGCCTAGCAATCAACATGACTACAAAGATACAAGGATGCAACTGCCAACCTTCGATGGAACGGAACCCTTCTCTGTATTTATACGTCAGTTTGACGCCGCGGGCAATTATAATAAGTGGTCGGATGAGCAAAAGTCAACATCACTAATCTTGTCACTCCGCTGGGTGGCTGGAGAATTGCTACAAACCATACCAGCAGAGAAGCAAACAGATTTCCAAACGGTAAGAGATGGCCTTGAAGTTAGGTATGGAGACAACCACATGCACTAGGTCTACCGCATCCAACTGCAGAGCAGAACGCAGAAACCTGGAGAAAATCTTCAACAGTTGCAGGCAGACATTGAGCGATTGCAAACTTGTCTTATTCAAATATGACTATGGAATTTCTGAACGAGGTAGCAATGGATGCATTTATAAATGCACTCCAAGATCGGGACTTGCAACAAGCCGTTCGTTTGGCAGGAAAGAAGACGACTAATGAAATACTGGCGTTCGCATTGGCATATGAATCTGCTAAACTGGTCACCAGGAGTACATATAGAGTCCGAAAAATGTCCGTCCAGGAATATTACTGCAAAAGAATCGGACATGTACAACGGAGAACCCCGAGACCTGTTATCAAGTGCTGGACATGCGGCGGAGTCGGCCACATCTCTGTTGACTGTAGGAAACGTCGACGAATGAATGAAATATCGAGTGAGAATTGTTGTTCATGCGCTAATCATATGAGGAGACTATCAACGGACCAACCTGAGGTGAAGAAGCACATGGTACCTGTCAGAGTACTAAATGGGTCCGAGGAGCCAGTCGCAATAAGAAAAGGAGAGTTAACCGTAGAATGTGCACCCGTATCAATGATAAGCTCAATTCAGAAAGGGAAGGTGCATAATAACGCGGATGCTCTATCAAGAAGACCATGTAAGCCAGATTGTAAACATTGGCATACAATGGAAGAGAAAGAAGAGGCGTACGACCTGCGAAATGTACAAGTAGAAGTACTAGATGGGTGGACGAGTGATGCTATACGCGCAGCGCAACTTCAGGATGAAGATATGTCGCTAGTCCTGGAACACAAAGAAAAGAACGAGCGGCCAACTTGGAACAATATTTCCGACAAGAGTGGGACATTTAAGGCATATTGGGTACAATGGAATTCCTTGCTGGTGGAAGATGGAATTCTTAAGCGTAAATGGGAAGCCGCGGACGGAAAATCCCATCGAATGCAGATTCTAGTCCCACCATCAAAAGTGAAGGATGTACTCACAGAAATGCACGACGGGGCCTCCGGTGGACATCTGGGAGTTAATAAGACACTTTCAAAGATACGATCTCGATTCTACTGGCTTCACATGACAGATGACGTCGTATCTTGGTGTAGGAAATGCACAACTTGCACTGCGACTAAATGACATACAGCAAAACCAAGGAGCGCTATGAAGCAGTACAACGTGGGTGCCCCTTTAGAGCGAATTGGGATTGATATATCAGGATCATTCCCAAAAACAAACACACAAGGACAGATAGCTCGATGGATCGAACGACTTCAAAGGTACGATTTCCAAATTTCACACCGTCAAAAGAAGGTGCATAATAACGCTGATGCTCTAACATCAGCAAAACACCATGTAAGCCAGACTGTAAACATTGTCATACAATGGAAGAGAAAGAAGAGGCGTACGACCTGCGAAATGTACAAGTAGAAGTACTAGATGGGTGGACGAGTGATGCTATACGCGCAGCGCAACTTCAGGATGAAGATATGTCGCTAGTCCTGGAACACAAAGAAAAGAATGAGCGGCCAACTTGGAACAATATTTCCGACAAGAGTGGGACATTTAAGGCATATTGGGCACAATGGAATTCCTTGCTGGTGGAAGATGGAATTCTAAGCGTAAATGGGAATCCGCGGACAGAAAATCCCATCGAATGCAGATTCTAGTCCCACCATCAAAAGTGAAGGATGTACTAACAGAAATGCACGACGGGGCTTCCGGTGGACATCTGGGAGTTAATAAGACTCTTTCAAAACTACGATCTCGATTCTACTGGCTTCACATGAGAGATGACGTTGAGTCTTGGTGTAGGAAGTGCACAACTTGCACTGCGACCAAAGGACCAACAACAAAACCAAGGAACGCTATGAAGCAGTACAACGTGGGCGCCCCTTTCGAGCGAATTGCGATTGATATATCAGGACCATTCCCAAAAACAAACGACAACAACAAATACATGTTGGTCATCATGGATTACTTCAGCAAGTGGGCGGAAGTCCTTCCAATTCCAAACCAAGAAGCAACAACCGTCATTGAGCAGCTTATCAATAATTGGATCAGCAGATATGGAGTTCCCTGTGAGCTTCATTCCGATCAAGGTCGAAACTTCGAATCACAGATATTTCAAGGCATCTGTGCGGCACTGGGCGTAAGGAAAACCAGGACCACACCCTTACATCCGCAGTCAGGCGGAATGGTCGAAAGGTTCAACCGAACAATGAAAGAGCACTTATCGAAGGTCGTTAGTGATCACCAACGAGATTGGGACAAATATGTACAAACCTTTCTCCTGAGTTATAAATCGGCTAATCACGATACGACAGGCCATTCTCCAACAAGAATTATATTTGGACGGGAGATACGATTACCAGCCGATCTGCGATTCGGGATACCTCCAGACGCCATAGATAAGACTGGAGACTACGTAGCCGAATGGAGAAATCGCCTCGATGAGATTCATCATTTGGTTTGAAAGCAAATCAAGGTATCAAATGAGAGGATGAAAACAAGGTACGACGTACGAGCCAACGCATCCGGATTTAATGAAGGCGATAACGTGTGGCTTTATAACCCTCAGCGGCAAAAAGGAAGGTCTCCGAAGTTGCAGCAACATTGGGAAGGACCGTATAAGATTCTCACAAGAATTAACGACGTTATCTATAGGATTCAGCAAAGACCGAACGCCAAGATGAAAGTGGTACATCGTGACCGACTGGGGACTTTTTGTTAACCCAGGAGACCAGTGAACTTAGTTCGGGACGAACTAATCTAGGCGGAGGGTAGTGTGACGCATATGGCAAACAGTACTAGAATACTCTAGAAAGTCCAAAACAAAGTACTAGAGTATTCTATAAAGTACTGGAAAACAGGAGACTATGAACAATAACACATTCAAGACTACGGAACGGACGAAAACGAAACATCGAATCAGAATGTGAGCAAACGCTATAAATACGTCGCACACAGATCATGGAGACAAGTAAAAAGTAAGAAGTAAGCCGTCAAAGACGCGATAAGTACGGAAACGATAAGTCAAGAAATCGTTATGTGTACGATAAAAGTAACGGTTGTTATTAACGGACTAATAAAGTGTTACATTCATTCAAAATCGATTTAACGGCTCTTATTTATTAAAAACAATTAATCCAGCGAACCCTAAGTTCGCTACAATATTATTAATTATATGAAATGAGATGTTTATATCAAATTTTTGGGAAATAATGTTAAAATAATCGTAGTAGAATAAAGTAAATGAAAACAGAAAAATAATCTCTTAACTCAACAAAATGTAATGACTGTATACAATTTTGGTATTGATTTACATTTTTGGTAAGTGGCATAAATAATTATAATAATTATTAATAGAGTAAAATATGACTTTACAAAACATAAATAAATAAATAAATAATTGATTATTATTTCAAGGTTTAATTATTAATTAAAACGAAAACTATAGATATCAAAAATTTCAATAATCAGATAAATAAGAATTGATAACTTTAAAGCCGTTGCCCTCGCTATAACATTTTTCTCTTTGTTTTTTTTTTTAGAAGATCTGATAATCATATATATATCTCTATTGTTAGTTTCTAACAAATACAGTTAAAAAAGTGTTTTTGTAAATAAATAAGTTTCGAAATCAAGCTCTCACTATTAATTGCGAAGCAAAATGCAGTTTTAAAGTACTATTTCTATTTCTTACTTATAATATGGTTCACAGTGCAAAGCTAGTTAAAATTAAACACTTAAAAAAACGATTCTCACGAAATATGCTTGTTGTCATTCGTAATATATATTACAATACGCATTGGTTGCTTTTACATTGATTATTGCGAAGTAAAAATTAATAAATATAATAAACAAATCGAGTTTTCCATAAATCTATTGAGATTAAGATCTCACTCAAATTTTAACTAATTTAGCAAAAGCTCTAAAGAACAAACAAATATTTATGCTATTTCATTTATTGATAGTAAATTGAAATATTAATGAGTATTTTGTTAGATTTTGTTTCACAATATATTCTTATATCCTGCTACTTGGCATTCATTTAGGTGAATGTATTGCTCTTTGGTTGTAGTTACTATTGTTGAGTATTAAATCTAATCAAACATACAAGTTATTCATCTTAAATATATGCTTGCATATGTACAAATATATACATACTCGTATATAGCGTTATGTGCATATCCAACCATATATTCTGGTACATATACGTACATGTTAAGTATACTTTCACATACATCACCAAACATATGGTGTTTATATACGGGCTCAGTGCTATATACAGTGGTGGAAAAAATAATAGAAACAAAGGTTTAGATAACGATCAACAATCAGTAACTGCGTACAATTTGGTTTTTCTTCGACACCAATTCTATACCCGAACCGTACCCAACAATACTTTGATATGGTGCATCAATTTGCTCTTATCAGTTTTTTTGTTTTTGCCTAGTAGTTAAAAAGGCAAGTGGGTTCCTCGATAGTATAGTGGTTAGTATACCCACCTGTCACGCGAGAAAGCGGGGTTCGTTTCCCCGTCGGGGAGCCTCTGCCGCAAGACTAATGACCTTGCCCGAAAAAAAACAAATTATGAAAAATTTAACAAGCCTCAGGACTTGGTAAATAAGGCCAAGACCGGTTCCCGGTTGTAGTGCCGATGATGATGATGATGAAAAAATGCAAGTGCAAGGGATATCTTTCCCTGAAAAAATAATAGAAACAAACCATCACCACAGTCTTCAATCGTGATTGTGAAGTAAACTACTGGTTCATCTTTATTGAAATCTTCGTAAATTTGTTAGACTTGTATTTTAGTGTTTGTTAGAAAAAAAAAAAAAAAACTATAAAAATAAAATGTTGTGAAAATGGGTTGTGGAGTACATTGCAATAATTCCGATCGTGAATTGATAAAAAAAAATTAAGAAATGAAATAGCTAAGCTAATGAAGTGGCCTAAGAAAAAAATATTCACATCTCTTCATTCAGGTCCCAAAATGGAAACCAGAGGCAGAAAAAGAAAGACATCCTCCCGATTCGACAAACTGCTAATCCGACTATCCAAGAACAATCCGTTTTTTTCTGCAACGGAATTAAAAAATGACTTAAACGCACCTTGTACGAGTCGTACAATTAGAAACAGAAATAATAGAAGCGGGTCTTCCTGGAAGAAGTCGCAGAAAAGTTCCATACTTGAGCAAGAAAAATATAAAGCAGAGACTCGTTTTTGCCAAAAAACACCTCAACCGTGCGAATTGGATTAACATCTTATGATCGGATGAAACCAGGATTTATTTGTTTGGTTCCGATAGAAAATGTGGCTCCTCGATAGTATAGTGGCTAGTATACCCGCCTATCACGCGGGAGACCGGGGTTCGACTCTAATGACTAATGACCTATGAACAATAATGATGACTAATGAACAAATCATTATGGAAAATTTAACGAGCCTCAGGCCTTGCTAAATAAGGCCAAGACCGGCTCCCGGTTGTAGTGCCGATGATGATGATGATGTTAAATGTACGTCAGACGACTAATTAACTCAGAATTCGATCCAAAGTATACGAAAAAGACAGTGAAACATGGTGGAGGCAATTCAATGATTTGGGGGTGCTTTCACCCTGCTGTTGGTCCAATTTTTCTCATAAGGGGGTATTCTGGTCTAGAATTTTGAAAAAATACTTTTAAGAATATGCTATCCAAAAGAAATTTTAAAATTCCAATAATTGGCGAAGTTACAGCTGCTTTAGCAATATTATGTCACTTGAACCTGCTATGCCCCGACATTTTTAAACGCGTTTTTCTCGAAACTGTCTTTTTTAAAACAATACCCACGATTTTTCTACTGAACGGATTTACTTCAAATTTAGTAGATGTCTTCTTTATAGGCTTTTCTATTGCATGAACTATCCTCAACCCCAAATTTCAATGTTAACTATTTTTAAATAATTCGAAAAAGTAAAAAAAAGTGGTACAAAAATAAATTTTTTTTTCAAGCAATCGCCATTTTTTTTCAACTTTTTTTTAGTTCCAACGATGGGGCATTTCTGTAAATTAATAATCTTTTTCTTGTTTTTCAGATTGCTAGGAGGGTTGAATCGTGGGTATGGTCGCGTGCCAACTGTTTGAGGTCCCCCACTTCATCAGCTGCTAACTTTTTGAATTTTGAATTTTTTTCTTTCAATTTTTTTACTGTATTCTTGAAATATTAATAAACATCCTATAAAAAAATGGATAGTAAAAATATTGATTGCTTTTTTTACAGCATTTCAAAAATTGCGTTAAATTCGTGCCTCCAGACCAGAATACCCCCTTATAAAGGACAAAATGGGTGCTAAAGAATATGTAGAATTCTTAAACACCGTTATGCTACCATTTTCTGAAGAGGACATGCCTATTAAATGGGAGTTTATGCAGGATAATGACCCCAAGCACACCTCAAAATTGGCTAAAGAATGGTTTCTTCAAAACAAAGTCTATGTTATGGAGTGGCCATCGCAGTCCCCTGATCTTAACCCAATAGAACACGTATGGGGCATTCTTAAGCGCAAGATCGGAGACTGCAAAGCCAAAAATAAGGAAGAACTTTGGTCCAAAATAAAAGATGAATGGTACTCTATACCACCCGCGACATGTACCAAATTAGTCAATTCCATGGGACGAAGATGCGAAGCAGTCATTAAAAACAAAGATGCAACAATTAAGAATTAAAAGTATATGAAACAATTTTACTGTAAATTAATTCTTCACAAAACACAAACAAAGAACTAATTTGTTTCTATTATTTTTTCCAGGCAAATCCAAGGAAAACCGGAATCAATATTTTTTTTCCACTATTTCTCGCTTTTTTTTTTTATTAAAAATTTAGTATTTCTTTTATGCATTTGAGTGCACCAAATCTATTAGTATATTTTTAATTCTTATTTTTTCCCAAATACATTTTTTCTTAACGATTAATGTCGAAGAACAAGCTTGTTTCTATTATTTTTTCCACCACTGTATGTATGTATATTCAGTAACATAACCACACTAATAGAATATATGGTTTTGTATATAAGTACCCTCCCGAGATATTAATAAATTAAATGCATTTATTGATTTTAGATGTGAAGTTATTTTACGTTTAGTTTAAAATATATCATTTGTTTTTACTACACATTAAAATAAATACAAGTGAATGAAATACCACTCGACGACATGTACTTGCATAGTAAAAGTACACATCAAATGCAATAATAGGTATTGCTTCTTTGGATTTGTACATTTTAAATTTAATTTTATATTAATTTTGTATTTTCTCCTTCCTTTCTACATATTAAAATCTCCACGCTGCTTCCTAATTCATTTCTTGGCCTTGTTGTAATCTTTTTTTCTCTTTTTTAATAAACTATTTTGGTTTTTATTTGTCTGTTTTTTTTTGTCCTCTTTTTTTTTATTGGGTATTCACAATTTGCGACCACATTCTTCTAATACTATATATATCTCATTCTATTTTGTTAGCTTATCTACAATATATCTCATTTTCAATTTCTATTTGGTTCCGTTGGATTTATAATGCGTATAATTGAATTGAAACGAATAAATAGGTAGAAATACATGCACATATATAATATATGTCTATTCATATATAAATATTTGAACTTAGATATACAATTATAGAAAAGTTTAAGTTTTTTTTTCGTTTTTTTTTACCTTTTATATCTATAAACTATCGTGAAAGTAATGAGGTTTAAAAAAAACGTTTGGTGTTAAATTGAAATCATCATTTATGCTAAAAGTCAAGTTTCAAATTTAATTTTACTTTTGCAATTTAACATAAACATTTAAATCTGTTTATATATTTAAATAGTTCCTGTGGAACTATTTACGATTTAAAGAAGGTGCGACATATCTCATTCATTTATTTCCTCCTCCGATGAAGAGCTGGCAGGAATTGTAGAAAACCACGGCTCACGCGTATTGCTCTTCGCAGCTCTAAATAAAAACAAAAGGTTTATTAAAATTGCGGTTATATGGTTGTCAATATTTAAAAAAAACGTAATCTCTAATCTCATATATAAAATAACAGGTCAATTGAAAAGTCCCCGGCATGGCGGCACTAGAATTAAATCCATATGATTTTTAGTTAGCCCTAACCTTCAAAAGACGCGTGTATAAATTTGACAGATGTCGGATCATTAGTTTGTGAATTATAGTATTTTGAGTGAAGCAACTTCTGTTATTGTGAAAAAAATGGATAAAAAGGAATTTCGCGTGTTGATAAAATATTGCTTTTTGAAGGGAAAAAATACAGTTGAAGCAAAAACTTGGCTTGATGACGAGTTTCCAGACACCGCCCCAGGAAAATCAACCATCAAGGATTGGTATGCTAAGTTTAGACGTGGTGAAATGAGCACCGAAGACGGTGAACGCAGTGGACGCCCAAAAGAGGTGGTTACCGACGAAAACATTCGAAAAATCCACAAAATGATTTTGAATGACCGTAAATTGAAATTGAATGAAATAGCAGGCACTCTAAAGATATCAACTGAACGTGTACATCATATCATTCACGAATATTTGGGTATGAGAAAGCTCTGTGCAAAGTGGGTGCCGCGCGAGCTCACTTTTGACCAAAAACAACGACGCGTTGATGATTCGGAGCAGTGTTTGGAGATAATCAAGCGTAATAAACCCGAGTTTTTGCGTCGATATGTGACAATGGATGAAACATGGCTCCATCATTTCACTCCGAAGTCCAATCGACAGTCATCCGAGTGGACTGCACACGACGAACCCGCCCCAAAGCGTGGAAAAACGCAACAGTCGGCTGGCAAGGTTATGGCGTCTGTATTTTGGGATGCGCGCGGAATAATTTTCAGTAACTATCTTGAAAAAGGAAGGACCATCAACAGCGACTATTACACAGCGTTATTGGACCGTTTGAAGGACGAAATCGCCCAAAAATGACCGCATTTGAAGAAAAAGAAAGTGCTGCTTCACCAAGACAATGCACCGTGTCACAAGTCAGTGAAAACGATGGCAAAAATCCATGAATTGGGCTTCGAATTGCTTCCACATCCACCGTATTCTCCAGATCTGTCCCCCAGCGACTATTTCCTGTTCTCAGATCTCAAAAGAATGCTCGCTGGGAGGAAATTTTCGTCGAATGAAGAGGTGATCGCCGAAACTGAGGCTTATTTTGAAGCAAAGGACAAATCGTACTACAAAAAAGGTATCGAAAAGTTGGAGGGTCACTATAATCAGTGTATCACCCTCGAAAGGAATTATGTTGAATAAAAAAAACGAATTTTGCCAAAAAAATGTGTTTTACTATGGAAGGCCGGGGACTTTTCCTGTTGACCTGTCACGTTATATCATCATCATCATCATCGGCACTACAACCGGGAACCGGTCTTGGCCTTATTTAGCAAGTCCTGAAGCTTGTTAAATTTTCCATAATGATTTATTTTTAATGGGCAAGGTCATTAGTCTTGCGCCAGGGGCTCCCCGACGGGGAATCGAACCCCGGTCTCCCGGGTGACAGGCGGGTGTACTAACCACTATACGATCGAGGAGCCCTGTTACGTTATATACCACATACAAAAAAAAAAATCAATTGTATAACATTTCAACAAATTCAAACTTGGCAGCACTGATATTCTATGGCAGTGAAAATAAGTTTTTATGTAGTACACCCGGGTAGAATGTCGAATTAATTTAGGTCTGGATTTCTCACCAAGTTCAAACCTCTGTACAGAAAAAATAGATGAAGTTTTATCATGACGTTAAATTCTGAGTTGTAACATTGTGACAGAAGTTGATAAGCATTATCATTTAGTGCGGGGGGTATGCATATCCACTTTTGCCATGAAATCTTTTTCTCTGATGTTTATAGTGCAATCCGTCGTAGGTGTCTTAAATAAGCACAAAAAGTTACACCTATCGAATCGAATGTAAAATAGACAAATATAAATCCACACACGCGGGTGAAGTGCGTGAATAAAGTTCGAAAGACAGCAAAAACGGCATTACTGCTAGAACTGAAACGTCGTCCAGAGGCCCCCACCGAGGCACTGAAAGCAAAAGTACAACAAGTACTAAAGGAAGATGCCAGTGTGAAAACAGTGTCACGGGAAATCACGGTCGAGTGTCGTGATTTAGATGAGGTTACCACTGTGGAGAAAATACTGACAGCGATCGCTATAGAGTTATCTGCACTGCACGAGTTAACGCCCCTAAAAGATAAGATAATTAACACTCCTAAAATATAAGATAGTTAACTATCCTAAGATAACATGAACCATTGTACTCTAAATCATTTACGTATATATAAACAACAAGCATCATTTCAAACGATGCATACAATAGCATTGAAATATTCCTAAACCACGAACAAAAGATAATATGAACCATAGTACTATAAACAACAAGCATCGTTCCAAACGATACGTACAATAGCATTGAAACTTTTTTTTTTATTAGATTTCTCTCGGGAGAGGCGAACCTATAGCGCCGCGTGGGCGCCCCGAGATGCCACCAAACAACTGTTGCAGTTCTTTTTGAACAGTTGCAGGTTGTAACGCTCCGGGAACACTCGCGTGGGAAGGGAGTTCCACAACTTCCCTGCTCTGTAACGGAACGAGTTCTGATGCAGGGATGTTCGCGCCGTCGGGAGATGAACCGCAAACGGGTGCGATCCGTCGGATTGTCTTGTGGAGCGCATATAAGCCGAATTGCGTAAAACAATACCACGAATCTCTGAAGAACAGTACCCGTGATAATATCTGTAAAACAGACAGAGGTCGGCTACGCGCCTTCAATGTGATAGCGACTGTAGTCCCGACGTCAGCGCCGAGTCCCCGATCAGGCGGATCGCTCGTCTCTGTACGCTCTCAAGTAGGTCAAGGGTATGTTTAGGAGCCGAGCTCCAAACATGAGAGCAATATTCGAGCGCGGGTCTAATTTGGGATTTATATAGGAGAAGAAGTTGGACCGGAGTAAAATATTTCTTGACTCTAAAAAGATAGATCAGTTTTCCCGAGGCTGACCTGGCAATACTCGACAAATGTTTATGCCACAATACACTCTCACAGACCGTGACGCCGAGCAATTTCAAACTTTCCCCAGCCTCGAGGGCCTGGCCATTCATCATCAGCTGTGGAACCGATGATCCACTTTTCTTTGTGAATGTTGTATATTGTGTCTTCGCTGCATTGAAGTCGACAAGATTGGTTGCAGTTCTTTTTGAACAGCTGCAGGTTGTAACGCTCAGGCAACACTTGCGCGGGGAGAGAATTCCACAGCTTCCCCGCTCTGTAACGGAACGAGTTTTGATACAGGGATGTTCGCGCCGTCGGGGAAATGAACCGGAAATTGGTGCGATCCGACGGATTGTCTCGTAGAGCGCATAAAAACCGAATTACGCGGAACAATACCACGAATCTCCGAAGAACAGTACCCGTGATAATATCTGTAAAACAGATAGAGTTCAGCCACGCGCCTTCGATGTGATAACAACTGTAGTCTCGACGTCAGCGCCGTGTCCCCGATCAGAGGCATCGCTCGTCTCTGTGAGCTCTCAAGTAGGTCGAGTGTATATATTAGTAGAGCTCCAAACAGGAGAGCAATATTCGAGCGCGGGTCTAATTTGGGATTTATACAGGAGAAGTTGAGCCGGAGTAAACTATTTCTTGCCTCTAAAAAGATAGCTCATCTTTCCTGTGGCTGACCTGGCGATGCTCGACAAGTGTTTATGCCATGATAAATTCCCACACACCATGACGCTGACCAAGAAAAGACTCGCTAAATATTGATTTTAAAGCTCGACGGGCTTTATAATTAGGGTCGGTCTAGGACGAAGTTCAAATTCAGACTCTTGTGCTTCTTCGATCTACAAGATCGAAGATGAATTATCAGTTTGTTATTTTTGTTCATGGATCAGTCAGGACACTCACGCAGATGTAAGCTTCGCTGATAAGTCATGATGGTACCTTCTGATATAAAGAATTCGGGAGGTAAACTACTCTCCCATTCGGATCTCCGGGGGGACTATGTCAGGGGGAACATCATGCAGATATCATGATGAACAATGGAACTTTAAGAGGTTCGTCATCGCATAATCGGGCTCGCTCTCAAAGCTTTGCCCGCGCTCGACTGGTGACGGCATTTTGTAATATCAGGGGCATCGGTTTCACCAATACGAATGTAAACGCCGTCCACCAATATTTGCAAACAACGAAACCTGATATCCTTGCCCTAACGGAGACCCAGGTCGATGCGTCAACTGATTCAACATATCTTCGTTGCTCAGGATACGACTTACATTCGAGCTTCCGTTTTAAGGGAGGAGTTTGCGTCTTCGCACGGTCCGATCTGGCTTGCCAGAGGATGGAGGCGTTGGAACCCAATAATATGGACATCATATGGTTGAGGGTCGTGCTGAGGAATTCTGTTAAATTTCTTTGTTGTCTTTACCGCTCCCCAAATGACAATCGACCGGCGACATTTTTCGAACATCTTTCACATACCGTCGACTGGATACAGATCAACCACCCAGCTTCTGAAATCGTTGTCCTTGGTGATTTTAATGTGCACAATTCCGGCTGGTTGTTACATTCTAACAGAACCGACGAGGCTGGGAGGCTGGCGGATATGTTTGCTGTAAGCCACAACTTGACTCAACTCGCGGAGGAACCGACGCGGGTGCCGGATGCCCAAGGCGATTATGTGAACACCCTGTATCTGTTTTGAACTTCCGAATCGAGCACTTATACCGTGGAGGTTGTTGGGCCACTGGGAAATCCAAATGACTGCTTGGTATCTGTCGCGCAACCACTTGCATTTCAAGCGAGTAACCGGCCTAGGCAGCTTCGTCATGTATGAAAGTATGGGGCTGCTGTCTGGGACGATTTGCAAGATTTCTTCGCATCCTTTCCATGGTCGGAGGTGTGCTTCGGAGACTCCGATGTTAACGCTTGCGCGGAGTCGGTGTCAGAGATTATTCTTCTGGGGATAGAGATGTATATTCCACATTCCATCAAACGAAGTTCGTCTGATAAACCTTGGTTGGATAGACAATGCGAGCAGATTACAGCGGCAAAAAATAGAGCTTTTAAGCAGTGGCGCTCAAATCCCACCGATGTTAGCAGAAAGAATTTTGTTAGAATCAGAAACGCGTGCAACCAGGCGATTGATACCGCGAAGAAGGCTCACAACGACAGGGTGATCAATAAACTCCTTCGGTGCCCAACTGGTTCGCGCTCCTTCTGGTCAATGGCAAAAGCTGTCAGCAGTAACTTCGCATCCTCTTCCTTCCCTCCATTGATGACAGACAGTGGGACGTTAGTTACCAATTCAAAGGATAAAGCTAATGTGTTCGCGAATTCAAACCTCGATCCCGGCCTTTTGGAGCCACCTGTGATTTCGCCGGTACGGTATTCGATGCGGGATGTGAGATTTCGTCCGCGCATTATTCAACGCATTCTACGTGAACTGGATTGTAGGAAGGCAACCGGCCCGGACGGAATACCAGCAATAGTCCTTAAGAACTGTGCTCCAGAACTATCGCCGGTGCTTGGCAGAGTCTTCCGCTTATCTTATGCACGGAGGACCTTTCCTGCCTGCTGGAAAATCGCTCGAGTTCAGCTAATCCCAATCCCGTCCGATACCATTACTGTCTATTTTATCTAAGGTGATGGAAAAAGTCATATATACAGAGTTGGTTAAGTATTTGGAGTGCAACGGACTTCTGAATGATCGTCAATACGGATTCCGTGCAGGTGGTCCACGGGAGACTTATAACCGATATATGGACATCTGCGATTGAACGGCATGGTGAGTCAATGGCGGTCGCATTGGATATCTCCAAGGCTTTTGAGCGCGTCCGGCGCGGGGCATTGCTGAGCAAACTCCGTTCGTATGGATATTCCCAACAGCTTTGCGACTGGACGAAGAGCTTCCTTGAGAATCGATCGATCCAGGTTGTTGTGGACGGCGAGTGTTCGGATCTGTATCCCGTTAATTCGGGGGTGCCCCAGGGTTCTATTTTGGCTCCAACCTTGTTCTTGCTTCACATAAAAGATTTGTTGGAGACAACGGATAACAAAGTGTTCAGTTTTGCGGATGATAGTACGCTTGTTTCCTCCTTTTCAAGTGTTCGGCCGATTGGTGCATCTGCGACGCATCAGCTGAGATGTAGACAGATTGACTCTCTGAATCAGGATCTAGATAGGGTCCTGCAGTGGGGAAGGGCCAATCTCGTCGACTTCAATGCAGCGAAGACACAATATACAACATTCACAAAGAAAAGTGGATCATCGGTTCCACAGCTGATGATGAGTGGCCAGGCCCTTGAAGCTGGTGAAAGCTTGAAATTGCTCGGCGTCACAGTCTGTGGGAATGTATCGTGGCATAAACACGTGTCGAGTATCACAAGGTCAGCCTCAGGAAAACTGAGCTATATATGTAGAGCCAAGAAATATTTTACTCCGGCTCAACTTCTTCTATATAAATCCCAAATTAGACCTGAGCTCGAATATTGCTCTCATGTTTGGAGCTCGGCTCCTAAACATATCCTCGACCTACTTGAGAGCATACAGAGACGAGCGATCCGCCTGATCGGGGACTTGGCGCTGACGTCGGGACTACAGTC
Organism: Microdon myrmicae; assembly: GCA_963931805.1. Classification (NCBI taxonomy): domain Eukaryota; kingdom Metazoa; phylum Arthropoda; class Insecta; order Diptera; family Syrphidae; genus Microdon; species Microdon myrmicae. Next base: position 45,019,072 of record OZ007500.1, read on the forward strand.
GCTATCACATCGAAGGCGCGTAGCCGACTTCTGTCTGTTTTACAGATATTATCACGGGTGCTGTTCTTCGGAGATTCGTGGCATTGTTCCACGCAACTCGGCTTATGTGTGCTCCACAAGACAATCCGATGGATCGCACCCGTTTGTGGTTCATCTCCCGACGGCGCGAAGATCCCTGCATCAGAACACATTCCGTTACAGAGCGGGGAAGCGGAAGTGTTCCCGGAGCGTTACAACCTGCAACTGTTCAAAAAGAACTGCAACAGATATTTGGTGGCATCTCGGAGCGCTCACTCGGCGCTATAGGTTCGCGTCTCCCGAGAGAAGTCTAATATTAAAAAAAAAAAAAAAAAAAAAAAAAAAAAAAAAAAAAAAAAAAAAAAAAAAAAAAAAAAAAAAAAAAAAAAAACAGATTGCAAGAATTGTAACAACTTTAGAGACCTTATACTTCGACCCTCGGAAGAAATGTCGAGAGACGGTACTCGGTAGAGTAAATAGGAAATGGGTCCCCGAGCCGGACTTGGGTTTAGTCCGTAGGCATTACCAGATAAACGAGAACGGAATGAATCGGACACGCAAGTGAACTCGGGCCACATGTATCTTTTTAAGAGTACCACCTGCTCCAGCCCAAAAAAAACATCGGGAAAACTGTTTGCTCCCTCCCAGCACATGTATTTTTCGAGCTCTACAATTTATAACTGTTCAAAAGTAGCTCCAATATCTATCAGCGCTATAGGTTCGCATATTGCTGAGAAGTCTATGAAGAAAGAAACTCCAGACTAACGATAACAGATTGGGGAACCTGGCGTTAATATTAAGAGTGAGCTGTGCCATAAAGTCAGTAAATGAAATCAAGGCCAAGGCAAGAATGCCTTATATGTAACAGTATTATTGTACTTACGGATTCTTTTTAGGATTCGTTGGCAGTGTATGAGATATCCTATAATAAGCCTGCTCTTGTTCCTCTTTGTCATCCATTTTACGCTGCAGTGTCATTGTCTCTTGTGGAGCCTCGGGTATTTCTTCGTCCAAATAATACTTTGAACTGTGGGCAATTTTACAGTTCTCGCATTCGCTAAGGTAGTCATCGTCTAAACTTGTGTCGTTGGGTAAGAAATGCTCTTTTGGATTTAAACAGTTCTTCGATGTTGTGCAGACCGGCAGCGGCTTCTCGTTTTCGACTGGTTTTGGGTTGTGACATGTCGATGATCTGGCTGCTGGTGTGGCAAGCACACCAACATCGGCGGTGGTTACTACGTTTGTTGAGTCTGGTTTTTTAACAGCGGATCGCATAATTTTTGGTAAAGTTGTACATTTATTGTTTTGTGATGTAATGGCGTCTTTTTGTGTTGGACTTTGTGGTTGTGACTTCATTCGTGGTGTGTTGGAATCTTCTGTTACCGGTATGCTTATTACTGACGGTACTTTACTTACAACATTCGCTATAGTACTGTTTAATGACATCCTCCCTGGAGCATGTTTGGGTAGGGTGTATGTAACATGGTTGTTTTGTAACGGGTAGAAGGTTGATGAGTTAATTTTACCCAGACTTTGGGATTTTTCAGTACTTAGCTGGCCTGAGATGTGAATAGTTAGAGCCGGAGGGATGTTTTTGTCTTCTTTACGGGGGACTGGAACCGATTTAGGGGGTTGAACTTTATGTTGCGATATTATTGGGATTGTTTCACCAGAATTTGGTGTTGAATGAGGTTTTGGTGGGTGCGATTGCAGACCGGTCGAAGAATTGACTGTCTTTGGGTTAAATTGGTTTTTATACATTTTCGGTGGTAACGCTGGATTTGCCTCTGGGTAATTGAGAGGTGGGGTATTTAGGTTTCCGGTGGAATACAAGGATGTACTCTCAGAAACGGCGGTTTTATTATTACTAGATGACTTTACCTTTTGGGAAGTTGGTGTCTTCTCATCGGTTGTTTTGTTACCTCCGATGTATGATTGTAGAGCCGAGTGGGTTTCAAAAGTTGGAGTGTCTGTTTTTAGATCACCAACTTGCTTAGAAATTGTTGAAATTCTTGTATCAGTTTCGGGAAGTAAATTCAATTGTTTGTGGAAACTGTTATTGGTGCCACTAGAGGTAGTGGCCTTTTTTAATGTACTACTGCCACTTGCAGCCGATGTCGTGTCGGTCGAAGTGGTTTGGGGAGTAGATTTGACAGGTATAGATGGAGTGTTTGGTACCATGCTTTTCGAGCTGAAGCTTGAACGAGATGTTACTAGTTTTGTACTAAGGGCTGAGAGAAAAACGTTATTCGTTTGAGAATTGCTTAATTGATTTGTGCCCATGTATGACGTGGGAGTGTGTGGTATTGGACATTGACAAGATGATCTCTTATTCACTGTTGTGGTAGTGCTGCTATTAATAGTTGCAGCGCCAGTAGAGGTTGATATTGATTTAGTAACTAATGTAGATGGTTGTACTGATTTGGGAATTTGTTGGGAAGTTTGTGCTAATGGGTCAACTGCGGCGAAGTAACGTGGTATGGTTCTGTGATAACGACGAGAAGTTGTTGGTGTTTTGTTGCATGTTTTAATTAAGGAAGTTTGCGAAGCAATTGGATCACTGCTGCTGATGGTACTTATCTCCTGAAGTCTTGCGTTATTTTCAGGTGCTATGGAATATTGCTGTGTTGTTGGGTGTTCTGATTTGTTTACTAGTGCGTCTACGTTTGTTCGTTCACTAGTAGATGTTGAAACGAAGCTAACACCGGCACTGGCATTGCTTCCGTAATGAACCATCTCTTGAATAGGATTTTGTTTTTGCATACGTCGATTCGAACTATTCAAATGGCAGTTTTTGTAAGAGCATTCGGCTACTTGAACGCTATTTGATTGCTGTAAACTTGGTGTTTGCTGATGAGGCTGCTGATAATGATGTTGTTGTATCTGTTGATGTTGTGTTTGCTGATGTAATTGCTGCACTTGAGATTGTGATAGTTGCTGCTGCTGCTGCTGCTGTTGAGGATGATAATGAAACTGTTGTCTCCTCTGTTGAAATTGAATATGTTGTTGGGCCTGCTGATAGTGCTGCTGGTGCTGAGTATTATGCAGTGACGGAGTTGATGTCTGAACACAAATAGAATTAGTTGGCATATGTAGCCGTGAATTATTGGTAACAGAAGTTGCCACCCCAACTTCATTTAAATTGTTCAATGCTGTTGAGCAATTTGTTGGTGCTTGTGTTGTATATGATTGATTAGAAATGCAACTGCGAAATGATATCAATAAAAAATAATCAATTTTTAAGTGAAAACTTCCATGAAAATGTATTTAATCTCACCTGAAAGGAGGCTGGTGACTCTCGCCTGTAGCAATTGTTGTTAAATTACCACCACTATTGATGTTGATGTTAATCAAATTCGTGGTGCTTTGAGTAATGTTTTGTTGATGATGTTGCGTCTGCTGAGGTTGTACTTGAGCAACAACTGTCTGCGTTGAATGTTGCGCTTGTGCTTGACCTAGTTGGGTACGCCGACCTGCATCACTTGACATATCAGCCGGATTTAAGCCCACTGGAAGTGAACGATGCGTAGTTGTTGCAACGCTCACGGTGCATTGCGCACTAAGGGATTCGGCTTGAGAAATGGCAACCGCTTCTTCATACGGTGGTGGCGCTTCGCCTCTTGGAAAGTAACCGCTTGGTGGTTTCCAAAATGGGTAGTGTGGTGGTGGCCCACCATAAGGGTAATCCATCCCACTGAGGTTACCCTCCATATATCCCATATTTCCAGCAATGTACCTTTAAATAAATTATGGATTAATCTATTTGTTCTTTTTAACAAGCCAGAAGATATGTGTAATAGAAAAAATATAGTCTGTAAAATGAGAACAATATTATGCACTAAGAAAAAAATCTTCTTTTGAATGAAACTTTTGAATATCCCTCTCGATTTTGGATTCGGCGTATCATCAGACACATTATGAATTGACTCCATGCAAACTTTAAAAATTAAGTTTGAATAATATACATTTACAAAAAGCCTCTACATCCAAATGTGATCCCCAGATGGCAACGCTGTATAATGTTTACAGGTGACGTCTTTTCAATTTGTTTTGGTACGAGCTAGTATTTTTAAATGTACAATGTATGCCATTTGAAACACTCTCTCATGTAAACATTATACAATGTCGCTATCGAGGTTACATTTGGATATAGATGCTTTTTGTGGATGGCCTTTTATATACATACGATTTTTTTTTTAAATCTATTTCTCTTGGGAGAGGCGAACCTATAGCGCCGACACGGCGCCCCAAAATGCCACAAAATAACTGTTGCAGTTCTTTTTGAATAGTTGCAGGTTGTAACGCTCCGGGAACACTCGCGCGGATATGGAGTTCCACAGCTTTCCCCCTGTTGCGGAACATGTTCTGAGGCAAGAACCTGTTTTGGAACATGTGAAACATGTAGGGCATAATGTAAAACACGTAGTACATGATATGCTATATATGTCGAACTTTTTATAGAACGACTATAACAGTACCTATTTCAACCCGGCGAAGGCCAGGACGATCTTTGTCCCTGTTCAATCCAAGTTGACATGCAGTCTCCATGTGACACTCCTGGATAGCTACTTTGGCACCCGCCAATGCGTGCAGCGACATCCTGAGAAAGGTTGGCGCAAGGCTAATAACCATGCCCGTAAAAACGAATTATTATGGCAAATTGAACAACCCTCGGATATGGACCGGATACACGACGACGATCACGGAAACGAAAATGGCTAAACGATTTGAGAATTTTCTCATGGAACGTCCGCTTACTATACAGAGCTCGAGCGGCACAACAGCTAGCCGATGCCCTGTCCGAATATAAGGCTGACATAACATCATTACAAGAAATAATATGGACGGGGAGTGGTGTTATTCAAAGAAACGAGTATGACATTTATTACAGCTGTCATGCAAAACACCATGTGCTTGGGGTAGGTTTTCTAGTCAGCCAAAAGCTGGAGCCTGCTACCATCGGCTTTAATGCAATAAACGAAAGGCTATACACTCTTCGCGTGCGAGGCAAGTTTAAGAACGTAAGCCTCATAAACGTTCACGGACCTACAGAGGAGTCTTCTGACGACGAAAAAGAAGAATACTACGAGAACGTCGAACGGGCCCTTAATGCACGCCCAAGAAACGTTGTGAAAATCGTTCTTGGTGATTTGAATGCGAAAATAGGTAGGGAGTCGGTTTTCAGGCACTATGCAGGTTCCCATAGTTTGCATGAGAACACTAATGGCAGAATCAAAAAATTTGGTCGTTGCAAGTACCAGGTTTCCGTGTAAAGATATCCACAAGGCCACCCAGGTATCACCAGATGGAGCCACTCGCAACCATATTGACCACGTGTTGATACGGAGACGTATTGCATCCGCGGATCAGGTTCGAATCAACACGGCTGTCTTACGAAATGAGAATACCAGTAACACCTTTGGTCATGCGCCAAGACTCACCCTCGAAGAGCTCGGCGGAGGGAGAGTAAGTCCCGAGGGCAGAATGCCGGGCGTAGAAGAGAAATGGACAAGCCTTAAGAATACTGTCATTAGTACTGCCAACTCCATCTTAGGCAGTAGTCGTAGAGATCGAAGCGACTGGTTTGATGAGTGCAAACTAGCGACTGAACCGAAGAATGCCGCATACCGGGCAATGCAGCAGTCTCATAGGACGCGGATACGCGAGAAGAAATATATAGAGCTCAGAATATCTGAAAAACGACTTCACAGACAAAAGAAAAGTGCCTGGGAAAAACCTTGTCTGTGAAATAGAGAAAAGAAGAGAGCGAGGTCCGCACCAGACGCGGAAGTTCCACAAAATAATCCGCAGTATGACGCGGTACACACCACGCTGCACTTACTGCAAGGATAAAGAGGGTAATCTGATCACCGATGCTGAAGGCATTCTGGAGCGATGGGAAGTGCACTTCAATGAATTGCTAAGTGGTCAGCTAACAGAAGACTTGGAGGCTCCACCAATGCAAGATCAAGACCAAATGCTGCCGCCACCACGCATTAAGGAAACATTAAAAACCATAAGACAGCTCAAATCAAATAAAGCCCCCGGAGGTGATGGCATACCAGCTGACCTGATCAAACAAGGAGGGCCAGTGTTACATCACGCAATTCATGAGATCGTGGTGCACGTATGGGAGCAAGAGGAGATGTCGGAAGATTGGCGTCGTGGAATAATTTGCTCCATACATAAAAAGGGAGATATTACAGTGTGCAGCAACTATAGGGGTATAACATTGCTGAGTACCACCTATAAGATACTCTCCACTATCCTACAAGATCGGATAGCCCCATACGCTAAAGCCATCATTGGTCAATATCAGTGTGGCTTCATCCCAGGCAAATCAGCGATTGATCAGATATTCACCCTTAGGGAGGCGATGGAAAAATGTCTGGAATTTAAGATTCCATTATATCATCTATTTATAGATTTTATGGCCGCCTACGACAGCATAGCCAGAGTAGAACTACATAATGCCATGAAGGAGTTGAGCATTCCAAACAAATTGGTACGTCTTTGTAGGTTGACCATGACCAACGTAACTAGTCAAGTAAAAATAGCGGCATTGTTGTCCAAACCAAAAACATATTTAATGGACTCCGACAAGGGGACGGTCTGGCATGCCTCCTCTTCAACCTGGCGTTGGAGCAAGCAATCCGTGACTCTGGCGTCACAACTAGAGGGATTATTATCACCAAGTCCAGCCAGATACTTGCCTACGCAGATGACATCGACATCATCGGTAGAACCGAATCGTCTGTACAGGACTCCTTCACCCAGATTGAGCAGGCGGCACAAAAACGGGGACTGCACATTAATGAGGGAAAAACTAAGTACATGGTGGCAACTTCTGCGAAGAGACGACCTAACGTTGGCCAAACTATCAGGGTAGTGGAAGTAGTGCAATCCTTTAACTACCTTGGGTCAATAGTATCAGCCGATAACAATATGGAAGAAGAAATATGCGAACGACTGATCAAATCCAACAACACTACTACTACTGTACAAGACCATAGTCTTACCAGTACTCATGTATGGATCCGAGACCTGGGTGCTCAATAAAAGGCACTCTGAACTCTTAGCTGCGTTCGAGAGGAAGGTCTTAAGAATTGTTAGCCCCGTATGTGAGGGAGGACGATTCCGGAGACGCTACAACCATGAGTTGTACGCGATCTACCTTGAAGCTAATGTTGTAAGAAAAATGAAGCTCGGTAGACTCCGGTGGGCGGAAGGAAGGAAAGTCCTTTGTGGCAGGATGTATGGAAGGAGACAGCGCGGCAGACCTCGTCTGCGATGGAGGGATGGCGTAGACCAGGACGCCCAGAGCCTGGGAGTGCTAAACTGGATGACATCGGATCGATGTTTTTTACCTACGGGAATAAAAAGAAGTCATTCGGTGCCAAGTCAGGACTATACGGCGGATGACCCATCAAATCGATGTTTTGGGTGCTCAAAAATGCAGTTGTCGCAGCCGACATGTGACAGCTCGCATTGTCGTGGTGAAGAGTGATCCGTCTTCGGCGGTTGGTTTTCCTGATTTCTTGGAAGACAACTGGCAAACAAATGGTTGTGTACCACTCAGAATTGACTGTTCTGCGTTGTTCCGGGACCGGTGGAGAGATTTGTTAAATAAGGCCAAGACCGGCTCCCGGTTGTAGTGCCGATGATGATGATAATAGTACCTAAAAAAAGCGGTAGACGGGGTACGCCCCGCCTATGTCTTAATTGTACTATTGAAAGATTTGCCCCCCGCTTGGTAGAAACCTTGACGTGGTGCGGGGGCTTTAAAGTACAATGAATCACTCAGGCTATGCTGACGGAAGCATATGCTTCCAGTAGGGTCACCCATGTCAGACAGGCTAGCGAGGAGTAACACACAAAAATCTACCACCCCTAATCCAGGGTGTTACGCGTCACCGTGCCCATTGGATGGTTTACAGCCAGGGGTATACCGGCTGTATTATAACGGCGCCTCTCTGACACCGGGTCGAATCAGAGCAGTAAGCAGACCTTACCACATCAAAACGGGGCTCTGATGTGGCGGACTATTTGAAACCCCAAGTCTCGTGGGATCAAAAATGAATAACCAATATACAAAAACCAATCCCATGAAGAACCCGGTAGGCGTTGGTGTGATGAGCCGACACTACCATAAGAGAAAAAATCATCAAGAAAACACCGACTCGGCAAAAAGAAGACGTAGGGAAAAACTGAAAAAGCGGGATATATGCGTCGGCACGTGGAATGTTCGAACGTTATATAAACCAGGCACGATACAGACGGTCGTAGAAAACGCCAAACAATATAAAATGGACATCGTCACGCTTCAGGAGGTTCGACTCCCACATCAAGTAATCGAAACCAACGGGTTTACACTGGTGTGTGGAGGTACATATACACATAACCTCGGAACTGGCTTCATCATAAGCAAGAAGATTACGCCTCATGTAAAAGATGTGAAATTTATTAATGACCGAATGTCGGTGCTAAAAATACAGGGCCCATGGTAAAATTATGTATTTATAAACGTACACACCCCAACAGAATCTACGGACGAAGAAACGAAAGACACGTTCTACGAGACCCTAAAGGAAGTATTTGACGGGATCTCATCATTCAATGTTAAAATCCTCCTCGGGGACCTCAATGCGAAAATTGGAAAGGAAGATATCTTCCAACCAACAATAGGTAAAGAAAGCCTACATGACGTTTCAAATGATAATTGTATTCGAATTATCACGTTCGCAGCGTCAAAAGATCTGGTAGTGAAGAGCACGATGTTCAAGCACAAGCAAATCCATAAAGTCACATAGATATCACCCGACGGCATAACGCGTAACCAAATAGACCACTTCCTCATAGACAAAAGACACCACTCGAATATCCTTGACGTAAGATCATGTAGAGGAGCAGATTGCGACTCGGATCACCTTCTACTGATGGGCAAAATTAGAAGCCGGCTCGCACCTAACCCACATGGGCAGTCACGGGAGAAGATCAAAAAGTTCGACATTGATAAACTAAAAGACCTACGTAAAAGGGCGGAATATCAAGACGAACTAACGAATAGATTTAGCATCCTAGAGAATGACAGTAGTGAGAAGGAGGAAGCCAATAGTGTGGACACTAAATGGGCATCGATCAGAGACACAATCAAACAAACAGCCCAAGAGGTATTAAGATTTAAGAAAACAACTAAGTCCAAACCTTGGTTTGACGATGAGTGCAGGGCAAAGATCGAAGAACGTAAACGCCTCAGAATGATCCACTTAGAAGCATATGATGAAGTCAACGCAGTAAGATACGCGACAATTTGGAAAGAAACAACTAGACTTTTCAAACGCAAAAAACGCGAATGGGAGGAGACTCGGATCGAAAAAATCATAGAAAATGTCAGAGCAAAGAACAGCAGAGGTATGTATGCCGGCATAAATTCAGTTAGAAATGGCTACCGAGGGAGAGCCAAAATAATCCGAGACACAAACGATTGTCTGGTGACAGAAACAAACAATATCGTGACAAGATGGAAGCAGTACTTCGAAAACCTGCTCAATGTGCGCACCCATCAACCGTAAACAAACGCACCAGACGTACATACAGCAGAGCCCCAGATCCCAGAACCCTCTTTCAACGAAGTTGTAGACGCAATAAATCGATTGAAAAACAACAAGGCTCCCGGAGTCGACTGCATACCGGATGGCCTCTCACCATGCCTTTTTAACCTTGTCCTCGAGTATGTTATCAGAAAGGTACAAGACGACATCACGGCCGGATCATCCCTGAACGGGGTCACACAAGTGCTCGCGTATGCGGATGACATCACCGTTCTGGGCGATAATCTCGAAACTATAAGTAAAAACTGTGAAATCATCATGCAAGCAGCAGAAGAGGTGGGCCTAGAAATAAACGAAGACAAAACGAAATACATGATTACGACGAGAGCAGGTGGACCTCAGAGAACACATATAAACGTCAGGGGCAAGATATTTGAAAATGTCAAAGAATTTAAATATCTGGGAACGATACTGACGACCAGAAACGAAACGTCAAAGGAAATTAACAAAAGACTACATTCCGGCAACGCTAGTTGCCATGCAGTCAGTAAACTATTAAAATCCAAACTGCTATCGCGTATTATAAAGCTCCGTGTCTATAGAACCATAATCATGCCGATTGCTCTATACGGATGCGAAACATGGGCTCTCACAAAACAGGAAGAGAACAAATTCCGCGTATTCGAGAATAAAGTTTTAAGGGGTATATTTGGCGGTAAATATGACGAGGAGTCAGGACAATGACGGTAACATCTCTTGTATTAATGTATCCTAAAATAAATATGCACCCATGCGTCGTTGCTTCGATCATCTCATCGAAGTCTGTTGATATAATATCAACAGAATAGGAAACCAATTCCTATGATTTATGACGTCATGTTCAGCTAACCTCATTACCCGACCTTTTATTTAATCACCTGAGCATCCGAATTTTCTTTGTGCACCCTATGCAACCTCGTTGTCGTTGCTTCCAACGAATGGTGTGTCATCCTGACTTGTACGGCCCCAGAGGGGATTCCACGATTGGAATATCCAATTCGATCGCCATTGGTCATCACCAAGGAGAGGATCGGATTGGCTCCTCCCAGATGGATAGAAATCCATCTTCATCACGATGCGTGGATGTTGACGACGAATTCGTCATGGAGTCAGATTTAATATCCCAACGTGCGCGCACGCACTTTCGAGTCGCGACGAGTATAGTTTGAGTTAAAGGATCACATCCTACTACATCTTACTGTGTTGTAATTGGTGTCAAAAGACTAATGATCAATAAAGGAACGAAAATCTCTGCCCTCCGAGCGTAATTTTTAGATTAGGGAACAAAAAGAAGTCGCCTGGGGCTAGATCTGGCGAGTAAGGCGGATGGTCAAGCAGTTCAAACCGTAATTCGTGGATTTTCGTCATGGCAACCGCTGAGGTGTGAGACGACGCGTTGTCTTGGTGAAACAGGATTTTCTTTTTCTGCAAATGTGGCCGTTTTTCCGTTTTTCACTTTCCAACCGTTTTTTTTTTTTTTTTTTTTTGGAGCCGATTCCCCTTCTGCAGTCCACTGCTTTGACTGTATTTTTGTTTCGGGCGTATAATGATGTATCTAAGTTTCATCGACAGTAATTAATCGGCTGCAAAACTAGGATTTATTGTGCCTAAACTGCGCCAACAGAGCGTTGGAAATGTTCATTCGAACACGTTTTTGGTCTAACGTGAGCAAACGCGGCACCCAACGCGCAGACAGCTTTCTCGTGCCTAAATCTTGATTTAACATGTGACAAACACGTTCTTTGGACATTTTCACAGCCTCTGCTATCTCTGTCACTTTAATTCGGCGGTCGAACCGCACAAATCACCATACGATGAGACTTCTTCGTTCCACCAAGGAACATACTCACCTATATCCGAACTTCACGCGCCCACAGACACGTGTCCCTAAAGTCCTCCTTTCCACCTCAAAAAAAGGTGACATTTATACTGGTGTCAGCAACCCGATGTATCCACAGTTACGTGGGCTACAAGTCCCGAATAATTTTTGTTACGCCTGCACGGCGATCGAAGGACATTGGTCCAAATAGCAATTGTATATCGTATCTTTGTCGGCGTAAGAACCGAATTCTTTTGTTTGCATGTTATGTATGCTGAAGAATTCGGTTTTGGCGACAATGCGATGATTGTTGGTCGGTTGTACAAACGGATCGAGGTAATTAATATTGCAGTTGTGTAAGCAAGCTGCCCGAAGTTGCTTTTTGTCGTTAGACAAAAAGGTCGCCAGCCAATGTGCATGTAGGAAAATTGTTGTGTACATATCAGGCTGGGATTTGCCTGGCAAACACGGGTGCCGAATAGTTTTTGAATACATGATGCATGTGTACTTTAAAGAATTCTTCAGGGACTTGGAATAATGCATTGAATGCGTGAGTGATGAAAGAATTCTTTTCAGGAATTTCTAAGTAATGCATTACATGCATTAAATGTACTTGAGAAAGGACTTTGCCCTGTGAGTAGGGCGTTAGAATATACTCACAGCTAGGCCGGCTTGTCATAAGAGGCGACTAAAGGCCGAGTGGTGGCCGGGGTCCCAAAGCCCTGTGCGCCCGGTGAGATACCACCCCATCAAGCTTTAGGCTCCGTGAAATGGTCGGAAGAAATCCCTGGGAATATTTCGGAGCTTGGCTGATGGACCGGTTCGAGAAAAGGTTGGTTAGGTGGTAGTCGGTCCCATGGTGAAATGTCGTCCCCCGTCACGCTGTACATTCCGCGGTGTCGCCGAGAGAAGTCTTCGACGGTGTTTCGGATGTGTGGCCGATGGCCCGGACTGACACGGAGAAAAGTCATGATGGTACCTTCTGATATAAAGAATTCCGGAGGTAAACTACTCTCCCATTCGGATCTCCGGAAGGACTATGTCAGGGGGAACATCATGCAGATATCATGATGAACAATGGAACTTTGAGAGGTTCGTCATCGCATAACCGGGCTCGCTCTCAAAGCTTTGCCTGCGCTCGACTGGTGACGGCATTTTGTAACATCAGGGGCATCGGTTTCACCAATACGAATGTAAATGCCGTCCACCAATATTTGCAAACAGCGAAACCTGATATCCTTGCCCTAACTGAGACCCAGGTCGATTCGTCAACTGATTCAACATATCTTCGTTGCTCAGGATACGACTTACATTCGAGACTCCGTTTTAAGGGCGGAGTCTGCGTCTTCGCACGGTCCAATCCGGCTTGCCAGAGGATGGAGGCATTGGAACCCAATAATAATGACATCATATGGTTGAGGGTCGTGCTAAGGAATTCCGTTAAATTTCTTTGTTCTCTTTACCGCTCCCCGAATGACGATCGACCGGCGACATTCTTCGAACATCTTTCACATACCGTCGCCATGATACAGATCAACCACCCAGCTTCTGAAATTATTGTCCTTTGCGATTTTAATGTGCACAATTCCGGCTGGTTGTTACATTCTAACAGAACCGACGAGGCTGGGACGCTGGCGGAGATGTTTGCCGTAAGCCACAACTTGACTCAACTCGTGGGGGAGCCAACGCGAATGCCGGATGCCCGAGGCGATTATGCGAACACCCTGGATCTGTTTTTGACATCCGAACCGAGTATTTATACTGTAGAGGTTTCTGCGCCATTGGGAAACTCAAATCACTGCTTGGTATCTGTAGTGCAAGCACTTGCATATCAAGCGAATAACTTTCCATGGTCTAAGGTGTGCTTCGGAGACTCCGATGTTAACGCTTGCGCGGAGTCGGTATCAGAGATTATTCTTCTGGGGATGGAGATGTATATACCACATTCCATCAGACGAAGTTCGTCTAATAAACCTTGGTTTGATAAAAAATGCGAGCTGATTACAGCGGCAAAAAATAGAGCTTTTAAGCAATGGCGCTCAAATCCCACCGATGTTAGCAGAAAGAATTTTGAATCAGAAACGCGTGCAACCAGGCAATTGATATCGCGAAGAAGGCCCACAACGACAGGGTGATCAATAAACTCCTTCGGTGCCCAACTGGTTCGCGCTCCTTCTGGTCAATGGCACAAGCTGTCAGCGTTAACCTCACAACCTCCTCTTTCCCTCCGTTGGTGACAGACAGTGGGACGTTAGTCACGAATTCAAAGGATAAAGCGAATGTGTTCGCGAATTTATTTTCCGCGAATACAAACCACGATCCCGGCCTTTTGGGGCCACCTGTGATCTCGCCGGTACGGTCTTCGATGCGGGATGTGAGATTTCGTCCGCGCACTATTCAACGCATTCTACGTGAACTGGTCTGTAGGAAGGCAACCGGCCCGGACGGAATACCAGCAATAGTCCTTAAGAACTGTGCTCCAGAACTATCGCCGGTTCTTGGCAGAGTCTTCCGCTTATTTTATGCACGGAGGACCTTTCCTGCCTGCTGGAAAATCGCTCGAGTTCAGCCAATCCCAAAGACGGGAAAAAAGTGTCTCCCTCTCCCAAAATTACCGTCCGATAGCATTATTATTATTTATTGGCCTGTAGGAACCCGGAAGTTCATGACCTCACCGACTCGGCTTCGCCATCCTTCCCTGTCCTGGGCACTCTCCTTCCACGCTTCACCATTCGATCCGATCTCCTCAAGGTCAAACCTAACATTGTCCTCCCATCTCCGTCGCGGCCGTCCTACCGGTCTCTTTCCCGTTGGTCTACCGTCAAGAATTCTATGCACGGTCCTATCGTTCCCCATTCGCGCCACGTGTCCGGCCCATCTTAATCTTCGCGACTTGATTACTCTCACTATTGTAGGTTTGCGATATAGTTCTTCCAATTCGTGGTTATGGAGTCTCCTCCATTGTCCTGCCTCCTCGTCATATTTACCTCCAAAGATGCCTCTCAAAACTTTATTCTCGAATAGACGGAATTTGTTCTCTTCCTGTTTTGTGAGAGCCCATGTTTCGCATCCATATAGAACAATTGGCATGATTATGGTTCTATAGACACGGAGCTTTATGTTACGTGATAGCAGTCTGGATTTCAGCAGTTTAATGACTGCGTGCCAACTCGCGTTGCCGGAATGCAGTCTCCGATAGCATTACTGTCTATTTTATCTAAGGTAATGGAAAAAGTCATATATACAGAGTTGGTTAAGTATTTGGAGTGCAACGGACTTCTGAATGATCGTCAATTCGGATTCCGTGGCAGGCGGTCCACAGGAGACCTTTTCACACTTATAACCGATATATGGACATCTGAGATTGAACGGCATGGTGGGTCAAGGGCGGTCGCATTAAATATCTCCAAGGCGTTTGACAGCGTCCGGCAGGGGGCATTGCTGAGCAAACTTCGTTCATATGGACTTTCGCAACAGCTTTGCGACTGGACGAGGAGCTTCCTCGAGAATCGATTGATCCGGATTGTTGTGAACAGCGAGTGTTCGGATCTGTATCCTGTTAATTCAGGGGTGCCACAGGGTTCTATTTTGGCTCCAACCTTGTTCTTGCTTCACATAAATGATTTGTTGGAGACAAGGGATAACAAAGTGTTCAGTTTTGCGGATGATAGTACGCAAGTTTCCTCCTTTTTGAGCGTTCGGCCGATTGGTGCATCTGCGTCGCATCAGCTGAGATGTAGACAGATTGACTCTCTGAATCAGGATCTAGATAGGGTCCTGCAGTGGGGAGGGGCCAATCTCGTCGACTTCAATGCAGCGAAGACACAATATACAACATTCACAAAGAAAAGTGGATCATCGGTTCCACAGCTGATGATGAATGGGTGGGCCCTCGAGGCTGGGGAAAGTTTGAAATTGCTCGGCGTCACGGTCTGTGGGAATGTATCTTGGCATAAAGACGTGTCAAGTATCGCCAGGTCAGCCTCACGAAAACTGAGCTATCTTTTTAGAGCCAAGAAATATTTTACTCCGGCCCAACTTCTTCTCCTATATAAATCCCAAATTAGACTCGCGGTCGAATATTGCTCTTATGTTTGGAGCTCGGCTCCTTAACATACCCTGGACCTACTTGAGAGCATACAGCGACGAGCGATCCGCCTGATCGCAACAGTTATTTGGTGGCATCTCGGGGCGCCCAGCCGGTGCCATAAATACGCCTCTCCCGAGAGAAGTTTATAAAAAAAAAAAACACTCGAGTTGGATTTTATCCTGTTTACTCTGAGTGGTATAATGCAAGGTAGGATCTTACTTATTGGTTCTCAATGCCAAGTATTATTGAGGTAGAATAACAACATATTTAGTTTCTTACAGAAAAAAAAGTCGTTCACACTACGGGAATTGGTTATGTCGTGGATCCATACTATTCTCTTGAGTTTTACGTTAACACTGTTAATGATTAGCGGAAATTTAGCCCATACAGTACAGTGGAGTGAAGTGCCCAATGCACAAGCCACTTCGATTCTGTGTTTATGGGTGGGTTGTGCGGAACTGGTCCAGTGTATTGGCAGAATGATCGTCTTTGTTAGTGCTTATGTCGGATGATTTACGCTAAGTAGGTGAGGAGCTGAACATGTTCAAAGAAGCGAAGCCATTTATGTTTATACATCTTGAAAGTTGACATTCTATCAATGGAAGTTGATACAGCATTGAATTCATTTAAGGATGTATTTCTATCTATATTCGGGCTTCGGGTTGAAAGATGATTAATGAGAAGAATGTTTGTTTGTTCTTAAAGGATACACGGCCATGCACACTTGATTGGCCACCGTTCGTACTCCTACATCATTTAAGAGAAAGAACGCGTTCGTAAACAAATGTATATATCACATTATACTTAAGATCAACTTTTAATTATAATGTTGCAGCTTGTTTTAATCTAAATAAATAATTCTATTACATTTCTAAAATTATTCTCTTAAAGTGCGAACGAATTTTCTATCGGCCCGAAGATATTATGCTACTAGCTAGATGTGTCTCCAGATTCAAATGGATTGCCGAATTCTAAACGTTTTCTAGAGCTAATGTAAAATAAATATGAACGGATTTAAATAGCAGCTATCAATTGATACCTAAGATAAGGAAGGATACACTTGGCCCTTTACATATAAGAAACACCTCATACATATTGACCTTGATTTGAAAATGAATTGATATTAAATGACTTACCCAATGCTGCCGACAATACTTCGCTGGTCCTCGGTATTTTGTCTTCTCTCCCGTGCTCTGATTTGTCTTTGTCGTAAACGGTTTACCAAGAAGAACACCAGAGTGAGTGATAAAGTGGCTGTTACGCCACTGGCCACGAGTCAAATTCCAAAATCCGTGCTTCCATCCGTAAACTGTTCATCCAAGCAAACTACTTCGCAGCATGTGTTCCCATTTGCTAGAGTCTGGAACGACTTGCATTTGGTGAAGGCTTCACATAAAACCACTTTGCACGCTTTTGGAAGACCACTGTCACATATGCACAACCGACAGGTATCTGGCCCTGGCATATAGTGCATTCCACTCTCGTATAGTTTACCATTGTAATCACGACAGTGACTTCCCGCAATCAGGCTCGAGCTTGCAGCCAGGATATCTATGAACGAGCAAGAAGGACCAATTTCATTTAATTCATCAAAAATTACATTTGTAGTGTATTAGAAATAACTAATAAAACAGTAAGGGGTTTATAATCCAAAAGGAGGTCACTCATTTCGCACGCCCTCTCTGCCCTAATCCGTTTTATTAACATCACTGCCGGAATCTTTCATCTACAAAGTATTCAGTACATAAGATACTTTTCGGAAAATTCAAAACTTTTTCTTGCTATTCCAATTTTCGAAATCCACCAAGTATAATTAGAATAAAAAAACAATATATAAATAAATAACAATAATAAACCAGAAAGGGAATATATTGCTTCACCAGAAATCAATTTCACTATTATGATACAAAATCGGGCCAAGGAGAGGGTACAAGGCACATAGCACACATTTTTCACACCACATATTTTACCTCGAACGTTTTCAATGAATATCAGTGCAACTAATAGAAACTTGTTCATTTTCACACGTATCAGTGGTTTGCGATTAAATTGGAAAACAGCCCGAGAATAATATACAACTTAATTAGTGGCAACAATAATCCGAAAATCTATTTGAAGTTTTTTGAAAAGTTCACACTGGATTGTCATCGTCCTTCTTTGGCTTTACACTACGCAGGGGATGTTGAAAGGAAAATAGGAGAAAAGTGAAAATGTATTTGACCAAGCACGTTGGTGGTATCTTTAATATGATACAGAGGTGGAAACGCAATGGCGACTGACGATGTTATTTATCCAATTGATTGCAGGTTTGTTCACAAGGAGTTGATTGCCGGTCACGAGACAATTTTTATATTATTATAGATATTATTTACTTTCAAGTTGCGTATCGGTATATTGTCAAAACAGTGTCCTAATTTATTTATTTCGTCTATGGTATTGGGACAAGGATTTTTTTAAATGCTGAGAATGCTTTTTTTAAATACTATAATTATAAATCAACTGTATATAGAAGCCATGATAGCATTGTTAACTAGTGTTTAAAGTATCACTCTCCCTAACACAAGAGTCCATACTGTGTACGTTAGAGGGTTTTTTAATTTAACTTTAGGTTCAACAATGATCCCTGACTTAGTTTTCTGATGAATAGTTAAGTGATGTGATTTACTAGATAAACCTTTTGAATGGACACACAAATTGCTTGGGATCCTGATACACACATCCCAAAGTAATAAACATCGTCATCATCATCATCGGCACTACAACCGGGAGCCGGTCTTGGCCTTATTTAACAAATCTCTCCACCGGTCCCGATTTCGATCCGATGTCATCCAGTTTAGCACTCTCAGGCTCTGGGCGTCCTGGTCTACGCCATCCCTCCATCGCAGACGAGGTCTGTCGCGCTGTCTCCTTCCATACATCCTGCCACAAAGGGCTTTCCGGGCAGGCTTCTCTTCGCTCATTCGAGCTAGGTGTCCCGCCCACCGGAGTCTTCCGAGCTTGATTTTTCTTACAACATTAGTCTCAAGGTAGATCGCGTACAACTCATGGTTGTAGCGTCTCCGGAATCGTCCTCCCTCACATACGGGGCCAACAATTCTCCTTAAGACCTGCCTCTCGAACGCGGCTAAGAGTTCAGATTGCCTTTTATTGAGAACCCAGGTCTCGGATCCATACATGAGTACTGGTAAGACCATGGTCTTCTACAGTAGTAGCTTGGATATTCTGGATAAATTTCGGGATTTAAAGAGCCTTTATAAACCATAGTAGGCTTTGTTGGATTTGATCAGCCGTCCGCGTATTTCTTCTTCCATATTGTTATCGGCTGATACTATTGACCCAAGGTAGTTAAAGGATTGCACTACTTCAAATTCGTGCTCCACTACCCTGATAGTTTGACCAACGTTAGGTCTTCTCTTCGCAGAAGTTTCCACCATGTACTTAGTTTTTCCCTCATTAATGTGCAGTCCCAGTTTTTGTGCCGCCTGCTCGATCTGGGTGAAGGATTCCTGTACCGCCGATTCGGTTCTACCGATGATGTCGATGTCATCTGCGTAGGCAAGTATCTGGCTGGACTTGGTGACAATAGTCCCTCTTGTTGTAACGCCAGAGTCACGGATTGCTTTCTCTAACGCCAGGTTGAAGAGGAGGCAGGCCAGATCGTCCCCTTGTCGGAGTCCATTAAAGATGTTTATTGGTTTGGACAGCAATCCTGCTACTTTTACTTAACTAGTTACGTTGGTCATGGTCAACCTACAAAGTCGTATCAATTTGTTTGAAATGCCGAATTCTCTCATGGCATTATATAGTTCTACCCTAGCTATGCTGTCGTAGGCGGCCTTAAAGTCTATAAACAGATGATATAATGGAATCTTAAATTCCAGACATTTTTCCATCGCCTGCCTAAGGGTGAATATCTGAGCAATCGCTGATTTGCCTGGGATGAAGCCACACTGATATTGACCAATGATGGCTTTAGCGTATGGGGATATCCGGTCTTGTAGGATAGTGGAGAGTATCTTATAGGCGGTACTTACCAATGTTATATAACCCTATAGTTGCTGCACAGTGTGATATCTCCTTTCTTATGTATGGAGCAAATTATTCCACGACGCCAATCTTGCGACATCTCCTCTTGCTCCCATACGTGCACCACGATCTCGTGAATTGCGTGATGTAACGCAGTCCCTCCTTGTTTGATCAGCTCAGCTGGTATGCCATCAGCTCCAGGGGCTTTATTTGATTGTAGCTGTCTAATGGCTTTTAATGTTTCCTCAATGCTTGGTGGCGGCAGCATTTGGTCTTGGTCTTGCATTGGTGGAGCCTCCAATTCTTCTGTGAGCTGACAATTCATTGAAGTGCACTTCCCATCGCTCCAGAATGCCTTCAGCATCGGTGATCAGATTAACCTCTTTATCCTTGCAGTAAGTGCAGCGTGGTGTGTACCGCGTCATACTGCGGATTATTTGGTAGAACTTCCGCGCCTGGTGCGGACCTCGCTCTCTACTTTTCTCTATTTCACAGACAAGGTTTTTTCCCAGGCACTTTTCTTTTGTCTGTGAAGTCTTTTTTCGGATCTTCTGAGCTCTTTGTATTTCTCCTCGGGCACCCGCGTCCTATGAGACTGCTGCATTGCCCAGTATGCAGCATTCTTACGTTCAGTCGCTAGTTTGCACTCATCATCAAACCAGTCGCTCCAATCTCTACGACGACTGCCTAAGATGGAGATGGCAGTACTAATGACAGTATTCTTAATGCGTGTCCATTTCTCTTCTACGGCCGGCATTCTGGCCCCAGGACTTACTCTCCCTCCGTCGAGCTCTTCGAGGGCGAGTCTTAACGCATGACCAAAGGTGTTGCTGGTATTCTCATTTCGTAAGGCAGCCGTGTTGATTCGAACCTGATCCGCGGATGCAATACGTCTCCGTAAGGCAATCCGCGCTCGGAAAACTGTACCAAGAAGATAGTGATCCGAGTCGACGTTGGCACCTCGGCAGGTTTGTACCGTCATCAGGCTCGAAGGGTGGCGGCGATCTATCAGCACGTGGTCAATTTGGTTGCGAGTAGCTCCATCAGGTGATACCCAGGTGGCTTTGTGGATATCTTTACGCGGAAACCTGGTACTCGCAACGACCAAGTTTTTCGATGCTGCCAATTCGATGACTCGTGGTCCATTGTCATTAGTGTTCTCATGCAAACTATGGGAACCTGCGTAGTGCCTGAAAACCGACTCCCTACCTATTTTCGCATACATCGTATCTTCGGCAGGCATTGAGGGCCCGTTCGACGTTCTCATAGTATTCTTCTTTTCGTCGTCAGGGGACTCCTCTGTAGGTCCGTGAACGTTTATGAGACTTATGTTCTTAAACTTGCCTCGCACACGAAGAGTGCATAGCCTTTCATTTATTGCATTAAAGCCGATGATAGCAGGCTTCAGTTTTTGGCTGACTAGAAAGCCTACACCAAGCACATGATGTTTTGCATGACAGCTGTAATAAATGTCATACTCGTTTCTTTGAATAACACCACTCCCCGTCCATATTATTTCTTGTAATGATGTTATGTCAGCCTTATATTCGGACAGGGCATCGGCTAGCTGTTGTGCAGCTCGAGCTCTGTATAGTGAGCGTATGTTGCATGAAAAAATCCTTAAATCATTTAGCCATTTACGTTTCCGTGATCGTCGTCGTGTAACCGGTCCATATCCGAGGCTTGTTAAATTTGCCATAATAACTCATTTTTACGGGCCTGGTTATTAGCCTTGCGCCAACCTTTCTCAGGATGTCGCTGCATGCATTGGTTCACTACTTGGCGGGTGTCAAAGTAGCTATCCAGGAGTGTCACGTGGAGACTGCATGTCAACTTGGATTGAAGAGGGACAAGGATCGTTGTGGCCTTCGCCGGGTTGAAGGCAATCAGAGACTTTGCCCTGTATGTTCGCAAACCATCCCCCCAAAGTAATAAACAAGTACCGATCAATCCGTAACCTCATGTACATCATCATCATCGGCACTACAACCGGTCTTAGCCTTATTTAGCAAGTCTCGAGGCTTGTTAAATTTTCCATAATAATTTATTTTTACGGGCAAGGTTATTAGCCTTGCGCCATAATGTATATGTAATATCTGTTGGAAATATGAGAAGTAAGGTCTCTCTCATTCTACGAAAGGAGAACGATATGAATTCTAAAAAGCAGGTGTACGGAGACAACAAAACGTGCCTTCAATCGTCTCCCAACAGTTGTCCGCAAAACATCATAACATCACATTGCAATTACGCCATGCCCTGTTCATTTTTTATTTGGATTTTTGTCAAGTGGGATTTTGGATTTTTGTCAAGTGGGAGATGCAGATACCAATCAGAAAGTCTACGAGGAATGCCACACTTCATTTTTTTTATTGGCCTGTAGGAACCCGGAGGTTCATGACCTCGCCGACTCGACCCCGCCATCGTTCCCTGTCCTGAGCACTCTCCTTCCACGCTTGACCATCTAATCCGATCTCCTCAAGTTCAAACCTAACATTGTCCTCCCATCTCCGTCGCGGCCGTCCTACCGGTGTCTTTCCCGTTGGTCTACCGCCAAGAATTCTACGTCCGGCCCATCTTAATCTTCGCGACCGGATTACTCTTGTGGGGCATGTTTGTTATGCGCCGACAAGGGCGCTGGGTTCACTGAACTGCCCACTCATCTTCAATAGTTCCGCCGAACACTGAACACAGAAAATCAATCACCAAGCCACAGGTCGCACAAGTGAAAGTAAAACACACTATGTGAGGAGTAAATGGTTTTTTTATTTCAATCTTATTTTAACAACAATTTGAAGTTACAGAATTGGTTAGTAGCAATAGTTATGTTGATTTGAAGTTAAATTTAACAGATGTACACCATCAGCGTCTAATTTCAGAAAAACAAGGTTCGTGATATGCGGGAAATGAAACTTGACTCCGGTAAGGGTGTTTAACTTTACGACTCTCTAGGGTGTGCACTCCGAGCACACCCTACAAGGGATGATGGACGGCTCTACCGATCAGTCCTGTGATTGGAATACGACTCAGCGTTGCTCTGCTCGATGCAGAGCCACTTCGCAACTGGGGTGTTTCCTCGAGAGAGAAAGTGTTTCTCTCGTGGTGAAAACGAGGGAGAAGGATTTCGCTGGTGAGGTCCTGTGGTGGTGTGTGTGTAGTTGATCGTGAAGATCACGCTGCCTATCCATGCGGTGAAACAAAGGATAAACGAGATGCACGAGGTCATGAGAAACGAAGCTGACAAAAAAGGGAAGATGAACAAAAGGCATTATGAGATGTGCATTGCAGCTGAATAAATAAACCGCTTGTCATCCGGGAAATGGTGCTAAATGGAAAGATGGGACGAAGGCATCATAAAAGTCTTGGGTTGATAATGCCCTTGCGTAAATAGACACATAGCCATTAGAAAAAGGTACTAATGGTTTGGGATACTTATACAATGAAAATTGTATATCGTATCTTGAGTCGGTGGACGAAACGAATCCCTTGTCTGCATTTGTATATGCAGGGTAATTCTTTTGTGGCAAAGCACGAAATTGGTGATTGGCTGATTAGTAGGAAAACAAATTATGGCTTGGATATTATGCATGTTTACACGCGAAGGAATTCGGTTTATGGCACATGACGCTAGATGCGGTATTTGCTTTTGTCCCTTGGACAAAGGGTCTAATAGATATGTGCATGCGGGAAGATTAGGGTGCACATGAGGGATAAATATGCTTGGCAAACAATGGTGCCGGAATAGTTTTCCTACTTATGATACATGTATGCAGACGAATTATTTTCCAGCGAATTCTACTGGTGCATTGGATGTATAAACAGATTCTTTCAGGTAGTTTCATGAAATGCGTTGAAAGCATTAATGTCCTTGAGAAAGAAAATGTTTTCAGGTGCCAATGCTATTGCATTGGCGGGAAACAATGGAAGTTGGGTTGTAGTTATGGGGGTTCTTCGGGTTAGTAGGCAGTGGAGTTTGGCGAAACCGCCACACTCTTGTAGCGTCTCTAACAGATACACACACGGTACACAAGCAACTATGGAAGAACACCGAACGAAAATCGAATAAGAAAATACATCAGAGCCGTATACCATAGCGATAATATAACAATTGACATCAGTGGAATATACTTGAGTTTAAAAATCGAATTCTAAACACGGTCAGCAGCTTTGGTTCAATTTTTGGTGATTCTAACTGTCATAGCGTCAGTTCGAATCACACGTTCTTCACTATCATTCCAAACGCTATACTCTCACTATTGTAGGTTTGTGGTATAGCTCTTCCAATTCGTGGTTGTGGAGTTTCCTCCATTGTCCTGCCCTCTCGTCATATTTACCGGCAAAGATACCCCTCAAAACTTTATTCTCGAATACGCGGAATTTGTTTTCTTCCCGTTTTGTGAGAGCCCATGTTTCGCATCCGTATAGAACAATCGGCATGATTATGGTTCTATAGACACGGAGCTTTATGTTACGTGATAGCAGTTTGGATTTCAGCAGTTTACTGACTGCGTGGCAACTAGCGTTGCCGGAATGCAGTCTTTTGTTGATTTCCTTCGACATTTCGTTACTGGCCGTCACTATCGTTCCCAGATATTTAAATT
Organism: Microdon myrmicae; assembly: GCA_963931805.1. Classification (NCBI taxonomy): domain Eukaryota; kingdom Metazoa; phylum Arthropoda; class Insecta; order Diptera; family Syrphidae; genus Microdon; species Microdon myrmicae. The sequence continues at coordinate 45,043,213 of OZ007500.1, forward strand.
CTTTAACTTTTTAAAATATCTTGCCTCTGACGTTTATATGTGTTCCCTGAGTACCACCTGCTCTCGCCGTAATCAAATATTTTGTTTTGTCTTCATTTATTTCTAGACCCACCTCTGCTGCTGCTTGCATGATGATTTCACAATTTTTACTTACAGTTTCGAGATTATCGCCCAGAACGGCGATGTCATCCGCATATGCGAGCACTTGTTTCACCCCGTTCAGGGATGATCCGGTCATGTTGTCGCCTTGTACCTATCTGACGACATACTCGAACACAAGGTTAAAAAGACACGGTGATAGACCACCTCTCTGTTTTAGTCCGTCCCGGATTTCAAATGGTTATGGGGGGTGGTTATCTTTTTTTTTCACACTAACGCGCGCACAAAAGGGGATTTCGAAGTACCCGTAAATGTCAGAGCACAGTGCGAGCGGATGGAGAGGAAGTGGATAAGGAAAGGAGGTGTCGATGTATATTGGTCTTGAATATCTGGACATCACAACGGCCAGGAAACACATGATCAGACAGAACATTCCACATTCATGTGGTTCGGCTAAAGAATGACTCTCTATGTTTATTTGTGCGCCTGTAGTCCACCTTCAACGTGAACGGATGCGCATTCACAGATTGACGGGTATCGCGGGAAAATGTCTGATGGGGCGGAACACATTCGGCAAGTTCAGTTGAGCAACGACCGTGGTAATACCTATAGAAAAGAGATAGGTATGCTACGTTGCCCCTGTGTTCTAAGGGCGGAATTGATCGACTTACGGCTGGGTCCCCAATAAGTTTCACTGCTCGTTTTTGCATTCTGTCTATTCTAATTCGCCCTTTGTTTTCGTTCATGCAAATTTGAATGAGGGTGGCATATTTTTTCGGGATTCCCAGCTCAGCTACAACATGGTACAGTCTTTGCTTTGCGACTGAGTAGTAGGCTTTTTTGAAGTCAACGAACAGTTGGTGAACCGTCTCTCCGTATTCCCATTTCTTTTCCAGCAGTTGCCTTATTGTGAACATTTGGTCGCTTGTTGACCGGTTCCTACGGAATCCGCATTGGTAGTCTCCCAGTATTTCTTCTGCGTACGGTGTGATTCTCGCCAGAATGACATTTGTTAATATTGTGACGCATATGACAATCAGTACTAGAATATTCTAGAAAGTCCAAAACAAAGTACTAGAATATTCTAGAAAGTACTGGAAAACTGGAGACTATGAACAGTAGAAAATTCGAGGCTATGGAACGGACGGAAACGAAACGCCGAATAAGAATGAGGAAAGGGTATAAATACGTCACACGCAGATCAAGTAAAAAGTGAGAAGTAAGAAGTAAGCAGTAAAAGACGCGATAAGTAAGGAAGCGATGAGTCAAGAAATCGTCAAGTGTACGGTAAAAGTGACGGTTGTTATTAACGGACAAATAAAATGTTACATTAATTCAAAATCGATTTAACGGCTCTTATTTATTAAAAATAATTAATCCAACGAACTCTAAGCTCGCAACTATATTTTGTATGCGGTTGGGAGCAATGATATTCCTCTGTAGTCTTCGCAGTCAGATATGTCGCGTTTTCTGAAAATGGGGACTACTATTGAGGTTTTCATTCTTTCGGAGTGACTTCCTTATCCCATATTGTTTGGATGAGCTGGTGGATCTTTCGAGCGGTTGCCTCTCCCCCATGCTTCACAAGCTCTGTCGGTATGTTGTCGACTCCGGGAGCTTTGTTGTTTTTCAATCGATTTATTGCGTCTACAACTTCGTTGAAAGAGGGCTCTGGGATCTGAGGCTCGGCGGTATGTATGTCTGGTGCGTTTATTTGTGGTTGATGCGTGCGCACATTGAGCAGGTTTTCGAAGCACTGCTTCCATCTTGTCACGATATTGTTTGTTTCTGTCACCAGACAGCCGTTTGTGTCTCGAATTATTTTGGCTCAGCGGAAATCTCAAGGTCATATTGGTTAGCAACAACCATGTCTGACTAATCGACGCGGTTGCATAATCGGGCAACGGCTGGGGAAATTCCAAATTCTTCGAGTTTGGCTCTCACGATAATATTTCCCTAGCCAATGTAGCGTCACTTCGATTTCCCCCAGACATTCTTTCCACTTGGGATCAATGATCTCTTTTTGCAGTTGAATTGCGCAAACCATTATCCTCTCCATCCCATTTTCATCTTCGCATAGTTCAATGCACTCTGAGATCACCACAGTCACCGAATTAGGTCAGTGGGTCATCCTCAGAGGCTGCATTGGTACACACACACCAAAGTCAGATCAACCCAGGGTTATTGTGTTTTTCCTTTTGATTTCTTCATCCTTTCTATGCCCATCGACCGTTGAACGAATACACGGGTATTTATTCACCTCGATGGGCGTAGAGAATTGGAAAATGCACAGGAGAGCGCGATTACCATTGGCTGATCGTCGTGCAAAATCAAATTTTCATCCCTATTTCGCATCAGTCGTTTTACAATCACCACCGCGGGCAGCCACGCCGCAATTTTCGAATATCATTCATTGGCAAGTACACAGCGTCGAGCGTAAAGAGTGGAGTAATTTCCGTGAGCGGGTAAGGTCTAGTGACCAGTGAAGCAAACTGAGGAGTCAATTAAAGTCTCTGCGCGAGTGCGAACGAGTCGTCCTTGTTGAGTAATTCTTAATTACTCATAAATACTCTGTGAAACGAGTATCAAATAGAAACTATTTATAAGTCAAATCTTCTGTTAAAAGTGAAAACCATAAAAATAAACTTATATCAATCAATATCCTGTGCGTTTTTATTTATTCGTCATTCTTCTCAGGTGAACAATTTACGACGGAACAATCGGTGAGAGAGTGGGAAGGAACTGAACCGCGTGCCCCTGTTTGGCATACAAACTTCCAACCCGCACAGATCACTCTGAGGCGTTTACGTCGTTCGATCTTCGCCCTGCACTCATCGTCAAATCAAGGTTTGGACTTAATCGTTTTCTTAAATCCTAATACCTTTTGGGCTGTTTGTTTGATTGTGTCTCTGAACGATGTCCATTTAGTGTCGACACTATTAGCTTCCTCTTCCTCACTACTCCCTATCTCTAGAATGCTAAGTCTATTCGTTAATTCGTGTTGATATTCAGTACTTTTGCGCAGGTCTTTTAGTTTATCAATGTCGAACTTTTGCTCGTCTCCCGTGACTGACCATGTGGGATTGCTGCGAGGCGACTTCTAATTTTGCCCATCACTAGAAGGTGATCGGAGTCGCAATCTGCTCCTCTATATGATCTTACGTCAAGGATATTCGAGTGGTGTCTTTTGTCTATGAGGAAGTGGTTTATTTGGTTACGTGTTACGGCGTAGGGTGATATCCATGTGGCTTTATGAATTTGCTTGTACTTGAACTTCGTGCTTTTCACTAACAGATCTTTTGACGCTGCGAACGTGATAATTCGAATTCCATTATCATTTGAAACGTCGTGTAGACTTTCTTTACTTATAGTTGGTTGGAAGATATCTTCCTTTCCAATTTTCGCATTGAGGTTCCCGAGGAGGATTTTAACATTGAATGATGAGATCCCGTCAAATACTTCCTCTAGGGTCTCGTAGAACGTGTCCTTCGTTTCTTCGTCGGTAGATTCTGTTGGGGCGTGTACGTTTATAAATACATAATTGTACCATGGGCCCTGTATTTTTAGCACCGACATTCGGTCATTAATAAATTTCATATCTTTTACATGGGGCGTAATCTTCTTGCTTATGATGAAGCCGGTTCCGAGGTTATGTGTATCGGTACCTCCACACACCAGTGTAAATCCTTTGGTTTCGATTACTTGATGTGGGAGTCGGACTTCCTGAAGCGCGACGATGTCTATTTAATATTGTTTCGCGTTTTCTACGACTGTCTGTATCGCGCTTGGTATATATAACGTTCGAACATTCCACGTGCCGACGCGTATCCCGCTTTTTCTGTTTTTCCCTACGTCTTCTTTTTGCCGAGTCGGTGTTTTCTTGATGATTTTTTCCCTTATGGTAGTGTCGGCTCATCACACCAACGCCTACCGGGTTTTTCGTGAGATTATTTTTTGTGTATTGATCATTCATTTCATGGGATCACTCTGGGGTTTCAAATAGTCCGCCATATCAGAGCCCCTCTTTGATATGGTAAGGTCTGCTTACTGCTCTGATTCGACCCGGTGTCAGAGAGGCGCGTTATAATACAGCCGGTATACCCCTGGCTGCAAACCATCCAGTGGGCACGGTGACGCGTAACGCCCTGGATTAGGGGCGGTAGATCTTTGTGTGTTACTCCTCGCAAGCCTGTCTGGCATGCGTGGCCCTACTGGAAGCGTATGCTTCCGTCAGCATAGCCTGAGTAGTAGTTTAAGCCCCCGCACCACGTCAAGGTTTCTACCAAGAGGGAGAATGCCACACTAGTCAAGTTAATTATCCTGTCATGTGTGAGAAAGTTGGAGATGACTTAAATGAATTTTGTGAAGCTATGAAGGAACTAAAGGAGATACGAAAAGAAATTGGGAACGACTTATAAGTGATAATGCTACCTACCATCCAATCTGCTAGAATCAGATGATATATTCAGAACCCATTGGAAACGAGGGATGAGTTACAAAAGCCGGAAGCGCTGTAGAAGAAGCCAAAGCCGCATGTCAAGGCAAGAAAGGGCGCATCGGACAAGAAATTAAAATAATCGACATAATACAAACGAGATCAATTTTCATCAATACCTTCTTTTCTTATCATATCCTATTTCCCTTTCCGCTCACACCATGCTCTACAAATCACAAGTCAAAGGTAATCAAAAATCTCCTTTTGTGCGCGCAGTAGTTTTGATGTTGGAAAATCTGTAAAGCAGATCATTACAGAGAGTAATGGGCAAAGAAGTCAAACTGAATATCATCGCTATGGTAGAATTAGACAACGCAAGAAATTTCCGACCAAAATATCCAAAAAACAGTAAAGAATCTGCAAAACAAACCAAACAGAAAGACAACAAATCAAAGGATAACGCATAACTAGTGACAATAAACTAATCCTTATTAAATATAGGCAGATATTGGGGCTTGATAGCAGATGTACATCACAGATGAGCGCGGACAAATACCCATTCATAGATACGACAAAAATATAAAAATCTCTGAATTTAGGCACATCAATTACCTCTACTAAGCGGATTTGGAAAGGAGCACTTATTCGTGATAAATCGAAGACGCAAGAACATAGTAGATCTTAACACGTTGAAAGTCACGTTAATTTTGCATGCCTTTCCCATTTGGACAACAGGTATTTCTCAGTTTGTGTACCAGACTTTAGTGAAATATTATTTACAAGAGACAAACAAATTTGTGTAATCATTCGTAACGTATTTACTTAGATAGTAATCCCCATGGCATTCAACGTTTTAATGAAGTACGCGTGTTTGTTTTAGATTTAAACAGAAACTTGTATCTACATCGCAAATTATGGAGAAACGAGGTGATATTTCAGGCCGCACTATTGCTAGATAAACAGATAAACATTATATTAGGCGCTTTAAGAATAGGCAATTTATTTTATCTGAATTTTAAAGCCACTATAGGCTAGATAAACAAATAAACATTATATCAAGCGCTTTAAGAGTAAGCAATTTATTTCATGTGAAACGAGACACTGAATCCATGAAAACCATAGATGATGAATCAAGCAAGAAAACTGCCAGATGGTACAATATAATGCGTAATTAAAACGGCCATGATTTGAAACGAATGATGAATAATAATGTCGTATATAGATTAGACATCCCCCGCTTGGTAGAAACCTTGACGTAGTGCGGGGGCTTAAACTACAATGAATCACTCAGGCTATGCTGACGGAAGCATATGCTTCCAGTAGGGCCACCCATCTCAGACAGGCTTGCGAGGAGTAACACACAAAGATCTACCGCCCTTAATCCAGGGTGTTACGCGTCACCGTGCCCATTGGATGGTTTGCAGCCAGGGGTATACCGGCTGTATTATAACGGCGCCTCTCTGACACCGGGTCGAATCAGAGCAGTAAGCAGACCATACCATATGAAAACGGGGCTCTGATGTGGCGGACTATTTGAAACCCCAAGACTCGTGGGATCAAAAATGAATAACCAATATACAAAAAACAATCCCACAAAAAACCCGGTAGGCGTAGTTGTGATGAGCCTTTGGCGGATTTATACGTTGTTCAAGTGTTCCGCCGAACACTGCTTGCCGCATAGAAAACATACACCAGAGCGAACGCGGTTAAAAAAGAAACATCAAGAAAATTGTTTTGAACTTTATTTTATTGTTGTCGTTTATTATAAGTTTCGTGGTTTACTTATGCAATAAATGACGCGTAATTCGTCGTAACTGAAGGTTCTTATTTTAACTACGAAAACACACACAAAACTTCCGACACACTCGCAACGTAGTCCTACTCACTTCCTTCGGCTCGCGTATCTTCGTCTCTGCCCTTATCGCTCCTCGCTTATGAAATCTCGTCTCGCCGACGATCAAAATTAGACTCTTCGTCGCGGTGACAATCAAAATGGCACTGTCTATCTCAATTCAAAAAATAGACCTGATACGGATCGTATCTATATCCGCACCGACAACTTTTCCCATTAGATCTGCTAACAGAATTTCCGAATCTCTGTTAGCAGCATGTTATTTAATCCCAGGGGTAATTTGGATGCCTCAAAGGGATCAACACATACATCATCATCGCCATCGGTGGTGGTGATAGCATTTCATCTCAATGGGCTTCTGTTTTCGCAGCACATCTGGCGCGCAGAACTGAGATGATTGTTCGGACGTACAGTCCATGGGTTGTTTGCCTTTTGTAAACATACACCGAAATCCATTAGATCCTTCTAATGGGTGTGAAATACAACAAAGGAACCGTGGGATAGGAGTAGTTCCCTTGTAGGTTTTAAACCCCATACATTTTTCGAATTATCTCGTTGAGAGAATTACGGTTGCCGTTTCTTTTGTTTGCCGATGGATTTGGTGGTCTTTGTGGCAGACCACCCGCACGTGCATCCGTTGGTCGGCTAATTTGCTGGCGATAACAAATCCTTGTAACATCGTGTAGATGTTCAGGATTTTCGATTGTGCAGTGCTGGAGTGCGACGCATTTCGGTCTTTGAGGATCGGATGCATGCATGTTTTTACCTTTGTTTCAGGTATGCTGCAATCGACTTGTTGAGCTTGATATTGAAAGCTTTGGGACGTTCAGTTCCTTGCTTTTCAGTGTCGGGCTCACCGTTGGCTAAATGTTTCAGGGCCCTAGCGGACTTAGTGGCACGCGTCTGTGGGCGCGTATAACGTTTTCAGGGTAGGTATTTCCTTGAAGGGTAGGAACCTTAGCTGGGTGGAATTGTGCGTTCGTAGAACGCTACAAGCCGACACTACCATAAGGGAAAAAAATCATCAGGAAAACACTGACTCGGTAAAAAGAAGACGTAGGGGAAAACGGAAAAAGCGGGATATATGCGTCGGCACGTGGAATGTTCGAACGTTATATACAGACGGTCGTAGAAAACGCGAAACAATATAAAATGGACATCGTCACGCTTCAGGAAGTTCGACTCCCACATCTAGTAATCGAAACCAACGGGCTTACACTGGTGTGTGGAGGTACCGATACACATAACCTCGGAACTGGCTTCATCATAAGGAAGAAGATTACGCCCCATGTAAAAGATATGAAATTTATTAATGACCGAATGTCGGTGCTAAAAATACAGGGCCCATGGTACAATTATGTATTTATAAACGTACACGCCCCAACAGAATCTACCGACGAAGAAATGAAGGACACATTCTACGAGACCCTAGAGGAAGTATTTGATGGGATTTCATCATTCAATGTTAAAATCCTCCTCGGCGACCTCAATGCGAAAATTGGAAAGGAAGATATCTTCCAACCAACAATAGGTAAAGAAAGCCTACATGATGTTTCAAATGATAATTGTATTCGAATTATCACGTTCGCAGCGTCCAAAGATCTGGTAGTGAAAAGCACGATGTTCAAGCACAAGCAAATCCATAAAGCCACATGGATATCACCCTACGCCGTAACGCGTAACAAAATAGACCACTTCCTCATAGACAAAAGACACCACTCGAATAACCTTGACGTAAGATCATACAGAGGAGCAGATTGCGACTCCGATCATCTACTAGTGATGGGCAAAATTAGAAGTCGGCTCGCACCAAACCCACATGGGCAGTCACGGGAGAAGATCAAAAAGTTCGACATTGATAAACTAAAAGACCTACGTAAAAGGGCGGAATATCAAGACGAACTAACGAATAGAATAGCATCCTAGAGAATGACAGTAGTGAGGAAGAGGAAGCCAATAGTGTGGACACTAAATGGGCATCGATCAGAGACACAATCAAACAAACAGCCCAAGAGATATTAGGATTTAAGAAAACCTTGGTTTGACGATGAGTGCAGGGCAAAGATCGAAGAACGTAAACGCCTCAGAATGATCCACTTAGAAACATATGATGAAGTCAACGCAGTAAGATACGCGACAATTCGGAAAGAAACAACTAGACTTTTCAAACGCAAAAAACGCGAATGGGAGAAGACTCGGATCGAAAAAATCGTAGAAAATGCCAGAGCAAAAAGCAGCAGAGGTATGTATGCCGGCATAAATTCAATTAGAAATGGCTACCGAGGGAGAGCCAAAATAATCCGGGACACAAACGGCTGTCTGGTGACAGAAACAAACAATATCGTGACAAGATGGAAGCTGTACTTTGAAAATCTGCTCAATGTGCGCACCCATCAACCACAACTAAACGCACCAGACGTACTTACAGCCGAGCCCCAGAGCCCTCTTTCGACAAAGTTGTAGACGCGATAAATCGACTGAAAAACAACAAGGCTCCCGGAGTCGATTGCATACCGGCAGAGCTTGTGAAGCATGGGGGGGGGGGGGGGGGGGGGGGGGGCGGTCGAAACATCCACCAACTGGTTAAAATAATATGGGACAAGGACGTCATTCCGGAAGAATGGAAAACTTCAATAGTCATCCCCATTTTCAAAAAAGGCGACGGATCTGACTGCGAAAATTCCAGAGGAACATCATTGTTCCAAATCACATACAAAATATTAACAAATGTCATACTGGCAAGAATCACACCGTACGCAGAAGAAATATTGGGAGACTACCAATGCCGATTCCGTCGGAACCGGTCAACAAGCGACCAGATGTTCACAATAAGGCAACTGCTGGAAAAGAAGTGGGAATACGGAGAGACGGTTCACCAACTGTTCGTTGACTTCAAAAAAGCCTACGACTCAGTCGCAAAGCAAAGACTCTACCATATTGTGGTTGAGCTGGGGATCCCGAAAAAATATGCCACCCTCATTCAAATTTGCATGAACGAAAACAAAGGGCGAGTTAGAATAGAAAACCACCTCCCAGAACCATTTGAAATCCGGGACGGACTAAAGCAGGGAGATGGCCTCTCACCGGGCCGTTTTAGCCTTGTCCTCGAGTATGTTATCAGAAAGGTACAAGACGACAACACGGCCGGATCAGCCCTGAACGGGGTCACACAAGTGCTCGCGTATGCGGATGACATCGCCGTTCTGGGCGATAACCTAGAAACTGTTAGTAAAAACTGTGAAATCATCATGCAAGCAGCAGAAGAGGTGGGCCTAGAAATAAACGAAGACAAAACGAAATACATGATTACGACGAGAGCAGGTGGACCTCAGAGAACACATATAAACGTCAGGGGCAAGATATTTGAAAATGTCAAAGAATTTAAATATCTGGGAACAATACTGACGACCAGAAACGAAACGTCAAAGGAAATTAACAAAAGACTACATTCCGGCAACGCTAGTTGGCATGCAGCCAGTAAACTATTGAAATCCAAACTGCTATCACGTAATATAAAGCTCCGTGTCTATAGAACCATAATCATGCCGATTGCTCTATACGGATGCGAAACATGGGCTCTCACAAAACAGGAAAAGAAAAAAATCCGTGTATTCGAGAATAAAGTTTTAAGGGGTATATTTGGCGGTAAATATGACGACGAGTCAGGACAATGGAGGAAACTCCACAACCATGAATTGGAAGAGCTATACCGCAAACCTACAATAGTGAGAGTAATCAAGTCGCGAAGATTAAGATGGGCCGGACACGTAGCGCGAATGGGCGATGATAGGACCGTGCGTAGAATTATTGACGGTAAACTAACGGGGAACAGAACGACAGGGCGGCCGCGACGGAGATGGGAGGACAATGTTAGGTTGGATCTCGAGGAGATCGGATCGGATGGTCGAACGTGGAAGGAGAGTGCACAGGACAGGGAACAATGGCGGAACCAAGTCGGTGAGGTCATGAACTTCCGGGTTCCTACAGGCCAATAAATAAATAAATAAATAGATTAGACATTATGGCGCAAGGCTAATAACCTTGCCCGTAAAAATAAATTATTATGGAAAATTTAACAAGCGGTTGTAGTGCCGATGATGATGATGATGATAGATTAGACATTAATCCAGGACAGAAAATGTCTAAATGTAAAGTGTTCATTCAAGAAAAACAAAAACAAAAAAGATCATGGTAATAAGCGGTGAAGCGGCTCAAATCGCCTGGTGAGCAGGGCCAGCTTGTCGTAAAAGGCGAGTAAGGGGCGAGTGGTTGGTAAGGGCCCAATGCGCTGCCGCCCGGTGAAATACTACCCCATTAAGGTAGGTTCCGTGAAATGGTCGAAAAAAATTCTCGGCTATCGATCGGAGTTTGGTTGATGTACCGGTCCGACAAAAAGTTGTTATATGTGGTAAGTCGATCCCAAGATGAGATACTGCGCCGGCAAACTATACATACCGCAATTTGGTCGGAAGAAATCTTTATCTATATTCCGCGGGTTTGACTAATGGCCCTAGATAAGACAACCTGAGATAAAAAAACTCCGGAGTTCCTCTTTGGGATCGTCGGGGGATCATACTATCCCAGGGACATATCATGTAAATACTTTAAAAAGAAACCGAGCTGTAAATAACTTGTCGCTGCCAGTTATGTTTTTTTTTAATTGCACTTAAGTGAAATAAAAAAACATTTTTCAAATAAAAATTTATATATTTTTTTAAATTTTCATGAGAGTAAAAGCCGTCTGCTCTTCGGAGAGTCGTTTCTTAAACTAAATTTATTTTAACATCAAATCTTATACCTAGGCTTATCTTTCTACATTGCAATACAGGTAGTCCCCGACTTACGACCGTTCGACTTACGACTATTCGCACTTACGACCATTTTTTTTCCAATTTTTTTCATAGAAAATACTTAAAGAAGTCAAATAAGTAGATGCGGGGAATCCCTAAAATATATGAGAAAAATTAAAAAAAAAAAAACAAAGTAAAAAAATTCGATCTAGAGTAACTTCGGGTAATTGATTTCTAACAATTATTCGTAATTTTTATTACATAGCTTTTGCCGCACTATTCATTATAGCTCTTTAATACATTGCGAATTATATTTCGTTTTCCGAACCCTGCAGCGTAAGTCTATCTGCAGCTATTTCCAACAAAATAAAAAAATCTCTGTAACCCCCCTTATTAAAATTGGCGGATAATGTGATATACCATATCACTTTTCCCGAATAGTTTCCAACCGAATAAAAATACTTGTAAGCCGATAGATTATGAATTCATTTATTAATTTAACAAAAGTAGGAACATTAGCCACTACATAGTACATAAGAAAAACAAGAGAAAACTTAAATTAGAATTAAAATTAAATTAACAACTCCAATATTTAGCAGAAAAATAGTACTTTCTCTACGTTCTATTTAAAGCGATATACATGACTCACATACAAAAACTACTTGCCGCGTTGGAAGACATTCATTGTGAGCCCAAACTAAATCGCACTGCAAGCATGGTACCCATATCTTTGCCTTATTATCCATTTGGAAAGATGTGTTACAAAAGGCACAGACACTGTCCTTGTTAGGTGGAGTTTCGGCCCAAGGATCTTCGTCTGAGCTCGGTAAATGCAAACGTTCATCTGAATCGCTCGAAGAACTTTCATTTGTTTTCTTTGCCCGTTTGCTTTTTACTACCGTAGGTCTTTTCGGCTTATTCTTGCGTCTTTCAATGTTCTTAATGCTCTCTTCCAAAGATGTTTTGTACGGTGATGTTGTTAGTACAGTTGCAACTGATCTTTTACCTCTGGAGCTGATAACCCGTTTAAGTTTGGGCGGTGGTAAGATATCCCAAGGAGTTACGATCTTTTCCAAAGCTGCCCTGCTAGTACTAGCAACCGGTTCTTCAGCTGCACTACTTGTGCGGGCAACTGGTTCTTCTACTTCTCGTCCTGAAAGAGCAGATTCTTCATCCGGATGATTTTCAAATGTTTGAGCGATAAAATCAACCTCCTGAAACATATTTTTGTCGAATGGATAAATGCCAGTGCATTTGAATCCATTTATTTCGATTTGTGCTGTTTGGACTTTAAGGTAGGCCTTCGAAAAAAGTTCAATAACATCAAACTGTGTTATTTTTCGGCCCTGGTCTCGCATAAATCGCCTAATTTCATCGTTATAATACGTCTTCAGAGGTCTCATAAATGTTCTATCGAGCGGTTGCATTTTGTGAGTACAGTGCGGTGGCAAAGATATAATAATAATACCATTTTTGCGAGCCTTTTCCAGAACCTCAATATTTCGGGTATGACTGTAATGACCGTCTAAAATGAGTAGCGAAGGGTTCCCCTTTGAAGGGTTTGTGAACCGCAAGAAATGGTCAAACCACTTCGTAAATATCGGGATTTGTATCCAACCCGAAATGTGGCAGGCAGAATCCTAGCCAGGAGGAGCATGTTTCATTAAAACCGGAGAATGGTTCTTTCTGGGAAAAATAAAGTACGGCGGAACAAATGAACCGCCTGCGCTCATGCAGCTGACAACCGCCATAAGAGAGCCTCTCTCTGCAGACGTCATACAACCTATTTGCCTTTTTCCTTTCGCTGCTAAAATTTTGGGTTGCCTACTTTGTGCAATGGACACTCTTGTCTTATCTACGTTCCAAATACTAGTTGGGGAAAATTTATGTTTTTCGTACTCCTGCTCGAGTTAGCTATAAAATGTGCTCACATTTTCAGCATTAAAGCCTTTTGCCCTATCGATTGAGGTTCCGGTTGGAGTCCTGATACTAAACTCTGATTTGTGCCTTTTAAGAAATCCATACAACCAATCTTTTCCTGCGCATTCTTTCATTACTGAAAATGGGCAAGCTATGTTGTTTCTTTTTGCCACTTCGAATGCTAGTGATCGAATGAGTTAGACCCCAAAAGCGTGATTCCATTTCTCGGATGTGTCTTACCAGCTCCAATTCCATTTCCAGGCTAAAAACAGGCTTACGCCCCAAAGGCGTGGCTAAAATATCGCTAATAGATTTATCACTGCGAGCGGATCTTTGTAGTGTTGCAAATGGAACTCCAAATGTCTTCGACGCCAAAAGTATACCCATTTCTCCTCCTCGGACTGCTAGAATAGCCTTTCTCATTCCTTCCGCCTCCCATTTACGAATCTCCCCCTTTTTTGGCATGATCTGAAATAAATTATAATAATATTTAGTGATTGATAATTTGGTGGGTAATTTTATATGGTATATCACTTTACCCAATTTCAACTATATCACATTAGCCGCATTTGGCTTTTAAAACACTCAAGATTTTTTTTTAAAAATGCACTTCACTGAATTAAAAACTCACCCAATATACTGTCAGCTCTATTCACACACAAAATGAATTACTTCAGTTTTTAATTTTGCTCCAATTTTTGCTGAAATATAACATAAACCTCACACAAAAAAACTGTCGACTGTACACCTTAAACAATTTCAATGCACTGACATACAACGCAATGAGCGCGAGCGCGCCTAAAACTGCAGCACGTGTTCTTTTCCATTGCCGTCATGTTGACAAGAAAATTCTTGTCGAGAATTGATTATTTCGGAAAATATGATAGTATATCACATTTCCCAACCATATCACAATACCCGAAGTTACTCTACATACATATTTCAGTATAAATAATACATTACATTAGCTAAGTCGGAATTTTCTTTATAGAAAATTCGACTTGCGACTTAATCGACTTACGACTGATGACCAGGAACCTATCTCGGTCGTAAGTCGGGGAATACATGTAAAGTATCTTTCTCACAATGGATATTATATTGCAATTTGCTTAATTACCTTTTTCGTGTTTCCACGAATTCTTGTTAATTACCTTTTAGTTCGTTCTTAATAGATTATATTTCCATCTAGAGAAAATGTGTAATTAGGTATTGTCGTAACATATGTTGCGATAGACATTACATTGCAATTTGCTTATTTTATATTTTAATGTTTCTATTAAATTTTATTATTTGTTACCTGCAATTCTTTTTTTTTTTTAGTTTATTCTTAATTATGTTTCCGTCTAGAGAAAATGTGTAATTAGATTACACATTTCGGTTGATGGGTTTTTTGGTGTCGTCGAAGGATTCTTTGACGTAACATGTGTGTAAAAATATTTATAATATTCGTCAGCCTATTGGCTATATAGAATGTATTGGTAATTTATATGGAGGGTATTGGCAATTTGCGTACAACAAAGTGCAATGTTATGTGTAACACTGGCTCGTTGCGTTCTTGTGATTGGCCTTTTTGGATTAAAGATTTATTTGATGAATCTAGATCTTTTTGCAAATTGTTGCTAGAAGAATCGCAATGTCGGCACTGTCTATCACTGTCGTTGCTCGGTTGAACTTGGTTTTCCTTTCCCTGCTCTCTCCACCGTCGTCTGCTTGAATGTGTTTTGACAATTAAGGAAGAAATTCCGTCTGTGCCTTATTGACATGGCCTCAACACATTAACATTTATTGCTCGCCTGCAGAGGATTTTATCCGAAATTATGTTTGCAGAATAGTTTTATTGAGCACAGCTGTACGAAGCTACTGAAATATGAAGAATGATAAAATGAAAAATTCCAACAAATCGACAAGAATGAAATTCAAGAAGACTTTTAATAAATAAACCAAAAATGTATATTATTTATGTACATAAATTCCATTTTTATGTTAAAACAACTGGCTGCAATTCTATCAAAAGAAAAAGGCGAAATATTTTGATACATAGCTTTATTTTATTTATGAATAACGTCCCAGCTATACAAAACGGATGTATAACAGTTATTATTCCATTGACTAAGCGCAGACAGATTTTTCTAAACTTTAAAATACGCGGCCCTATTATATCACATTCCAAAATTTTCTTCAACATACCATCTAAAGATACAATATTAAAAATCAAATACGAAATTATCATTGAAGGTTGTTAATGTTTAGTCTTTTATGTCCTCGGAATGATAAAAACGTAATCATAAGATAAACACAAGTTTACAAAGCATATACAAATATGTTCCAACATTACGAATTAATATTTTACATTTAAAAACATTAATCTCTTTAGGGCAATGTCTTTCAAATCCACCTGTCATCCACGTCACTTTCAATAAGTGGTTGACTCTCGTCTCCATTTTGTGATTCGCTCGAAGGAATGAGGTGATTGGATTGGTGTGTCTTGGCATAAATGCGGTGGTTTTTGTTCTCGACGAAAATTGATGGAAAGTATTGTCGATAAGAAAGATACGAAATACAAAAACCCATAAGGCCACCAAAAGCTGAATCCTGCCAATGGTGATGATAGTCACAGGTACGACTTATAGCTACTTCAATAGCTAATATTAGAGGAGCAAGAGCTATGCATAATCGCCAACTTCGTCCACGTCCACGATTATTAAATACATGAAGCTTTGAAGCCAGATAAAAGAACATGAATCCAAATCCAGCAAATGCCACTGAAATAATCAAATAGGATTTGTCACAATTTTTTAAGAAATCATTTTTTTAAATACCTACTTGATGCGTGTCCACTTGGAAAGCTCTTTCTACCTTCATTTACCACATAAGGGTCACCAGTGCAGTGGTCGAAGTCACCAACCACTTTACCATCAGGGTAACACCGATAAAAGAAATCCGGTCTTGGTCGACCAACACTTATTTTTAGCATACTCGTCATAAAGCCATTCAACAGGATGGCAAGGGTGAAGGCATAATTTCCCTGAACAAAATCTTTTCTATTGCGAGATAATAAATAATAACCAGTTGTTAATAAAAATGGCGCGACCGTTGTGCCTAGAAGAAGGGCAGCGGGTGATACATAATCCTTAGTAATTGGATTCTTATATAGCCACACCTCCTCTGGGTGTATTTTTCTCTGAAACGCCTTACTTCGCTCCATGGTTCTGGGGAAAGAAAAAAATTATAAAGAATAAATTACTAAATATTTTATATTTGGAGGTTGCATTTTCTCTTTTTTGTGAGAATTAAATCTGACATTAAGTTTATTAAGATTTTTTTTAGAGGAAAGTGGCCCCAAGTTCAATCATTAGAAGAATACCTTGAAATGATACATTCACAGGAATATAACAACAAGTTCTTTGAATTTTGTCAATTGCTGTGAATTGCAACGGAAAACTGTATCTAAAACCTTCCATCTTGTTTTTTATTATATGTACTTTATTTATTGGTCTGTAGGAACCTACCCATTCCATCTTGTTCACTTTTTTTAAATGGGTCACGCGATGGATCAAATAAGCGAGGATAGTAAATAATAGCCGACGTGATCATCTCTAACAACGAAATAATATTCCAATTATTACACAACGTATATGAGACAGTCATCTTTCTGATAACAGAATCTTCTTTTTCTTTTAATTCCATACTCCTTAACGCTGCAATCTGTTATCTGCACATAAGGTCTCAGCGCACAATCTGCCGGTGAGATATCACCCCATCAAATTATGGGATGAAATCATTGGAAAAACCTCTTAACCATTTTTAGATATTGGCCGATGTGGAAGAGATGGAAAATTTGGTTCCAACGCCAGCCGCCAACTGAGCTACAGCTTCTGCAATATGAAGAAATCACTGATCATGTTTCGGTGTTTGGCGGATGGCCCGACCTGAAATTGAGGATAAAGGGCATATAGTTACCCTGTGGGACAATGAATTCCAGAGGTAAAATAGTCCCGTTTTTCGGCTCCTACCTCGCAGAAGTCAAAATTTTGTTTTCGCAAAATGGGGGCCGTTTGAAAAAAGAAATTGTTCACTTTTTCTGTGGCCGTTTGAAAAAAGAAATTGTTCACTTTTTCTGTGGCCGCCACTTTGTGAAAACAAGTTTTTTCGCGGTAGGGGCGATAGCGACATCTTTACTGATTAAGATCCGTTGGATTGTTTTGTGTCAACAGTCAAAAAAAAAATTCACAAAATTGCGGCGTTTGTGGCCATTTAAAAAAAAATGATCACTATTTTTGTGGCCGCCATTTTGTGAAAAAAAATGTTTTGACTTCTCTGGGGTAGGGGCGATAGCGACATCTTTACAGATCCGTTGGATTTTTTGTTTCAGATGACCAGAAAGGTTGGAACCATGTACGCCAGGAAATCCCTTTTTTTGGACCCCCTACTTTACAAGCCGATAACTTTTCGAGTTTTGATTTTTGTTTTAATTTTTTATATATTTTTAAAATATAAATAAACGAGTGATAAAAAAATGGATTGTAAAAATATTCTTTGTTTTTTTTTTTTACAGAGCTTCATAAAAATGCACGAAATTCTATCCTCTAGAATAGAATACCCCCTTAAATTCCACTGCGTATAAAAGCCAAACTGCGCAAGTTAATTCACTTGATTTTTGTTATAACTCATGTATTTTTGGATACTTCCCTTTAATGCTTCAAAACACCATGCGACCCTCTCGACGTATTTTCCTCACTAGCTTGACGATATTTTTTTTTTGCCTTGTCTCGAGGATCTTCATCCGAATAAGCTTCTTTCAGGACATGTTGAAATCGAGACTCGTCGCAATCCTTTAATCTGTATCCTGGTCCACTTCAATCCTTAATTGGTTGGGTTTGATCAACTCCGGCTACGTTTGCGTTTACTCTTTTGTTCCTTGTAAACGTTATTTTTAATTTTTCGCATCGTCACTTCTTTTTTTCCCTTTGTTCGATCTTGTTGTTTTTGATTATTGCTCGCCCATAATCTTCTTTGTTCTCGACCAAACGTTACAGTAGCTTCTCTTCTCTCCAGTGCTTGTGCTATTTATGTTCTCTCGAATTCGCGCCATTATTTCTTGTGTGACAGCGTAACGTAATCGAAACTGAGCTAATCGGTTGTGACACAAGCTAACACCTCGAATGTAGAGGGTGGAGACTTATTTAAGGTCATTATATGAGGCGTTATTATATGAAGCACCCTCATCATCACTAGTTGAATCGTACAACAGCGCATGTTCGATGGGATGCAAAATAGAACAATGAAACTCGCCTAACACCCACTTTAGTCAGGCAGAGAGGGAATTACTGGGTGTTAGGCGAGAACATGGACGCGAGGTCCGTAACAGGAGCACTACTGAGCAAAATTCGTTTATATGGACTTTCCCAACAGCTTTGCGACTCGACGAAGAGCTTCCTCGAAAATCGATCGATCCGAGTTGTTGTGGACGGCTAGTGTTCGGTTCTGCATCCTGTTAATTCCGGGATGCTTCAAGGTTCTATTTTGGCTCCAACCTTGTTTTTTGTTTCACATGAGTCAACGGATAACAAAGTGTTCAGTTTTGTGGATGATAGTACGCTTGTTTCCTCCTTTTCGAGTGATTGATTAGTGCATCAACGTCGCACCAGCTGAGATGTAGCCAAATCGACTCTCTGGATCTGGATCTGGTTAAGGTCCTGCAGTGTAGAAAGGCCAATCTCGTCGACTTCAATGCAACGAAGACACAGTATACAACATTCACAAGGAAAAGTAGATTATCGGTACCACAGCTGGTGATGAATGGCCAGGCCTATTAAATCTAGGGAAAGCATGAAATTGCTCGGCGTGACGGTCTGTGGGAATATATCGTGGCACAAATACGTGTCAAACATCGCCAGGTCCGCCTCTGGAAAACTGAGTTCTCTTTTTAGAACCAAGAAATATTTTACTCCGGCCCAGCTTTTTCTTCTGTATAAATCCCAAATTAGACCCGTGCTCGAATATTGCTCTCATGTTTGGAGCTCTGCTCCTAAACATACCCTGGACCTACTTCAGAGCATACAGAGACGAGCGATCTGCCTGATCGGGGACATGGCGCTGACGCCGGGATTACGGTCGCTATCACATCGAAGGCGCGTAGCTGACCTCTGTATGTTTTACAGATATTATCACGGCTACTGTCCTTCGGAGATTCGTGGTATTGTTCCGCGCAATTCGGTTTAGGCACTCCACAAGACAGTCCGTCGGATCGCACCAATTTGCGGTTCATCTCCCGACGCCGCGAACATCTCCCTCCCCGGACGAGTGTTCCCGGAGCGTTACAACCTGCAACTGTTCAAGAAGAATTGCAACGGTTATTTGGTGGCATTTCGAGCCGCCGTATCGATGCTATAGGTTCGCTTATCTTGAGAGAAGTATATTAAAAAAAAACATGCCATTAACAAATAAAACGCACTAGTATTATTTTAAATAAAGTGCACACACATGATTACACATGGTTTTTAATTTTACGACCGTGTTGGACGCTGACCAAGAAAAGGCTCGCTATATATTGATTTTAAAGCTCGACGGGCTTTATAATTAGGGTCGGTCTAGGGTGAAGTTCAAATTCAGACTCTTGTGCTTCTTCGATCTACACGATCGAAGATGAATTATCAGTTTGTTATTTTTGTTCATGGATCAGTCAGGACACTCACGCAGATGTAAGCTTCGCTGATAAGTCATGATGGTACCTTCTGACATAAAGAATTCCGGAGGTAAACTAGTCTCCGATTGGGATTCCGGGAGGGCTATGTCAGGGGGAACATCATGCAGATATCATGATAAATAACGGAACTTTAAGAGGTTCGTCATCGCATAATCGGACTCGCTCTCAAAGCTTTGCCCGCGCTCGACTGGTGACGGCATTTTGTAACATCAGGGGCATCGGTTTCACCAATACGAATGTAAACGCCGTCCACCAATATTTGCAAACAACGAAACCTGATATCCTTGCCCTAACTGAAACCCAGGTCGATTCGTCAACTGACTTGACATATCTTCGTTGCTCAGGATACGACTTACATTCGAGCTTCCGTTTTAAGGGAGGAGTCTGCGTCTTCGCACGGTCCGATCTGGTTTGCCAGAGGATGGAGGCGTTGGAACCCAATAATATGGACATCATATGGTTGAGGTTAAATTTCTTTGTTGTCTTTACCGCTCGCCGAATGATGATCGACCGGCGACATTTTTCGATCATCTTTCACATACCGTCGACTGGATACAGATCAACCACCCAGCTTCAGAAATTGTTGTCCTTGGCGATTTTAATGTGCACAATTTCGGCTGGTTGTTACATTCTAACAGAACCGACGAGGCTGGGAGGCTGGGAGGCTGGCGGAGATGTTTGCTGTAAGCCACTACTTGACTCAACTCGTGGAGGAGCCAACGCGAGTGCCGGATGCCCGAGGCTATTGTGCGAACGCCCTGGATCTGTTTTAGACATCCGAACGCAGTATTTTTACTGTAGAGGTTTCTGCGCCACTGAGAAACTCAGATCACTGCTTGGTATCTGTCGCGCAACCGCTTGCATGTCAACCGAATGGCCGGCCTATGCAGCTTCGCCATGTATGGAAGTATGGGGCTGCTAACTGGGACGCTTTGCGAGATTTCTTCGCATCCTTTCCATGGTCAGAGGTGTGCTTCGGAGACTCCGATGTTAACGCTTGCGAGAAGCCGGTCACAGAGATTATTCTTCTGGGGATGGAGATGTATATTCCACATTCCATCAAACGAAGTTCGTCTTATAAACCTCGGTTTGATAAACAATGCGAGCAGATTACGGCGGCAAAAAATAGAGCTTTTAAGCAGTGGCGCTCAAATCCCACCGATGTTAACAGAACGAATTTTGTTAGAATCAGAAACATGTGCATTTAGGTGATTGATACCGCGAAGAAGGCTCACAACGACAGGGTCATCAATAAGCTCCTTCGGTGCCCAACTGGTTCGCGCTCCTTCTGGTCAATGGCAAAAGCTGTCAGCGGTAACTGCGCATCCTCCTCTTTCCCTCCGTTGGCGACAGACAGTGGGACGTTAGTTACGAATTCAAAGGATAAAGCTAATGTGTTCGCGAATTTATTTTCCACGAATTCAAAGCTCGAACCCGGTTTTTTGAAGCCACCTGTGATCGCGCCGGTACGGTCTTTCATGCGGGATGTGAGATTTCGTCCGCGCATTATTCAACGCATTTTACCTGAACTGGATTGTAGGAAGGCAACCGCCCCGGACGGAATACCAGCAATAGTCCTTAAGAACTGTGCTCCAGAACTATCGCCGGTTCTTAGCGGAGTCTTCCGGTTATCTTATGCACGGAGGACCTTTCATGCCTGCTGGAAAATCGCTCGAGTTCAGCCAATCCCAAAGGCGGGAAAAAAGTGTCTCCCACAAAATTACTGTCCGATAGCATTACTGTCTATTTTATCTAAAGTAATGGAAAAAGTCATCAATACAGAGTTAGTTAAGTATTTGGAGTGCAACGGACTTCTGAATGATCGTCAATACGGATTCCGTGGCAGGCGGTCCACAGGAGACCTTTTGACACTTATAACCGATATATGGACATCTGCGATTGAGCGGCATTGTGAGTCAAGGGCGGTCGCATTGGATATCTCCAAGGCTTTTGACCGCGTCTGGCACGGGGCGTTGCTTAGCAAACTTCGTTCATATGGACTTTCCCAACAACAACCACTGGACGAAGAGCTTCCTTGAGAATCTATCGATCCGGGTTGTTGTGGACAGCGGGTGTTCGGATCTGTATCCTGTTAATTCGGGGGTGCCCCAAGGTTCTATTTTGGCTCCAACTTTGTTTTTGCTTCACATAAATGATTTGTTGGAGACAACGGATAACAGTGTTCAGTTTTGCGGATGATAGTACGCTTGTTTCCTCCTTTTCGAGTGCTCGGCCGATTGGTGCTTCTGCATCGCATCAGCTGAGATGTAGACAGATTGACTCTCTCAATCAGGATCTGGACACGATGCTGCAGTGGGGAAGGGCCAATCTCGTCGACTTCAATGCAGCGAAGACACAATATACAACATTCACAAAGAAAAGTGGATCATCGGTTCCACAGCTGATGATGAATGACCGGGCCCTCGAGGCTGGGGAAAGTTTGAATTTGCTCGGCGTCACAGTCTGTGGGAATGTATCATGGCATAAACACGTATCGAGTATCGCCAGGTCAGCCTCAGGAAAACTGAGTTATCTTTTTAGAGCCAAGAAATATTTTACTCCGACCCAACTTCTTCTCCTATCATCATCATCATCATCGGCACTACAACCGGGAATCGGTCTTGGCCTTATTTAGCAAGTCCTGAGGCTTGTTAAATTTTCCATAATGATTTATTTTTTCTGGGCAAGGTCATTAGTCTTGCGCCAGAGGCTCCCCGACGGGGAATCGAACCCCGGTCTCCCGAATGACAGGCCCTTACTCCGGCCCAGCTTTTTCTCCTGTATAAATCCCAAATTAGAACCGCGCTCGAATATTGCTCTCATGTTTGGAGCTCTGCTCCTAAACATACTCTCGACCTACTTGAGAGCATACATAGACGAGCGATCGGCCTGATCTGGGACTCGGCGCTGACGTCGGGACTACAGACGCTATCACATCGAAGGCGCGCAGCCAACCTCTGTCTGTTTTACAGATATTATCACGGGTACTGTTCTTCGGAGATTAGTGGTATTGTTCTACGAAATTCGGCTTATATGCGCTCCACAAGACAATCCGATCGCACCCGTTTGTGGTTCATCTCCCGACGGCGCGAACATCCCTGCATCAGAACTCGTTCCGTTACAGAGTGGGGAAGCTGTGGAACTCCCTTCCCACGCGAGTGTTCCCGGAGCGTTACAACCTGCAATTGTTCAAAAAGAACTGCAACAGTTATTTGATGGCATCTCGGGGCGGCCACTCGGCGCTATAGGCTCGCCTCTCCCGAGAGAAGTCTAATCAAAAAAAATAAAAAAAAATTAGTCATCCGTCACCTTAAGGCATATCAATACACTGCCCTAAAAGCTCTGAACACCATTGTCACCGGTCTATTTCTGAGCGACGGAAATCTCTGTGTCCAAAATATGATAGTGGATCAGGAAACGTTGCTGAAATCAGTAAGCATAGAGGAAATAAAAAAGAGCAGCTCGAAGGAACAAAGTGTCAAAGGCTCCGTAACTGGGTGGTATACCAAACTGGGTAGTGGAAAGGATCATGTTGGGCCAGCCAGAAATATTCAGTACAATATACATTATATGCCTAAGAGAAGCAGTGCTGCCGAAATCCAGGTGGCGTGGTGGCATGAAGCACTAAACATAAAAACAAAGTGTGGAACAAAGTGTCAAAGGCTTCGTAACTGGGTGGTGTACCAAACTGGGTAGTGAAAAGGATCAAAAATCCATTGATTACCCAAGACAAATGCGACCAATGCTTTCAGTGCGATCCTTAATTGACGGCACTTGTGTACTGTTTACTTTAGATATGAGTAACACGATCCTTACCACCTTGTATTTACACAAGCTTCTATTCATGGTCAACGATAGCAAAGATATTTTGTATATCTGATTGCATTGGTTATCATTATTGTGAGTAGCGCAATCTGTGTTACATGTCTTGCTTTTTGTGCCGCTGTGGTGTTTCCAGATGTGATATCTGGATTCTTTGATTTGCCTGTGTTTGCATTGTAGGTTTTATACACTTTCACAGGTACTCATTAAATTATTTGGTATGTTGATTAAGGTCAATCAACATATGGATATTCTGCTTAATGGTGTGGGATGGCACAGGGTTAGTAATTTGTGGATAGCAGGTTTTGCGTGTAACAGTGTTATCACCACAAAAAAAAAAAAGAAAAAGAAAAAAAAAGAGCGACATTATTTCAAAATAATGAAAACAAATATGTTTAAAAGGGCAATCAATTTCAATTTGGTTTCATGATTAAAAATAAAATCGCCCCTCTTTAATAAAAATATTATACGAGGGTTGCCTTTTATATTTCGGGATTAGAGAACAAAAATAAATATTGATCATCGAAAATCACTTTATTGTTTTTCAAAATATTCCCCATGAAGATCTATACACTTTTGCATGCGTTTGAACCAATTGTCGAAGCACTTTTGCCACTCTGATTGAGGTATCTCCAACACATGCATTCTGAATGCAGCAACCGCTTCTTCAGGTGTCGAAAAACGTTGACCTCTCAGTTTTTTTTTTACGTACGGGAATAAAAAGAAGTCATTCGGTGCCAAGTCAGGACTATCCGGCGGATGACCCATCAAATCGATGTTTTGGGTGCTCAAAAATGCAGTTGTCGCTGCCGATGTGTGAGAGCTCGCATTGTCGTGGTGAAAAGTGATCCGTCTTCGGCGGTTGGTTTTCCTGATTTCTTGGAAGACAACTGGCAAACAAATGGTTGTGTACCACTCAGAATTGACTGTTCTGCGTTGTTCTAGTGGTACGGTTGCGACATGTCCAGTTTTTCCGAAAAAACAGGCGACCATTTGCTTGGAAGTGCTTCGTGCGCGAACAACTTTTGTTGGATTTGGCTCATCTTGAAACACCCAGACAGTCGACTGCTGTTTACTTTCGGGCTCATACGCGTAAATCCACGATTCATCACCTGTCACGATGTCATAGACGTGTTACGAAGCACCGCGACTGTATTTTTTGAGCATTTCTTTCGACCAATTGACACGAGCCTTTTTTTGGGCGATTGACAAATTGTGTGGGATCCAACGCGAACAAATTTTTTTGACAGTCAAATGTTTATGCAATATTGAATGTATGCTGGTCCCACTAACGCCTAAGGTTGTCTCAATCTCACGATAGGTCACATGACGATCTTCCAATATCAGTTCGCGCACAGCATCAATGGTTTTCGGAACAACAACTGATTTTGGACGACCTTCACGAAATTCATCTTGGAGTGAACTACGACCACGATTGAATTCACCATACCATCGATAAACACTGGTCCTTGATGGAGCTTCATCGCCAAAAATTGAATTAAGTTCATCCATGCACTGTTGCTGAGTTAATCCACGCCGAAAGTTGTAAAAAATAATCGCACGAAAATGTTGACGATTTAATTCTATTTTTGGGCCGAGATGAATCTTTTAAGTAACTGTAAACAACACAAATAGCGCTCGTATGTCAAAACGTTCTGAGTGCGTATAACCTCAAAAATGTCCAACTTTACGACAGAGCTGTCAACTGCCGGATTGCAACACTATGGTTGCAATCCCGAAACATAAGAGGCAACCCTCGTAGCAATATATATTTTTTTGCTCAAATGATAGCCTTTCTGAAATCTTCACATTGTGCAATGAATTTATGAAAAACACTATCGGCCTTTTTAATAAAAGTAGCAGTATAATTTTTGTTTGCTTAGATGATTTAATAGGGCAGCACCTTTCTGAAATCTTCTTAACTTCTAGTTGTTTTTAAATTAATTTGCCATCGCAGTTCAGTAATTTTTTTGTTCAACACAACAGCTTCGTTTTAACCGATGCCAATTTGCTAAAGTAAAAATTTAAAAATATCTTTTATTCCTTCACAAAAAATTTAAGTCAAATGAAAATAACTACTTTCCATTCGATGAGGGAAGTTGCTGTTGTTGTTGTTTTTAGCAAAACAAAAAAAAAATACCATAGATGTCATGTGGACAAGGCATCAAATTTTCAAGATGTGGATATTCCGAAGTTTTAAAAAAGACCCAAATATCTTGAAATCTGTTCGACTTTTTTGTGGACTATGCATGATATAATTTTTTAAAGAATAAAATCTAAAATGCCGTCGGATTCTTGGTTGTGATCTTTTGGATTACAGTAGTGATGCTGAATTGTGTTTTTTCTACAAATTTTCGTCGGCGGCTGTAAAGATACAATAAATTAGGGGTAAGATGAAGTTCAGTGACATTTTCACGGCAATAACCTGATTGCCATATCCACATTAGTTGTGCATTCCTTAAAATTTGCGGTGAAACCCATTAGTCGACTCAATCTGTCATTCCACACTGCGGTTTTAGAGGCACTTTTAAAATTCACGTTGTAGCACACTCTGTCATGGGTAATTAAACCAACCCGCTTGCATAAACAAACGACTTTATTGCGTTTACTTAAATCTATTTATAAGAAATTAAAATCATTTCATATCACTGTCGAGCAGACCATATAAACTCAGGCCAGTGAATCGGCATCTCAAAAAACTGTTGCTTTATCAAATGCCGAATATTATCTTTCGGCTTACTTTTGTACAAAGTGAAGAATGATTCATTCCAGCAAATACATTCGGTGATCTACATCATTAGCTACGGATCTCGGCCTAAAAACCAACTGCAATCTGTACAAAAAAGACAGCACGCAATAAAAAACTTAATGAACACATAAAATGGTTTTTGATATAAAGGTTTTAAATACCAATATCATTAGCGGATACATTTTCATTTTCACTTGAACTTTACAAATGATCATTTTATAATTACTATATTCATTCCTCCTCGCTCCTCGATAGTATAGTGGTTAGTATACCCGCCTGTCACGCGGGAGACCGGGGTTCGATTCCCCGTCGGGGAGCCTCTGGCGCAAGACTAATGACCTTGTCCGGAAAAAACAAATCATTATGGAAAATTTAACAAGCCTCAGAACTTGCTAAATAAGGCCAAGACCGGATCCCGGTTGTAGTGCCGATGATGATGATGATGATGATGATGATGATGATGATGATGATGATCATATTCATTCCTAACTATATTCAGGAGCTAGATATGACTAATATAAATCAAAATACAAATTTAAGATCCATATAGCAAATAGAAAACCTGTGAATATCTAACTAGAAGTTACTTGCTTCACATAATAGTATACAACAAACTAATATAATATATCTAGGTATTATGTCGAACTACATTATGTTAGGTTAAGTGCCAATCGTTTGTGATATGTCTGATACAGTTTTTGTTTATTTGTATAACTCGCAAATGGGACAAGGACATTTTTTTATTGAGGTGTTGAGTTTTCTTAAAAGATTGATGTCAGTTGGAACTAAAAAAAAGTAACGTTCACATTTTGCAGAGCGATGGAACGGACAGATCGAGCAAGTGACGTATAGTTCCGGTTGTAGTTTTTTTCTTAAATTTGTTTTTTTTAACTTCTCCCAGGAAAGGCGAACCTATAGCGCTGAGTCAGCGCCCTGAGATGCTATTTTTTCTTGACCGGATCCATCAGCCAAGCTCCGAGAGATGCTCAAGGATTTCTCCCAACCATTTCAGGAAGCCTATAACTTAATGGGGTGGTATTTCAGCAGGCGGCTGGGGTTTGGGGAACTTACCTACCACTCCAAAAGTCCTACCATTAATATCGCCTCCTACATACATATCCCATCATTCTAATCTTATTCAATCAACATGAATCTAAACGATTCCAAAACCAATATCGAGCAATCATAGCAGCTGCTCGAAATAACAAACATCCCAAAAAATCTAAACGATTTCCGAATCGTTATCGAGCAACCAGCAGCTGCGCAAAATAACAAACTCCAATGCATCTCAAGCCAAAAACCATGACAGCTGATTGAATACCATCAGCAAAATCAATATCGAGCAACCGTGGCATCTGCTCGAATATGATTGGCCACACAAACTTTCATGTGTTTCAGGGTTCAAGTATAAAAAGGAAAACGAACATGTTTTCATTCGGCTTTTTCTTCTTGTCAGTCGATCGTGGTCAGCATTTTTGCTTTTTACCATTCAATCCCCTCAAGTTTTCGTCATATTTCGCTTCTCACTTGCATCAGCAAAATATATGAAAAATTCATATACGAGAAGCTAAATAACTTTATCAGTGCCAGGAATCTAATACCTGATTTCCAGTTTGGATTCAGAAGAGCGCACAGCACCACTATGGCTCTCAACTTATTTCAAAACCAGGTCTGCGTGCGTCTCTGTAATAAGGAACCCACCATTGCGGTGAGCCTGGACATCGAAAAAGCTTTTGGCACGACGTGGATCAAACGTCTCATTTTTAAATTACTGAACACTGGCCTCGGCTCCTCGATAGTATAGTGGTTAGTATACCCGCCTGTCACGCGGGAAGCCGGGGTTCGATTCCCCGTCAGGGAGCCTCTGCCGCAAGACTAATAACCTTGCCGGAAAAAAAAATCATTACGGAAAATTTAACAAGACTCAGGACTTGCTAAATAAGGCCAAGACCGGCTCCCGGTTGTAGTGCCGATGATGATGATGAACACTGACCTCAGTAGAACGCTGTGTAGTATCATCTACCAGTTCGTCCTAAACAGAATTGGAAGGTTCGAGTGAATGAAAAGCTTTCCCGAACTTTCAACGCCGCTGCAGGCGTACCACAGGGCTCCATTCTAGGCCCCATCTTATTTAATATCTACACTTCAGATATTCCTCGCCCTGTGGACGGAAGAGTAAACCAGATATGCTATGCGGATGACATCCTAGTGTAAACTTCATCTAAAAGCCCAAAACTCGCAAGAAACCGACTCAACCGTCATCTGGGCGAACTGTATCAGTATTACAGTCGATGGAAAATTCGATTTAACCCATCCAAAGCAGTAGCTATAATTCTGAGTAGTAAACACTCCGAATCCACTTCTCGATCGATATTCACAGAATATTCGAATACAAATAGGAGGTACTACGATTAGACCACAGGAGAGAATGAAATATCTCGGGGTCATCTATACCCCAAAAATGAATTTCACCAAACATGTGACCCACATTCTTCGAAGGGGCCTCGGTCGGTGTAAGCAACTGCACAACATTTTGAAGTGGAGCAACAAAGTTGACACCAAAGGTAAGCTTCTCTGCTATAAGCAGATAATCCGATCTGGAATAGCATACGCCTTTCCCATATGGTCCTGCATATCTTCGGCCCAAATGGAAAGACTTCGAGTTTCCGAAAGAAAACTCCTCAGAAGATGCACCAACCAGTCTAGAAGGCCTAACGGTCGCCATTGCCCGAACTCTCACTTATACGAAGGTGCCTCCATTACCCCTATCGACGAGTACTTGCTACAATTAGCATACAAGTACCTCGAAAGCATTCAGAATAGCGAGAACCTACTTGTACGGGAGTCTTGCGTTCTTGACCCTTCTCTCTCGATCTCTTCGGATCAGACCACCACAATTTCTTCTTCAGTACAAAACTGAAGAAATCACCCTTCCCAACAACATTCCCCTCTATAATAGAGGATTCCTGGACCCATCCCATAGGGTTTACTGCTAACATACTACACGCACACACGCACGCACAGTACAAGACGGCACAAACATACACACACACATTTCGAAGGCAAAATAGAAAATGCGGAACGCGTACTCACAGAGTGCGTGAGATTCGAGACCGTACGAACAATTTTGGAGAGACATATGAGACGGACAGTTACTCCGGGAGGAGTAATAGAACACATGCTTAGTTCAAAACAGGCATGGTCCGTAACAAATGGTATTCTCTGTGAAATGATGCCGCAGTTGCGACGCGACGAGCGGAGTAACAGGTAAAGTCCGTCCCGCATCGCGATGGAATATTTAAAAGAAAGTTCCGCGGGGATCAACGGGAATATGAGCCTGGCGGGAGGGGGTTTTAGTCGGTAAAAACCCGGCATGCCTCTGGATCGGTCAAGAGGTATCTTTTGAAGATTTCCACCTTCCTACCGAAACCACAGGAAAAAAAAAAAAAAAAACATCAGACACCAAAGACATGATCTGCGTTTACTACCACACTCAAGACCTACCGGTCTTGTACGATTTCTTTCCCACCATCCCTCCATCCAAGTAGTTAGAGTACAGCTGAACTAACCCTGTCCACACTATCCTTAGATACCTCCACTCCATTTTTTTCCTTGTTCAGATATCTCGAGACCAAGCCCAACATCTTCACCGATATGGGTGATTCTGGTTATCGCAAGATGAAATGGTTTGCGTTTTATTTAAAAAAGAGGTTGTCAAGTCCCTATTGGAAAACCCGATATTAACAAGTTTTAAGGGACACAAGTACCCCAAAGGAAAAATTTAAAATACTTATATAATTATTATATAATAATACATAAACAATACACATATTTACATATCATCATCAGCGGCACTACAGCCGGGATCCGGTCTTGGCCTTATTTAGCAAGTCTCTCCAAAGGTATCCGGTCCATATCCGAGACTTTTTAAATTGTCCATAATAATTTGTTTTTCTGGGCAAGGTTATTAGCCTTGCGCGAACCTTTCTCAGGATGTCGCTGCATGCATCGTTTGGTTCACTACTTGCCGGGTGCCAAAGTAGCTATCCAGGGGTGTCACGTGGAGACTGCATGTCAACTTGGATTGAACAGGGACAAAGATCGTCCTGGTCTTCGCCGGGTTGAAAGCAGAGACTTTGCCCTGTATGTTCAACGACAACACTTCAAGTACATTTTCCGCCTATCCAAATTTCAGCCGACCAATAATTTGCCATTCGTGCAATAGGTCTGGACATATCTCTGAGGAATGTTGCCACTATAGTAAACTTCCACAATCTATCCCCCAAATTAAAGCAGAGGTTGAACACATCCAATGCAGATACTGTAGTAAATTTAACCATTCTTAGGAGGAATGCAAAAAGAGACTGTTCCAATTAAATAATCAAAACCGCTCTCCATTAAACAAAACTGTTTCTAGAATTCAGCCCACTTCAAAATGAGCAGAGTACAGTTATTAAAGATCGGCAGTCAGAAACAATTTACGGGAAAAACAGATGAAATCTTGGTAGAAGCTAAGGATATAAACCAGAGGCAGGATAATCTAACTGCTCTCCAAATAAAGCAAGTAGAAATCAAAGATCGTGTCCACCAATTTACATCTAAATCCGTTTGTCTACGGGCCAGATCTGATGATGTCACAAAGGTCTCTAAACCAACTATCCCAACAATTCCCTACGTTTCTATATTTTCACATCCCTCGACTTTTAATAACAAAATGCCTAAGCTTATTAAATAAAGACTCAGCAAAATATAAGCCTGAGGAGCGAGAACTCTCAGCAAAATGGAAGCCCGAGAAACAGATAATACCGGAAGAGTGTAAGCCTGAAGTCCCGGCAAGGTGTAACACTAAGGAACTAAGGGTCCTAGCAGAGCATAAGACTGAGGAACAAAAAATCCCAGCGATGCGTAAGACTGAGAACTAAATAAATAAAATAGCTTGGGATGGCAGTAAATATTTATTTATTTTTCTAATGAGTAATATAAATAACAGGCTCCTCGATAGTATGGTGGTTAGTATACCTGCCTGTCACGCGGGAGACCGGGGTTCGATTCCCCGTCGGGGAGCCACTGGCGCAAGACTTAATGACCTTGTCCAGAAAAAACAAATCATTATGGAAAATTTAACAAGCCTCAGGACTTGCCGAATAAGGCCAAGACCGGTTCCCGATTGTAGTGCCGATGATGATGAATATAAATAACAATTAAAAAAAAATAAATACACAATAAGAGACTCGAACCGAAACACGGAAGCGTATGAATCAGGAGCGTCACCATTACGCCACAACACGCTTAACCGACGATGAACAAGAAATATATAACGTGCACTAAAAACTTTAAGTCCGCTTTTCTCGGCTTTATTTGAGTATTCGTCATCATCGGCACTACAACCGGGATCCGGTCTTGGCCCCATTTAGCAAGACTCCCCACCAGTCCCGATTTCGACCCGATGTCATCCATCCATCACTCCATAGCAGACAAGGTCTGCCGCGCTGTCACCT
Organism: Microdon myrmicae; assembly: GCA_963931805.1. NCBI lineage: Eukaryota > Metazoa > Arthropoda > Insecta > Diptera > Syrphidae > Microdon > Microdon myrmicae. The sequence continues at coordinate 45,075,084 of OZ007500.1, forward strand.
TCCATGCATCCTGCCACAAAGGACTTTTCGGGCAGGCTTCTCTTCGCTCATTCGAGCTAGGTGTCCCGCCCACCGGAGTATACCGAGCTTGATTTTTCTTACAACATTAGCCTCAAGGTAGATTGCGTACAACTCATGGTTGTAGTGTCTCCGGAATCGTCCTCCCTCACATACGGGGCCAACAATTCTCCTTAAGACCTTCCTCTCGAACGCGGCTAAGAGTTCAGATTGCCTTTTATTGAGAACCCAGGTCTCGGATCCATACATGAGTACTGGTAAGACCATGGCCTTCTACAGTAGTAGCTTGGATATTCTGGATAAATTTCGGGATTTAGAGAGCCTTTATGAACCATAGTAGGCTTTGTTGGATTTGATCAGCCGTTCGCGTATTTCTTCGTATAATATTTCCATATTGTTATCGGCTGATACTATTGACCCAAGGTAGTTAAAGGATTGCACTACTTCAAATTCGTGCTCCGCTACCGTGATAGTTTGACCAACGTTAGGTCTTCTCTTTGCAGAAGTTTCCACCATGTACTTAGTTTTTCCCTCATTAATGTGCAATCCCAGTTTTTTGTGCCGCCTGTTCGATCTGGCTGAAGAGTCCTGTACAGCCGAATCGGATCTACCGATAGTGTCGATGTCATCTGTGTAGGTGAGTATCTGGCTGGACTTGGTGAGAATAGTCCCTCTAGTTGTGAAGCCACAATTGTTTTCCCCAAGGGTAGGTTGAAGAGAAGGCAGGCCAGACCGTCCCCTTGTCGGAGTCCAATAAAGATGTTTATTGGTTTGGACAGCAATGCCGATATTTCTACTTGACTAGTTACGTTGGTCATGGTCAACCGCCTACAAAGTCGTATCAATTTGTTTGGAATGCCGAACTCTCTCATGGCATTATATAGTTCTACCCTGCCCGTGCTGTCGTAGTCTATGAATAGATGATATAATGGAATCTTAAATTCCAGACATGCCATCGCCTGTCTAAGGGTGAATATCTGATCAATCGCCGATTTCCCTGGGATGAAGCCACACTGATATTGGCCAATGATGACTTTAGCGTATGGGGCTATCCGATCTTGTAGGATAAAGGAGAGTATCTTGTTGTATTCCAGAATACTATCCTTATTAAATTTAACACTGAATCTCCTAACACATCCTTAAAAACTTCACTTAACATATATTACATTCTCACTTAATACATACCATTCATAAACATTCACAATATTACCAGTTACAGCACACTTAATAACCTGCACCTTTTTATTTATTCAAAAACAGCCAGTTGTAACTGGACTTTCACCAAAGGAAGGTCCGTCTGGGACGCGGATCATAATACGTGGAGAATTCTTAGGAACCAGAGCGAGTGATCTAATTGGTTTAACTATTTGCGGATGTGACTGCCTTCTATCAGCAGAGTGGAAAAGTTGTAATAAGATTGTTGTGCGTACAGGACCAGCAAAAGAAGAAAAGGAATAATAAAAGGTCCCCGCTCTTCCCTCGAAAGAGGAAGCACGGCGTCCGGACATTCAACAATCTTATAGATGGTACTCAGCAATGTTATACCCCTATAGTTGTTGCGCATTGTAATATCTTCCTTCTTATGTATGGGGCAAATTATTCCACGACGCCAATCTTTCGGCATCTCCTCTTGCTCCCATACGTCACGAATTCAAAGGACAAAGCTAATGTGTTCGCGAATTTATTTTCGGCGAATTCAAAGCTCGACCCCGGCCTTTTGGAGCCACCTGTGATCTCGCCGGTACAGTCTGCCATGCGGGATGTGAGAATTCGTCCGCGCACTATTCAACGCATTCTACGTGAACTGGATTGTAGGAAGGCAACCGGCCCGGACGGAATACCAGCAATAGTCCTTAAGAACTGTGCTCTAGAACTATCGCCGGTTCTTGGCAGACTCTTCCGCTTATCTTATGCACGGAGGTCCTTCCCTACCTGCTGGAAAATTGCTCGAGTTCAGCCAATCCCAAAGACGGGAAAAAAGTATCTCTCACAAAATTACCGTCCAATAGCATTACTGTCTATTTTATCTAAGGTGATGGAAAAAGACATCAATACAGAGTTAGTTAAATATTTGGAGTGCAACGGACTTCCGCGTGACCGTCAATACGGATTCCGCGGCAGGCGGTCCACGGGAGACCTTTTGACACTTATAACCGATATATGGACATCAGCGATTGAACGGCATGGTGAGTCAAGGGCGGTCGCATTGGATATCTCCAAGGCTTTTGACCGCGTCTGGCACGGGGCGTTGCTTAGCAAACTTCGTCCATATGGACTTTCCCAACAGCTTTGCGACTGGACGAGGAGCTTCCTCGAGAATCGATCGATCCAGGTTGTTGTGGACAGCAAGTGTTCGGACCTGTATCCTGTTAATTCAGGGGTGCCACAGGGTTCTATTTGGGCTCCAACCTTGTTCTTGCTTCACATAAATGATTTGTTGGAGACAACGGATAACAAAGTGTTCAGTTTTGCGGATGATAATACGCTTGTTTCCTCCTTTTCGAGTGTTCGGCGGATTGATGCACCTGCGTCGCATCAGTTGAGATGTAGACAGATTGACTCTCAGAGTCAGGATCTAGATAGGGTCCTCCAGTGGGGAAGGGCCAATCTCGTCGACTTCAATGCAGCGAAGACACAATATACAACATTCACAAAGAAAAGTGGATCATCGGTTCCACAGCTGATGATGAATGGGTGGGCCCTCGAGGTTGGGGAAAGTTTGAAATTGCTCGGCGTCACGGTCTGTGGGAATGTATCATGGCATAAACACGTGTCGAGTATCGCCAGGACAGCGTCAGGAAATCTGAGCTATCTTTTTAGAGCCAAGAAATGTTTTACTCCGGCCCAACCTCTTCTCCTATATAAATCCCAAATTAGAACCGCGTTCGAATATTGCTCCCATATTTGGAGCTCGGCTCCTAAACATACCCTCGACTTACTTGAGAGCATACAGAGACGAGCGATCCGGCTGATCGGGGACTCGGCGCTGACGTCGGAACTACAGTCGCTATCACATCGAAGGCGCGTAGCCGACCTCTGTCTGTTTTACAGATATTATCACGGGTACTGTTCTTCGGAGATTCTTGGTATTGTTCCACGCAATTCGGTTTATATGCGCTCCACAAGACAATCCGAAGGATCGCACCCATTTGTGGTTCATCTCCCGACGGCGCGAACATCCCAGCATCAGAACTCGTTCCGTTACAGAGCGGGGAAGCTGTGGAACTCCCTTCCCACGCGAGTGTTCCCGGAGCGTTACAACCTGCAACCGTTCAAAAAGAACTGCAACAATTATTTGATGGCATCTCGGGGCGACCACTCGGCGCTATAGGTTCGCTTCTCCCGAGAAAAGTCTTTAAAAAAAAAAAAAAAAAAAAAAAAAAAAAAAAAAAAAAAAAAAAAAAAAAAAAAAAAAACCGGGCGCGAAATAAACTTTATTTATGATCTTCTCTTGAGCCAACCGCAATTTGGTGTTCCCTTATCGAAAGGAATATTGTAGGAACAGAAGGGAAACAATAGACGAACCAACACTGTTCCTACAAGGAGATAAAAACCTTGTACAAATATCGCAGCCGAGTATATCACCAAGGCCATAAACCACATGTGGATAAATTACACAAAGGGATACCGCAGATGTGTGAAAAGCCTAACGATCCTCAGCATATCACCGGCCACATAGACAACAACGTTCGCGTCTGTCTTTGTGGGTGCATCCACACAGTATAGCTACGGCTAAAGTGGAATCGTAGAACAAGATAGGATGCGAATTCCTAGAAAGGAGAAATCCCCTGGAAAATAGAGGATACCAAGCGAAGGTGGATTTAAAAGAATAGAAAGAATAGCCGGGTGAATTTCCTTTCGTTCGGGAAAACTTTAATTAGCAGTCCAGTGATAACATTGGCGGTGTAAGGATCTGCGATTACGGTCAAACGAGAAAATGTTCCAGATAGTGTCGGTGCGAGTTCCAATAAAAAACAAATTGAGTGTGAAAGTAAAAAAAATAATAAATCGAGTGTGAAAGTAAAAAAATAAATGAACAAATAAACCACAGAAAACAAATTAAAAGTGCGTTTTTTTTATTCGTGGATAGTGTTCGGCGGTATACAGCGACTAAAAACCGCCAAAAGCTCTTCGCGAGCGAGTCTTAACGCATGACCAAAGGTGTTACTGGTGTTCTCATTGCGCAAGGCAGCCGTGTTGATTCGAACCTGATCCGTGGATGCAATATGTCTCCGTAAGGCAATCTGCACTCGGAAAACTATACAACAAGCTAGTGATCCGAGTCGACGTTGGCATGTGGGGTTAATGTAGGTGTGCGTACGACACAGGTTCACTAAAAACACCCAACGATTGTTCACGGAATAAATCTCCGAGGAAGCAAACAGGAAGAATAAGAAATAAAAGACACGATTGAGGTTGTTGTAAATTGTTTTATTGATTTGAACTTGTTGTAATTGGTCTCTATTGCACATTGAATTGTTTACAAGTTAAAAAGTTAATTGAAGGAACAAGTTTCGTAATACACACTGTTGCCGTGGACCTTTACTAGTTAAACACAATGTTATTAAATTCCATAATCCACATAGTCAAGTTTTTCTTATGTTATTTATGAGATAAGTTCACAAACCTTCCGGTCACAATACAAAGCGAAATCTGAATACAAAATTAACACTTGGCGGGGATTACAATTTAATTTTACATTATTTGCATTTAATTATTTATTGCGTCAAGCGACGTGGCAGCAGTAGCAACGGGGACACTAATTTCGAAAGGAAAACGAATTTCAAAATACGGACTTCTGGAACGGGTGTATCTACACGAGGATCGAACACTTAACATAATCTACTCTAGTGACTCCGACAACGCAACGTCGCCGACACGTGTGCGTCGTTGTACGGTTAAAATCTGACTCCTGGTGATGTTGTACGGAACATACCACCAGTCGCCACCGGGAGTGGATTTCCACCGATGTGTGAGGAGCAAATCCGATCTTTTCTTTGGTCACGACCAATGAACGATCGATTTGAGTTTTGTTGGAAGAATTTCCATGGTGACCGTACAGGTCTGGTTGAAAAACCCATTCGCTGGAAGCCAAGACAAACGAAAATGCGAAGGGTACTCAGAAGAGAATCCAAACATGCAGCTGATCAAATAGATGATCGTTTACGGAGGCTGGCTGTATTGCCATCATAAACGATAGGGGATAGATTTTTCTGTTGACCTTAAGTCAACAGAAACTTCGCCTACGATGGCAATGGACTAGGATGGATGGGTGCATGTTTGGTTTGGGAACGAATCCTAGGGCATAGTCATTGATATGATTGTTTGGATAAACAATAATGGGTCATGTGTAACTCAATGATCGTTTATCGCTTGTGCGACCGATCATGAGGAATTTGACTTGCAGATGTGCAAGCATACAACTTACCCAGCTTGTCTTTGGACCAACGGAATTGTATCAGAGATTGGATGCGACGAAGGGAGTTCGACCAGGTCGGCTGTGCATACGAATGGTAGCTCAATAGCGACCGAAAAAGGTGAGTGCTGCCGTGCAAGCCAAAATAGCTTCTTCTGTTTATACATCGTGTATACAGGAGCGTTCTGTTTGATAGCCAGCGTGAGGATCGTGGCTGGGTGGTTGTTTAAACAGAAAATCGTTAGACATGACCGATGCGATGATCGTTCCTCGATAAGGCGACGGATCGTGCAATCAGTCATGCAGCTATACAAGCAAGCGACTTGCTATGGCTTGATCGTGGGACCAACGGATTGTTGGAACAAGTAAACACAGGAGGATTGGGGTGTGTTTGATGGACATGTTGCCACCCAGAGGAACCGATCAGGTTCCTAAATGATTCATGTAAGATGAGCCGAAATGGTTTGGTTGATATGATTGTTTGATGCCATGGCAAGATAATGATCTTGCCATGGGCTTATATTTCAGGTAAGATACTATGATCGGTAATGGTATTGCAGATTGGTAAAGGGGAGTTGGGTTAGGACGATGAGTGGTTCTTCGGGCGAGCCTTAAAGAACCCCACAGGCACCTCGGTACGTCCGTACTGTATTTCAGGCTCGAGGAGTGGCGGTGTTTTATCAATTTGGTTGCGAGTGGCACCAGGTATCAGGTGATACCCAGGTGGCTTTGTGGATATTGTAGGTATTTTTCGCTAGAGGCGTCAGCACGGACGCGTGTTGAACGAAAACACCACGGACTGTTATCGACGTATCCAAAGTAAAAGAAAACGCACTGAATTTATTTGAATGTTCATTTATTGAGTATTAGTCTTTTGACACCAATTACAACACAGTAAGATGTAGTAGGACGTGATCCTTTAACTCAAACCATACAGTTAATTACGACACATTTACCAACGCACTTTATTAGATAAGTAAAGATCCTTTGGCAGACATTAATTAGATGTAACAAAAAACGAAAACACTCGTCGCGACTCGAAAGTGCGTGCGCGCACGTTGGGATATTAAATCTGACTCACCGATGCAATCCATATCCGTCAGATTCAACGGTGGTGGATTACATCGGTGTGGGAGGATTCTATGTGTCCGTATAGGACAAGTACGATGCCCTTCAGCCTGCATATCGGCAACGACGAAAACGCACCTGAATCAACAAAGGAACGAACATAAAGGACTGCAGGCAATGCGGTCATAAATCCTTGATGACCTGCGCCTGAGAATGAAATAGGTTTTTGCTTTAAGGTAAACAAAAACGCTATTTCAAGGGTCACGATGAGATGCACATCGTGTTTACTCAGGCGTTCATGATAATGCCGTTGTAGGCTATACATTCTTAGGTGACAATAGGTCAGCCGAAAATTTGGGTCTTGTTTACATGACGGTGCTGGTACATGAGTACATGGCGACGAATTAGCCTTGCAGATGTGGAAGCGTACGTCTCGCCTAGGGTGGCCATGGACCAGCGGTTGGTTACTAGCATAAACAAAGTGATGCTACTATGTGTTTGTTTGTTTTACAGGCCGGAGCATCGTTAGGCATGATCTAGGGTATGATTGTCTAACATCAACCATATTCGTGCCCAAATCCCATGATAGGTAGATAACCGATAAAGGAAATTGGCCGCAAGTGTTGCGAACCTCGGGATTGGGGCAATAAATGGTTATAAACCGTAGCAAAACCATCGGCTACAGCTGTGTCAACAATTACGCTGGCCAGCGAGTGTTTATCTATTATAATTGCTGACGAGCCGAGCCGATGGAGCCGAACCGATGGAATGGTTCATATAATATGAAACGGAAAAATTTAATGTGATGCATGCCTTGATGAGGTTTAACTTTCAGGTGAAAGATATTTGAAAGACAGCTTACGCTGCTCGAATGCAGGTAAGTATAGTGGTTTATGGAGTGAGGGAAAAGCAGTTGATTTAGAGAAATGGATGGCTCTTTGGGAAAGCTTTAAAGAACCGCCAAAATATCTCTACGCGGAACCCTGGTACTCGCAACGACCAAGTTCTTTGATACTGTCAGTTCGAACGTTTATGTGGCTTATGTTGTTAAACTTGCCTCGCACGCGAGAGTGCATAGCCTTTGGTTTATTGCATTAAAGCCGATAATGGCAGGCTTCAGTTTTGAGCTGACTAGAAAGCCTACCCCGAGCACATGGTGTTTTGCATGACAGCGATAATAAATGTCATACTCGTTTTTTGAATAACACCACTCCCCGTCCATCTTATTTCTTGTAATTCTGTCAGCCTTATATTCGGTCCGGGCATCGGCTAGTTTCTGTGCAGCTCGAGCTCTGTATAGTGAGCGGAAAATTCTCAAATCGTTTAGCCATTTTCGTCTCCGTGGTCGTCGTCGTGTATCCGGTCCATAACCGAGGGTTGTTAGTTTGTCCATAATCATAAAAATCCATTTCCCCTAAGCCGTAGGGTCTCCCTGTGAGTAAATTAATTTGAAAGTTGTAAACATAGAGTTCGTTCGCTTCAGTAATGCAAGCGCCATCCGGAGAGAGGGTACACGTTGTAGTTTTACTTGACTTCCGGACAATTTCTTGTATATTGAATGAGGGACTAGTTGTAGAAAGGTGTAATTTCTACAAAAAACGGAGAGCCAGGCACTGTCGAATGTTTTGGGGACATCTGGTGCAATACTGCATGGAGTGATATTGGTGGTCACTGAGGTCACAAGATATTTCGAGAATTGAGCATTTGTTAATGACTCCATGACCTGGTTTATTTTTACTTTGGCATTGTGTCGACGTTAACAGTGGCTCCCTTAAAAGCACCTCATACATTTCAAACTGACTAATGTATATTCTTCAGTGGAGCTCTCCACCTGTAGAAGACTACGCTCCCCTCAGGCGAGTTCTTTTCTACTTATCATTTTCAAAACCAGCCGATTTACAGTTGCCAAAAGTTAATCCTAACAATAACAGATCAAAAGATCGTATTTTCTTGTTCTTATAGTCCTTGTTTTTCTTTCTCAAATTTTATTTCTAATTGTCTGTATGGAGTCCAACGTTATTGATGAGGTAAAACGCATCCATCTGAAACCAGATATATTGACTGAGCAATATTTTGAAGTGAAAGAATCTCTAATGTCACCACAAGCTGTCGGAAGCAAACAACGCGGGCGAGCAGTACTTGAAAATTGCTTTATATTACAGTAACATAAATATTTGCTCACTCAAGTACATGGCATTTCATTTGACCCGAAAAATACGGGACGTAGTATTCGTTCTGTTTTTACACATTGTCTTTCTAACGCATGCAGAGCTGTCATACTTGAGCAACTCTTGACAAATAAGATGCCATGCTTGACTGACGTGAGTTAAGGCCATACTTCCAAACCAGGAAAGTATACTACCGTCCAATAAAAAAAAAACGCTTATGCTTTTTCAAAAATAAATATTTATTAGGATTTTCTCAACGTTTCCGTTGCTGCTTCGTGGCTGCCCGTCTTGTTTTAGGTTTTCTATTTCTGTCTTAATGGGAAAAAAGGAACCTGTCTAGACAAAAATGTGTTGTGGGAAATTGCATAAGGAATAGCGAGGAATTTGTGTAAAAAAACCTGGGGAAAAATTGTAGTGTAGCGATCCTAAATCGCTACTCCTAGCCAAATCCCCAATATCATCAAACCCTAAAATTCCTAATTGCATATTGAACCATTTGAGCAATAAATTAACCCAAACTCAAATCCCAAATTTTCCATTGCGTCATTTCAAATCCCATACTGAGTCACATGTACAACGAATTTAACCAAAAGTTAATTCATCATACATTGACTCAATTCCTAAAAACTTTGACATCATTGTAGTGATCCTAAATCACTACTCTCACCCACTTACCTATAATCCCAATCCAAGTGAATCATATGAGCGACAAGTTAAACCAAAAATCCATTTGTCGTACATTGATTCAATTCCTAATAATCCTAAACATTATGAAATGCGTAATACTAAATGCATTTCATGATTTCTCCTTCCGGGAATTAGTTCAAATAGAGTTCGTGTACACTTCCGGGAATCCTATTCCAATTGAAGCATACAAAATTTTGTTTGGGCTTCTTGGAATTTTTAAGTAATATTTTTTAACAAATCTCTGTTGCCACAGAGTATAAAAGGCGAGTGCATTTTGGATTCGAGAGGAGTTTGGATCCGGAGGCCAGAACGGCCACAATTACAAAAACCTTAAATAAATAAAATGAAATAAATATAGGATTAAATCGCCTTTCAATTCGGCCGTAAAAGGAAAATACCCCAAAGGTGGTAAGAAAAATCTAAATAAAAATATAACCCTACATCATGAAATGCTTAATTCAAAACGCATTTCATGATTCCCATTCCTAGAACCCATCCAACTAAACTTCTAACAAATTCCCAGAACACAACCCAAATTAAAACACGCAAACCCTTATGTGTGTTTCTGGGAATTTTGACCATAAAGTTGTTGACAATTCTCAACTAGAAAATTTATAAAAGGTGATCAGTTAAAGTTCCGAGGCCGAATCTATGGCCAACAAAATATAAATCGTTTTAGTAGTTCTTCAGAGGCCAAACCCCTGGCCGCGCGCAATGTAACCAAATTACAGAAAAATAAAATAAATACTGATTAGTAAAAGGATTGTCCTTTCGTCTTTTGCGCTGTTTGACTTTCGGCCCGGCCTTCCCTACCACTTGAAATTGCATTGCCCTCGATATTCGACTACAGCCTCTTGGGCTAATTTGGCTTCGGGATTTCAATGACTCTTGCAGTAATGTGTTTGTATAGTTGATCCATCCAGTGCCAGTGACGTCAACTGATGAAAACTGATCCGACGCACCAACTCTTGCAGTGACGTGTTTGTGTAATTGATCCACCCAGTGCCAGTAACGCCAACTGATGAAAACTGATCCGACGCACCAACTCTTGCGGTGATGTGTTTGTATAATTGATCCACCCAGTGCCAGTGATGTCAACTGATGAAAACTGATCCGACGCACCAACTCTTGCAGCGACGTGTTTGTGTAATTGATCCACCCAGTGCCAGTGACGCCAACTGATGAAAACTGATCCGACGCACCAACTCTTGCAGTGATGTGTTTGTATAATTGATCCACCCAGTGCCAGTGATGTCAACTGATGAAAATTGATCCGACGCACAAACCCCATCGTAACATCCCGCAGCCGAAGATTGGGGAATTTCCAATAAAGAGGCAAGGCACAATTACTACGCCGCCTCCTAAAATATCACACACAACAGTAACCATGCATCTTATGATCATGAACAAAAGTGAGAAAGGAGTCTTTTTTTTTGTTTTTTATTACACTTCACCCGGGAGAGGCGAACCTATAGCGCCGAGTGGGGGCCCCGAGATGCCACCAAATAACTGTTGCAGTTCTTTTTGAACAGTTGCAGGTTGTAACGCTCCGGTGTGGATGCCGTAGGAACCGGTCAACAAGCGGCTAAATATTCACAGTAAGGCAACTGTTGGAAAAGAAGTGGGAATATGGAGAGACGGTCCATCAACTTTTCATCGACTTCAAAAACGCTTACGACTCAGTCGCAAGGCAAAGACTTTACCATATTGTAACTGAGGAGGAAATCCCGAAAAAATATTCCGCACTCCTTCAAACTTTGAAATCCCCGATGGATTAAAACAGGGGGGTGGCCTTTCACCACGTCTTTTTAACCTTATGCTCGAGTATGTAATCAGAAAGGTACAAGATACTCGCATATGCGGATGACATCCCCGTTTTGGGCGATCATCTAGAAACTGTAGGTAAAAACAGTGAAATCATCATGTAAAGGAGGTGGGTCTAGAACTAAATGAAGACAAAGCAAAATGATGATGATTTCGGCGAGGCGAAGTGAACCACAGGGAACCCACATAGACGTTAGGGGCAAGATATTTGAAAAGGTTAAAGAGTTTAAGTATAGTAGAGAATAATACTGACTTCTAGTAATGAAATGTCAAAGGAAATTGACGAAGGGCTGCATTCGGGTAACGCTTGTTGGTACGCGGTCAGCAAACTGATTAAGAATTCTTGCTTCGTATAATTCACGCGCATTAAAGAGGTTTTGTAGTACCATGAAATGTCAAATTAGTCTTAAGTGCCTGAAAATGGACTGTGTCCTCACAGAGCGCAATCCACGCTTATGTGGTTCGAGTGATAAAAGATTCCCTATATTTATCAGGTGTATGCATAGGTTTTTTCAAGTTTAACTAAAAGATGGTGCCAGAGAAAAGTATGCAGCGTATTAATTTGACACATACGTCATTTTGTTCGTCTGAGATTTAACTACAAACGCACATAAGTTAAGTCTGCCAAAACTTAGCGTCTTTGTTTTATCGTTCACAGATCATGCCGAGTTTTGTGCCTGAAAAAGTACATTTGCGGCACGCATTGCTTTTCTTATTTAATCAAAAGAAAAAGACTGTTGAAAGTCATCGTTTGCTGGTAGAAATATGTGGTGAACACACTCCCTCAATTAGAACATGTGACACATGGTTTCGACAAATTAAAAGTGGTGATTTCAATGTGAAAGACAGTGAGCGCTTTGGTAGATCACAAAAATGTGAAGACGAGCAATTGCAGGCGTTATTGGATGACGACCCACCTCAAACTCAATGGCAATTGGCAGAAGCATTACATGTGTCACAAGAAACAATTAGCAGACGTTTACGATAAATGGGGAAGATCAATACCAGGTGTATGCATACATTTTTACCGGTTTACTAAAAAATGGCATCAGCGAAGAGTAAGCAGCACACAGCAAAACTAGTGAAAGACACCTTGAAATCGCTTGGATGGGACATCTTTTTGCACCCGCCGTACTCCACAGACTTGGCGCCATCTGACTATCACTTCTTCGCATCAATGGGTACGCACTCGCAGAGCAACACTTCAGCGATTTCGAGGAAGTTGGAAAATGACTTGACGAATTGTTTGCCACAAAAGACAAGCAGTTTTTCTGGCATGCTATTCATAAATTATCTGAAAGATGGACGAAATGTGTACAAGCCGATGGCCAATGTTTTGAATTAAAAAAAATGAATTTCCCTAGAAAATTACGTTTTTTTTTTAATCAAAGAAACCGGAAAAAACATATGCATACCCCTAGCATATGTCCGTCTAAAACAGGCTTTCAATGTGATTTTATCAATCTACGATTAAGGGTAAACATTTGAGCAGAAAAGACGCCACTCCCGAGTTCACTTCAAGAATGTTTCTGAAAATATATGTAGAACTGAAATAAGCAGGATACGTTGCATGTAAAATTATTATAACGATGGATCTTAAACGGTTCCTATGACTTTAATGCTGGACTTTACCCTTGATCGATCACATGCAATGCTAATATTGATGTTCCGGATTAAATATGGGAACTGAATTCCAAATTTAGACGAATATATACTTACACGGTCAGACCGCGCAGCAATTTTTGCAGCTTCAAATACAATAATTGCTCATTCCAATCAAGAGTTGATAACATTCGAATTCAGCGATAGCAGAGCATATGCTGCTGTGCGAGTGGGGAGTTGGGAGGGTTTGGTCCAGCATGTTCGAAATAACAAGAAAAATTCAGCATGAAATTGCCAATAAGTGAATCAAGCGAGTAGTGTGTGGTGGACGTTACACTGTTGTTGAAAATTAGGAACAGAGTTAGTAATAGCATAGGCGCTGGGGAAAACCACCATTGTACAGAAGCCTGAAAGCACAGTTGCTTAAAATTCTATGGAAAATGCCATCTGAATCATGGTTTATTTTTGTGTAAGGCTTGCGCAACACAACGACTGTGAAAGGGAATTTGACCCATGGAATATTGCTTGCGCTCAAATGTAGACGGAGATAATGGAGTATCGGACTGCGTTGAATTGACTGCGATATGTACTGTGAGCAAATTGACTTTATTTTCTGCATCGATCATAGGTTTGTCATGAGCTACGACAACAATATGGATGAAGATGTAGAGGACAAAAGTATACTGTTTCATTGCATATAAAAATGATATTATTTCCTTGTCTCTTTCAATTCACGCCGAACCTTAACATTGAGTCAGTCTTTCTGCGTTGACTTCATCATATCTTTCTAAGTGGATCACTCTGAGGCGTTTACGTCCGTCGATCTTCACCCTGCACTCATCGCCAAACCAAGGTTTGGACTTAATTGTTTTCTTAAATCCTAATACCTTTTGGGCTGTTTGTTTGATTGTGTTTCTGATCGATGTCCATTTAGTGTTCACACTAATGGCTTCCTCTTCCTCACTGTGCCCATTCTCTAGGATGCTAAACCTACTGGTTAGTTCGTCTTGATATTCAGCCCTTTTGCACATGTCTTTTAGTTTATCAATGTCGAACTTATTGCTTGTCTCCCGTGATTGCCCATGTGGGTTTGCTGCAAGCCGACTTCTAATTGTGCCCATCACAAGAAGGTGATTGGAGTCGCAATCTGCTCCTCTATAGGATCTTACGTCAAGGATATTCGAGTGGTGTCTTTTGTCTATGAGGAAGTGGTCTATTTGGTTACGCGTTACGCCGTCGGGTGATATCCATGTGGCTTTATGGATTTGCTTGTGTTTGAACATCGTGCTTTTCACTACCAGATGTTTTGACGCTGCGAACGTGATAATTCGAATTCCATTATGATTTGAAACGTCGTGTAGGCTCTCTTTACCTATAGTTGGTTGGAAGATGTCTTCCTTTCCAATTTTCGCATTGAGGTCCCCGAGGAGGATTTTAACATCGAATTATGAGATCCCATCAAATACCTCCTCTAGGGTCTCGTAGAACGTATCCTTCGTCGGTAGATTCTGTTGGGGCGTGTACGTTTATAAGTACATAATTGTACCATGGAGTCGGTGTTTTCTTGTTGATTTGTTCCCTTATGGTAGCGTCGGCTCATCACACCTACGACTGTCCGGTTTTACGTGGTATTGTTTTTTGTATATTGATTATTCATATTTGCTCCCATGAGTCTTGGGGTTTCAAATAGTCCGCCATATCAGAGCCCCTCTTTGATATGGTAAGGTCTGCTTACTGCTCTGATTCGAACCGGGGTCAGAGAGGCGCCGTTATAATAGAGCCGGTATACCCCTGGCTGCAAACCATCCAACGGGCACGGTGGCGCGTAACACCCTGGATTAGGGGTGGTAGATCTTTGTGTTACTCCTCACTAACCTGTCTGACATGGGTGGCCCTACTGAAAGCGTATGCTTCTGTCAGCATAGCCTGAGTGATTCATTGTAGTTTAAGCCCCCGCACCACGTCAAGGTTTCTACCAAGCGGGGCAGCGTCAGAAGATCGGCTAGTGAAAAGCACGATGTTCAAGCACAAGCAAATCCATAAAGCCATATGGATATCACCCGACGGCGTAACGCGTAACCAAATAGACCACTTCCTCATAGACAAAAGACACCACTCGAATATCCTTGACGTAAGATCCTATAGAGGAGCAGATTGCAATTCCGATCATCTTCTAGTGATGCGCAAAATCAGGAGTCGGCTTGCAGCAAACCCACATGCGCAATCACGGGAGACGACCAAAAAGGTCGACATTGATAAATTAAAAGACCTGCGCAAAAGGGCTGAATATCAAGACGAACTAATGAATAGATTTAGCATCCTAGAGAATGGGAGCAGTGAGGAAGAGGAAACCAATAGTGTGAACACTAAATGGACATCGATCAGAGACACAATCAAACAAACAGCCCAAAAGTAATTAGGATTTAAGAAAACAATTAAGTCCAAATCTTGGTGTAACGGTGAGTGGAGGGCGAAGATCGAAAAACGTAAACGCCTCAGAGTGATACACTTAGAAAGATACGCGACGATTCGGAAAGAGACAATGAGGCTCTTCAAACGCAAAAAACGCGAATGGGAGAAGACTCGGATCGAAAAAATCCTAGAAAATTCCAGAGCAAAGAACATCAGAGGTATGTATCCCGGCAAAAAACTCAATTAGAAATGGCTACCGAAGGAGAGCCAAAATAATTCGAGACGCAAACGGCTGTCTGGTCACAGAAGCAAGCAATATTGTGACAAGATGGAAGCAGTACTTTGAAAACCTGCTCAATGTACCCACCCATGAACCACAAATAAACGCATCAGACGTACATACAGCTGAGCCTCAGATCCCAGAGCCCTGTTTCAACGAAGTTGTAGACGAAATAAATCGATTGAAAAACAACAAGGCTCCCGGAGTCGACTGCATACCGGCAGAGCTTGTGAAGCATGGAAGAGAGGCAACCGCTCGAAAGATCCACCAACTCATCAAAACAATATGGGATAAGGAAGTCACTCCAGAAGAATGGAAAACCACAATAGTCGTCCCAGTTTTCAAAAAAAGCGACAGATGTGACTGCGAAAACTACAGAGGAATATCATTGCTCCCAACCACATACAAAATATTAACAAATGTCGGTCGGATGGTCAAGCGTGGAAGGAGAGTGAACAGGACAGGGAACGATGACGGAGTCGAGTCGGTGAGGTCATGAACTTCCGGGTTCCTACATGCCAATAAATAGTAAAAAAAAATTGTCAGTCTAGGCAACTACACAACATTATCAAATAAGTAGTAAGAATAGTAGTTTATTACGTTAAATAAATGATCAACAAAATAACATTTGTAGTTTTATTTCTATTCATGTTTCAAAGGTGCAAAAATGTATGGCCCATCCTACATAATGTTTTTTAGAGATTTGATTTCCAATTTGGCCACACTATTTTGTAGCGATAATCAGTTTGACAATTGACAACAGCTTAGAATACCACGAAACAACACTTGTAAATTGTGTAAATTTGTTTCGCAAATCGCGGTTCAGTGTGTGAAATTTACGGGGAAAATAATCGGCGATCTGGTCAGATTGGGATTAACCAATGTTGCAGACGCAACAGCACATCAGACAAATTGCATCAATGAAATCCAACAGTCAAACAAATTCAAATGACGCGGCGAAGAACTAACTTACAGCGCCTCAGAGTATGCAACTATAAAGTTGTATCAGAAACTCTGTTATGCCACTGAATGCTTTTCGAAGTGCTCGCAGGCCAGTAAGAAGATTCAGCTGGCTGATTGCAGGCACCGTTGCTGTAACCACTGGAGTTTGACAAAAACAGAGACTCTGACATCTGGGCAACGGGCGGGGAGTTTTTTGTATTGCAGTTGTTAATTTTGGCTGATAGGAAAACATTCGTGGCTGTTTCTAAATACACTTGGAAGAAGTGAGATGTTATAAGTGGCGGTGGTTCTGAAAACTACATTTGACAAATTAACTCGGTGAATATTTTTTTTTGTTTTACGTGTAACGAATAACAGTTTAAAATTTGGGTTCCACGAATCGAAGGAAAAACCAAGGAGGTGAATTGTTCCTAATTTAGAAAATAAAAGTAAAATTTGAATAAAATAAGTGATAATTTTCGACATTGCATGTTTTATATTTACTGGGCTACAACGCCGAACAACCACAAATCTTTTTCACACCACGCACACTTTAGTTAATAATGCGCAATCACAGAGACGCCGTAGAGCATGCACCCAAGAAGTTATTTCTCTTGTGAAGCGCAATCTTGAGGATGACCCAAATGAGTTACGGAATGTTTTGTGAAAAAAAATCTTTGTTTAAGAGTGTAGTGCTCCACGAAACTCTACCATTGGCCTCCTCCATACATTTGGCACCTTCTTTCCTATAACTCCATCCATATACCTGTGCGGGTTCTCTATATCACACGGAGAACCAACCCACAATTCCAACCAATTTTGACCGCTAACAGCGCGCCACCATAACCCGAATCTGCAATTGCACACATTCGCAAACATGCAAAGAACACATTTCCCATCTGCAACAGCACCCATCCCCAAATCTGCAATCGCATACACCCCCAACTTACAAAGAATCCATTTCCCAATCTGTAATAAAATGCATTTTCAAAACTTTCAACAGAATATAAATCATCTCCCTCACCTACACCAAACCTCATACATTTTTCCCAAGCAACATTTCATCATCATCACCGGCACTACAACCTGGAACCGGTCTTGACCTTATTTAGCAAGTCCTGAGGCTTGTTAAATTTTCCATAATGATTTGTTTTTCTGGGCGAGGTCATTAGTCTTGCGCCAGAGGCTCGCCGACAGGGAATCGAACCCCGGTCTCCCGCGTGACAGGCGGGTATACTAACCACTATACTATCGAGGAGCCAAGCAACATTTAGTTTCCCCGAACACCATTTCGGCTCCCATCCTACCTAAATCATCTGAAACAATACCAATTCTCCTTACTGGCAAGTCACCAGCACGATGCGTTGCATTTCCGCGAAACAACCATCGCGTCGAGCAAGACCCATGTTCCTTCGCCTAACCGACAACTCATGCCAATACTTGGTTATGCCTCCAAAACCGATTTCTCAGTATACATAGCAACCGAGGAATCTAACTTAGCCTTTACGGCAGGAATTCCCCGAAACAATTCTCTATGCACGTGTAGTGCTCTGAAAAGCCCTACCATCTCCTTTCCCCACTCATATCCAAATCCCTATACCCAAACTCATATTTACAAAATCCATTACCCCGATCCAATACAAAATCCCGATAAACGAATCAAATATTCGTTTATCATCCATACTCATCCGAAGTGGTAGGACGTCAATAAATTAAATTAAAGGAAATAAAATACAAATATCATAAAATAAAAAGTATTTTTATTGGGCCTGGCAGATTCCCAGGACCCATATTAAACGATCGGTTGTCACTCTTCCCGGAGGCCCCGGAAGCACGGTGGCGACCGCAACGGGTCCCCTCAGGAGCGGTCTTAAAGAGATCCCTCGTCCTTTTCACGACAAGACACGCTCCCTGAGAGAAGGACCACTACACACGCATAGCAACCCTTTTCAAGTTCCCAGTAAGTGGCAGTGAGTTTTACTTAGCAATGACTCCACCGCCACGACACCACGAATGGATTCTTGTCCCATTTAGTCAGTCGAGTCACAACCACCGTCGAGCGCTGATCCCCCTTTTATTACCTCGAGTCCGGCTCCAGGAAGTCGAGGTGAAGCAGGCCGAAAGTAAAGCCGCGAGTCGGTGTGGTAATAGTTTGCATTGCCTTTTTAACATAATGATTTGTATTGACTCAAACTGTAGAAAGATTTCCACTGAAGTGTTAACAATCGACTAAACTGTTCATTGAAGACTTACGTCGAAAGATTTCCAATAAAGTGTTAATAATTAACTAAACTGTCCATTGACGATTTTTATTGATTCAAATTGACACCTACTATTTATCGCCGCCGCCTGTGGTGCTATTTGGCGCACCTATTGTGGAATTCGTCTCTCGTAGTAAAAGTGTAGGAAAGTCCGGTTGGATATTGGCGAACACGTGCCCGTGAAGGCACATCACCCAATAAACCCCCACATACCCCCCCGCCTCATAAATGAGTACCTCAGCAATATCACACTCTGCGTAAATGAAATAAGTGTAGAGGACGCTACAGCCCCGTTCTACACAGAAATCCACAACGCCATATCCCTATATGTCCCATACTCCAGACACAGGTTATCATTCTCATAGCCCCCTTGGTATAACCACAAACTACGCACCCTTCGTAACAAAAGGAATAAGTTGTGGAACACTTTCCTAAACACGCGTTCTCCCCTTGACTACTCCAACTATCTGGGTTACTTTTACCAATTCACCGAGCTTTACAGCTCTCTCTACCACAATCACCTTGCCAAAGCTCAATTCAACCTGATCATCGACCCCAAATCTTTCTTCCACTTCATCAACCACGAACGGAAATCTGATGCCTATCCCACATCCCTTTTCTACGACTCAACTACTACAACGGACTCCCAGACCATATCCAATCTTTTCGCGTCCTTCTTCACACTATCCTTCACGGACGACTCGTTCGAGCCTAACCCCTCCCACTTTACTGGCATGTCTGAATTCTCCCTTGGCCCGCTCAGCCCTGTACACATACACAACACCAAGTCACAAAGAAACTTGAAGAACTGAAAGACTATTTCAGTCCCGGCCCAGACGGACTCCCTGCTATCCTCTTAAAAAAATGTTCCTCTTCTCTCTCTCTCCCGCTCGCGTCAATGTTCAATCTATCCCTTGCTCAAGGTCTATTCCCTAACTTTTGGAAATCCTCTTACATAACCCCCATACATAAAAAGGAAAAAAAAACGATATATCCAACTATCGTCCCATTGCTAAGCTTTCGCACATTCCTAAACTGTTCGAAGGCCTACTATATGAGGCGTTAAGTTTTCGCTGCGCACCCATCATCTCTCAGATTCGCAGGATTGAGGGAGTTCAACGTCGTTTCTTGCGCTTCGCCCTCCGCGGACTAAACTGGGAAAATCGGCTAATTCTACCACCATACACAAGCCGGCTCCGTCTAATCAATCTAAACACACTTGAAGAGCACAGAATCCATGCCGATATCATATTTGTCCATCGCCTTCTGTCTGGCTCAATCAATTGCCCAAGCTTGCTCTCCACTTCAACATTGCATACTAACCCCCGTAACGTACGTAACCCAAGACTGTTTGACGTGCCTGCTCATCACACTTCTTACGGTGCTAACGAACCCATCTCGCGTATGCTACGACAGGCCAACTCCTTCCCCACCTCCTTCGATTTCAACATCTCCACCCCCACTTTTAAACGTCTCAGAATAAACCCGTCCTAAATCCGCCCCCTCCCTCCAATAATCCCCTCTACCCTGTAATCCTACCTCTCCTACCCTCAAAATAGTTCCCCCAGCTCACCAACCCCGCCCCCTACCAGTACATAGACATGCCCTGCACTGTCACTGTCTCACAAATGCCGAATTTACCACCCCCACATACACTCGCTCCTCCCTAGCCTCCTACCTCCCCCATCGCACAGTCACCTTCACCTTCCTGGTTTTTTTTTCTTTTTTTCTCCTTCTTACTCTAGTTTTAAGATAGTCTGTAAGACTTTTTATATTAATTTAATTTAAGTTAATGGAAGCTTGCATTAAGCTAAATAAATGAGGGTTCCGCCCTCGCACACACACTACCCAAATCAATATTGAATCCAATGTGGAACAAATTGATTCAAATTCCCTCCCCTATACATTTTGCACCTTTGCACTCCACCCATATCCCCAAATCAACTTTGAATCCAATGTGGAACAAATTGAATCAAATTGTGTGTGTTGAACCAAATGTTCATTTGGTTCGCAAACACACAAAATTCCCAAAATTCCTAACTCAAACTAAATGTGCGGACCAGATGCTCCATCTTCGAACAAATAATATTAAGAATCATAAAATGCACGACTGCAATTTTATGATCCTCTAAGAATTTGTTTGTACAAATTTGGTCCCACAAAACTCAATATCCATTTACACCTTTTTCAACAAACTAAATTCAAATACAAACAAATTGCGCCATAAAACGAACCACATGTTCATTTTATCGCCCATCAACATCTAGGATCATAAATGCGCACCCGCGCTGCCGAAGTGCATTTATAACCTTTGTTTCTTTCTTCCAAATATCTCTAATTTGGTTCTAGAGGAACAAACCATATGTTAAATGTGAGTGTTACCAATTTTGAAAAGCAAAAAACCATTGCTTTGATCGAAC
This sequence comes from Microdon myrmicae, assembly GCA_963931805.1. Lineage (NCBI taxonomy): Eukaryota > Metazoa > Arthropoda > Insecta > Diptera > Syrphidae > Microdon > Microdon myrmicae. Next base: position 45,096,182 of record OZ007500.1, read on the forward strand.
GCTTTCAAAACAAATAAACGATTTCTATATCCGGTAAACACTTTGTTGTTAAACCCATATTTCAATGCGAGGAATTCACCTTAGTCGATTACGTGAGAAATGTTCTTTATATATTATTAAGAAAAAAAGTTGTATGTGCCCTAATTGTCTAAATTTGTTGCGCTCGCCATTAGTCCCTTTGGACCAGCCAAAATACTAAATTTTCTTATGATTCATTATTACTTTAAGTTTATCCAATAAACAGCCTTTCGTGAATATTGTCTCAAGTTTCTTGATCAATAATGACTTCATACACGCCTCATTTTCCCTCTGCGGGTAAAAACCACTGACATGAGTATTTCATATTGTTATCTGGTCTGACTACGGCACAGAATAGCCGAGAGAAAGTTATTGATGCACCTGTTTGATTGGTTAGTCCCAAATACTACGGACAGCGATATACGACATCAAGATTACTATCCAAAAAAGAATTATGTGTAAATAGAACCGTTATTCAGATTCAACTGACAATTCGAACCGTCTTCTCTGTTACATAATCTCCATTGGTATTGCAGTGGGTTTTCCCAAATCCAATGGCCAAAATCAATTAGTTAAAGTTAGAATTGCTTTCTCATACACCCTATTCATTAGACATAGCACTGTTGGATAATTCTTTCTTCCCAACGTTGAAAAACTGACTCGGGGTGATAAAAGATTTACAGAAGATGAAGAGATGGAGGGAGTGATTGATGAGTATTTTTAAGAGCTTGATTGGTTCTTACTATAAAAAGGGTGTCAAAGTAATTAAACAAAAGTTTAAAGGATACTAGATTTTCTCAATATTTAGTATGTATTTCGTTAGGCACTTCCGCGAATATCCTCACTAACACTTTCCGGAAGTGTATTCTTTCCTCTCTAAATAGTATTTGTAGTGAATATAGTGTATACGAGTATATTTTGTAATTTGTGGAATGGCTTTACAATGATGTCAACACATTGCACTTGCATGCATGGGACTTAAATTGAAATCAATAAGCATTGTTCTAGTAAAAAGTAAGCGCCTTTATTAGGTCAAAGTAGAAATGAACTAGAACTACTCGATAAGTTGACGAGAAGCTAATAAGTGGAGTTACAATTTTACGTAATAGTTCCCGCAAACTTAGTAAAACGCCGAGTTAATTTTTTTTCAAATCGGCATAGTCTTATGTCACTGACAATGGTCGTTCTCGAAGTTTTTTTATATTATGAAAACGTAATTATTCTGATAAGATCACAGTGAACAATTAAGGGAATTTAGATGGTTGTTTCGTAGCTTTCTAATGATGCATAATTGCATTGGTCATAACCAATGGTTCATGCTTGAAACATTTTATATAAAATGATTGTAATTAAAATCCCCTAATGACTAAACGCGTCTTGATGAGTACAAACATTGATAACTGGATACTCAGAATTTTATGCAATACAAGCTTAGGTGCAATATGGGAAGGCTTTTGTTTGCACACTTATTTAATATTTACTACTGAATACATTCAAGAATAACAAGTGTTTACGAAGATAAGAAAATTGTGTAAAAAGTAAATTGATATGACTTACATTAAACTGGCGCAAAGTGCCACACGTACAGCAACTTCCACGAGGACATTCAATGCTCCTGATTTGGTGCATTTTATATTCGTTTCGTTTGAATTGCCCATCCGACGTATTGAAGACTGCTGGTCAATTTGAACCGAGTTCATTGCCTTCAAAGAAATCGATTTGGTGTCGTTGTTTTCTTTGAGGTTATTTACAACTGAATTGTCTTGCATTCGAATATCATCGGTACTCCTGCTTAGGAGGTTTTGATGACTTTGATGTGTACTGCAATTCCCGCTACTATTGGTCAATGAACTGTCTGAACCTCTCGTCTTCCAATGAAACTTATCCTGGTTCAAATACGAACAAAAATAATACTAATAAAACAACAATATCACTGATGTAAATAAATAAACACTAAACAATCAAAATTATATGTTAAAAATTAATCAGAGAAAGTTAGTTGTACACCGAACACAATCAAGAAATCATTTCTTATTTTGTCCCCAATTGCAATCTTAAAAATAAAACAATGTATCTATAAAATTGTGCAATTAAGCAACCAGTTCCGCGTTTCTCAGTATGTATGTCCTCTACTTTCACAGAATTTCAATTTACTTTACTTGTTTGATGAGAATTAATATTAGTATTTACTTCTAAGCAATCTTCATTATACTGCGAAATGCTGTCGCTACTGTGTTGCCGAACAACTGTAGCTGTGACATTTCTCCGACGGATTTTGACACTTTGTTGAATGTAAGCAGCTTGCATTTTAGTTTGTCAAGAAAATCGGATTCGGATGGGTGCGCGAGTCTGTTTTTCTTAACTTTTCTGACAAAAACTAGATTTAACTTTGAGTAACGGCGATATATCTAAATGTACAGAAGATATGCATCCAAACTAAACAACAGTTACCTAATAACTGAAGAAAGTGAAGTGTCCCATTTGCTCACCGCATATTTACACAAGGGTCGAAACAGTTTGTTTATGCACTTTGGAACAAGTGTTTATCATTTAACAGGGGAAGTTTCGGTTTTTCACCTAGCATATGAATTCGCGACAACTAAATGCTTAAGTGTTGCCATGCACTGCGGTTTTAAGGACTGGAAACTCTCATTACGTATTTATTTACATACATTAAAAATGTTAAACAATAATAAACTTTCATCAACTGATTTCGAGTTCGTATGATATGAATAGGTAGATCTTAATAGGGTAAATAAATATAGAGGAAAGCATTTCTTTATTTATGGGAGCTTTCGAAATGCCCACATCTGGTGTAACTTATCACAAAGAACAGGTTTATCTCTTTGAAGACATTTTGTACCTTCGTCTTTTTAGATGCGGTTTACGAATATAGATATGTATATCTCGGGTTTTCCAATAAGGACTTGACAACTAGTTCAGTAAACTCAACATTTTCATCATGGTTAAGTACACGAACGAACAATGTCTGCCAATTATAAAAATTTACTACCGACAAAAAAGTTGTCAAGTCCCTATTGGAAAGCCTTATATATATATATATAGTACACACAATTCTTACATTATTTATAAATAAGGAGACGCGATCCATGTCCGTCATTTACTTGAGGAAGACGAAAAAAGAAGTATTGGTAATATGGCCAAAATGTATGACTTTAATCTGCCTTTGCATTTGGCTTCGGATTTATATCGGGTTTTCCAATAGGGACTTGACAACTTTTTTTTGGTAGTACATTTTTATAATTGGCAGACATTGTTCGTTCGTGCACTTAACCATGATGAAAATACTGAATAAATTGACCGTGACAGTTCGATGATTAGTGAAAGGGTGCGTCCACAAATTAAATTCAAAGTTGCCAAGCCCCTATTGGAAAACCCCATATAAGAATAAATAAAACATATTAAGGAGGAATAAATCTATAGGAAGGCATTTATTTGTTGGTGTTGGCGATGGATCGGGCTCCTCGATAGTATAGTGGTTAGTATACCCGGCTGTCACCCGGGAGACCGGGGTTCGATTCCCCGTCGGGGAGCCTCTGGCGCAAGACTAATGACCTTGCCCAGAAAAAATAAATCATTATGGAAAATTTAACAAGCCTTAGGACTTGCTAAATAAGGCCAAGACCGGTCCCCGGTTGTAGTGGCCGATGATGATGATGATGTTGGCGATGGATCACGAATTCCCAGGAGAGGCAGGGCAAGCGCTAACATACCATTTCCAGGGAAACGACGATCAGCGGCGCACCGATTCCAGGAAGCCACTAAGAAAAGCAGATCCCAGGAATCGAGCAAAGGAGGGGACGACTGCGGGCCTATATAAGGCGGGCACTTTCGATGGAGCAGCAGGAGCCCAAACTGTTGTCGAACCCCGCGATAACACCAACTCATGTGAGGGTCGTACCTCCGCAGCAGCCTTGCCCACCACGACCAACTCCATTAGTTAACCCAAAACCAAAGGCTGCTGGTGTTACCAACACTGTTCAGCCAGAGGTCGGGGAACGCCCACCTGTTTCTAAGAAGAAACAGCAACCCGGGGTCTTTGCACGAGACCTCAATTTAAAAAATTTCGTCGGTGACATGAACCGGCTAGGAATTTCTAACTTCAAGGCAAAGACCTTAAGTCCATCCCTAAATAAAATCATAGCCTACGATAGGGAAACCTATCGCACGGTTAACGACAACCTCAAGGCCAAGGAGGTGAATTATTACACCTTCACTCCGGCCGACGAGGACAATCCTCTTAAAACGAGTCGCTGCCTCTTGGGAAAAGGACGACATCGTAACTGCTCTTGAGGCAACATTTCCTAACGTCAAATTCATTGACGTCAAAAAATTCTCTCCCCCACAACGGTTTGTAAACATCAGACCGCAAAGATACACCAAGCTGAACATATGGCAGCTTCTCCTTGCCCCAGGAACCGACATAGATTCCATAATACGGACAAAGTCGCTTCCAACTTTGCATCAGCAAGTTGTCTTCGAGGTATTTCATAACAGAGAAATACCTCAATGCAGACGTTGCCAACGTTTCGGGCATGTCTCCCGAAACTGCAACATGGGTCGCCGTTGCGTTCGTTGCGGAAAATCCCACGATATTGCAAGTGCGAACTTCCGCTAGCGAAATACGATCCCGCAACAAATGTGCAGGATGAAACAACACTGCCAACTTGCTGCAACTGCGGCAACAAAGGGCATCCGGCCAGTTATAGAAATTGTCCTAAATATAAGGAAATTAAACTAAGATCCAAGGAGACTCGTGCTAAGCAAACAGCCAAGTCAGACTTCGGAAAACAGGCCACACAAAACCTCATCCAAAATGGATTCACATTTGCCGACATGCTTAGGGGTCAGCAGGCAAGGAATACAAAAACCCTTTCAACTCCTCCCCCTCAAAAACATATTCAAGTCCCTAAGCGAGCCCCAGTAAAGGCCAACACGACGCCTCAAATTCAAGCGGTGGTGCAAAAGCCTCCGAGGGGGCAATCTTCAATGCTCGAGAAACTACTTAGTTTCTCCCGCTTAATTGAGGATATCCGACCCCGATATGAGAAACTATCAACCGAGGCAGAGAGTGAGGCCCTCCTTTTCACTGCATATGCAAGACATACCCTCCACAATGGATTCCAAAATTAAAGTTATCCTCTTAAATGTCAACTCCCTTGTTTCGCATTCCAAGCGTATGATAGTTTCTGACTTCATAAAGGAAAGCCGGGCGGACTTGGTACTTGTAACCGAAACTAGGTTGCATCCATGTCACCGTCCCGTATTCCCAAACTTCTCCATGATTCGAAGAGATCGAACCCTCACTGGCGGTCCCACCATCAACGGAGGTGGAACTTGTATACTGGTTAATAGCGGACTCCGCCATGAACCTATTGACCTCCCACACCTAGAGTCCATAGAGGTATCTGGAGTTGAACTGCATCTGGCTAGTAATGGCAGAGTGAATATATACTCCGTATACCACTCGCATAAAACCAATAATGGCCCCATTAATCCCGAAGATATCGGCAAACTAATAAGGACCTCGGGGCATACGCCCTTCATCATAGGCGGCGATTTTAACTCCAGACATCCCCACTGGAACAACTCTGTCTCTTGCCCAAATGGCACAAAACTGTACCAATGGTACACCGCAAATATGTATGCCCTCAACTGCGAAATAGTCGCACCTACGGTTGGTACTCGAGGTAACTCAATTCTGGACATATTTATTGTGTCCAAAGACTTACTTCCACAAATCACTCCTCCTCAAGTTTCAGCGGGTGTATCTGACCACAATGCTGTGACCACATTCATTTGCGGCTATCTAGCATCCCGGGCTCATATCAGATACATACCCGATTATGGGCGGACAAATTGGGACAACTTCAATATTACATTGAACGATAAACTCCACCACTTCTCTCTTCCCACTGACAGGAACCTAACGACGGTTGAGATAAACAACGTTGCAAAACGACTTCACGAGATTCTAGTTGAAACTTCGGAGACTCATGTCCCGAAGTATAAACTTGAAAAGACCTATCAGATTCCCCATGACGACATCACTCTTCGTCTCATCCGGGAGCGTAAAAAGCTCTGCAGAATGAGATATCGTCACCGCTTTACGCAAAGGGAGCCATTATTGCGATCCATTATTCACAATATTGGTACACTGATAAAACAGAGAATCCAAAACAATCGTACCCGACAATTGGAAGACAAGCTGAAGGGTATTCAGATGGACCAGAACGTTTATAAAAATGTTAAAAAGATATGTGGCACTTCCCGCATCACTGGGCCAATTATGCACAATGGTGTTGTTGTCAATAACGACACCAATAAAGCAAATATCATCGGAGAGACCTTCGAAAACAATCACAAACTCACTCTCCAAGATGGCGACCCGGAAACTAATGCAATCGTTAGTTCAGAGGTCCACAGTAAGTTGGACGACTTCAACGAGCCAATTGTTGTCTTTAACCCAACTAACAGTGCATACTTCGATGACACACGTGATAATGGTCACGGTTTCATCACACCAAATACCCTACAGAGTCTGGTTAAATCTCGACACCCTAAGAAGTCGCCTGGTATCGACAACATGTCATACCACTCGTTGCGAAGGCTTTCTGCCTTATTCTTTATAAAGCTCTCCATTCTCTTCAACCATGCTTACAACATGGGGTACTTTCCCCAAGCTTGGAGGCACGCTATTATCTGCCCAATAGCAAAAGTTGGGAAACCAACGTATCACCCCTCAAGCTTTCGCCCTATCTCGCTTCTCACTTGCATCAGCAAAATATATGAAAAATTCATATACGAAAAGCTAAATAACTTTGTCAGTGCCAGGCACCTAATACCTGATTTCCAATTCGGATTTCGAAGAGCGCACAGCACCACTATGGCTCTTAACTTATTTCAAAACCACGTCTGCGTGCGGCTCTTTAATAAGGAACCCACCGTTGCGGTAAGCCTAGACATTGAAAAAGCTTTTGATACGACTTGGATCGAAGGTCTCGCTTTTAAACTTTTGAATACTGGCCTCAGTAGAACGCTATGTAGCATCATCTACCAGTTTGTTCTAAACAGAACCTTCCAAGTTAGAATGAATGGAAAGCTTTCCCGAACTTTTCACGCCGCTGCAGGCGTACCACAGGGCTCCATTCTAGGCCCCATCTTATTCAACATTTACACCTCCGATATTCCCCGCCCCGCGGACGAGAGAGTAAACCAAATATGCTATGCGGATGACGTCCTGGTGTACACGTCAACCAAAGGCCCTAACCTCGCAACAAATCGACTCAACCGTCACTTGGACGAACTGTATCAGTATTACAGTCGATGGAAAATCCGACTTAATCCATCCAAAGCAGTAGCCATAATTCTGAGTAGTAAACACTCCCAACCTACCTCTCGATATTCACAGAATATTCGAATAAAAATGGGAGATACTACGATTAGACCACAGGACAAGATGAAATATCTCGGGGTCACTTATACCCCAAAAATGAATTTCATCAAACATGTGACCCACATTCTCCAAAGGGGCCTTGGTCGGTCTAAGCAACTGCACAACATCCTGAAGTGGAGGAACAAAGTTGACACCAAAGTTAAGCTTCTCTGCTATAAGCAGATAATCCGATCTGGAATATCGTACGCCTTTCCCATATGGTCCTGCATATCTTCGGCTCAAATGGAAAGACTTCGGGTTTTCGAAAGGAAACTCCTCAGAAGATGCACCAATCATTCTAGAAGGCCTGACGGTCGTCATTACCCCAACTCTCACCTATACGAAGGCGCCTCCATTACCCCTATCGACGAGTACTTGCTTCAATTAGCATATAAGTACCTCGAAAACATTCAGAACAGCGAGAACCTACTTGTACGGGACTCTTGCGTTCTTGACCCTTCTCTCTCTCGATCTCTTCGGATCAAACCCCCACAATTTCTTCTTCAGTACAAAACTGAAGAAAGCACCCTTCCCAACAACATCCCCCTCTATAATAGAGGATTTCTGGACCCATCCCATAGGGTCTACAATTAACAAACCAAACACGCGAACGCACAGTACAAGACGGCACAAATACAAACATACACACCGACCAAAGAGCAGATTATCAGACGCCAAAGACGTGATCTGCGTTTACTACCGCACCCAAGACCCACCGGTCTTGTAAGATTTCTTTCCCACCATCCCTCTATAAAAGTAGTTAGAGAAAACTTGGACTAACACTGTCCACACTATCCTTGGATACCCCCCTTTTTTTCTTCTCTTTTCAGATGCCGCGAGACCGAGCCCAATATCCTCACGGATGTGGGTGATTCTGGTTATCGCAAGATGACCAGAAGTCAGAGACAAGATGAAGGACACATTTCCTGTCTCGCCAAATTCGGCCTTCTCGCCACATTTTTTTTTTTTTTTTTTTTTTTTTGGAGCAGCAGGAGTCGTCGAGGGAACTCCTAATGAAAAGGTCTTGTTCAAGACCAGCCGAATAAAGATATCAAACAGAATAATAAATAATAGATTATACAAGGCAAATAAAGAGTTGGGAAGTTTTTCTAGAATTAGGGTAGTATAAGATTTAAGTTAAGTTAAGCTAAGTGATTTTACATAAAATAAAAAAAAAAAAAAGTAGATAAGTTTAGGTAAGTTAAGTAAGTTAAATTTTAAGAAAAAAAAAAAAAAAAAAAAAATTGACAAAGTTTTTCAAATTTTTCTTTGTCTTTCAAATAATTATCAGTACTGCCACAAAGCTCTGTCGCCGAAAGGTAAATTATACAAATATTAAGTAATGTTTAGCTTAGAGCGTCTGCGAAGGACCAGTAAGTTATTATATAAGCTATTTAAGCTAGAATTTAAGCATTTTTTGTCTAGCCTTTAATTTAGAAACTAAGAATATAGAAAGAAAATAAAAAAATGTTTAAAAAAATGAAAAAAAAGAGTTGGGAAGATTCTCGTTTCTGACCGTATTGGCGCGATTTTTATATTGTCATCGCATTGTTTTCTGGCTTGTCTTCTTTCGTCGGTCGTTTCCGCTTTTGGTAGATCAAGGATTTGTACTGGGCAAGACTCAAACGCCCGCCAATCCAAAGAAGAGTCCGGCTCTGGAGGTACAATCCCTCAAATTTAAGGAGAAAGCATCGTTGGCCGGCCAGTGCCGGAAATACAGTCCACTCGAAGAGAGACTGATGCGTCGCTAGAGGAAGCGCCGTTTGTTGTTTCGGTTTTCTCTTTTCATTGCAGCAACAGTTGGAGCATTTGAAAAAATTATATTAGGTATAATTTACAACAAGCAACACCTTTATTTGTATTAACATCTATTATTTTGTTTTGTTTTTTTGATTAAATACTTTATAGCGCTTGAATCAAAGTCACTTATGTTACATTATTTACAAATTGCTAAGTTACCAAATAAGTCGGGCTGGTATTTTTTTTTTGCCACCGGAGAGCACCCATCCTAATTCGATTCCTTGCGCCATAGTAGTGCCGGGCGCTCCCTTGATCATTTCATCCAGAAGAAGCGCCGAGTAAACATCGCCCCCAAGAAGGATGTCAATCTTGTCTGGCCTATAATAAGTAGGATTAGCCAGCTCGACACATTTTAGGTGGTCCCAGTTCCTGCATTGGAGATTGCGCATGGGACGTACCGCGATGACTTTGGGCAAAACAAAGGCTTGAACCTGTAATGTGAAGGTGCGTTCACAAATTAAATTCAAAGTTGTCAAGTCCCAATTGCAAAACCCGGTTGTCATTCACCAACCAATCGGTGATGTCGATCGACCCAACCAATTGTAATTCGCTGTACTTCTCGGATGGAAATCTTCCATCAACCGATGGTCTCTCAGCAACTGCCAGTCATAAAGACAACCTTACAGAGACACCGGGTGGCCAACGACAATCATCAAGGACGACGGCTAACACATGTAGCCTCCCCAATGGGGATAGGAGATCGCAATGCCCCGCTTGGCAGGCGGCGCCCCCTATCATTCAAGAACCAGCCAGCATGCCTCTCAGTAACCAAGAAGAGACGGTACTTTTCTCAACCCAGTAGGCACTGAGTCCGCACCTGTCATTCCGCTAGGACCCGCGGACGGTGCCATGGAAGAAGTCACATCAAACTCAACGTTGCGGCCTCACATGCCAAAGGCCACATCCCACGGTAAGTCTCGATTCAGTATTTTCGACCACCAGCCATTACGTGGTCATTGATCGTGGGTTGCGAATTTGCAACTCTAACCCAGGTCAAATGGTCAGTTCTGGGGTCAAAGGTACAGAACATCGACGACGAAACTCTTATCGTCACCAATCTTTCGACCATCACCAATTCAGGGCGGACGGCTCTCTTCAGACATCCGCATCACTAGAAGTCCACGGCCCTGGGCCCCCGGCCCTTGAACAAACGGATTCGCCAATGATTGGCGAATGCATCCGCAAGCAGTCACCACCAAGTCAGCGGAAAAGAAGCCATACCATTCCCAAGTCAGTGAGCATCAACAGGCCGCTGACCGAAGTGCCGCCTGCATAGAGATCAACCCGACCATTGTTCTGATGCACATACCACCGCCGAAGCCACCACGAAGAAAATCGCCAGGCATGTTCTGTGAGGCGTGTAGCGGTTCTTTAATACATTCCCAAAGAACCGCCCATCCTCTTAAATGAACCACCTTCCAAACCCACCATACCTACCTGCAATTTTGGGCAGCGTAAGCTACCCTTCATTCTCTTTCACCTGAAAGTTAAATCTCATTAAGGCATGCATCACGTTGAATTTTTCCGTTTATGATTCGTACCATATCTCCATCGGCTCGGCTTGTCAGCAATTATAATAGATAAATACTAGCTGGCCAGCGTAATTGTTGACATAGCCGAAGCCGATGGTTTCTTGCTACGGTTCATATCCATTTATTGCCCCAGTCCCAAGGTTCGCAACACTTGCGACCAATTTCCTTTGTCGGTTATCTACCGATCATGGGATTTGGGCACTAATATGATTGACGTTAGACAATCATAACCCAACTCATGCTAACGATGCTCCGGCCTGTAAAACAAACAAAAGCTACCATAGCCTAGGTCATAGGCGAGCAAACCATCGGTTTACTTATCGCCACGAAAACTCTATAGCCTACAATGGCATTACCCATGAACGCCTAAGTAAACACGATGTGCAGATCATCGTGACCCTTGAAATAGCGTTTTTGTGTATCTTGAAGCAAAAACCTATTTCGTTCTCAGGCGCAGGTCATCTAAGATTTATGACCCTCGAAATAGCGTTTCTGTTTATTTAGGACACAGGAACCTATTTCTCCCTTCGGCGACTACGCTATCGCGTACCTCATATTGCCTGCTATTCATTCCATGTGTATTCAGGTTTTTCTCGTCGTTGCCGATATCCAGGCTGAAGGGCAACGTACTTGTGCTATACGCACACATACACAATCCTCCCCTATTGATGAAATTCGCGGGCATCGAACTGATAAATGTAAATCACGTTGGAGTCAGATATTATACGCCAAGGCATACGCTCGCGCAGGAGTCGGAGTCAGATTTCAACCCTCAAATTATTCACACGCAAAGTCAGGCGTTCGTGTAATTTATTTTTTACTTACCGAGCCGAATTATTACCAGAGAGAGGTGTGCTCACAAGTATGCGGAGTACGTGTCGCGAGTTAAGTTTCCGCCAGTTTTAAGCAATTTCGGGAAACGGCTTTCGAAATTTGTATCCGTCCTTTGTATTGACCATAAAAGAACAAGTCGTAGTGAAGCATGCGCAACGTGTAGTACTTTAAAATCATTAATTACTATTAAGGCGGTGGAGCAAACAGTGCGTGTATTTTAAAATCATAATAAATCAGTGAAACATTAACATCAAATTACTGACTTGAGTTTTATTTTGCTTTTCGTGTGTTCGGTCTCCTTTGTGAACAATTTTTTGGAGAACTATAAGTGGGTGTTGGCTGAATCCGCACCCGTGCTTGGTGCCTAGCTAAACACTACCACATTGGTGACTCTAACTGAATGGACACACAACCTTTCCCCAAGTGCAAAAAGGAACAATGAACAATTTTAAACCTCATAAGTGTGATTAGTGCGTGTTATTTTTCCTGGATATCCTTGGTGAACCGCTGGTGAATTTGATCAACCGCGACCTTTGATCAAAATTGACATTGATCTCAATTTAAAAAAAAAACTATTAGAAGAGAGTGAACTGAAAAGTGAACACACAGAACAACTGCGCAGCAAATTGTGAAAGTGCAAAAATTAAAACAATTAAAGGGCAAGTAGAGCCCCACCCCATCAGTTCGCAGCGCTAACTAGCAACCAGTGAAAGTGACGAGTGCTAACATCACCGGAAGCAGCCGAGGACTACCGGAACAGGAACAACACCATCTCCGGACCTGCATCAACAGCACCAAACAACAACATAACCAGGTATTTTTCAAAAAAAAATGTTTATTTTTATTTTTTTTTATTTTTTGTTCTCTGGTGTAAGCTCCTTCTGAGCGAAATTTAAAGTCTCTTCATTTTCCTTCAAATACTTAAATATTTGTACATACAATTAATTCTTAGACCACTTAACCATGTTAAAAGAGACAACAACCTCTAAGATTAACAAAGTGCCTTTTGCGTATACATTATTACCTTGAATTGTTCTATATTTTTTGTTCCTTCTAAGATAAAAAATACTCTAAATATTTTTCTGTGGCACGTAACAATCATATTGTTAAAAAAGAAGGAAACATAACGAAATAATAATACGCTAATATAAATAATATACGTATGGAATCATAGAATTAATTATTAAGGTTGTGTTTTAAGCAGAAATTAATTAACGGTTTAAAGTGCAAATATTCACACACAGTTCTCATTTGTCAAAACGATCTTCTATTGTAAACGTAGACAGCTGGTTCGAGGCAACTATTCTACCAGTGTAAGAAAAGAGTATAACTGGCTTATCTAGTTAAAAGTTGTTAATTCCAATACAAATTCCGAAACATTTTCGTCAATAATCAAAATTGGTAACGTATTTATGAAAGAAATGATATTTATATGGATGCACATATGTCCGGAAATATGTGCATTTGTATGAGTCCGTTTCTTTTTCTTTTTTTTTTTTGTAGTATATTAACGACTATCTATTTCTTCTCAAATCATAAGAACTAAAATTATTCCCAAATATATCTTGAAATATACGAAGATGTTTCAGAAAGACAACTGTCATTATCATCAGAAATTAATAAACGTAAATATATATAGACTGTTATAGTAGGAATTCAAATAACAAAACCTCCCACAATATTTGAAACTATTAATAAAAATTTTAAGAAGTATTGCACTAAAAAAAAAACGATATATATAACACATATCATATTTTGTCATACGTAAATAACCTGATACTTATGATACTTAAAACGTACGATATAAATGATAGTTTAGTGAGTTATTAAAAAGACAGCACAATTTACCTATTGGAATTCTTTAAGTTTAATGATATTTTTTTTTATTGCCGTAAATATGTCATGGTATGTTTCCATTAATTACTTAATTATTACAACTAATTTAATAATATTGTAAACCCCTTCAGGGTATTAAGTAGCGCACAACCTTTCCGCACGCACACGACTCCTTACAACTCGCTCAACTCTTTTTCAAGTACACCGAACCCATTTTCGATTCTTTTCGCCTTTTTTTTTCTCAACCCTTACACCAACTTCGTCTCCCCGTGGCTCCATTTGACTCCGCCCAACTCCTCGCGTCCTCTTGCGATCAATTTCTACGTCCTACGTAGCTATTTAGACCCGATTTAACTCTTTCCTCCCAATTCTATCTCACGCATTACACGATGGCCCGTACTTGGAACGCCCCACCCCAAGAGGATCAAGAACAACTCGAGTCCCTCGAGTTTTACGACGCCTCCAGCGCCGACTTCCCTGATACACAAGTCACTACCGACCACGAAGCGACAGCACAACCCGCTCCCCTGGCATTTCACGATGCCCCCAGTGTCGTTAACCGACCCAACCCTACCAACATTAATCTCCCCCCTTTTGACGAGGAGGTCCCTGAACTTTGGTTTGCTGAGACTCACCTCGACGCTCCGGACGAGCCCGGAAGTTCGCGGCAACAACGCTTGGCGGCCGAAACGAACCTTTCGGGGATGAGACCGTCCCTTTTCCTGACCCATTTACGCTCTATAGCGGGGACCAGGTTCTCGGACGACCTAATACGGCCTCACTTTTTAAGATGTCTCCCGCACCATGCTCGTTCGGCACTCGTAGCCCAACCCAATCAGAGCTTGGGCTATTTAGCTAAAATTGCGGACGCAATTATGGAAAGCTCAGACCAGCAGTCTGAGCCTCCAGCGTATCAAGTAGCGGCGGTTTCTCAACACGTCGCTCAGCCTACACGGCATCCTTTTCCGCCACTAACAGCCCCAACGACGGCTCCGGCGCGTCAACCTTCTCCGTCACCACATCCCAGAAGGCCTGCCTCAACCAATGTCACACAGCGGACCCAAGAGGACAGGCCCAACGAATTCCGCCCGAGAAGTTTTCCTGCTCAGGTCACCATTTCTGACCTTCGTGCCATACAGACCTCAGTCCTCCGCGAACTAAATCAAATTCGCGCGGAGGCGAGAAGCAACCAACGAGGCGCTCAGAATCGTGCCGTATCTAATCGTCCCTTGGATCGGCAACAACCTTCCCAAAATGCCCCTCAGTGGGCCAACTTTCGTCGAGCACTACCTCGGCCTTCACAAAACGGCAACATTCAGAGGCAAAATACTCCCAACAACGCCGCCTCTCTCCCTTTGTGCACCAATCACCAACGATACGGTGATCGCACATTCAATTGCAAGGCGCCCTGTGGTTGGACGCAACCAGCCACCAATCAGGGACGACCTTTAGAAATAATTTTGCCGACCGATACCCTCGCGCAACCGGCCGGCACCCCTGCTATAAGTCGCCTAACCATCCGGGATTCACAACTGAATATCGCTTTTACTGTCGATACCGGCGCCGATATTTCAGTCCTCCCGCGATCGTTTGCTCCGCGTAACCGCATGCCAGCCGCACTTAAATTGTCAGCTGCAAATAATACGCCGATACTTACGTACGGACGTAAAAAGCTGACACTTCAATTGGGTCTTTGTCGTCCGATCACTTGGCGTTTCGTCATTGCGGACGTAAATGAACCCCTGATAGGTTCCGACCTATTAGGTGCACATAATCTGTTGGTCGATTCGACCCATAACAGACTTGTGGCTCCAACCGCACCCCCCTTGCCCATGACGGCATCTCCAGCGGCAACTTCAGGGGCCACAGAGTGCATAGACCCATTCCAGGTTATGGTACAGGAATTTGTGAGTACAACAATTCCTCTACCTAACCAGCGTCGACATAAAGCCACGGTGTTTCATCATATAGAAACACGTGGTCCCCCGGTGAGCCAGCGTCCACGTCGACTGGCTCCGGAAAAATTACGTGCGGCGCGCGCGGAGTTCGAGCATATGATCGAACTAGGTATCTGCCAACCGTCGGACAGTCCCTGGGCAAGCCCACTCCACTTAGTGAAGAAACGTTCTGGTGAGTGGCGCCCATGTGGCGATTACAGGCTGTTGAACGCAGCAACTGTCCCGGACAGATACCCTATTGCACACCTCTACGATTTTTCGTACAAGTTACGAGGGTGCAACGTCTTCACTACCCTGGATCTCACCAGGGCATACCATCAAATTCCGGTGGCACCAGAAGACATCCCCAAGACCGCAGTCATTACACCTTTCGGACTCTTCGAGTTCAAAGTAATGACTTTCGGCCTCAGGAATGCCGCACAGACATTCCAGCGTTATATCGACACGGCTTTACGAGGTCTTAATTGCTGCCATGCATACCTTGATGACATTCTCATCGCCTCCAAAGACCATGCCGAACATAAGCGCCACTTACGTCAGGTCCTAGAGCGCCTCCGTGAATTCGGTCTTGTCATCAACCCAGATAAGTGTCAATACGCCAAGGAGCAAATCACCTATCTGGGTTATGTCGTTGACAACCAGGGCATTCGCCCACTACCAGACCGTGTGGAGGCCCTCATGAAGTATCCCCGGCCTACTAACGTGAGTGAGCTTCGTCGATTTTTGGGCATGCTGAACTTCTACCGTCCGACCCTGAAGAATGCTGCCCAGATTCAAGCTCCGCTCAATGAATTCTTAAAAGGAGCTAAGCGCAATGATAAGCGCCCCATTAATTGGACAGAAGTCTCAGATCGAGCATTTCAACTGTCCAAAGAACAATTGGCAAATGCCACCTTACTCCGATACCCTCTCGAGGGAGCGGCACTTTCTATCCAATGCGACGCATCGGATACCGCAATCGGAGCCGTCCTTGAACAGGACATTGAAGGCCGCCCGGAACCACTTGGTTTCTTTTCAAGGAAACTGAGTCCCACTGAGCGACGTTACAGCGCCTACGACCGTGAATTGCTCGCGATCTACAGCGCTGTTAAGTACTTCCGTCATATGATAGAAGGTCGCTCACTCTGCATCTTAACAGACCACAAGCCATTGGTCTATGCGTTCCGGAAGAAGTCGGGAAATGCCTCCCCCCGACAAGAGCGTCAATTAGATCTCATTGGGCAATACACCACGGAGATCAAGCATATCTCCGGTAAACAGAATGTCACGGCGGACGCCCTTTCTCGAATCGATACGATTCATTTGCGTACCGCCTTGAATAACACTGACCTTGCCCTAGCTCAAGAGGAGGACGAACAGCTCAAGTCCCTCCTAACTGCCGATACGGCACTAGAGCTCAAGAAAATTACCCTTCGCGACCCTTTGGGCGAAATCTGGTGTGATGTCTCCACTGGAACCGCTAGACCTTACATTCCCGAAAAACTGCGTAAGGGCGTGTTCCAGGTTTACCACAACTCAGCCCACCCCAGCGGCCGAGCGACAGCCGCTGCTGTCCGTCGCAAATTTGTTTGGCCCCGGATGAGCAAAGATCTCACCGGTTGGGCCCGTGCTTGTCTCCAGTGCCAACGCTGCAAGGTAGCGCGACATAATGTACTGGAGCCAGCACAATTCAAGCTTCCCACGGCACGCTTCGCCCATGTCCACATAGACATAGTGGGACCGCTTACTCCATCAAGAGGATTTTCTTATATCCTCACTATGATGGATCGCTGCACGCGATGGCCAGAGGCGACACCTCTCCGGGCAGTTACTGCCGAATCAGTCGCCAAGGCCTTTTACTCAACTTGGGTCACACGCTTCGGTGTACCAACCACCTTAACTTCGGACCGAGGTCCACAATTCGAGGCGACAATATTTAAGCAGCTAACAAACCTTCTCGGCTGCCAAAGAAGTCGTACCACCGCCTACCACCCGCAATCCAATGGGATGATAGAGCGCTGGCATAGATCCCTCAAGGCCTCACTCATGTGTCATAACGACACCCAATGGTTCGACGCCCTGCCCACTGTCCTCCTCGGCCTGAGGACAAGTATTAAGGAGGACCTGGGAGCTTCGGCAGCAGAGCTCACCTACGGCACTAACCTCCTTCTTCCAGGAGAACTCTTCCTGGATGGCGAAACACCGCGTGACCAACTTCGCGAATTGGGGCATCTCCGTGACCTGCTACGCAAGGTTAGGGCAACGCCAGTAGCCAGGCACGGCTCCAAAAAACTTTTCGTCCACCCTGAACTGCACAGCTGCACGCACGTCTTTGTCAGGGTGGATAAGGTCAAAAAACCCCTCGACCCCCCTTATGATGGCCCATTCAAAGTCTTCCGCCGCATCAACGACCGCGTCTTCGAGATCGATCTCAAAGGCAAGCGATCCACGGTCAGCGTGGAAAGACTTAAGCCCTGCTTTCTGGAAGCTTCAGCTCCAGAACAGCCTCCTATCCAATACACAACTGCCGACCGACCTGCACAACCTCCCCGCACCCGCGCCCAAGCGCGCGCCCACAGACAACTACCCCCCTCTCAATCTTCCTTACCTGTTTCGTGACTACGTCACTGGGGGGGGAGTGATGTAGCGGTTCTTTAATACATTCCCAAAGAACCGCCCATCCTCTTAAATGAACCACCTTCCAAACCCACCATACCTACCTGCAATTTTGGGCAGCGTAAGCTACCCTTCATTCTCTTTCACCTGAAAGTTAAATCTCATTAAGGCATGCATCACGTTGAATTTTTCCGTTTATGATTCGTACCATATCTCCATCGGCTCGGCTTGTCAGCAATTATAATAGATAAATACTAGCTGGCCAGCGTAATTGTTGACATAGCCGAAGCCGATGGTTTCTTGCTACGGTTCATATCCATTTATTGCCCCAGTCCCAAGGTTCGCAACACTTGCGACCAATTTCCTTTGTCGGTTATCTACCGATCATGGAATTTGGGCACTAATATGATTGACGTTAGACAATCATAACCCAACTCATGCTAACGATGCTCCGGCCTGTAAAACAAACAAAAGCTACCATAGCCTAGGTCATAGGCGAGCAAACCATCGGTTTACTTATCGCCACGAAAACTCTATAGCCTACAATGGCATTACCCATGAACGCCTAAGTAAACACGATGTGCAGATCATCGTGACCCTTGAAATAGCGTTTTTGTGTATCTTGAAGCAAAAACCTATTTCGTTCTCAGGCGCAGGTCATCTAAGATTTATGACCCTCGAAATAGCGTTTCTGTTTATTTAGGACACAGGAACCTATTTCTCCCTTCGGCGACTACGCTATCGCGTACCTCATATTGCCTGCTATTCATTCCATGTGTATTCAGGTTTTTCTCGTCGTTGCCGATATCCAGGCTGAAGGGCAACGTACTTGTGCTATACGCACACATACACAATCCTCCCCTATTGATGAAATTCGCGGGCATCGAACTGATAAATGTAAATCACGTTGGAGTCAGATATTATACGCCAAGGCATACGCTCGCGCAGGAGTCGGAGTCAGATTTCAACCCTCAAATTATTCACACGCAAAGTCAGGCGTTCGTGTAATTTATTTTTTACTTACCGAGCCGAATTATTACCAGAGAGAGGTGTGCTCACAAGTATGCGGAGTACGTGTCGCGAGTTAAGTTTCCGCCAGTTTTAAGCAATTTCGGGAAACGGCTTTCGAAATTTGTATCCGTCCTTTGTATTGACCATAAAAGAACAAGTCGTAGTGAAGCATGCGCAACGTGTAGTACTTTAAAATCATTAATTACTATTAAGGCGGTGGAGCAAACAGTGCGTGTATTTTAAAATCATAATAAATCAGTGAAACATTAACATCAAATTACTGACTTGAGTTTTATTTTGCTTTTCGTGTGTTCGGTCTCCTTTGTGAACAATTTTTTGGAGAACTATAAGTGGGTGTTGGCTGAATCCGCACCCGTGCTTGGTGCCTAGCTAAACACTACCACAGGCGCACCACTACATCTACGTTTGCGAGGGTTTTCGCTTCCTCACACCTGTTCATCGGAAGTCTGTCGCACGAAAAAGGAAACTGTGTCTAAACTGCTTGGGTCGCCATCTTATACGTGACTGCCTCCCCAACAAGGTGTACCGACGATGCAATCGAAGACATCTTACCTTGCTGCATGTGTCAACCACAGCACCCATCAAAGCATCGAGGGTAAAAGTGACCAGTCCTGTTAACAGCCACTACATGACCGGTTCTTGGCGGTTGCGAATTTACAACTCCAACCCGGAAGAGCTGGTCGACCATACGACTGTTGACAGATCCCCGCAAAGGACAAATAGAAGACATTGTCGACGTCTACCCCGAAGACCAGATTCAAGGCACCATTCAACTACCACCAAGGAGCACACAATGCCCCGCTTGGCGGGCGGCGCTCCCCAGTATCCAGGGACCGACCGAGTCCCAACCGCTGCATCCGAATGAACTCTGCGGCTTTACCCGCAAACGACCGCATCGTTCCAGCCGCTAACTTCGGACGGGCGCCAATGGACGCAGCTCCAGATCACATGGCCAGCAACGGTAACCGCATCCAACACCGCAGGGGACCATCTCGTCATCACGAACCCTCCGGGCCGTCCAAGACACCTCTGTCTTCAACACTTTTCAGAGCGGGCGGCTCTCTTTTAATCAACCATCGACGTGACGGTTGACTGCACCGGATCGCTTCCAGCCCACTCACGAGTACCATCGTCAAAATCGGCATTCTTCCATTGGAGGAGATACCCCCTCCTGGACCATTCATCAGATCCCCCGACCCAGCTCCGGACGACTACCCTCTGGAGCCAGACGATTAGCCAATGATTGGCGAAGGCGGGCGGAATGTTGCGGATTCGCCCTTGACATTCGGCGAATTCGCAATTAAATGCTACCTGTGGCACCACCTAAATGCTATATGTGGCATCACCCTAAACAATCTCAGCAATCAGCTGACATTCTAGAATGAATTCTGTTGGTCGCCGAAAGGCAAATTATACAATTGTTATGTAGTGTTTAGCTTAGAGCGTCTGCGAAGGACCAGCAAGTTATAATATAAGATAATTAAGCTAGAATTTAAGCATTTTTTGTCTAGCATGTTATTTAGAAACTAAGAAGATAAAAAGAAAATAAAGGAATGTAAAAATGAAATGAAATGAAAAGACGGCTTGGAATAGAATCATAGCGATTTTTTTTTAAATAGTCTAGCGAAATTTGGTCCCAGGAATCACGAATAGCTTCGATTAAGGTGTCCTTGTGTTCAAATTGTCTGCCGCCTGCATAAACTTTACGAGATAGCCATAACCAAACGTTATCGATTGTGTTTAAGTCAGATGAATAGGGCGGCCATGGCTAAAGCTTCACGTCCCTGATTGAATCCAACTTCTAACAACCTTAAAGTGTGGATGGGGGCTTTGTCATGTTGGAAAATCCAAGCCAGGGGTTCGAAGATTTTTGGAAATGACCGTTCTAGCAAACATTTGTAGTTGTTTCCGTTAATTGTTGTGGACAAAAACTCCAACTCGATTGTGCCATAGTAGGTAATAGCTCCCCACACCATGACACCCGATGTACGGCTGTGATGTCCTGCCAAAATAAGCTCCTCCCTTCTCAGATCACGGAAATAAAAATTGGAACCATCGGAATTTACGCTTAAACTTTTTTTCATCCGAAAAGACAATGCGTTTCCATTCACTGGTCCAAGCGACATGTTCTCTTGCAAAATGCATTCGATGCTCCTTGTGTACTTGCCTCAAAACTGGTTTCTTTTTCAATTTTTTTCTCTTGATAGTATCACTTTTTTTTAATTATCCTTCGGACCGTTGCTAAGCTGGCTGATACTCCGCTTTTGGCCCTTACTTTAGTCGCTGATAGAGTAGAATTTGAAGAAAGCCGTAGAATCAACCGCTTTTCTCGTGATGTTGTTGCTTCAGATGTGCGTCCTTTTTGATTTTTCCCATATTTTTGTGGATCCACAACATAACTGTTTACAACAGTCTTACTTCTGTTAAGTTATTATTATTATTTATTATTCACTGGCCTGTAGGAACACGGAAGTTCATGACCTCACCGACTCGGCTCCGCCATTGTTCCCTGTCCTGTGCGCTCTCCTTCCACGTTCGATCATCCGATCCGATCTCCTCGAGGTCCAATCTAACATTGTCCTCCCATCTCCATCGCGGCTGCCCTACCGGTCTCTCCCCCGTTAGTTTACCCTCAAGAATTCTATGCACGGTCCTATCATCGCCCATTCGCGCTACGTGCCCGGCCCATCTTAATCTTCACGACTTGATCACTCTCACTATTGTAGGTTTGCGGTATAGCTCTTCCAATTCGTGGTTGTGGAGTTTCCTCCATTGTCCTGACTCCTCGTCATATTTACCGCCAAATATACCCCTTAAAACTTTATTCTCGTATACGCAGAATTTGTTCTCTTCCCGTTTTGTGAGAGCCCATGTTTCGCATCCGTATAGAGCAATCGGCATGATTATGGTTCTATAGATACGGAGCTTTATATAACGTGATAGCAGTTTGGATTTTAATAGTTTACTGGCTGCATGCCAACTAGCGTTGCCGGAGTGTAGTCTTTTGTTAATTTCCTTTGACGTTTCGTTTCTGGTCGTCGGTATCGTTCCCAGATATTTAAATTCTTTGACATTTTCAAATATCTTGCCCCTGACGTTTATATGTGTTCTCTGAGGTCCACCTGCTCTCGTCGTAATCATGTATTTCATTTTGTCTTCGTTTATTTCTAGGCCCACCCCTTCTGCTGCTTGCATGATGATTTCACAGTTTTTACTTATAGTTTCGAGATTATCGCCCAGAACGGCGATGTCATCCGCATACGCGAGCACTTGTGTGACCCCGTTCAGGGCTGATCCGGCCGTGTTGTGGTCTTGTATCTTTCTGATAACATACTCGAGGACAAGGTTAAAAAGGCCCGGTGATAGGCCATCGCCCTGCTTTAGTCCGTCCCGGATTTCAAATGGTTCTGAGAGGTGGTTTTCTATTCCGACTCGCCCTTTGTTTTCGTTCATGCAAATTTGAATGAGGGCGGCATATTTTTTTGGGACTCCCAGCTCAACTAGAATATGGTAGAGTCTTTGCCTTGCGACTGAGTCGTAGGCTTTTGTGAAGTCAACGAACAGTTGGTGAACCGTCTCTCCGTATTCCCACTTCTTTTCCAGCAGTTGTCTTATTGTAAACATTTGGTCGCTTGTTGACCGGTGCCGACGGAATCCGCATTGGTAGTCTCCCAATATTTCTTCTGCGTACGTTGTGATTCTTGCCAGTATGACATTTGTTAATATTTTGTATGTGATTGGGAGCAATGATATTCCTCTGTAGTTTTCGCAGTCAGATCTGTCGCCTTTTTTGAAAATGGGGATGACTATTGAGGTTTTCCATTCTCCCGGAATGACTTCCTTGTCCCATATTATTTTAACCAGTTGGTGGATCTTTCGAGCGGTTGCCCCTCCCCATGCTTCACAAGCTCTGCCGGTATGCAATCGATTCCGGGGGCCTTGTTGTTTTTCAGTCGATTTATCGCGTCTACAACTTCGTCGAAAGAGGGCTCTGGGATCTGGGGCTCGGCTGTATGTACGTCTGGTGCGTTTATTTATGGTTGATGGGTGCGCACATTGAGCAGGTTTTCAAAGTACTGCTTCCATCTTGTCACGATATTGTTTGTTTCTGTCATCAGACAGTCGTTTGTGTCTCGGATTATTTTGGCTCTCCCTCGGTAGCCATTTCTAATTGAATTTATGCCGGCATACATACCTCTGCTCTTCTATGATTTTTTCGATCCGAGTCTTCTCCTATTCGCGTTTTTTGCGTTTGAAAAGTCTAGTTGTTTCTTTCCGAATTGTTGCGTATCTTATTGCGTTGACTTCATCATATGCTTCTAAGTGGATCATTCTGAGGCGTTTACGTTCTTCGATCTTTGCCCTGCACTCATCGTCAAACCAAGGTTTGGACTTAGTTGTTTTCTTAAATCCTAATACCTCTTGGGCTGTTTGTTTGATTGTGTCTCTGATCGATGCCCATTTAGTGTCCACACTATTGGCTTCCTCCTTCTCACTACTGTCATTCTCTAGGATGCTATTCTATTCGTTAGTTCGTCTTGATATTCCGCCCTTTTACGTAGGTCTTTTAGTTTATCAATGTCGAACTTTTTGATCTTCTCCCGTGACTGCCCATGTGGGTTTGGTGCGAGCCGACTTCTAATTTTGCCCATCACTAGAAGGTGATCCGAGTCGCAATCTGCTCCTCTATATGATCTTACGTCAAGTAGAGTCGATTGGTGTCTTTTGTCTATGAAGAAGTGGTCTATTTGGTTACGCGTTACGCCGTCGGGTGATATCCATGTGGCTTTATGGATTTGCTTGTGCTTGAACATCGTGCTCTTCACTACCAGATCTTTTGACGCTGCGAACGTGATAATTCGAATACCATTATCATTTGAAACGTCATGTAGACTTTCTTTACCTATTGTTGGTTGGAAGATATCTTCCTTTCCAATTTTCGCATTGAGGTCGCCGAGGAGAATTTTAACAGCGAATGATGAGATCCCATCAAATACTTCCTCTAGGGTCTCGTAGAACGTGTCCTTCGTTTCTTCGTCGGTAGATTCTGTTGGGGCGTGTACGTTTATAAATACATAATTGTACCATGGGCCCTGTATTTTTAGCACCGACATTCGGTCATTAATAAATTGCACAACTTTTACATAGGATGTAATCTTCTTGCTTATGATGAAGCCAGTTCCGAGGTTATGTGTATCGGTACCTCCACACACCAGTGTAAACCCGTTGGTTTGGATTACTTGATGTGGGAGTCGAACTTCCTGAAGCGTGACGATGTCCATTTTATATTGTTTCGCGTATTCTACGACCGTCTGTATCGCGCCTGGTTTATATAACGTTCGAACATTCCACGTGCCGACGCGTATATCCCGCTTTTTCAGTTTTTCCCTACGTCTTCTTTTTACCGAGTCGGTGTTTTCTTGATGACTTTTTCCCTTATGGTAGTGTCGGCTCATCACACCTACGCCTACCGGGTTCTTCGTCGGATTGTTTTTTGTATATTGGTTATTTGATCCCACGAGACTTGGGGTTTCAAATAGTCCGCCACATCAGAGCCCCGTTTTGATGTGGTAAGGTCTGCTTACTGCTCTGATTCCACCCGGTGTCAGAGAGGCGCCGTTATAATACAGCCGGTATACCTCTGGCTGCAAACCATCCAATGGGCACGGTGACGCGTAACACCCTGGATTAGGGGTGGTAGATCTTTGTGTGTTACTCCTCGCTAGCCTGTCTGACATGGGTGGCCCTACTGAAAGCATATGCTTCCGTCAGCATAGCCTGAGTGATTCATTGTACTTTAAGCCCCCGCACCGCGTCAAGGTGCCCAAGCGGGGGTACTTCTGTTAAGCCTCCTTGGTATTTCTCGGCCCGAGAGTCCTAAGTCCTTGAAAGCATATATTTGTCCTCTTTCTGTCGCTGTCAACATCTTTCCGGAACCCATTTGTGTTTCAAATTAAATAAAAACAGTTCTTTTCAACACTTTTTTAAATATGCTAAACAAAAGTTTTAAAAAACTCGCTCATGTGCACTCCTGCAACGAAATATTCGCAATGGCCTCATCCAAGTGGCGCACTTTTTTATACCCTTTTTAAGTAGTTTGTTATTGATCTTGAAATTCCAACGGTCGTTTCTTAATTACCCTTTAATTTTATGAATTTCATTTTGGCAAATACGTACCTATTCACAGGTAGTATATGTTTCCGGGTACAAAATTTCCGAAAATCAATTGCAAAATTTGTGGCCTCATCCTAGTGATTGGGATTGGTCTTGAATGTCTGGACATCACAACGACCAGGAAACACATGATCAGGCAGAACATTCCCCATTCGTGTGGTTCGGCTAAAGAGTGATTCTCTATGTTTATTTGTGCGCCTGAAGTCCACCTTCAACTTGAACTGATGCGCATTCACAGATTGACGGGTATCGCGGGAAAATGTCTGAAGGGGCGGAACATATTCAGCAAGTTCAGTTGGGCAACGACCGTGATAATACCTATAGAAAAGAGATAGGCATGATACGTTGCGCCTATTTTCTAACGACGGAATTGATCGACTTACGGCTGAGTCCCCAATAAGTTTCACTGCTCGTTTTTGCATCCTGTCGAGAGCGTGTAGTGCACTTTTGGATGCGCCTGACCAAATATGGCGGTTGAACTCCATTTTTGGACGAATATACGCCTTGTAAATAGTAGTCAGGTTGATAGTGACGTTGGTAGTGACGTTCGAAGAGTTTACACGGGAGTGTTCATATGAGTATGAGAAACTCAATGTGCTATCATCAGCAAATGAGTGAATTGGGTTGTGAGTAATTGACAAGACATCATTTATAAAGATCAGGAAGAGTGTGGGTGAGAGTACCGAACCCTGGGGAACACCTGCATTAATTTGATGGGAGACGGAGTTGACACCATCAAGAACCACTTGAATTGAGCGGCCAGAAAGATAGTCTCTTATCCATTGGATCAGGGAATTGTCCACTCCATATGAATGCAATTTTGACAAAAGGGCTGGATGCCACACTCTGTCGAAGGCTTTTGAAATATCCAATGCGACTACCTTGCGTTCACCGAGGTAGTGGATAGAATGTCTCCACTTTTCGGTAAGGTACACCTTCAGATCTCCTGTGGGCCTGTTGCTACGAAAGCCATATTGGCGGTCATTGAAGACGTCATTTGATTGCAGATATTTCGAAAGTTGACGGTTGATAAGTGATTCCATTACCTTCGAGAGAATAGAAGTTAGTGCTATAGATCGGTAAGAAACGAGGGACGGTTTGTCACCCTACTTGGGTATTGGCTGAATGTTCGCTGACTTCCATCTATTTGGGAAACGCGCAGTAGAATAAGGCAAATGGAAGAGTTTCCGCAGTGGCTTAGCGAGTGAAGAGGAGCATCTCTTCAAGAGAATTGGGGGAATGCCATCCGGACCAGCTGATTTGTTTGCGTTTATCTCTTTGAGTTCTGTTACGGACCTATCTCACATCCAGGTCCTCCCCTAACACCCACCAATCCCCTTTCGCAAGTTTCCTCTCTCTACCTGTAAAAGGAAAACAAATCGCCAAGTAGCTAATTTGCATAAACTACTTTGTGCAAATTCTACTTGGTAGAAAGATAATAAAAACGGCGTTGGCGCAGAATAAAAAAATAAACGTCAACGGCGGAAAAACAAATATTGACATTCGACGTAAACCTCCGAAGAAGGAAAGATCTACGAGTCTATTTTACGCTGGCGTTGATATTTGTGCGACAAATAATTTCGATTAGTTGACTCAATATATCTAAGTGCAGATAACGGGAGCAAGACGACGACGAGCTCGAAACCAATCTCTGAAATACCTGATAGAATCGAAGAATCTAAAAGCACAACTGAAGCTCAACAACGGACAAGAGGAAGCTGAAGAGGGGAGCAAAAGCTCAACGCCCCCTGCAACCTGACACCAAGCAGCAGCTACAGCGACCGCTCAACGGTCGACCCAATACAAGTAAGTCCTTTACTTAATTATTAAAAATTATCTAAATATATTAAACATATATATAATATTTAAATTGTGTAACATAATTACAACAATTTTGGCGCAGCCGGTTACCAACAGCTGAGACTTGTATCGAATCCGTCGGGGTGTTACGTGCGGCTTCCGCCACCCCATCAATTAATTGTTTTAGCATAATTTTGTTTTAATATAGTTTGATGGTAAGGTGGTGCGAAGGGCGCACGATCCACATGTGAGTGTGCGGACATACTCCTGTTCGAGTGTGGATCGTGTGAAAGTTATATATCTGTTTTCGGAGTGGGTGGAGATTGAGAGAGGGAGAGTTTTTCGAAGCAGCCTGGTGCTGGAAGTAACAAAGAGCAGTCGCTGCGATAAAAGAAAAAGAAACGGTCAAGAAAAAGAAAAAGTGAAACGGAAAAACTGGCACGAGGCGAGAATAAAAGAAAAAGAAATATCTGTGAAAGAAAAAAAAACAATTTGTAAATTCGAGGCAACAATAAAATATATGTACCTTTGGATTTTCTGTTTTTTGTTGGCTGTTCCCGTCGAGCTGCACATGGATTTAATTTGATTACCGGGCGTTGCCGTTACCTTCAACGTAATACCCAGGTAAACTGTTTTAACGCTTGATTCTCAGGTGCTAGAGGTTCGCAGCGGTGTCTCGCATCCACGCCAAGCGAGGGAGAAAAGCGGTATCTGAGGATAATAGAAAGTGAGTACAGGCCTCAACTCGGTCTCGATTGCAGACGACATAGTCCAGCAGAGGACACTCGAACCCAGTGGTGAAGACAAAGAAAAAGGTAATACCACAAAAGAGAAAAATTAATACAAGAGGGGATACAAATCCAGTGGTGGGAAGAGCCCCGAGGCTCTTACGCACCTACGCCGACTAGCAGAACTAGCGGCTACGATAAAAAATAAAAAGCCGTATAAAAATAAACAAAATAAATAAAAATATTGTTCTCCTTTTCCCCTTTTCTTTTCTCAATTTACAGGAGAGAGGACGAAATCAACGTTGGATGGAAAATTTGTTCCTGTATGTTATTTGCAGGTTTTTGTCTTTCCTTTCGTTCTTTTCTTTTTCCAAAGTTATCTAGATTGCTTCTTGTCCCTCATCGTTGGGTCGTTTGTTCCGTAATCGTGTTTTTGTTTGCTACGGGTTAATAGCGAACCACGGTTAGACAAATCCGGGTAGGTCCGTACGCAAAATAAATAAACGCTCGTACTTACTTCGTCGTACGCTCTGGTCGTACGCTCGTACGGAACTGGACACCGGCAGCCGGAGGTGGTAATGGGCTCCAGGCCCCGCGGTTTGGGCTGGGTCGGTCCAGGGGCATGCTGGGGTTGACCCCTTGAGGTCAAAGTGTTGTCGAGAAATACACACAGCGTGCCCCCAGCAGCCTGACTCGTATGGTTCTCTGGCGAATATTACCTTTGAGTCGAGTCTTGCATTGACCCACTCTGGGCAGGCGGAGGCGTTGTGCTGTTCCATGCCCCTCCGCCAGGATACGGCGAAACATACGTATGGGTGTTAGCGGGTGGTGGAGGGTAGTAGTAAGACTTCCGCGTACGCTCTGGTGGATATGTTGAGTGGGCAGGATCGAAAGCCCTGCCCCCACTCTGATGGCTATGGTGGTCTGCTTGAGTCTGTACAGTAAAGGGTGCGGCCTGCGGATTTAAACCGGACGAATTGGGGGCAGATGAGGAGGAGTCATTCTTGAAAGTTGAAGAGTGACCGGGGCTGAAAGCCGAAGCCCCGGCCGGGTCCCCCACGAAGGGAGAGCTGCCCTGCTGCAGCATCTCTCTTGGATCGCTGCAGCCGAATGAGCCGGACCACCACATTTTCGATGGGAGCCTCATTTACCGTTAGAAGGAAGTGCCAGAGGCTGTCATCCTTGACGCCCCCTATGATTGCGGATTTCGCCATCCTTTCCACTTGGATAGCGAAGACGGCCCCACTCGTCTGCGCGTACTAGCGTTCAGCTGCCTCCCTGCACTGTGGGGTGGCCCGCTTTACTCGGGAAGAGAAACCGGTTGCGTCTTCGGCAGGCAGTTGTCGCGTTTTGGAGAATTGGGCACACAGCTCTTCGTACGATATTTCGGGCTCGTAGGTCTCCCTCGGGCGTTGTTCCACCTCCAGGAAGGTCCTTGGTGGCGTCTCCGTGACCATGCGGTACGCCTCACCACACAATCTGGTGGGCAGCTATAGCGTATTGCGACGATAGTGAAGAACGTGTGGTTCGAACTGACGCTATGATGGTTAGAATCACTAAAAATGGAACCAATGCTCAACACATCAGGCCACTGCCGCGTGTACGAATTCGATTTCTAAACTCAAGCACACTCAATTGATGTGGAAATGTTATGTTATCGCTATGGTATACGGCTGGTGCATTTTCTTAGTCGATTTTCTTTCGGCGTTCTTCACTATTTGCTTGTATATTGTGTGTGTATCTGTTAGAAACGCCACACAGCCATCGGAGGAAGCTTTCCTCCTCCTCCTCCACCAGGCAACTCGGGGCCCTTATACAGCCGTCAATAAACTTTTGAAGTTCATCGTCCGTAGTGTGGCCCTCCTGTCGCGAGAACACTGGTCTTGGCCACAAGGTCGTAAGCCCTGTCCACACCCAGTGCAGCCCGCGCAGTACCTGTTTGGACCGGAAATTTTCGTTTCCCGGGTGTGGTCGCCGTACCGGTCGGGGCGGATCCGTTCCCCGGCGTGCTTCCGTGAGTCCGGGGGACGACGTTGCCGACGAGGGGGTGCCCGGGCCTCTCTCCGTCGCTTCGTTGGCAACATTTGGGCAGCAAGTTATTCTCACCCTAAATTGGTTAGATAGTCCCAAAGGAACTAGACAAAAAAGAGAGAGGGAAAAGGGAAACTCCAAGAATATGAGTATTCTGGAACCTTTTCTGTTCCTTGACGAGAAATGAAACGACGTGAAATTAAGATCTGGGGATCCCCGCCTGTGCCCCGATAAACAAAACTCAAAATCCGGAGAACCTCGACGGTTCTCAGGCGATGGGTGAACAGAGGAAAAACTCCCGACCTGAGGAACCCCGTTGGTTCTCAGATTAAATTAAGCAAAACGAGAAAGGAGCAATTTTCAAAATAAAACCCAGGACTTCTTCAGTCCGTAGGATTGATAGAAAAAGAAGAAGCGGGCCACCCTCGAAAAGACATAGAATTAACACCAGCAAGTCACCAAAGAGGGGGAAGGGGAGGCAGGCCGCGGGCGGGAGGAACCGTCGGCTCGCCAAACCACGAGGGGGAAAGGGAAGGACACAACAAGAAACGAACAGACGCACGCAAAGGGACAACAATCAAATGCGAGATGGGAAAACAACACCAACCGCAACAGCAAAACGACAGACCGTGCGAGGAGTGACACAATACAATGAATAACAACCATAAAAAAAACGAGCCGATGGAAAAGAAACAAGAGAAGAACAACGGCTTCGAATAGAAAGGAAAGAGTCAATTATACTAATAAGGAATCACTTATCGCTTCCTTACTTCTTCTCTGATCTGCGTGTGACGTATTTATACCGTTTCTTCATTCTGATTCGGTGTTTCGTTTCCGCCCGTTCCATAGCCTCGAATTTTTTACTGCTCATAGTCTCCAGTTTTCCAGTACTTTCTAGAATATTCTTGTACTTTGTTTTGAACTTTCTAGAATATTCTAGTACTGATTGTCATATGCGTCACAGTAATCAGGTCGCGAAGATTAAGATAGGCCGGACATGTGGCGTGAATGGGCAACGATAGGACCGTGCGTAGAATTCTTGACGGTAAACCAACGGGAAAGAGACCGGTAGAATGGCCGCGTCGGAGATGGAAGGACAATGTTAGGTTTGACGTTGAGGAGATCGTCAAGCGTGGAAGGCGAGTGCACAGGCCAGGGAACGATGGCGGAGTCGAGTCGGTGAGGTCATGAACTTCCGGGTTCCTACAGGCCAATAAATAGTAGAAATAATAATTTGTT
Organism: Microdon myrmicae; assembly: GCA_963931805.1. NCBI lineage: Eukaryota > Metazoa > Arthropoda > Insecta > Diptera > Syrphidae > Microdon > Microdon myrmicae. Next base: position 45,127,215 of record OZ007500.1, read on the forward strand.
TTTCCGGATAAGGTTATTGGCCTTGCGGCAACCTTTCTCAGGATGTCGCTGCATGCATTGAATTACTACATGGCGGGTGCCAAAGTAGCTATCCAGGGGTGTCACGCGGAGACTGCACATCTACTTGGATTGAAGAGGGACAAGGATCGGCCTGGCCTTCGCCGGGTTGAAAGCAGGGACTTTGCCTTGTATGTTCGCTCCCACCGCCCGGAATATTATATATAAGTTGTAGTAAAAAGAAATCCATTATTTTTCAGATAGTTGGCTTTAGTAATCCGTATCTCGCGTTGCATTTTGATCGGGTTATACTAGATGGCATTGGTAACATAAGATTTCGTACTAAAAAAAGCTTTTCAGATAGTTTTCTCATTGCTTGACTCAGTTTTGTTTGACCGCGCGTGAAAAATGGACACCAACAAAGAGAAAACACGCCATATTCTACAGTTTTTCTTCGATAAAGGCGAAAATGCAAGCTAGGCGACTGAGAACGTGAATAGTGTTTAGGATCCTGATAATGTAACGGCCAATAATGTACAATTTCAGTTTCGGTAATTTTGATGTCAAAGATGGACCACGCTCTGGTTGGCCAATTGCGACAAATTTAAAAAAATCGTTGAGTCCGACCGTCATGTAACCACTGTTTCGACTGCCCAGGGACTATACATTACACACAAAACCGTTTGGAACCGCCTGAATAAGGCTGGATACAAAAAGAACCTGGACGTATGGTTGCCACACATGTTAACCCAGACGCATAGCTTGTCTCTGTATGCTCTCAAGTAGGTCGAGGGTATGTTTAGGAGTAGAGCTCTAAACATGAGATCAATATTCGACCGCGGATCTAATTTGGGATTTATACAGGAGACAAAGTTGACCCGGAGCAAAATATTTCTTGGCTCTAAAAAGATAGCTCAGTTTTCGTGAGGCGGATCTGGTGATGTTCGGCACGTATTTATGCCACGATACATATAGACCGTGATGCGGAGAAATCTCAAGCTTTCCCCGGATTCGAGGGCCCGACCATTCATCATCAGCTGTGGAACCGATGATCCACTTTTCCTTGTGAATGTTGTATACTGTCTATTCGTTGCATTGAAGTCGACGAGATTGGCCTTTTCCCACTGCAGGACTTTATCCAGATCCAGATTCAGAGAGTTGATCTGGCTATATCTCAGGTGGTGCAACGTTGATGCAATAATCGGTCGATCACTCGAAAAAGAGGAAACAAGTATACTATCATCTGCGAAACTGAACACCTTATTATCCCTCAACTCCAACAAATCATTTATGTGAAGCAAGAACAAGGTTGGAGCTAAAATAGAACCCTGGGGCACCCCCGAATTAACCGGATACAGATCCGGACACTCGCCGTCCACAACAACCCAGATATTGGCAGACTCCGCCCGCATACTATTCAACGCATTCTACGTGGGCTGGCAACCGGCCCAGACGGAATCTCAGCAATAGTCCGGTTCCGGAGTGACATTAATGAGGAAAAAGCTAAGTACGAATACATGGTGGCAACTTCTGCGAAGAGAAGACCTAACGTTGGTCAAACTATCAGCGTAGTGGAGCACGAATTTGAAGTACTGCAATCCTTTAACTACATTGGGTCAATAGTATCAGCCGATAACAATATGGAAGAAGAAATACGCGAACGGCTGATCAAATCCAACAAAGGTAACTATGGTCTATCAAGACTCTTTAAATCCCGAAATTTATCCAGAACATTCAAGCTACTACTGTACAAGTCCATGGTCTTATCAGTACTCATGTATGGATCCGAGACCTGTGTTCTCAATAAAAGGCACTCTAAACTCTTAGCCGCGTTCGGGAAGAAAGTCTTAAGGAGAATTTTTGGCCCCGTATGTGAGGGAGGACGATTCCTGAGACACTACAACCATGAGTTGTTCGCGATCTACCTTGAAGCTAATGCTGTAAGAAAAATCACGCTCGGTAGACTCCGGTGGGCGGGACACCTAACTCGAATGAGCGAAGAGGAGCCTGCCCAGAAAGTCCTTTGTGGGAGGATGTATGGAAGGAGACAGCGCAGCAGACCTTGTCTGTGGTGGAGGGATGGTGTAGACCAAGACGCCTAGAGTCTGGGAGTGCCAAACTGGATGACATCGGCTCGAAATCGGAACCGGTGGAGAGATTTGTTAAATATGACCAAGACCGGCTCCCGGATGTGGCGCCGATGATGATGATAACTAGCCAGCATTTAGTGCTGTAAATTTCATTGTCCTGGATGTTAGGCTATGGTCAGCCTCACCAATGCATCTGCATACCCCATGGTACTCGAATGATTTTGGAGAGACATATGAGACGGGGTGTTACTCCGATAGGAGTAACAGAATACATGGTAAGTTCCAAATGAGCACAGTTCGTAACAAATGACATTTTATGTGACATAATGCAGCAGTGACGACGCCACGAGCGGAGTAACAGGTACACTCCACCCCGCCAGCGATGGAATATATAGAAGAATGTGCCGTGGGGATCAACGGGAATATGTGCTGGCTGGAGGGGTTTTAGTCGGTAAAAATCCGGCATGCCTCTGAATTGGTCCAGAGGTACCTTTTGAAGATTTCCACCTTCGTACCGAAACGAAAAAAAAAAAACCCAATGACATTACTTCTGGTACATTGATATTTTTATGATGATTTCTATTTGAAAATGTTGTGTAGTTGCCTAGACTGACAATTTTTTTACTATTTATTGGCATGTAGGAACCCGGAAGTTCATGACCTCACCGACTTGACGCCGCCATCGTTCCCTGTGGCGTGCACTCTCCTTCCACGCCCGACCATCTGATCCGATCTCCTCAAGGTCAAACCTAACATTGTCCTCCCATCTCCGTCGCGGCTGACCTACCGGTCTCCTTCCCGTTGGTCTACCGTCAAGAATTCTATGCACGGTCCTATCGTTGTCCATTCGCGCCACATGTCCGGCCCATCTTAGTCTTTGTGACCTGATTACTCTCACTATTGCAGGTTTGCGGTATAGCTCTTCCAATTCGTGGTTGTGGAGTTTCCTCCATTGTCCTGCCTCCTCGTCATATTTACCGCCAAATATACCCCTTAAAACTTAATTCTTAAATACGCGGAATTTGTTTTGTTCCCATTTTGTGAGAGCCTATGTTTTGCATCCGTATAGAACAATCGGCATGATTATGATTCTATAGACACGGAGCTTTATGTTGCCTGATAGCTGTTTGGATTTCAGCAGTTTACTGACTGCGTGCCAACTAGCGTTGCCGGAATGCAGTCTTTTGTTAATTTCCTTCGACATTTCGTTATTGGCCGTCAGTATCGTTCCCAGATATTTCAATTCTTTAACATTTTCAAATATCTTGCTCTGACGTTTATATGTGTTCCCTAAGGTCCATCTGCTCTCGCCGTAATCATGTATTTCGTTTTCTCATTTATTTATAGACCCACCTCTTCTGCTGCTTGCATGATGATTTCACAGTTTTTACTTACAGTTTCTAGATTATCGCCCAAAACGGCGTTGTCATCCGCATATCCGAGCACTTGTGTGACCCCGTTCAGCGATGATCCGGCTTGTTGTCGTCTTGTACCTTTCTGGTGACATACTCAAGCACAAGGTTGAGAAGACATGGTGAGAGGCCACCTCCCTGTTTTAGCCCGCCCCGGATTTCAAATGGTCCTGAGAGGTGGTTTTCTATTCTAACTCACCCTTTGTTTTCGTTCATGCAGATTTGGATGAGAACGACATATTTTTTCGGGATTCCCAGTTCAACTACAATATGGTAAAGTCTTTGCCTTGCGACTGAGTCGTAGGCTGTTTTGAAGTCAACGAACAGTTAGTGAACCGTCTCTCCGTATTCCCACTTCTTTTCCAGCATTTGCCTTATTGTGAACATTTGGTCGCTTGTTGACCGGTTCCTACGCATTGGTAGTCTCCCAGTATTTCTTCTGCGTACGGTGTGATTCTCGCCAGTATGACATTTGTTAGTATTTTGTACGTGTTTGGGAGCAATGATGTTCCTCTGTAGTTTTCGCAGTCAGATCTGTCGCGTTTCTTGGAAATGGGGATGACTATTGAGGTTTTCACATTCTTCCGGAGTGACTTCTTTATCCCATATTGTTTGGATGAGTTGGTGGATCTTTCGAGCGGCTGCCTCTCCTCCATGCTTCACTAGCTCTGCCGGTATGCAGTCGACTTCGGGAGCTTTGCTGTTTTTCAATAGATTTATTGCGTCTACAACTTCGTTGAAGTGGCCCAACGCTAATAACCTTTCCCGTAAAAATAAATTATTATGGAAAATTTAAGAACCCTCGAGACTTACTAAATAAGGAAAAGACCGGATCCCGGTTATAGTGCCGATGATGACGATGATGACAACTTCATTGAAAGATTGCTCTGGGATCTTGGGCTCGACTGTATGTACGCCTGGTGCGTTTATTTGCGGTTGATGGGTGCGCACATTGAGCAGGTTTTAAAAGTACTGCCTCCATCTTGTCACGATATTGTTTGTTTCTATGACCAGACAGCCGTTTGCGTCTCGAATTATTTTTACTCTCCCTCGGTAGCCATTTCTAATTGAATTTATGCCGGCATACATACCTCTGATATTCTTTGCTCTGGAATTTTCTAGGATTTTTTCGATCCTAGTCTTCTCCCATTCGCGTTTTTTGCGTTTGAAGAGTCTCATTGCCTCTTTTCGAATCGTCGCGTATCTTTCTGCGTTGACTTCATCATATCATAGCGTTTGCAACGATAGTGAAGAGCGTGTGATTCGAACCGACGCTATCACAATTAGAATCACTAAAAGATAGAACCAAAGCTCAACGCATCAGGCAACTGCCGCGTGTACGAATTCGATTTCTAAACTCAAGTACATTCGACTAATGTGGAAATGCTATATTATTGCTATGGTATACGGCTTTAATGGGTGTGCTTTTGATGGTGTTGTTCTTCGCTATGGGTCGGTGCATCTGCTAGAAACGGCATAGATCACTCTAAGGCGTTTACGTTCGTTGATCCCCACCCTGCACTCATCGTCAAACCAAGGTTTGAACTTAATTGTTTTCTTTAATCCTAATAACTTTTGGGCTGTTTGTTTGATTATGTCTCTGATCGATGTCCATTTAGTGTCCACACTAATGGCTTCCTCTTCCTCACTGCTCCCATTCTCTAGGATGCTAAATCTATTCGTTAGTTCGTCTTGATATTCAGCTTTTTTGCGCAGGTCTTTTAATTTATCAATGTCGAACTTTTTGCTCGTGTCCCGTGACTGCCCATGTGGGTTTGCTGCGAGTCGCCTCCTGATTTTGCCCATCACTAGAAGATGATCGGAGTCACGATCTGCTCCTCTATATGATCTACGTCAAGGATATTCGAGTGGTGCCTTTTGTCTATGAGGAAGTGGTCTATTTGGTTAAGCGTTACGTCGTCGGGTGATATCCATTTTTTTTTATTAGGCTCTTCTCGGGAGAGGCGAACCTATAGAGCCGAGTGGGCACCACGAGATGCCATCAAATAACTGTTGCAGTTTTTTTTTGAACAGTTGCAGGTTGTAACGCTCCGGGAACACTCGCGTGGGAAGGGAGTTCCACAGCTTCCCCGCTCTGTAACGGAACGAGTTCTAATTCAGGGATGTTCGCGCCGTCGGGAGATGAACCACAAACGAGTGCGATCCGTCGCATTGTCTTGTGGGGCGCATATAAGCCGAATTGCGTGGAACAATACCACGAATCTCCGAAGAACAGTACCCGTGACAATATCCATGTGGCTTTATGGATTTGCTTGTGCTTGAGCATCGTGCTTTTCACTACCAGATTTTTTGACGCTGCGAACGTCATAATTCGAATTCCATTATCATTTGAAACGTCGTGTAGGCTTCCTTTACCTATAGTTGGTTGGAAGATATCTTCCTTTCCAATTTTCGCATTGAGGTCCCCGAGGAGGATTTTAACATCGAATGATGAGATCCCATCAAATACTTCCTCTAGGGTCTCCTAGAATGTGCCCGTCGTTTCTTCATCTGTAGATTCTGTTGGGGCGTGTACGTTTATAAATATATAATTGTATCATGGCCTTTGTATTTTTATGGACAATTTAACAAGTCTCGGATATGGACCGGATACTGGTGGAGAGACTTGCTAAATAAGGCCAAGGCCGGACAATTTGACAAGTCTCGGATATGGACAGGATACTAGTGGAGAGACTTGCTAAATAAGGCCAAGACCGGACAAATTAACAAGTCTCGGATATGGGCCGGATACTGGTGGAGAGACTTGCTAAATAAGGCCAAGACCGGACAAATTAACAAGTCTCGGATATGGGCCGGATACTGGTGGAGAGACTTGCTAAATAAGGCCAAGACCGGACAAATTAACAAGTCTCGGATATGGGCCGGATACTGGTGGAGAGACTTGCTAAATAAGGCCAAGGCCGGACAATTTGACAAGTCTCGGATATGGACAGGATACTAGTGGAGAGACTTGCTAAATAAGGCCAAGACCGGACAAATTAACAAGTCTCGGATATGGGCCGGGTACTGGTGGAGAGACTTGCTAAATAAGGCCAAGACCGGACAAATTAACAAGTCTCGGATATGGGCCGGATACTGGTGGAGAGACTTGCTAAATAAGGCCAAGACCGGACAAATTAACAAGTCTCGGATATGGGCCGGATACTGGTGGAGAGACTTGCTAAATAAGGCCAAGACCGGACAAATTAACAAGTCTCGGATATGGGCCGGATACTGGTGGAGAGACTTGCTAAATAAGGCCAAGACCGGACAAATTAACAAGTCTCGGATATGGGCCGGATACTGGTGGAGAGACTTGCTAAATAAGGCCAAGGCCGGACAATTTGACAAGTCTCGGATATGGACAGGATACTAGTGGAGAGACTTGCTAAATAAGGCCAAGACCGGACAAATTAACAAGTCTCGGATATGGGCCGGATACTGGTGGAGAGACTTGCTAAATAAGGCCAAGACCGGACAAATTAACAAGTCTCGGATATGGGCCGGATACTGGTGGAGAGACTTGCTAAATAAGGCCAAGACCGGACAAATTAACAAGTCTCGGATATGGGCCGGATACTAGTGGAGAGACTTGCTAAATAAGGCCAAGACCGGACAAATTAACAAGTCTCGGATATGGACCGGATACCGGTGGAGAGACTTGCTAAATAAGGCCAAGACCGGACAAATTAACAAGTCTCGGATATGGGCCGGATACTGGTGGAGAGACTTGCTAAATAAGGCCAAGACCGGACAATTTGACAAGTCTCGGATATGGACCGGATAGCGGTGGAGAGACTTGCTAAATAAGGCCAAGACCGGACAAATTAACAAGTCTCGGATATGGGCCGGATACTGGTGGAGAGACTTGCTAAATAAGGCCAAGACATGATGCTGGTTGTAGTGGCGATGATGATGATGATGATATATAATATCCACTGTCAAGTTGGCTGCTGTGAACTAATCTTCTTGTTATAGCAAAAAGTCTCTTAGCTTTGGCCAAGGCACCCTCTACATGTTTGTTAAAATACCGATACTGGTATAAGCAGATGCCGAGGTATTCGGCTACACGCTTGGATTCCACTTTATGTTCATGCGGTCGCACGATAATTAACTTTTGTCAGGTTTTCCTTGTATCATTCCTACGTTTTTCTAATGAGGACTAACGTTTCTGTGTCGTCTTCTATGAGTCTATGGGGTTGAGGAATCGCACTACTACACTTTGCACATTTGAAGGACAACCCAATCTTGTGAACGAAGTGCCTCGTTTCGAGAATTACACCTTTCTGTAGCGTTCTTGTGACTATCAGTTCCAATGAATAGTCGTGGTTCTTATTCTTTGTATATTAGTTGGCCTTCAATTCTTATTGGTGCTCGCACTTTGTTCTTGTTTCCTATCCATTTCGATCGACCTTTTATGTCTTACGTAGGTCCCTTTTATTTTAAGCCTCTCCCTTTCTCTGCAAGGCTCCTTTCCGAATGTTTTGTCGACCAACTGCGTCTGTGAGAAGTACTTGTGGTCTACCCTTCGTACCAATCCTCTTGTCGATTGATGAGTTTACTAATCAAATCGCGGATCCCTCGTTAAAGCAGCCAATATGTGGCGCTTCTAACAGTACACACACGACTAATAGTGAAGAACAACACCATCGAAAAGTCGAAAAACCAAAGCACATCCGTTGAAGCCGTATACCATAGCGATAACATAGTATTTCCACATCAATTGAGTGTACTTGAGTTTAGAGACCGAATTCGTGCACGCGGCCGTGGCTTGATGCGTTGAGCTTTGGTTCTATCTTTTACTGATTCTAACCGTTATAGCGTCGGTTCAAATCACTATCGTCGCAAGCGCTATAACTATTCGGGATTCGGCGCCATACAGGTCAATTGGTATTATTTGAAAATATTTCCTAGAGCTGGTGCTGATGGTGCTCACGGAGATGACGTTTACCCCTCTCGGTTATTCTGATTCGTTATTGGGTTAAGATTAAGAATAGATTAGAATCTCAATATATTTATGATCATAAACTTAAACTGCTTAGCAGCCGCTGAAAGTGTCGTTCCGCATTTATATTTGATATTTCATCTTCAAAATTTACTTTTCGGATTGAAGCCCAATGTAGGCAGACCTTACTGCATTTTTATCCTTAAAACAATTGAATTTTGTTTTCTTTGTATTGAAAATATAAAACGTAAAGCTGGAGCATATATCGTCAAGCTAGAGCTTTCATGGCAGACAACCCGCGAGAAAGTTTCGATAAGATTAATTGCACCTGCGTCGTAGAGGTAAAATAAACTTGTCGGATAAAAAGTACAGTTGCACACGCTGACGTTAGTTAAAAAGTGAAATACACATCGAAAAGAGAGAATATAATCAAGAAAGCTTTTAAGCTACCCAGGTAACAAGAACTTTTACTTTTATATACTAACATGGTGGTTTGTGAACGCAATCCATTAGAACGTGCAGCTCAGTAGCGGGGTGAGTACTAAAAATTGAATCTATATATCCATTTTTAATAATCTGTTGAGATATTTTATTTAATAAAGCAATTGGAAATCTATTCTCTTTGTATATAACAGTTTCCCTTTACTCATTAATGCCTATTACAACTTTATCGAAATATTCTCAGTTGTGTTCCGTGATACGCACCTATTAGCTTTAAGCTGTCATAAATTTGCCCTCCCAATCATAGCCAACGTCAAAATGGCGACTTTTATTCGACATAAAGACGAAGAAATTGTTATTCGCTTCAGAACTTTTCGAATCTCCTTAAGCGAGGGCTTAGGCATTCCGCAGTTTATCGGACTTATTATAAATATTCTGTTTGAATATCACGCATCGCTATAACGATTAGCTTTAAGCACGCACCAATATTTTCCGTTAAGGTGAGTGCCAACATCTAAAATTAAAACTTTACTTTTACCGGACATTCCAAGAATTTACGCAGGCTTCAGAATTTTCCTTAGCCTTTGGGTATTGGTTCAGATATCAATTTGAGCTTATAAGTATGTCTAACTTATCTTAAGTGTAATAACTTGTCTCTACGCCACTAAATAAATTATATTGATAGAAGTCCAGCGCATTAATTGATTGAAGGCCATGAATAGAGCAATTAACTAGATTCCCTTGTTCACTTTTAAATATCTATCATGCAGATATCTTGTTTGCGAGCTTTACGCTTTTTTAAAAACTTCTGAGACAACGGCTTGGAATACAGATATGTACATTCTCTCAAAATATGTCTGGGGCTGAGTTAATAAAAACAACATACATCAATTAATTATCTAAATTTATTTTGTCTCATTTGAAATAAGCTCCATTTGAAGAGGTGCATATTTTCAAAAGAACAATCCATTCATTCATATTTCAGGATCGGCTTCTCTTAGTGAACTTTCTTTTGTCTTCAACCCACTCACAACGAGGTCCACGAAGTGGTAATTTGAAACAGGAAAATCACAGGGTACCACATGTGGAGAATGCGGTGCTTGCATGACCAGCTTTTAGGTATTTTGGAACAAGCCGAGCTGCCTCGCGTGCCACATACAAAACTAATTTGTGGCTAAGTGATTCGTGAAAGTTGGATAGTTTTTCTAAGTTTTCTCAAACTGTATTGACCATTTTCAAGCAGAATTTTCTTCATTACGTCTACGTTTTCTTCAGTAACTGCCTTTGCTGGCCGTCTCAGATGAGGTCCCCTCTGAACCCCCCAAACGATCTTGTTCTCGATATTACAGAGTCCGCGTAGACTTTTCTAACATTATTAATGCGTCCGTGTGGGGGTTTAAAGTTGTGTGTCTGGCACAACACGGATTCACTTAAGGGGACATTCCGGTTTGTCGGTTCAAAAAATAGGTTATTTTCATGATTTTTTTTAAAGGAAGTATTAAAGATATAACAACAGTTTTTTTTAAACATTTTATTCATCTTTCGACTACGTTTGTAAATTTTGTCGAGTCACTCCGGAACCGGAACCCCCCCCCCCCCAGGTGTTCAAAGTTAGCCATCCGTTCTGCTCGTGTAAGGGTTATTTTCGTCCCCGGTGAAAAATACGAAAAATGCAAAAAGCTTATTGAACTTAAATACATTTAGCCCAATGTGAGTGAAAAAAATTTTAAAATTGATAAAAAACAACAAAATGGGGGACTATTGAAAAAAATATTTTTTTTCGGCCCTTTTTTACTTTATTTTTTAGCTATAACTAAAAAAATAAATAAATAAATAAAAAAGTAATTCACTCACAATTTGCCTGTGCTTGTTAAAAATATGTGTGCGAACTTTCATAAGAATCGCATACACCGTTTTCATATTATCGCTTACAGCGCACTCAAAAAAGTCGTTTAGAGAAAAGCGCATTCAAAGTTTGGAGATAAATTAGACAAAAGATAAAAGTGATTTTTTTCCTGAAATCATCGAGATTTTTAATACTAACAGCTAGACATCTGTTCCATCTGAACCATAAACAATTCCTTCCACGACTTCGAATTGGTCCTCCAGTTGCATTTTCGCCTTTTTCCTCGCTGTTCGTGCCTCGTGCGAGTTGTATACTAGGCTGCGGTCAGCGTCTTGCAGCCGGTCTCTGTCCCTCTCGTTCGCAAACGCTCTCGCAGCGTACCCAATTTGATGCCCATGACTTGCATTATTAGCAATACGGGTAAAAACCCCTCATTAAACATACAAGCCGCGGCAAGAGCCGCAACTTCAATGATTTTCTTACCATTGTATGTATGTTTTGGCGCCATTTTCCAGATAGTAGCATTGAAATTTTCGTTGTTATTTTGCATGAAACCTCCCTCGCATTTTTTTAACAAATCGGGATCTGTCAGTTTTACGTAAACTGGGTAAATAGCTGTTCGTACTTTAGGATCCAAGGGAGGTTTGTCGTGGTGGAACTTGACAGCTCATTTGCAGCTTCCGCGCGTTTCCATTTGCACCATGACTCCGGGCCCTCTGGACAGTTTTCATGTTGCGGATTTTCATCGGTTGATATTTTGTGGTAGTATGTTGCCCAAATTTCTTTCGCCATTTCTTCAGCAGAGTGAGCATTGCGTCTAATCGCAAGTTCGTAATAAGTCGTCAGTTCTGTTATCATGTTTCCCGTAAGTTTGCCAGGACCAGCTCCTCCTGATTAGTCTGTTTTTTTTTTTGCTTTTTTTATCATCATCATCGGCACTACAACCGGGATCCGGTCTTGGCCTTGTTTAACAAGTCTGAGCCTTGTTAAATTTTCCATAATGATTTGTTTTTTCCGGGCAAGGTCATTAGTCTTGTGCCAAATTGCTTTTTTTATGACAACGCGTAATTGCGAACCGATTCGCTTTCCCACGTGATTGATACACTCGGCCTTTACAACATTTGGAAATGATGACTGCAACGCATTCATAATTTTTACATCCCCGTCTCCAACGTACCTTTCGTAAATGCGGCCGTGCAGATCAAAAGCGCTCTCGAACATCTCTAACATTCTGTCAGGCTCAATTTTACCAGAACTTCCATTGTGATCCAATGTGCAAACTGGTTCGTGCTCATCCCACCAAGTATCATATTCAGTAGTGCCTTTCTTTGTTTTCATAAGGTTGCAGCCTTGGCAATAACGCGATTTCACAGTAAGATCGAGAACTTCGTTTGTTTTGTTGCCGATCAATGTCATAACGCCATAATTAGCAGTATGACCCCTTTTGCTCCAACTACCATCTCCAGAAGCAGTAAATTTTTTATCTTCAGTTTCATCAGCTTTTACTTTTTCTTCTTTGCTAGCCTTTTTTATCACCGAAGAAAAAACGCCGATACAAGCGGTGTGTGCATTATCGAGAGCAGCGTAGTAGATGTGTTTCGTAAATTCGCCAATATCCATCAGTGAAGTGAAACAATGTAATCCATTTAACCCGACACCCAAGATGCGCATTACGAATACTATTCTACGATTAATTTCGTAAGCTTTGTTGGCGATTCGTGGACAGGGCTCGATGACCCTCTCACTACAGTTGCATTCGACGATCAGTTTGAATCCTAGGCCTTTCTCAGATTTTTTTGAAAAGTTTATCGAACCGTCACCGTTTTTACACTTTATAATGTTTGAAAGTTCGGAAAAAACTGAAAAAAAGTAACATCACGTAGGCTGCCGTCGCTGTGACCGTTGGAGCGAAGTCGGGCGATTTAGCCAATTTTTGTGCCGATGTAGTCGCATACTCCGTTTCCAGTTCATTTACAGTTCCCATAAATCCCTTTCGTTTTTTATATCGACTCCCTGGACGCACCCCTGACTTACGCGAACCTTTAACGTTTTTAAACATTGTGTTAGAAAAATTTACCGTTGAAAAACGTATGAAACGGACGTCTAAACGCGAGCACTGCACGCTCTGAGACTACGTTTACACTAAATACTTTTTCCTCCTCATGAAAAAGAAACAAAGAAACATCAAAAATACCTACCGCGCGACGTCACCGGTAGGAACATCTTCAATAGTCACCAAACAAGAAAAAACCACCAGCACCGTGCAACGGGCAAGTTAGTTTCATATATATGAAACTAACAAAACTCAGGCAATCACAGGTCACCCGCAGTACGCCCGAATGTAAAAACAACATACACAGGAGCGGCTATCCATTACCGCTTATCAACATGTTGTTCAGTTGCACAAGATTGCGACATATTCAAAGAAGTGGCAGTTGGCCCAAGGCAACAGCGAAGTAAATTAATGCCCATAAATGGATAGTCTGCATCTTCCTAAATACACGGTAGTTGCCACCTATGATACGAATTTGTATCCGCGGGAGACCCGACCCTTTAATGACCTATAACTTTGGAACCGCCTAAGATTTCGTTTCCTTTGAAGGATAAAACTATCGATTAAGCAAAAAAAAAAATTGATTTTTTGAACCAAACAAACCGGAATGTCCCCTTAAATCCTCAACGATGTTTCGACGAATAGTTCACAAAAATCCAGAAAAAATATAAACCCACGGTGGTGATTTTGTTTTCTAGTGTTCTTTTTATCATTTGTTAGTTTTGAATCTGTTTTTTTTTTTACAATTAAAACACAAATATCATAATGTTCTTATTGTTATCGTTAGTATATACACGGCGATACTAATTGATTAATTAATAGGCACTATTTGTGGTACGATGAACAGAAGGTTTGTGGAGGTTCTTTAAGCATATCCCAAGAACCACCCATTTCCCTTAATCTAATTTTCCATTTCGCACACGCAATAAAGATATGCAAACCACCTAATTACCTGAAAAATAACCCATGGCAAGATCATCATCTTGCCACAGTATCAAGCATCATTGCTGTATTCCCCTAAGCGTAATCGGTTCCTCTCGCCGGTACCCATGACCATCACGAGTCATTTTGGAATCTAATCGGTCCCTCTCGCCGGCACCCATGACCTTCACAAACCCTACGGGAAGCTACCCGGGTCCTCTTGCCGGCGTCCATGCCTATCATATACACAGCAATCCTACTGTGTTTACTTTTTCTAACCAGCCGTTGGTCCAAAGACAAGCCTGGCAAGTTGCTCGCTTGTACATCTGTGGTGGTATAAGGTGATGTGCCAGCGTATGGCACGTATTCCTTATATCTCCCATCGATCCGTGGGAAGAATTTGTTCGAATAATCACGTCAGAAAAGAGTTGCTCGTAACCCCAGGTTTGTCGTATAGCCATTCGTCTCTCAAAATGCGGCATCGATTTATGTTCACCTTTATTGAGGAATGTGTAATTGTAAACATTTATGGGACGCACGTCCACTTCCTGGTTGTACCGAATCCGATGCGCATATTGGACGACATCTCCTTCGAGTGGACAGATAAATAAACGATTGAAGTCTAATTCGAATAAGTGAGTTCAGACACCAAAGTAATCAATAAAAAAGGATAACAGATAGCACTGCCAGCAAGCGTTTTAATTTATTGAAAATATTCACTAGTGAGAACATTCCGATGCGGTCACACAACACATAACTCAGATAATATTTCTAATAATTATTAATCGTCACTTTCAACCACACAACGTACTGGTTGAAACGACTTATTTCACATAAAAGTCGGATGTCCGCGGACGAGCGTGTGCATGAGCACGCACACGCGGTGGCAATTAGCGACACCACCTCCCTTGTTTAAACACGTTAATCGACTGACTTGAAAAGGGAAGAAATTGGATACAACCAAAAGAGAACATACTTCTGCTCTCTCATTGCCACGTTCTTCGATGTGTGGTAGGTTACATCGGTAATCTGATGATCGAAGAGAGCGGGACAATAAGAGAACAGAAACACGATGTACGATTATCCTAGGGGTGGATTTGGTTGTATGTGCATGAATCAATGTAGTTCTGAGCGGAACCGGTTGACCTGATTCGGTAGTATGGTGAGTTCAGTGTACATTGATCCATACGAAGACAGAACTGAGAAAGAGAGGGGAATTGAGCTGATGATATTCACCTGCAAAAAGAGAACATTGATCCCCAGCGAATGAAGTGTCTGGAGAAGAGCCGAAGTAACGCTAGGGAAATATTATCACGTGATTCAATCGAATGTGGTGATAAATTTCCCAAGCGGATCTGCAATGATGCGACAACTTCGTCCGGCTGGATTTGGTTGTCGCTAATCGAGATGGACACGAGTTGCCGTATGGCAAAAAAGGTAAGCTAAACTCATTTATGCATTGTCTGCATGGTACAATGAGTTTAGCTATGTGTCCTTGGTGGAAACATGCTTTGCAGGTGAACAGGTAAGTAGGGGGAAATGGGGTTGATTTGACGCGCTGAAAAGCGGTCGAAATTAGGTAGGAAATGTTGGTTGGAATTGTGGGTTGTTTCTTATGTAGAATAGAGAAACCCCCCACACATCTGCAAGCCAAATTTCCCATGATCGATCGCCTAACCGATAACCGATCATCGAATTGGACACGACCATAATTGTTATCCAAACAATCATATCAATGGTCATGTCCTACGATCCGATTTCTAAAACAAACATGCACCCATCCATCCTAGCCCTTGCCATCGCGAACGAATTTCCTGTTGACTTAACATCACAGAAAAATCCATTTCTGCCTCCGGCGATACCCTTATTGTTTACAGTGGCATGGCCTTAGCCTCTGTGCATTAACGTTTGTTTGTACAGCCGCTGGGTGGTTCCCTTCTTCACATCCAACCTCTGATGCATTTTTCGCTGTCCTTGCTTCCAATGTGCGGACATTCAATCAGATCTGCACGATCACAATGGGGAATCCTTCCAATGGGACCAAGTCGATTTTGCATTGGTCACCACCAAAAAGAAAGATCAGATTTGCTTCCCACCACACCGGTGGAAATCCACCTCACTCACGGGGTTGGAGTCAGATTTTAACCGCCCAACTGCACGCACGTGCGTCAGTCGTTGAGTTTCGGAGTCCAATTTCACGTTCTTAGTGTGCGCACCAGTTAAAGTAGTGTCAGTCCAGTTGTCCGCGTTTCAATATATTCATCCCTGATACATGCATTCGAAAATCGATTTCAAACGCGGTAAATGAACGGACGCCTGTCACGCGGGAGACCGGGGTTCGATTCCCAGTCGGGGAGCCTCTGGCGCAAGACTAATTACCTTGCCCGGAAAAAACAAATCATTATGGAAAATTTAACAAGCCTTAGGACTTGCTAAATAAGGCCAAGACTGGTTCCCGGTTGTAGTGCCGATGATGATGATGAAATGAACGGACGAGCAGTAACAAATTATATCCGAGTGTAATTAGAACAATTAATTGTCAAAGTAAAAGTGACGAGTAGAACTGATTAGTGTGACTGGATCTCTGTTGCTGTGTAAACACGTTCCTCAAAAGTCCTTCCTTCCGCCTGAAACAAAGGTAACATACCAAATACCCAACATTGAATTCAATAGGAAAAACCAATCGAACTTAACGTTCAAAATTTCCTAATATTGAATTCAATGTATCCATTCAATGCTAATAGCAATTAGCACCCTAAATTCCTCGCAAGATCATAAAACTAAGAAGCGCACGTGCGCAAACAAAGGCGTGGCGATTCGCCCGCCGGCACAGAATTCTTTCGATCATAAACATCTTGACGTCTATTTCACGCCAGATGTTTATGACTTGGAAATGCGATCTAGAAACCGATACCAAATTCCACGGTTCCTTTGTTACCGATCTGAAGCACACAAAAACTCTTGTGTCGTAAGCCAGATGTGTAACGCCAACAAATCCCATGAAAGGACCGAAAAAGAAGTGGCGATATGCTTGATCCTTCGAAAGAAAATTCCGAGAAGAGGATGGAAATATGAATCCAGATGAAAAGTTCTCTTACAGATAAGAGAACGAGAATAATGATCATGTTGGAAATTGTTTTACAGATAAGATGATGGGAACGAAATGGAGATGAAAATTCACTTTTATGGATAAGGGATTATCTTTTTCGAAATGGAGATGAAAACTTTCGGTAGTACAGTTAGAGAAACCGAACAAGGAGGTGATCCGCGAGGCAGACAGGCGACTAGAGAATCGAGACGAGTTTTGATTTTACGACAGTGGATTGAAGACGCGTTCAAGTGTATTAAGTCCTCGAGTTTTCTTTTATCACAGCCGAGCAAATAATCATCATCATCATCATTGACACTACAACCGGGAACCGGTCTTGACCTTATTTAGCAAGTCCTGAGGCTTGTTAAATTTTCCATAATGTTTTTTTTTTCCGGCCAAGGTCATTACTCTTGCGCCAGAGGCAAATAATATATATCTTTAAAACCGAGCAAATATTATATATCTTTAAAACCGGAAGTTTTGTTTTTGAAAAACCATTGGGCAGTTTAATAGAGTAAAATTAATTTATTGTAACAGTGTCGAACTAAATAAAATTAGACAAAAATCCAACCAAACGGAACACTTGTGGTGAGAAGTATATGAGCCGATTTAATAAAGGCAGCTTAAACTAAGGATAATCCATAGGTAAAATAATAAGCGAATTAACAAACTGGTGTAATAAATCGAATGTGTACTTAAAAACTAATTTGTAAGACATACCAATCTATATAAAGTGAAAACCAAAAGAAAAATAAATCGTAAATAAAAATAAAACAAAGTTATAAAGAGAACGTTTGTACAGAGTTTCGTTTGTGTCAAATCCCCTCCGGTGTTGTTTTGTTTCTCGGTGAACAGTGTTCCGCGGAGCACTCCAGCAGTGACTCCCAAAAATCCGCTATACACTAATTGGTCGATCACTCGAAAAAGAGGAAACAAGCGTACTATCATCCGCAAAACTGAACACCCTGTTATCCCTCGACTCAAACAAATCATTTATGTAAAGGAAAAAGAAGGCTGGAGTCAAAATAGAACCTTGAGGCACCCCGGGATTAACAGGATACCGATCCGAACACTCGCCGTCCACAACAACCCGGATCGATCGATTCTCGAGAAAGCTCTTCGCCCAGTCGCAAATCTACTGGGAAAGTCCATACGAATGAAGTTTGCTCAGCAGTGCCCCGTTCCAGACGCGGTCAAAAGCCTTGGAGATACCCAATGCGACCGCCTTTGACTCACCATGCTGCTCAATCCCAGATGTCCATATATCGGTTATAAGGATCAAAAGGTCTGTGGGGGTAGAAGTATTAATGCCAACGTATGGCACGCGGTTCACTTGAATCCCTATCAATGTTTCGACGAA
Organism: Microdon myrmicae; assembly: GCA_963931805.1. Lineage (NCBI taxonomy): Eukaryota > Metazoa > Arthropoda > Insecta > Diptera > Syrphidae > Microdon > Microdon myrmicae. The sequence continues at coordinate 45,145,371 of OZ007500.1, forward strand.
TATCCTCAAAATCCAGGAAAAAGGCAATGAATGAAATGCACTTGATTTGTTGTAATTTAGTTTTTATTGTTCTCAATTAATATTACTTGCCGTATGCTTTAATAAATAAATAATTCGCGATTAGTCTATTTTGAGGGGCGACGCGTTTTTCTTTCTCGATTTACTACCGGGACACTACGTTCGTCTGACAACACTTAACAACACTTCTCCTGTTCTGACTGGAGCGTGTGCACCAATGTGCACCAATGTGCACACGCTGCGGTAGATGAATAATCACTTACTTGGTTGATGGTTGTAAATCGACTGATTGAAAAAGGGATGAAGATGGGTAATTTAATTTTTGCACCCGACAACCAATAGAGAACATACTTCTGCTCTCTCATTGCCACACCCTAGGGAAATCTGATCATGGGAACTAACTTAAATGCTTTGATAATTTCCCCAGCGGTCGCATAATTAAGCAACCACGTCGTTTGATCAGACTATGCCGTTGCTAACCGACATGATGCGATTTCCGGTGGAAATCTCATGGGTTAGCGAAATGGGGTTGCCGTATGGCAAAAAGGTAGCTAAACTCAATTATGCATTATCTGCATAGGATAATGAGTTTAGCTATGCGTCCGTTTAATATGATTTACAGGCGGAATAGCTTATAAGGGGAATAAGGGTAGAAATGACGCGCTGAAAGCGGTCGAAATAAGGTATGAAATTGTGGGTTGGTTCTCAATGTGGTATAGAGAACCCACACAAGTTTGCCTGCCACGGAATCCGTATTGACGATCATTCAAATGTCCGTTGGACTCTAAATACTTAATTAACTCGGCATTGATGAACTTTTCCATTACCTTAGATATCATAGACAGTAATGCTATCGGTCGGTAATTTTGCTGGAGACATTTTTTCCCATCTTTGTGATTGGCTGAACTCGAGCGATTTTCCAGCGGGCAGGAAAGGTTCTTCGTGTATGAGATAAGCGAAAGAGTTTGGCAAGAATAAAAGCAGTTATTGTACGCCGAAAGGCATATGAAATATCATAATGTATAGTTTAGAGTGCTTGCAAAGAGCCAGTAGGTTTTTTTTTTTTTTTTTTGTTTTAATTAGACTTCTCTCGGGAGAAGCGAACCTGTAGCGCCGAGTGGGCGCCCCGAGATGCCATCAAATAACTGTTGCAGTTCTTTTTGAACAGTTGCAGGTTGTAACGCTCCGGGAACACTCGCGTGGGAAAGGAGTTCCACAGCTTCCCCGCTCTGTAACGGAACGAGTTCTAATTCAGGGATGTTCGCGCCGTCGGGAGATGAACAACAAACGGGTGCGATTCGTCGGATTGTCTTGTGGATCGCATATAAACCGAATTGCGTGGAACAATACCAAGACTCCGAAGTTAATGTAAGAATGATATTTGTAAAATAGAAGTTAACATTTAGTCTTAAGTGAAATATGTAATTGAATTGTTGAATAAATGTGAATATAAAACAAAAAACAAAAAAGAGTTTGCCAAGAACTGGCGATAATTCTGGAGTACGCTTCTTAAGGACTTTTGCTGGGATTCCGTCTGGGCCGGTTGCCTTCTTACAGTCCAGTCCACGTAGAATGCTTTGAATAGTACGCGTGCGTAACTTCACATCTTGCATCGAAAACCGTACCCGTGCGATCACAGGTGGCTCCAAAAGACCGGCATCACGGTTCGAATTTGCGGAAAATAAATTCGCAAACACGCTACCTTTATCCTTTTTGTGACAAACGTCCCGCTGCCCGTCACTAAAGGAGGAAAAGTGGAAGTTTGAAGTTTAGTGTGGGCAGATCCCCCATTTATTTGGCTTAATGCAAGCTTAAATTGAATTAATATAGGAAGCAAAGTTACTGCTGCTTGGCGCAAGACTAATGACCTTGCCCAGAAAAAACAAATCATTATGGAAAATTTAACAAGCCTCATCATCATCATCATCATCGGCACTACAACCGGGATCCGGTCTTGGCCTTATTTAACAAATCTCTCCACCGGTCCCGATTTCGAGCCGATGTCATCCAGTTTGGCAGTCCCAGTGTCTGGGCGTCCTGGTCTACGCCATCCCCCCATCGTAGACAAGGTCTGCTGTGCTGTCTCCTTCCATACATCCTGCCACAAAGGACTTTCTGGGCAGGCTCCTCTTCGCTCATTCGAGTTAGGTGTCCCGCCCACCGGAGTCTACCGAGCTTGATTTTTCTTACAACATTAGCTTCAAGGTAGATTGCGTACAACTCATGGTTGAAGCGTCTCCGGAATCGTCCTCCCTCACATACGGGGCCAACAATTCTCCTTAAGACCTTCTCGAACGCGGATAAGAGTTCAGAGTGCCTTTTATTGAACACCCAGGTCTCGGATCCATACATGAGTACTGGTAAGACCATGGACTTGTACAGTAGTAGCTTGAATGTTCTGGATAAATTTCGTGATTTAAAGAGTCTTGATAGACCATAGTTACCTTTGTTGGATTTAATCAGCCGTTCGCGTATTTCTTCTTCCATATTGTTATCGGCTGATACTATTGACCCAGTGTAGTTAAAGGATTGCACTACTTCAAATTCGTGCTCCACTACTCTGATAGTTTGACCAACGTTAGGTCTTCTCTTCGCAGAAGTTGCCACCATATACTTAGTTTTTCCCTCATTAATGTGCAGTACCAGTTTCTAGGCCGCCTGCTCGATCTGGGTGAAGGATTCCTGTACCGCCGATTCGGTTCTACCGATGATGTCGATGTCATCTGCGTAAGCAAGTATCTGGCTGGACTTGGTGAAAATAGTCCCTTTAGTTGTGACGCCAGAGTCACGGATTGCTTTCTCCAACGCCAGGTTGCAGAGGAGGCAGGCCAGACCGTCCCTTGTCGGAGTCCATTAAAGATGTTTACTGGTTTTGACAGCAATCCCGCTTTTTTTACTTGACTAGTTACGTTGGTCATGGTCAACCTACAAAGTCGTATCAATTTGTTTGGAATGCCGAATTCTCTCATGGCATTATATAGTTCTACCCTGGCTATGCTGTCGTAGGCGGCCTTAAAGTCTATAAACAGATGATTTAATGGAATCTTAAATTCCAGACATTTTTCCATCGCCTGCCTAAGGGTGAATATCTGATCAATTGCTGATTTGCCTGGGATGAAGCCACACTGATATTGACCAATGATGGCTTTAGCGTATGGGGCTATCCGATCTTGTAGGATAGTGGAGAGTATGTTATAGGCGGTACTCAGCAATGTTATACCCCTATAGTTGCTGCACAGTGTGATATCTCCCTTCTTATGTATGGGGCAAATTATACCGTAACGCCAATCTTCCGGCATCTCCTCTTGCTCCCATACGTGCACCACGATCTCATAAATTGCGTGATGTAACGCTCTCCCTCCTTGTTTGATCAGCTCAGTTGTTATGGTATCAGCTCCAGAGGCTTTATTTGATTTGAGCTGTCTAATGGCTTTTAATGTTTCCTCAATGCTTGATGGCGGCAGCATTTGGTCTTGATCTTGCATTGGTGGAGCCTCCAATTCTTCTGTGAGCTGACCATTTAGCAATTCATTGAAGTGCACTTCCCATCGCTCCAGAATGCCTTCAGGATCGGTGATCAGATTACTCTCTTTATCCTTGCAGTAAGTGCAGCGTGGTTTGTACCGCGTCATACTGCGGATTATTTGGTAGAACTTCTGCGCCTGGTGCGGACCTCGCTCTCTACTTTTCTCTATTTCACAGACAAGGTTTCTTTCCCAGGCACTTTTTTTGTCTGTGAAGTCTTTTTTTCAGATCTTCTGAGCTCTTTGTATTTCTCCTCGCGTACCCGCGTCTTATGAGACTGCTGCATTGCCCGGTATGCAGCATTCTTACATTCAGTCGCTAGTTTGCACTCATCATCAAACCAGCCGTTCCGATCCCTACGACTACTGCCTAAGATGGAGTTGGCAGTACTAATGACAGTATTCTTAAGGCGTGTCCATTTCTCTTCTACGCCCGGCATTCTGGCCCCAGGACTTACTCTCCCTCCGTTGAGCTCTTCGAGGGCGAGTCTTAACGCATGACCAAAGGTGTTACTGATATTCTCATTCCGTAAGGCAGCCGTGTTGATTCGAACCTGATCCGCGGATGCAATACGTCTCCGTAAGGCAATCCGCGCTCCGAAAACTGTACCAACAAGATAGTGATCCGATTGGCACCTCGGTACGCTCTTACCATCATCAGGCTTGGGGAGTGGTGGTGATCTAACAATTTAGTTGCGAGTCGCTCCATCAGGTGATACCCAGGTGGCTTTGCGGATATCTTTACGCGGAAACCTGGTACTCGCAATGACCAAGTTTTTCGATGCTGCCAATTCGATGACTCGTATTCCATTGTCATTATTGTTCTCATGCAAACTATGGGAACCTGTGTAGTGCCTGAAAACCGCCCCCGACCTATTTTCGCATTCAAATCACCAAGAACGATTTTCACATCGTATCTTGGGCAGGCATTGAGGGCCCGTTCGACGTTCTGGTAGTATTCTTCTTTTTCGTCGTCAGGGGACTCCTCTGTAGGTCCGTGAACGTTTCTGAGGCTTATGTTCTTAAACTTGCCTCGCACACGAAGAGTGCATAGCCTTTCATTTAACGCATTAAAGCCGATGATGGCAGGCTCCAGTTTTTGGCGAACTAGAACGCCGACCCCGACCACATGGTGTTTTGCGTGACAGCTGTAATAAATGTCATACTCTTTTCTTTGAATAACACCACTCCCCGTCCATCTTATTTCTTGCAACGCTGTTATGTCAGCCTTATATTCGGACAGGGCATCGGCTAGTTGCTGTGCAGCTCGAGCTCAATACAATACAAATATAAATGTAATTAAAAAAATGATCAATTTATGTTTAAAAATATGTTCAAAACTATAGGATTCTATTGATTTATTCCAGCTTTTCCGAAACGGGTTATATTTATCATGAATTACCTTTCCTACAAGTGCTGTTGCACTTACAGAAAACTATCCCTTTAAAATAAAAATTCTAAAAAATTGATTAGTCCCAAAGTTTTAAGTTTAACTTAATTTAAATGAACGAATTGAAGTATTTTTTATCTAAATTGAATACCTGAAAGTACAGAACAAAGCACCCATCCGACATGACGTTTATTTGTGAGACGAATTTTAATCTAGAATTGGAATTGAATTAAGAATATACCTTAAACCTTTAACAATATCAAATTCAAAGCAATCACCTATAGCTTGGTGTGTGCATTCGTTAAGTTTTGGTGTGCTCTATCTCTCTCTGACTACACAACTTGAGAGTGTCGTTCAGTGGCCATTTTGGGTTGAAGTAATAGAAAAAAAGTTAAACGAACACTGTGTTCTTAATCAAAAATGCTAGAAATAACACATATTTCATAGTGTTCAGTGCAAAGTGTATATTATATTGTAAAGTATTTTTCGATATACTTCATTCTTTTTAATAATAAAAATAACTGTTTTAAACAAGTAAGTTAATGTCATTTGACCGAAAAATATTATATTATTAGCAAACATAATATTTAATAGGCGTGGGGATGTCGTGCAGCTATATGTATTCATGTGGAATCTACAGTGTATATATATTTATATAAATAAATACGTGCTATATGTAAATATACATAAATTAAGTGCATAATCCTATATTTATATTTATAAATATTTATAGTAGGCTGATATATTTATATAAATTCTCATATATGTGATTTTTGTTCCTGAATGCACCGCCATATAAATGTGAAGCCAACAGTGCCACTCGCGTTTCTTTCCTTCGTTTCTTTCTTATTTAATATCATTCTCTTAATTGACATTAAGGAACCAATAGTGCGCCCAGACAAACATTCCAATTGGAAGAAATATCTAATTTATCAGTTGTGTGAATGCAATAAATGTAAAAGAAAACAATAGTGTGCATTTTTGTAAATGAACGCAAATATAAGTGTATATAAATATGAATACGTCATGTGTATACATTTATCATGTACATATACTATATATGCATACGTAGTGCATGCATTCTATGCATAGTATTTACATATATATCTCGCATAAATATACGGATCAAAAGATATTTATATATTGTGTGTATATTATATATATATATATATATGCATACATATACATTTAGAATTTATATGTATGCGTAGAAATATGAGCGTGGGTATATATATGCACACATGTAGATATGTTGTGTGTGTGTGTTTTGTTTTGTTTTTTGTGCGGAACTTCTGACCCGATCCATACGCGTTCCGAATTTTTATCGTTACCTCCAGCCGGTACACATTCGCGTTGTTCCTCACGGAAACTTGTGTTTGGGTAGTCCATCGCCGTTTTTTTTATTTCTCGCTAGGACGATGAGTATCTTCAAAAGAAACTTCTGGAGCGATCCAGAAGGATATCGGATGTTTAACAAAAAAAAAACCTAAAATCACCCCCACCAGCACATATTCCCGTTGATCCCCGACGAACTTTCTTTTAAATATTCCATCGCGGGACTTGTAAATATATGTACATGTATGTATATCTATACGCGTGTATATATACTTATCTACATGCATATATGTGTACATATATACATACATGTGCATATGTGTATATATATACATACATGTGCATATGTGTGTATGTATCAGTAGAAATATGAGCGTGTGTATATATGTGCACACATGTAGATATGTTGTGTGTGTTTTGTTTTGTTTTTGGTGCGAATCTTCTGACCCGATCCATACGCATTCCGAATTTTTATCGTTACCTCCAGCCGGTACACATTCGCGTTGTTCCTCACGGAAACTTTTGTTTGGGTAGTCCATCGCCGTTTTTTATTTCTCGCTAGGAAGATGAATATATTCAAAAGACACTTCTGGAGCGATCCAGACGCACGTGGGGTGTTAACAAAAAAAAAAAAAAAAAAACTAAAACCACCCCCCACCAGCACATATTCCCGTTGATCCCCGACGAACTTTCTTTTAAATATTCCATCGCGGGACGTATAAATATATGTACATGTATATATATGTATACGCGTGTGTATATACTTTGTACATGCATATATGTATATATATGTATATATATATGTATATATATATGTATATATATATGTATATATATATATCATATATATATATGTATATATATATATATATGTATATATATATGTATATATATATGTATGTATATATATATGTATATATATATGTATATATATATGTATATATATATGTATATATATATATATGTATATATATGTGTATATATATATATATGTATATATATATATATATATGTATATATATATACATGCATACATGTGCATATGTGTATGTATGCATGTGTAATATACATATATACTTGGGTATGCACATAAGTGCACGTCAATGTATGTATGTGTTCGTTGGTATTTTTGTTTTTTGTTTTTTTTGTTTTGTTTCGTTAGGAAGGTGGAAATCTTCAAAAGATACCTCTAGACCGATCCAGGGGCATGTCGGGTTTTTACCGACTAAAACCACCTCCCGCCAGGCTCATATTCCCGTTGATCCCCGCGGAACTTTCTTTTAGATATTCCATCGCGGGGCGGGACGGAGTTTACCTGTTACTCCGTTCGTCACGTCGCAACTGCTGCATCATCTCACAGAGAATACGGACCATGCCTGTTTTGAACTAACCAGGTATTCTATTACTCCATCCGGAGTAATTGTCCGTCTCGTGTGTCTCTCCAAAATCGTTCATGCGGTCTCGAATCTCACGCATTCTGTGAGTACATGTTCCGCATTTTCTATTTTGCCTTCACAATACAAGCAGTATGGGTGATTCACATGCTTATACTCGTGCAAGTATTGCCGGAAGCACCCATGTCCTGATATTAGCTGAGTCAGGTAGTAATTCAGCTCGCCATGTTTTCTTTTCACCCATGTTTCTATATCAGGTATCATGGTGTGGGTCTATCTTCCTTTGGTGGAAGAATCCCACCTTCGTTGCCATTCTCCTAGGCTTGAGTGCTCTAATTGTGCCCGCATTCTCCGACGATTCTCTTGGGAGACCTTATACAATGCAGCGTTTTCTTTAGCTGCAATGTCAAGTTGTGTCCTCCCGGTCAAAACATTTATGGCATCTTCGGATACCGTTCGAAATGCACAGCATACTCTTAGTGATGCCAGTCTATGCGCTGAGTTCACTCCCCTCATGTATGACTTATACTGTGTGGCTCCTGCCCATATGTGAGCTGCATACATTATAGTGGAGGTGTTGACACTGGTTATGAATTTCCTTATGTGGGGCCGGGGTCCTCCAACATTGGGTACCAGTCTTGCTAAAACTTTGCATACTCTTGCCGTTTTTTCACTCGTTCTCCTCAGGTGTTCCTTGAAGCTCAGCCTGTTGTCGAGTATAACACCAAGATATTTAATATAAGGACTGAATCTGCTTATTTGTCTTTCTATTTCCAAATCAAGGTGTTCAACTTTCTTGCGGCTGCTTATTAAAACTGCCTCCGTCTTATGTCCAGCTAGTTTCAGTCCGGCCATATCTAGCCAGCATTTAATGCTCTGGATTGCTTGGGAGCAAATATTCTCCAGGTCATCTAGATGTTTAGCGACGGCTACTATTGCCATCTCATCTGCGTACCCAATGATTCTAACCCCTTCTGGTACATTGACTCTGAGCACACTATCATACATGATATTCCATAACAGCGGACCTAATACAGATCCCTGAGGTACACCCCCTGTTATTTTATATTCCTGTGGTCCCTTATCTGTGTCATAGAGCAGTCTTCTATCCGAGAGATAGTTTGCTAATATACGCACCAAGTAGGGGGAGACTTGTAGATCGCCCAACGCTTCTAGAATCCGATTCCAATTCACCGAGTTAAAAGCATTTTTACCATCAAGCGTCACCACCGCGCAATATTTTTTGGTACCACCTAGCCATCGTGCTCCAGCTATTGTTCGTTGGTATGTATGTGCGTGTATGCTTATATATAGTAAAAGAACATGCATGTTATACATACAGATATACATATAAGCATATATATATATATATATAAGCACTTATATATGCATTTATACGTATTCAGGTATACATCGTATATAGATGCACATGCCTATATTGTATATACACGTGCTTGAATATATTTGGGTGCATCCATATATGGATGTATACACACATACATACATGAACGTATACACACACACACACACATATATATATATATATATATATATATATATATATATATATATATATATATATATATATATAAATCGATGTTGTATATGTATATACGAGTAGGTTTTTACCATTTGTGCAGATAAAAAATACTCTAAAGTGCCGATTCTCATTATTCTTTAGTTTTAATATTCTTCAAAACTATGCATTTCAGAATACCGCCTTAAATACTTAAAAGAATAAGTAGTCTTTCACATCTTCATGATGGGGGAGATAAAATCTGTAAAAGTGGACAATTGGGGAGTATTCTTCCTTCAAAAGCTACAAAATTTCTTTAATAAAACAGATTATTGTGATTTGACGCTTCAATTTCGCGATAATTCCCAATTAAAAGTGCACCGTTTAGTTTTGAGTGCATGTACCGATTTTTTCAATGTTCTGGAACAGACATGTGAATTAATCGATGATGCATTGATAATGCCTGCGGAACTACAAGCGGATGTTGTAGTTCCCATTGTCAACTTCATGTACACCGGAACATTGGAGTTTGAACTTAAAATGTACGGAAAATTATTGAAAACAGCAAAGGAGATGAATATGACTGTATTATTGAAACTACTTGAAGCTCATAAGCGAACCATGGAAACGGCAATTCCTCTTAGTGTGAGTATTGTATATATCAAATTGCAACATTACTTATTATCAATTTCTATTATACATGGTTTTATATTTTTTATATTTAGCAAAACGTAGGAAGAGGCCGGGGACGAAGACCAATGACAACAAGTACTCCAACAATTACTAAATATATGTCATCAACAATGAATACCCAGCAACGAATCCAACGTCGTGTAATAACCACTGCTAATAAAACGCCAACACCTGCACGCCGACTTATTGGTGGCAAACCTATGGCGACTACCACAATGTCGAATGCTTTTAGATCAAACCCCAATCCTTTGGTAAAGACGACAACCGTGAGAATGCAGCGTGGTCCAACGCGATTTGAGACAAACAATTCAAACATCCATAATGATATATTTGAGACGTCATTTGATAATATCTCTTACGAAAGTAAACCACTAAAAGACGGGTCTGAGGATACTGATGAAGCAGGACCTTCTAGTAGGAATCCTTCGTCACCATTCGAGCAACTTCGGAAGGGTTATAATAATAATAAACGTCCTTCTGTGTCAATGTTCACTTCGCCGCCGGCTAAGAAACCAAATATCGAGGATGTTAAGGAATTTTCTGAACAACAAAGAATGAGAAAACAAATCGCTGCTGAATACGGAGATGATGCCGAATATGATGGTATATTGGATGATGAATTTCACAATGATGACGATGATGACGAACCAATGGCTGGAGTTTCAACATCTATATCGCTAGTACGATCTCAAAATCAACATTCTTCAACTGTTAAACAAACAGCTAACGATAAGCCAACCATTGTCGTTAAGGATAATTCAAATACTAAAATGGATCATGCTAAAATAATTAATGAGGTTCTTCGACAATATCCACATTTGGTAAAGTGTAACAAGAATATTAAATTGAAGATCATACCAAATGCTGGACAGACACAAAAGCTGGCTATTAAGAAAGAAGATGATAGCGATGTTAAGCACGAACAGAATCCAATTTCACAAGCAGCTCGACAACAGTTGAAGGAGCTTCAACAGAAGGGTCCATGTTCAATTAGGACACAAACTGTTAATAAGATATCAGCGAGTACATCGACAAGAACTGAAAATATCGCTCCGCAAGCAGTATCGGTTTCAGCGGTTGTGCATAGTTTACCAACTACAACTACCACAACTAACATTGCTCAGGAGAAGCAAAAGATCAATAGTAAAACAATGCATGCTCTCATAGCTCTTGGAGCTGAAAATATTACAGGTGAGTAACAAATTTGTTTGACTGTATTCTCATCAAAAGAGATATCTGCCACTTTTTTTTTTTTTTTTTTTTTTTTTTTTTTAATATAATGATTTTAAACTACGCCGTAATATAATAATATAAGGAATGAGTGTTGTATCAAAGATGTTTACCATGAGAATGAGTAAATTCTTTGATAGGTTGCAACATCTACTCCTGCACATTAGATGGTGAAGGTAAATTTGTGCCTTTAATCACTTTAGACAACTATAGAGTTCTTTAATAAGAGATTACATTAGACCTTTCGTATTTCGGAAAGAAATTTAATTTTTAGTACAAATGACAGAAAGAGGATTCCCATTATTAATGGAAAAAAGTACTAGCCAAATGACCTCAATCACCCTAACCCACTCAAGTTGCTTTGACGTGTTTTCTCATTTTCATAGATTCGATGTAGTTCAACGATGACAATGATTGTGCCGATTGACAAAAATGTTACGTAGTTATGTAGTTCCCAAGAAAAGAATACTGAAGACCAACTGTTAATTACCATTTCAAAAATGAATAATGAATTGAATCTACTCGATCAAGATCTCTAGACTTCAATATCATCAGCAGAACATGTGCAAGTTGAATTCAGTGCGTCCGAAATAGAATACTGCCTCTTGTCGTCTAACAGAAATCGCAACATAGACCGCGATACTTGCATCATCAAACGTAATGAACTTTCAACTTCTTGCATTCAAATTAACATGACTAGATTAAAAACGGTATTTTCCTTTTTTTATATTTATTTATTTATACAGATCTGTGAACAAGAAAAAACTAATGGTGCCATCTGTGGATACATTTTTGAAATATTCTTTAGTTTATTGTAAATAAAGCTATATGGCATCCCAATAATATGGAAAATTGAAATAACTACATTTTCAAGAAAATTTCACTAGCACAAGTATGTTTATCACCACTTCATATTTGTATTTGCGAGATGCCAGATTGCAAGTATTTAAGAGATGCAAGAGTACCACAATGTACAATTATTTAATTGATTTATATTACTCCACAATTAGCATTTAATTCCTATGCTTAATATTTTAAAACATCATTTTCCACAAATAAGTATTTCAACACTGAAGGAAGTTGCGAAAGATTCTAATCCGCAGATTTCTTCACCATTTTTGAACTATCAATGGAGAAAACAATTGTCAGAGGGAGATCTCAACGTACATATATATCCATTGTTAATGAACCGCACTTGCGGCAATTATTTGCACTTGAAATAGCTCGACTCTTAATTGGTAAGACCACATATTAGAATCTGCGATAAGTTCGGACAAATGTGTAGGGATTCTTAAGAGATGCGAGAAATACTACGTCCCAAACAATCTGCCCACAGTTTATAAAACGCATATTCGTCCAAAAGTGGAATTCAATTCCCGTATTTGGTCAGCAGTTCTAGAACTGCGTTGGACCTATTCGATAGGAGAAGAAAATGGGCAGACATTTTTTCCAGGAGGTGCAGGTCTTTCAATACCATCATTAGAACAAGGGCAGAGTTTCCTATATAGGTAGAGTAGATACTATTCGAGGTCGTTGCCAAATTCAACTCTGCGATAGGCGTCAATCAATCAGTTCAGTTTTAAAATTAATATCAAACGCACGAACAAAATGATTATTCATCCGAACCCCTAAAGGCTCATAAAGTTACAATTTCCCCAGCTGTGGTTATCATACCGAGAAATGACTCGGGTGGAGGACAACCACAGATTTGATTACAATTTCGAGTGATGTTGCGTTCGGGAAATGTTTCACTAATTTCTTTGCTAATTGTGGGCGTCATTTTGACAATATTCCGCCAGAAAACCTCCTAAATAGTCTGTTGTGATTGCTACTTCGCTACTTCGATGAAATATTCAGCCAAAAACGTCACCCACAGTTCTACCACTTATGTGACAAGTAACAATATTTTTTTATGAATAAATTTTGCCATTTTGTGCGATGGGGCTTACGTATCGTAAAAGGTGAATAAAGGCTTCGTGTTACTAACTCCAAAGTTAGTTATTGGACATGATAAATGCCTCGATAGTATAGTGGTTAGTATACCCGCCTGTCACGCGGGAGACCGGGGTTCGATTCCCCGTCGGGGAGCCTCTGGCGCAAGACTAATGGCCTTGCCCGAAAAAAAAAAAACAAATCATGGAAAATTTAACAAGCCTCAGGACCTGCTAAATGAGGCCAAGACCGGTTCCCAGTTGTAGTGCCGATGATGATGAAATGCCTGATGTGGTTATCTTGGTTGCACATTGGTGGCTGATTTATTATCATCATCATTATAGGCACAACAACCGGGATCCGGTCTTGGCCTTATTTGGCAAGTCTCTCCACCGGCATCCGGTCCTTATCCGAGACTTGTTAAATTGTCCATAATAATTTGTTTTTCCGGGCAAGGTTATTAGCCTGCGCAATGAGCTATTATCTGGCGCAAGGCTAATAACCGTGCCCCGAAAAACAAATTATTATGGAAAATTTAACAAGCCTCATACTTGTTAAATAAGGCCGAGACCGGATCCCGGTTGTAGTGCCGATGATGATGAAATGCCTGATGTGGTTATCTTGGTTGCACATTGGTGGCTGATTTATTATCATCATCATTATAGGCACAACAACCGGGATCCGGTCTTGGCCTTATTTGGCAAGTCTCTCCACCGGTATCCGGTCCTTATCCGAGACTTGTTAAATTGTCCATAATAATTTGTTTTTCCGGGCAAGGTTATTAGCCTGCGCCATGAGCTATTATCTGGCGCAAGGCTAATAACCTTGCCCCGAAAAACGAATTATTATGGAAAATTTAACAAGCCTCATACTTGTTAAATAAGGCCCAGACCGGATCCCGGTTGTAGTGCCGATAATGATGATGAGCTATTATATTGTTAGTAAATTAACACATTTGTGGCATGACACCTTTTGAATATCATTGACGTAAGATTGTACAGAAGAGCTGATTGTGACTCAGACCAGCTTCCAGTGATGGGCATAATTAAGAGTCGGATCGCAGTAAAACGGCATGACCAGTCACGGAAAACGAACATAAAGTTCAAAATTGATGAACTAAAAGACATTTACAAAAGGGCTGAATATCAACGCGAGGTGACGAATGGGTTTAGCATCCTTCAGAATGGGAGTAGCGAGGTAGAGGAAACAATTAATGTGGGCGTAGAATAGGCATCAATCAGAGACGTAATCAAACAAACAGCCCAAAATATTTTACGATTTAAGAAAAGAATCCAATCCTTGGTTTGATGATGAGTGCCAGGCGAAATCGAACAACGTAAACGCCTGAGGATGATCCACTTACAAATATGTGATGAAGTACATCCAGGCGAGCCAGGGATCCCAGACCCCTTCTTCAACGAAGCAGTAGACTCAATAAATCGACTAAAAAACAAGGCTCCCAGAGTCGACTCCATACTGTCAGGGCTTATGAAGCACAGAAGAGAAGCAACCGCTCGGGTGGTCCACTAATTAATCAGAACAATATGGGACAAAGAAGTGACTCCGAAAGAATGGAAAACCTCGATCATCATCATCATCTTCATCGGCACTACAACCGGAAACCGGTCTTGGCCTTATTTAGCAAGTCCTGAGGCTTGTTAAATTTTCCATAATGATTTGTTTTTTCCGGGCAAGGAAAACCTCAATAGTCATCCCTATTTTCAAAAAGAGCGACGGAGGAATATCATTGCTCCCAACCGCATTCAAAATATTAACAAATGCCATACTGGCGAGAATCACACCATATGGAGAAGAAATACTGAGAAATTACCAGTGTAGATGCCGTAGGAACTACGTCATACTGGCGAGAATCATACCGTACGCTGAAGAAATACTGGGAGACTACCAATGCGGATTCCGTGGGAACCGGTCAACAAGCAACCAAATGTTCACAGTAAGGCAATTGTTGGAAAAGAAGTGAGAATACGGGGAGTATAGTCCACCAATTTTTCATTAACTTCAAATACGCCTACGATTCAGTCGCAAGGCAAAGACTTTACCAAATTGTAACTGAGCTGGAAATCCCGAAAAAATAAATCGCACTCATTCAAATCTGCATTAGTGAAAATAAAGGAAGAGTTCGAATAGGAAACAATCTTTCAGATCCATGTGAAATTCCCGATGGATTAAAACTGGGGGATGGCCCTCCACCGGCGCAAGACTAATGACCTTGCCCGGAAAAAACAAAACATAATGGAAAATTTAACAAGCCTTAGGACTTGCTAAATAAGGCCAAGACCGGTTCCCGGTTGTAGTGCCGATGATAATGATGGCCTTCCACCACGTCTTTTTAACCTTATGCTCGAGTATGTAATCAGATAATTGGCGAAAGGCTAATACCCTTGCCCGAAAAAAATTAAGTATTATGGAAAATTTAACAAGCCTCGAGGCTTGCTAAATAAGGCTAAGACCGGATTCCGGTTGTAGTGCCGATGATGATGATGTAATCAGATAATATTTTGGGCGATCATCTAGAAACTGTAAGTGAAAACAGTGAAATCATCATGCAAGTGGCAAAGGAGGTGGGTCTAGAAATAAAGACAAAGCAAAATATATAATTTTGGTGAGGGCAAGTGTACCTCAGGGGACCCCCATAAACGTTAGGGGCAAGATATTTGAAAAAGTTAAAGAATTCAAATATCTGGGAACAATGCTGACGACCAATAACGAAATGCCGAAGGAAATTATCAAAAGACAACCGGTAAACATATTTTTGTTTGCTTGCATTTTTAATCTTTACTATTCATGATGCATAGCTAAAAACTTTGCCCGTAAAAAGAAATTATTCTGGAAAATTTAACAAGCCTCGAGATTGCTAAATAAGGCCAAGACTGGGTCCCGGTTGTAGTGCCGACGATGATGATGATGACTATTCAAGCACGCGTGAGCGACTGGAGTCATAAGTGTGTCTCCCTACTCTTTAATGACGACATTGAATTATGATCAGGGTCCCGTGTTGTAAAAGCAAACCGTTCTTCCGTTGGGAGATGTAAAAACGTCGGGTGTAAATACCATCAGTTTATCGGTTTAGGGTTAAGTATAGTATAGAATAATATTGCCTTCTAGTAACGAAATGTCAAAGGAAATTAACAAAAGACTGCATTCGGGTAACGCTAGTTGGAACCCGGTCAGCAAACTGATTAAGAGTTCTTGCTTCTCATAATTTACATAAGACTGCATTCGGGTAATGCTAGTTGGAATCCGGTCAGCAAACTGATTAAGATTTCTCGCTTCGTATAATTCACGCGCATTAAAGAGGTTTTGTAGTACCATGAAATGTCAAATTAGTCTTAAGTGCCTGAAAATGGACTGTGTCCTTACAGAGCGCAATCCACGCTTGTGTGGTTCGAGTGAAAAATGATTCCCTGCATTTATCAGGTCTATGCATACGTTTTTTCAAGTTTAACTAAAAGATGGCGCCAGCGAAAAGTAGGTTGCGTATTAGTTTGACACATACGTCATTTTGTTCGTCTGAGATTTAACTACAAACGCACATAAGTTAAGTCCGCCAAAACCTAGCGTCTTTGTTTTATCGTTCACTGATCATGTCGAGTTTTGTGCCTGAAAAAGGACATTTGCGGCACGCATTGCTTTTCTTATTTAATCAAAAGAAAAAGGCTGTTGAAAGTAATCGTTTGTTGGTAGAAATATATGGTGAACACACTCCCTCAATTAGAACATGTGACACATGGTTTCGACAAATTAAAAGTGATGATTTCAATGTGAAAGACAGTGAGCGCTTTGGTAGATCACAAAAATGTGAAGACGAGCAATTGCAGGAGTTATTGGATGACGACTCACCTCAAACTGAATGGCAATTGGCAGAAGCATTACATGTGTCATAACAAACAATTAGCAAACAAATAACAAGGAAGATCAATACTAGGTGTATGCATGTCCTTCTGCACCCGCCGTACTTCCCAGACTTGGCGCCATCTGACTATCACTTCTTCGCATCAATGGAGTACGCACTCGCAGAGCAGCACTTCAGCGATTTCGAGGAAGTTTGAAAATGACGACGAATTGTTTGCCACAAAAGACAAGCAGTTTTTCTGGCATGTTACTCATAAATTATCTGAAAGATGGACGAAATGTGTACAAGCCGATGGCCAATATTTTGAATAAAAAAAAATTAATTTCCCGCGAAGAAACCGGAAAAAACGTATGCATACCCCTAGCATATGTCCGTCTAAAACAGGCTTTCAATGTGATTTTATCAATCTACGATTAAGGGTAAACATTTGAGCAGAAAAGACGCCACTCCCGAGTTCAGTTCAAGAATGTTTCTGAAAATATATGTAGAACAGAGATAAGCAGGATACGTTGCATGTAAAATTATTATAACGATGGATCTTAAACGGTTCCTATGACTTTAATGCTGGACTTTACCCTTGATCGACCACATGCAATGCTAATATTGATGTTCCGGATTAAATAGGGGAACTGAATTCCAAATTTAGACGAATATATACTTACACGGTCAGACAGGGTGAGGTGATTCTTGCATGTCTTAAGAAACTTAAATACCGCACAGCAATTTTTGCAGCTTCAAATACAATAATTGCTCATTCCAATCAGGAGTTGATAACATTCGAATTCAGCGATAGCAGAGCATATGCTGCTGTGCGAGTAGGGAGTTGGGAGGGTTTGGTCCAGCATGTTCGAAATAACAAGAAAAATTCAGCATGGAATTGCCAATAAGTGAATCAAGCGAGTAGTGTGTGGTGGACGTTACACTGTTGTTGAAAATTAGGAACAGAGTTAGTAATAGCATGGGCGCCGGGGAAAACCACCATTGTACAGAAGCCTGAAAGAACAGTTGCTTAAAATTATATGGAAAATGACATCTGAGTAATGGTTTATTTTTGTTTAAGGCTTGCGCAACACAACGACTGTGAAAGGGAATTTGACTCATGGAATATTGCTTGCGCTCAAATATAGACGGAGATAATGGAATATCGGACTGCGTTGAATGGACTGCGATATGTACTGTGAGCAAAATGACTTTATTTTCTGCATCGATCATAGGTTTGTCATGAGCTACGACAACAATATGGATGAAGATGTAGAGGACAAAAGTATACTGTTTCGTTGTATATAAAAATGATATTGTTTCCTTGTCTCTTTCAATTCACGCTGAACCTTAACATTGAGTCAGTCCAAGGTATTTAAAGTGATTTTCAGTTATTGGATGCGATGCAAAATAATAATTTTTTTCAATTATCACTTTGATTTGGTTATCATCATCATCGAGTGAAAAATGTCCAGAGCGATGAGTTTTTAACCAATTCTCACAAGCACATTCTCTTATACAATCAGTGTATGATCCCTTGAACTTTCTTATCCAACACGGCACCCTATAACACATCTACACGATAAGAAACTTACGAAAACCATTGTACAACACTGTGTATACTTCTACAGCACTGGATAAGATAATTTTGTTTAACATATTTGAAAACAAAATTACCTTAAAATAAAGGAAAGAGTAATACACGATAGTCCTGTGGCGTCTCTAACAGATACACACACAATACACAAGCAAATAGCAAAGAACATCGAACGAAAATCGAATAAGAAAATGCATCAGAGCCGTATACCATAGCGATAACATAACAATTCACACATCAGTTGAATATATTTGAGTTTAGAAATCGGATTCAAAACCCGGCCAGAAGCCTGATGTGTTACGCATTGGTTCAATTTTTGGTGATTCTAACTGTCATAGCGTAAGTTCGGATCACATGTTCTTCACTATCATCTCAAACGCTATAGTCCACGTGCAATCTGCGGCAAGACCTGTTGTCTCAGAGGCACAGCATGTGTTGCAGAAAGTCACACCCTATTGAAAAAGAATGCAATGCGATATCCACGTATAGTAAAAGGCAATCGTTGTTTCTTTGGTCTTGAGCACAAATTGTCTTAAACGACGGGTCGGGAGCCTGCGACAAACCACAACTTTTACGTGTTCTTTAATTTCCGATTTATTTTTGAAACATCAAGTTTCAGTCTCGAGCCATGTCTGATAAATAGATAAAAATATTTCTTTAGAAGTGAAGATACAAATTGTGGATCGTCTTTTATAAGGAGAAGAATCATCTCATATTGGAAAAGATATTAATTCAAATGAAGCGGCTGTCTGGAAAAATGAAAAAGAAATAAGAAGTACATCTGCTGCACGACTTTCGATATGTGCAAAATATGGATTTCGTTCCCGAGTGCCAATTATTGAGAAAATGAAAATCATTGGAATTGGTTATCAAAAAAGAATTCCATTTAATGGGAACTTCCTTGAGCAGAAAGCCCTTACAATTTATTATTGTTATTATTATTATTTATTATTATTTATTATTATTTATTATTATTTATTGGCCTGTAGGAACCCGGAAGCTGATGGCCTCACCGACTCGACTCCGTCATCATTCCCTGTCCTGTGCACTCTGCTTCCACGCTTGACCATTCGATCCGATCTCCTCAAGGTCAAACCTAAGATTGTCCTCCCATCTCCGTCGCGGGCGTCCGGCAAGTCTCTTTCCCGTTGGTCTACCGTCAAGAATTCTACGCACGGTCCTATCGTTGCCCATTCGCTTAATCTTCGCGACTAGATTACTCTCACTATTGTGGGTTTGCGATATAGCAATTTATAAACACCTTAAAGAATATTAAGAATCCTCTGTCAATCCAGATTTTGGAGCGAGTAAAGGTTGGCTTGAAAATTTCGAAAAGTGCTTCGCAGTTTATAGCATAAAAGTTCAAAGAGAAACTGTGTCGGTTAATCTCGAAGCTGCCGTACGTATTCATAGAAAACTCGCGTAATACAAAAGCAAGGATACAATGGATAAAACTGGGCTTTGGTAGACATTTATTTTATCGAAAAAATAAATTTGCACCTGGATTTAAGGTGTGTAAAGATCGTTTAGCGCTACTTGGTATCTGTCGCGCAAGCACTTGCATATCAAGCGAATAACAGACCTAGGCAGCTTCGCCATGTATGGAAGTATGGGGCTGCTAACTGGGACGATTTGCGAGATTTCTTCGCATCCTTTCCATGGTCCGATGTGTGCTTCGGAAACTCCTATGTTTAACGCTTGCGCGGAGTCGGTCGAGGTTGGAATTCGCGGAAAATAAATTCGCGAACACATTAGCTTTATCCTTTGAATTCGTGACTAACGTCCCGCTGTCTATCATCAACGGAGGGAAACGGGAGGACGCGAAGTTACTACTGACAGCTTTTGCCATTGACCAGAAGGAGCGCGAACCAGTTGGGCACCGAAGGAGCTTATTGATCACCCTGTCTTTGTGAGCCTTCTTCGCGGTATCAATCACCTGGTTGCACGCGTTTCTGATTCTAACAAAATTCGTTCTGTTAACATCGGTGGGATTGGAGCGCCATTGCTTAAAAGCATATTTTTTGCTGCTGTAATCAGCTCGCATTTTTTATCAAACCAAGGTTTATCAGACGAACTTCGTTTGATGGAATGTGGAATATACATCTCCATCCTCAGAAGAATAATCTCTGATACCGACTCCACGCAAGCGTTAACATAGGAGATTCCGAAGCACACATCGGACCATGGAAAGGATGCGAAGAAATATCCCAAATCGTCCCAGCTAGCAGCCCCATACTTCCATAAATGGCGAAGCTGCCTAGATCGGTTATTCGCTTGATATGCAAGTGCTTGCGCGACAGATACCAAGCAGTGATCTGAGTTTCCCAGTGGCGCAGAAACCTCTACGGTATAAATACTCGGTTCGGATGTCAAAAACAGATCCAGGGTGTTGGCATAATCGCCTCGGGCATCCGGCACTCGCGTTGGCTCCCCCACGAGTTGAGTCAAGTTGTGGCTTACAGCAAACATCTGCCCCAGCCTCCCAGTCTCGTCGGTTCTGTTAGAATGTAACAACCAGTCGGAATTGTGCACATTAAAATCGCCAAGGACAACGATTTCTGAAGCTGGGTGGTTGATCTGTATTCAGTCGACGGTATGTGAAAGATGTTCGAAAAATGTCACCGGTTGATCGTCATTCGGGGAGCGGTAAAGACAACAAAGAAATTTAACGGAAGTCCTCAGCACGACCCTCAACCATATGATGTTCATATTATTGGGTTCCAACGCCTCCATCCTCTGGCAAGCCAAATTAGACCGCGCGAAGACGCAGACTCCTCCCTTAAAACGGAATCTCGAATGTAAGTCGTATCCTGAGCAACGAAGATATGTCGAGTCAGTTGACGAATCGACCTGGGTCTCAGTTAGGGCAAGGATATCAGGTTTCGTTGTTTGCAAATATTGGTGGACGGCGTTTACATTCGTATTGGTGAAATCGATGCCCCTGATGTTACAAAGTGCCGTCACCAGTCGAGCATGGGTATAGCCTCGAGAGCGAGCCCGGTTATGCGATGACGAACCTCTCAAAGTTCCATTATTTATCATGATATTTGCATGATGTTCCCCCTGGCATAGTTCCTCCCGGAGATCCGAATTGGACACTAGTTTACCTCCGGAATTCTTTATATCAGAAGGTACCATCATGACTTATCTCCGTGTCAGTCCGGGCCATCAGCTACACATCCGAAATACCGTCGAAGATTTCTCTTGGCGATATCGCGGAATGTACAGCGTGACGGGGTGGTATCTCACCTTGGGACCGACTACCACCTAACCAACCTTTTCTCGAACCGGTCCATCAGCCAAGCTCCGAAAGATGGCCAGGGATTTCTCCCGACCATTTCACGGAACCTAAAGCTTGATGGGGTGGTATTTCACCGGGCGCACAGGGCGTTGGCACGCCGGCTACCACTCGGCCTTTAGTCGCGTCTTACGACAAGCCGGCCTAGCTGTGAGTATATTCTAACGCCCTACTCACAGGGTACTTGTTCGAGTTACGCCTAAAGCCCCATTCACAATGTTCCAGAACTACGTTGCACACTTCTCAATAAATGTGGAGTATTTTCATCCATATATATCGAAAGCTAACAACTAGATTGTCCTAGATTGCGCTGCTCATGTTAGCCGAATCCAAAAATAAGTTATAATCTATAGTTTTGAATGTGAAATAAAAACTAAATTCAAACCGTGATTCTGCCACCAAACTTCTAGAGGCGAAGATAAAAATATGTGTAGTACTAAAAGTTCTAAAATATTAAGACCACATTTTTTTTGTTCCTTTAGTAAATTTTGATTTAACATTTTTCTGTGTATCATTCTTTGTGTGAGGGCGTAAAAATAAAAAATAATGGAACGCTCTTGTTATTTATTAATAATATATCAAAATATATAAATACAAATCTAGCGGTAACACAACTTAATATAATAATTTATTTAGTTCAACGATATTCAATTCAATTTGTATAAGGTAGATAATTGCATTTATGGTATATTTTACAACGAGTATTTCAGAGTTTTAGGACAGCAATTCCTTTACAACTATAATCTTAAATCTATATAATGACAATAGCCCAATTTTAATGAATAATAAATAATTAATTGAGGGAAAACCACAAGAAAAAACTTTTATTTGAATCTTAAGACTAATATTACACAAGTTTCCGGATATTTTATGTAATAATGACCTCGATATAATTTTCATAGACAGGGTACATAGGGAGTGATTTAGGATAACGCAAGACGGGAAACGAGAACATTGTCATTAAAAGAACAATTGACGGAGAAGTTTCGATTGATTTTGTCAATAAGGAACTCTACCGGTTTAACGTTAGCGTTTTCATGTAGTTCATGTGTCGAATAATGCCATGGCAAATTCAGCAACATATTCAATATTTAATTTTGACACCTTTGCAATTTTATTTTGTGTGTGCGAGCACAATTACACCACACAGGGGCGCCGTACATTAAGCTAGGATCCGTGAAATGGTCGAAAAAAATTCTCGGCTATCGATCGGAGTTTGGTTGATGTACCGGTCCGACAAAAAGTTGGTATATGTGGTAAGTCGATCCCAAGATGCGATACTGCCCCGGCAAACTATACATTCCGCAATTTGGTCGGAAGGAATCTTCATGTATATTCCGCGGGTTTGACTAATGGCCCTAGATAAGACAACTTGAGATAAAGAACTCCGGAGTTCCTCATTGGGATCTTCGGGGGAGCGTACTATCTCAGACAAACATCATGTAAATACTTTGATAAGAAACCGAGCTGTAAGTAACTTGTCTCTGCGTAATCGAGTCCGCCCTGTTAAGCACATCAATGACCTAAATAAAGATGCCGACCATAATGTCATTGGTGCACTTAAACCGAAAATCTCCAATAAATTCTGAACCCCTCTGACCCCTGGGTTACCCGCAACACCTACTATTGCGGATTCACTGGATGCAACCAGCGAATTCGCAATGGAATGCAGCCATTCACACAATAACAAATGTCAGCACACAGCTGACATGAATATTTAATTTCGAGCTGCCTTTGTTGACAACTTTTCCTTTCTTCCTAAGCTTTTGGTGGTTAGCAATTGTAATCCAGAAAAACCTAATTAATCAGTAGAAATAAAATAACTAGTTCGGAAAAAAAAAGATTTGGTCCTTCGAGCCGGATCCAGTCTGTGGATCCATCCACTGCTGTCAGTTCGCAGTGTAATAAAGAGTTGCGCAAAGTGCAGCTACCAACCGTCGCCAAGTTCGCGGTAACATTCAGATCAACGCCCAGAGCGCGGCGCAATGACAGCGATGCCGACGATGACAACGGCTGCATTGGCCGAACAGCTCATGGCGGCCCAGTTCAGATGGGCAGTTTCGAGAATCTCAATAAGAGAGGGTCAACGACGCTGGCCACAGTATCGGCGCAAGAGCGCGGCCTCCAGCTGGACTGGGATGAGATTCGGAAGCGGCATGAACAACTTATATGTCTGGTAACTCCATGGACGACCGTCATTCAACGCTATTTTGAAGAGAGATTCATCGACGAGGCTGAGGAGACATACCTTGACGAGGTCACAGAGCTTGCTGAGGCAAGGCACGCCCTCGCCGTCGACCGTCCACAGCTTACAAGACTGCGGCGGACACCTTTTATCAACTACAAAGTCGGTTGTCGCCATTGATGTCGCAACCTTCATGGTGGCCAGGAACTCCTTCCACACCTGGCATGCGTATGCCACGTGGCCATCCATCCAGATTACCATCACGAATGATGCCCCCGAAACACACAACCCATACGGACAACGAAGGTGTGACGACAGACCCCGAAAAGCCAGCCAAGGCAGGTGCTGTCGAAAGCAAGACAGCCAAAGGAGGAACGGTCGAGAAGAAAACCGATCCAAAACCTACAACTAACGCCGCCAAGGACATCAAGAAGATTCCAGAAGCAGTGAAAGAAGTGCAAACTGCTGCAGCGCCGCTCGCCGCTAAAGCGACACTACAAAAGAAGGCTGATTTCAGCAAGAAGGCACCAGCAGTGCACCAGCACCAGCGAAGAAAGATGCCAAGAAGTCCGATGCCCACAGCCAAGGAAAAGAGCCTGCTGCAGAGAAACCCGCCGAGCAAGATAATGATGATATCAACCTACCGAGACTGCTCGAGGCCCAGTTCGCGCTCGACACAGTCTCCCCAATTACAGCAAACGGCGCCGACCAAGGCAATGATGCCCAACTACCGAGACTGCTCGGGGCCCGTTTCGCACTCGACCCAGTCTCTCCAACTACGGTAAACAGCGCCGACCAACTCAACATTAGCGAGCTGCCCTCAGTGCTGCTGCCAGAAGTCGCCATAAAACAAGCGGTTAAAGAACCGCACACACTCCCAGTGAGTATGCACCAGCAGGCCGCCGACCAGAGTGCCGCCTGCCCAAAGCTCAACCCGACCCATGTCCAGATGCTCGGACCAACGCCGAAGCCCCAACGGAAACCGATACCGCGCACGTGTTGTGGGGCACAACATCACATGGCCGTTTCTTGTGGGTTGCGAACTTACAACTCCGACCCAGAGGAACTGGTCCACCTTGAACATAATTCAACGACCACTAACAGCGTATACAAAACGCTTCCAGAGCAAGTAGTAGCTATGGCAACTACAGGTTCCGTGCCAGATCTAACGTCAGTGCCTTCCACGACTACGCCATCAACTGTCCAAGCAACAGTTGAAACCAACAATGTCCGCAGTGACCGTGACAATCCACAAAGTCCGTTTAATAGCCAGTCTTATCAGCAACATCAATTGCAACAGCAACAGCAGCAGCAACATTCACCAGGAAATGGCCTAGGAGCAGGCCAAACGCATTTGTCAGTCACCAACCTATTGGTGATGTCGAACAACATACCAGCCAATTGTAATAAGCGGTATTGGCAGCTTTAGTTTTAGTAGCTTATAAATCAAGGCATCGTGCCATACCGTATCAAAGGCTTTTTCGATGTCTAGAAGAACCAGTCCCGTTGACTCCTTGTTGATGAATTTACCAACTATGTGGTTTTTAATGCGCAGGACTTGGTGGATTGTGCTGTGACCACTACGGAAACCGAACTGAAAGTTTGGTAGGATGTTAGTAGCTTCCACAAAACGATCAATCTTTTCCTTAATGATTTTGTCTAAGAGCTTACTCAGACATCTAAGTAGACTAATAGGCCTGTAGCTTTCGGGCCTGTTCTTCGGTTTGCCGGGTTTCGGGATAGGTATTACCTTTGCTGTTTTCCAACAGCCCGAAAAATAACAATTCTTAAGACAAGCGTTGAAAATGAATGTTAAATAGTTACTTGCAGCAGGTGGAAGTGCTTTAATTAATTTGTTGTTAATATTATCAAGACCATCAGCCTTTTTTGATTTCGATTTTTTTATCAATTCTTTAACTTTGCTAATATTAGTTGTGTAAGTACTTTCAGCTGGTGATTGAGAAAGTACATGGATAGTGTTAGCAACTTCAGCCTCAGTATACGCGTCGCTTAGATGCATAGATATGGAGTGGTTCTTACTAAACGTGTTAGCAAGTAGGTTCGATTTATCAACTGAAGAAATAAACAACTTGTCGTGAACTTTAAACGGAGGAATACTTGACCCTCTCTTTTTCATAATTTTTGATATTTTCCAGAACGGTTTGCTTGCTTTGTCAAGAGAGGAAAGGTGTTTATTCCAACACTTGTTCCTTTATTTTTTTTTATTACACTTCTCTCGGGAGAGGCGAACCTATAGCGCCGAGTGGGCGCCCCGAGATGCCATCAAATAACTGTTGCAGTTCTTTTTGAACAGTTGCAGGTTGTAACGCTCCGGGAACACTCGCGTTGGAAAGGAGTTCCACAGCTTCCCCGCTCTGTAACGGAACTAGTTCTGATGCAGGGATGTCCGCGCCGTCGGGAGATGAACAACAAACGGGTGCGATCCGTCGGATTGTCTTGTGGAGCGCATATAAGCCGGATTATGCGAGCTGATTACAGCAGCAAAAAAAGGAGCTTTTAAGCAATGGCGCTCCAATCCCACCGATGTTAACAGAACTAACTTTGTTAGAATCGCGCCTTCGATATGACAGCGACTGTAATCCCGACGTCAGCGCCGAGTCCCCGAGCAGGCGTATCGCTCGTCTCTGTATGCTCTCAAGTAGGTCGAGGGTATGTTTAGGAGCCGAACTCCAAACATGAGAGCAATATTCGAGCGCGGGTCTAATTTGGGATTTATATAAGAGAAGAGGTTGGGCCCGAGTAAAATATTTCTTGGCTCTAAAAAGATAGCTCAGTTTTCCTGAGGCTGACCTGGCGATACTCGATGCGTGTTTATACCATAATACAGTCCCACAGACCGTGACGCCGAGCAATTTCAAACTTTCCCCAGCCTCAAGGACCCGCCCATTCATCATCAGCTGTGGAACCGATGATCCACTTTTCTTTGTGAATGTTGTATATTGTGTCTTCGCTGCATTGAAGTCGACGAGATTGTCCCTTCCCCACTGCAGGACCCTATCTAGATCCTGATTCAGAGAGTCAATCTGTCTACATCTCAGCTGATGCGACGCAGATGCGCCAATCGGCCGAACACTCGAAAAGGAGGAAACAAGCGTACTATCATCCGCAAAACTGAACACTTTGTTATCCGTTGTCTCCAACAGGTCATTTATGTGAAGCAAACACAAGGTTGGTGCCAAAATAGAACCCTGGGGCACCCCCGAATTAACAGGATACAGATCCGAACACTCGCCATACACAACAATCCGGATCGATTTATTCTCGAGGAAGCTCCTCGTCCAGTCGCAAAGCTGTTGGGAAAGTCCATATGAAAGAAGTTTGTTCAGCAATGTCCCGTGCCAGATGCGGTCAAAATCTTTGATGATATCCAATGCGACCGCCCTTGACTCACCATGCCTCTCAATCCAAGAAGTCCATATATCGATTATAAGTGTCAAAAGGTCTCCCGTGGACTGCCTGCCACGGAATCCGTATTGACTGTCATTCAGATGTCCGTTGCACTCCAAATACTTAACTAACTCAGTAGGTAATTCCATTACCTTAGATAAAATAGCCAGTAACGCTATCGGACGATAATTTTGTGGGAGACACTTTTTTCCCGTTTCGGGATTGGCTGAACTCGAGCGATTTTCCAGCAGGCAGGGAAGGACCTCCGTGCATAAGATAAGCGGACGAGTCTGCCAAGAACCGGCGATAGTTCTGGAGCACAGTTCTTAAGGACTATTGCCGGTATTCCGTTCGGTCCGGTTGCCTTCCTGCAATCCAGTTCACGTAGAATGCGTTGAATAGTGCGCTGACGAAATCTCACATCCCGCATCGAAGATCGTACCGCTGAGATCACAGGTGGCTCCAAAGGCCGGGGTCGAGGTTTGAATTCGCGGAAAAGAAATTCACGAACACATTAGCTTTATCCTTTGAATTCGTGACTAACGTCCCGCTGTCTGTCATCAACGGAGGGAAACGGGAGGACGCGAAGTTACCACTGACAGCTTTTGCCATTGACCAGAAGGAGCGCGAACCAGTTGGGCACCGAAGGAGCTTATTGATCACCCTGTCTTTGTGAGCCTTCTTCGCGGTATCAATCACCTGGTTGCACGCGTTTCTGATTCTAACAAAATTCATTCTGTTAACATTGGTGCGATTGGAGCGCCATTGCTTAAAAGCTCTATTTTTGCCGCTGTAATCAGCTCGCATTTTTTATCAAACCAAGGTTTATCAGACGAACTTCGTTTGATGGAATGTGGAATATACATCTCCATCCCCAGAAGAATAATCTCTGATACCGACTCCGCGCAAGCGTTAACATAGGAGTTTCCGAAGCACACCTCGGACCATGGAAAGGATGCGAAGAAATCTCGCAAAGCGTCCCAGTTAGAGATCACAGGTGGCTCCAAAAGGCCGGGCTCGAGGTTTGAATTCGCGGAAAATAAATTCACGAACACATTAGCTTTATCCTTTGAATTCGTGACTAACGTCCCGCTGTCTGTCATCAACGGAGGGAAACGGGAGGACGCGAAGTTACCACTGACAGCTTTTGCCATTGACCAGAAGGAGCGCGAACCAGTTGGGCACCGAAGGAGCTTATTGATCACCCTGTCTTTGTGAGCCTTCTTCGCGGTATCAATCACCTGGTTGCACGCGTTTCTGATTCTAACAAAATTCATTCTGTTAACATTGGTGGGATTGGAGCGCCATTGCTTAAAAGCTCTATTTTTGCCGCTGTAATCAGCTCGCATTTTTTATCAAACCAAGGTTTATCAGACGAACTTCGTTTGATGGAATGTGGAATATACATCTCCATCCCCAGAATAATAATCTCTGATATCGACTCCGCGCAAGCGTTAACATAGGAGTTTCCGAAGCACACCTCGGACCATGGAAAGGATGCGAAGAAATCTCGCAAATCGTCCCAGTTAGCAGCCCCATACTTCCATGCATGGCGAAGCTGCATAGGCCGTTCATTCGCTTGACCTGCAAGCGGTTGCGCGACAGATACCAAGCAGTGAACTGCGTTTCCCACTGGCGCAGAAACCTCTACAGTATAAATACTGCGTTCGGATGTCAAAAACAGATCCAGGGCGTTCGCACAATAGCCTCGGGCATCCGGCACTCGCGTTGGCTCCTCCACGAGTTGAGTCAAGTTGTGGCTTACAGCAAACATCTCCGCCAGCCTCCCAGCCTCCCAGCCTCGTCGGTTCTGTTAGAATGTAACAACCAGCCGAAATTGTGCACATTAAAATCGCCAAGGACAATAATTTCAGAAGCTGGGTGTTTGATCTGTATCCAGTCGACGGTATGTGAAAGATGTTCGAAAAATGTCGCCGGTCGATCATCATTCGGGGAGCGGTAAAGACAACAAAGAAATTTAATGGAGTTCCTCAGTACGACCCTCAACCATATGATGTCCATATTATTGGGTTCCAACGCCTCCATCCTCTGGTAAGCCAGATTGGTCCGTGCGAAGACGCAGACTCCTCCCTTAAAACGGAAGTTCGAATGTAAGTCGTATCCTGAGCAACGAAGATATGTCGAGTCAGTTGATATGGGTCTCAGTTAGGGCAAGGATATCAGGTTTCGTTGTTTGCAAATATTGGTGGACGGCGTTTACGTTCGTATTGGTGAAACCGATGCCCCTGATGTTACAAAATGCCGTCACCAGTCGAGCGTGGACAGAGCCTCGAGAGCGAGCTCGGTTATGCGATGACGATGCTCTTAAAGTTCCATTATTTATCATGATATCTGCATGATGTTCCCCCTGACATAGTCCCCCCCGGAGGTCCGAATGGGAGACCAGTTTACCTCCGGAATTGTTTATATCAGAAGGTACCATCATGACTTATCTCCGTGTCAGTCCGGGCCATCAGCTACACATCCGAAATACCGTCGAAGATTTCTCTTGGCGATATCGCGGAATGTACAGCGTGACGGGGTGGTATCTCATCTTGGGACCGACTACCACCTAACCAACCTTTTCTCGAACCGGTCCATCAGCCAAGCTCCGAAAGATGGCCAGGGATTTCTCCCGACCATTTCACGGAGCCTAAAGCTTGATGGAGTGGTATTTCACCGGACGCACAGGGCGTTGGCACGCCGGCTACCACTCGGTCTTTAGTCGCCTCTTACGACAAGCTGGCCTAGCTGTGAGTATATTCTAACGCCCTACTCACAGGGCAATGCACCGTTGTGCATGATTGGCCCAGTGATATGAGAAGTGCCACATATCTTTTAAACATTTTTATAAACGTTCTGGCCCATCTGAATACCCTTCAGTCTGTCTCCCAATTGTTGGGTACGATTGTATTGGATTCTTTGTTTTATCAGTATACCATTATTGTGAATGATGGATCACAATAATGGGTCCCTTTGGGTAAAGCGATGAAGATATCTCATTGTGCAGAGCTTTTTACGCTCCCGGATGAGATGAAGAGTGAATTCGTCAAGGGGAATCTGATAAGTCTTTTCAAGCTTGTACTTCGGGACATAAGTCTCCGAAGTTTCAACTAGAATCTCGTGAAGTCGTATTGCAGCGTTATTTATCTCAACCGTCGTTAGGTTCCTGTCAGTAGGAAGAGAGAGTTGGCCGAGTTTTTCGCTCAATGTAATATTAAAGTTGTCCCAATTTGTGTGCCCATAATCGGGTATGTATCTGATATGAGCTCGGGATGCTCGATAGCCGCGAATGAACATGGTCACAGCATTATGGTCGGATACACCCGCCGTTACTTGGGGATGAGTGATTTTGGGAAGTAAGTCTTTGGACACTAGAAAGATTTAAGTTACCTCGGGTACCAACCGTAGGTGCGACTATTTCAAAGTTGAGGGCATGCGAGATTTCCGTGTACCATTGGTACAGTTTTGTGCCATTTGGGCAAGAGCCGGAGTTGTTCCAGTAGGGATGTCTGGAGTTAAAATCACCGCCTATGATGAAGGGTGTATGCCCCGAAGACCTTTTTAATTTGCCGATATCTTTGGGATTAATTGGGCCATTATTGGTTTTATGCGAGTGGTATACGGAGTATATATTCACTCTACCATTATTAGGCAGGCGCATTTCAACCCGGGGCCTCTATGGACTCAAGATGTGGGAGGTCAATAGCTTCATGGCGAAGTCCGCTATTAACCAGTATACAAGTACCACCTCCGTTGATGGTGGGACCGCCAGTGAGGGCTTGATCTCTTCGAATCATGGAGAAGTGTGGAAATACGCGACGGTGACATGGGTGCAACCTAGTTTTGGATACAAGAACCACACCCGGCAGGATATCCTTTATGAAGTCAAACACTATCATATGCTTTGAAAGCGAAACAAGGGAGTTGACATTTATAAGGTTAACTTTAGTTTTGGAATCCATTTTGGAGGGTATATCTTGCATATGCCGTGAAAACGAGTGCTCCCCTTTCAGCTTCGGTTGTTAGTTTTTCATGTCGGGGTCGAATATCTTCAATTATGCGGGAGAAACTAAGTAGTTTCTCGAGCATTGGGGATTGCCCCATTAGAGGGTTCTGTACCGCCGCTTGAATTTGTGGCGTCGTGCCGCGGGCCGCTTAGGGACTTGAATATATTTTTCAGGGAGAGGAGTTGGAAGAGTTTTTATATTCTTTGTTTGTCGTCCTTTAAGTATGTGGGCGAAAGTAAATCCATTTTGGATGAAGTTTTTTGTGTCTTGTTTTCCGAAGTCTGACTTGGTTGTTTGCTTAGCCTCGAGTCTCTTTGGATCTTTGAATTATTTCATTATATTTAGGACAGTTCCTGTAATTGGCCGGATGTCCTTTCTTTCCACAGTTGCAGAAAGTTGGCAGTGTTATTTCATCCTGCACATATGTTGTGGAATCGTATTTTGCTTGCGGTAGTTCGCATTTGCCAATATCGTGGGATTTTCCGCAATGAACGCAACGGCGGCTCATGTTGCAGTTTCGGGAGACATGGCCGAAACGTTGGCAACATCTGCATTGAGGTATTTCACTGTTATGAAATACATTGAAGGCAATTTGCTGATGCAAGGTTGGAACTTTGTCCGGATTATAGAATCTATATCACCCGGGCAAGGTGAAGCTCCCATATGTTCACCTTGCTGTATTTTTCTGGTCTGATTTTCACAAATCGTTGTGGGGGACAGCATTTTTTGACGTTAGGGAATGTTGCCTCAAAGGCAATTACGATGTCGTTCTTTTCCCAAAAGAAGCGACTCGTTTTAGAAGGATGGTCCTCGAGTTTTCGTCGGTCGGGTGAATTTGTAGTAATGCACCTCCTTGGTCTTGGGGTTGTCGTTAACCTTGTGGTAGGTTTCCCTATCGTAGGTTACAATTCTATTTAGGGGTGGGCTTAAGGTCTTGCCTTGAAGTTGGAAATTCCCAGTCGGTTCATGTCACCGACGAAATTCTTCAGATTTAGGTCTCGTGTAAAGACCCCGAGTTGCTGTTTCTTCTTAAAAACAGGTGCGCGGACGTCGACCGCTGGCTGCGCAGTGTTGGGAACACAAGTGGCCTTTGGTTTTGGGTTAGTTACCGGAGTTGGCATCGGTGGGCAAGGCTCCTGCGGAGGCACGATTTATAGCATATTTGGAGTTATCGGGGAGGTCGACAACTTTTTAGGGACAGCTGACGATGATGATGGGGGTGGTGTTGGCGTGCAGCCAGTCGCGATACGCTTACTGGCGGGGCCTCTCACAGATTATTGTTGGAAGTGGGGTTTTCGCGTTTGAGGCCCTAAATGATTTTGGGGCTGGGGTACGCGTGTCACCGTCGTCTATTGAGTCGTGAGAATTGTCAGTGACATTTTCTAGTTTGGGCTCGAACTCTGATTCCGAATCAGAAGTTTCTGAACTGGTATTGGGCGGAGATGCGGGTGATGTGGCTTCTAATCGCGATAATTTATTTTTGGGGGCAGCGTTCTCAGCCTCTGTCGGGGAGCCTCTGGCGCTAGACTAATGACCTTGCCCGGGAAAAAGCAAATCATTATGGAAAATTTAACAAGCCTCAAGACTTGCTAAATAAGGCCAAGACCGGTTGTTAGTGTCGATGATGATGATGTTCTCAGCCTTGAGAGCCTCGAGGTCCTCTTTTAGTTTCTTTATGAGCGCCATCATACCCTGATCGAACAGATGGCTAGCACCATAAGAAGAGCGGGTATCCATTGATCAATAACAAAAGAGGCAATGTGTGTGTTGGATACAGATTCCAGGGGGGAGACAGGGTGTGAGATTACAAGGAGAATGTTCTGGTTTCAGTAAAAGAAAACGGAACAGGAGTAAAAGGGGAGATAACAAACAGAATCGGAAGAAACAAATATGAACGACGTACAACCTGAAAACTGCGGTTTACCTACTAAGGTGAGTAGATAAAATAAAACAAATCAAAAGTAAGAAAGGATTAAAAGTCAAAATGAAGGTTAGTAATAATAAACAAAGATAAAATTATAGACAAAGTAAATACAACAGAAATTCTGAAAAGAAATTGATCTTAAAATTAAAATGAATTCAAAACGAAAAGGTTCACCCATTTCTGACCTTTGATTGGTGTTGTTCTTGTTTTTCCACTGCGTTAAAAGTTGGTACTGGCGACGTAACACGTTCACAGACTACCAGTTATACCGGTATGAAGTGATCGTTTTTTCTTAAATAAAACACTAATTTGAAATGGGAAAGTAAAAAACATTTTATTCGAAGTATTGGTCATTGCTTTCTACACATTTTGACCACCTTTCTGGCAATTTGTGGATACCACACCAATAAAACCGGTCGTCTTTTGAGGCCAACCATTCAGAGACTCAATTTTCGACTTCTTCGTAGGAATTGAAATGCTGCTCAGCCAATGCGTGTCCCATCGATGAAATCAAATGGTAGTCGGGAGGAGCCAAGTCTGGTGAATATGCCGGATGGGGTAACACTTGCCAGCCGAGAGCTTTTATTGTTTCTTTGACTGGTTTTGCTGTATGACTCGGAGCATTATCATGCAACAAAATTACCTTTCCGTGTCTTGCGGCCCCTTCTGGTCGTTTTTCGATCAATACATGGTTCAAATTGATCATTTGTTGTCGGTAGCGTTGCGCATCAACAGTTTCGACAGGTTTTAGAAGTTCTTGGTCCCCACCAAACACAGAGCATACAAACATGCTTCCATTGCAGACAAGGTCTGCCGCGCTGTCTCCTTCCTTTTCTTTCTTTCTGGGCAGGCTCCTCTTCGCTCATTCGAGTTAGGTGTCCCGCCCACCGGAGTCTACCGAGCTTGATTTTTCTTACAACATTAGCTTCAAGATAGATTGCGTACAACTCATGGTTGAAGCGTCTCCGGAATCGTCCTCCCTCACATACGAGGCCAACAATTCTCCTTAAGACTTTCCTCTCAAACGCGGATAAGAGTTCAGAGTGCCTTTTATTGAGCACCCAGGTCTCATCCATACATGAGTACTGGTAAGACCATGGTCTTGTACAGTATTAGCTTGGATGTTCTGGATAAATTTCGGGATTTAAAGAGCCTTGATAGACCATAGTAGGCTTTGTTGGATTTGATCAGCCGTTTGCGTATTTCTTCTTCCATATTGTTATCGGCTGATACTATTGACCCAATGTAGTTAAAGGATTGCACTACTTCAAATTCGTGCTCCACTACCCTGATAGTTTGATCAATGTGAGGTCTTCTCTTCGCAGAAGCTGCCACCATGTACTTAGTTTTCCCCTCATTAATGTACAGTCTCAGTTTTTGTGCCGCCTGCTCGATCTGGGTGAAGGATTCCTGTACAGCCGATTCGGTTCTATCGATGAGGACCCGATAGAACCGAATAAGTTTCCTTCAGAAGATGTTTAAATTGGCAATCGTCGCAATCCTTTAATCTGTTTTCTTCCCAAGTTTCTGGTCGCAAATTAACTACACAATTCGATTTTTGGTAAAACCGCAATTATAACCACTTCATCGCCTTTTTCCTTTGTCTTCGTTCTCCCCTAATTATCGATCCTCTTCTCTCCTGTATCTTTTCTGTTATTGCCGATCAAGAGCAGTACACTTGTACTGTTCTCTTGAATTCGCCCCAGTATTTGTTGTGTCACATCAAAACGTGATAGATGTTGGGTTCAATGTTTCTGACACAAGTTAACACTTAGCGTGTAGAGGGTGGAGGGTTATTTAATAATGTATTACCATGAATACTCTCGTCACCACTACTTGCATACTGCAAGTTTCTACCCTGCCGAGAACGGAGTTCTCAATATTCCCTTCTGGAATTGCATGTGTTGCGTGGGGCAGAAGAGGAGGGGGTGTTGTTCGAGTAGGCGTGCAGATAACACGGAGACAAGGTGTCACAACAAAACGTAATAGATATTGGGTTCACTGGTTCTGTCACAAGCTAATACTTAGCGTGTAGAGAGTGGAGAGTTATTTAATAATGCATACTGCAACGGTAGGTATGAAACAATCTATGGCGCTGTTTTGGTAACGAACAAAACAGCGTAGAGCGGCTGAAAAACTGGACGTAAACTCAAAAAGTCGATAAGCGTAGACGCTTACGCAACGTTTTTGTCTACACTATCGCGCGTACAAAAGGGAATTTTGAGATATCCTTAAATGTCAGAGTACAATGCGAGCGGTAAAGGATAAAGGTGTTTTACATAAATCCTAGAAAATCCTCCGGTTGGCTTTAGGTTGTATGGTACAGATCATATGAGCATGGGCAATTGTCGACTTAATCTAAAAATATTTATTTATTGATGTCAAATTATATGTGTAAAATAACATGATTCAAATATGTTTATCGTATTCTTTTAGGGCCTTGGCTTTGTCTACGTTGCGGTAGAAACGGTCGACCCATTTGCATTCCCTCATACCGTGGATTCCGGCGTCATCTGATAAATACTCATAAGGAAACAATCGACCCAGCACTCTGCGAACATTGTGGTTGGCGATCCACCAGTAATCGTATGCTATATCATCACATGTTGATGGAACATCAGATTTCTTCACCATTGTACGACTTTCCCAAATGTGAACACTGTACGAAGATTTGTGTTGATTCCGAGGACTTGAACTCTCATATTGCCGAATCTCACCCAGACACGCTGAGACAGCACTGTATTTATTGCAACACAATATTCACGAAAGAAATTCAGTTGTACAATCACATGAAGATTTTCCATAAGAAACGCGCCCGGGACGATGGCATCGATTTTTCAGATGACGAACTACTGGAATATGACGAGGAATCCCGGCAAATAGACTGTGCACCAGAAGATGGCAAAAAAATTAAAATTCTCTCGGATATAACCTTGCCCAACAACGTTTCGGTCATGAAGCTTAGTGGAGCTAAACCAGTTGTTGCTGAAGAATCTAAAAAGCCCGAACCAAAATTTGTCAGTTTCGACGGTAATGAGATTATGCTCACAGCTAAACAAAGACAGGAGATTATATCACAGCTCCCAGAGGATCATGAGGGTGGCGTAGTTATGGTATTGAATGAACCGTTTGAAACAACAGATGAAACAGGAGTAGTCAATGAAGAAAAAATGGATACCGAAGAACAGGAAGAAGAGTATGTTGATTCTCAGATCTTTCATGAAATTGAACGGGTTGCCATGAATTCAAGTGAGGAAGCAGCTGCTGAGGTAAGTGTGAAGAGGGAAACTGAAGAACTGAATGAGGCTCGAGAATCAGAAAATGATGAACAAATCGATGATGACCACATGGAATGGGCTGAAAATTTAATTTCGGCGCACGAAGCACAGAATAATGAGGAGGAAATTGGGGAAGAAGAACCCGATGGAGAGAATGAACCGGATATAGAGGATGATGAGAACGATTTGAAAAAGACCTTAGCTAAGGCGCTTGCATCTGAGGACGAAGATGACGAACATACGGTAAGTTGTGGTGATCCAAGTTTTAGTTATATTTTAAAGATGTATAATATTTTAAGGATTCCTTTGAAAAATCGCCTACTAAACAAGAACAGAAAATGGACGTGGCGGAGGATGAAGACGAGGAGGGGAATGTAGATTATGTGATGAAAACCGATAGCGGAAATGAAGATGACCTCCATGAAGACGATGACGATGGTAAACCTGATAAGGAAGATGATATTAGTTTGAAACTGAAGATGCTAACTGGTGATTGGTCTGAAGACGAGCTCGACGATGAAGACAGTTTGGCCGAGATGAAGAAGGAGTTTGACTTGTCAACAGAGGATGATGCACCCAACATTGCTACCGAAAAACCCGACCTTGATATCGACATCAAGAGTTCTGAAAACACCAAAAATGATGAAAATCTCGATGAGAGTGAAATAGCCACTCAATGTGTGCAAACCCAAGACGTAGTACAAGAGGAATCATCCCAAATTCAGCAAGTAAAATTAACTGAAGTAGAAACTGGGGGCAAAAAAGTGAAAGAAGAGCCAGAAGACCAACAGACCACAACGGTTCAAGATGAATTAAGTGTGAATGATCTAGGCACCACAGAGATTGAGGTTAAGGAGGGAGGTAGTGCAGAAGTTGAAACTAATGTTGAAACTGTGATTGAAAATGACACACAAAGTGCTACGGATAGCAATGC
This sequence comes from Microdon myrmicae, assembly GCA_963931805.1. Classification (NCBI taxonomy): domain Eukaryota; kingdom Metazoa; phylum Arthropoda; class Insecta; order Diptera; family Syrphidae; genus Microdon; species Microdon myrmicae. Next base: position 45,182,890 of record OZ007500.1, read on the forward strand.
ACTCACTACAGACATAAATGACCCGCGAACGATAAGTGCCGATAAAGAACCTACAGAGGAAAAATCAGTAATCACCGAAGAGGAATCGTCTATAAATAAAGCCGATTCGAAAGCGAATGCTACAAATGAGGTCCAGAATATTGATTCCACAAAACCACCCACAGACGAAACTAGTGCCGACAAATTAATTAAAGAAGAAGATGATCTTTAAGCGTGTTAGCAAAATATCATTGAGTCAATGGAAAGACTAAGTTTTTTAAACCAGTCTTTAAAGAATTCTGAAGAATTTTTCTTTTTTTCTTTTTATTTTTTTAACACAATCTGTGAAGCAACTTCATGGTAACAAATAATCAAATTATAAGAGAAGGTGGGACTTCAAACAGCAGGCAGATTCCCGATTGCATAACCATATAAGTAGCAGTAAGTATATCTAATGAACGCCTTCAACCAGTTAGAATCGCCAATGCCTGAGTCGCAGTTACCAACTAAGCGTGCGCTCCAACTGAATACTATGCATATTTATATCAGTCATTATACTTTTGTTGTTTAAAATAAACATACTTTCCCAAATAGGTAATCCTTGTTTTGTTGCTGTTAGTGCTCCTGTTATCCATAACAGTGCATGTCTCTTAATCGTGCTTTAAAGCTATTTTCCTGAAGTTAGGATGTACTACCCTCGCCGAATTTGAGTTTATCCAGCGATAAATGGTACATCCTTAGGTCGGTTCTCTTTTCTATGGCTATTTTTAAATGCAATAAGTCGTTGAATTTGTAGGGAACAAACTCGTGGCTGGGGCTCCTCGATAGTATAGTGATGAGTATACCCGCCTGTCACGCGGGAGATCGGGGTTCGATTTCCCGTCGGGGAGCCTCTGGCGCAAGACTAATGATCTTGCCCGGAAAAAACAAATCATTATGGAAAATTTAACAAGCCTCAAGACTCGCTAAATAAGGCCAAGACCGGTTCCCGGTTGCAGTGCCGATGATGATGAAACTCGTAGCTGAGTTAGTAAGATACTTGTGACATGTATGTGGAACTACGAGAATAGATTCGTTTGATGATTTTAGGCTATTGCCGCGGCTGATCAAATAATCCTGAAAATTGGCAAGTTACGGGGCTAGAAATAAATTTCAAGAGGTTTTGACTGTGCATGAACAGATGAGTTTCATTGAAGTTTGCCCGTATAAGGGCTAAATTGTGTAGCTTAATCTCAGTAGTAACATTTCTTATAGTTAGATACTAACATATAAGGTACTTTGATAATTACACATCGTATACTTCTATAGGAACGTATCGCAAACCTAGATATAATAGTAATATATATATATATATATATATATATATACAAAAAGTAAACCAAAACGAAAAAAATACTGACAGCTGAAATCAATTGAAATATCCATAAATATCAAATTCACGTAAAAATAGCCTAAACATCAAAACGTTTTGGACCTAAACCGCGCATGAGAATTACAAAATGGAAATGTTGCATAGTATCACAAGAAATAGCTTAACTATTAAAAATCACTCAAGCCTGTGTCAGTTCACCTGGAGCTTTCGACTGCGTTTGACGTGTTCATCTCGGTCGCGAGTTCTCATTACAACCATTCCCAAACGCGATAGATCGCCTGATACCGAGGACAATTGCTTGTCCTCGGATAAAAAACTTCGTTCCATTATGCATCCAACAAGTGGGCTTGGTAAAAAACCCTACTGTAATAAATTCACTCCCCTACAATGCCATCCAGATACAGATAATTCTGAAATGGACGAAACTGATTCGCCAATAATCAGAAAAGTGTATGTGCCACCAATCAAAGTGCTGCAAAAATCACCAGAATATGTGCATAGCCTCATGAAAAAGCTTAAAATATCCAGTTATTCAATAAAAAAATTAACAATTGGTATAAAAATAATGTTCGGAACTATTGAATCATTTAATATTGTGTTAGAAAAACTAAAAGAGGATAACTGTCAATATTTTTCTCATGATATTAAAAGTGCTAAAACTTTCAAAGTTATTTTGTATGGACTGGATGATATAAAAACTAATGAACTCAAAGCTGAACTCCTTTCGCTTGGCTTAAAATGTTCTGATGTTAAAAAAATTGAAAAAAATATGATAAATTTACTGACTTTTTTTTATCTCATTCACTTTGAAAATGGAACAATTAAATTAAGTGAACTTAAAAAAAATTATCGCTCAATTTTTCATACCCAAGTGAATTGGAACTTCCAAAGGAAAATCAAAGGTAAGGTGACACAATGCTTTAATTGTCAAATGTTTGGACATGGTGAGAGAAATTGTCACATAAAAACATATTGTGCTACTTGCGCTGGTTCACACAAAACAAGCGAATGTAATAACGCTTCGGTAAATAAATGTGCCAACTGCAACGGCAATCATAAAGCTACTGACGTCACATGCACCAGTAGATCTAAATACTTAGAAATAAAAGAAAGATCATCTGGAAGAACCAACATCCATCCAAGAACTCATTTCGCTGCATCAACTCAAATTTCTAATCATCAAGCTTGCCAAAAACCGAGTGAAATGAGTGATTTTCCTACGCTTCCACAGCCACAGCGACGACTGGGACTAACCAATGCTCCGAGCAAAAGCTTTCCAAATTCAAGCCCGCGAATTCAAAGTTTACCACCAACAATTAATGCATGGGAAAATGACTCACGCGGCGCTTCTTCATCAAACAATAACAATAATTTACCCAACAACAATTCAGCACTCTTCACAATCGAGGAACTAAATTCCTTGTGCATGGAAATGATCTCAAATTTATCAGTTTGTAAAACGAAAATAGAACAATTTAATGTGATCGCGCATTTAGCCACTAAGTTTTTATACACTAATAATGTTAAGTGAAATGGCAGATACACATAAAAATAATTACTTGGAATGCTAAAGGCATACGTAATAAATTTCATGACTTTTTAAACTTTTTAAATAGCTATAAAGTTGATGTTGCTCTAGTAACAGAAACTTGGCTTAATTTTGATATAAGACTCCCATCATCTGACTTTAACTGCTATCGCATTGATAGAGTAGACCAAAGGGGTGGGGGAGTGGCGATTCTTATCAGGAAGTCAATTCAACATTCGCTTTTACCTGTAATTCCAACTAGGCTTGTGGAGAATGTAGGTGTAATGATTAAGTTAAGAAACCATAAGACAGTAAAAATCTATTCTGTTTATTTCCCTGGTGGATCTTCGTCGGATATTAAAAGAAAATGGCTCAAGCAAGATTTAAAAAAGTTATTCACAATGAATGGTGAATTTCTATTAGGTGGTGATTTTAACTGCCGGCATAGAGATTGGGGGTGTGTAAGAGCAAATGCTTGGGGCAATATATTGGCTGCCCTTCCATTGGCACTACCAATTAATATTTTTTATCCACCTTGTCCAACTTATTTTCCCGCAGGTTCTCGTGGCATCCCCTCTGTCCTTGACTTGTTTGTGTCAAATGTCCCTGGTCTTATAACAGAACCCGTTTCGTTAAGTGCTCTCAGTTCAGATCATAATCCTGTTTTTTGTAATCTTTCTTGGTTGGGTGAAAGAAAGATTCAATATTTCCTGGACATGAAGAATGCTAATTGGAATTCATTCAAATCAAAGATTAAAATGAGCCTTCAAAATAGTACTACAAATCTTGAAAGAGTGCCTTGTAAAGATGATGTTGACCTTATTGTACAAAACTTTACACAAGCTATAATTTCTTCGGTTGATGAAAGTATTCCCAAAAGAGTAAAAAAAGATATTTTTAAAAACTTCCAATCCATATCTTAGAGCTTATTAAAGTGAGAAACATTCATCGAAGAAACTGGCAGAATTACCGTCAGCCCTTTTCTCGATCAATGGTTTCCCATTTTAATGAGCGCATTACTGACCAGATACAAATCCATCGTAATAGAGAATGGAACAAAAAACTGAGCGTTATGGATAAAAATGCTAAACCGTTCTGGAATGTAGTGAAGTTAATCAAGAATAAAAACCGTAAAATACCATTTCTGAAGGATTCTTCTACTACTTTTTTTTACAGGTTTTGAACAAGCAAACCTATTTGGAACAAGTTTTTCAAAAAATCACTTGGTCTCTCAGCATTTGGGTGAATTTGAAACTAATGAACTTGTCGGTAACAGAATCGAAAGATTCGACACCACAAACGAATTAACTCCTCTAAATGCATTTGTAGAAGAAGAAAACGTAAGAAATGTAATCAAGTGCTTGCAAATACGAAAAATAGGAGGACTAGACAAAGTTAAGAATGCCTATCTAAAACAATTGCCTCATATTGGAATTAAATACTTAACATTTATAATCAATGCATGCCTTAAATGTCAGTACTTTCCTCAATGTTGGAAAAAAGCAATGGTTGTACCTATCCTTAAGGCTGGAAAAGCCCCAGATAAACCTGAAAGTTACAGGAAAATTAGTTTACTTAGCAACATAAGTAAAGTTTTTGAAAAAATCCTGAAACAACATATTTTAAAAGTTGTTTCAGATAAAGATATTTTCCCCGATATCCAATTTGGATTTCGACGCTTTCACAGCACCTCGCACCAGGTTAAACGAATTTGCAGCCATGTTCTAGACCATCGTTCACGTGGTCAATCAACGGGCATGATATTGTTAGACATTGAAAAAGCTTTTGATTCCGTATGGCACAATGGGATAATATATAAAATGATACAGTTCGACTTTCCTTTGTATTCGTGTAAGGTCGTCCAGAGTTTCTTATCCAATAGATGTTTTCAGGTTCATGTCAATTGTGATGTTTCTAGATTGATATTTTTTGATTGTGGCGTCCCCCAAGGCTCAGTACTTGGTCCAGCTTTGTACAATATCTACACTTCGGATTTTCCAAATCTACCGCAGTGTGAATCAGCTATCTTCGCTGACGACACTGCAGTATTTGCGTCGCATGAATTTTCTCTCAACGTTGAGACAAATCTAAAGCATGCGATCGAGATACTTGAAAAATATTATATGAAATGGAAAATCAAGCTAAATGTCGGGAAGACACAAGCCATCTTTTTTACACGAAAGAGAAAAGCTTGCTATCTTCCCAGCAGTCAGCTGCAAATAAATGGTACCACGATTGCATGGGAGCAATCCGTAAAGTATCTCGGAGTTCATCTCGATACAAAACTCACATTTAAACAACATATTCAAAGTACTCTTAATAAAATGAGTATTGCTATTAAGATGCTTTACCCTTTTATTAATCGCAAGTCTTTACTCACAAATGAAAATAAGATTATTATTCATAAAGTTATTTTCCAAGCTATACTGTTATATGGGTGTCCAGTATGGGGTAACGCTGCAAGGTGCCATTTAAAGAAGTTACAGGTATCACAAAACAAAGTTTTGAAAATGATGCTAGACCTCCCTTGGCACTATTCAACCTTAAGTCTCCACGGAAGGGCGGATGTTGAATTGATTTCTGAAAGAATTCGTAAACTAGTATATAACTTTAACATCAGCTGTGAAAGTTCTGAAAATCCTCTCATAACCCAGCTTCTTGCTTAATTTGTCATAATTTCATGTAAATATTTACATTTTATATTATTTATTATTGGTTTTATTTTTTTTTTTTAAATGAAGGTTTTTCTTTTTCGTATTTTCCTTCGATTTATTCTTTTAATTATTAATTATACATATTTTTCTTTTTTTTTATCCAAGATAATGTTTCAGTTGTAAGATATAACTTATCAAATCTCTGAATTGTAAAATGTGCGGTCACAGACTTTTTTTTTGAAAATATTATTACGAAATAAAAGATCTCTCTCTCTCTGACTCAAGCCTGTGTGATCACAAAACGTGTAAAAATCTACATCCGGTCGTTTTGTATATCGAGTTGCGCGAATGCCTGAAATTTCGAGTTCGTACGTAGGGGGTCATATACCTGTGATACATGAAACAGCACTAAATGCAGCAAAGTAACGCGATCACGGGTAGCCAGCACAATAATCGAGGTCAGAGCAGGTGCAAACGAAAGATCGAGTTCGATTGAGAATGAGAAGAAAATTAGTCCCAAAGCGAAAGACAACTCATCTCCTGTCCCTATCATCATCATCAACGGCACTACAACCGGAATCCGGTTTTGGCCTTATTTAACAAATCTCTCCACCGGTCCCGATGTCGAGCCGATGTCATCCAGTTTGGCACTCCCAAGCTCTGGGCGTCCTGGTATACGTCATCCTTCCATCGCAGACAAGGTGTCTCCTTCCATACATCCTGTCACAAAAGACGTTCCGGGCAGGCTCCTCTTCGCTCATTCGAGCTAAAAAAAGCTACATGCTTCAAATTGATCATTTGTTGTCGGTAGCGTTGCGCATCAACAGTTTCAACAGGTTTTAGAAGTTTATCATCATCGGCACTACAACCGGGAACCGGTCTTGGCCTTATTTAGCAAGTCCTGAGGCTTGTTAAATTTTCCGTAATGATTTGTTTTTTTTTTCCGGGCAAGGTTATTAGTCTTGCGCCAGAGGCTCCCTGACGGGGAATCGAACCCCGGTCTCTCACGTGACAGGCGGGTGTACTAACCACTATACTATTGATATTACCTTAACTAAAATATGCCAAATGGTGTTATGTAGTGGTATACAACAGGGGTAGTACGCTGGAGGGTTTGTTGCCCAAACTTTAATTGATAAATTTAAAATCGAGTGCCTCAAAGAGTTCTTCTCGCAGGTAGGGGGAACCTGACCTACTAATAGATAACAGTTGAAGTTCTTTTTAGGACGCAACCAAAATGTAGCGCTCTGGAAACAGCAGTCCACGTAGTAATATCTGTAAAAGAGGTCATGTCAAGCGGACTTTGATAGTAAAGTGTCATATAATTTTTGGTAGCGTATCGTAAAGCTAGTTTAGTGAGAGCAGAACCCTCGTTTATTACACTTAGTACAAGCGTTTGAGAAAAAGAAAAAAAAACTTACGAACTAACTTAAGAAATAGGAATACAAAAATTACTTTCGAATAAGTAAGAAAATAAAAAGGTGGGAAGGTGGCTGTGCACGTGATGGGGTGGCGAAGACCGGGTAGTAGGATAAAGGGGCGGGGTGATAGGAATGTATACGGGTAGTAAAAGTGTAGATAGGGGGTGGGGCAAGGTCACGAGGGGAAAGACAGAAGACGACGTTTGAGAGCAATAGAAGTGAGGTAGAAATCGAAGGAGGTGGGGTAAGAGTTTGCCTGCTTTAGCATACGTGAAATTGGTTCATTACAGCCGTAAGAAGTGTGGTGGGAGGGCAGATAGAAGAGACGATGGTTTCGTAGGTTGCGGGGGTTGGTGTTGAGTGCGATGGTGGAAAGCAAGCTAGGGCAGTTGATTGTGCCGGAGAGGAGACGGTGGATGAAGAGGATATCGGCAAGAGTTCTGCGTTCCTCAAGTGTACTGAGGTTGATCAAATGGAGCCGGCTTGTGTATGGGGGAAGAATCCGAGGATTCTCCCAGTTCAGTCCACGGAGGGCAAAACGCAGAAACCGACGTTGCACGCTCTCGATTCTGCGGATATGGGACGAGCAATGTGGAGACCAGACCTGACTGGCGTATTCAAGAAGGGGGCGGACGAAGGCAATGTAGAGGGAACGGGAAACGTAAGGATTCGAGAATTCCTTAGACCAGCGTTTCACAAACCCTAGGGCGGAGTTGGCCTTAAGAATGATATCGTCGATATGTGGGATGAAGCTGAGCTCCCTGTCAAATAAGATCCCGAGGTCACGTTTTGAGGATACGTATGAGATCTGCTGGTTAAGCAGGAAGTAAGGGCGAGGAGGTGGGGGTGGACGTTTGTGGGAGAATGTAATGGAGTAACATTTGGCAACATTGAGATCAAGGCAGTTATTACGGCACCAGGTTGAGGAGCTGTCGAGGTCCTGTTGGAGGAGTGAGGAGTCGAGGGGATAGATGATTGTTTTGTAGAGTTTGGCGTCGTCCGCATAGAGGGATATGGATGAGTGTTTAATAACAGAGTCGACATCATTGATGGTTGGGATAAAAAGGAGGAGGCCTAGATGACTTCCTTGCGGAACCCCGGTTAGAGACGCTTGGTGGAGGGAGCCAACGTCATCAATGCACTTGAGACTACTCTCAAGATGTAAGATCCTTTTGGTGATTTTTTGAGGTTGGAGTTGTGAGAACTCTCGTTCGCGTCGCTGAGGCATTTAATAGCTAGGAGGATGTGGGATAGCGAAATATTAAGATATTCGTCGCAAAAAAAAAGAAGGTTGTCAGGGAATTCCTTTACAAAGTGTGTGTTTCGCTTATTAAGACCCACACAGGAGGCGTGAAAGGATTTGCCGCAGATGCCATTACAGTTGACAAAGTCAGCATTATCGTCACTAACCCCACAGGTTGAGTTGCCACAAGGCATAATGGGAATGATTGAGTAAGTGAGGATGTAACAGATAGAATAGAGGAGATAAAAATGGGAGTAGAGAGAAGAAAGGGAAATTAAAATCTGAGATAATTGAGAGAACAGATATGATAAGAATCAAGAACGTTCAAAATTATACGAGGAACAGGCGAGGAAAAAGAATATGACTGAAACGTTATAAAAAGATAAATTATGATTATAAAGATAGTAAATAAGAGTAAGTAAAATAATAAAAAAGAAGGATAAAGATCTAAAAAAAAAATAATGAATACAAAGATAGTAAGTAGGAGTGAGTGAAAAATAGTGACAAAAATAAAGAAAAAAAACTAAAATTAAAGATTAACAGTGAATTAAAAATAATTAAAAAATAAAGAAAAGAAAACGAGAATTACAATTAAAGATCTAAATAATTAAAGATTAACAGCGAGTTATTATAGTACAAAAAAAAAAAAAAATATATATATAAATATATATAAAATAAATAAATAAAAAAATAAACAAATAAATAAAACGAATGAGACTCAGCCTTGAGCTGAACGTAGGTCCACCCGTGCCCAAGTCCAGCGTCTTCCTCGGTACTCCGGCAAGCTGCTGAATAAACGGTGGATTATTGATCCTTTTATGTGACGTTCTTAAATCGCATATTATTGAAAAACTAAAAGGTGCCAAATTTAATCCGTTGATGACGGTTATACTATACCCTGTAACTCGATTCTGTCCTCAGCTCTTCTTATTTCTCTGCCCTTTCAATTTATTCACTATAGGCTGTATCGTTAGAATTATGGTTTAAGTAGCACCAACCGTGCAATCCTTGTAGTTTACGTGTTTTTGGTGTGTTTTGAATGGTTTTTCACTGTATTATAGCCAATTTCATGAGATCGATCCCGGTTTGTGTGGTTTTGTCGCCTGTATCGTTAGAATTATGGTTTAAGTAGCAGTAACCGTGCAATCCTTGTAGTTTACGTATTGTTGGTGTGTCGTGGACGGTTTCTCTATCAATTGTAGCCAATTTTAGAAGATCGATCCCGCTTTGTGTGATTTTGTCGTTTGTGTCGTTAGAATAATGGCAGCAACCCTGCAAATACTTGCGGTTTCCGCGTTTTTGGTGTGTTTTGAATGGTTGTCCGATGTGTTGTAGTTAATCTGGTTAATTTTACTCTAGTTTGCCGGATTTTCTGGCTTGTATCACCACAATTTAAGTTTTATTAGCAGCAACTCTGTAATCCTTGTAGTTTTACGTGTTTTTGGTGTGTTTTGAATGGTTTTTCTTTGTATTATAGCCAATTTCATGAGAGCGATCCCGGTTTGTGTGGTTTTGTCGCCTGTATCGTTAACTGAATGATAGTAATGCATCGTATATCGAGGCAGTAAAATTGCGTATATCCAGGGTAACGTATTATACCTATACAATTTCGCATATCAAAGAAATAAACCGTCCCGTATGTACGTAGTAACGTAATGTTAAATGGAAGCCTATCACATAGTAAGATAAATAGATAGCAACCAATCATACACCTAAATGGTGAACTAAGATATAATTAGATAGTATGATATACCCAGATATAAGTACCGCTTAGCTATGTAACAAAATGTTGTAAACTTACCTCAAAATATGTCATATATCGAGGTAGTAAAGTATCACATACCTAAATAGTAACGTTGTGTGCCTAGATGTAGATATTGAAGCCATTGTATCTTACAATTTGGCAGTACGTATCACGCATAAGATGGAAACATAACATATACTCGTATAACCCAGATAGTAAATATCACATTCCTATGTACTAACGCATCAACATGGTAAAGTGTTATGTACTTATGTGGTACATATTGTATTTCTCTGATAATTACATATCGTGTTCTTCTAAAGTAACCTTTTGTATTACTATCATCATCATCATCATCGGCACTACAACCGGGAACCCGTCTTGGCCTTATTTAGCAAGTCCTGAGACTTGTTAAATTTTCCATAATGATTTGTTTTTTCCGGACAAGATCATTAGTCTTGCGCCAGAGGCTCCCCGACGGGGAATCGAACCCCGGTCTCCCGCGTGACAGGCGGCTATACTAACCACTATACTATCGAGGAGCCATTACTATACTACTACTATTTATTGGCCTGTAGGAACCCGGGAGTTCATGACCGCACCGACCTGACACTCGGCCATCGTTCTCTGTCCTGTGCACCCTCCTTCCACGCATGATCAGCCGATCCTATCTCCTCATGGTCAAATCTAACATTGTCTTCCCACCTCCACAGCGGCCGTCCCTCCGGTCTCTTTCCCGTTGGTCTACCGTCAACAATTCTACGTACGGTCCTATCGTTGCCCATTCGCGCCACATGTCCGGCCCATCTTAATCTTCGCGACCTGATTGCTCTCGCTATTGTGGTCAATACGAATTCCGTGGCAGGCGGTCCACAGGAGACCTTTTGATACTTATAACCGATATATGAACATCTGCGATTGAACGGAATAGTGAGTCAAGGGCGGTCGCATTGGATATCTCCAAGGCTTTTGACCGCGTCTGGCACGGGACATTGCTGAGCAAACTTCGTTCATATGGATTCTCCCAACAGCTTTGCGACTGGACGAGGAGCTTCCTCGAGAATCGATCGACCCGGGTTGTTGTGGACGGCAAGCGTTCGGATCTGTATCCTGTTAATTCGGATCTGTGTTCTGTTGAATCGGGGGTGCCCCAAGGTTCTATTTTGGCTCCAACCTTGTTTTTGCTTCACATAAATGATTTATTGGAGACAACGGATAACAAAGTTTTGCGGATGATAGTACGCTTGTTTCCCACTTTTCGAGTGTTCGGCCGATTGGTGCATCTGCGTCGCATCAGCTGAGATGTAGACAGATTGACTCTCTGAATCAGGATCTAGATAGGGTCCTGCAGTGGGGATGGGCCAATCTTGTCGACTTCAATGCAGCAAAGACACAATATACAACATTCACAAAGAAAAGTGGATCATCGGTTCCACAGCTGATGATGAATGGCCGGGCCCTCGAGGCTGTAGAAAGTTTGAAATTGCTCGCCCTCACGGTCTGTGGGAATGTATCGTGGCATAAACACGCATCAAGTATCGCCAGGTCAGCCTCACGAAAACTGAGCTATCTTTTTAGAGCCAAGAAATATTTTACTCCGGCCCAACTTCTTCTCCTATATAAATCCCAAATTAGACTCGCGCTCGAATATCGCTCTCATGTTTGGAGCTCGGCTCCTAAACACACCCTCGACCTACTTGAGAGCATACAGAGACGAGCGATCCGCCTGATCGCGGACTCGGCGCTGACGTCGGGACTACAGTCGCTATCGCATCGAAGGCGCGTAGCCGACCTCTGTCTGTTTTACAGATATTATCACGGGTGCTGTTCTTCGGAGATTCTTGGCATTGTTCCACGTAATTCGGTTTATATGCGCTCCACAAGACAATCCGAAGGATCGCACCCGTTTGTGGTTCATCTCCCGACGGCGCGAACATCACTGCATCAGAACTCGTTCCGATACAGAGCGGGGAAGCTGTGGTAGTCCCTTCCCACGCGAGTGTTCCCGGAGCGTTACAACCTGCAACTGTTCTGTTCAAAAAGAACTACAACAGTTATTTGATGGCATCTCGGGGCGCCCACTTGGCGCTATAGGTTCGCCTCTCCCGAGAGAAGTTTAATAAAAAAAAATTCGGTTGTGTGGTTTATTCTTGGCGATCCTGGGATCGTGGTAATCATCGTATTTGCTTTGCCCTATAGGAACAGCGTTTTCGTTTATTGCTGTTTCTCCGCAATGGCCTTTGTTTAGGCGAAGTGCATTGCGGCAGGGACAAAGGTTTTGCCGCCGGATTGTTTTACGGCAACTGGCTAATCGCCGGGGATTTGATGTTTGTCGACATTTGGCGCAGCTGTGCCAACGCCTTGTGTTTATCCAGTTAATGGATCGGTACACAATTTCTAATCTGGGTCATATCTGTGGATATGTGGGGTTGTTGACACCAGTATGGATGTCACCTTTGGTCAGGTGAACAGGTGGACTTTGGAGGCACGTGAAGTTTGGTTATAGGTGAGTATGTTTGTAGGTTTTACGGTCCTCGATAGCGTGTCCGCGGGACACTAGTTCACCGAAGACGTCCCCACTGCGATGTTTCCTTGGAGTATTGTTGATATAATCAAAGTCAACCACTGTTATATTCTTAAAGCTATTTTCTTTATTAATGCCATATGCTTATAGGTATTAGGTTTTACACAAATGAATTATAATATAAAATATTTATTCTTGTAATGAATATAGTAATTACTTTTATATGTATATCAATAATTTTGGTATATAATTACCATATAGGTATTATTTTACACAAATGAATTATAATATAAAATATTTATTCTTGTAATGAATATAGTAATTACTTCTATATGTATATCAATAATTTTGGTATATAATTACCATATAGGTATTATTTTTACACAAATGAATTATAATATAAAATATTTATTCTTGTAATGAATATAGTAATTACTTTTATATGTATATCAATAATTTTGGTATATAATTACCATATAGGTATTATTTTACACAAATGAATTATAATATAAAATATTTATTCTTGTAATGAATATAGTAATTACTTCTATATGTATACCAATAATTTTGGTATATAATTACCATATAGGTATTAGTTTTACACAAATGTATTATAATATAAAATATTTATTCTTGTAATGAATATAGTAATTACTTCTATATGTATATCAATAATTTTGGTATATAATTACCATATAGGTATTATTTTTACACAAATGAATTATAATATAAAATATTTATTCTTGTAATGAATATAGTAATTACTTTTATATGTATATCAATAATTTTGGTATATAATTACCATATAGGTATTATTTTACACAAATGAATTATAATATAAAATATTTATTCTTGTAATGAATATAGTAATTACTTCTATATGTATATCAATAATTTGGGTATATAATTACCATAGAGGTATCAGTTTTACACAAATAATTATAATATAAAATATTTATTCTTGTAATGAATATAGTAATTACTTCTATATGTATATCAATAATTTGGGTATATAATTACCATATAGGTATCAGTTTTACACAAATAATTATAATATAAAATATTTATTCTTGTAATGAATATAGTAATTACTTTTATATGTATATCAATAATTTTGGTATATAATTACCATATAGGTATTATTTTACACAAATGAATTATAATATAAAATATTTATTCTTGTAATGAATATAGTAATTACTTCTATATGTATACCAATAATTTTGGTATATAATTACCATATAGGTATTAGTTTTACACAAATGTATTATAATATAAAATATTTATTCTTGTAATGAATATAGTAATTACTTCTATATGTATATCAATAATTTTGGTATATAATTACCATATAGGTATTATTTTTACACAAATGAATTATAATATAAAATATTTATTCTTGTAATGAATATAGTAATTACTTTTATATGTATATCAATAATTTTGGTATATAATTACCATATAGGTATTATTTTACACAAATGAATTATAATATAAAATATTTATTCTTGTAATGAATATAGTAATTACTTCTATATGTATATCAATAATTTGGGTATATAATTACCATATAGGTATCAGTTTTACACAAATAATTATAATATAAAATATTTATTCTTGTAATGAATATAGTAATTACTTCTATATGTATATCAATAATTTGGGTATATAATTACCATATAGGTATCAGTTTTACACAAATAATTATAATATAAAATATTTATTCTTGTAATGAATATAGTAATTACTTTTATATGTATATCAATAATTTTGGTATATAATTACCATATAGGTATTATTTTACACAAATGAATTATAATATAAAATATTTATTCTTGTAATGAATATAGTAATTACTTCTATATGTATATCAATAATTTTGGTATATAATTACCATATAGGTATTATTTTTACACAAATGAATTATAATATAAAATATTTATTCTTGTAATGAATATAGTAATTACTTTTATATGTATATCAATAATTTTGGTATATAATTACCATATAGGTATTATTTTTACACAAATGAATTATAATATAAAATATTTATTCTTGTAATGAATATAGTAATTACTTTTATATGTATATCAATAATTTGGGTATATAATTACCATATAGGTATCAGTTTTACACAAATAATTATAATATAAAATATTTATTCTTGTAATGAATATAAATTCTTACCACGATCGCGAGTGCGCTGTTTAAATTATATCTTCTAATTCTTATAACCGCGCGTAGAACTATTCACATTGTTAGTTAGCCGCAGGACTAATTATTTTCAACTGTGGCGCGTGCGCTGTTTAAATTATATCTTCTAATTCTTATAACCGCACGTAGAACTATTCACATTGTTAGTTAGCCGCAGGACTAATTATTTTCAACTGTGGCGAGTGCGCTGTTTAAATTATATTTTCTAATTCTTATAACCGCACGTAGAACTATTCACATTGTTAGTTAGCCGCAGGACTAATTATTTTCAACTGTGGCGAGTGCGCTGTTTAAATTATATTTTCTAATTCTTATAACCGCACGTAGAACTATTCACATTGTTAGTTAGCCGCAGGACTAATTATTTTCAACTGTGGCGAGTGCGCTGTTTAAATTATATTTTCTAATTCTTATAACCGCACGTAGAACTATTCACATTGTTAGTTAGCCGCAGGACTAATTATTTTCAACTGTGGCGCGTGCGCTGTTTAAATTATATCTTCTAATTCTTATAACCGCACGTAGAACTATTCACATTGTTAGTTAGCCGCAGGACTAATTATTTTCAACTGTGGCGAGTGCGCTGTTTAAATTATATTTTCTAATTCTTATAACCGCACGTAGAACTATTCACATTGATTGCCTCTTTCCAACTAAAACTTTCCTTAAGGGTTGACTCACGCCACACCATAGCACATCAACATCCATCGGTGTTGGTAGCCACATCGTACCCCTGCCTGTGTGCATTTTTTATTATGCGCACAGTGGTGGGCGCCATGGCGTGTGTTCGCTCGTTGTACGTCATTATGTGGAGGGACGTTCGTATTGTTCATACGTGCTATGTGATGCAGCTACATGGGCATGCGTTATATCTCACGTATTTGTATTTGTTGAGATGTGTCCTTTTAAGGGCATGCGTTGTAGGTTTCATCTGTTTGTGCGCCTGCTTGGTAATTCCAGGAATTAGTCGCAGGCTTGCGCAACCGCATCATGTTTTGCTTGGTTGTTCTGCTACATCAGATCGTTGGTTGATGTTTTTACCAGATCGATGTGCAGATGTCCCATGCTTTCCTATGCCATGTAGTTTCGTACCATTGCAGCTACGTTGTGCTTGGTCTTCATGACATGATTTTCCTGTTTTACGCATTTCTACTTTTAGGAAGATGCATGTTATTGCTCATACTCTTGTATCAGCGGACTTGTGGTTATTTTACATGCTAATGCAGGTAAGTATTCGATTTTCTGGCGCCGAAAGCCTGCGAAAAGAAGGTTACCTGGTGGTAAGTAGGCAGGTGAGTAGTGGCGTTCGCACGAACCGCCACAGCACTCCCCCCCCAGTGACATAGTCACGATAAAAACAAAAAGATAAAAACGAAGAGGTGTTGAAAGCGAGGCGTGCTCTTAGGTGGTCACGCGGCTGTTCCCTTTGGGGTTCTGTTATTTCCATCCGGTCGGTAACACTTGTCGCGTGCGCAGTCGTTTACGACTTCGCGTAAAGGGCCCTATATATTGATCTGGCACGCCCGCCGTGGTCGGCGGCGTCTTTTTCTGCACCTCGGTAGTGTGAGGAATGCACCCCTGGTTACTTTCCTCTAAAAAGCAAGGCTTTAGCCGTTCCACGCTGATTGTGGCTGCTTTTCCATGCATGTCCAACTCGTAGACCCGTTCGCTGATTCTTCTAATCACTTTGAACGGGCCCTCAAACGGAGGGTCGAGTGGTTTTTTCACTTTATCCACTCTAACGAAAACGTGCGTACAGGTGCGCAACTCTGGATGCACGAAAACTCTCTTTGACCCGTGTCGGGCCACCGGTCTTGGTCGTATTTTCCGCATCAAGTCACGCAGGTAGCCCACGCTCTTCGTCGGTTCCGCTGGTGCCTCGCCGTCGACGAAAAGCTCCCCGGGCAGAACGAGGCTGGTACCGTAAGTGAGCTCGGCTGCTGAGGCGCCTAGGTCCTCCTTCATGCTGGTCCTCAAACCAAGGAGGACTGGGGGCAGTGCGTCGAACCACTGTGTGTCATTATGGCACATTAAGGAGGCCTTCAATGATCTATGCCAACGCTCTATCATTCCATTGGCAGCAGGGTGATATGCTGTCGTACGATCTCTTTGACAACCCAGCAACTCCGTAAGCTGTCTGAAGATCGTAGCCTCGAACTGAGGTCCCCTATCCGAGGTAAGTGTTGTGGGAACGCCGAAACGCGTTACCCACGTTGAGTAGAAAGCCCGAGCCACGCTCTCTGCGGTTATCACACGTAATGGGGTAGCCTCGGGCCATCGCGTAAAGCGATCTATCATCGTGAGCAGGTACGAGAATCCTCTGGAGGGAGTCAAAGGGCCGACTATGTCAATGTGTACGTGGGCGAAACGCGCCTCGGGCAGCTTGAATTGTGCCGGTTCCAGTACGTTGTGTCTGCTTATCTTACAACGTTGACACTTGAGACACGCCCGCGCCCACTTCGTGAGGTCCTTATTCATATGTGGCCAAACGAACTTACGTCGAATCGCCGCAGCCGTCGCGCGCCCGCTGGGATGAGCTGGGCTATGAAAAGTCTCATAAATGCCCCTACGCAACACCGCAGGAATGTACGGCCTGACTGTACCCGTTGAGACGTCGCACCAAACGGTTTTCCCGTTGGTGTCTATAGCGAACTTACGCAGTTCCAGTGCTGTGTCTGCTGTTACGAGAGCTTTAAGTTGGCTGTCGTTTTTTTGGGCTTGCTCCAAGTCAGCGTCAGCTAAGGCTGCGCGCAATTGAATCACATCTATGCGAGATAGTGCATCTGCTATTACGTTCTGGTTACCAGGAACGTACTTTATCTCGGTGACGTATTGGCCTATTAGGTCCAGATGCCGCTCCTGTCGCGGCGATGCATTTCCGGATTTCTTCCGGAAGGCGTGGCTCAATGGTTTATGGTCCGTTCTGACGATCGCCTGGCGACCCTCGACCATGTGTCGAAAGTATTTGATAGCACTGTATATGGCTAATAACTCTCGGTCATAGGTGCTGTACTTTCGTTCTGCCGTACTGAGCTTTCTAGAGAAAAAACCCAGCGGCTCCCAG
The DNA here is from genome assembly GCA_963931805.1 of Microdon myrmicae. Lineage (NCBI taxonomy): Eukaryota > Metazoa > Arthropoda > Insecta > Diptera > Syrphidae > Microdon > Microdon myrmicae. The sequence continues at coordinate 45,200,633 of OZ007500.1, forward strand.
CTACCGTCGCTCTCTTGCTCCAATACCGCTCCAATTGCGGTGTCCGACGCGTCGCATTGTATTGCCAACTGTGCGCCCTCTGCCGGGTAACACAGCAGGGTGGCGTTTGAAAGTTGCTTTTTCGACTGCCGGAATGCATTACTTGCTGCTTCCGTCCAGACGATTGGACGTTTGTCGTTCTTTTTTGCCCCCTTTAAATATTCATTTAGAGGGGCCTGGACATGCGCGGCATTTTGTAATGTCGGCCGGTAAAAATTAAGCATGCCCAGGAAACGTCGTAGTTCGCGAACGTTGGTAGGACGTGGGAATTCGTTGAGAGCTTTAACTCTGTCCGAGAGAGGCCTAATACCCCGATTGCTGATATGATAACCCAAATAGCTCACCTGCTCTTTGGCAATTTGGCATTTGTCTGGGTTAATCATGAGTCCGTAACGGCGGAGGCGTTCTAACACTTGTTTAAGATGTTGCTGGTGCTCTGCTCGGTTTTGAGACGCAATCAGGATATCATCGATGTAGGCGTAGCAAAAATCCAGTCCACGCAGAGCTGAATCGATGTACCTTTGAAATGTTTGTGCGGCGTTTCTAAGGCCAAAAGTCATTACCTTGAACTCATATAGTCCAAAAGGGGTAATGACCGCGGTTTTTGGGATGTCTTCGTGGGCCACTGGTATTTGGTGGTATGCCCTGGCGAGGTCCAGGGTCGTGAAGACTGTGCATCCGCGCAATTTGTATGAGTAATCATACAAGTGTGCGATGGGGTATCGGTCAGGGATTGTGACCGCGTTTAACAGTCGGTAGTCGCCACACGGGCGCCATTCGCCGCTTCGTTTCTTAACTAGGTGAAGCGGGCTGGCCCATGGGCTGACTGAAGGTTGGCAGATTCCTTGCTCCAGCATGTAGTCGAATTCTTCGCGTGCTGCGCGCAATTTGTCTGGTGCTAGTCGACGCGGACGTTGGCTTACCGGTGGACCCCGTGTCTCGATGTGATGGTATACCCCGGACTCTATGTGCTCCTGGTTGGGAAGTGGTACTGTCGAGTGTCTATACTCTTCCAGTAGAGCCGGAATCTCATCGCATGTGATGTCGGCCTCGTGTGGCGTCCGTGGGGCCTCTCCAGGCGGATGACCGAGTGGCCGTTGTTCCACTAATCTATTGTTCGCGGTGTCGACCAGCAAGTTGTGGCACGATAGTAAGTCCGACCCTATTAATGGTTCGGAGACATCGGCCACTATGAAGTGCCACCCTATGGGGTGCCGCAAACCTAGATCCAGTCGTAGGTACTTACGTCCGTAAGTAGCTATGGATGTGTTGTTCGCTGCTAGTAATTGGAGTCTGCTAGGCGTTTTATTTTGCGAAGCGTATGACTTAGGTAAGACTGATATGTCGGCGCCAGTGTCGACCGTAAAACTTATATCCAATCTCGGGTCTTTGATTGTTAAGCGGCTTACTTGGAGTGTGCCGACCGTTTGCGCTGAGGTTGCGGTCGGCCGTCCTAGTTTAAATTCGCGTTTTGCGCCGGCTTCACTGGCTTCCAACCGCAGGGTTGTGTGCATTTGCGGGCCTTTGCCCCAAACCGCCGATGATATGAACACCACGCGGGTGTTAATGCCCTTTGAGGGTTCGCCGTCGGCTGTGGCGTGGATCTTCCGCGCGTGCTAGTGGCACCTCTCAGGTTTTCGCGTTGCCCAGCTGTGGGCTGGGTCTGGGGCCTCTGATATGTTGGGCGATTTTGGGCCGTGCGCGCGAAGTCTCGTAATTCGGCCCGTAATTGTGCGATTTCGCGTTGTAAACTTAATTCGTAACGCGAGGGTCCCGGTTGCCGGAAGTGTGATTGCTCTGCGTCCCGAGTATGCGCCTGAGCCCGTGCCGAGTCTGTGGCGATTGGTTGTGACGCGTTGGTGCCTCCACTTGCGCGCGGAATATTATGGGGCGAGGAGTAGTATCGCGCAGATGCTTCATCCGAGCGATTAATGGTCGCTACCTGAAAGGCGGGGGACTCCTCTCGTTGGTCAGCGCTTTCTACGATTGCATCTGCAATCTTAGCCAGCCAACTCAAGCTTTGATTGGTTTGAGCGATTACAGTAGGACGCGCTTGTTGCGGAAGACCCCTAATGAAGTGGGGTCTGATGACATCATCAGAGATCCCCTTTCCCGCTATAGACCGCAAATGAGTGAGAAAATGCGATGGCTTCATCCCCGTGAAATTGGTCTCGTTGTACAAGCGTTGGTGCCTCTTGGCAATTGACTCCTCGAGCGCATTGAGGAGCGTTTCCCGCATATCTGTATACGGGCTGTTACCAGGAGTTCTTATAATGTGTGCCACATGTGTACGCTGGTTTCGGTTTAAAACCCTCATAACCTCCAGCGCACGTGGTCTCTCCTCGCTCACGCCCGCCGCCTCGAATATGAGGTCCGCCATGGTGAACCAGAGCTCCGATTCCTCCTCGTCAAAAGGAGGCAAGCGCAAGTCGCGCGAGGCCACATGTGGTGCCTGCACTGTTGGCGTCGCACTAGCGGATACCGGGGACTCCGCTCTGTGAGGGCGTGTGTCGCGGGCTTTTTCATGTAGCGAGTCCGTGGGCTGTTCTACACTGAGGGCGTCCACGAAGGCCGGGGACTCCGGACGCGGTACTTCCAGCTCCCGCTGCAGCTCCGCCTGAGGCGCCGTCTGTGATTCGGTAAGCGATTCCCGCAGCGCTTCCGGTTGGGGCTCCTGTTGAGTCTTCTTTGACCTCGTAAACTGAGCCATCCTCTACAAAAGGGTGGTGGCCGTTCCTCGACACGCGAGAACCACGAGAAATTGCAGGAAAAGGTTAGCAAGGAGAAGTTATAGCTCTGCCTAGTTGGCGGAAAGCCCGTTGCTTGCAGCTGTTGTGATGGGAACGAGTGAACAGTGTATGTGTGGGTTGTTTAATTTACTCTGTATAGTTTCCGGTGCTAAATCCGTATTAGTTCCGATTTTTCGATGCCCGGAAGGGGCTTACTACGCGAATTTGTTGTGGTGAACGTTTGTACTATTCAATTACAAATAAATATTTTTAAATTTGGTTATTACTTACTGCTACTTTTTAAATACAATAGAAGGAGAAGAAAATATTGTGTTTTAGCTGGCTCTAAAGGAGCTCAGCGTATATATAGATATAAAAGAAGAGAAAAAAAAAATTACGTCACCTGGAGTCCAACGTTGAGAATTTGGTTTCGTCAGGTGTCGTTACTCGCACTGTGTTGAGGATAGTGCTGCGATCTGACTCCACTTGTAGTGATTTTGGTGGTTGTTTCGATGTTCGTTGTCAGGTTGTGTGCTCTTCCTCACTTGGTAGGTCACCAATTGTAGCTACGTTGTGCTTGGTCTTCATGACATGATTTTCCTGTTTTACGCATTTCTACTTTTAGGAAGATGCATGTTATTGCTCATACTCTTGTATCAGCGGACTTGTGGTTATTTTACATGCTAATGCAGGTAAGTATTCGATTTTCTGGCGCCGAAAGCCTGCGAAAAGAAGGTTACCTGGTGGTAAGTAGGCAGGTGAGTAGTGGCGTTCGCACGAACCGCCACATGTTCCTTGGTGGAACGAAGACATCTCAGCCTATGGTGAATTGTGCCTTTCGTGGAACTGTGGGGCTTTTCACGGCCCGAAGAGCCACGCATCGCTTGATCTCCACCATGACCAGCAAATACAACTTACCTTAAAGTTGAATCTTCGGCAAGGTTATACAATCTTGCTATGGCATTAACCGCCAACCAATTCGCTGGAATCAATTCGGTTATCCCCATGGATAACCGACGTAGGTACCCCCATAGGCAGCTTACCTTTTTAAGGGCTGTTCCAAGCCCTCTTCGAGCGGTCATATCTGGAAACATAATTCATGACAAGATTATCATCTTGCCATGACATCAATCCAGCATCAACCGAGCTTCCGCGACCGAACGATTGATGGTACATGTCCACCAACACACGCTAATCTTTCCGTGTGTTATCTTGGTACCCATCCATTGTCCTAGAAGTAATTTCGGGTTGCTTGCACATCTGTAAGCCAGATTTTCAACGGCATGTTCTATGGTCTATCTTTCCAAAGGAAGAGAAGATCAAATTTAAACATTGGCCTTTCAGGCGCGCATATTTGCTTGGTTATCAGCATGACCGATTTTATGATCCGTTGCCGTATCTTGGAACGATCACCAGCATCGGTCATGACCACCAATATTTACTTAAGCAACGAGTAGCCACGATTCTCACGCTGGCTGTCGAAGCTGTTTTCGTTTACACAAAGTAAACACCCAGGCGGATGATCTCGCCTGACGGTACCACCAACGGGATTAACATATCCCTAAAACAAAATGCATCGAATCATACATGACCGAAATATGTTTATTTGAAACAATCTAGCAACGGCCATACCCAATGCTTGATTCATTATCCCCAAAATAGATTCCTGCCTTCGCCAAGAGTTTTATTGACACACGTCAATCAAAGGATCTATCCCTTGCGGACGGCGGCAGTTTATCTTGCCCATACATGTAGCAGCAGATTTGACCTGCAACATGAGTTTTTCCTGTTTTCCTTTTTTTATGACCATCACCATTGGCTACCCTTCGGCGGCGAATCCCTTAGGTTCGTTTTTGTTGGATGTCTGTAGAGAGACTCGATAGGGAGTCAGATACAATCCTCGGAAGAGTACACACGCGCTGGAAGTCAAGTCGCAGATTAGCCCACGTAGTATCGCGCATTCGAGCAGTCAATAAGAACGGTGATCAATTGAAACGTACGCGTAATTAAGTCCGTGAATCGTATATCGAGTGCATTACAAATTACCTCGGATATGGACCGGATACACGACGACGACCACGGAAACGAAAACGGCTAAATGATTTAAGGATTTTTTCATGGAACATACGCTCACTATACAGAGCTCGAGCTGCACAGCAACTAGCCGATGCCCTGTCCGAATATAAGGCTGACATAACAGCATTACAAGAAATAAGATGGACGGGGAGTGGTGTTTTTCAAAGAAAAGAGTATGACATTTATTACAGCTGTCATGCAAAACACCATGTGCTCGGGGTAGGCTTTCTAGTCAGCCAAAAACTGAAGCCTGCCATCATCGGCTTTAATGCAATAAATGAAAGGCTATGCACTCTTCGCGTGCGAGACAAATTTAAGAACATAAGCCTCATAAACGTTCACGGACCTACAGAGGAGTCTCCTGACGACGAAAAAGAAGAATACTATGAGAACGTCGAACGGGCCCTCAATGCCTGCCCAAGATACGATGTGAAAATCGTTCTTGGGGATTTGAATGCGAAAATAGGTCGGGAGCCGGTTTTCAGGCACTACGCAGGTTCCCATAGTTTGCATGAGAACACTAATGACAATGGACTACGAGTCATCGAACTGGCAGCATCGAAAAACTTGGTCGTTGCGAGTACCAGGTTTCCGCGTAAAGATATCCACAAAGCCACCTGGGTATCACCTGATGGAGCCACTCGCAACCAAATTGACCACGTGTTGATAGATCGCCGCCACTCTTCGAGCCTGATGACGGTACGAACGTACCGAGGTGCCAACGTCGACTCGGATCACTATCTTGTTGGTACAGTTTTCCGAGCGCGTATTGCCTTACGGAGACGTATTGCATCCACGGATCAGGTTCGAATCAACACGGCTGCCTTACGCAATGAGAACACCAGCAACACCTTTGGTCATGCGTTAAGACTCGCCCTCGAAGAGCTCGACGGAGGGAGAGTAAGTCCTGGGGCCAGAATGCCGGGCGTAGAAGAGAAATGGACACGCCTTAAGAATACTGTCATTAGTACTGCCAACTCCATCTTAGGCAGTAGTCGTAGAGATCGAAACGACTGGTTTGATGATGAGTGCAAACTAGCGACTGAACGTAAGAATGCTGCATACCGGGCAATGCAGCAGTCTCATAGGACGCGGGTACGCGAGGAGAAATACAAAGAGCTCAGAAGAACTGAAAAAAGACTTCACAGACAAAAGAAAAGTGCCTGGGAAAAAAACCTTGTCTGTGAAATAGAGAAAAGTAGAGAGCGAGGTCCGCACCAGGCGCGGAAGTTCTACCAAATAATCCGCAGTATGACGCGGTACACACCACGCTACACTTACTGCAAGGATAAAGAGGGTAATCTGATCACCGATCCTGAAGGCATTCTGGAGCGATGGGAAGTGCACTTCAATGAATTGCTAAATGGTCAGCTCACAGAAGAATTGGAGGCTCCACCAATGCAAGACCAAGACCAAATGCTGCCGCCACCAAGCATTGAGGAAACATTAAAAGCCATTAGACAGCTACAATCAAATAAAGCCCCTGGAGCTGATGGCATACCAGCTGAGCTGATCAAACAAGGAGGGACAGCGTTACATCATGCAATTCACGAGATCGTGGTGCACGTATGGGAGCAAGAGGAGATGCCGGAAGATTGGCGTCGTGGTATAATTTGCCCCATACATAAGAAGGGAGATATCACACTGTGCAGCAACTATAGGGGTATAACATTGCTGAGTACCGCCTATAAGATACTCTCCACTATCCTACAAGATCGGATATCCCCATACGCTAAGGCCATCATTGGTCAGTATCAGTGTGGCTTCATCCCAGACAAATCAGCAATTGATCAGATATTCACCCTTAGGCAGGCGATGGAAAAATGTCTGGAATTTAAGATTCCACTATATCATCTGTTTATAGACTTCAAGGCCGCCTACGACAGCATAGCCAGGGTAGAACTATATAATGCCATGAGAGAATTCGGCATTCCAAATAAATTGATACGACTTTGTAGGTTGACCATGACCAACGTAACTAGTCAAGTAAAAGTAGCGGGATTGCTGTCCAAACCAATAAACATCTATAATGGACTCCGACAAGGGGACGGTCTGGCCTGCCTCCTTTTCAACCTGGCGTTGGAGAAAGCAATCCGTGACTCTGGCGTTACAACAAGAGGGACTATTGTCACCAAGTCCAGCCAGATACTTGCCTACGCAGATGACATCGACATCATCGGTAGAACCGAATCGGCGGTACAGGCATCCTTCACCCAGATCGAGCAGGCGGCACAAAAACTGGGACTGCGCATTAATGAGGGAAAAACTAAGTACATGGTGGCAACTTCTGCGAACAGAAGACCTAACGTTGGTCAAACTATCAGAGTAGTGGAGCACGAATTTGAAGTAGTGCAATCCTTTAACTACCTTGGGTCAATAGTATCAGCCGATAACAATATGGAAGAAGAAATACGCGAACGGCTGATTAAATCCAACAAAGCCTACTATGGTCTATCAAGGCTCTTTAAATCCCGAAATTTATCCAGAACATCCAAGCTACTACTGTACAAGACCATGGTCTTACCAGTACTCATGTATGGATCCGAGACCTGGGTGCTTAATAAAAGGCACTCTGAACTCTTGGCCGCGTTCGAGAGAAAGGTCTTAAGGAGAATTGTTGGCCCCGTATGTGAGGGAGGACGATTCCGGAGACGCTACAACCATGAGTTGTACGCAATCTACCTTGAAGCTCATATTGTAAGAAAAATCAAGCTCGGTAGACTCCGGTGGGCGGGACACCTAGCTCGAATGAGCGAAGAGGACCCTGCCCGGAAAGTCCTTTGTGGCAGGATGTATGGAAGGAGACAGCGCGGCAGACCTTGTCTGCGATGGAGGGATGGCGTAGACCAGGACGCCCAGAGCCTGGGAGTGCTAAACTGGATGACATCGGCTCGAAATCGGGATAGGTGGAGAGATATGTTAAATAAGGCCAAGATCAGATCCCGGTTGTAGTGCCGATGATGATGATGACTTTATCAACTGAACAAATCCGTGTGTTTTATTTTCATTACCTTTTTCATGAACAATTTCCTGGTGCTTTACTTTTACTCCACCTCGTGTGATCATAACTGCGGAACATTTAGTGGAAACATTGGGGTCAGGTGAAAACTCAGTGTCCATGTCAGGCACATTAACACCTATTTCCCATAGTGACTTAAATTTTTGGTGAGTTAATCCACCATCAATTCCTTCTCTCCTAAATCAACGTGGAAATCGGAGTTTGTGAACAATTTCCAGTGTAACATCAGTGGGTGTTTTTATAGAACCCGCATCCTTGCCGATGCCATCCTAAAGACTACCTACAGAACCGCCACAGTTGTGCTCCCAACGACTGAGATATGTCAATTAAATGGCCAATCAATGGTGATTGTTCAACTGTTTAAGATCAATACAATTCTTTGTAAAGGCATAATATTTTTCCGAAAACCCGCCAATAAAACAGTCAACATCAGTTCACGTTAGAAATTAACTTCAGACTTACAGATAAACACAGACTATCGTTCGAACCACACCAACGTGTTCTGCCTCCCAGTTCCGCTATTGCATCGCACAAGTATAAGTATCGGGTTTTCCAATAGGGACTTGACAACTTTGAATTTACCCTTTCACTAATCATCGAACTGTCACTGTCAATTTATTCAGTAAACTCAACATTTTCATCGTGGTTAAGTACACGAACGAACAACGTCTGCAAATTAGAAAAATTTGCTACCGAAAAAAAGTTGTCAAGTCGCTATTGGAAAACCCTATATATTTATATAGGGTTATACAATAGGGTGGTGCAAGACTAATGACCTTGCCCGGAAAAAACAAATCATTATGGAAAATTTAACAAGCCTCAGGACTTGCTAAATAAGGCCAAGACCGGGTCCCGGTTGTAGTGGCGGTGATGTTGATGATGATGATACATGACAACTTCGTATTTAATTTGTGAACGTACCCTTTCACTAATCATCGAACTGTCACTGTCAATTTATTCGGTAAACTCAACATTTTCATCATGGTTAAGTACACGAACGAACAACGTCTGCATATTATAAAAATTTACTATCGAAAAAAATTTGTCAAGTCCCTATTGAAGGACCCATTATTAACGAAGATGAGACAGAATAAGGATGGACGTTTCCAATGCAATACTGTTCGTGTAACATCCAGTTCTGTTTGTGACAGTGGAATTTGGAAAGAGAAGAGAGCTGTGTTGGAACTTCGAGCTCATTCGAAAGATGCATTATGGGTGTATAATATATGTGTATAATATATGTGGGCGTACGGCACGGATTCACTATCACCCACTGTGTTACCCCGGAGATTGTCACCAATGTGGGGGTAAATTAATGGAGCTGAAATCGATTTGTGGAATGCAAATGCCGTGAATGCTGTTCTACAGTTTGAAACATTTTACTTCTGTAAACAATCGCTGCTTCGAGACACATTGATTTTACTGGGCATCTTGTCGATGGGCTTTCCTATATCACTATAATCGCGTCTATCCTAATGCAATGAACCGACACATCATTAATAATGGTGGATCAACTGACGAAGAGGTAGAAAAAGGATAGACGTCAAGGAATTTCAATGGCGAGCAACGCGCTTCCCGATTGTGGTCAGTCCAAAACTAGTGGAATGAAATTAAAACACACTTTTCATTCCCTTCAACACAACACATCGTTTCAGTACTTGTTTTATTCCAGGATAATTAACAGTCATTAAAAGAATTTCACAATAAAAAAAAAAAACAATACACAGCGATGATGTTATCAAACGCACAACACTACGCGTCGCCACTCAACCCTCAACTCGACGTTTTACGTGGAGGACACGACCTGCCTCCACGGAATCTTTGTTAAGATTAGTTAATTTCAAGAAATAAAATTTCTTCTCTTGCTCGTCGACCAATAGGGGATGAGCTTCTATGCATTGGTCCCACCAAAAAGGGCGTGAAACATACACGATGTATGCTTCTGTTACTCATGGTGTGTGTCCACCAGTATGCAGACCGTGAATGAACCAAACAAATGGGGGGAACACCATGAGCGATGATTTGCAGCTGGGCAAAACTTTGTATATACCGGGGTGCATGATCATTTTGCCCGTATATGGGGCGACATATGCCATCAGCGAATAAGACACAACGATGATTGTACCGTCATATCGATGTTGGTGGCCTACCCAGAATTCTTGTGTGCATGTTTTAATGTCACAGAATTTGCTCCTCGACGTCTGGGCGCGAGATAGGTGAGCGAGTTTCGTTAGTTGGACAAAAATTGCTGTGACTTGGGATAAGTATTAAAATACGTCGCGCCCGTGCGCAGCAGGGTAAATCTGTATATGTGGAGTAGCGCTTGGCTTTCCTGTGTATGTTGCATGTCAGTAATTCCTTACAGGGAATTCTGGTGATGCAACCATATAACGAATGATATTTCGTTTACAGGGATTTTGATGACGCCTTGCGGTGATGCAGCAAATGCATGAATACGATTTTTCTTCCTAGGAGGTTTCGAAGATGCGTCGAATGCGTGTTAAGGGGGGAAAACCTGTAAAGGAAGAATATCTGCAGGTGATTGCAAGTAATGCTAGGTGATACGGCTGTCATAGTGGGAAGAATCATGGGTGGCGTACCCTGGTGATTCAAGAGAAATTTCCGTATAGGATATAATTGTGCCCAACTGGTTCGCGCTCTGTCTGGTCAATGGCAAGAGCTGTCAGCAGCAACTTCGCATCCTCCTCCTTCCCTCCGTTGGTGACAGACAGTGGAACGTTGGTCACGAATTCAAAGGATAAAGCTGATGTGTTCGCGAATTTATTTTCCACCAATTCAAACCTCGATCCCGGCCTTTTGGAGCCACCTGTGATCACGCCGGTACGGTCTTCCAGTCTTAAGTATTTGGAGTGCAACGGACTTCTGAATGATAAGTTCCTGCAGTGGGGAAGGGCCAATCTCGTCGACTTCAATGCAGCGAAGACACAATATACAACATTCACAAAGAAAAGTGGATCATCGGTTCCACTGCTGATGATGAATGGCCGGGCCCTCGAGGCCGGGGAAAGTTTGAAATTGCTCGGCGCCACGGTCTGTGGGAATGTATCATGGCATAAACACGTGTCGAGCATCGCCAGGTCAGCCTCACGAAAACAGAGCTATCTTTTTAGAGCCAAGAAATATTTTACTCCGGCCCAACTTCTTCTCCTGTAGAAATCCCAAATTAGACCCACGCTCGAATATTGCTCTCATGTTTGGAGCTCGGCTCCTAAACATAATCTCGACCTACTTGAGAGCATACAGAGACGAGCGATCCGCCTGATCGGGGACTCGGCGCTGACGTCGGGACTACAGTCGCTATCACATCGAAGGCGCGTAGCCGACCTCTGTCTGTTTTACAGATATTATCACGGGTACTGTTTTTCGAAGATTCGTGGTATTGTTCCACGCAATTCGGCTTATATGCGCTCCACAAGGCAATCCTATGGATCGCATCCGTTTGTGGTTCATCTCCCGACGGCGCGAACATCACTGCATCAGAACTCGTTCCGTAACAGAGCGGGGAAGCTGTGGAACTCCCTTCCCGCGCGAGTGTTTCCGGAGCGTTACAACCCGCAACTGTTCAAAAAGAACTGCAACAGTTATTTGGTGGCATCTCGGGGCGCCCACTCGGCGCTAGAGGTTCGCCTCTCCCGAGAGGTCTAATAAAAAAAAAAAAAAGTATGGATGTCACCTTTGGTCAGGTGAAAAGGTGAACTTTGGGGACACGTGTCTGCGGGCACGTGAAGTTTGGTTATAGGTGAGTATGTTCCTTGGTGGAACGAAGACATCTCAGCCTATGGTGATTTGTGCGGTTCGTGGAACCGCCACAGTTGTGTTTCCAACGACTGAGATATGTCAATTAAATGGCCAATCAATGGTGATTGTTCAACTGTTTAAGATCAATACAATTCTTTGTAAAGGCATAATATTTTTCCACGAAACCCATCAATAAAAAAGTCAACATCTGTTCACGTTAAATATTAACTTCAGACTTACAGATATGCACAGACTATCATTCGAACCACACCAACGTGTTCTGCCTCCCAGTTCCGCTATTGCATCGCACAAGCATAAGTATTAACGAAGATGAGACAGAATAACGATGGACGTTTCCAATGCAATACTGTTCGTGTAACATCCAATTCTGTTTGTGACAGTGGAATTTGGAAAGAGAAGAGAGCTCTGTTAGAACATCGATCTCATTCGAAAGATGCATGTGAACCATCTAAGATAGCGAAGAAAGACGTTTAGGCAAGGGAAGGTCGGCCTTCGGATGGCGCACACAAGTTCAGATTGACTTCTCCCTTATTTGGGACACTTAAGGTAGTTAGCTAAATATCCAGCTGCTTGAGATTTGATGATGATGATGATGACAATTACCCCATCTAAGAAGAAGAATATGCCACCGATGCAGAAATGTATTCTAAGATTAGTAGAAACAAAAACATACGGTAGCATCTTAAAAATAAACTTCTTTTATTTGGTACGCACTTTCAGCTTACTGTACAGGACAAACAGCTTTCACAATGAGAATCAAGCTTTTTTTCTTATGAATCGTTCACATATTCGGTTTAGGTTTGTGGTAGATATGTTAGTCATCGTCTGGAAAGGTATAAAAAATATTAGTCTATATGATGGTCGTTCTTGTATAGTGGAGCTGTACCCATAAAATAGTTGATAATTGTCATAATTGTAAAACCAATACACACAGCCGAGAATTGTAGTAGCCCAGCAAATTTTCTCTGATGATTTTGATGCCAGCGTGCTTTTTCACGTGGAATAACTTCACAAACAGTGACATAAAACAATGTTCCCCCAGCCAGGGCTTGTGTAATTGGCAACGCTGTATTTGACCACGCTGATGGTATATCGACTACTGCCATTCCAACACCTATGCCCAACACGGATCCCATTGAAAATGTTAATATCGCAAGGATCTGAGATCGTATGGTCATAGATGAGTTGGAACGAAATTCTAGACCCAAACAGAAGGCCATTACGAATTTGTGGCATGACACTGCACCCAGGAGAAAGATAACCTACAAAAAAGGAAGTGAGTATAGCTAATTAATTTGTTTGTCTAATTGGCTACAGAGGATTAACTACGACATAAAATATATCACCTTTGCTGGAGAGTTCTGTACACCAATAGCCAATCCTTCGATGAACGAATGCAACGAAAGAGCGATGAAAAGGCCAAAAGTCCCAGTCATCGTTTGGGCACATGGCTCCTGGTGACTGGTATGACATATACGCTCATTAGCTTGCCGAGTAACAGCATCACACTGCAATTCCGTACTTGAGACATTAAAATACGTATAGATCATTATGGAATTTCATTTAACTCATGATTTGTACGACTTACTTCGGCCTTATAAGGGGATCAGATTCCTGATTGGAACCATAGGAATCACGATTTTCATGACTATGGTGACTTGGTCTGTCTAAAGATTGAGACTGCGGATGAGAATGCTGAATTGCTTCTCCGAAAAAGTAATGTATAAATTCATCGATAAAATATACAACAAAAAATCCCACACACAAGTACAGTTCAGCATTGTTTGGCATGCCCTTACGCACCTATGAAAGTTGAAGCAAATTATATCACATGGTCTACTTACACGGAATTATTATCTTACATCAGGTAGCATGTGTATCAGGGAGGTAGCAAGGAGAATTCCAGCGCCGAAACATAACATTAATGATGTAGATAACGGAAAACGTCTCCTGTTTCTATCCGAAATAGCCGTTGGTATGGAGCCCGCTATTAAGCTGCCCAATCCCAAACAGGCCATAGAAAGAATCTTGGCCCCATCGCCATTCTCCATCGAGCCCACCTCCATTGAACTCTTAATCTAGAAAATATATTATATAAATAATATTTAAATAAACGATGAAATACTCCCACTCACTTTTCATGCGACACAATGTACAACTTCACTATTCTGTATGGGAAACACTTCTGCAGTTCATTTGCAAGAAACGAAGAGATGAAGACGATCTTTCTATCAGTTCCAATTAGATAAGAACTCTGTTAACGCTATTAAGATCAGTTACAATAGATGTGTTTAATTTGTAGCTCTCTAGCAATGATAAGAAAAGAATTAAACGCGAAGGATTAGCATGGGGAGATATGTTCATAGCAACAATCTAATGTAGGTAAACTCGATCCATGATTGTTTATCTTGTACCATTGTTTTCCGTTTAATCTCAGTTTTTGTTTACAAGTCTTACAAAGCGAATATATATAACATGTAACGCGATTATGGTCACACAAGTGGTTCAAAAAACGCGAACGCTGCAATATCGAATTTATAATGAAGCCATTAGATTTAAGTTACGGCAAACAAAGAAAACACATATTTCAGCATTCTTTGTGTAATGACTGCCCACCGTAAGCATTAGTTTTCATGGTCAACAGTGCTCACCTTTGTATCCAATTGCAGTACTTACTCACGTAATTATTAAACGCGATACAATGCCCACCAGGACGTTTGACAGAGTCGCTGCTCTTGCACTGATTATGGAATAATAAGTGCTCAAGTGTTTGGCGCCCATTAAGTTCAATCATTTTTGATTGCGACAGCATAATCGGCCATAACGCGGCTATTGGCGATTCAGCGATTCAAATACTCATGGCTCCCATCAGAAACAACAAACAAAGAACAGCCAGCAATTTTTTGTTGTAACGAGAGAGCTGAGAGTTATTTAATTTGGAAGCATTAGTAGCTGAAAATGTATCAACCCCCCGCACAAAACCATTTCTTTATACTCGTATGCGGATGTTTTCTTGCATACAATGTTGTGTTTGGTTATTCTCTTAAACTAAATTTAACATTCGGATTTGGCAAAGCTCGCTGATTTATTTTTTTCGAATTACTTATATTACAGTGATTTTTAAATGAATTTATTTATGAAATTTTTATTTAAAATATATTTGTTCTTTAAAATAATCTCCTTTTCAGTTAATACATTTGATCCAACGGGAGCTTTTACTTTTTCTAAGCTTTCATCATCATCATCGGCACTACAACCGGGATCCGGTCTGGGCCCTATTTAGCAAGTCTCTCCACCGGTTCCGATTTCGGGCCGATGTCCGTGCTTGATAAATTTGACTTAATAGTTTGTTTTTCTGGGCAAGGTTATTAGCCTTGCGCAAACTTTTCTAAGCCGTGGGAACTTTTTTTTGGGAAGTCAGTCTAAAAGGCATTCGTTTCAGCAATTATTTCCTGCTGAAGGTCTCTTGCCATCAAGCCAATCTCGTTGGATTTGGAGACGGAAAAAATATTACAGGTAGCTAAGGTGATGACTAGGTAGGAACTTTTACTTCAATTCCCCTATTTTCACCATGGTAGTTACCACTGCATGAACTAGTGCGTCGCCATGGTAGGCAAATTTTTTCCTAAATACATTCATCAAAATGAGGATTAGTCCAACAAAGCAACATAACACCGTCCTGTGGTAGAATTCATTTTTACAAACTTTTTTTTGACGTGACAACGTCTTATAAATCGGTATACCTTGGGAGGCATTCGGAAAAAAGTTTGTAGCGTTACGATAACGATAACCGATAACGCACGAGCCGCAGTGATCGAGAGCGCGACTCTCTTAATTGCTCCTAAGTCAAATGCAGAGAGACAACGGGAATACAGACAGCGCCTTGCACTGTCGAGAACAGCTGTACAGGTTGAAAGTGTAAAGACAAAAAATACACAGAGACAACGCGAATACAGGCAGCGCCTTGCAGCATTAAATAAATCAGATATAGCTAAGAGAAAATTGTCTGTTCATAGTGGTTTCGCAGCGGCAAGTTCAAACAACGTTCAAGAACTACAGGTTGTAAACCTACAACAGCCTTCAGCAGCAGAACCCGTGTATTTTACAATACAACCAGTTATATCGGCGCAAGAGGTATGGGACATGAAATGGAACAAATCGATATCAAGATTTAAATTGATGTTTCTTGACAATGACTTTGGGTATGTGTTGTATTCCAGAATACTACCCTTATTCGCTTTAACACTAATCTCATGTCCTTTCTAACACAACCTTTAAAACTACATCCTCACATATCTTACATTCTCATTTAATACAATTCATAAATAAACAGACACAATATTCTATATCCAGTCACTTACAGCACATTTAAAAACATGCCCCTTTTCATAACAAGTACATTTTTCATTTCAAAACATAGCCACTTTGATTTTCGTTCAAAGTTTATTCAAAATTTTAAGTCACAGAGACTTCTAGATTGTTTTGTTCATTTTATACGACACAGTTAGTTGGAACAAAATGTTCTATAAAAACAGGAAAATTTATATTGTAAAAGTAGTCACCCTAAGAAGTCACCTGGTATCGACAACATGTCATACCACTCGTTGCGAAGGCTTTCTGCCTTATTCTTTATAAAGCTCTCCATTCTGTTCAACCATGCTTACAACATGGTGTACTTTCCCCAAGCTTGGAGGCACGCTATTATTTGTCCAATAGCAAAAGTTGGGAAACCAACGTATCACCCCTCAAGCTTTCGCCCTATCTCGCTTCTTATTTGCATCAGCAAAATATATGAAAAATTCATATACGAGAAGCTAAATAACTTTGTCAGTGCCAGGCACCTAATACCTGATTTCCAATTCGGATTTCGAAGAGCGCACAGCACCACTATGGCTCTCAATTTATTTCAAAACCACGTCTGCGTGCGGCTCTTTAATAAGGAACCCACCGTTGCGGTAAGCCTAGACATTGAAAAAGCTTTTGATACGACTTGGATCGAAGGTCTCGCTTTTAAGCTACTGAATACTGGCCTCAGTAGAACGCTATGTAGCATCATCTACCAGTTCGTTCTAAACAGAACCTTCCAAGTTAGAATGAATGGAAAGCTTTACCGAACTTTTCACGCCGCTGCAGGCGTACCACAGGGCTCCATTCTAGGCCCCATCTTATTCAATATTTACACCTCCGATATTCCCCGCCCTGTGGACGGGAGAGTAAACCAAATATGCTATGCGGATGACGTCCTGGTGTACACGTCAACCAAAGGCCCTAACCTCGCAACAAACCGACTCAACCGTCACTTGGACGAACTGTATCAGTATTACAGTCGATGGAAAATCCGACTTAATCCATCCAAAGCAGTAGCCATAATTCTGAGTAGTAAACACTCCCAACCTACTTCTCGACATTCACAGAATATTCGAATAAAAATGGGAGATACTACGATTAGACCACATGACAAGATGAAATATCTCGGGGTCACTTATACCCCAAAAATGAATTTCATCAAACATGTGACCCACATTCTCCAAAGGGGCCTCGGTCGGTCTAAGCAACTGCACAACATCTTGAAGTGGAGGAACAAAGTTGACACCAAAGTTAAGCTTCTCTGCTATAAGCAGCTAATCCGATCTGGAATATCGTACGCCTTTCCCATATGGTCCTGCATATCTTCGGCTCAAATGGAAAGACTTCGGGTTTTCGAAAGGAAACTCCTCAGAAAATGCACCAATCATTCTAGAAGGCCTGACGGTCGTCATTACCCCAACTCTCACCTATACGAAGGCGCCTCCATTACCCCTATCGACGAGTACTTGCTTTAATTAGCATATAAGTACCTCGAAAACATTCAGAACAGCGAGAACCTACTTGCACGGGACTCTTGCGTTCTTGACCCTTCTCTCTCTCGATCTCTTCGGATCAAACCCCCACAATTTCTTCTTCAGTACAAAACTGAAGAAAGCACCCTTCCCAACAACATTCCTCTCTATAATAGAGGATTTCTGGACCCATCCCATAGGGTCTACAATTAACAAACCAAACACACGAACGCACAGTACAAGACGGCACAAACACAAACATACACACCGACCAAAGAGCAGATTATCAGACGCCAAAGACGTGATCTGCGTTTACTACCGCACCCAAGACCCACCGGTCTTGTATGATTTCTTTCCCACCATCCCTCTATAAAAGTAGTTAGAGAACACTTGGACTAACACTGTCCACACTATCCTTGGATACCCCCCTTTTTCTTCTCTTTTCAGATGCCGCGAGACCGAGCCCAATATCCTCACGGATGTGGGTGATTCTGGTTATCGCAAGATGACCAGAAGTCAGAGACAAGATGAAGGACACATATGTCCTGTCTCGCCAAATTCGGCCTTCTCGCCACAATTTTTTTTTTTTTTGTAAAAGTAGTTCAAGTTAGAGCTCAGCTTGAGATAGCTGAGTTCAATAAAATATAAAAATAAATAAAACCTATAATTAATTTAATAACTAAGAACTATAATTGTATCAAATAAGAAAAGATATTATAACCCCCACGCTCTTCCCTCGAAAGAGGAAGCACGGCGCTGGAGGCGTAACATATGCTTGCTCTGTTTACGATAGACTTTGGTTTGAACGCGATTTAAAACCGATCACATTGCAACAGATGAACGTAATTTCGGACTGGCACACAAAAGAAAATCGACAACTGTGTCCTGACGAATACACAGTAGTTTGCACTACTTGTAAAATTTCGTTAAGCAAACCAAAATTAATGCCTACACTTGGAGGCATTCGAAAAAAAACACTTTAATTTTGATTTAATAACTTGTATATTCAATGTTACACATTTAGGATACGTTGTCACGAATATAATGTCCGAGCGCCTTGCGCCCAGGCAACCATTTTTTTTGGAGTTTACTGTGTTTATTTGACCAATAATCAATGTTTACATTAAGTACTACAGCTAACTTATAATTCTAGTGATACAATTGTTTACATGCATACATTACACATTTTTCAAAAATAACTGAATGTGTGAATAACTATTCGAGTATTATAGGTTTTAATATTGTAGCGAGATTAGGGTTCGCTGGATTAATTATTTTTAATAAATAATATTTGTCCGTTAATAACAACCGTTACTTTTACCGCACACTTGACGATTTCTTGATTTATAGCTTCCGTACTTATCGCGACTTTTACTACTTACTTCTTACTTTTTTACTTATCGCTTGCTTCACTTTCTACTTCTTACTCATTTTGATTCGGCGTTTCGTTTCCGTCCGTTCCATAGCCTTGAATGTTCTACTGTTCAGTCTCAAGTATTCCAGTACTTTCCAGAATATTCTAGTACTTTGTTTCGGACTTTCTAGAATATTCTAGTACTGATTGCCATATGCGTCACACTACCCTCCGCCTAGATTAGTTCGTCCCGAACTAAGTTCACAGGTCTCCTGGGTTAACAAAAAGTCGCCAGTCGGTCACAATGTACCACTTTCATCTTGGCGCTCGGTCTTCGCTGAATCTTATACACAACGTCGTTAATTCTTGTGAGAATCTTATACTGTCCTTCGCAGTATTGCTGCAACTTGGGAGACCTTGCGTTTTGCCGATGAGGGTTATAAAGCCACACGTTATCGCCTGCATTAAATCCGGATGCGTTGGCTCGAGCGTCGTACCTTGTTTTCATCCTGTCACTTGATACCTTGATTTGCTTTCGAACCCAATGATGAATCTCATCCAGGCGAAATCTCCATTCGGCTACGTAGTCTTCAGTCTTATCTATGGCGTCTGGAGGTATTCCGAATCGCAGATCGGCTGAAAATCGTATCTCTCGTCCAAATATAATTCTTGCTGGAGAATGGCCCGTCGTATCGTGATTAGCCGATCTATAACTCATGAGAAAGGTTTGTACATATTTGTCCCAATCTCGTTGGTGATCACTAACGACCTTCGATAAATGCTCTTTTATTGTTCGGTT
Source organism: Microdon myrmicae (assembly GCA_963931805.1). NCBI lineage: Eukaryota > Metazoa > Arthropoda > Insecta > Diptera > Syrphidae > Microdon > Microdon myrmicae. Next base: position 45,220,248 of record OZ007500.1, read on the forward strand.
GAACCTTTCGACCATTCCGTCTAACTGCGGATGTAAGGGTGTGGTCCTGGTTTTCCTTACGCCCAGTGCCGCACAGATGCCTTGCAATATCTGTGATTCGGAGTTTCGACCTTGATCGGAATGAAGCTCACAGGGGACTCCATATCTGCTGATCCAATTATTGATAATCTGCTCAATGACGGATGTTGCTTCTTGGTTTGGAATTGGAAGGACTTCCACCCACTTGCTGAAGTAATCCATGATGACCAACATGTATTTATTGTTGTGGTTTGTTTTTGGGAATGGTCCTGAGATATCAATCGCAATTCGCTCGAAAGGGGCACCCACATTGTCCTGCTTCATAGCGCTCCTTGGTTTTGCTGTTGGTCCTTCGGTCGCAGTGCAAGTTGTGCACTTCCTAACCAAGACTCGACGTCATCTCTCATGTGAAGCCAGTAGAATCGAGATCGTAATTTTGAAAGTGTCTTATTAACTCCCAGATGTCAACCGGAGGCCCCGTCGTGCGTTTCTGCTAGTACATCCTTCACTTTTGATGGTGGGACTAGAATCTGCATTCGATGGGATTTTCCGTCCGCGGCTTCCCATTTACACTTTAGAATTCCATCTTGCACCAGCAAGGAATTCCAATGTGCCCAATATGCACAATATTGGAAATATTGTTCCAAGTTGGCCGCTCGTTCTTTTCTTTGTGTTCCAGGATTAGCGACATATCTTCATCCTGAAGTTGAGCTGCGCGTATAGAATCACCCGTCCACCCATTTAGTACTTCTACTTGTACCTTTCGGAGGTCGTACGCCTCTTGTTTTAAACGATCAATTTCTACTTCGGAATCCTGAAGGCGACGCTTTAGGGTCAAAATTTCAGCTTGCCTCTCTGCTAGATCAGTTGATAAGCGATTGTTCTCCTCAATGACCTTTTTTCGGCTGGCCTTAAGAGCAATTATCTGTTGATGCAAGGACTTACATTCGGTCGTGGTGCTGTCCAAGTCTGAATCACGCTGAAGGCTTCTCTTGTGATTAGCGCATGAACAACAATTCTCAATTGATGTTTCATTCATTCGTCGAAGTTTCCTACAGTCAACAGAGATGTGGCCGACTTCGCCGCATGTCCAACACTTCATATCAGCTCTCGGGGTTCTACGTTGTATATGCCCGATTCTTTGGGAGGAACATTCCTGGACGGACATTTCTCGGACTCTATATGTATTCCTGGTAGCCAGTTTAGCAGATTCATATGCCAATGCGAACGCCAGTATTTCATTAGTCGTCTGCTTTCCGGCCAAACGAACGGCTTGTTGCAACTCCCGATCTTCGAGTGCATTTAAAAATGCATCCATTGCTACCTCGTTCAGAAATTCCTTAGTCATATTTGAATAAGACAAGTTTACCAATCGCTCAATGTCTGCCTGCAACTGTTGAAGATTTTCTCCAGGTTTCTGCGTTCTGCTCCGCAGTTGCATGCGGTAGACCAGCTGCATGTGGTTGTCTCCATACCTAGCTTCAAGGCCGTCTCTTACCGCTTGGAAATCTGTTTTCTTTTCTGCTGGTATGGTTTGTAGCAATTCTGCAGCCGCCCCGCGGAGTGACAAGATTAGTGATGTTGACTTCTGCTCATCCGACCACTTATTATAGTTGGCCGCATCGTCAAACTGACCTATAAATACGGCAAAGGGTCCCGTTCCATCGAAGGGTGGCGGTTGCTTCCTTTTATCTTTATGGTCATGTTGATTGCTAGGCGATGTCTTATTTCTCTCAACACACACAAGTCTCTTCTCGATTCGAGTTATTTCATCGGTGACTTTCTTAAATTCAGCTTCGTTTTTTAGATCCATTTCCTCCTTAAAGTGTTGAAAATTACATTTCATCCACTGCGTTTTAGCTTCCAATATTGCATTCAGATCTACGGCTTGTGCGTCAAATTTTGAATGTTGGGCATCCAACTTTGCATTAACATCTGCAGCTTGTGCGTCGAATTTTCTCATCATCATCCTGAACATCTCCGAAATGCCCAACAGTGGCGAACTCTTCTCCGTTACATTGCCACCATCTCGATTCGCTGTTTCTTCTCCATCCGGACACTCTGGCCCAATCGTAAAAACATATGTGTCGACATCAAAACCCTCTTCCTCCATTGCTGCTTACAGACGCTGTCGAGGAATTTGCTTCTGTCCTCTGCTATCTAGATTCCGGTCCTCAAGTTCCTTCTTCCACTCAGGTACGCGAAGATCTTCCAAATGTCGATCTGACATCGTCACAATACACTTTCACAGACTTATTTACTTCACCAATGTGAAGTAAAGTTTGCCCTGTGAGTAGGGCGTTAGAATATACTCACAGCTAGGCCAGCTTGTCGTAAGAGGCGACTAAAGGCCGAGTGGTAGCCGGGGTCCCAACCCCCGGTGCGCCCGGTGAAATACCACCCCATCAAGCTATAGGCTCCGTGAAATGGTCGGGAGACATCCCTGGCCGTCTTTCGGAGCTTGGCTGATGGACCGGTTCGAAAAAAGGTTGGTTAGGTGGTAGTCGGTCCCAAGGTGAGATACCATCCCGTCACGCTGTACATTTCGCGATATCGCCGAGAGAAATCTTCGACGGTGTTTCGGATGTGTGGCTGATGGCCCGGACTGACACGGGGATCAGTCATGACGGTACCTTCTGATATAAAGAATTCCGGAGGTAAACTAGTCTCTCATTCGGATCTCCGGGGGGGACTATGTCAGGGGGAACATCATGCAGATATCATGATAAATAATGGAACTTTAAGAGGTTCGTCATCGCATAACCGGGCTCTCTCTCGAGGCACGGCCCACGCTCGACTGGTGACGGCATTTTGTAACATCAGGGGCATCGGTTTCACCAATACTAATGTAAACGCCGTCCACCAATATATGCAAACAACGAAACCTGATATCCTTGCCCTAAATGAGACCCAGGTCGATTCGTCAACTGATTCGACATATCTTCGTTGCTCAGGATACGACTTACATTCGAGATTCCGTTTTAAGGGAGGAGTCTGCGTCTTCGCACGGTCCGATCTGGCTTGCCAGAGCATGGAGGCGTTGGAGCCCAATAATATGGACATCATATGGTTGAGGGTCGTGCTGAGGAATTCCGTTAAATTTCTTTGTTGTCTTTACCGCTCCCCGAATGACGATCGACCGGCGACATTTTTCGAACATCTTTCATATACCGTCGACTGGATACAGATCAACCACCCAGCTTCTGAAATTATTGTCCTTGGCGATTTTAATGTGCACAATTCCGACTGGTTGTTACATTCTAACAGAACCGACGAGGCTGGCGGAGATGTTTGCTGTAAGCCACAACTTGGCTCAACTCGTGGGGGAGCCAACGCGAGTACCGGATGCCCGAGGCGATTATGCGAACACCCTGGATCTGTTTTTGACATCCGAACCGAGTATTTATACCGTAGAGGTTTTTGCACCACTAGGAAACTCAGATCACTGCTTGGTATCTGTCGCGCAAGCACTTGCATACCAAGCGAATAACCGGCCTAGGCAGCTTCGCCATTTATGGAAGTATGGGGCTGCTAACTGGGACGATATGCGACATTTCTTCGCATCCTTTCCATGGTCGGAGGTGTGCTTCGGAAACTCCGATGTTAACGCTTGCGCGGAGTCGGTATCAGAGATTATTCTTCTGGGGATGGAGATGTATATTCCACATTCCATCAAACGAAGTTCGTCTGATAAACCTTGGTATGACAAAAAATGCGAGCTGATTACAGCGGCAAAAAATAGAGCTTTTAAGCAATGGCGCTCAAATCCCACCGATGTTAACAGAGCGAACATTGTTAAAATCAGAAACGCGTGCAACCAGGTGATTGATACCGCGAAGAAGGCTCACAAAGACAGGGTGATCAATAAGCTCCCTCGGTGCCCAACTGGTTCGCGCTCCTTCTGGTCAATGGCAAGGGCTGTCAGCGGTAACTTCACATCCTCCTCTTTCCCCCCGTTGGTGACAGACAGCGGGACATTAGTCACGAATCCAAAGGATAAAGCTAATATATTCGCGAATTCAATCCTCGATCCCGGCCTTTTGGAGCCACCTGTGATCTCGCCGGTACAGTCTTCGATGCGGGATGTGAGATTTCGCCCGCGTACTATTCAACGCATTCTACGTGAACTGGATTGTAGGAAGGCAACCGTTCTGGACGGAATACCAGCAATAGTCCTTAAGAACTGTGCTCCAGAACTATCGCCGGTTCTTGGCAGACTCTTCCGCTTATCGTATGCACGGAGGACTCGAGTTCAGCCAATCCCAAAGACGGGAAAAAAGTGTCTCCCACAAAATTACCGTCCGATAGCATTACTCTCTATTTTATCTAAGGTAATGGAAAAAGTCATCAAGACAGAATTGGTTAAGTATTTGGAGTGCAACGGACTTCTGAATGACCGTCAAGGCGGATTCCGTGGCAGGCGCTCCACGGGAGACCTTTTGATACTTATAACCGATATATTAACATCTGCGATTGAACGGACTAGTGAGTCAAGGGCGGTCGCATTGGATATCTCCAAGGCTTTTGACCGCGTCTGGTACGGGGCATTGCTGAGCAAACTTCATTCATATGGACTTTCCCAACAGCTTTGCGACTGGACGAAAAGCTTCCTTGAGAATCGATCGATCCGGGTTGTTGTGGACGGCGAGTGTTCGGATCTGTATCCTGTTAATTCGGGGGTGCCTCAAGGTTCTATTTTGGCTCCAACCTTGTTCTTGCTTCACATAAATGATTTGTTGGAGACAACGGATAACAAAGTGTTCAGTTTTGCGGATGATAGTACGCTTGTTTCCTCTTTTTCGAGTGATCGGCCGACAGTGCATCAACGTCGCACCAGCTGAGATGTAGACAGATTGACTCTCTGAACCAGGATCTAGATAAAGTCCTGCAGTGGGGAAAGGCCAATCTTGTCGACTTCAATGCAACGAAGACCCAGTATACAACATTCACAAAGAAAACTGGATCATCGGTTCCACAGCTGATGATGAGTGGCCGGGCCCCCGAGGCTGAGAAAAGTTTGAAATTGCTCGGCGTCACGATCTGTGGGAATGTATCATGGCATAAACACGTATCGGGTATCGCCAGATCAGCCTCAGGAAAACTAAGTTATCTTGTTAGAGCCAAGAAATATTTTTCTCAGGCCCAACTTCTTCTCCTATATAAATCCCAAATTAGACCCGCGCTCGTAAATTGCTCTCATTTTTGGAGCTGGGCTCCCAAACATACCCTCGACCTACTTGAGAGCGTACAGAGACGAGCGATCCGCCTGATCGGGGACTCGGCGCTGATGTCGGGACTACAGTCGCTATCACATCGAAGGCGCGTAGCCGACCTCTGTCTGTTTTACAGATATTATCACGGGTGCTGTTCTTCGGAGATTCTTGGCATTGTTCCACGTAATTCGGTTTATATGCGCTCCACAAGACAATCCGACGGATCGCACCCGTTTGTGGTTCATCTCCCGACGGCGCGATCTTCCCTGCATCAGAACTCGTTCCGTTACAGAGCGGGGAAGCTGTGGTACTGCATTCCCACGCGAGTGTTCCCGGAGCGTTACAACCTGCAACTGTTCAAAAAGAACTGCAACAGTTATTTGATGGCATCTCGGGGCGCCCACTCGACGCTATAGGTTCGCCTCTCCCGAGAGAAGTCTAATAAAAAAAAAATAAAAATAAAAAAAAAAATTATTTATCCCACTTCTGACACCAATTGCAGCGAGCTTAGGGTTCGCTGGATTAATTATTTTTAATAAATAAGAGCCGTTAAATCGATTTTGAATTAATATAACACTTTATTAGTCCGTTAATAACAACCGCTACTTTTACCGTACACTTAATGATTTCTTGTTATTGCGTCTTTTACTGCTTACTTCTTACTTATCTTCCCGATCTGCGTGCGACGTATTTATACCGTTTTTCCTCATTCTGATTTGATGTTTCGTTTCCGTCCGTTCCATAGCCTCGAATTTTCTATTGCTCATAGTCTCCAGTTTTCCAGTACTTTCTAGAATATTCTAGTTCTTTGTTTTGGACTTTCTAGAATATTCTAGTACTGATTGTCATATGCGTCACACTACCCTCCGCCTAGATAGTTTATGAAGGTCAAGCCCGAGCTAAGTGAACTCGGAAATAGCGTAAATAAAGTTCGAAAGACAGCAAAAGGGAATTGCTGCCAGAACTGAAACGCCGTCCAGAGGCCACCACCGAGACACTGAAAGCAAAGGTATAATAAGTACTAAAGGAAGATGCTAATGTCAAAACAGTGTCACAGGAAATCACGGTTGAGTGACGTGATTTAGATGAGGTGACCACTGTGGAGGAAATCCTGACAGCGATCGCTATAGAGTTCCCTGCGCTGAACGTGATCCCAAAGGAAGCGGTAAAGAGCTTAAGAAAAAACCAGATGGCACGCAGGCTGCCATGATCCGCTTACCAAGAGAAAAGGCTAGCACGTTGCTGGCTACAGGTTTCCTACGGGTTGGTTGGGTGAGATGCAGACTTCGAGAACACATCGCACCCACACGATGTTTTAGATGTTGGCAATACGGTCATGTGGCGAAATCCTGCAAATCCGAAGAAGATCGTTCGGAAAACTGTTTGAAATGCGGAGAAAAAGGCCACAAAGCAATGTGTTGTAAAGCACAACCCAAATGCATGCTTTGCGAATTAGGATGTGAAGGCGGTAACCACCACTCAACAGGGAGTAACAAATGCCGAGCATTTAAAAACGCGATGTCCAATCTTCTCAATAAAAATGGACAGGTTTAAGTGCATTCAAATCAACTTAAACCATTGTGGAACCGCACAAGATCTCCTTTCCCAAACGGTTAAGGAATATGGTGCCGACGTGGTGCTCATCAATGAGCAGTACAGGATGCCTGGTACTGGTATTGTTATATGGGAGGAAGACAACAGCGGAACAGCGGCCATCTGGACAACTGGAAATTCCCCCATGGAATGCAGAAGTGCCCAGCGGCTGGAAGGAATTACCTATGCTAAGATCAGAGGAATTCATTTCTACTGTTGTTGCGCTCCACCAAGGTGGGAAATAGAATATTTCAAATGCTTTTTGGACAGAATAACACAAGAAGCTAGAGATAAGAGCCCTCTTATAGTTGCTGGAGATTTCAACGCTTGGGGAGTAGAATGGGGAAGCACAAGGACCAACAGTAGAGGCCAGGCACTACTTGAAGCCTTCACAGTCCTAGATGTGGTGTTACTTAATGATGGTATCGATGACACCTTCATAAACGAGAGAGGCCGGTCCAAATCGACATCACATTTGCCAGCCCCATGTTGGCAAGAAGTATGGAGTGGCGAGTTTTGGACACCTACACCCATACTGACCACCAAGCCGTGATGTACGAAATATTACCGCACAGGGGATTCATCACTGGCAAATTGGCGAAGAAAGTCCAAAAAAATGGGTGGAAAGAGAAGGACCTCGATGCGGAACTGCTCGATTATATACTGGAAGACCACAGTTTGACGCAGAGGCCGGTGCGAACAGGCAGGCTGCAAAAGTCATGAAATGGCTAACTACCGCATGTGATGCTTCCATGCCACGAAAAAGACAACCAGCAGGGGCTATCAAACCAGTGTATAGGTGGAACTCAGAAATCGCCCATGTGCAATCGGAGTGCAACAGGTTAAGACGCTTGCAACAAAGAGCAAGAAACCGTAACACCTACCCACAGTTGCATGCGGAATTCGTCAACAAACGGAAAGAGTTGAGGAATGTGATCCGCAAAAGTAAATATGACGCGTTCTGCTCCCTAAGGGATGAATTAAATAACAACCCATGGGGCAGCGCTTACAGGATAGTCATGAAAAGACTATAGAGTAATAGTAGCCAAATGCAAAAAAGGAAAAGTGACATGGCCAGAATCGTTGCTGTCCTCTTCCTGCAGTGTGATGAGGTATTGAGAGTGCAAGAGCAGTGGAGGATCACTGAAGGAGAGATTCCTCCCGTGACCACCGAAGAGGTACTTGTAGCGATTCTAACAGATACACACACAATTCACAAGCAAAAATAGTGAAGAACACCGAACGAAAAATCGAATAAGAAAAATACATCAGAACCGTATATCAAGCGATAAATAAAAAATAATTCACACCAGTGGTGTGGCGATTCCGCCAGATCCCACGGCTCGCCTTCCTGAAAAAAAACCCCATAACCATAACCCGGGTCTGCACCAGCTTTCGCTAATGCAATTCGCATTAGCATCTTAGATGCTTCACACATCAAACAGACCCAATTATTATAACCCTAAAATCCCTATAAAGAAAACTTACCTTCTTGCATCCCTTCGCATACAATTTTTCATAAGATTTCTTTGTTTGCTTATTTGGTATTCTGAACCAATTCGGTACCAGACAAATACCATAAATATCGCGCCGTCTATTTTCCTAGCCGCGCCATATACCTTTTCATATACATTGCCTGGCAACCTTTTTTGTTTGTCTTACCAACAAACAACCCAAGCAGCTGCATATAATTAGCGCAATAGACGCTGAAACCAAATTCTCCAGCATTTCCTAATGCAAATATGAACCCGGTTTCTATTGCAGCCAGAGATGCCATAAACATCCAATTTGCTTTTAGCACCTTTTTCTCCTAACGTCGAAAATAGCGACGAGGCATCGTATAAACATGACCCTCATTAAAGAGCGAACCATTTGGTCGCTTTTTCTTTTGTCTTTGCCGCCTGCCTGTTTCGCTGTTCCACTGCACGTGTGAATAGCATTGATCTCAACGATCCCACACATACCACCATGACCTGTATTACAAGATCTGGTTTCCTATACCACCGAGAGACTTTACGTTTCCCTGGTGGTGGGTAAAAAAACGATATCCTTATTGGTGAGGATATCGTTTGAGTCGCAATTCAATCTCCGTGGCGGTCGGGTCGCTCGCCATTCACCGTACCTCCGCCGGGTACGGTGCGAAACCAGTTTTATCCGAGTCGAGTGTTTTCCCTTGAAGAAGTTAGTGTGGTGTAGTACTTTGTGGTTTTTAAAAGATGCTGGGCAATTAGATAACAAAACAAGTAGTTATTCAGATTGAATCAAATGAAGCCATTCGATAAAATACATCCAATAAAAATAAAGTTCATTAACTGTTTGATTTTCAAAATTTAAAGGTAAATTAAATTCTCAACTAGACACATTTCGTTGTTAAAGCGCGTTTCCTGTACCTGCTGCGATATTCGGCCAAACTTAATTAGTGACAATTGGATGGAGGAGGAAGTGAACCGTGTGCCCATGTCAGGTACGATACTTCCTCCCCACAGTGGAATATAGTCGAGTTTGGAAATCAAATTCTAAACACGGTCAGTAGTCTGATGCTTCACCGCTTTGCTTTTCAATCGTTTCATCGTGTGTTCAATTCACCTTCTTCACTATCCTTGCTTAACGCTATATACTCTTGGCTGCAGGGGTTATAAAAAAAAACAAGACCCAGGGACTGGATGGTATCCCTAACGCTGTAGTGAAGACTGCTCTAACAAAAAAGCCGGAAGTCTTCAGCAGTCTCTTCACAACCTGCTTTCAAGCAGGACAATTTCCTAAACGATGGAAAATACAGCGGCTTGTGCCTATACCAAAAGGTGTCAAGAATCCAGAAGAGTCGTCGTCTTATCGCCCGTTGTGCATGCTGGACACAACAGGAAAACTGCATGAGCGAGTAATTGCCACTCGCCTGGAAGAATTCACTGAGGGAACATCGGGGCTCTCTGAATCGCAGTATGGGTTCCGGAAAGGTATATCAACCGGAAAAGCATTATCTGTGGTGTGCGACATCGCTCGCAATACAATAGCTGGAGCACGATGGCTAGGTGGTACCAAAAAATATTGCGCGGTGGTGACGCTTGATGTTAAAAATGCTTTTAACTCGGTGAATTGGAATCGGATTCTAGAAGCGTTGGGTGATCTACAAGTCTCCCCCTACTTGGTGCGTATATTAGCAAACTATCTCTCGGATAGAAGACTGCTCTATGGCACAGATGAGGGACCACAGGAATATAAAATAACAGCGGGTGTACCTCAGGGATCTGTATTAGGTCCGCTGTTATGGAATATCATGTATGATAGTGTGCTCAGAGTCATTGTACCAGAGGGGGTTAGAATCATTGGGTACGCAGATGATTTGGCAATAGTAGCCGCCGCTAAACATCTAGATGACCTGGAGAATATTTGCTCCCAAGCAATCCAGAGCATTAAATGCTGGCTAGATATGGCCGGACTGAAACTAGCTGGACATAAGACGGAGGCAGTTTTAATAAGCAGCCGCAAGAAAGTTGAACACCTTGATTTGGAAATAGAAAGATAAATAAGCAGATTCAGTCCTTATATTAAATATCTTGGTGTTATACTCGACAACAGGTTGAGCTTCAAGGAACACCTGAGGAGAACGATTGAAAAAACGGCAAGAGTATGCAAAGTTTTAGCAAGACTGGTACCCAATGTTTTCCGAGCGCGGATTGCCTTACGGAGACGTATTGCATCCGCGGATCAGGTTCGAATCAACACGGCTGCCTTACGCAATGAGAACACCAGCAACACCTTTGGTCATGCGTTAAGACTCGCCCTCGAAGAGCTCGACGGAGGGAGAGTAAGTCCTGGGGCCAGAATGCCGGGCGTAGAAGAGAAATGGACACGCCTTAAGAATACTGTCATTAGTACTGCCAACTCCATCTTAGGCAGTAGTCGTAGAGATCGAAACGACTGGTTTGATGATGAGTGCAAACTAGCGACTGAACGTAAGAATGCTGCATACCGGGCAATGCAGCAGTCTCATAGGACGCGGGTACGCGAGGAGAAATACAAAGAGCTCAGAAGAACTGAAAAAAGACTGCTACCCAATGTTGGAGGACCCCGGTTCCACATAAGGAAACTCATAACCAGTGTCAACACCTCCACTATAATGTATACAGGTCACATATGGGCGGAGCCGCACAGTATAAGTCGTACATGAGGGGAGTGAACTCAGCCCATAGACGGGCATCACTAAGATGTGCATTTCGAACGGTATCCGAAGATGCCATAAATGTTTTGGCCGGGAGGACACCACTGGACATTGCAGCTAAAGAAAACGCTGCATTGCATAAGGTCTCCCCCGGAGAATCGTCGGAGAATGTTTAGAGCTCTAAAGCCTAAGAGAATGGTAACGAATGTGGGATTCTTCCACCAAAGGAAGATGGACCCACACCATGATAGCTGATGATGGGTGAAAAGAAAACATGGCGAGCTGAATTACTACTTGACTCAGCTAATATCAGGACATAGATGCTTCCGGCAATACTTGCAGAAGTATAATCATGTGAATCACCCATACTGCTTGTATTGTGAAGGCAAAATAGAAAATGCGGAACACGTACTCACAGAGTGCGTGAGATTCGAGACCGCAAGAACGATTTTGGAGAGACACACGAGACGGACAATTACTCCGGATGGAGTAATAGAATACCTGCTTAGTTCAAAACAGGCATGGTCCGTAACCAGCCTTGGACGCGACGTCCGTAGTAACATCAATCACCATGCGCCATTTTCTTTTACCACTCTCATCAGCCTTCTTGGGCGCCACCCACAAAGGGGAGCTCCATGGGAAACTACTATTAAGTTTAATCCCGTCATCCTTAAGTTTTTTGATCAGTTCACGGACTTCATCCTCGTGAACCTTCGGGTACCTATACGTTTTGGTGAAAATATGCTTCGAATAATCCCTTGTCCTAATCTTATGCTTGATCACGGGAGTGGTAGACAATTTTTCATATTCAGCGCTGAAGATGTCACTGAACTTCCGAACAATTTCCATGAGGCTTTTCTTTTCTTCTTTATTCAAATGATCGGTTCGTACATTCCACATTCCACTCCCACAAAGGGGAGCTCCATGGGAAACTACTATTAAGTTTAATCCCGTCATCCTTAAGTTTTTTGATCAGTTCACGGACTTCATCCTCGTGAACCTTCGGGTACCTATACGTTTTGGTGAAAATATGCTTCGAATAATCCCTTGTCCTAATCTTATGCTTGATCACGGGAGTGGTAGACAATTTTTCATATTCAGCGCTGAAGATGTCACTGAACTTCCGAACAATTTCCGTGAGGCTTTTCTTTTCTTCTTTATTCAAATGATCGGTTCGTACATTCCACATTCCACTCCCACAAAGGGGAGCTCCATGGGAAACTACTATTAAGTTTAATCCCGTCATCCTTAAGTTTTTTGATCAGTTCACGGACTTCATCCTCGTGAACCTTCGGGTACCTATACGTTTTGGTGAAAATATGCTTCGAATAATCCCCTGTCCTAATCTTATGCTTGATCACGGGAGTGGTAGACAATTTTTCATATTCAGCGCTGAAGATGTTGTGGCGATTCCGCCAGATCCCACGGCTCGCCTTCCTGAAAAAAACCCCCATAACCATAACCCGGGTCTGCACCAGCTTTCGCTAATGCAATTCGCATTAGCATCTTAGATACTTCACGCATCAAACAGACCCAATTATTATAACCCTAAAATCCCTATAAAGAAAACTTACCTTCATGCATCCCTTCGCATACAATTTTTCATAAGATTTCTTTGTTTGCTTATTTGGTATTCTGAACCAATTCGGTACCAGACAAATTCCATAAATATCGCGCCGTCTATTTTCCTAGCCGCGCCATATACCTTTTCATATACATTGCCTGGCAACCTTTTTTGTTTGTCTTACCAACAAACAACCCAAGCAGCTGTATATAATTAGCGCAATAGACGCTGAAACCAAATTCTCCAGCATTTCCTAATGCAAATATGAACCCGGTTTCTATTGCAGCCAGAGATGCCATAAACATCCAATTTGCTTTTAGCACCTTTTTCTCCTAACGTCGAAAATAGCGACGAGGCATCGTATAAACATGACCCTCATTAAAGAGCGAACCATTTGGTCGCTTTTTCTTTTGTCTTTGCCGCCTGCCTGTTTCGCTGTTCCACTGCACGTGTGAATAGCATTGATCTCAACGATCCCACACATACCACCATGACCTGTATTACAAGATCTGGTTTCCTATACCACCGAGAGACTTTACGTTTCCCTGGTGGTGGGTAAAAAAACGATATCCTTATTGGTGAGGATATCGTTTGAGTCGCAATTCAATCTCCGTGGCGGTCGGGTCGCTCGCCATTCACCGTACCTCCGCCGGGTACGGTGCGAAACCAGTTTTATCCGAGTCGAGTGTTTTCCCTTGAAGAAGTTAGTGTGGTGTAGTACTTTGTGGTTTTTAAAAGATGCTGGGCAATTAGATAACAAAACAAGTAGTTATTCAGATTGAATCAAATGAAGCCATTCGATAAAATACATCCAATAAAAATAAAGTTCATTAACTGTTTGATTTTCAAAATTTAAAGGTAAATTAAATTCTCAACTAGACACATTTCGTTGTTAAAGCGCGTTTCCTGTACCTGCTGCGATATTCGGCCAAACTTAATTAGTGACAATTGGATGGAGGAGGAAGTGAACCGTGTGCCCATGTCAGGTACGATACTTCCTCCCCACAGTGGAATATAGTCGAGTTTGGAAATCAAATTCTAAACACGGTCAGTAGTCTGATGCTTCACCGCTTTGCTTTTCAATCGTTTCATCGTGTGTTCAATTCACCTTCTTCACTATCCTTGCTTAACGCTATATACTCTTGGCTGCAGGGGTTATAAAAAAAAACAAGACCCAGGGACTGGATGGTATCCCTAACGCTGTAGTGAAGACTGCTCTAACAAAAAAGCCGGAAGTCTTCAGCAGTCTCTTCACAACCTGCTTTCAAGCAGGACAATTTCCTAAACGATGGAAAATACAGCGGCTTGTGCCTATACCAAAAGGTGTCAAGAATCCAGAAGAGTCGTCGTCTTATCGCCCGTTGTGCATGCTGGACACAACAGGAAAACTGCATGAGCGAGTAATTGCCACTCGCCTGGAAGAATTCACTGAGGGAACATCGGGGCTCTCTGAATCGCAGTATGGGTTCCGGAAAGGTATATCAACCGGAAAAGCATTATCTGTGGTGTGCGACATCGCTCGCAATACAATAGCTGGAGCACGATGGCTAGGTGGTACCAAAAAATATTGCGCGGTGGTGACGCTTGATGTTAAAAATGCTTTTAACTCGGTGAATTGGAATCGGATTCTAGAAGCGTTGGGTGATCTACAAGTCTCCCCCTACTTGGTGCGTATATTAGCAAACTATCTCTCGGATAGAAGACTGCTCTATGGCACAGATGAGGGACCACAGGAATATAAAATAACAGCGGGTGTACCTCAGGGATCTGTATTAGGTCCGCTGTTATGGAATATCATGTATGATAGTGTGCTCAGAGTCATTGTACCAGAGGGGGTTAGAATCATTGGGTACGCAGATGATTTGGCAATAGTAGCCGCCGCTAAACATCTAGATGACCTGGAGAATATTTGCTCCCAAGCAATCCAGAGCATTAAATGCTGGCTAGATATGGCCGGACTGAAACTAGCTGGACATAAGACGGAGGCAGTTTTAATAAGCAGCCGCAAGAAAGTTGAACACCTTGATTTGGAAATAGAAAGATAAATAAGCAGATTCAGTCCTTATATTAAATATCTTGGTGTTATACTCGACAACAGGTTGAGCTTCAAGGAACACCTGAGGAGAACGATTGAAAAAACGGCAAGAGTATGCAAAGTTTTAGCAAGACTGGTACCCAATGTTTTCCGAGCGCGGATTGCCTTACGGAGACGTATTGCATCCGCGGATCAGGTTCGAATCAACACGGCTGCCTTACGCAATGAGAACACCAGCAACACCTTTGGTCATGCGTTAAGACTCGCCCTCGAAGAGCTCGACGGAGGGAGAGTAAGTCCTGGGGCCAGAATGCCGGGCGTAGAAGAGAAATGGACACGCCTTAAGAATACTGTCATTAGTACTGCCAACTCCATCTTAGGCAGTAGTCGTAGAGATCGAAACGACTGGTTTGATGATGAGTGCAAACTAGCGACTGAACGTAAGAATGCTGCATACCGGGCAATGCAGCAGTCTCATAGGACGCGGGTACGCGAGGAGAAATACAAAGAGCTCAGAAGAACTGAAAAAAGACTGCTACCCAATGTTGGAGGACCCCGGTTCCACATAAGGAAACTCATAACCAGTGTCAACACCTCCACTATAATGTATACAGGTCACATATGGGCGGAGCCGCACAGTATAAGTCGTACATGAGGGGAGTGAACTCAGCCCATAGACGGGCATCACTAAGATGTGCATTTCGAACGGTATCCGAAGATGCCATAAATGTTTTGGCCGGGAGGACACCACTGGACATTGCAGCTAAAGAAAACGCTGCATTGCATAAGGTCTCCCCCGGAGAATCGTCGGAGAATGTTTAGAGCTCTAAAGCCTAAGAGAATGGTAACGAATGTGGGATTCTTCCACCAAAGGAAGATGGACCCACACCATGATAGCTGATGATGGGTGAAAAGAAAACATGGCGAGCTGAATTACTACTTGACTCAGCTAATATCAGGACATAGATGCTTCCGGCAATACTTGCAGAAGTATAATCATGTGAATCACCCATACTGCTTGTATTGTGAAGGCAAAATAGAAAATGCGGAACACGTACTCACAGAGTGCGTGAGATTCGAGACCGCAAGAACGATTTTGGAGAGACACACGAGACGGACAATTACTCCGGATGGAGTAATAGAATACCTGCTTAGTTCAAAACAGGCATGGTCCGTAACCAGCCTTGGACGCGACGTCCGTAGTAACATCAATCACCATGCGCCATTTTCTTTTACCACTCTCATCAGCCTTCTTGGGCGCCACCCACAAAGGGGAGCTCCATGGGAAACTACTATTAAGTTTAATCCCGTCATCCTTAAGTTTTTTGATCAGTTCACGGACTTCATCCTCGTGAACCTTCGGGTACCTATACGTTTTGGTGAAAATATGCTTCGAATAATCCCTTGTCCTAATCTTATGCTTGATCACGGGAGTGGTAGACAATTTTTCATATTCAGCGCTGAAGATGTCACTGAACTTCCGAACAATTTCCATGAGGCTTTTCTTTTCTTCTTTATTCAAATGATCGGTTCGTACATTCCACATTCCACTCCCACAAAGGGGAGCTCCATGGGAAACTACTATTAAGTTTAATCCCGTCATCCTTAAGTTTTTTGATCAGTTCACGGACTTCATCCTCGTGAACCTTCGGGTACCTATACGTTTTGGTGAAAATATGCTTCGAATAATCCCTTGTCCTAATCTTATGCTTGATCACGGGAGTGGTAGACAATTTTTCATATTCAGCGCTGAAGATGTCACTGAACTTCCGAACAATTTCCGTGAGGCTTTTCTTTTCTTCTTTATTCAAATGATCGGTTCGTACATTCCACATTCCACTCCCACAAAGGGGAGCTCCATGGGAAACTACTATTAAGTTTAATCCCGTCATCCTTAAGTTTTTTGATCAGTTCACGGACTTCATCCTCGTGAACCTTCGGGTACCTATACGTTTTGGTGAAAATATGCTTCGAATAATCCCCTGTCCTAATCTTATGCTTGATCACGGGAGTGGTAGACAATTTTTCATATTCAGCGCTGAAGATGTTGTGGCGATTCCGCCAGATCCCACGGCTCGCCTTCCTGAAAAAAACCCCCATAACCATAACCCGGGTCTGCACCAGCTTTCGCTAATGCAATTCGCATTAGCATCTTAGATACTTCACGCATCAAACAGACCCAATTATTATAACCCTAAAATCCCTATAAAGAAAACTTACCTTCATGCATCCCTTCGCATACAATTTTTCATAAGATTTCTTTGTTTGCTTATTTGGTATTCTGAACCAATTCGGTACCAGACAAATTCCATAAATATCGCGCCGTCTATTTTCCTAGCCGCGCCATATACCTTTTCATATACATTGCCTGGCAACCTTTTTTGTTTGTCTTACCAACAAACAACCCAAGCAGCTGCATATAATTAGCGCAATAGACGCTGAAACCAAATTCTCCAGCATTTCCTAATGCAAATATGAACCCGGTTTCTATTGCAGCCAGAGATGCCATAAACATCCAATTTGCTTTTAGCACCTTTTTCTCCTAACGTCGAAAATAGCGACGAGGCATCGTATAAACATGACCCTCATTAAAGAGCGAACCATTTGGTCGCTTTTTCTTTTGTCTTTGCCGCCTGCCTGTTTCGCTGTTCCACTGCACGTGTGAATAGCATTGATCTCAACGATCCCACCTATACCACCATGAGAGACTTTACGTTTCCCTGGTGGTAGTTAAAAAACGATATCCTTATTGGAGAGGATATCGTTTGAGTCGTAATTCAATCTCCGTGGCGGTCGGGTCGCTCGCCATTCACCGTACCTCCGCCGGGTACGGTACGAAGTCAGATTGCATCTCGAGTCGAGTGTTGTCCCTTGATGACGTTGTGCGGTGTAATACCTTGTGGTTTTTTAAAAGACGCTGGTCAGTAGGATAACGAAACAAATAGTTATTCAGATTTAATCCGATGAAGTCGTTCGATAATTTACACGTTTTTGTCGTTTAATCGCGTATGTAGACCGACGCAAATTCCTTCGGAATCGCGTTTTTCAGTGTTTGTGTATCGATTAAAGGAAAACAATAAAAAATTACAAAACGATCGTTCCTGAGTTTCCTTTCGTTGTTGGACTAACCTTCCTGTGTCGCCAGTCGAATTCTCTTGTTGAAACAGCGGTGGTGTTTTCGTTGTACCTGCGTCCGTGTCGACGCCCTAATAGAAATACCCCTTGGTGACTCCGAGTTGGAACAATCGCGCCTTCGGGAAAATAAACAGTCGGCGAAAACAGTGCGCGTTTTTGTGAAGCACGAACTTGCGTTTCTTGGTGTTTTTCGTTTCAGTGACAACAGTGAGCAATTGTGGCGGCAATTGCCGGAAAATAATCAATGGGCAAAACATCGCCCCAACGCCAGCCTTCCTTCCGGCACCAGCAGCCAACACGCACCAAAACAACAACCACCTCAACAACAATAGCCAGGAGTTGGTAAGATAAGTATCCTTCCTTCTTTTTTTTGTATTCACCAGCCTTATAAGTGTCGGAACTAAGCCAATCAGATGCCTTCGAATTAATACGCAATTAACAAAAGACAATTAAAAGGATACCCACTACCCAACACCGCTTTGCCAACGACGTCCCAGCGATGCAGCGTAGCCACCTGTATCACCGAACAGCAGCACAGGACACATGCTCAACATCACCAACGTAAACAAGACACGCCACTAACGACACACAGACTAAACGCGTGTATAATACCCCTTGGTGACATTTTGACCAGTATGGAATTTTATGCCAACAGCTTCCTCGAAGAAGGCTACAACGTTAACATTACCGGATGGCTGGAAACAAAACCTAAAGGCGCATTAACAGCAACTGGAGCAAAATTTTACTTTGTCCGTCTTACCAAATGACTGGAACGGAAATTTGGAGCAACAAATGTAGACGACAATGAACCGGAAAGCATCGCTCCAACGTCCCAGCGACACCACCTGACTCAACACTTTATCCAACAACATTGCATCACAGGTTTGCCTTTTTTTTTTTTTTGTTCATTAGTTTCATTTTTATTGTAAGCTCCTTCTGAGCGAAATCAAAATTTAAAAATTTCAATAATACTTTTAAGAATTAAATAGTGGGTTATATCCAATACAAGGAAACATAGATATAATTATTAAGCTTGTTTTTTTTATGCAGAAATTAATTAGTGATTTGAAGTGCAAATTTTCACATACAGTTCTCGTTGGTTAAAACCTCTTTAATTTATTTATAAAAGATATCGGCATTCGTATAGATGGATATATGTCCGGAAATATGTTCGTTTGTATGAGTGCGTTTCTTTTATTTTCTTTTGAAATGTACAAACCAACATGAACAATTGGAAATATCCAACAGCACGTATTCCACATAGATCTTCCTTATAATAAATATGCAAAGGAACTTCTATTATTATTATCATTTTTTTGTTCTTCTACTAAACATATACATCACTTATATAAAGATACATACATACAATCAATTCTTAGACAACTTAACCAAGTTAAAAGAAATCATAAACAATTGAGGGGAAGTATATATTAAAATACCACCTTGTTTAGTTTTAATATAAAAATGGAATCTTACATATGTACCCACATATACATAATTATTCATCTAAATGAGTAACATAAGACCAAGAGTTATGTACTGATTAATTTTTGATTTCCCCTGAGAGTACCTTATATCCTAATTACGCGGCATTATGTTCTTCTCCGTCTTTAACATAATTTTTACTTTGTATTAGCATTAACAATGAAGTAAAACAAAAAAACAATGTACCCCTACCACGAAAAAATTATAATAATAATAATAATAATTATTATTGTAAACCCCTTCGGGGTACAGCGCAATATACATGTACAGTTTTGTTGATTGTTTTGGGTCTCCAGCAAACATGTTTCCTTTTAATAAATTACGAATTGTAACGACAACAATCTATAGTACACACTCTTAATACCAAAAAAAACAAAACAAAACAATCACGGAACATATAAATTAAAAAAAAAAAAAAGAAGAAAAGAACCGATATATTATGTCTTTGGTAGTTTATAATGTAAAACAAATTCGCATGGTTTGAAATTGGCTTAACATCTTAATAATTCCTTATGAGTGTGTACCAATCAGAATAAAGTAAAAACAAACAAGCAATTAAAACCAACCATGCGTCATCCATTTCATAATGTATTAAGTATCGTGTATGGTTATTTACAATTCAAAAACGGGATTTATTGCGTCAGATCCTGGAATCATGTTAAAATTAAAAAGGAAAACTACCTAAATTAAAGTCGAAATGACCAACTTCCAAAGTACAGAAAATCAAAATATAATAATTATTGTAAGCCCCTTCAGGGTTTTGATTAAGTGCAACCTTTTCCAACACTACTCGACTCCACACGACTCCTTTTCAACCTCTTCTGACTACATTTAATTTCTTTTTCGACTACACGTCGCTCACATTCAACTCTCTCGACTCCATTCATTTCTCCACAACCGACTCCTCTCTTAACAGCTCGTCTCTTACATCGGGACACAATGCCCCTTAAACACTGGACCCCACCCAACCTCACTTGACCCCACATCGGCTCAATTTATTCCTTCAAACCGGCTCCTCATCACACTTTTGCTACTCCGCGTAGCACATAATCAATAGGACGCCTGGTTTTGTCCCGCTCGTAATACTTCAACCCCTTTCTGGCCCTCCTTAAATATTGGCATACAATGCCCTCTATTTCAACATCTTCTTTTTCGGTCCTTTCCTAAATATTGGCGCACACTCTCGCCATTGCTCAACACCCATTTTTTGCAAACCGGCCCCTTAGCTAACAACAGCTACTACGCGTAGCATATAATCAATAGGACGCCCGGTTTTGTCTCGCGTGAAACACCTCACCCTTTTCTGTCTCTTTTCTGAAGGTTGGCGCTCACGCTCGCCAACCACAGCCTTCACGCAACCCCATGCATCCCTTCTCGACTCTGCTTGACCCCTAACACCTTTTTCTGTCTCCGTTCATATATTGGCGCCCATCTACGCCAAAAACAGTTATCACGCGAAACTGCTCATCAATGCTCGACCTTCTACCCGATTGCAGCAAGCCAGCTTCCCTCGTTACCACAGCTACTACGCGTAGCATCTATCAGGGCACCTGGTTTTGCCCCTTTATTTAAATTTCAGGACATTCGTCCTTAGATCTCCTACGTCTCCCAAATGTCTCAGCAACACCGGTCCTCAAATCAAACCGATACCACCGGACTGAGACATTATACCTGATCCCCCAATCTTTAGCCACCATGGCTCCCCTTTAGCGGCAACTAAAGGCTATACACGCCCCTCTACGCCGCCTCAAATACCGAGGTGCATAATACTTCGGAGCGCACTTCTAATAACCCTAGGGCGCCCTGGGGTTGGACACAATCAACCACCCACCAGGAGCCCCCTAACCAAAATCCCCTATTTTTCTTTTTTTCTAAACAAGAGCGACGGCCGGCACCTCACAGCAAGTTTCCATTCGGTCGAGGTCGCAGCTACCGCTACATTGGCACCAATGTACCGGTCCTCCCTCGATAGGTAAAACGTGCAATTAAGGGCCCGCCCTCCTTTACCAGTCCCAGCGGCAAACAAATTGCCATACAAACGTATGGACAAAAGACACCCGCTCTGGACTTGGTCACTTTCCATTCCGCACACGGCAACCCGTCACTGCGGATGGGAATTACCCTGGGATAAGTTCCCCTCCATCTCGTACACGCCATTTCGTCACTGCGGATGTGAGCGGATTTCCGATGGGTTCCGACCTATTCGGACGATAAGCCTGTTGGTCCACGAGACCCATAACAGGCCTATGGACCACGCCGCACACCCTTGCCCTTGATGGCATCAATCGGTAACATCTGTGTCCACCTTATTATCGACAAAGGCCCATACTATACCTGGAACTAGTCACCATGACAGTTCCCCCAATTTAATTACAGCGCCTACCGAAGTGCGCAGGGCCACCTTGTTCGTCAAGTGTTCAGCCCTCCGCCTATCATAGCACCATGCATTCGAGCACCCCTACAGCCCTACCTATTTTTCGTGACTACGTCACTGGGAGGGGAGTACTGTGGCGATTCCGCCAGATCCCACGGCTCGCCTTCCTGAAAAAAACCCCCATAACCATAACCCGGGTCTGCACCAGCTTTCGCTAATGCAATTCGCATTAGCATCTTAGATACTTCACGCATCAAACAGACCCAATTATTATAACCCTAAAATCCCTATAAAGAAAACTTACCTTCATGCATCCCTTCGCATACAATTTTTCATAAGATTTCTTTGTTTGCTTATTTGGTATTCTGAACCAATTCGGTACCAGACAAATTCCATAAATATCGCGCCGTCTATTTTCCTAGCCGCGCCATATACCTTTTCATATACATTGCCTGGCAACCTTTTTTGTTTGTCTTACCAACAAACAACCCAAGCAGCTGCATATAATTAGCGCAATAGACGCTGAAACCAAATTCTCCAGCATTTCCTAATGCAAATATGAACCCGGTTTCTATTGCAGCCAGAGATGCCATAAACATCCAATTTGCTTTTAGCACCTTTTTCTCCTAACGTCGAAAATAGCGACGAGGCATCGTATAAACATGACCCTCATTAAAGAGCGAACCATTTGGTCGCTTTTTCTTTTGTCTTTGCCGCCTGCCTGTTTCGCTGTTCCACTGCACGTGGGAATAGCATTGATCTCAACGATCCCACCTATACCACCATGAGAGACTTTACGTTTCCCTGGTGGTAGTTAAAAAACGATATCCTTATTGGAGAGGATATCGTTTGAGTCGTAATTCAATCTCCGTGGCGGTCGGGTCGCTCGCCATTCACCGTACCTCCGCCGGGTACGGTACGCAGTCAGATTTTACCACCGAGGAGTAGAGTCATAGGAGTCGTGAGGTCACGTACGAGCTTGCACAAGTATCGCTTAAGTTAATTATAAAGGGATAACTCAATTAAAACAGTTTTCAGTGGTTTTCGTCATTTAATAGTGCCTAATGTGAGCCGTGATGTATAATAAGAAAAATATCTAAAATAAGTGGAAAAACATTTTCATGTGAATTCGAATTTTCGCAATAAAGAAAACTTTATTTTAAACAATACGTTCGTGAATTTTATTTATTTTCCACTCTCGTATAACCTTGTGCGGTTTCTGTTTTCGTTTCCTCGGAGAACTATCAGTGGTATATTAGTGAAACCCGCGTCCGTGTCGACGCCCCACTAATAACTACCCACAATGTCACTGAACTTCCGAACAATTTCCATGAGGCTTTTCTTTTCTTCTTTATTCAAATGATCGGTTCGTACATTCCACATTCCACTCCCACAAAGGGGAGCTCCATGGGAAACTACTATTAAGTTTAATCCCGTCATCCTTAAGTTTTTTGATCAGTTCACGGACTTCATCCTCGTGAACCCTCGGGTACCTATACGTTTTGGTGAAAATATGCTTCGAATAATCCCTTGTCCTAATCTTATGCTTGATCACGGGAGTGGTAGACAATTTTTCATATTCAGCGCTGAAGATGTCACTGAACTTCCGAACAATTTCCATGAGGCTTTTCTTTTCTTCTTTATTCAAATGATCGGTTCGTACATTCCTTGAAACTTTCTGGGTTATTTTTTCTACGACATTAAAGTCACTTAGATTTGAATCTTGAACCGACACACTTTTCAAGCTAAAAGGCCTATCTCTAGTGTTCACGACAGTAGCCAAACATTTGCCGGGCTTATTCTTGGTAATGCAACTAGGGACTATAATATCTCCGGTAATTTCCTGTCTACGTATTACTATTTCCTTATCCAAGTTGCCCTCAACTTGGATATTCCTAAAAACTTCTGATCTGGTCATGTACAGACCACGACTCATTAAGATACCTAAGCGGCATCTCACCAAAGTGTCCCGTTATTACATTACTTATGACATTGATCGTAAAACCAGCCTGCCGTAGGAAATACTTTCCGATCAATCCATCGTAGTCTCCCATAAGGGTATTTGCGACAATATGGAACATTATTGTTTTTGACTGTATGTTGTCAGTCCATTAACCACGGGCGAAATATGAAGACTTTCTGAGTTCCCCGAGGGGCTGGGCCTCATGAGTGCTCCATGTTTCATGCAGCCTACTGAAAATGTCTTTCCTTGAACTATACCGCCTTCGAAGTGGGCCGTCGATTCTTGTCCAGCCTAAATTTTGCTGTATTTTCCGATTTCTTTGTAAACCTACAATTTCGAGCAATGTTCCCCAGTCTGCCACAATTGTAACACTTAACTATTAATTTTAGCCAAATTATTTGAGGTATAATCTTTTTGTTTATTAGATGTGAACAGATTAATACGCTGTTCCTCTTCAGAAGCAACCCTGCTTACCTCAGCGAGATTCCTAGGACGTTATCACATATGTTGGTAATCTTTCCCGAAGACCATTTACAAAACCGAAAGAGGTTCGCTCTGAATACATTCAATTTGGCCCTCCTCGTGTTCCCTTTTTACGCCGCAGAGCTTCCTTTGGAGAAGTCGTCTTTGCAATGTCTCGACTAGCTGCAAGCAATGTACCACGGATTTGTCCATATTCTGCCTGATCGAAATCAATTCTCTATGCAACTGTAGTGCACTGTCAGGTTCCGTAAACACCGCTATCAATTCCCTTTTTAATGTTTGCCAATCGGTGATCTCTTTATTCATCAAAATTGTTGTGGCATTGCCACGAATTTTGATTTTAATGTACTTATAAAGTACATTTTCTATGCCTCGGGTACCAACTCGATGTCATCGTCGCACAAATCGTCGAAGGTAAAAACCTCATCGTTGGTACCATTGAAGATAGGGATGAAAGAGACCAACACGCTGATGGCAATTTCCGCCATGTTGTAAATGGAACTATCTTCGACCCGCGAATACCTGCGATCTTTAATGTCGTATAAAGGATAATCTTCACTTGTGCCGGTTTCGTTGTCGTTCGCTAAGGATTGGTTACTACTAATGTTCAGAGCACCTATCAAAGCCCACTGATTTAAGAACATGAATAAACCTCCCATGAGATCAAGGACAAACTATCCTTTCCTTTCTATTTTTTTGTATATCAAAAGTGAAGTTCTACAATGCAATGGCATCTTCCCCGTATATCAAATGCAAACATTTACAATATAATATAATGAAAATATCACTTACAGAATAAATACTCCATAGTCCTTCAGCTGATTAACAAAGATGGACCAGAACATTCATAAAAATGTTAAAAAGATTTGAGGCACTTCTCGTATCACTGGGTCAATCATGCACAAAAATAATGATGCCAATAAAGCAAACATCATCGGAGAGACTTTTGAAAATAATCACAAGCTCACTCTCGAGGATGGCGACCCGGACACTAATGTAGTAATTAGTTCAGAGGTTAACAATAAATTCGACAACTTTAACGAGCCAATAGTTGTCTTTAACTCAGCTAACAGTGGTATTATTTTTTTTAACTCTTTTATTAATCTCACAATTTTCGGCCGTTGCCTCGACCTCTGGATTCCGACTGATCGTGAAATAAAAATGTGCCGCCCTTTTATACTCTGGTTCATCGAGATTTGTCAAAATTTTATGTAAAAATTCCAAGAAGCACAAACAAGATTTTGTGTGCTTCAATTGGAATGGGATTCCGGGAAGCTGTTAGGAATTTATTTGAATAAATTCGCGGGAGGAGAAATCATAAAATGCATTTGTCGACGACTTTGGGAGCAAGGCTCATGTTTTTTAGAGGTTTTTTGTTTGAGAGCGATTTTTGAGGTTTTGTTGGGTTCGTGTTGTATTTGCTTTTCTATGCAACGCACCTACCCCAAAAGTTTGACAGAAGGTGTTCCCAAGCAGTCCCCCATCTAAGTACTGACCGCGCCCGACGCTGCTTAATTTCGGTAGTAGTTCTGAGTAGTAAACACTTCCAACCTACTTCTCGATACTCACAGAATATTCGAATAAAAATGGCATATACTACGATTAGACCACAGGACAGGATGAAATATCTTGGGGTCATCTGTACCCCAAAAATGAATTTCATCAAACCTGTGACCCATATTCTTGAAAGGGGCCTCGGTCGGTCTAAGCAACTGCACAACATCTTGAAGTGGAGCAACATAGTTGTCACCAAAGTTAAGCTTCTCTGCTATAAGTAGCTAATCCGATCTGGAATATTATACGCCTTTCCCATATGGTCCTGCACATCTTCGGCCCAAATGGAAAGACTTCGAGTTTTCGAAAGAAAACTCCTCAGAAAATGCACCAACCAGTCTAGAAGGCCTGACGGTCGCCATTACCCGAACTCTCACTTATACGAAGGCGCCTCCATTACCCCTATCGACGAGTACTTGCTACAATTAGCATACAAGTACCTCGAAAGCATTCAGAACAGCGAGAACCCACTTGTACGGGAGTCTTGCGTTCTTGACCCTTCTCTCTCTCGCGATCTCTTCGGATCAGACCACCACAATTTCTTCTTCAGTACAAAACTGAAGAAAGCACCCTTCCCAACAACAATCTCCTCTATAATAGAGGAGACCCATCCCATAGGGTCTACTGATAACACCACACACACACACACACACTCCAAGCTATGCAGAAGATGTGGAACTAAGGGTCACATAGCAAGAGACTGTAGGAGGGATCCCCTATGCATGTTCTGTAAAAAGGACCACCCAGACGAGGCTAAGCATATAGCTGGCAGCAGTAAATGCATTGTATTTAGGAGAGCAATCACAGGGAAACAAATATGAAGATTATCCAAATTAATCTCAATCACTGTGAGGCAGCTCAGGACATCCTGAAACAAACAGCTAGGGACGAGAGCGCTGACGTCATACTCATCACCGAACCGTACAAGGCTCTCAGCAACAACATATGGGTGAGCGACAAAACAAATACCGCAGCTATATAGTTAGGTGGAAGACATGCGTTTCAAGACGTCTACAAACAAACCGAGGGCTTTGTCAGGGAAAAAATTAATGACATACATTTTTACAGCTGTTATGCCAGGCCGAGTTGGTCCCTTAGCCGATACCAGGCCATGTTGGGCAATTTGGTGGCAGATGCCCAAGGAAGGCTTAAAGTGATTATAGCCGGCGACTTCAACGCATGGACAGTGGAATGGGGCAGCCGATCAACAAACACTAGAGACCGTATTCTGTTGGAAACCTTTGCATCTCTGGACATCGGCATTGCAAACAACGGGCGGGTAAATACATTCCGTAACGGAAGAAGAGGATTGGTCATCGACATCACTTTTGCGAGCAACTCTCTCCTACGTAAGTTAAAATGGCGGGTCAGTGTTACGTGCGGTTTCCGCCACCACCATCATTTGATAATTTCTATGTAATATAATTTGTTTTCTTGTGGTTTTACTCCGAATTTGCCCTTCGGCGACCAATTAATCCACATTCAAGGAAAATGTAATAAGAGCTTAGAAACATATATGTTCGCTGCTTATGTTTTCTTATTTATAAAACGATTAGTGTAGGTGTCTGGGATTAGTGACGAATCCGCTGAGAAATCTTCTTTTGGTACTCCTGGTGACGATGGTTGTGATGTCGATGATTTCGCCGATCTCGGTACTTTTTCAGTATCCATAATCAATTAAGCGTTTAATTTATTGATTGCTCCTGGGTTTTGTGCAAGAGGGGCCACTTCCTGATGACCCTTTCTTCTCTTCTCTCACAACAAACATGACTTTTATTAAAATAAAAACTCTTTAAAACAAACTGTTAAGTAGTTACACTGTTTAATATTCTTAGGTTTTCGAATCTTTTTCGTTGGATGATACTTCTCTTCCGCGGCTTTTTTTTCTAGCTTCAACTGTCTTTCTTTTCAATCACCGTCTTCCAAAAATTAAAATGTTCTGTTCGACAACTGTGAACAACGGAACCATCACATACCGAATTTCAACATCCCCCTGTCTCTCTCATTTCGCTCTCCATTCACGTCCACTTCGAAAAACAAATTCGAACTCGAAGAACTGCACGATCCACACCCGAATCAGGGTGGGTTCAGAAACTCACTTCAGGATCATGCAATTCTTCCACCACCTTACCATCATACTATGTTGAAACAAAGTATTAAATTCAATTATTATTATTATTATTAAATGTAAATTATTAAATGATGGTGGTGGCCGACGTACGTAACACACCTCCCCCCCGCACAAGACTGCGTGCCATTCTTAGGAGAGGAATGTCACGCCGGAGAGTGGACGGCGGAGAGCAAACAAACAAACAATTAACAGACCAATCAACAAATAAATAAATAAATAAATAAATAAATTAGTCTACATGCTTAAGTGCTAATGTTAGTAGGGATTATACCACTTATATATGAGGGTTAGTACAAATAAATAAATAAATAAATAAATTAACTAGTCTACATGCTTAAGTGCTAATGTTAGTAGGGATTATACCACTTATATATGAGGGTTAGTACAAATAAATAAATAAATAAATAAATTAACTAACACGTAGTTATTAATATAAGAGGGGGGAACAACAGACTAGCGCTCCACAGAACCAATGACAACACAAACGTCCGCGGCGGGTCCGACACCCAATCCGATGGTCCGACCAAAAGCTCGACCGCCCACGCGATCCGGTTAGGACTCCCCCGCCAAGGCGAGGTGATCCCCTCTCGTTCAACCACTCCAAAATGTCACCCAGCCGGCGAAAACGTCCCGCTCTTATATATTTAATCTAATCCTCGAGCTCACGACTCCCCTACTCCCAGTAGGGCTTCAGACGGTTGTTGTGCACAACCACCGTCCTCTTGCCTTGCCTCACCGCGCTGTTGACCGCACTTTTCACCTCCACCACGTCATAAGGACCTCTCCATAGGGGCGCCAATTTTCCTTTTTTGTTTTCTTCCCGCATCAAGACTTTATCGCCCACATGGAACGTGAACGGGCGTAACTGGCGGTCATGGTACCCTTTGGACCTCTTTTTCGAGATCAACAGATTGCGCCTAGCTATTTCGTACGTTTTCTGAAGCTTGTACTTCAATAGCTTATAGAAGCTCTCGTGGTTGTAAACCGGTTCCGGAGGTAATTTGATGTTCGAGGGAACCTCCGGAGTAAAACCAAAGAGACAGTCCATTGGCGTCAATCGGGTACTCTCGTGCACGCTGGTGTTGTACACGAAAGTGGCCGCCCTCAGGTACTGATCCCAGGTTTGGGGATTTGTGCCCACAATGCTGCGTAGGTATTCTACCAGCGGTCGATGGGCTCGCTCCAAGGCACCATTCGATTGTGGGTGGTACGCTGAGGTTTGCAGTTTTTTGATGCGGAGCAGCCTGCACACGCTTTTAAACAGGCTGCTCAGGAAATTGCTGCCCTGATCGGTGACCAGTTGTGTAGGTACACCATACCTTGCAACTATTTGGTCGAAAAAGACCGAAGCCACCGTCTCAGCCTCTGCATTGGGCAGGGCATAGCAATCTATATACTTCGATAAATTATCTTGGAACGTAAGTATATATAGATTGCCTTCAGGAGTACGGTCCAGGGGGCCCACGATATCTAAATAAACCTTTTCGAAAGGCCTCGTGGCAATGTCGGTGATTACCATCGGCATTCGTAAATTTGGGGAAGACTTCATGCGCTGACAAATCTTGCATACTTTAATATATTGCTTGATATCGCGCATCATATTCTTCCACCAGTAGTGCCGGCGTATCTTCTTATACGTCTTGATCACCCCTTGGCGCCCACCTAAAGGGTGATCATGGTAATCCCGTAATAAGTGTTGGATCTCCTCGGGATTAGTTATCTCCATTCCTTTTTCCGTGCAGGAAGGGATGGCGTCCTCTTCAGAAGGTGACTCCTCGTCACTTGGACGTCCCGGGGATCCCTCGCTGTCCCGTTGGGTCTTTGCCTGGGAGCGAGTCACTACATTGCATCGCGGTGGTGAAGGGGTTTCGTCTACAGAATGGGGAATACGGCTTAGCGCATCCGCATTGGTGTTGTATTTACCGGGTTTGTACTCGATTGAGTAGTCAAACTCCGATAGCTTATGACGAAATCTGGTAAGGCGTGAGGTGGGTTCTTTCACGCCGAACACTCCCTTCAACGGTTTGTGGTCCGTGTACACGGTGAAACGTCTACCCAACAAATAGCACCGAAAATTCGTCGCCGCCCATACAATGGCCAACAACTCCTTCTCGATTGTGCTATATCTACGCTCGGCCCCATTCAGGGTGCGGCTGGCATAAGCAACAGGCTAGTCTTTGCCTATCTCACCTGGGGATAACACCGCTCCAAGCGCCTCATTACTCGCATCCGTGGTTAGATTAAAGGGTTTAGTGAAGTCGGGGTAAACCAATAGTGGTGGCGAAATTAACTTCCCCTTTATCTCTTCAAATGCCTGTTGACATTTGGACGACCACGTGAACTTCACGTCCTTCCTCAATAAGTTCGTTAAGGGGCGCACTATCCGGGAAAAATTTGGCACAAATTTCCGGTAATAGTTCGCCAACCCTATGAATGATTGGACGTGACGTACCGTCTTTGGAATGGGGAAATCTCTGACACTAGCTGTCGTGTCAGGATTTGGCGAAGCCCCTTTTTCTAAACAAACATGTCCCAGGTAGACCACTTCCCTTTGCAGGAATCTACATTTTTCCGGCTGAAGTTTGAGGTTGTGGTATCTCAACCGGTCGAACACCCTCCGGAGCTTGTCATTATGGTCAGCCAGGTTCTTACCATATATGACGATGTCATCCAGATACACAAAGCATTCGACCCCTTGCAGACCAGTAAGTTCTTGTGGTTTTACTCCGAATTTGCCCTTCGGCGACCAATTAATCCACATTCAAGGAAAATGTAATAAGAGCTTAGAAACATATATGTTCGCTGCTTATGTTTTCTTATTTATAAAACGATTAGTGTAGGTGTCTGGGATTAGTGACGAATCCGCTGAGAAATCTTCTTTTGGTACTCCTGGTGACGATGGTTGTGATGTCGATGATTTCGCCGATCTCGGTACTTTTTCAGTATCCATAATCAATTAAGCGTTTAATTTATTGATTGCTCCTGGGTTTTGTGCAAGAGGGGCCACTTCCTGATGACCCTTTCTTCTCTTCTCTCACAACAAACATGACTTTTATTAAAATAAAAACTCTTTAAAACAAACTGTTAAGTAGTTACACTGTTTAATATTCTTAGGTTTTCGAATCTTTCGTTGGATGATACTTCTCTTCCGCGGCCTTTTTTTTTCCTTCAACTGTCTTTCTTTTCAATCACCGTCTTCCAAAAATTGTTCTGTTCGACAACTGTGAACCACGGAACCATAACATACCGAATTTCAACATCCTCCTGTCTCTCTCATTTCGCTCTCCATTCACGTCCACTTCGAAAAACAAATTCGAACTCGAAGAACTGCACGATCCACACCCGAATCAGGGTGGGTTCAGAAACTCACTTCAGGATCATGCAATTCTTCCACCACCTTACCATCATACTATGTTGAAACAAAGTATTAAATTCAATTATTATTATTATTATTAAATGTAAATTATTAAATGATGGTGGTGGCCGACGTACGTAACACACCTCCCCCCCGCACAAGACTGCGTGCCATTCTTAGGAGAGGAATGTCACGCCGGAGAGTGGACGGCGGAGAGCAAACAAATAAACAATCAGCAGACCAATCAACAAATAAATGAATAAATAAATAAATTAACTAGTCTACATGCTTAAGTGCTAATGTTAGTAGGGATTATACTACTTATATATATGAGGGTTAGTACAAATCAATAAATAAATAAATAAATTAACTAACACGTAGTTATTAATATAAGAGGGGGGAACAACAGACTAACGCTCCACAAAACCAATGACAACACAAACGACCGCGGCGGGTCCGACACTCAATCCGCTGGTTCGACCAAAAGCTCGACCGCCCACACGATCCGGTTAGGACTCCCCCGCCAAGGCGAGGTGATCCCCTCTCGTTCAACCACTCCAAAATGTCACCCGGCCGGCGAAAACGTCCCGCTCCTATATATTTACTTTAATACTCCTGTTTTTGGACTCGGTACTTGCCCCGGTCCATGGGTTGGTAGATCGGGGGTTTGTCCCGTTTCGGCGGCAAAACCTACCATCACCCGACATTATAGTGCGCTTTCGCACTTTCATATATGCGATCCAACCCCTAGCACTGGGGTTTGCCTCTGCAGTCTTCGCTGGGACTGCGCCTGCAGCATTAGGCCTGGCCTTAAAGACTTTTCGTCAGACTCTCAAGTTGTTATCCCTCGACGAAGGTCACAAGGACGAAGATTCCGGAGGGTAACCAGAGTCTGGCCAGCTAGGATCAGGGGCTCCAAGTTATAGGAAGGCTCATCCTTTCCTTATTTGTTTTTTATAAAGGGTGTTGTTTATAACTATGTTATTAACGTCCGCTGTTCGGGGTTCATCCGGATGACCCTTTGGGTCGCACGTGGTCGAACAGCTTTTCGCAGCCCTCCCCTGTATGGGTAGGGTCTCCGGGCGAGTACCTGCCGCAGTATCGACCTTAACAGGTCCCTTTGGCACGTCTCCCCGTTTGGCTGCCACATGTTCAACCCTTCCCGTCCCATAGTTGACAAATTGAATGGAGAATGGCACGGGATTTACGGTCGTTCGGGGAAAAACCAAACAACCACCCGGCCCGTCTACCTTACAATTCCGAGACAGGAAGTCGTACCCCAACAATCCGTCTTCCTCCAAACCCGGCAAGGAGTCTACTATTTGGAAACTGCAGGGAATCTCATGGTGCAACTTGAAATTCCCAGTGCAGCATCCCCTCGACTTGCCTTTGACAAACAGCGCTTGGAGCGTTGTAGATTTATCCACATCCATGCCATATCTAGGATGGAGTGCCTTCAGCTTCAACAGGCTGATCTCAGCGCCGGTGTCCACGATTAGGCGCGTAGGGTTCCTACGGCCAATGTCTAGAGGGAGAGCGACAATCGGGACTCGAGTCGGCGAAAACTGAGAACAGCTGGAGCTGGGTTTCGTTTTTAGTGCGGTCGGGTAGGATCTTGCCGACCCGACCTTGGGGAGTTTCCCGAACTCTCCCATTTCGCCTTATGTCGACACTCTGCCGCCTTGTGAGTGTGTCGACCGCAAAACTCGCACAATGATCCGCTCCTCCGCTCAGGAATATTCCGCTCGGGAGTCCCACTGGACTCCGAACTAGCGGAACTGGAGCTATTCTTTCTGCCCACTTTGGGCCCAATGCGCCGGGGCTGCCATTCCCGGCTCCCCGCGCTGCCTGATGCGGCATCATGCCTCGCATCCGTCTTTGAGGATTTTGAGTCCATGGAGTCGGGTCGCTTACCGCCACCGCTCGACACGGACGATCGTCGCCCATCATCTCCATCCACCTTCCGAGAGTCCCTACTTTCCGCGCTATCATTACCGGCGCCTCGATTTCGCCGACGCTGCCTCCGACGCCCTCTGCGCCTATTTCTCGCGCTTGCCCCAGTCTCCACACGGGTGTCTTGTTCTCGGCTCGCAACAGGTGCTGTTCCGGCGTGCCGCTTATGGGGAGAACCCTGGGAATGCTGTTGTTCTTCCCACCTTTGCCTGTATTCGCACCCGCGCAAGCTATGACCCAGTCGGCCACAAAACTCGCAACAGCACCGGACGCTGAATACTCTGGGGCCTGATGTCGCCGGCCCGCCGCCCGTAGACGGGGGCTGCGGCTCTGGTAGGGCTCTCCGCTGATACTGTGGTCGCTGATAAGGCGGTTCTTGTCGTGCGAATCCGCCCTGCTGACCTCTACCCCTGTATGTGGTCTGGGGTCCGCGCGTCCTCGTCGGGCGATCCGGGCAGTCCACTATATCGTGGCCATACCGCCAACACTCGCGACAGAAGGGAGTGTTTCGTCTTTGTAGACACTCGTCGTACACGTGACCCCCCAGATGGCAAAAATTGCATATTGTCTGGGATTCCAGGGGGTGCGCCGACCGGCCAACCGGATTCCTGAACGGATTGTCCCGACCCGATCGATCCTGTGGCACATACGTCCCCTGAGCCAAGCTCTGCGACTCTCCACTCTGGCTCGGCATGGTATTTGACCACGCTCCCTCGCCAGAGGGGGCCGGAGCATAGGCACCAGCATCCCGTCTATAATTGAGAGGCCCGCACGACTGCTCCCGAACGAAACCATCCTCCTCACGTCGACGACTATCAGGCTCTTCGGCCGGCAACACGAATGACACCGCCCGGGGATTTAAGTTCGATAAAACCGGCGCCGGCGCCGCGGTGTAATCCCTAGAAGTGGAGGATGAACTTTCCAAAAGGGTCGAGCAACTTCCCGGTCCTATCTCTAATGTTTCTGACGCTGTCGGCCGCGCATCCACAAACAGGTCGTCCTGCCTCAGCATTTCCCTTCGAGCTCGCTCAAATCCGGTTAGGTGGTCCACCAGGCTACGAAAAGGGACATTACCCAACGTGAGGAGGAAGTGCTTTAGTCCTTCCTCCCTCAGACCCCTTACCAACACCGGTTTGGCCATGCCCTCAAGCTGGCTGGCGAAGACGGACCTACCCTGGCGACCATAAAAGCGCTCAGCTGCCTCCTCGCACCGTACCACGGCCCGCTTCACTCGGGAAACAAAGCCTGTGGCATCCTCGGAAGGAAGTTGTCGCATTTTGGAAAGTTGTGCACACAACTCCTCATACGACACCCGGGGCTCGTAGGCCTCTCTAAGACGCTGTTCCGCTTCAAGGAATGACGTGGGTGGTCTCTCCTCGAACATCCGATAGGCCTCGCCGCTCAGCCTAGAGGGCAGCCACCGGAGGAAGGTATGTTCCTCCTCCACCGCCAGCCCATCCAAGGTCCTTCTACAGCCCTTGAGAAACGAAGAGAGTCTCTCGGCCGTATCCGGTCCTTCCTGTCCCGAAAACATGGGGACCGCCTTCGACACAAGGTCGAAAACCCTATCTGTGCCCAGCATGGTCCGTACAGGACATGGTTGTGGGCCCAGTTTAAAATACGAGGGCATCGACGTGTCCTCCATGCTCCCGACAGACTGTTTACCGACGGTGGGAGGGGGGCGCGTTGGCGATCGTTCGTCCACAAACTCGTCCCGCGAATCGTGGAATGCCTCCGGATCCACCTCGTCAACCGGCGGCTCGGGAAATGCCTCGGGTCGTGCCCGGGCAGGGGTGCCCTCTCGGACATCTCTTTGACGCTGCCTAGTCTGCATTTATAGGACCTTTTTCCAAACCTAAGATTCACGATCCCAAGATCAAAATCGGAAACTCAACAAACCCTACGGCAAACAGTAAAGCCGGGAAACACAGTCTAACTCCGAGCTCTAACAAAAACACAACAACAAACACAACTCGTCCAACGAGAGAATCAACTCGAACGCGACAGAACCAATCCGTACACGAGCCGTCCGGATATCGGACACAAACCCAAAATGTCTGTTCCGAACAACGTTCTATTTCGATATTTTCCGACTGTTAAAGATCGCACACGAGTCGAGTGGGCGCGAAAAACAACAAGGAATACGACTTCTAGAACAGGCAACAAACACTCCCAAAGGGGGACTACCACTCTATTCGCAGCCGCAAAACTGCAGACCGCGCGAAAGACCGCACAACACAAATGACCACTACACCATACGAGAAGAGAGAGAGAGAAAGGGGGAAGCAAATATAATAACCACTTTTTGGTCACCTTTGCAACACAACAAAAAAAAAACAAACGAAATCCAAACGCGCAGCCGAAAAGGAAGAAAAGCAGAATCACAATTCCAAGCAAAAAAAATTTAGAGCTCGATCAAAGTTAACATTGAAAATCACAAAAAATATCTCCTATTGACATCTGGTACACAAAATGAATAAATAAATCAATAAATAAATAAATAAGTTAAATCGAAACATCAAAGCAACAGCTTAAAACTAAAACCAAAACAATTCTACTATAATTAACATACAAATTTTTCCACTTCACGGTAAAAAATTAAATAAATAAATAAATAACAAACGTTAATTGATTCAGAGGAGGAAAAAAGATAACAATAAAAAAATTTACTTCCTTTCCACGCCCTTCGCTGCTGTTCTCTGGTGTCGTGTTGTATACCGTGGTTCCACTCTGTATCAGGGTGATTTCCTTTATCTACACCTGATCCTGTCCGCAGCGCCAGTTCTTGTGGTTTTACTCCGAATTTGCCCTTCGGCGACCAATTAATCCACATTCAAGGAAAATGTAATAAGAGCTTAGAAACATATATGTTCGCTGCTTATGTTTTCTTATTTATAAAACGATTAGTGTAGGTGTCTGGGATTAGTGACGAATCCGCTGAGAAATCTTCTTTTGGTACTCCTGGTGACGATGGTTGTGATGTCGATGATTTCGCCGATCTCGGTACTTTTTCAGTATCCATAATCAATTAAGCGTTTAATTTATTGATTGCTCCTGGGTTTTGTGCAAGAGGGGCCACTTCCTGATGACCCTTTCTTCTCTTCTCTCACAACAAACATGACTTTTATTAAAATAAAAACTCTTTAAAACAAACTGTTAAGTAGTTACACTGTTTAATATTCTTAGGTTTTCGAATCTTTCGTTGGATGATACTTCTCTTCCGCGGCCTTTTTTTTTCCTTCAACTGTCTTTCTTTTCAATCACCGTCTTCCAAAAATTGTTCTGTT
Source organism: Microdon myrmicae (assembly GCA_963931805.1). Classification (NCBI taxonomy): domain Eukaryota; kingdom Metazoa; phylum Arthropoda; class Insecta; order Diptera; family Syrphidae; genus Microdon; species Microdon myrmicae. Next base: position 45,256,550 of record OZ007500.1, read on the forward strand.
CGACAACTGTGAACCACGGAACCATAACATACCGAATTTCAACATCCTCCTGTCTCTCTCATTTCGCTCTCCATTCACGTCCACTTCGAAAAACAAATTCGAACTCGAAGAACTGCACGATCCACACCCGAATCAGGGTGGGTTCAGAAACTCACTTCAGGATCATGCAATTCTTCCACCACCTTACCATCATACTATGTTGAAACAAAGTATTAAATTCAATTATTATTATTATTATTAAATGTAAATTATTAAATGATGGTGGTGGCCGACGTACGTAACAGTATGATGGTAAGGTGGTGGAGGAGTTGCACGATCCACAAGTGAGTTTTCGAACACGCCCCGATTCGGGTGTGGATCGTGCAGCTCTTCGAGTTCGAATTCGATTTTCGGAGTGGACGTTGAGGGAGAGAGTGAGAGAGGGAAACGGCAAGATTTTTGAGTTCGGTTTGTTTTGGTTCCGTTGTTGACTGTTCTTTTTACATACAGTTTTTTGCAAGTCAGGTTCCGTTGATCGATTTTTGGGAAGAAGAGAAGAAGCCCGTGCCTAGTTTGGTTAAGATTCAAAGTAAAGTAAAAGAATTGAAAATAATAAAGAATCATTTTTTGTAACGTGAATTGGTCTATAATTTGACTGCGGAACTTCGGGGAGATCTCTGTGGAGTGTGCGCAGCTGGAGGCCGGCGGAGTTGGATTGGACAGAGGATAGTCAAGTTGGTTCGGACCACTTCTGCCGCCCATCACAGTTTCCAGAACCAAGGGTCGCCTGGTACCAGCCCTGGGTAATTTCCTCGAGCAGGAATCCCGACCGCCTGCTGATCCGGAGTACGAGGAGTTGAGGACCACCGCTGGGAGAGCTGCCGAGCGAATTCACCAAAACTACAGGTATCATTTCATTTACAATTAATTTTCTGTGGCAAAAGACCAAACGTCACATCAGCGAGGAATACACACACAGCGACCTTCAGGCCGTTATAGTCAATATCATCATCATCATCATCATCGGCACTACAACCGGGAACCGGTATTGGCCTTATTTAGCAAGTCCTGAGGCTTGTTAAATTTTCCATAATGATTTATTTTTTCTGGGCAAGGTCATTAGTCTTGCGCCAGAGGCTCCCCGACGGGGAATCGAACCCCGGTCTCCCAGGTGACAGGCGGGTATACTAACCACTATACTATCGAGGAGCCCTGTTATAGTCAATATACAACAAAACAAACGTAGAGGGAGTCTCCAAGTAGATGGCCTGAAATGGAAATACACATTTTTTGACAAGGACTCCTTTGAATTAATATTGAGTACCAACGATGTAACCAATGCTGAAACAGCCGAAGCCTAGTCACACCAACTCATCCGTGCTGTCACGACAGCGTGCGATGCAGCTATGCCCAGGCGATGTAACGGAGAATTTATTACACTTTGTTATTGGGGGAATGAGGAAATAAAGGCACTCAGGACTCGCTGTCTATAAGCCCGACGCAAAGTGCAACGGTCTAGGAGGACAGCCAACTTCCAAGAGCACTTGGGCGAGTTCCGGTCAGCACGGCGCAATCTACAAAGGGTGATCAAGGACAGCAAAACGAGGTCCTTCAAAAGCCTATGCGAGGGAGCCGATATAAATCCATGGAGTACGGCGTACAAGATGGTAATGAGTAAGCTGAAGGGTTCCAGGTCCCCGCAGATATCATGTCCAAAAATACTGAGGTTTAATAGTAAACCAACTATTCCCACACTACGACTTAATAAGCGAGATAGTGGTGGAGGACATCCCGAGAGTCACGGCACACGAGCTACAGTCAGCATGCAGGAGGATACAGGACGGCAAAGCGCCGGGTCCTGACGGAATTCCAAACAAGGCGGTGAAAGCGGCAGCTGGAAGTCGACCGGACATGTTTATATATTTATAACCATCATGCAAACGTATCTAGAGGAAGGTGTCTTTCCAGAAACTTGGAAACTGCAACACTTGGTGCTCCTACCAAAAAGTAAAAAACCACCTGGAGAGCCCTCGTCATATCGCCCAATATGCCTTCTAGACACTATGGGAAAGATATTCGAAAGAGTGATATACGAAAGACTGGTAACCGTAGCAGAAGAAAAAGCAGCCCTATCGAACCAACAATACGGGTTTAGAAAATCGCGCCCCACCGTCGACGCCATAAAGAGAGTAGTTGACATTGCGACGGAAGCAATAAGTGGAGAGAGATGGCGCTGGGGCACAAAGGAATACTGTGCAGTTGTAACACTGGACATAAAGAATGCCTTTAACCGGCAAAATGGCGAGTCATAAATAGAGCGCTTCACAGAAAGGGCACCCCACACTACCTCCAGAGAATAATTTCCAGCTACCCCACTAACAGGAAGCTGAGGTATGCAACGGACGATGGTGTAAAATACCACAACGTCTCATCAGGAGTCCCACAAGGATCAGTTCTGGGACCCCTCTTATGGAACATCATGTACGATGGCGTTTTGCGATTGGTGTTGCCACAACAGGTCCAGTTGATAGGTTTTGCGGACGACATTGCTCTTGTGACAGTGGCAAAACATATTCATGAGATAGAGGCAGCTACTAACGAGGCAGTGGTGAAAGTCAAAGAATGGCTGGTATCCGCTGGTCTCGAGCTAGCAGACCACAAAACAGAGGCGGTTTTAATAACTAGCCGGAAAAAGGTGGAATATATGAATATAACGGTCGGAGATCAAATTATTAGATCGAAAGACGCAATAAAATATATAGGAGTTATGATCGACAACAGGCTACAATTCAAAGAGCATGTCAAGTATTCTAGCAAAAAAGCGTCAATGCTGCAAGTAGCACTTGCTCGAATACTACCAAACATCGGAGGACTTGGATATCCACGAAGAATCTTGATGTCTAGAGTAGTGACCTCGGTCCTACTATACGCCGCCCCTGTTTGGGCCAGTATACTGTCGACGAAGGAAGCGAGAAGAAAGCTGACGCCAGTCTATAGACTCTGTGCCTTAAGAACCATCAGCGGTTTCCGAACTATCTCGGACGAAGCTGATTTTGTCGTAGCCGAAATGGTTCCAATTGATATCCTTGCGGACGAGATGTTAAGAATCTACAACAGGAGAACGTCAAGGCAACCGGAACCAACAGCAGTCAAGGAGATCAAGGGGGAAGAGAAAGCAACCTCATTAACCATATGGCAAACTCGGTGGGACAACACTACGAAAGGCAGATGGACGTACAAATTAATCCCATCTATCGTCACCTGGATGAAGAGAGACCACGGTGCCTGCAACTACCATCTTACCCAGTTCCCGACCGGCCATGGTGAATATCGCAAATATCTGCAGCGTTTTGGACACAGCAGCTCATCGTTGTGTCCAGCGTGTCCAAACCAAGAGGAACATACGGAGCATGTGGTGTTCCACTGTAGACGCTTCAACGAAGGAAGACCCAATCTCCCAGGCCCGCAAGACCTCATAGAGCAGATGCTATGCTCCGAGGATAACTGGAAGGAGATAAGCGCATATGTGACCAAAGTGCAACTCGAACTTAGAAGAATTGAGAAAGTAAGGCAAGCACAAATAGCCGACATGGAGAGAGCAGCTTAAAAAAGCATAAAGCTAACCAGCCCCGCGAAGTAATACCTAACGGCAGTCCCGCGGGGAGAGTGGTTGGCGGGAGCGAGGGTGTGGTTTAGTACGCAGGCGTGTGACTTGGAACCGTCGTTCCAGGTACACGAATCGTGCATGCTAGTAGCACGGGCTGCTAGTATCTATGAAGATTCCACATCCGTTGACGCATCATGAAAAAAAAAAACAGCACACACACACGCACGCACAGTACAAGACGGCACAAACACACACACACACCGACCAAAGCGCAGATCATCAGACACTAAAGACGTGATCTGCGTTTACTACCGCACTCAAGACCTACCAATGTACATGTACATTTTTGTTGCCATTTGAAGATGGCACCGAGTTTGCGGAAAGCGGCGAAGTCATGTTAAATGTACGATTTCTTTCCCACCATCCCTCCATCCAAGTAGTTAGAGAACAGCTGAACTAACTCTGTCCACACTATCCTTAGATACCCCCCCCCCCCCCTTTTTTTCCCTGTTCAGATATCTCGAGACCAAGCCCAACATCTTCATGGATATGGGTGATTCTGGTTATCGCAAGATGAAATGGTGTGCGTTTTATTTAAAAAAGAGGTTGTCAAGTCCCTATTGGAAAACCCGATATTAACAAGTTTTAAGGGACACAAGTACCCCAAAGGAAAAATTTAAAATATTTATATAAATATTATATAATAATACCTAAGCAATACATATATTTACATATCATCATCAGCGGCACTACAGCCGGGATCCGGTCTTGGCCTTATTTAGCAAGTCTCTCCACAGGTATCCGGTCCATATCCGAGACTTTTTAAATTGAAATTAAAAAAAATAATAATTTGTTTTTCTGGGCAAGGTTATTAGCCTTGCGCGAACCATTCTCAGGATGTCGCTGCATGCATCGTTTGGTTCACTACTTGCCGGGTGCCAAACTAGCTATCCAGGGGTGTCACGTGGAGACTGCATGTCAACTTGGATTGAACAGGGACAAAGATCGTCCTGGTCTTCGCCGGGTTGAAAGCAGGGACTTTGCCCTGTATGTTCAACGACAACACTTCAAGTAAATTTTCCGCCTATCCAAATTTCAGCCGACCAATAATTTGCCATTCGTGCAATAGGTCTGGACATATCTCTGAGGAATGTTGCCGCTATAGTAAACTTCCGCAATCTATCCCCCAAATTAAAGCAGAGGTTGAACACATCCAATGCAGATACTGTAGTAAATTTAACCATTCCCTGGAGGAATGCAAAAAGAGACTGTTCCAATAAAATAATCAAAACCGCTCTCCATTAAACAAAACTGTTTCTAGAATTCTGCCCACTTCAAAATGAGCAGAGTACAGTTATTAAAGATCGACAGTCAGAAACAATTTACGGGAAAAACAGATGAAATCTTGGTAGAAGCTAAGGATATAAACCAGAGGCAGGAGAATCTAACTGCTCTCCAAATAAAGCAAGTAGAAATCAAAGATCGTGTCCACCAATTTACATCTAAATCCGTTTGTCTACGGGCCGGATCTGATGATTTCACAAAGGTCTCTAAACAAACTATCCCAACAACTCCCTACGTTTCTATATTTTCACTTCCCTCAACTTTTAATAACAAAATGCCTAAGCTTATTAAATAAAGACTCAGCAAAATATAAGCCTGAGGAGCGAGAACTCTCAGCAAAATGGGAGCCCGAGAAACAGATAATACCGGAAGAGTGTAAGCCTGAGGAGCAAGAACTCTCAGGAGAATGTAAGGCCGAGGAACAAAATGTCCCGGCAAGGTGTAACACTAAGGAACTAAGGGTCCCAGCAGAGCATAAGACTGCGGAACAAAAAATCCCAGCGAAGCGTAAGACTGAGAACTAAATAAATAAAATTAGCTTGGGATGGCAGTAAATATTTATTTATTTTTCTAATGAGTAATATAAATAACAGGCTCCTCGATAGTATGGTGGTTAGTATACCTGCCTGTCACGCGGGAGACCGGGGTTCGATTCCCCATCGGGGAGCCACTGGCGCAAGACTTAATGACCTTGCCCGGAAAAAACAAGTCATTATGGAAAATTTAACAAGCCTCAGGACTTGCCAAATAAGGCCAAGACCAGTTCCCGGTTGTAGTGCCGATGATGATGAATATAAATAACAATTAAAAAAAATATATAAATATACAATAAGAGACTCGAACCGAAACACGGAGCGTATGAATCAGGAGCGTCACCATTACGCCACAACTCGCTTAACCGACGATGAACAAGAAATATATAACGTGCACTAAAAACTTTAAGTCCGCTTTTCTCGGCTTTATTTGAGTATTCGTCATCATCGGCACTACAACCGGGATCCGGTCTTGGCCTCATTTAGCAAGACTCCCCACCAGTCCTGATTTCGACCCGATGTCATCCATCCATCACTCCATAGCAGACAAGGTCTACCGCGCTGTCACCTTCCATGCATCCTGCCACAAAGGACTTTCCAGGCAGGCTTCTCTTCGCTTGTTCGAGCTAGGCGTCCCGTCCATCGGAGTATACCGAGCTTGATTTTTCTTACAACATTAGCCTCAAGGTAGATCAGATATCTCGAGACCGAGCCCAACATCCTCACGGGTGTGGGTGATTCTGGTTATCGCAAGATGGAACTTGCGTTAGGAGATCGACTCATCGGTGAGGCTCACAGCAAAGAGGCCGGGCACATCCATTACGCCGCCCGCACATCTCCAGCTGGAACAGACGTCCATCCTAGAAGGTAAGGGTAAAACACAATTTAAAAAAAAAATAACTTAACATGTCTAATGTATGCGTGTAGACAATTGTATCACTAGAATTATAAGTTAGCTGTAGTACTTAATGTAAAAATTGATTATTGGTCAAATAAACAGAGTATTTTTAAAAAAAAAAGTGTCGGGCGACAGTCCCCGTTCTTGTTATGTTCGTTTTTGTTTTATTCAGTGTAAGATCGGCTTAAGAAAGTAGATCGTGAATGTGTGGGAGTCATAATGAAGTTTGCAATAAGAGGCTGTCACCGGGCTGACAGGTGAGATAATTGGCAAAGCATGAGGGTTGGAGAGTCTAGGAAATGTGTATAGTCTGAGTTCACAGGTGGTTACTTATTAGTGGTTTGTTTGCATGTTGTTTTCCTTTTTTCTCTTAATTAACGTAAACACTGTTACTGTGGAATGTATTATAAATGCCTGTAAACCGCAGTGGATGCGATTACAATTAGAAGTAATAAACAGACTGTTAAAACACGTTTGCAAATTAAAACAGGCACTATATATCTTAATTGATGACTTCGCCGCTTTCCGTAAACTCGGTGCCATCTTCAAATGGCAACAAAAATGTTCATTACATCTACAACCTTCCATATGCCGAACGCCAAAATTTATGTTTCATTCTCGACGATTTGGACATCTGGGCAGATTTAGCTGTAAATCATATGGGCTATTCTAAAGCCGACTTACAAGTAAGATCAAGAATCGCACTCCAAGCGCAATCCTGACATTAATTGCTTCTATCATTACAGGTTATTCGCAGAGCCATGTCATTGGGTAATTCACCCTCAGAAGAGCTACTAAACATGTGGGGTGATTTGAATCACACAGTCACAGAGCTGTTCATTGTTCTATACAGGTAACTATAGCTAGTACAAGGATATTTCGTCTAGATCGATTTTACGTAAATACGGCAAATCTTACATACGACGCAAAAAGAACAGCGTTTCAAAATTAGTATTAACAGTGTCACTCTGGCGAATGCTAAGAGCTTCTTCTACAACATTGTACTTTGGACATATGCATTATTCACAAATCAATTTTTGCAAATAAGATTAGGCTGATTTACGTGTGTTTTCAGGTTTTACTGGTTTTTTGAATTCGATTCAAAAATATTGCGAATTTGTCCAATTGCCTTTAAATTGTTGGTAGGTTCACATTCGGGTCTAATTGTGTGTTTCAGTGCAATTTGGAATATTTTGTGATCTAGATGATCTTTTGATAGGAAGAAATAACGAGTTTTGTTAACAGAACTTTTTCGGCGTGCTGATGAATGGACAATTTTTAGATTGACTTGGCATCTTCCTCTGATATGTCTTGAGTTCTTAAAACTCTGTCCTTCATCTGAGGGAGTTGAAGTCCTGGTTCAGTTTAGTATTGAGTAGATCAGTCCGCTAAAAAATTTGATAGTACAGCGGGTCCCGTATAAGGTCTTTCCCTTAATGCCATTGTTCCTACTGTTGCCATAGTGAGGGTCTAATAGTAATCGCTTGCATTTAGGAATAAAACGAAAAGCAACTGCGAGTAGTTACATTTTTTTTTCCTGAATTTTAATGCTTTTTTCTTTGCTATGACTTGTTTATTATTTATTGCCCATATATGACTTTGTTAATAAGTTTTTTAAATACATATGGGTGTGTTTAAGAAAGGAGAAAGCAAAAATTCGTAATAATATTTTTAGGCATGCGGGCTCATAGGCATAAACACTTTGCAGGAAAACTCACAAGTGAACAAGAAGTTGTAAACTTTCAATCAATCTTTGTAGAACAAGTAGTTAAGAAACACTTAAAATAGATTGCGTGCTATACAAGGGTAAATGTAACAACTAATATGTATCATCACTATTATTTTTTTCTTTCCTTTATTTTTCTTTTCTTTTTTTTCTTCTTTTCTCTTTTTTTTCTTTCCTTTTTTTCTTCTTTCCTTTTTTTCTTCTTTCCTTTTTTTCTTCTTTCCTTTTTTTCTTCTTTTTTTTCAAATTGTTCTCCATGAAGATTAATACGTTTTTGCACGCGTTTGAACCAATTTTCGAAGCACTTTTTGTACTCCGATTAAGGTATCTCCAATACCTCGCCTTGTGAGTAGGGTGTTACAATATACGCTTGCCGTAAGAGGCGACTAAAGGCCGAGTGGTAAGTAGGGTCCCAACGCCCTGTCGCCCGGTGAAGTACCACCCCACCAAGCTATAGGCTCCGTAAAATGGTCGGGAGAAATCCCCGGAAATCTTTCGCAGCTTGGCTGATGGACCGGTTCGAGAATAGGTTGGTTTAGGTGGTAAGTCGGTCCCAAAGTAAGATAACACCGCGTCACGCTGTACATTCCGTGATATCGTTGGGAGAAATCTTCGACTATGTTTCGGATGTATGGCTGATGGCCCGGACTGACACGGAGATAAGTCATGATGGTACCTTCTGAGAAAAAGAATTCCGGAGGTAAACTAGTTCCCCATTCAGATCTCCGGAGGGGGGGACTATGTCAGGGGGAACATCATGCAGATATTATGATAAATAACCGAACTTTAAGAGGTTCGTCATCGCATAATCAAAATACCACCCTCTAGCGGTTCTACGAACCATACAACTCACTACAGGTTGAGGTATCCTTTCCGCCAAGGAATTTTACTCACCTTTTTCAGCACACGTGCCCACAGACACGTGTCCCAATAGTCAGTAACCATACCTGAAACAAAAGGTTATAGGACATGCAACGACGTTGAACCCGATATCAGAAAGCAAGGAACTAAACGTTCAAAAGCTCCCAATATCGAGTTCAACGCATCCAGACATTGTATTCAATCCAATTCCAAAAGGCAGGAAAGCATCGCATCTTAGCAAATGCGCCATGCAGGAAAGCGTCGCATGTAAATCACTCACCCATCCTAAGCATCAACGCGATGTTTCCCATGAAATACCATTGTCGGTAAATAAACCGAACAACGGATGCCTACTCTGATAGCTAATAGCAATTAGCACCTAAATCCCTTGCATGACCCTAACGCAAAAGGCACACTTGTGCAAACAAGGCATACCGTTTCGCTGCCGACCAATAGTCATGCAATCATAAACATCTTAACGTAGATCGCTCGCTAGATGTTTATGAGTTGGAAATACAAACAAAGCATTAGCGATCCCGTAGTCCTTTGTATACATCTGAATAGCATGAGAACCCTCGTTTCTCAGGCCAGATGGGAAAAACAAACAATGCATCGAAAAAGATCGGAGTATAAGCGGCGCACTACCGATCATAAGACAAAGGAACAAGATTCCGATAACCAAGTCGGAAAAGATAATGATAATGATGATTACGATGAAAAACCTTCCTTTACAGATACGATGGAAAATTTCGCTTCACGGATACGATACGAAATTCTGTTCCACAAATGCGTTGGGGGAATTTCCCTTACGGATGGGGAATGGGATTTTAAGGATAGAGACAATTAGTCTACTTCGAGCATTGAGACGATCAGAGAACCCCGACCAGGAGGTAATCCGCGGAGCAAAATAAATCGAGTAAGAAACCGGTCAACCGAAGTCTCGTAGACTCGAGTTAACTAAATTCCTGTGCGCAATTAATATCGTAAAATTTTGTGGTTCGAGCCGAGATGTAAACGTAGTAAAAAATACGCGGGTAACCGGAGGACATTTATTAATTGTTGTTCGCTGCGTTTTCCAAATAATGAATTGTTGTGCTAAAGAACCAAAATAAACTAATTTTGTGTATTAGATGTTAAGTGACTCGTTACGCAATTACGAACTTGTAAACATCCCTTAACAGCCGAAAGAAAACATAAAAATAAAAAGATTAGAACGAGATTCAGAAGAACGTTTCGCTGTGTTTTTTTTTTATGTGTGGAAACATTCGCTCCGTATTCCCGTGTTTAATTTCGCTTTTGTGTGGTCAGTGTTCGGCGGAACACTTCGACAACTATCATCAACATCCGCCAAAACCCCGTCACGCTGTAGATTCCACCGAGAGATTTTCGACTATGTTTCGGATGTATGGCTGATTTTTTTTTTTTATTATACACAAACGCGCACACAAAAGGGGATTTTGGAGTACCCTTAATGTCAGAGTAACATTATTAATTGTGATTTATTCGGCTTAATTCAAGCTTAGTTACAATAACTATAATCCTTATAAACTAACTTAAAACTAAAGTAGTAATTAAACACAGAGAAAAAAAAACAAAAAGAAAATTGTATATATATATATATACATATAATTAAAAAAAAACATAATTAAAAAAAAAACAAGGAAGAAGAAGAGGACTTCGGGGTAGGGGAGGTAGGGGGCTGGGGAAGAGCGAGTGTATGTGGGGGTGGCAAATGTGGGATATTTGAGACAGCGAACAGTGATTTGTGTTGGAATGTATGCGGGTTGTGAGGGGATAGACGATGGTCGGGGCAAGGTCAGGTGGGGAAAGAGAGGAGACGGAGTTTGAGTGCAGTAAATGTGTGAGGTTTCTGACAGATATACACACAATACACAAGCAGATAGTGAAGAACACCGAACGAAAATCGAATAAGAAAATGCAACAGAGCCGTATACCACAGCGATAACATAACAATTCACATCAGTTGAATATATTTGAGTTTAAAAATCGAATTCTAAACACGGCCAGTAGCCTGATGTGTTACGCATTGGTTCAATTTTTGATGATTCTAGCTATCATAATAATAATAAATAAAAAATAATAATAAAAAAAAAAAAAATTATGGAAAATTTAACAAGCCTCAGGACTTGCTAAATATGGCCAAGACCGGCTCCCGGTTGTAGTGCCGATGATGATGATGAACTATCATAGCGTCAGTTCGAATCACACGTTCTTCACTATCATCCCAAACGCTATACATGTAAGGTGGAAATCGAAGGAGGTAGGCTAAGAGTTTGCCCACCTCAGCATTCGTGAAATGGGTTCATTAGAGCCGTAAGAAGTGTGGTGGGTGGGCAGATAGAAGAGACGAGGATTTCGCAGGTTACGGCGGTTAGTGTGAAGTGCAATGATGGAGAGCAAGCTTGGGAGTTGATTGTGCCTGAAAGGAGACGGTGGATGAAAAGGATATCGGCATGAGTTCTGTGCTCCTCAAGTGTGTTGAGGTTAATCAGATGGAGCCGGCCTGTGTATGGGGGGAGAATCCGAGGATTCACCCAGCTCAGTCCTCGGAGGGCAAAACGCAGAAAACGACGTTGCACACTTTCGATTCTGCGAATATGGGACGAATAGTGTGGAGACCAGACCTGACTGGCGAACAGTGCAGCGGCAGACGGACCATCTTCCGGAGAAGAAGGGTAAAGGAATACCTGCCAACCCTGATGACAAGAAGGATCTCTGGCCGAGATACCACCGACCCACAAGTCGGAGATATAGTCCTGGAGGCGGGTTCATCGCTGCCCCGCAGTACCTGGCCCCGTGGAGAAGTGCAAGGGGTGTATCCCGGACCCAATGGAAGGATCAGAGTCCTGGGCGTGAGGACGACATGAGGGACACCACGAAGACCAACCCGCCGCGTCGTGGTGCTGGTTTCAGCGACAACATCGCCGCCACACGAGGAAGTGCCCCGCACTGGGGGGAGACTGTTGGCGATGCATCACGAATTCCCAGGAAAGGCAAGGCAAGCGCTAGCATACCATTTCCAGGGAAACAACGACCAGTGGCGCACCGATTCCAGGAAGCCACTAAGAAAGCAGATCCCAGGAAACGAGCGAAGGAGCGAAGGAGGGTATAGCGTTTGAAATAATGGTGAAGAAGGTCGTGTGATTCGAACTGACGCTATGACAGTTTGAATCACGAAAAAAATTGAACCTAAGCGTTACCCATCAGGCTACTGACCGTGTTTAGAATTTGATTTTTAAACTCGACTATACTCCACTGATGTGAATTATTTTTGTCATTTTTTTTGAACATTTTTTTATTTTCTTTCTATATTCTTAGTTTCTAAATTAAAGGCTAGACAAAAAATGCTTAAATTCTAGCTTAAATAGCTTATATAATAACTTACTGGTCCTTCGCAGACGCTCTAAGCTAAACATTACTTAATATTTGTATAATTTGCCTTTCGGCGACAGAACTTTGTGGCAGTACTGATAATTAGTTGAAAGACAAAGAAAAATTTGAAAAACTTTGTCAATTTTTTTTTTTTTTTTTTTTTCTTAAAATTTAACTTACTTAACTTACCTAAACTTATCTACTTTTTTTTTTTTATGTAAAATCACTTAGCTTAACTTAACTTAAATCTTATACTACCCTAATTCTAGAAAAGCTAAGTCTATGTAAGCTAGCTGATGATAGTGTGATTCTATACCGACTTTGGTATCCAGGTCTTTATATGCCATTCAGCCACCAGAACTGTTCACGCTGTCTAATACTATCGTCCCGGTCTCTGTGGGAGATAGCCCTACTGAAGCGCAGGAGCTCTTCTTCGGTGCGCGTTACTTCCCGGTCGTAGCACAATCGCCCGTCTACGGAAGATCTACTTACATGATAGATCAGCGGAATTCCGGATCTATCCTGTATAAGCCCTTTTATGTCCAAATCAAGGAACGCCTCTGGTGGAACAAAACCGTTGCGACGCACGTTCTCATAGTACAGGGTATTTGGATAATAAGCCCCGAAAATTAGGTCATTGGACGAGCATATTGCTCTCGCAATATGTCCTCTGATTAATTTAATCATAAAATTATCCACCCTATTTATGCAGGCTACATTATATAAAGTCTCATTTGAGTAGTACTTTTTGTATTCCGATTCCGGTGTTCGATATAATCTGAGACAGGTTCTCAGACACTTCCTTTCGAACACCCGAATCTTTTCCATCAAATTTGGACCTATGTTAAACCATACTGGACAGCCATATATGAGCATTGGCCTGATTAGCGTCATGTAGCATATGACTTTTACCCTGCTGTCAAGTTGGCTACTGTGAAATAGCCTCCTTGTCATAGCAAAAGTTTTCCTCGCTTTGAGCAAAGCAGCCTCTACATGTCTGTTGAAATACAGATATTGGTCTAGCCAGATGCCCAGGTATTTAACTAAACTCTTGGTTTCCAGTTTATCTCCATGCGGTCCCACGATAACTAGCTTTCGCCAGTTTTTCCTTGTGTCGTACGTGGCTTTATATAATGGAGTTCTAAATAGGATGGCTTCACATTTCTGGAAGTTGATCTTAAGTTTCCAGTCATCGCAATAGCGCTGCACTTTGTTGAAGTCTCTGAATTATTTTTGTTATCGCTATGGTATACGGCACTGATGTATTTTCTTGTTCGATTTTTCGTTCGGTGCTCTTCACTATTTTGCTTGTGAATTGTGTGTGTATCTGTTAGAGTCGCCACACCACTCCCTTCGCAGTAACTTCGTTACGATCAGATTCGTATGCGGACGACGGACGAACGAGAAAACGTCGGAGGCTGTGCTCTATGCGGAAGTCGTGATCGTGTGTGAAGTTCTGTTTACTATGGGAAAGTGTATGCTGTGTGTACAGATCACGTCGTAGTCACCAATTATAGCGTTTGAAATAATAGTGAAGAAGATCGTGTGATTCGAACTGACGCTATGACAGTTTGAATCACGAAAGAAATTGAACCTAAGCGTTACCCATCAGGCTACTGACCGTGTTTAGAATTTGATTTTTAAACTCGACTATACTCCACTGATCGAGTTAGTCGAGTTTCGGTTGTCAGTGCGATATCATTGAGTGCGTCCGAGAGTTTTATAACGAAGCTTAACAGAGTGTTTTGTCGAGTTAGAGTTGGGTTTTTCTGAACAAAACCATTTTTGCAAAAGGCAGACAAAGACACAATTCGTGCGTGTTCTACAGTTCAGTGAATTTGCAATCATTATTAAGTTTAAAAAGGCTCCTCGATAGTATAGTGGTTAGTATACCCGCCTGTCACGCGGGAGACCGGGGTTCGATTCCCCGTCGGGGAGCCTCTGGCGCAAGACTAATGACCTTGCCCGGAAAAAACAAATCATTATGGAAAATTTAACAAGCCTCAGGACTTGCTAAATAAGGACAAGACCGGTTCCAGGTTGTAGTGCCGATGATGATGATGATACTCCACTGATGTGAATTATTTTTGTTATCGCTATGGTATACGGCACTGATGTATTTTCTTGTTCGATTTTTTCGTTCGTGCTCTTCACTATTTTGCTTGTGAATCGTGTGTGTATCTGTTAGAGTCGCCACAAGGGGACAACTGCAGGCCTATATAAGGCGGGCACATCGGTGAAGCAGCAGGAACGTCCTCGCCCTGTGGATGGTAGAGTAAACCAGATTTGCTATGCGGTTGACGTCCTAGTGTACACGTCATCTAAAAGCCCAAAACTCGCAACAAACCGACTCAACCGTCATCTGGACGAACTGTATCAGTATTACAGTCGATGGAAAATTCGACTTAACCCATCTAAAGCAGTAGCTATAATTCTGAGTAGTAAACACTCCCAACCTACTTCTCGATATTCACAGAATATCCGAATACAAATAGGAGGTACTACGATTAGACCACAGGACAGGATGAAATATCTTGGGGTCATCTATACCCCAAAAATGAATTTCATCAAACATGTGACCCACATTCTTCAAACGGGCCTCGGTCGGTCTAAGCAACTGCACAACATCTTGAACTGGAGCAACAAAGTTGACACCAAAGTTAAACTTCTCTGCTATAAGCAGCTAATCCGATCTGGAATATCGTACGCCTTTCCCATATGGTCCTGCATATCTTCGGCCCAGATGGAAAGACTTCGAGTTTTCGAAAGGAAACTCCTCAGAAGATGCACCAATCACTCTAGAAGGCCTGACGGTCGCCATTGCACAAACTCTCACTTATACGAAGGTGCCTCCATTATCCCTATCCACGAGTACTTGCTACAATTAGCATACAAGTACCTCGAAAGTATTCAGAACAGCGAGAACCCACTTGTACGGGAGTCTTGCGTTCTTGACCCTTCTCTCTTTCGATCTCTTCGGATCAGACCACCACAATTTCTTCAGTATAAAACTGAAGAAAGCACCCTTCCCAACAACATTCCCCTCTCTAATAGAGGATTCCTGGATCCATCCCATAGGGTCTACTGTTAACAAACCACACACACACGGACGCACAGTACAAGACGGCACCAACATACACACACCGACCAAAGCGCAGATCATCAGACGCCAAAGACGTGATCTGCGTTTACTACCGCACTTAAGACCTACCGGTCTTGTATGATTTCTTTCCACCATCACTCCATCCAAGTAGTTAGAGAACACCTGAACTAACCCTGTCCACACTATCCTTAGATACCCCCCCCCCCTCCCTTTTTCTTTTTCAGATATCTCGAGACCGAGCCCAACATCCTCACGGGTGTGGGTGATTCTGGTTATCGCAAGATGACCAGAAGCCAGAGACAAGATGAAGGACACATTTATCCTTGTCTCCCTAATTTGTCCTTGGCCTCTCGCCACCCATTTTTTTTCTTGAAGCAGCAGGAGTCGTCGAAGGAACTCCTACCCAATCGGTCTTGATCAAGACCAGCTCCTGAGAGACCAGGAATTAACGAATAATAAAGAATAATCATAGGACATAATAAATATTCGATTAAGGAAAATAAGCAAATTTGTTGTATCGCGTTTTTATATTCTCCTTCCTTTTACTTTGACGTTAGTCGATTAGGGATTTGTACTGGGCAACACTCTAACGGCCGTTTATCCAGAGAAGAGTCCGGCTCTGGAGGTACAATCCCTCGAATTAGAAGAAATCATCGTTGGCCGGCCAGTGCCGGAAAATACAGTCCGCTAAGGCGAAACTGTTGGGACGTCGCTGAAGAAAGCGCCGTTCGTGATTCGGTTTAGCCTTTTTGTTGTTGCGTTAACAAACAGTATGAAACAAGACCAAGGTGAATCGACACGTTTCTCAACTGCTTTCTCTTGTCCAATCCGTAAAGTGTTTTGACATTTCATACAAAACGCACATTAAGTTAAAAGAATTAAAGTTTGTGAAATATTAGTTCCAACATGTTGTAAAAAAGTATACTATTTTCAACCGATCGAATAATTAATGTTCTCGGAAACACTATTTAAAAAATTTGAAAATTTAGTTACATTCGTAAAAAAATCTTCCTAAACAACTGTTTTTATATTTATATTATATTATTATTATATTTATATTATTTAAATAACGCACCCCAAAAAAAGAAACTGTTTCACCTGATAGTGTTTTATTTATTTGCCAGAATGCAACAGTATACCGCAATGGATGCCATTAAATCCTTTGTTGATCCAAAATACCACAAGTTGATAATGGCTGGTCAACCGAATCTGAGTGATTTATTGCGCAAATCAAACAACACAAAATCTGATAAAGTGTTAAATTGTTACTCCTCTTCGGGAATTAGCAATTCAAACAACGAAACTAGAACCTCAGACAGCTCGAGCACAATCAGTGATGAGAATAAAAATGTAACAAAAGGATTAAATATTCGCAATGTGAATGAATACGCGAGTACGATTCCCCAGATAGACTACGGCGAATTGGTACATGCAACAAATAATTGGAGCGATACCCACGTTCTTGGACGCGGTGGCTTTGGTACGGTATTCCAAGGAATATGGAAGCATACAGCAATCGCCATAAAGAGAATTACATATAGCGGGCCAGACGGCAGTCAGAAAGTCCAAATCCAGCAAAGTTTAAATGAATTAAAACACCTAAATGCATGTAGGCACGATAATATTCTGCCACTTTATGGATATAGTATAAATGGGACGGAACCATGCTTAGTGTATCAACTTATGTCGGGAGGATCTTTGGAGCAACGTTTGAATACAAAGCGGTGTGAACCCTTAACCTTTGATCAGCGACTGAATATATCATGTGGTACAGCAAGGTATGTGTATTAATAATGTTGGCATTGTTCTTCTCTAATCATGCTGGGATGTTGTTTTTAGGGGTCTTCAATACCTTCACACCTACCGGGAGAAACCGCTAATTCATGGAGACATAAAACCAGCAAACATCCTCCTCGATCCCTGTAACCAACCAAAAATTGGTGATTTTGGATTAGCACGCGAAGGACCAAATACATTGAATTCATCAATGGAAGTTTCCAAGGTGTATGGGACCAAACCCTATTTACCAATCGAATTCCTGCTTTACAAGTCTCTGAGCACTAAAGTAGACACCTACAGTTTTGGTGTAGTATTGCTAGAAATGTTCACAGGATTACGAGCCTTTGATAAAACGCGCGTTCACCCGCTTTTGACGCGACATATTCTGAACTGCGATAACGTAGAGGACTTAATCGCATCTAATCTGCGAAGCAGTCAGGATGTAGAAAATGTGTGTAGAAGGATTATAAATTTAGGGATCTCTTGTATTGCTGATAGAACTGAACATAGACCAGAAATGGTAATGGTTCTACGTCAGTTAGAAAATATTAAGTAGATTATCTTAAGACAAGTGTTGTAGATGTTGGTTGTCACACGCACACTTTGTTTGTTCTAACAGTATACAACACTTTTTTATTAATGAAACATTATTTGTACATAGATTAATCAAAATACACCTATATTTGTATATAAATCAATCTCTCTATAAATAAGTTACAACACGCAGACAAGAAGGATTCACCGTCGCACACCACTCCCACATGACACACGGGGTTGCATTTTTATTCTCTTTTTATAATAGAAATGACTAAGTCGATCAATGGATAAATTTGACTATCGATGTCCATTTTTGTCGACGGGCAAATTCAGTCTCTCTTAAGACTTGAATATTCTCTGATCTGCAGTTGTACAAAAAATATCAATTACGCGGAAACTTGATTCCTTCATCACTACCTATTTTGATGGGTGTGTGGTCCTTTTCATCGATTTCCACTGTCTTTAAAGGTCATCTAGTCTTGTGCCACGGGGACACACTACACTTCCTATAGCAGATCGAGCGGAGCGCCAACCCTGTCTATCGGTCGTCCCGCGACTAGTGCCACGGCGTTTATTATTGCAAAATGAAACGTCAAGTCATTCGATTCACTTTATTTTTATTAACGTAAACTCTAACGCAATTCAACGGTAAGTAAAAAAACAAAAAATCAGCTTAGTTCATTAGTGGTTAGAAGTAGGAAGCTCAACACTCTTGGTTCAAACACATTTTTGATACTTACAAACATGAAGTCAGCTTATTTCAAAACTTAAGGTCAGCTTATCCCACTAGTGGTTAGAAGTAGGGAGTTTAACACTCTAGGTTCAAACACATTTTTGATATTTACATGTCCACTGTTAATTTTACACTCGTTCATCATATTTCTTGCGGCGCGAAACTAATTCTATATACCCTCCAGACACTTGTGCAGCGATCGTACGCGATGGAATGCAAATCTCGACCACGTTTTACGTGGAGGGCGCGACTGGCCTCCACGGAATCTGTGGAAAAACTGATTAATTCTTTGGAAACGACAGAATACCAAATTCCATCGCTTCGGTGACCATTAGGGGATCTGTGGCGGTTCCGCCAAACCCCACGGCTCACTTACCTGAAAAACCCCCATAACTTCATCGCAATTTGTATAAGTTTTTGCTAATGCAATCGCATTAAACACCTGTAAATGCTTCACGCATCAAATAGATCAAATTTATAATCTAAAAGTCCCTGTTTAAGAATCCTTACCTTTCATGCATCTCTTCGCACACAAATTCCCTGCAAAAATTCTTTCCTAACTTATCAGAAATCCCAAAACCAATTCGGTACCCGGTGCCAGGCAAATCCCCCTAGACGAATTCCTGAAAACAAGTGATTCGGTTTACATACAATGTAACCATCATAACAGGGATCATAAACATTGCGTCGCCTATTTCCCGTCCTCAGCAAGTGTATCATAAATCACCATACATACACATTGGCTGGCGACCTACACCCAAGGGTCCAAAACAAATATACACATCTCGCGTCTCTTGCCACCAATTAAATCCTACATCATCATCGGCACTACAACCTGGAACCGGTCTTGTCCTTATTTAGCAAGTCCTGAGGCTTGTTAAATTTTCCATAATGATTTGTTTTTTCCGGGCAAGGTCATTAGTCTTGCGCCAGAGGCTCCCCGACGGGGAATCGAACCCCGGTCTCCGCGTTTCAGGCGGGTATACTACCCACTATACTATCGAGGAGTCATTAAATCCTACAGCATAAACAAATGCAAATAGGAACTCAATACCTACCCTTACCAGCGATGCCATAAACACCATTTCCCGGTAATCTAGCTAAAACCCATTAGCACATTTCCACATTGCATTGCCGCCTATTTATTTAGCCGCAATGCACATCTCAGACAAAGACCCAAAAGTTCCCTTTGTCTTCTCATATTTCGGGATCTGCTTCTCATCAGCAGCGGTATAACCAAACACATACCCAATTAGCATCCAATGAGATTCGGCTTGTTTGCTTAGCCGAACTCACATCTCATGGATGCACATTATGCCCTTTCTTTGTTTCAGTTTCGTTCTCATGGCTTTGTCCCATGAATGAACCAATGTACACACATACATGTGTACCACCATGATCTGTATTACAAGATCTGGCTTTCTGTTCCACAGAGAGAGACTTTAGGTCTCTCTCGCGGTAAGTAAAACATATCCTTAGTGGAGAGGATGTCTACCACCACACCACCAAACTCACCCCAAACGAGGGTTGAATCATTGAGTTCAATTGCATCCGCCGACCACCACTGTCATGCCGCTCCCGCTCCCAAGGCGAGTCGAGTAAGTGCGCGATTAATAAAAAGTGATGCCTTCTAGTGCCTCCAGTATAATGCCGTTATCGATTAAAAGTTTAATGTCAGACAAGTAGTGTGCATTGTCTTATATTGTCGTTTTGTGCATCCGTTTCGTTGTCAAGGTAATTAGCATCTGTGCCCTGTAAAGTAATTAAATGTAGTAAGATTAATTGTGAATAAAAAGAACCTTTTGTAGTCAACCATTAAACAGTGAGTATCATTCACTTTCGCTTCGGTGCCATCTGTGTGTTTTGGACCGTTCCTGAGAACAATTTCCCCTTACTCCTGGTTGTGAACAAACGTGGCGCCGTTTCGTTCTTTTGTCATCAATACAGAGTTGGTTAAGTATTTGGAGTGCAACGGTCTTCTGAATGATCGTCAATACGGATTCCGTGGCAGGCGGTCCACGGGAGACCTTTTGACACTTATAACCGATATATGGACATCTGCGATTGAACGGCATGGTGAGTCAAGGGCGGTCGCATTAGATATCTCCAAGGCTTTTGACCGCGTCTGGCACGGGGCATTGCTGAGCAAACTTCGTTCATATGGACTTTCCCAACAGCTTTGCGACTGGACGAGGAGCTTCCTCGAGAATCGATCGATCCGGATTGTTGTGGACGGCGAGTGTTCGGATCTGTATCCTGTTAATTCGGGGGTGCCCCAGGGTTCTATTTTAGCTTCACATAAATGATTTGTTGGAGACAACGGATAACAAAATGTTCAGTTTTGCGGATGATAGTACGCTTGTTTCCTCCTTTTCGAGTGATCGGCCGATTGGTGCATCAACGTCGCACCAGCTGAGATGTAGACAGATTGACTCTCTGAATCAGGATCTAGATAAAGTCCTCCAGTGGGGAAAGGCCAATCTTGTCGACTTCAACGCAACGAAGACCCAGTATACAACATTCACAAAGAAAACTGGATCATCGGTTCCACAGCTGATGATGAATGGCCGGGCCCTCGAGGCTGGGGAAAGTTTGAAATTGCTCGGCGTCACGGTCTGTGGGAATGTATCATGGCATAAACACGTATCGGGTATCGCCAGATCAGTCTCAGGAAAACTGAGTTATCTTTTTAGAGCCAAGAAATATTTTACTCCGGCCCAACTTCTCCTATATAAATCTCAAATTAGACCCGCGCTCGAATATTGCTCTCATGTTTGGAGCTCGGCTCCTAAGCATACCCTCGACCTACTTGAGAGCGTACAAAGACGAGCGATCCGCCTGATCGGGGACTCGGCGCTGACGTCGGGACTACAATCGCTATCACATCGAAGGCGCGTGGCCGACCTCTGTCTGTTTTACAGATATTATCACGGGTGCTGTTCTTCGGAGATTCTTGGCATTGTTCCACGCAATTTGGTCTATATGCGCTCCACAAGACAATCCGACGGATCGCACCCGTTTGTGGTTCATCTCCCGACAGCGCGAACATCCCTGTATCAGAACTCGTTCCGTTACAGAGCGGGGAAGCTGTGGAACTGCCTTCCCACGCGAGTGTTCCCGGAGCGTTACAACCTGCAACTGTTCAAAAAGAACTGCAACAGTTATTTGATGGCTTCTCGGGGCGCCCACTCGACGCTATAGGTTCGCCTCTCCCGAGAGAAGTCTAATAAAAAAAAATAAAAAAAAAATTATTTCTTTCGTTGATGGGCAATTCGCGCCGGAACTGTTTAGTGCATGATGGAGGAGGAAAGTGAACCTAGTGCCCATGACAAGCACACACTTCTTCCCCACAGATGATCTTCCATGGTGAGGATGTGCACGCACACAGATGCGGTTACCTCGCACGCTCATACTGTGTGTCCATGAGCATGCGAACCGTGGATATTAGACTTCCATAAAAGGAAATATTATTGCGGATTGCACGATCGATCGATGGGTCTGCTGATATGACTTGCCATGCACGTGTGTGGGAAAAATACTTTCTTCTTGTGTGCATGGACAAGTTCGAGGATCTATGTCGGTTACGTAATGTCGTCTTGTGTCGTACCTGGTTACGTAATGTCGTAACCGAATTGAATTTCAGGGGCATGTTTATTGGTGCCAATGCATTTTTAGCGGTATTGTGTTGGTCGTAGTTCGATGACCGAGTGTTCCGCCGAACACTGTTAATGCGGAGAACGACACGGAACGGACAACGAAAATAAAACGCTGGGAAAAGCTGGTTTAATTGTACTTCACTTTGCTTCTTTATTATTTACTTTTAGGGTTTCTATTATTTCGATCACAATATATCTCAGAATAAATAGTACACACGACAAAGCTTTCCCTATCGACCGAATTTTTCGTATATTTCTCCGGAATCTGATCCACCTCATCGGTAGGTTTTCTCTGACCGCTCTCACCGTCGCGTTGACGATCAAAATCTGACTAACTATCTGCCCACACAGATATCCAGATTCAAAACTGGTATCTGTATCTACACGGAAAAATTTCCCTAATTGCTCTGCTAACAGAACTTCCGAATTTCTGGCGACTTCGGTGGCGCAGATGATGCTTGGAAGCAGCAAAGCTAAAAATATGTTTTGTGGGTGTGGGATAATATTCTTAGTCTTGTGCCGGCACGGTCCGGGTCCACTAAGATTCCACTGTCTGTTATTGTTCACAACCGCGATAGTTCCGCCGATAGCCGTTCACAAAAGGAAAAGTGAAAGACTGGTATGGTTTATTGTAATTTGATTTTATTGTTTACTTGGTTCGTTTTGCACATTGATTTTAATGGATGGTTTGTATGCTATTATGGATTACGTATCCAAAGGGGTCACTTATTGTTGTAACACAAGAATATTGTTTCAAAGTAATGTTTTTTACTTGAATATATTTTCGGTTAGAATTGATATACTTTACAAAAGTATTGCACAAATTGTATGTCTTAATGCTATTGGATTGTATTTTCTGGTCCCGATTAGTACAAGTTTATTATTCATGTTTGACGGCATTTTTAAACTTAATCATCATCATCATCATCGGCACTACAACCGGGAACCGGTCTTGATCTTATTTAGCAAGTCCTGAGGCTTGTTAAATTTTCCATGATAATTTGTTTGTCCGGGCAAGGTCATTAGTCTTGTGCCAGAGGCTCCCCGACGGCGAATCGAACCCCGGTTTCCCGGGTGACAGGCGGGGATACTAACCACTATACTATCGAGGAGCCTTTTTAAACTTAATAATGATTGAATGAATAAATAGTTGCATGTCATTAGGAAGAGTTGGTGCCTAAAGCAAATTAGATGCTTACACAATGGCGATTGTGTATAGCATCTATGCCGGCGCAAAGGGTCGAATTATTGTGTAAATATTTACACTACTAGAGAATTCGGTTCTTGGCTGCTAGACGCGAGTTGCGATATGCTTTGTCAGTTGGACAAAAAGCCGCCGTGAATGCCGATAAGCCAGGAAAATCTGCTGTGCACGTGTGCGGCAGAATACGTTGGCAGACAGGGGCGCCGATACTGTTTCCATGATTTATTGCGGCTACTTGGTACGGTAACCGAATTGTTTTTTTTAGGAAAATGATGAGATGCATTGATGCATGCGACGATGCCATTGAGGGAGAAATGTTTGCAGGTGCTAATGCAAAATTGCATTAGCGAAAATCAATGGGGTTTTTGGAGCTTTAGGGCAGGAAGTTTTTGGGGTAATTGGGAAGGTAAGTAGTGGCGTTAGTGGGATCGCCACATGGGTATATACCCCGACTCTACTCACCAATGCCGGAATGTCTGCAAGATTTTCTTGCACCCTGGTCTGCGCTTGTGTTGGAGCAACTAAACTTAAAACAACACACTCCATTTACAAAACGACTGCTTTATTTTATTTAGTCTTATTTTAAGTGATTAGCGTGCTCAACAATCGGGCGCCAATCTAGAGACTGAGCTAAATTGACTGTATTTAAATTTGATTAAGGTTTATTGGCGTCCTTACACCTCGGACGCCAATTGAGACTGATCCCCGAATACAAGATCCATCGCCCTCTTATTCAAAATCTTATCGGGATTTTGCATCGCTGGCATCGGAATACAAGCAGGATTTCAAAAAGTACTTCGACTGCAGTTGAATACTGGGGATTGTGTAGGAATTCGGTTAAGCGAATTTCTGGAAATTTGGGATATGCAGGGCATATGAAGATATGCACTGGGATTAGGGTATGGTGATTGGACATCTGGTTGAAGGGATTATGGGGAATTGGTTGTATGGGCGACAAACGAAAATTTGATTCGTTTGACAGGAATTTTATTTGATCGGGAGAATGGTTAATGTATATGTGGGGAAAGGAGATGGTAGGGCTTTTCAGAGCACTACAGAGCTTAAGGAATAGATGAACATTTTTTTAAGGAAAGATGCAGGTATACCATCGGGACCAGGCGTGAATTCGTCGTTGAGTTGGAGTCAATTGTTTTTAATCGAGTGCATCAATAGAATAGGGTAAAAGTGGGCCGAGGGAGAATAAAGGTAAATAGTTGGAATACGAAGAGTCGGGGACAAAGAAGTCATTGCTGAGCAATTGTTTGAAGTGAGTGGCAGAGATTAGCGATAGTAAGTGGGTCAGTTGATATTTGTAGGTAAGATATAGTAGGGTAGTAGTCATCGGAAGATTGCTTGTAATTGACAAATTGAAACACGCGTTGGGTCTTTTATTAAGTTAGTTTGTGTATCGATTAAGTAGTATTGAAAGAGCGCATTGTAAGCGAGAGTACTCTTGCGGGGGGCGAAGTCGCGACGCCAGCATGGGCGAGAATTCTACCTCGTCCCCTCAACTTCCACCTAAGTTGCACCAAGTAAAGCGCCGAAGGAAAAGGACGAAACGCCACCACGTTTGTCCACAACCGGGAGTAAGGGGAAACACAGTTTACCGATGGTGATCGAACTTCACGACATACCATCCACGAGGAGGAAAAGTTAAACACACTAGATTATTGGTGGTGGTTGCTTTTATTGTTTCCTTTTTTTTAAATGTTAATTTATGTAATATTGCAACGTTGCACACTGATTAATTCATTTAATTAAAGAGATAGTCTTTCATATATCGGTAGTTATAAGATTTTAGAACAAAAAAATTATATTAACTAATACGACTCGATACGCGTTCGACTCGAACTCGTTTCCCCCCCATACCTGCGCCGGTACGGTGGTTGGCGGACGACCTGTCCCCTTCGATGGTTGTAATGTGACTCAGCGATAATCATCTCGTGCAGAGATGATTCGCTTATTGGGGTGAGTTTATGGTGTCGTGGTAGATATCCTCTCCAATAAAGATATCGTTTTTACCTACCACCAGAGAAACGTAAAGTCTCTCTTGGTGGTATAGGAAACCAGATCTTGTAATGAAGGTCATGGTGGTGTGTGCGATCGTTCAGATCTGTGTGGTTTACACGTGCTCGAGGGCAATGGGTAAACGAAGCAGACAGGCGGTCAAGACAAAAGGATCGAAAAGATCGTCGTCTATGGAGTGCATCGCGTCTAAATAAATAGACGACGATACAGCGAAGAAATGTGGTAAACGAAAAGATGAGACAAGGGCATCATAAAAGTCTTAGATGAATGATGCCCTTGTGTAAATATACGAATAGACATTGGGAAAGGTGCTAATGGGTTGGTGGACGAAACAAATCTCTTGCTAGCATATGTACATGCAGGGAAATTCGTTTGTGGGAAACGGATTCTATATTTGCATTGTGTATGCTTTGAATTCAATTGATGCCAAGAAACGCGGAATGCCTATTTGCTTTGGTTTGCACATTGTGCGAGTCAGAGAATTTTATTGCTGGGAGAAAAAGGTCACCGGCCAATGTGTACGTAAAGAAATTTATCGTGCACATGACGAAGTTGGAAAATAGACGGCGCAATATTTATGATCCCGGTGAAGGTTACATGATATGTGAACTGAGGTTTTCTTTTCAGGGATATGCTGTTTGGAACAGAATTCTTAAGAGGAATTTTGAATTCAAATAAATTAATGCAGGCAAGAATTCTCTTACAGGTACTTTTAGGTTATATGAATTGGATCTATTTGATGCGTGAAGCATTTAAGATGCTAATGCAATTGCGTTAGAGAAAATAGGAGGTTGCTATGGGGGTTTTTCAGGAAAGAGCGCCGTGGGGTTTGGCGGAACCGCCATACTCTGCTGTCGGGATTTTTTAAAAAAGTGTCTCCAGGTGGCGTCTTCCTCATTCAAGTCACCACCCGTTAAGATGCCGCATTGTTGTGTTGAGAATCTTGTTATCTCTGAGAGTTTTCATGTTTGTTCGTAAGAGTTCACATACCGACAATGGAAGTAGAGCCTCAGAAGTATTTTTCCTGTTAATGTTGTGTGGTGTATAAGTCGGGGTGCTGGCACGGGCACGGATTCACTTATCACCCACCGAATACCGCAGCAAAACGATCACCAGACAAGAAGAAATACGGTTGTGGATATATTGTTCCCCACCAGGTAACGGTCACTTGTTATAACAACCCCGAGGGAAGGGCGAAACACAGGCCGCGCAAGTGAAAATAAAACACGGGGAGGTATGTTGTTTTGTGATAATGTTCTTTTATTTTTTATGTTTTGTTATTAGGTTTTGTAATAGCATAATTGCACATTAAATTGTTTTCAAATAATTAACTTTTCTTGTTCATTTGTTATTTATTACGTATTCTATATAAATGTATGCCTTTTTTTTTTCTATTAGACTTCTCTCGGGAGAGGCGAACCTATAGCGTCGAGTGGGCGCCCCGAGATGCCTATCGTGTTTTCTCGACACCGTGACATTTATTCACTTATTTTTATATATTTATATCTTTATGATTGAATAATGTTATAATTTGATGAAATATGATCTAAAAATTACGAATAATTGCACGACATTAGAACACGACAGACACTAACAAACACTACTACTGTACAGTAAACACTCGGGCGCACTCGACTCCGTGGAGGGTCACGCTCAGGGGTGTGCGCACTCCGGTGCGCACGTTACGGTGGACGGTGAACGACTCACTGGTGGTTGGATTTCGACTGAGCTGGTGCTCAAGGAATAACCTCGAAGGACTCGTGGTGAGTCCCTCTCAGCTTGGTGTGTTTTCTTTTCTCGTGAGAAACGTGAAGTCTCTCTTTGTGGTGGTGAATTGGAGAGGATCTCTCCGGGCCGATCTTAGCTAGTGTGCTATTTGATCCATTGTTTACTCATGCAACGAGTCATGGGAAAACGAAACTGAGAAAGGAGGATGAACAAAGGACATCATAGGATACATGGTGCAGCTGCGTAAATAGTCTGCAAGCCGTTAGGGAAATTGGTGCTAAAAGCCATTTTGGTACACAATGGTGATTGTGCACTGTATCTTAGCTGGCGGACAGGGTCGAATTCTTGTATGCATGTTTATATGCTGAAGAAATCGATTCATGGCGGCAAGACGCTAGATGCGCAAATTTCTTTTGTCGATTGGACAAAGGGCTGCCGACACTGTGGATAAACCAGGGAAATGTGCTGCGCACGTGTGTGGCTGGGTACGCTGGCTGACAAGGGCGCCGATAAGTTTTTGTATGCGAAAGAAATCTTTACCAGACAATTTTGATGATGCATTGGTTGTATGAATGATGAGAATTCTTTATAGGGAATTCTAAGTGATGAATTAGGTGTACTTGGGAAGGAAATGTTTGCAGGTTTGCGAAGTGAGTTGGGTTGAAATTGTGGGTGGTTCTTGCGTATGTTTAAAGAACCCCCACAATGTCGTTAATACCAATAAACTCAGAATATTTAAGGTAATTCCCATTTTCTGGAATCTGTGCCATCTTAATCGGTGTCGTTCCTGAGAAAGGTATTTTTGTTCAGAATAATTTGCTGGTGTTCAGCCGAATATAAGAAAATATAAAAAGAAAATAGAAAATTTAGACGTAGTCTAGGGCATGTAATATACACGGGAAATTACGTCAGATAAAGAGATGCAAACGAATGAAAGTTCAGTCTTCGACAGCGTTGATGATTACTTATAGACCACTCAGAGAACTTAAAATATAGACAGGTTTTTCATTTTGTTTCCCAATGTTGCGCTTATTTTCGTGCTGCACTGAGAGGCGGCTTTATTTCTGATATTGGAGATTTGGTGCTGTTGTGGATCCGCCCTAGGCTGCATGCTCTATGCGATTGTAGCGCCGCACCGGGCGTTACGAGTAAAAGGCAAATGAATTACGCCTTAATGCGCTCGCTCTACTTCTGACAGATATACCAGACCGAGCGCGCTTTTTGCTACATGCGTCTCTTTCATTTTGCCCCGTCAGACTAACACATATTTGTTAAAACCAAGTTCACGAGTGCTTCATTGAATAAATAATATCTTTCGTACGAGGAGTCGCCCGTTCATTTCATATCCTGCTACAACAGGTTATGGGCCCTGGCTTAAACATCGTCTGGATATTCGAAATTGGAAATCGAAAAGACGAGAAGACAACGTGGAAAATACACGCGGAAAGATAACCTTACTGCAAACAAAATGGACGGTCAAGCTACGAACATAATGCGCATACAAATGCTAACCAGAGAAAATGATGATACCTGGAGACTAAGAATGCGGGCACTCATGACAAAAAACAAAACGTGGGCTCACGCAAGCGGTGAAAAACCGAAACCGGAAGCAGCCGAAAATTTGCAAGCGTGGAAAGACGAGGACGAAAAGGCGAAAGCCGATTTGTATCTCGCTGTTGGCGACGCCGATCTCAGGCAAATTAGATACTGCGAAACAGCCCGAGAAATTTGGTTGAAATTGGAAGCAATTTTCGAATCGAAAAGACCGGCGAAAAAGTTATCATTGTGGAAACGGCTAATGAATCATCGACTCAACGATGGCGGAGATGTACAACGACACGTCGACGAATTCTCCGATATGGTCGACAAAATGTCCGAATTATCCGTACAAGTCAACACTGAATTACAATCGATCATGCTTTTACACAGTCTGCCGGAGAGCTACGAGAATTTTAGATGTGCCATCGAGTCGAGAGACGAGCTACCTTCGCCGGAACATCTGAAAATTAAAATCCTCGACGAAAGCGCGACGAGAAGACAGCGCAGCCAAGCCAAAGACGAAGCAATGATCGCGAGAAAAGGAACGCCGAATTGGAAAAGACTACGAACAAAGCGTCTAACAAGTCCGTCGATAAATCGGATGATCAACGTACCGGCGGACCATTCAAATACAAATGCCATAGATGTCGCCAAATCGGCCACAAGGCCATAAATTGTCCGGAGAAGGCCGAACGAAACGCGAAACATCCCGAAAATAAAGAAAAAGCCGCCATCGGCGAAGACATTTCCTTTCTAACCTCCCACACAGACGCAGATTATTGCTTTGCAGGGAACGTTCAGAAAAACGACACATGGTGTCTCGATAGTGGATGCACATCACACTTATGCCACGACAAGGACATATTTGAACAAATCGCAAGTGCTGGAAATTTAAAGATTAATCTGGCAAATCATGGCTCCACCGACGTAAAAGCGAAAGGAACCGTAAAAATCGCGGCATCTGACGGAGACACGACTCGGCTCACACGTCTGGAAAACGCACTGCACGTACCCGACCTGCGTGATAATCTCGTCTCGGTCGCGAAGATCACGGACGCGCGAAGGAGCTAAAATCAAAAGCAACCACGGATCTACGATCACAGCTGCAGATCGGAAAGGAGATTTCTATTTTCTCCGCGAATCCGGTAAAGAATCGATCTGTGCCCTGCCGGCGGGAACGCGTAAGCCTTTAATAACCGTTTGGCACGAGAGATTCGACCACCTTAACTGGCGCGATCTCCTGGAGATGAGCAAAAGGGGGATGCTGCCCGGACTTGACCTAGAAGACGACAGAACCACAAATACGTGCGAGATTTGTTCGGAAGCGAAGATTACTGCGCTACCCTTCGGAAAGAAATCGCACCGAAGCGGAAAATTGTTGGATATCGTCCATGCCGACGTATGCGGACCGATGAGTGACGAATCAAGGGGCAAAGCTAGGTACTTCCTCACGCTAAGAGACGACCACTCTCGTTGGACAGAAGTAAGGTTTTTGCAAAAGAAAGGCGACGTCTTGAAGTTTTTCAAGGAATTCAAGGCTCTCGTCGAAAATCAATCAGGACGAAAAATTAAATGTATGCAATCCGACAACGGACGAGAGTTCTGTAACGAAGAATTCGATAGATTCTTGGAGGGAGAACGAATTGCGCGAAAACTCACGACACCATACACTCCCCAGTTAAACGGAGTAGCGGAAAGGAAAAACCGCACGCTCTTGGAAATGGCGCGTTGCATGTTAGCGCAATCGAAGCTCTCAACCTCGTTTTAGGCAGAAGTGATCGCCACGGCAAACTTCGTAAGAAATCGATGCATTACGAAGACGCTAGGAGGTAAAACTCCTTACGAATTATGGCACGGAAAACGCCCGAACGTGAAGAACATGCGAACTTTCGGAGAGACAGCATATATGTTGGATAAAACTCCCGGAAAAGGGAAGCTGGAACCGCGAGGAATGAAATGCATTTTCCTCGGATACGACGAATCGAATCAAGGCTATCGATTATGGGTATCAAACAAACGAAGGGTAACCACGACACGAGACATCAAATTTACTGATACCGATACAAAAACGGAAATACATAACGAATCGTCATCGTCTTCGTCAAATCTGAATCGAGATTCGAGTCACAATCCCGAGGGAGTATCACTGCCAAATTTCTTTGAACCTCACCTAGGTGGGGACCACGACGAGGAATCGAGAAATGAATCGCAGGAACACGACGATCCGACGGGAGAAAGGGACGAGATCACCGAAACGATCAGAAGTGCTCCGGGTAGATCTAGAAAGATTCTCACCGGACGACCCGGTCGCCCGCGAAAATTGTATCGATTCATGCAAGAAGACGAGGATTCTCGCGGATCGAGCGGGGACGAGATCGACCGAACTATCGACGACGTCGTACATCTCGGACGGCCAGGAGGCAAATTTAGCCAGTCTTCACTCGGAGGTTCCGTATCGGCAAGCGTTGAACGGACCGGACAAAGAAGAGTGGTTGGACGCCATCGTCGAAGAAGTCAAATGCTTAATCAAGAACAATACATGGCTGATCGTGAATCGACCCAAGAATTTCAACGTGCTCGGATGTCGAATGGTTCTCAGGAACAAGTACGAATCGGGCGGCAAGGTCGAGAGAAGCAAAGCACGGCTCGTGGCGAGGGGGTTCGCGCAGCGACCCGGGTTTGATTTTCAACTATACCTACGCTCCGGTCGCTCGCCTGGGATCCTGGGGGGGTGGTTGTGTGCCAACGTATGGCTCGGGTTCACTTCACTCTCACTGAACTGAGTCTGCGAAACTCCCACCGAAACTGAGACACTGCTCGTCGCCGAGGGAAGGTTAAAACCAGGAACAAATGGTCGCCCAACCGGGTGTAAGTAAGATGAGGAACACAGTTTCCGTAGCAAATGGTTCTTTATTCAACTGGGTTTTATTCTAGTCTATCTTAATACTGCCGCTTATTCGATAGGTTGCAGCGTGCAACTTGTACAATCGTGAAATTAGCCGTAAATTTGCAAAGACACTCGGCACAGTGGTTTCTTAATTAAACCGTACTTCACTTTAGTCTCTTTTAGTCTTAGGTTATTATATTTAGGTCGAAATCGTACAATTTTGGCAATGAACCTACGAAGGACGCTCCACGTCGCGTGCAACTCTTACAAACAATCACACTACTGAAACGTCAACTGTTCGCCTC
This sequence comes from Microdon myrmicae, assembly GCA_963931805.1. NCBI lineage: Eukaryota > Metazoa > Arthropoda > Insecta > Diptera > Syrphidae > Microdon > Microdon myrmicae. Next base: position 45,288,390 of record OZ007500.1, read on the forward strand.
GGACTCCATTGTTTTTTAGCGGTGTAAATGGGGACGCGCACTCGGTGGCTGTTGGCTAGTGACTGACTTATGAACGAAAAGAATTCATTCATTGCGTCGTGGCGGTGCGTCATAGCAAAATTAGCCTCGCTGCCAATTACAGAGAATTTTGGAAGAGTTGTTATGCTTGCATAAGAACTCAGTTCCAGCGAATCCTGGCCGTACATGCTGGGTTGAATTCGTTGGTTGGGCGTACCGGGGCTTTGGGAACGCGACCAAGTATGGGCATGCATTTTCGGGGAAATTGGAGTTGCTTGGGTGCAAGCGAGGGAATATCGTTTAGATAGGATGTTGGCCGAAGTCGTTTCGGGGAAATGTATGCGGCTTGGTTAGTTGTTAATGTTCCGTTGCGGATTTGGATATGCGTTTTGTTATGGCATATGGATTTCGGGGAAATTAGGATTGCTTGGTTGCAATGAGGAAATATAGAGAATTGACCGAAGCAATTTTGGGAAAATGAGTGCGGGGATGATTAGAATATATTCGGTTGGATTATATTCTGTTGGGAGTTTGGAAAATGTTTTTTATTGCAGATTGGGAGATGTATGCTATTGTGGAATGGTTTTTGCATGTTAGGTTGGGATTGTGGGTTGGTTCTCCGTGTGATATAGAGAACCCCCACAGGACTGTAACACCGTTAGTACTGTGGGGAAGAAGTATTGTGCCTGACAATTCCTCCAGCATTCACTCTACTGTTCACACGGTTCCGCCCAAACTCTTGATGATTCACCGCAGCAGGAAAGGAGACACCAGCGTCGATCAATTGTCACTGATCACGTCATCACACAAGTAAAAATATAAACTCAGGATCTCTTTGTTTTAGCCTTATTTATTTTACGTTACGTTTATTAGATTTCCTTAGATTTATTCTTTAGTTTGGTGCATATTAAAATCGAACAACACTTACAATGACAACATTTTAGTTAAAACTTTCACCAACTTTGACACGATCACCAACACGTCTGCTGTTCGTTACGTTTACAACTTCACAAAAAATGGTTTAAAACTATCGCCCGCACGACTACGGGCGGGAGTGGCATGACCGTACTGGCCTGCGGATGGTAAAGGACTCTTCGAGGATAGAACTCTGACTTCTATTCTATCCTCAATTAAGGGTGCGATATGGAGGGGAAAAAGAAAATTTTCTCTTAAGGGTGTGGCCACTAAGAAAATGCGATCTTTTTGGTACAGTGGTGTGTATGCGCGATCGAACAGATTCAATGTTGTTCCACGTGTTCGAAGGCAGTGGAACAACGAGAAAGGCAGTCAGCGAGAACAAAGGAAAAGGCGACCAAATGGTTTGCTCTGTAATGAGGGTCATGTTTATGCAACGTTGCTATGACGGACGTTGGAAAAAAGGTGTTAATGGGATACGATACTTTATACCATGGAAATTGTATATCGTATCTTGGGTTAATTGCCGATACGCATCCCTTGCTTGCATTTAGGTATTCCAAGTAATTAGTGGTGGCGACGAAAGAAATGCATCATAGTTTGTCGCTGGTGTTGCAGCTGTAAAAACAAGCTGACGACATAGTATTTTAACTCAGACAAAGGGTATCAAATGTTTGGTATTTATGGTGCATATGCACATTAAGGATCAATTTTAGGAATTTCAGATAATGCTTGAAAGCATTACATGTCCTTGGAAAAGGAAATGTTTTCTGGGGCAAATGCAAATGCATTGGCGGGAAACAATGGGAGTTATGGAATTTCTAAAAAGGTCAAGAAGAATTCTTACAGAAAATTGAATGCAAAGGGATGCATGAAAAGGTAAGTTTTCTTTATAGGGTGAAATTGCATTGGTGAAATTATATGGGAAGATGGATGTTATGGGGGTTTTAAGGAAAGCGTACCGTGGGGTTTGGCGGGACCGTCACAGTACTCCCGTTGAATCGGGTTCGAGGTTCGAAAAGGACGTTGAAGAAGAAGGATAACCAGGAGGAAATCGGCCTTATCGCGAGCTTGTTGGAGCTCTGAATTACGGCGATTGCCACAAGACCGGACATTTCGCATATTGTCAGTCAGTTGTCTCAGTCAATTCAACACTTGTCGCGGCGAGGCACACTGGAAGGCGGCGAAACGCGTCCTGAGATATCTAAAGGGGACCGCCGACTTCGGAATCACGCACACGAAGAGCATGAAAACCTTGGAAGGGTTCGGTGACGCCGATTGGGCTGGGTGCCCGGTAGATCGAAGGTCGTATACCGGATACGTCTTTAGCCTGAGCGGTGCCGCTATCACCTGGGAGTCGAGGAAACAGCGCACCGTCGCGCTTTCGTCCACTGAGGCGGAGTACATGGCATTAACTGAAGCCGCAGGGATTCTTGTCGGAGCTCAAGCTGTTCGTGTGTGAAAGAGTTCTGGCGATGAACGACAACCGAGGGGCACAACTACTGACCCAAAATCGCACGTTTCACGCGAGATCGAAACGCATCGACATCAGGCATCATTTCGTCAGAGATGTCTTGCGCGAAGGTCGACTGGATATTAAGCACCTTCCTTCGGATAAGATGCCCGCGGATTTTCTCACGAAGGGATTGACAAAAGAAAAACATCGGAAGTGTCTGGATTTGATCGGCGTCGGGGGCTGTTCAGAGGATCGACCTAGCACTAGAATCGAGGCGGAGTGTTGTGGATCCGCCCTAAGCTGCGTGCTCCATGCGATTGTAGCGCCGGGCCGGGCGTTACGAGTAAAAGGCAAATGAATTCACGCCTTAATGCGCTCGCTCTACATCTGACAGTTACACCAGAACGAGTGCGCCTTTTGCTTCAACATGACGTAACACTTGAATTGTTTTTATACTAATCATTGTTTAGATCCTTTTTAATAAATAATATCTTTCGTACGAGGAGTCGCCCGTTCATTTCATATCCTGCTACAACAGGTGCTTCCGTAAAGAGTAAAAACTGGGAACGAGATATTATTACTGAATAATTATAAAACAAAAAAAAATCATATACATCTGCAAAATAATTCACAACATTTATAAAATTACTTAGTGGGTTTTATTTGAGGGTATAGGTAATTTTTATATATAAATTGAAATTTTTCGTACATATTACAAAAAATAATTTTGAAAATATAAATAGGGGGAGTCGTCTTGTTAGACCTCTATTCAAAATATGCGCTAAGAGGTGATTATTTTTAAAAATATTTTAGGTTAACAGAAATTTGTTTAAAAACAACACGATTTAGGTACTTTCGTAGAGGTATACAATATGCTCCCAATTTATACTATATAAGCTCAACCTAGACGCGATAACGATTGAATCTATATTATTATTAAAGGAAAATTTTTATGAATCCTAACTCCTATTCATGTAACTTTCTATACAGATCAGGATATTTTTTGATATCAGATTCACTTAGATTCTTTGTATTGTAGAACAGTTGGAAAATCTGTATAAAGAAATATATAAATATGAATTAGAAGGAGATTATATGAAAATAAAATGTATATATGATAAATATATATAAAATAATTTAACCATTTCAAAAACATTCTTGTCCGCAACCAATTTAGCACGATCCTTCATTGCGATGCCTCGCAACCTTTCTTCCGTATCTGAGATAAATAATGGACCCCAATTCTCATAATGCTTCAATCTACTCTTACGAATCCTTTCAATAGCTGCCTTCGATAAATTGGCCTTTTTAAATGTTTTCGTACATATTGGTGCCGGTGTAACTATTTTATCTTGCTTTAGTTTTAGTGCAAGTCGCATTCTCTTTGAATCTTCTTCCCGCCGTTTACTAGCAGCTGTATCTGAGTATATTGACGATTGATTTTGCAAATTAAAATATTGGCAATAATTATTATTTTTGCCACAGTTAGGTGGCGGCATGATACGCCGAAAATCGCCTAGATGGCTCTCCTCCCATGCGATTTGTTGTGTTATTTGATGTTTGCTGGTTGTGTGTTCGTCGTTATTTTTGAGCTCAAATCTGTTTTATATATCACTGATTACTAATTTTGTGAATATATATAAAAGCTACTTACGACTTTTTATTCATTTCCGATCCGTTTTGTTTGTTTAGTAATCGTCGTCTAACCCGCTTTCGATCTTCTCGCATAATCTGCCTTTTGTCAGCGATCATCGTGCCAACCAATGTGAGAGTATCCCTTATGAGCGCCTGTTTAACTTGGTGATCGACTGATTGATTTGTATGAAAACTAGGACTATGATTAACTTCAAGAATATATGGCTTTAATTTAGCATCAACGAGAATGTCAAATCCCAAAATTTCGAAACAAGCCTGAATCTTGTCATGTGCCGGAAAGCAAGCATGGTAATTGTGCCTTAGCATTGGCCATGCACTTAATACAGTCTTGATGATGATATCGTCAATATTATCCCATAAAGTTTGTATATCGTAACCTTTAGATGCTAATAGTCTGTTAATTGTTTTAAATTTACGTTTACTCCCCATTTCTTCGCACTTAGAAAATTCAGAGCTATGCTTATTTACTGCATAGTTCGTTAGGTGCATGAACATATCAGTGGCATTGCTAGAATTTGGCTCTTTATATCGTGATGTTGCAAACCTAGCAAGCCCTTCATTATACACAAATATTCTTAAAGGGTCAACGCAAGTAATAAGAGTATATACTCGCAGATCAAATTTATAACCGTCAATCAAAAGAGGCTGTAAATATAAATAATTAAACAACTTTGGTGTTATATGAACATAGGAACACTTGCATGTAGAGGAACATATCTTACATTGCTTATATACATTTGACATATCATCCTCTCATTAGGATTGATATTGGTAAGGTCGTTTGTTAACCAAATACCGCGACCTTGGGCACAGTGATCAGGTTTTAAAATAAATGTTTTATTTTTGTGCCTCTTGCTATATGCTATAGCCGCTCCCAAGCTGAAAATGCGCACAAGAACAATTATATAGAAGACATCTTTTTATATAGTTTAAATTTTATCTTTCGCTTTGTAGACATAATATGTCAGTTAAAATAATACTCCATCACGCTATGGGCTTCATGATATCGGAGAGAAAAATCCTTGACTATCTTTCAGAACTTCACCGGTAACCTGTTCAAAAAAAACCTGGAACAAGCAATAGGTTGCTCCCAATTTTGACCCTTAAGTGATATACCACTATAACACACCTACGTTCTACGATTTGGTCGTGAGAAATTTTGATAACCCCTTGATGACGATCTCGACCTGAGAAAAGGTTCTGAGATAAGGTTTAGAAAATAGCATCAGGATTCCTTCTGAGACAAAAAATTCCGCAAATAAAATAGTCCCCAATTGGAAATCTGTGGGTTCGAGAAAAGGTTGGTTAGGTGGTAGTCGGTCCCAAGGTGAGATACCATCCCGTCACGCTGTACATTTCGCGATATCGCCGAGAGAAATCTTCGACGGTGTTTCGGATGTGTGGCTGATGGCCCGGACTGCTACGGAGATAAGTCATGATGGTACCTTCTGATATAAAGAATTCCGGAGGTAAACTAGTCTCCCATTCGGATCTCCGGGGGGATTATGTCAGGGGGAACATCATGTAGATATCATGATAAATAGTGGAACTTCAAGAGGTTCGTCATCGCATAACCGCGCTCGCTCTCGAGGCTCTGCCCACGCTCGACTGGTGTCGGCGTTTTGTAACATCAGGGGCATCGGTTTCACCAATACGAATGTAAACGCCGTCCATCAATATTTGCAAACAACGAAACCTGATATACTCGCCCTAACTGAGACCCAGGTCGATTCGTCAACTGATTCGACATATCTTCGTTGCTCAGGACACGACTTACATTCGAGATTCCGTTTTAAGGGCGGAATCTGCGTCTTCGCGCGGTCCAATCTGGCTTGCCAGACGATGGAGGCGTTGGAACCCAATAGTATGGACATCATATGGTTGAGGGTCGTACTGAGGAACTCTGTTAAATTTCTTTGTTGTCTTTACCGCTCCCCGAATGACGATCGACTGGTGACATTTTTCGAAAATCTTTCACATACCGTCGATTGGATACAGATCAACCACCCAGCTTCTGAAATTGTTGTCCTTGGCGATTTTAATGTGCACAATTCCGGTTGGTTGTTACATTCTAACAGAACCGACGAGGCTGGGAGGCTGGGAGGCTGGGGGAGATGTTTGCTGTAAGGCACAACTTGACTGAACTCGTGGGGGAGCCAACGCGAGTGCCGGATGCCCGAGGCGATTATGTGAACACCCTGGATCTGTTTTTGACATCCGAACCGAGTATTTATACCGTAAAAGGGTTTCTGCGCCACCGGGAAACTCAGATCACTGCTTGGTATCTGCACTTGAAAATCAAGCGAATAACCGGCCTAGGCAGCTTCGCCATGTATGGAAGTATGGAACTGCTAACTGGGACGATTTGCGAGATTTCTTCGCATACTTTCCATGGTCCGAGGTGTGCTTCGGAGACTCAGATGTTAACGCATGCGCGGAGTCGGTTCAGAGATTATTCTTCTGGGGATGGAGATGTATATTCCAGATTCCATCAAACGAAGTTTGTCTGATAAACCTTGGTTTGATAAAAAATGCGAGCTGATTACAGTGGCAAAAAATAGAGCTTTTAAGCAATGGCGCTCCAATGCCACCGATGTTAACAGAACGAATTTTGTTAGAATCAGAAACATGTGCAACCAGGCGATTGATACCGCGAAGAAGGCTCACAACGACAGGGTGACCAATAAGCTCCTTCGGTGCCCAACTGGTTCGCGCTCCTTCTGGTCAATGGCAAAGGTTGCCAGCGGTAACTTCGCATACTCCTTTTTCCCTCCGTTGGTGACAGACGGTGGGACGTTAGTCACGAATTCAAAGGCTAAAGCTAATGTGTTCGCGAATTTATTTTCCGCGAATTCAAACCTCGATCCCGGCCTTTTGGAGCCGCCTGTGACCGCGCCGGTATGGTCTTCCATGTGGGATGTGAGATTTCGTCCGCGCACTATTTAACGCATTCTACGTGAACTGTATTGTAGGAAGGCAGCCGGCCCGGACGGAATACCAGCAATAGTCCTTAAGAACTGTGCTCCAGAACTATCGCCGGTTCTTGGCAGACTCTTCCGCTTATCTTATGCATGGAGGACCTTTCCTGTCTGCTGGAAAATCGCTCGAGTTCAGCCAATCCCAAAGACGGGAAAAAAGTGTCTCCCACAAAATTACCGTCCGATAGCATTACTGTCTATTTTATCTAAAGTAATGGATAAAGTCGGGCTCCTCGATAGTATAGTGGTTAGTATACCCGCCTGTCACCCGGGAGACCGGGGTTCGATTCCCCGTCGGGGAGCCTCTGGCGCAAGACTAATGACCTTGCCCAGAAAAAGTAAATCATTATGGAAAATTTAACAAGCCTTAGGACTTGCTAAATAAGGCCAAGACCGGCCCCCGGTTGTAGTGCCGATGATGATGATGAATGGATAAAGTCATCAATACAGAGTTAGTTAAGTATTTGGAGTGCAACGGACTTCTGAATGATCGTCAATACGGATTCCGTGACAGGCGGTCCAATCAAACTAACAGCTCAAAAGGTATTCGGATTTAAGAAAACAATTAAGTCCAAACCTTGGTTTGACGATGAGTGCAGGGCGAAGATCGAAGAACGTAAACGCTATAGAGTGATCCACTTGGAAAGATGATGAAGTCAACGCAGAAAGATACGCGACGATTCGGAGAGAGACAATGAGACTTCAAACGCAAAAAACGCGAATGGGAAAAGACTCCGATCGAAAAAATCTTAGAAAATTCTAGAGCAGAGAACATCAGAGGTATGTACGCCGGCATAAATTCAATTGGCTACCGAGGGAGAGCCAAAATAATTCGAGACGCAAACGATTGTCTAGTCACAGAAACAAACAATATCGTGACAAGATGGAAGCAGTAATTTGAAAACCTGCTCAATGTACGCACCCATCAAACACAAATAAACGCACCAAGCGTACATACAGCCGAGCCTCAGATCCCAGAACCCTCTCTCAACGAAGTTGTAGACGCAATAAATCGATTGAAAAACAACAAGGTTCCCGGAGTCGACTGCATTCCGGCAGAGCTTGTGAAGCATGGAGGAGAGGCAACCCCTCGAAAGATCCACCAACTCATCAAAACAATATGGGATAAGGAAGTCACTCCGGAAGCATGGAAAACCTCAATAGTCATCCCCATTTTCAAAAAAGGCGACAGATCTGACTGTGAAAATTACAGAGGAATATCATTGCTTCCAACCACAAACAAAATATTAACAAATGTCATACTGGCAAGAATCACACCGTACGCAGAAGAGATATTGGGACACTACCAATGCGGATTCCGTAGGAACCGGTCAACGAGCGACCAAATGTTCACAATAAAGCAACTGCTGGAAAAGAAGTGGGAATACGGAGGGACCAACTGTTCGTTGACTTCTAAAAAGCCTACGACTCAGTCGCAAGGCAAAGACTTTACCATATTGTAGTTGAGCTGGGAGTCCCGAAAAAATATGCCGCCCTCATTCAAATTTACATGAACGAAAACAAAGGGCGAGTTAGAATAGAAAATCACCTCTCAGAACCATTTGAAATCCGGGACGGACTAAAGCAGGGAGATGGTCTATCACCGTGTCTTTTTAAGCTTGTGCTCGAGTATATCATCAGAAAGGTACAAGACGACAACATGGCCGGATCATCCCTGAACGGGGTCGCACAAGTGTTCGCATATGCAGATGACATCGCCGTTTTGGGCGATAATCTAGAAACTGTAAATAAAAACTGTGAAATCATCATGCAAGCGGCAGAAGAGGTGGGCCTAGAAATAAATGAATACAAAACAAAATACATGATTACGGCGGGAGCAGGTGGACCTCAGGGAACACATATAAACGTCAGAGGCACGATATTTAAAAAAGTTAAAGAATTTAAATATCTGGGAACGATACTGACGGCCAGTAACGAAATGTCGAAGGATACTAACAAAAGACTACACTCCGGCAACGCTAGTTGGCACGCAGTCAGTAAACTGCTGAAATCCAGACTGCTATCTCGTAATATAAAGCTCCGTGTCTATAGAACTATAATCATGCCGATTGTTCTATACGGATGCGAAACATGGGCTCTCACAAAACGGGAAGAAAACAAATTCCGCGTATTCGAGAATAAGGTACTAAGGGGTATATTTGGTGGTACATATGACGAGGAGGCAGGAAAATGGAGGAAACTCTGTGGGTAGGAAGTAATGTACGGGCATGGGTACTTGGTTCGTTTCCATCCCCGTCGTCTATTGTTCTCGCGCAAAGGAATCTGACTCTAAACAAAACTTCACGACGCAGGAAACAAGTTCAAAATACAGAGTGAACACAGCACAGGAACAATGAAACAAACACTCTCAGGAACGGCAGCACAGAAAATCAAAACACTGATTTATTGTTTAATTAATTATTAATGTTATTTTATTGAAAAAAAGAAGGTATATATTTACTTTAATATTGTAGTTAAAACAAACACGCACTGAGACTCGACCGGTTAAAAATTAAATGTCGAAAATTTCTACACACACGACTCGGAATTTAGCGCATGTCTGCAGCGAATATAATATTCGACACGGCGGTTTCAAACACTACACTCCGGGTATCATCGCTCCCGTCCGCGAAACGGAAGCGGAAGTCCGCACGACTATTGTCGCTGGCAGATGGAAAAGGACTTAGCCATAATCATCTCATGCTGCGATGATTCGCTTCTTGGGGTGAGATTATGGTGTCGTGGTAAATATCCTCTCCAATAAGGATATCGTTTTTACCTACCACCAGAGAAACGTAAAGTCTCTCTTGGTGGTATGTGTGCGATCGTTCAGATCTGTGTGGTTTACACGTGCTCGAGGGCAATGGACAAACGAAGCAGACAGGCGGTAAAGACAAAAGGGAGAAATGACCTAATGCGCCGTTGGTAATACGGGTCATTGTTTACGCGATGCGTTGTCTAAAACGTGCTAAAAGCAAATTGGATGTTTATGGCTTCTCTGGCTGCAGTAGAAACCGGGTTCATGTTTGCATTAGGAAATGCTGGAGAATTTGGTTTCAGCGTCTATTGCGCTAATTATATGCAACTGTTTGGGTTGTTTATTGATGAGAAAAAAGGTCGCCAACCAATGTGTATGAAAAGGCAAATGCCTGTTGTACACGTGACGCGGCTGGGAAAATAGACGGCGCAATATTTATGGTCCCTGTCATGACGGTTACCTTGAATTCGAATCATTTTGTTTACAGGAATTTGTTTGGTACCGAATTGGCTTAGAATACCAGATAAGCAAAGAAAGAAATCTTACGGAAAATTGTATGCGAAGAGATGCATGAAAAGGTAAGTTTTCTTTACAGGGATTTTAATATTATAGATTTGGTCTATATAATGCGTGAAGCATTTACAGGTACTAATGCTGTTGCATTAGCGAACTTAAGGAAGTTGGGTAGTAGTTATGGGGGTTTTTTCAGGAAGGCGAACCGTGGGAATTGGCGGAACCGCCACAACTCCATAACCACGAATTGGAAGAGCTATATCGCAAACCTACAATAGTGACAGCAATCAAGTCGCGAAGATTAAGATGGGCCGGGCACGTGGCGCGAGTGGGCAACGATAGGACCGTGCATAGAATTCTTGAAGGTAGACCGCGTGGAAGGAGAGCGCACAGGACAGGGAACGACGGCGGAGTCGAGTCGGTGAGGTCATGAACTTCCGGGTTTCTACAGGCCAATAAATAAAATAATAACAAAATTATAAGTGCCAAGTAACAAATTGACTAACTCAGAGATTTAAATTAATGTAAAGTCATATGGTTTCAGTAAATATTTGAAGAAATGTAAAACATATAAACTTACTCTGCAGGAAAAACCCATGTCTTTGGGAAAATATCATAGTCCCCTGGATATAACTTTAGCATTCTGTTTAAATTTCTAGAAAGTAGATCCTTTCTACAAATCTCGATCATACCGGGAAAGTGATTGATTTGTTGAAAACGTTTCATGTTTTTGTAGACCTCAACCCCTGGCATTGAATCAGTCCACAAAATATTCCATAATTTCATCTCCTTGACGAGCTTAAACCCCATCGACTTGGACACATTTGGAATAACCGAATATCTAGTATTTGTTACACAAATGCTCTCTTTTATCCTGCTGAATATAAATTTATAATCTTGAACTAAGCTAGCTTATAGAAAGATTTGGTGTGCATTTTTATATCAAATTACCGTTTACTCCGCTCTTTCTTGTCATTCGTCACTTGACCATCGAGGGGTTTGGTTCCATCTGGGCATTTAAAATGAAAACAGCATCCGTCTAGAGTAATGATTCCGCTGCCATATCTCTGTCGATCAATATTCTGCATATCAATCGACTCACTTCCTTGTGCATCACCTTTAGGACTTTCTGGTGCATTTTTGTTTAGGTTAGAATTACTCTTGCTTGTGTTTTTTATCGTGAAAGGACCACGTCGGCATGCTGGACGCAATGTCCGAATCTTTCTTAAAAATCGATTGTCCCTTGTATTCATAATATTTTAGAATAGTTCGAAAAGATACAAATTTTGTAGAAACAAAACTATAGGATATTTTTTACTCAATAATTGAATTTTTTTCTTTTTGACTTGTTTTGTCTTCTCTTTTATTATATCCGTTTTCCTTTTGTTTTGAAAGCTCCCTATTTCTGTAGGAATGCGTAATTTCAATATGAATTTAATTTACTGAAGCTTCAAGAAAATTTTCATTATCACTGTGGAAAAAGAAATGTTGGAATAGAAGGATCTTTATTTTGTAAAGTGGTCAACATGGATAGACGTACCTCATAGCAAATTTATTAAGGATTTGAAGTGATTATGTGTAGATTCTATACAAAAATAAAATTCATAATTACACAAGGCGAGAAGAGCGTTTTAAATTTTTTAAATTTAGCACCGGCTTGGGAATATCGACTAAAAACAATCAAATTAATTAAGAGAACTAATTTAAAATGCCTCGCAATCCCTTCCCTTTTGATTTTCTGTCGTCGTCAGTTTATGGCACGCAATTAAATTTGAGTAAATGGAGTTTGATTTAAAAAATTGATGACAAATTCAAAGTGTGCCCAGAAATGGAAATATTTTTGTCAAACACAGTACTTAACAATTTCAAGTAAGAGCAGACATTGATATTTAACTTCGGGTGTTTAATAATGATTATGGTGTCTAATACTGGAAGGTGCTGTATGCCATCCCTGCATGCCAGTAGTTGGAATCGATCTTTTATTTTTTTTTTATATATTTTTTATTAGACTTCTCTCAGGAGAGGCGAACCTATAGCGCCGAGTGGGCGCCCCGAGATGCCATCAAATAACTGTTGCAGTTCTTTTTGAACGGTTGCAGGTCGTAACGCTCCGGGAACACTCGCGTGGGAAGGGAGTGTGGGGAGGAAGTATGTACCAGCATGGGTACTTGATTCACTTCCTCCTCCATCATATTCATCATTGGCCCGTCGTCGCAACAAGCGAAAAAACACGAAACGAACACCAGCCGGGGATGAAAACATAAACACAGGATTTATCTCAGTTTATTTTTACTCGATTTACTTACACGGAACACCGTTGCAAAGTAAAAACTTTAATATGATTGAATATTATAATATGTATTAAATTAAGGAAACAATTTTTACACGCACGAACACTACTCCGAGGTATATTATTATATATATTACGCATCTCCGCGGTTTGCGGAGTGCGGGAGAGAAACCTACCGTCGCGAACGGTGGTTGTAATAGGACACCAAGAGAACCCACCGTACCGGCGTCGGTACGGTGGATGGCGAGCAACCCGACCGCTTGAAGATGGAATTACGACTCAACGATATCTTGCTCGTTCAGAGCTCACTCGCTCATCGTGATCATGGTGGTATGTGTGCCTAGAACAAAGAAAGGCATAAAGTGCATTCCTAGCATACGATTTCGGTAAAGCAAACAAAACCGAAATCGTCGGATGCGTGTGCGTAGCAGCTAAACAAAGAGACCACGATGCGATGTGGAAATGTGCTAATTGGTTTTTGCTGGGTTACTGGGAAATGGTATTTATGGCATCGCAAGTAAGGGTACGTATTGAATTCCTATTTGCATTTGCTTATGCTGCAGGATTTAATTGATGCCCAGAGACGCGGAATGCGTATTTGCTTTGGTTTGCACATTGTGCGAGTCAGGGAATTTTACTGCTGGGAGAAAAACGTCGCCAGCTAAATGTATACATAAAGATATTTATCGTATACATGAATGAAGCTGGGAATAGGCGACGCAATGATAATTATCCCTGGCTGGAATGGTTACATGATATGTGAACCGAGGGTTTTTCTTTTCAGGAAATTTATGATGAGGAAAGTAAGAACTCTTACACGGGATTTGTAAGCGACGGAATGCTTGAAAAGGTAAGAATTCTTTTGCGGGTACTTTTGGGTTATACGAATTGGATCTATTTGATGCGTGAAGCATTTAAGATGCTAATGCGAATTGCATTAGCGAAAGCTTATGCAGACCGGGTTGTGGTTATGGGGGTTTTTTCAGGAAGGCGAACCGTGGGATCTGGCGGAACCGCCACAGGAGTTCCACAGCTTCCCCGCTCTGTAACGGAACGATGGTTAATCAAACGCACCGTTTTAGTGTTCGAACGTTTTTTTAGTTTATTGGTATTGATAGTTACTTTTTTGGGTTAACTAAATGAAAAAAAAACGTGAATTAAAAGTCACTTGGAACCTTTCAAATATCTTAATTTAAGCATTTTCATTGCATCGTTCAAACGTACACAATACACAAACTAAAATAAAGGCACGCACCTCGGGGGATGAAAATCGCACGACTTCGAATGATTTAAAAATTACTTTCAGTTCCTACTTGATTAAGTACTTTGTTCAAATTATAAAGACTTGATTTCCACAACGCGTCCACTGTATAGAACTCGACTCCGGTTATATCCACGTCCCGCAACGCTACGGGGGCGGAGTGGAGACCAGACCGGCTCGGTCGGGTGATGGAAAAAGACTCAGCGATATACATTCGCTAATGGGTTGAGTTTCCTCGAGAGAGAAAGTGTTTCTCTCGTGATAAAAACAAGGAAGATGTGATGTATGTGTATTTGTGATCGTTTAGATCACGGTGTTTATCGATGCATTTCGGCAAAGGATAAACGAAACCTAAACAAGGGAAAAAGAACAAAGCGAGAAGCGACCTAAGGCATCGTTCTGTAATGAGGGTCAGCTAAATAAATAAGCTGCCACTCATTAGGTGCTAATAGGTTTGGGATACATCATACAATTTGTATATCGTATTTTTGGTCATTGTAAGAAACGGATTCTTTATTTGCATTGTTTATGCTATTGAATTCGAATCCGGCGGCTACGCGCGAAGTTGGTGATTGTTTGGAGATTCAAACAAAGGAGCATTTCTGGGAGAAGTGCTTGCTGAATCAATAGTTGCAAGTTATTGAGAAACAATTTAGATGGTTACATAATGACGGTTGTGTATAACATCTATGCCAATTGTATATGGCATCTATGGCAACTCAAGGGTCGAATTCCAGTGTGAATATTTACATCAATATAGGATTCGGATCTTGGTTGCTAATGCTGAGATGCCTATGAGGATGCCCTTGTGGGAAAAATTCTTTTCAGGAATTTCTAGGTAATGCGTTGAAAGCATTAATTATGCTTGAGAAAGGAAATGCTTTTGATGCGGGGAGAGTGGGGTGCAAATATGGGTTGCGAATGTGGGGGGTTCTTCAGGTGAGCTTTAAGAACCCCGACAGTGTCATTTATCTTTTGGTGTTGTTGTTTTTCACTATTGGTTGGGTGTGTGTGTGTGTGTGTTAGGAACGCAACAAGATGCTATTCCATCAACTTTGTTCGGAAGTTCTAATAGAAGTTAAAAAAGGAAAAACCTGTTACATTAACAGCTTTCGAACGACGACCTGTATGAATAGGACGACTATTTCAGAATTATCGTCGCTGCAACAGGTATCGAACAATCACTTCTGTGAACTGCGGCAAGGATGGACAAAATTCCATACAATAGTTCACCCGACGAAAGCAAACTTGTTCGCCCCACTAAAATAATGGAAAGCGATTTCCAAATTTGAAACGGACGAGGCTGCTAGTCCACATAACTGTTTTTTTTTTATTCTACACATAATTGTTTGTTTTTTATTGTACACATAACTGTTTCTTTTTAATTTTATTAAAATGCATACATACATAATTTTATATTATAACAGGTTCGGACATTGAAACTTGCTGATTTATAAATTCAATTAAAAAAAAGTAGTTCCCGCTACGTGCAAGGCCCTTCTTAATTTTCGTGGCCTGATTAAACTCACTATTGTAGGTTTGGCGTATAGCTATTCGAATTTACAGTTGTGGAGTTTCCTCTATTGTCCTGCCTCTTCATCATATCTATCGCCGAAGGTACTCCTTAAAACTTTATTCTCGAATATGCGGAATCTGTTCGATTTGTAAGTGCCCACGCTTCGCATCCGTATACGACAATCGGCATGATTATGGTTTTATAAATATGGAGCTTTATATTGTGCGACAGCTGTTTCGATTTTAGCAGTTTGCTGACCGCGTACCAACTAGTGTTACCGGAAAGCAGTCTTTTGTAAATTTCCTTCGACATTTCGTCTCTGGGCGTCAGTATTGTTCCCAGATATTTAAACTATTTATTTATATTTGTGGCGCAAGGCTAATGACCTTGCCCGGAAAAACAAATTATTATGGACAATTAAACAAGCCTCAGGACTTTTTTTTTTTTATTAGACTTCTCTCGGGAGAGGCGAACCTATAGCGCCGAGTGGGCGCCCCGAGATGTCATCAAATAACTGTTGCAGTTCCTTTTGAACAGTTGCAGGTTGTAACGCTCCGGGAACACTCGCGTGGGAAGGGAGTTCCACAGCTTCCCCGCTCTGTAACGGAACAAGTTCTGATGCAGGGATGTTCGCGCCGTCGGGAGATGAACCACAAACGGGTGCGATCCATCGGATTGTCTTGTGGAGCGCATATAAGCCGAATTGCGTGGTACAATACCAAGAATCTCCGAAGAACAATACCCGTGATAATATCTGTAAAACAGACAGAGGTCGACTCCGCGTCTTCGATGTGCTAGTGTGGCGGTTCTTTAATACATTCCCAAAGAACCGCCCATCCTCTTAAATTAACCACCTTCCAAACCCATAGTACTTACCTGCAATTAAGGGCAGCGTAAGCTCCCCTGCAGCATCACACCTGAAAGTTAAACCTCATCAAGGCATGCATCACATTGAATTATTATATGAACCGTACCATATCTCCATAGGCTCGGTTTGTCAGCAATTATAATAGATAAATACTTACTGGCCAGCGTAATTGGTGACACAGTCGTAGCCGATGGGTTTTGCTACCGTTCATAACCATTTATTGCCCCAGTCCCGAGGTTCGCAACACTTGCGACCATTTTCCTTTATTGGCTAACAACCGATCATGAATTTGGGCATATGATATGAACATTGTTTAGGTAACCCTACCCTACCTGCCTGAAAACCTAAAGTAAACATACAGTATCTCACTATGTGCGTTTTACTTACCCGCATATTAATCAAACATACAGCCATCCAGCCTGACCCTTTGCCGCCGTCAACGAGGTTTCTGCTGACATATGTCAACAAATAATTTGCCTCCTTGTGCACCGGAGCCATACGGCTAGATTGGATATTGCCTACATCGGTGCTTCCAAGGAATCTTAGGCAAATACCATGACGACCCCTTGTACCATAGGCACATCATTTGCATCATGTGTGCCACCATTTGATCTGTGAAATAGAGTTTTTGTTTATTTTGAAACAAAAATCTATTTTGATCTCTGGCATACATCATCAACGTTGTATGAGTACATCGCCCCCCCACGATTGTACGTCTGTTTAATCAGGTGTCCACGGATCATCGTTTTCATCGCAGGGCATTGTACTTGTCCTATACGGACACATATACAATCCTCCCCTATATATGCAATTCGCGGCCATCGAACCGATGAGTGGGAATTGCATCGTGGAGTCAGATTTTAATCGCCACAGCGAACAGTCGCACCCGCTTGGCGTTCCATTTTTACCCGCCGCGTTACCAAGTAGCCAGTTCGGTTTTAACACGGTCAGAATATGTGAGTTCGAGTGCAGTTTTACCGTTTTACCACCTAGTCGAGAAATTCGTTTTGTTCGTTGAAGTGAACTTCGTTTTGACATTATCACGATCCTGAAGGAGTGTAGGCGCCCACCCGCTAATGGATTAAGGAATTTTATTGTGAACTCCTAGTTACTAGATTAGTGAATTAAGTTGTGAACGTCCCCTGTTATGTGCATGTGCCGATGCCATAACGTAAATTTAAATAAAGAACACTTGATAAGAAATACTTGCGTGACTATTTGTTTCCTTCGCTTATTTGTAGTTGATTTGTTTCGTGGCGAAATTTCAGAGAAGCCAATGGTAAGTGTTCGGGTGTTGAGTTTAACTAGTGCCCATGTACGGTACAACAACCAACACCTACAATAGCGACTGTAGTCCCGACGCCAGCGCCGAGTCCCCGATCAGGTGGATCGCTCGTCTCTGTATTCTCTCAAGTAGGTCGAGAGTATGTTTAGAAGCCGAGTTCCAAACATGAGAGCAATATTCGAGCGCGGGTCTAATTTGGGATTTATATAGGAGAAGAAGTTGGGCCGGAGTAAAATATTTCTTGGCTCTAAAAAGATAGCTCAGTTTTCCTGAGGCTGACCTGGCGATACTCGACACGTGTTTATGCCATGATACATTCCCACAGACCGTGGCGCCGAGCAATTTCAAATTTTCACCAGCCTCGAGGGCCCGGCCATTCATCATCAGCTGTGGAACCGATGATCCACTTTTCTTTGTAAATGTTGTATATTGTGTCTTCGCTGCATTGAAGTTAACGAGATTGGACCTTCTCCACTGCAGGACCCTATATAGATTCTGATTCAGAGTCAATCTGTCTACATCTCAGCTGATGCGACGCAGATGCACCAATCGGCCGAACACTCGAAAAGGAGGAAACAAGCGTACTATCATCGGCACAACTGAACACTTTGTTATCCGTTGTCTCCAACCAATCATTTATGTGAAGCAAAAACAAGGTTGGAGCCAAAATAGAACCTTGGGCACCCCCGAATTAACAGGATACAGATCCGAACACTCGCCGTCCACAACAACCCGGATCGATCGATTCTCGAGGAAGCTCCTCGTCCAGTCGCAAAGCTGTTGGGAAAGTCCATATGAACGAAGTTTGCTCAGCAATGCCCCGTGCCAGACGCGGTTAAAAGCCTTGGAGATATCCAATGCGACCGCCCTTGACTCACCATGCTGTTCAATCGCAGATGTCCATATATCGGTTATAAGTGTCAAAAGGTCTCCCGTGGACCGCCTGCCACGGAATCCGTATTGACGGTTATTCAGACCGTGCTTCTATACTTTGGGTCATTAAATGTATATTAGCAGACCCCTAGGTTAAGATAGAATTTAAGTATAAATAACTTAAGAAGAGACCGAACGAGCAGTGTCAACTTCAATATTACATTGAACGATAAACTTCACCAACTCTCTCTTCCCACTGACAGGAACCTAACGACGGCTGAGATAAACAACACTGATGCTCGACTTCTCGAGATTCTAGTTGAAACTTCGGAGACTCATGTCCCGAAGTACAAACTTGAAAAGACATCAGATTCCTCATGACGACTTCACTCTTCATCTCATCCGGAAGCGTAAAAAGCTCCGCAGAATGAGATATCGCCACCGCTTAACTACCTACCACTCGTTGCGAAGGCTTTTTGCTTTATTCTTTATAAAGCTCTCGATTCTGCTCAACCATGCCTACAACATGGGGTACTTTCTCCAAACTTGGAAGCATGCTATTGTTTGTCCAATAGCAAAAGGTGGGAAACCAACGTATCACCCCTCAAGCTTTCATCCTATTTCGCTTCTCACTTGCATCAGCAAAATATATGAAAAATTCATATACGAGAAGCTAAATAACTTTATCAGTGCCAGGAATCTAATACCTGATTTCCAATTTGAATTTAGAAGAGCGCACAGCACCACTATGGCTCTCAGCATATTTCAAAACCACGTTTGCGTGCAACCAGTTTAGAAGGCCTGACGGTCGCCATTACCCGAACTCTCACCTATACGAAGGCGCCTCCATTACCCCTATCCACGAGTACTTGCTGCAATTAGCATACAAGTTTCTCGAAAGCATTCAGAACAGCGAGAACCTACTTGTACGGAAGTCTTGCGTTCTTGACCCTTCTCTCTCTCGATCTCTTCGGATCAGACTACCACAATTTCTTCTTCAGTATAAAACTGAAGAAAGCACCCTTCCCAACAACATTCCCCTCTCTAATAGAGGATTCCTGGATCCATCCCATAGGGTCTACTGTTAACAAACCACACACACACGGACGCACAGTACAAGACGGCACCAACATACACACACCGACCAAAGCGCAGATCATCAGACGCCAAAGACGTGATCTGCGTTTACTACCGCACTTAAGACCTACCGGTCTTGTATGATTTCTTTCCACCATCACTCCATCCAAGTAGTTAGAGAACACCTGAACTAACCCTGTCCACACTATCCTTAGATATCCCCCCCCCCCTCCCTTTTTCTTTTTCAGATATCTCGAGACCGAGCCCAACATCCTCACGGGTGTGGGTGATTCTGGTTATCGCAAGATGACCAGAAGCCAGAGACAAGATGTCTCGCTAAAGTCGGCCCTCTCGCCAACCCATTTTTTTTTTTTTTTTTTAGACACATATGTGCGTGTACGCGAACTATGTTCTTAATATTTTTTTGTTGACGGGCGACGATCGATGTGTTCCGTTCAACGACGTTTTAGGTACTGGATAGTGAGCCCTGCCATCTATAGGATTTGATAGGAGTGAAATTATTATGGGGTTGGGATTATTTGGGAGGTGTTGGAGACAACGGATAACAAGGTGTTCAGTTTTGCAGATGACGGCACGCTTGTTTCCTCCTTTTCGAGTGTTCGGCCGATTGGTTCATCTGCGTCGCATCAGCTGAGATGTAGACAGATTGACTCTCTGAATCAGAATGTAGATAGGGTCCTGCAGTGGGGAAGGTCCAATCTCGTCGACTTCAATGCAACGAAGACACAATATACAACATTCACAAAGAAAAATGGATCATCGGTTCCACAGCTGATGATGAATGGCCAGGCCTTCGAGGCTGGGGAAAGCTTAAAATTGCTCGGCATCACGGTCTGTGGGAATGTATCATGGCATAAACACGTTTCGAGCATCGCCAGGTCATCCTCAGGAACGCTGAGCTATCTTTTTAGAGCCAAGAAATATTTTACTCCGATCCAACTTCTTCTCCTATATAAATCCCAAATTAGACCTATAGCGATTGGGATGATTGTGAAGAACGTGTGATTCGAACTGGCGCTATGGCAGTTAGAAACACCAAAAATTGAACCAAAGCGCAACCCATCATGCCACCGACGTGTGTACGAATTCGATTTCTAAACTCAAGTACATTCGACTGATGTAGATTTGTTTTGTTATCGCTATGGTATACGGCTCTGATGCATTTTCTTATTCGATTTTCGTTCGGTGTTCTTCACTATTTGCTTCTGTACTGTGTGTGTATCTGTTAGAGCCGCCACAGACCCGCGCTCGTATATTGCTCTCATATTTGGAGCTCGGCTCCTAAACATACCCTTGACCTACTTGAGAGCATACAGAGACGAGCAATCCGCCTGATCGGGGACTCGGCGCTGAGATCGGAACTACAGTCCCTATCACATCGAAGGCGTGTAGCCGACCTCTGTCTATTTTACAGATATTATCACGGATACTGTTCTTCGGAAATTCGGGGTATAGTTACGCGCAATTCGGCATATGTGCGATCCATAAGACAGTCCGATGGATCGCACCAGTTTGTGTTTCATCTTCCGACGTCGCGAACATCCCTGCTGTTTAACTCCCTTCCCACGTGAGTGTTCCCGGAGCGTTACAACCTGCAACTGTTCAAAAAGAACTGCAACAGTTATTTGGTGGCATCTCGGGGCGTCCACTCGGCACTATAGGTTCGCTTCTCCTGAGAGAAGTCTAATAAAAAAAAAACCTAGTGACGCTCTTTTTTATACCCTTATTAAGTAGTTTATTATTTGATTTTGGGAAATTCCAACGGTCGGTTCTTAATTACCCTTTAATTTTATGAATTTTTTTTTTGGGAAAATACGTACTTATTCACATGTAGTATATGTTTCCGGGTACAAAATTTCCAACAGGTATAAAGAGCGAAAATCCATTGCAAAATTTGTGGCCTCATCCTAGTGATTGGGACTGTATTACATCTCGTTTCCTTTGGAGCAAGGGTCATATAATTATATAGCATATTCATATTAAAATGAAATAATGTCCATTTTAATTTTTTCAACAAGGCATTTTATTCAATCAATATTTCTCTTGCATTTCATAGGCGCATTCCCAATAAATTTTTACAAAGATTTCGTTTTATCATTTGTATACTTTAAATTCATGCTTTATATATACATACATATACATGACTACATACATATATGTATATTATATTTTCATTTTTTTAGAACAGGAATTGTTTAAAACAAAAACAATTTACACAAAAGTATTCTGTTTTTGATTGTGAAGAAAGTAATACAAAGGAACAAAATAAGGTAATAAGATAAATTGAAAAATAAAACTTAAGAAAATTGCAAATTTGAAAATTGATTTAAATATCGTAGTTGCAGATTACAACAATTTATGAATTATGTTTGCAATACATTTAATTACACATATTATTTACATTACTTTAGTACACAGATGATTTTATTTTTAGTATTGATTTATATATTTTGCATTTTGTTTATGAATTCAAAATTTGAAAACTGTACAAGTAGCTCGTAGTACTCTGCTGCTAACTAGCTCGAACTCATTTGCAATAGTAATTATTGTAGTTGTAGAGCATTCATTTGGAAATACATTATACATTTTGGAACGTTCACATTTTCTCTATTTTTTGAAGCAAATTCTTCAAAACAATATGGGGTGTGCGTTTGCTATACATACAACAATTCTTAGGTATCGTTATTTTTTGAAATTGATAAATGCATTTCAATTAATTATAAACGTATGAACTAGTTCCACCACGGGCATGCATTATATATGTTGCGAAAAGAAATAATCAGGAAATACAACATGAAAGTTTTAAGCTTAATTAAGCACGCAAACACTTAAAAAACTGCTTTGGACATCCTGGAGGATTTTCTGAGTAGACGTTTACAAAAAATGGAAAACAGAATTCAAAAAATGTACGTAAGCTGGACACAATTGGACGTTTGGATGTAACGAAATGCGCACTTAAACCTGGCGTACGATTTTAAATTTTCAGAGTCAGGTTTCATTTACCACAGATCATTTTATTGTCAGTAAGACAATGATATGCCATTAAATTTAAGCAGGGTTGGAGTACAAGTAATTTTCGAAAGTCTATGGTAGCTTAGAAAACAGATTTTCACATATATGCTGTGTGATCAGAAATAATGGTAATTTTTTATTTCGGGTGCTGTATAAATCGCAATTTTTATTTTATTGGTACTCATGTCAACATAGGTTACATTTACAACCATTTTGTATGTTTAATCAGTGTTCGACAGTCGAAAAAGTTGTACATGTTTGGAGTGCTAGTGTGGCGATCCTAAATCGCCACTCCCATCCAAATCCCCAACATACCCAAATAATCCCATTCAAATCCCCAATACCTCCCATAACCCAAATCCCAATTGCATATTGAATTATATGAGCGATAAATTGAACCAAAAGTTAATTTTTCGCACATTGATTCAATTTCACATTAATTCATACCCCAATCCAAATTAAATCATATGCACGATAAACTTAAATCAAAATCCATTTGTCGTGCAATGACTCAATTCCCAAAATCCTGACATCATGAAATGCTTAATTCAAAACGCATTTCATGATTCCCCTTCCAAGAACCCATTCAAATAAATCCTTAAACAATTCTTAGAACACAATTCCAATTGAAGCACACAAAATCTTGTGTGTGCTTCTTGGAATTTTTACATTAAAATCGTTGACAATTCTCAACGTAAAATAGAATAAAAGGGCGACAAATTTCAATTTCGAGATCAGTCTAGTTCCGAAAGGCGAACCGCCGACCAGTCGTATAATAAAATCCAATCATTCGAAATCCAGGAGGCCGAGACTACGGGCAAAGAGGAAATCAAAGACTAAATAGAAAATAAAAAGTACACTTAAAGCCTTCGGTTCTCAGTTGTTTCTCTATTAAGGTTCACATATTTATGTGGCTAGTTTCGCTACGCCCCACACTAGAAGGAGACCCATAACCTGTCGGGAACTAAGGTCGGAAGCAACCGACCAGAAGGAGCCTAGACTGAAGATCAGCTCATCGGGGAGGCTCCCAATCAAAGAGGACGGGCACACCCATCACGCCGCCCTCACACCTCCAGCCGGAACGGACGTCCACTCTGGAAGTACGGAGGTAAGAAAGCAACATATCAAATAATAATATGACCTCCACACTAGGCGATATAATACTTTCACTAATATCTCAAAGCTTGTTTGTGATTTTTTGGCAATAAAACAAAACCATTATTTTACCCGAGCTCTCGTATCTTCTGAGCATGACACTTTGTGACATCTTCTCTTTCTCTTCCCGAGGCTGATAGAACTATAAAAGGAGGAGGCTTTGTTACCCAATTCAAACGCTCTGCTTTCATAACGCTCATTCAATTTTAAAATCAATACCTTCTCCTATTCAAATAAAATGAAACTTCATTTGTAATATATCCCTAATTTCCAGAAATTTCCCAAATCATTAAACGAGCACGTTCAGAAGAATTTCATGATCGTTCTCCCCAGAAATTTTTTTGATCAATTTCAAAAATGTTGTACCATTCAAAGCGGACGACATACTACGATTAGAAACGACTACGATGGCGCTCGTAGCATCGCTAATGGCCTGCTTTTAGTAAGAATTATTCCTCACTAGGTGTCTGTCAATTTTCAATTTGTTTCATGTTTCAATTTAGCATAATGAATTGGGCGTGACAAAAATATCTGCGAGAAGGATGCCGCATTTGCTCTCAGCCGAGAACTTTTGGAACGCATGCGTCGCAAGCCAGATGAGTTTCAGTGCAGATTAGTTACTGTAGATGAAACAAGGATACACCACTACACTCCCGAGAAGAAGGAACAATCAAAACCGTGAATTGTTAAAGGCGAACGGGCTCCAAAGAAGGCAAAGACGGTGAAATCAGCTGGAAAGATTATGGCTACTGTGTTTTGGGATCCGGCATAAATTTAATTAGAAATGGCTACCGAGGGAGAGCCAAAATAATCCGAGACACAAACGGCTGTCTGGTGAGAGAAACAAACAATATCGTGACAAGATGGAAGCAGTACTTTGAAAACCTGCTCAATGTGCGCACCCATCAACCACAAATAAACGCACCAGACGAACATACAGCAGAGTCTCAGATCCCAGAGCCCTCTTTCGACGAAGTTGTAGACGCAATATATCGATTGAAAAACAACAAGGCTCCCGGAGTCGATTGCATACCGGTAGAGCTTGTGAAGCATGGAGGAGAGGCAACCGCGCGAAAGATCCACCATCTCATCCAAACAATATGGGATAAGGAAGTCACTCCGGAAGCATGGAAAACCTCAATAGTCGTCCCCATTTTCAAAAAAGGCGACAGATCTGACTGCGAAAATTACAGAGGAATATCATTGCTCCCAACCACATACAAAATATTAACAAATGTCATACTGGCGAGGATCATACCGTACGCAGAAGAAATATTGGAAGACTACCAATGCAGATTCCGTAGGATCCGGGCAACAAGCGACGAAATGTTCAGAGTAAAGCAACTGCTGGAAAATAAGTGGGAATACGGAGAGACGGTACATCAACTGTTCGTTGACTTCAAAAGAGCCTACGACTCAGTCGCAAGGCAAAGACTCTACCATATTGTAGTTGAGCTGGGAATCCCGAAAAAAATATGCAGCTCTCATTCAAATCTGCATGAACGTAAACAAAGGGCGAGTTAGAATAGAAAACCACCTCTCAGAACCATTTGAAATCCGGGACGGACTAAAACAGGACGATGGCCTCTCACCATGTCTCTTTAACCTTGTGCTCGAGTATGTCACCAGAAAGGTACAAGACGACAATACGGCCGGATCATACCTGATTGGAGTCACACAAGTGCTCGCATATGCGGATGACATCGCCGTTTTGGGCGCTAATCTCGAAACTGTAAGTAAAAACAGTGAAATCATCATGCAAGTTGCAGAAGAAGTTGGCCTAGAAATAAATGAAGACAAAACGAAATACATGATTACGACGAGAGCAAGTGGACCCCAGAGAACACATATAAACGTCAGGGGCAAGATATTTGAAAATATTAAAGAATTTAAATATCGAGGAACAATACTGACGGCCAGTAATGCAATGTCGAAGGAAATTAACAAAAGACTACACTCCGCAACGCTAGTTGGCACGCAGTCAGCAAACTGCTATCTCGTAATATAAAGCTCCGTGTCTTTAGAACTATAATCATGCCGATTGTTCTATACGGATGCGAAACATGGGCTCTAACAAAACGGGAAGAAAACAAATTCCGCGTATTCGAGAATAAAGTTTTAAGGGGTAGCTTTGGCGGCAAATATGACGAGGAGGCAACTCCACAACCACGAACTGAAAGAGCTATACCGCAAGCCTACAATAGTGAGAGTAATCAAGTGGCGAAGATTAAGATGGGCCGGACACGTAGCGCGAATGGGCGACGATAGGACCGTGCATAGAATTCTTGATGGTAAACCGACGGGAAAGAGACCGATAGGATGGCCGCGACGGAGATGAGAGGACAATGTTAGGTTTGACCTCGAGGAGATCGGATCGGATGGTCGAACGTGGAAGGAGAGCGCACAGGACAGGGAACAGATACACACACAATACACAAGCAAATAGTGAAGAACACCAATCGAATAAGAAAATGCATCAGAGCCGTATGCCATAGCGATAACATAACAATTCACATCAGTGGAATATACTTGTTTAAAAATCGAATTCTAAGCACGGCCAGTAGCCTGATGTGTTACGCATTGGTTCAATTTTTTGTGATTCTAACTGTCATAGCGCCAGTTCGAATCACACGTTCTTCACTATCAATCCCAAACGCCATAATTGGTGACTACGACGTGATCTGTACACGCAGCACACACTTTTCCGTAGCAAACAGAACTTCACACACGATCATGACTTCCGCACTCGCCTGCTCCGACGTTCTCTCGTTCGCACACGAAGCTGATCGTAGCGAAGTTACTGAGGAGGGAGTAGTGTAGCGTCTCTAACAGATACACACACAATACACAAGCAAATAGTGAAGAACACCGAACGAAAATCGAATAAGAAAATACATCAGAGCCGTATACCATAGCGATAACATAACAATTCACATCAGTGGAATATAGTTGAGTTTAAAAATCGAATTTTAAAACACGGCCAGTAGCCTGATGTGTTACGCTTTGGTTCAATTTTTGGTGAATCTAACTGTCATAGCGTCATTTCGAATCACTATCAATCCCAAACGCTATAAGGTCATTAACTTCCGGATTCCTACAGGCCAATAAATAGTAGTAGTCGTGTTTTTGGATCCACGTGGTGTTATTTTCATTGGCTATTTGGAAAAGAGACAGACGATAGCTAGACAGTATTAGGCGTCATTATTAGGTCAACTATGTGAGAAAATCGTCCTCATTTTCTAAAGACTTATTGACCTGTCGCCGTGTACAGTATTATACATTTTCAATGACTAAATTGTATAAGAAGTGGTGCGCGTAAAATTTTGGATATTGATTTTTATACCTTGGGTTTGGCATCTAATGCCATGGACACCGAAAACAAAATATAAAAACTCGTTTAATTGAAATAAATACAAATAGAAAAAGGAGCCCGGCGTTTCTTTGGAGAACACCCCGAACACCTATTATCATTCATATAACGGAAAGCACGATGTTGAACCCGTTGTATGATTCCCCTTTTAAGAACAACATTTGCGGTAGTGTGTGGAAAATACTACAAAAGATTGAAAAAAAACCGCTACCTTATATGTCTGTGTGAAATTAATTTGAAAGGGACCCATACCATTTTTTGGCCTGTAAGAACCCGAGAGTTCATGACCTCACTGACTCGTCTACGTCTTCTTTTTGCCGAGTCGGTGTTTTCTTGATGAATTCTTCCCTTATGGTAGTGTCGGCTCATCACACCTACAACTACCGAGTTTTTTGTATGTTTGTTGTGTTTATATTTTTCATTCAATTTTGTTCCCACAAGTCTTGGGGCTTCAAATAGTCGGCCATATCAGACCTCCATTTTGATAGGACAAGGTCTACTTACTGCTCTGATTTGACGATTGTAGTCTAAGTCGGTATACCCCTGGATGCAAACCACCCAAAGAGCACGGTGATCCGTAACATTCTGGATTTGGGTTGGCAGATATCTGTATGTTACTCCACGCTAGCCTGTATGACATGGGTGCCCCTGCTGGAAGTGTAATTTAAGCCCTCGCACCACGTCAAGATTTCTACCTTGCGGGGGACATTCTTCCACAGGCACCCATATAGAAATCTTGCTAATTCCATCCAGAAAAGTTTCTATGATAGGCTTTTATGACCCACACTAACTGAAGAACTCGACTTTCTCACGAGATAGAAGTAATGACAGCACTGTTAACTAGTGTTTAAAGTTCTACCACTAGATGATCAAAGCAAAAAGGTGTGTTACGAAGATACTCATTTGTAAGGGGGGAGATTGCCAATTTGAAAGGGACACCATTGATTAACATGTAAAGATTGATTAAAAAATAAATTGCCGTTATTTTTTGACCACATCACATATGTACAGTCGATTTTTACACCTTGGTACATAATTAACATAATTACATCAGAATGTAAGCTTACGAAAAACAAAATGCCGTAATTTCTTGATCACCCCACGTATGTACAATCTTATACCGAAACAATTAAATAATAATACATCAGACTGCAGGTTTTAAATTACGAGAAACTGTAAGTTTGTAAAGAAAGTAATAATTATAAAACCAAAAGCAGCTATTGTAGATATTTTCTCCACTTATAAGCTGATTATCATTTGAGGTGCATTTAGTAAAGCTATTGTGCGTAGTTCCAATTGACTATTCTGTTTTATGAAAGTGGCTGCAATACGTTTAGTCCTGCAAAATTGTGCCAACGAAAGATATTCGAACTAAGTAGGTTTTGTTCAACAATATAATCTCAGTTTTATGGTTTCACTTTTAGTAATATTCACGCGTTCTGTTTTGAGATTGAAAAAAAATCCCTTCTGTCGATGCTCTGAAACTATTAGAAAAACCTCGAAAATCTTAACAAGAAGCTTTACAGCAGTTCTTCCCAAATCAGGCTTCTCCAAGAGACGTACACATCAAAGAAATAATTAATACTCTTTTCAAGTAAAATGACATAGTGTGAATACACGAAAGAGGAATGCATATTAAGGGTAGTTCGGTTCTTGAAAGAGTGAGCCATTCTATATCCCGAGGACGTTTCTTCGAAGTCTAGGCATTTGTTGATGCTAGAGGTACATTTGCGAAGTTAGCGCTCATTGTTAAACCAAGCTTTTGTCAATTCATTACCCTGGACAAACTATCCTCAATTTCAAGGTATGGAAAGAGGTGAACATTCTGTATTTACTATCATATAAATTTGTACATTGTTTATTTATCTGCCTTTCTTAGGAATTAAATATTTTCTTTATGTTATATCTGGCCGTAGAACCTATCAAAAGTTATTGATGCTACAGAAGCATTATCTTCTTTCTCTCTGTTCCATTCTAATTATCTTGACGTTTCCAGACATCACTGGGTCGTTTTTTATCATATAAGCATTAATGGTTTTTTTACGGGAGTTATATTATATAAATGAAATAGAAGCCGCCTTAATGGCTGAGTTCGCAAGGAGGTTCTGTCTTGCATTTGATTGTCCAAATGTAGGTTCAACAGTCGCCGAAAGGCAAATTATACAATAGTCATGTAATGTTTAGCTTACAGCGTCTGCGTAGGACCAGTAAGTTATATTATTATTATTTATTGGCCTGTAGGAACCTGGTTCACGACCTCACCGACTCGACTCCGTCATCGAACGCCGTAAGTTATATTATAAGATAATTAAGCTAGGATTTAAGCACTTTTTGTCTAGCATATAATTTAGAAACTAAGATATAAAAAGAAAATAAAAAAATGTTGCAAAAATGAAAAAAAGTAGGTTCAACTGACGACTCTTGCTATTGTGCAGTCCGGTATAATTACTTAGTGGTGGATGGGGTCCAAAGCCCAACCGCCCGGTGAAACACCGCCCTAGTAAGCTATAAACTTCGTGAAATGGTTGGGAGGAATCCTTGACGATCTTTCAGAGTTTGGTTGATGGATCCGCTCGAGAAAAAAAGCATTCCAGGGCACTGACCCAGCACTATAGGTTCGTCTTTCCTGGAGGCAGTGAAAAAACAAATCCCAACATCCATCCGACCGACGACATACCGCCACATCATGATATAGGCAGCTCCGTGAATTAACCAGAAAAAATCCTTGACTATCAGTCGCAATTTGACTAAGGGTCAACAAATTTAGAATAAGTGGTAAGTTAGTTCGAACTCTGAAACCAAGCGGGCTATCTCATCTGAATAACTTGATACGGAACCTAATAGTAAACACGGAATGAGAATTGTGGCGGCTTTAAATTACGTCGCCTTTAGAATTCCAGATGTTACGGCGTAATCCCATACCACCACAAAATTACGCATATTTTTTCTTAAACAGAGCCACACGTAGTTTAAAAATACTCACGAGTTCACTGCGAGAGTGAAAGAAAACAGCAGCAAAGCCACACCAATCATTTAGTATTATCTCGAAATGTTGTTGGTATCGATTTCTGCTGTTGTTTATAGAAAATTAGTTAGTTGGCTACGACCACTCAATGATAGTTGTTCAGTTTTGTGTGCGAAAAATTCTAAAAATTGTGATTTTTAGTCACAACGTAAACTTGTGCTATTTTATTTGTATACACTAATAGTTAATAAATTTATCATCAAAACCCAACTAAATACATCTGGACCCCCAAGAAGAACATCTGGCCAACAGCATTTTTCAGTAACTGAGGATTCGGTTTTATTAATACCAATGTAAACGCCTAATATTATTGACTTGTCAACCGACCTGACATATCTTCATAATCCCGGGTACTGATCACACAATAGATTCCCAATTAAAAGTACATCTGTAGCGTTTGTAACAGATACACACACAATACACAAGCAAATAGTGAAGAACACCGAACGAAAATCGAATAAGAAAATGCATCAGAGCCGTATACAATAACGATAACATAACAATATCCACATCAGTCGAATGTACTTGAGTTTAGAAATCGAATTCGTACACACGGCGGTGGCCTGATGTGTTGCGCTTTGGTTCAATTTTTGGTGATTCTAACTGTCATAGCGTCAGATCGAATCACACGTTCTTCACTATCATCCCAAATGTTATAATTGGTGACTACGGCGTGATCTGTACACGCAGCACACACTTTCCCATAGTAAACAGAACTTCACGACACGATCACGACTTCCGCATAGAGCACCAGGCACACTCGCCTGCTCCGACGTTCTCT
The DNA here is from genome assembly GCA_963931805.1 of Microdon myrmicae. Lineage (NCBI taxonomy): Eukaryota > Metazoa > Arthropoda > Insecta > Diptera > Syrphidae > Microdon > Microdon myrmicae. The sequence goes on from OZ007500.1 coordinate 45,319,218, forward strand.
CGTCCGCACACGAAGCTGATCGTAACAAAGTTACTGAGGAGGGAGTAGTGTAGCGTTTGTAACAGATACACACACAATACACAACCAAATAGTGAAGAACACCGGACGAAAATCGAATAAGAAAATGCATCAGAGCCGCATACAATAACGATAACATAACAAAATCCACATCAGTCGAATGTACTTGAGTTTAGGAATCGAATTCGTACACACGGCGGCGCGGCGGCCTGATGGGTTGCGCTTTGGTTCAATTTTTGGTGATTCTAACTGTCATAGCGTCAGTTCGAATCACACGTTCTTCACTATCATCCCAAACGCTATACACCTGTGCTTTCGGGCGGTCTAACCTGACCGAGGGAAAAGAACATTCAATATCCAGTAACTTGGACGTTATTTGGTTGTAAATCGTGTTGCGAGGATCCATCAAATATATTAGTTGTCTTTCATCATCATTATCGGCACTACAACCGGGATCCGGTCTTGGCCTTATTTAACAAATCTCTCCACCGGTCCCGATTTGGAGCCGATGCCATCCAGTTTGGCATTCCCGAGCTCTGGGGGTCCTGGTCTACGCTATCCCTCCATCGCAGACAAGGTCTGCCGCGCTGTCTTCTTCCATACAACCTGCCACAAAGGACATTCCGGGCAGGCTCCTCTTCGGTCATTCGAGCTAGGTGTCCCGCCCACCGGAGTCTACCGAGCTTGATTTTTCTTACAACATTAACTTCAAGGTAGATCGCGTAGAACTCATGGTTGTAGCGTCTCCGGAATCGTCCCCCCTCACATACGTGGCCAACAATTCTCCTTAAGACCTTTCTCTCGAACTTGTCTTTACCATTCCGCAAATGGCGATTGGCCAGCAATATTCTTTGAGCACCTTTCATATACCGCCGACTGCATACAAATCAATCACCCACTATTATTATCCTTGACGATTTTAATGCTTACAATTTGAATTGGCTACTACATACTAATAGAACAGACGAGACCACCTGAAACGATCGCTGTAGTTATAATCTGATCCAACTAGGTATTGGATATCCAATACGAATACCTTCTTTCCGTTTTTTTTTTTCATCTATTTCGCACAAGCTAACTCTAGCACTATCGGAAAATTGAAACCATCGTCTGACGTCGGTTGTCCAATCATTTGTTGAACCTATACATCATCGTCAAATTTGAAAATACAAAAGAACCAACTGGGAGAATTTGTGGATTTTCTTAGCTTCCTTTCCATGGTCGAGGATTTGTTTTAGAAACTCATTTTTTAACGCTTGTGCAGAATCACTTTCGGAAATTGTTCTTCTCGATATAGAATTTTATATTCACATTGTATCAAACAAAATCATCCGGCAACTTTGGTTAGGTAAATAATGTGAGACAGATCACAGAAGCCAAAACAGCCCTTTTAAGCTGTGGGGCTCCATTCTAACGAAGTCCAACACAACGGCTTATTAGAAGCGAAGACCCTTTCAACCAAATGACTGAGAACACGAAATAGGGTTACGACGACAAGGCGGCAAGTAAATTTCTCGGGTATTTAACTGCTTCACGTCGCTTTTAATCAATGCCTAAGACTATTAGCAACAACTTCTGTTCCTCTTCCTCCCCTAAGCCAGTGAAGGGCAACAACAGCAGTCACATACTTTGGAAAAAAAAGTGTTTCCCGAATTTGTTTTTCGAGAACTCAATCGTAGATACTATTCCTCTTCCACCTGTGAACCCACCACTATAATCAGTGACGGATGTAAGATTTCGTCCAGGTTCAGCTCAATGCGTATTCAAACTTGACTGTAAAAATATAACCGTGCCAAACTCAATACCAGCTATATTACTTATAAATTGCGATACTGAACTCTCGCCGATTCTTGGTAATTATTTTTCGCATATTTTATCTATAGAAAATTCATCCTCCTTGCTGGAGAAACACTCGCATGCAACCAAATCCAAAGAGCGGGAAAAAGCGTCTTTCGAAACCCCACTGGCTAATAACGGCGCCGTCCATGTTATTCAGAGCGGTGGAAAAAGTTATCAATTTCAAAAATTAACTTGGAATGCGAGAGACCTTTTGAGCTGTGTGGATAGCGCTTAGACTATCGCTTTAGATACTCACAAAGCTGTTGACTGTTTGTGGAATAGAGTCTTACTATGTAAAATTTCCAAACAATTACACGAATGGATACGAAAAGTCCTCGAAAATCGATCAGTTCAATTCTATTTCTGCTTCATATTAATGTCTAGCTATGAGGGTAGGACAATAAGTCCTTAGAAATGCCTACGATGGCGCTCGTAGCATCACTAATGGCCTGCTTTTAGTAAGAATTATTCCTCACTAGGTGTCTGTCAATTTTCAATTTGTTTCATGTTTCAATTTAGCATAATGAATTGGGCGTGACAAAAATATCTGCGAGAAGGATGCCGCATTTGCTCTCAGCCGAGAACTTTTAGAACGCATGCGTCGCAAGCCAGATGAGTTTCAGTGCAGATTAGTTACTGTAGATGAAACAAGGATACACCACTACACTCCCGAGAAGAAAGAATAATCAAAACAGTGGATTGTTAAAAGCGAACGGGCTCCAAAGAAGGCAAAGAGGGTGAAATCAGCTGGAAAGATTATGGCTACTGTGTTTTGGGATCCGGCATAAGAATTGAGTATAAAAAAAATATCTGCGAGGTGGGTTCTGCATTTACTCTCAGCTGAGAACTTTTGAAACGCATGCGTCGCAACCCGCGCAAGATGAATTTCTGCGCAGATTTGTAACTGTAGATGAAACATGGATACACCCCTACACTCCCGAGACGAAAGAACAGTTAAAACAGTGGATTGTTAAAGGCGAACGGGCTTCAAAGAAGGCAAAGATTCTGAAATCAGCGGGAAAGGTTATGGCTATTGTGTTTTGGGATGAACGTGGTATTATCTTCATTGACTACTTGGAAAAGAGACAGACTATAACAGGACAGTATTATGGGTCAGGGCCCCTCGATAGTATAGTGGTTAGTATACCCGCCTGTCACGCGGGAGACCGGAGTTCGATTCCCCGTCGGGGAGCCTCTGGCGCAAGACTACTGACCTTGCCCGGAAAAAACAAATCATTATGGAAAATTTAACAAGCCTCAGGACTTAATAAATAAGGCCAAGACTGGTTCCCGGTTGTAGTGCCGATGATGATGATTATGGGTCATCATTAGATCAGCTAAATGAGAAAATAAAAGAAAATCGTCCTGATTTTCTAAAGACTTATTGACCTGCCCTAGTTGTATCAACAGATAAGAATAAATTCAGTTTTCCCGACGATAGTTCACTGATGCATCAACATTGCACCACCTGGACAGGAAAATGGGAAAAGCTACAATTTATGAGGCTTACAAGACAAAAGCAGATCGTCAGTACTACATCTTATAATGAATAATCGCGTCATCAATTCTAATGATAATATGAATTTCCTCGGCGTCAATTTCGTGTGAATGTGACGTGGCATATACATGTGTCAAAAATTGTAAAGTATATAGGAAATTAAATTATTTTTTCAGAGCTTAAAAGACATTTTATTTTGACCAAACTTCTCTTTCGCTACAGATCGCAACTAAAACCCGCACTCGTGTTTACATGCTTCTAGCTCTGAGATTTTCTAGATCATACACCACTTCTGTTGATTGTGAACGCAGCCCTGACATAGGTGATACACTCAGTACCACATTGAAGATGCATGATAGACATTTGCCTTGTCAATAGATATTACCATAGAGGCTGATCGCTTGAGATATATATCAACCCAAGGCATTCGGTTTATTTGCGCCCAACAAGCACTCCGATAGATATCTCTCAATGTCATATACATATCTATGCCAAAACTAGATGCGTAGTAAATGCAATAAGTACGAGTATTTCCAGAGCATCGGAAAAAAGGTAGTTATCTATTATTATCACAGGGTGTTATTATCGTGTATTATTATCTCAGGGTATTATCGTCGTGTTACACTTTCGATTCTCGAAAGTTATGAATTACTTCGTCACATTTCTAAGTGTACTTTATAGTATCATGAGCCACTTAAACCATACACTGACATGCATCAGTTCAATAGACGGTTGAGCCAGTAAATATATAAACAAAGAACTCGGTAAATGTATGATAAGCTGCGGGACCTGGATGGAAGTCCATGAAATGCAAGAGTATTGTTCTGTCTCCTTAGATAGTTGTGCAAGTTTGGTTTGTCTGTTTTACCGCGAGGCATTCGATTTAGTTGACGGTGCGACTGTTCAACTCATGGTTACATTATAAAACATGTTGAGTAACAACCTATTTATTCCTGTAAACTTATGACAATATATTTGTTACATCTCTTAAGAAACCCCAATTATGGCGTTACACTTTTCGCCGCTTTGAAAATGTGCTTATTCCAATTAAGGTTCAATTTAATTCGAATACCAAAATGCGTTTTTTGATTTCCGTGATACAAATGCCATTCACTAACAATAAGACAAGGTTGGAATAACTCTTTGATAGGTAGCACTTACCTCCAAAGGTATTAAACTTCACCTTGTTAAAATCAGAGTTCAACGAGCTAAGAACAGAGCGCTGCTTGAGTGTGAAGTCGAGAGAATTAGTCGTGTTATCGTCAGCAAATGGGCGGGTTGGATTTCCCGTGATGTATAGATCGTTGATGAAAATAAGAAATAGGATGGACAACAATACGGAGCGCCCTGAGGAACACCAACACCAATTTTATAAGAGCTAGCTTCAACGCCATTATGAATGCCTACCAAATGCCCAGAAAAATAGTCTCTTTTCTATCAACACCATAGAGTGCAGTCCAAATATAAGGACCGGATGCCAAGCACTGTCGAATGCTTTGGAGATATTTAGTACAATTTTGCTTTCAATGAAAACATATTCCAAATGGCTCCACTCAGTAAGATATGTCTGCCAAAGGACATCCTGTTGAGAAAGCTATATTGGCGGTCATTATGGCGATCGAATGCTGCAAAAGTTAATTACGACTAATCGGTGATTCCATAACTTTCGATAAAATGGAAGCTTCTGAGTTGTTCGGTAGGAAGAAAAAGAAGACAAACGGCTATTTGTATATTCGGTATCTTCGATGTATTTGAGAACTGTCCAAAGAGGTAAAAAATCTTTCGTAGCCGTTAGATAGCAGTTGTATAGGGTTATACAATAGGGATTTGACAAGTTTGAATTTAATTTGTGAACGCACCCTTTCACTAATCATCGAACTGTCACTGTCAATTTATTCAGTAAACTCAACATTTTCATCATTATTAAGTACACGAACGAACAACGTCCGCAAATTATAAAAATTTACTACTGAAAAAAGTTGTCAAGTCCCTATTGGAAAACCCTATATATATATTCAGTTCTCTAAGATAACGACTTCGGAAGTGAATATGATTCATGGAATGCTTGTTACGTTTGATCAGAGGCAACGATGAGGTATTATTGTAGGGAGCACCAAGTTAACAATTTGCAGTGAGTGCTGGTGTTGTCATTAATTGTAAACGATGGCATGACTGACATTATCGAGTTTTTTATGTTTTTTACAAACGCCTAGAAATATCTACTATCTGAGGGTTAGTGTATTATTTGTGTCTCATTTTGTCTCTGATCGTGCGGATTGGAAGAAGAGTGCACAGGACAGGAACGATGGCGCCTTCCCTCCACATTGATCGAGATAAGTAACCGGAAACTTTACCCGTTGTAGTAATAACCTTACATATTGGTTCTGGGTTTAATATTCTTCACCTCAAAAAAAAAAAACGTCTGCTACTGGGTCAATGATGACGTCAACATCGTTACTGAAGGAAAATGAGGGCCAATTCACATTCCAATTTTCACTCAGATCGTGTCAGTTACCTTTCTCATACAGCTGTACTATTCTTTTGGGAGCGTTTTCATTAACACAGCAAAAATTTAGCCGACACAATACAATGATTTAAAGAGACTAAGGACAAAACAAAACTACGATTAAATATTTACTTGGGTGCAATGACCATTTATGAGTTCATGTGAGCTGATACAAATTATTTGAATTGACAAAGAGTTAAACTTTCTATCCTACAGGTCTTGTCTGTCCTCCGTTAGCCACTTAGGGTGACGCATATTAAAATCCAGTAATAATTACAATGTACAATTACGAGTATAACATTTATTACAGCTGTCATGCAAAACACCATTTCCCCGGGGTAGGCTTCCTAGTCAGCCAAAAACTGAAGCCTGCCATTATCGGCTTTAATGCAATAAACGAAAGGCTATGAACTCTTCGCGTGCGAGGCAAGTTTAAGAACATAAGCCTCACAAACGTTCACGGACCTACAGAGGAGTCCCCTGACGACGAAAAAGAATAAAAAAAATACTACGAGAACGTTGAACGGGCCCTCAATGCCTGCCCAAGATACGATGTAAAAATCGTTCTTGGTGATTTGAATGCCAAAATACTACGCAGGTTCCCATAGTTTGCATGAGAACACTAATGACAATGGACTACGACTCATCGAACTGGCAGCATCAAAGAACTTGGTCGTTGCTAGTACCAGGTTTCCGCGTAAACATATCCACAAAGCCACCTGGGTATCACCTGTTGGAGCCACTCGCAACCAAATTGACCTCGTGTTGATAGATCGCCGCCACTCCTCGAGCCTGATGACGGTACGAACGTACCGAGGTGCCAACGTCGACTCGGATCACTATCTTGTTGGTACAGATTTCCGAGCGCGAATTGTCTTACGGAGACGTATTGCATCCGCGGATCAGGTTCGAATCAACACGGCTGCCTTACGCAATGAGAATACCAGTAACACCTTTGGTCATGCGTTAAGACTCTCCCTCGAAGAGCTCGACGGTGGGAGAGCAAGTCCTGGGGCCAGAATGCCTGGCGTAGAAGAGAAGTGGACACGCATTAAGAATACTGTCATTAGTACTACCAACTCCATCTTAGGCAGTAGTCGTAGAGATCGGAATGACTGGTTTGATGAAGAGTGCAAACTAGCGACTGAACGTAAGAATGCTGCATACCGGGCAATGCAGCAGTCTCATAGGACGCGGGTACACGACGAGAAATACAAAGAGCTCAGAGGATCTGAAAAAAGGCTTCACAGACAAAAGAAAAGTGCCTGGGAAAAAAACCTTGTTTGTGAAATAGAGAAAAGTAGAGAGCGAGGTCCGCACCAGGCGCGGAAGTTCTACCAAATAATCCGCAGTATGACGCGGTACACACTACGCTGCACTTACTGCAAGGATAAAGAGGGCGATCTGATCACCGATCCTGAAGGCATTCTGGAGCGATGGGTAGTGCACTTCAATGAATTGCTGAATGATCAGCTCACTGAAGAGCTGGAGGCTCCACCAATGCAAAATCAAGACCAAATGCTGCCGCCACCAAGTATTGAGGAAACATTAAAAGCCATAAGACACCTCAAATTGAAGAAAGCCCCCGGAGCTGGTGGCATACCAGCTAAGCCGATCAAACAAGGAAGGGCAGCGTTACAACACGCAATTCATGAAATCGTGGTGCAAGTATCGGAGCAAGAGCAGATGCCGGAAGATTGGCGTCGTGGTATAATTTGCCCCATACATAAGAAGGACGATATCACAATGTGCAGCAACTACAGGGGTATAACATTACTGAGTATCCCCTATAAGATTCTCTCCACTTTCGGATAGCCCCATACGCTAAAGTCATCATTGATCAATATAAGTGTGGCTTCATCCCAGGCAAATCAACGATTGATCAGATATACACCCCTAGGCAGGCGATGGAAAAATGTCTGGAATTTAAGTTTCCATTATATCATCTATTTATAGACTTTAAGGCCGCCTACGACAGCATAGCCAGGGTAGAAATATATAACACCATGAGAGAGTTCGGCATTCCAAACAAATTGATACGACTTCGTAGGTTGACCATGACCAACGTAACTAGTCAAGTAAAAATAGCGGGATTGCTGTCCAAAGCAATAAACATCTTTAATGGACTCCGACAAGGGGACGGTCTGGCCTGCCCCTTCTTCAACATGGCGTTGGAGAAAGCAATCCGTGACTCTGGCGTTGCAATTAGAGAGACTATTATCACCAAGTCCAGCCAAATACTTGCCTACGCAGATGACATCGACATCATCGGCTGTACAGGACTCCTTCACCCAGATCGAGCAGGCGGCACAAAAACTGGGACTGCACATTAATAAGGGGAAAACTAAGTACATGGTGGCAACTTCTGCGAAGAGAAAATCTAACGTTGGTCAAACTATCAGGGTAGTGGAGCACGAATTTGAAGTAATGCAATCCTTTAACTACCTTGGGGCAATAGTATCAGCCGATAACAATATGGAAGAAGAAATACGCGAACGACTGATCAAATCCAACAAAGTCTACTATGGTCTATCAAGGCTCTTTAAATCCCGAAATTTATCCAGAACATCCAAGCTACTACTGTACAAGATGGTCTTACCAGTACTCATGTATGGATCCGATACCTGGGTGCTCAATACAAGGCACTCTGAACTCTTAGCCGCGTTCGAGAGGAAGGTCATAAGGAGAATTGTTGGCCCCGTATGTGAGGAAGGACGATTCCGGAGACGCTACAACCATGAGTTGTACACAATCGACCTAGAAGCTAATGTGGTAAGAAAAATCAAGCTGGGTAGACTCCGGTGGACGGGACACCTAGCCCCAATGAGCGAAGAGGAGCCTGCCCAGAAAGTCCTTTGTGGCGGGATGTATGGAAGAAGACTGTGCGGCAGACCTTGTCTGCGATGAGGGATGGCGTAGACCATGACGCCCAGAGCCTGGAAGTGCCAAACTTGATGACATCGGCTCGAAATCGGGACCGGTGGAGAGATTTGTTAAATAAGGCCAAGACCGGATCCCGGTTGTAGTGCCGATAATGATGATGAAAGGCAACTAATATATTTGATGGATCCTCGCAACACGATTTACAACCAAATAACGTCCAAGTTACTGGATATTGAATGCTCTTTTCCCTCGGCCAGGTTAGACCGCCCGAAAACACAGGTGTATAGCGTTTGGGATGATAGTGAAGGACATGTGATTCGAACTGACGATATGACAGTTAGAATCACCAAAAATTGAACCAAAGCGCAACCCATCAGGCCGCCGCGCCGCCGTGTGTACGAATTCGATTCCTAAACTCAAGTACATTCGACTGATGCGGATTTTGTTATGTTATCGTTATTGTATACGGCTCTGATGCATTTTCTTATTCGATTTTCGTTCGGTGTTCTTCACTATTTGCTTGTGTATTGTGTGTGTATCTGTTACAAACGCTACACTACTCCCTCCTCAGTAACTTTGTTACGATCAGCATGAAGGGATGGCGTAGACCAGGACGCCCAGAGCCTGGAAGTGCCAAACTGGATGGCATCGGCTCGAAATCGGGATAGGTGGAGAGATATGTTAAATAAGGCCAAGACCGGATCCCGGTTGTAGTGTCGATGATGATGATGATGATGAATAATTACAATGTATGGGCATCGAATCAACATCAGTAGCACCGGATAGAGTATCAACATCACTTAAGGATGCATTTCAGTACAACTTCGGGAATAAATTCCAGAAACAATAAGCACTGATATGTATAAGACTGATAAAACCAGCAACGAAATGTAAAATTCCCACAACATTATGGTAGAAGATGATCAGCAGTATTATATCGTATTTATGCAACTATAACACGATATATGAAGAGCAGACACTAATTTATATCCAGGTAGGCTGAAATCCGAAGTATTATATCAGTGACTACATTCGTGCGCTTAATGTACGAATGCGGGGAATGTGATTGCTTATATGGACAGACATTGCAGAGAAATAGCAGCTTAAGCCACGAATGTTGCACGAGTGGTCGACGCGTAGTTGTCATGTCATTGCAACAGCTCAGAACAAGTGGCCAATATCTTCCAGAAATGGGACATAGGGTGAGCTCCGCAATCCATGTGCGAAAGCGACCGTTATAGATGTTATGCTCTTACAGTTAATATCTCATAAATTGCACCATTAATTGGCATGTATTTTCTGGGACACGTGTGTGGAGTTGTATTTGTTTACATTGGATTCTGGACAGACTTTATCACATCAACCTATCAGTGCAATTTGATACTGGTGTTGGCTTAGACGGATATAATTAAAAACTTAACTTGTGATATATTGTGTTCTACCACACAAAATGCAAGATTTTCGTTCAGTCGGAAATAACAAGTTCTCGAGTGAACATCTGTGCCAGGCCAGAACGTTAAATTTTCTTTTTTTAAAACGTAAAGTGATACGTGTGCTTGGCGTGTGAGAGTTTTAGGGTTCGTTACAAGTACAGTAATTATTTTTCTAGGCATTGTTTACCAGCAGTTCAAACTCGAACCCTCTTCCTGTCTATATTCAAAATGGGACATAATGCGTCATTGGCAATAAAAAACATTAATGACGCATTTGTAGATGTATCGGTAAACGAACGCATTATACGAGGTTGGTTTGGAAAGTTCCGTTCGGGAGATTTCAGCCTCGAAAATGAACCACGCGGGAAGTCGGAAACGTTAGTTGAGGACGATGTTTTAAGAGCAACGGTGGATGCGGCCCCAACGAAATCGGTGCCGTAGATTACACAAAGCATGAGAGTATCCCTAATAAGTCAACACAACACCGTTCTCTCATAGGAAAGCTAAAGAAACTCGATAAGTGGGTACGCCATGAACTGAACGAGTCCCAAAAACGACGGCGCCTGGAAATCTGCACATCGCTTAGATTAAGAAACCAAACTGAACCGTTTTTGCACCGGAGTCACCTGTGATGAAAAGTGGATTCTGTACGATAACCGTAAAAGACCTGGGCAGTGGTTGGATGCAGGTGAAAAACCAAAACACACCCCTAAGCCCGATCTTCATCCAAAAAAAGGGTTATGGTGACAATTTGGTGCACATCGAAAGGACCAACCCACTTTTTATTTCTTCAACTAGGAGAAACGAGAAACGCTATCAAATATTGTGAGGAAATCAACACATTGCATGCCAAATTGACTGAAAAGCAACCTGCGTTGGTCAATAGACACGGCCCGATCCTTTGGCATGACAATGCTAGACCCCTCACAAGTAGCGGTGCAAAAATTGTTGCAGTTGGGATTCGAAATTCTTCCGCATCCATAGTACTCTCCTGACATTTCCCCAACGGACTATCATCTTTTCCGCAATCTGTATTCATTTTGCCGGCAGGACTTCCGGAACCGTGCAGATGTCTTTTTTTTTTTTTTACACTAACGCGCGCACAAAAGGGGATTTTGAAGTACCCTTAAATGTCACAGCACATTGCGAGCGGATGAAGAGGAAGTGGATAGGGAAAGGAGGTGTCGATATATATTGGTCTTGAATGTCTGGACATCACAACGACCAGGAAACACATGATCAGGTAGAACATTCCACATTCGTGTGGTTCGGCTAAAGAATGACTCACTATGAAGTCCACGTGCAACGTGAACTGATGCGCATTCACAGATTGACGGGTATCGCGGGAAAATGTCTGAAGGGGCGGACCACATTCAGCAAGTTCAGTTGAGCAATGACCGTGGTAATACTTAGGCATGATACGTTGCGCCTGTGTTCTAACGACGGTATTGATAATGGATGATTATAAAAGCCTTGGAAGATTTCATTACCTCAAAAAGTAAGCACTTCAACGAAAAAGGAAAATTTGATTTTGTATCACGTTGAAGAATGTCACAGATGCCAACGGATTCCATTTTGATGGAATACAAATTTACGGAAAAATAATATTGGCTTTTAAATTTTTACTATAAAATCGGACATGTCATGTGGCACAGACCAATAATTATTTCTGTCTAAAAAAAAAGGTCGAGTGAACGAATAGTTGGGCTAAATAATGACACTTTCCTTACTTCACCATAGAGGAGGCCATATTAAGTTGGAGGAAATGAATTCGGCGTTTTTTGTTTGTTTGGTTTTAAACTGTGTGAACTTTAAAACAGTTAGCTGCATTTGACAACACTTTTTTAACTTTTGTTATTATTATTTGACAGATGACAGATTAGCCTGTGACAATTTTATTGAAACTCGTACGTCATCCTAAAACGAACTGCAAGGAAGGTTGTGTGAAATTTTGGAAAAAATTCACTATGTTTTACTACAATCCTCTATTGTAGTAAAACATAGAGGAGCAGATTGCGACTCCGATCATCTTCTAGTGATGGGCAAAATCAGGAGTCGGCTCCCAGCAGACCCACACGGGCAGTAATGGGAAACGAGCAAAAAGTACGACATTAATAAACGACAAGACCTGCACAAAAGGGCTGAATATCAAGACGAACTAACGAATAGATTTAGCATCCTAGAGAATGGGAGCAGTGAGGAAGAGGAAACCAATAGTGTGGACACTAAATGGACATCGATCGAGACACAATCAAACAAACAGCCCAAAAGGTATTAAGATTTAAGAAAACAATTAAGTCCAAACCTTGGTTTGACGATGAGCGCAGGGCGAATATCGGGGAACGTAAACGACTTAGAGTGATCCACTTAGAAAGATATGATGAAGTCAACGCAGAAAAATACGCGACGATTCGGAAAAAGACAATGAGACTTTCCAAACGCAAAAAACACGAATGGGAGAAGACTCGGATCGAAAAGATCCTAGAAAATGCCAGAGCAAAGAACATCAGAGGTATGTATGCCGGTATAAATTCAATTAGAAATGGCTACCGAGGAAGAGCCAAAATAATTCGAGAAGCAAACGGCTGTCTGGTCACAGAAGCAAACAATATTGTGACAAGATGGAAGCAGTACTTTGAAAACCTGCTCAATGTACCTACCCATCAACCACAAATAAACGCACCAGACGAACATACAGCAGAGTCTCAGATCCCAGAGACCTCTTTCGACGAAGTTGTAGACGCAATAAACCGATTGCAAAACAACATGGCTCTCGGAGTCGACTGCATACCGACAGAGCTTGTGAAGCGTGAAGCAACCGCTCGCAAGATCCTCCAACTGATTAAAACAATATGGGATAAGGAAGTCATTCCGGAAGAATGGAAAACCTCAATAGTCAACCCCATTTTCAAAAAAGGTGACAGATCTGAGTGCGAAAAGTCCAGAGGAATATCACTGCTCCCAACCACATACAAATTATTAACAAATGTCATACTGGCGAGAATCACACTGTACGCAGAAGAAATACTGGGAGACTACCAGTGCGGATTCCGTAGGAACCGGTCAACAAGCGATCAAATGTTCACAATAAGGCAACTGCTGGAAAAGAAATGGGAATACGGAGAGACGGTTCACCAACTATTCGTGGACTTCAAAAAAGCCTACGACTCAGTCGCAAGGCGAATACTCTAACATATTGTAGTTGAGCTGGGAATCCCGAAAAAATATGCCGCCTTCATTCAAATTTGTATGAACGAAAATAAAGGGCGAGTTAGAATAGAAAACCACCTCTCAGAACCATTTGAAATCCGCGACGGACTAAAACAGGGAGATAGTCTATCACCATGTCATTTTAACCTTGTGCTCGAGTATGTCATCAGAAAGGTACAAGACGACAACATGGCCGGATCATCCCTGAACGGGGTCACACAAGTGCTCGCATATGCGGATGACATAGCCGTTCTGGGCGATAATCTAGAAACTGTAAGTAAAAACAATGAAATCATCATGCAAGCGGCAGAAGAGGTGGGCCTAGAAATAAATGAAGACAAAACAAAATACATGATTACGGCGAGAGCAGATGAACCCCAGGGAACACATATAAACGTCAGAGGCAAGATTATTGAAAAAGTTAAAGAATTTCAAATATCTGGGAACGATATTGACGGCCAGTTACGAAATGTCGAAGGATATTAACAAAAGACTACACTCCGGCAACACTAGATCGCACGCAGTCAGTAAACTGCTGAAATCCAAACTGCTGTCACGTAATATAAAGCTCCGTGTCTATAGAACCATAATCATGTCGATTATTCTAAACGGATGCGAATCATGGGCCTATGGCGATACACACACAATACACAAGCAATTAGTGAAGAACACCGAACGAAAATCGAATAAAATAATGCATCAGAGCCGTATGCCATAGCGATAAAATAACAATTCACATCAGTGGAATTTACTTGCGTTTAAAAATCGAATTCTAAGCACGGCCAGTAGCCTGATGTGTTACGCATTGGTTCAATTTGTGATGATTTTAACTGTCATAGCGTTAGTTCGAATTACACGTTCTTCACTATCATTTCAAACGCTATTGGCTCTCACAAAACAAATTCCGCGTACTCGAGAATAAAGTTTTAAGGGGTATCTTTGGCGGTAAATATGACTAGGAGCCAGGACAATGGAGGAAACTCCACAACCACGAATTGGAAGAGCTATACCACAAACCTACAATAGTGAGAGTAATCCTGTCGCGAAGATTAAGCGAATGGGCAACGATAGGACCGTGCATAGAATTCTTGAAGGTAGACCGGCGGGAAAGAGACCGGCTGGAAAGAGACCGGCCGGACGCCCGCGACGGAGATGGGAGGACAATGTTAGGTCAGACCTTGAGGAGATCGGATCAGATGATCAAGTGTGGAAGGAGACCGCACAGGACAGAGAACAATGGCGTGGTCGAGTAGGTGGGGTCATGAACTTCCGGGTTCCTACAGGCCAATAAATAATAATAATAGTAATAATAATGTTTTACAATCAAGGGAAGAACACGGTTTGAAAAGATTTCTGATGCTTACAGTTTAAGCAGTCATTTACTAAGAAAATCGCTCTGGTCCTGGAAAAAGGACACGCTACTTTGGTATGGTGTAACCGAAAAAGTCGGTAAAATTATGGATTAGATTCAAGAAAATCGGGGGTTGGCCAGTTATATCCCTAGGGGCTAGGTTTAAGTCCATTTGTATAAAGTTGGTGATAACAATTAAACTTGATGTTTGGCTAATTCATGGACTGATTAAAAAAAAAACATAATAAACCCAACTTTCAATTGAAACGGAATGAAATTAAGCCATTTTCGAGGTGTATGTTAATACGTAATAAGCATATGGTTTGGCTCGAAATAGATAAGGCTCCACAAAGGTGTATGTTAATACGTAATAAGCATATGGTTTGTCTCGAAATACATGAGGCTCCACAAAGGGTGCCAAAGCCGTGATTGGCTATGAGGAATGTGCTGCGGCGGTTTTTTTTTTTTTTGTGGCCTTAAAAAGGGTACTACCACTTGACTAAATGACTGACTCAAATGTCTTCTGTCATCAATTAATCCGATTGAAGCAAGTATTTGAAAAAGAAAGAAGTTTCAATTGATGGACAAGAAAATTATTATAACAACGCTAAGCCAGGCACTTCTTTGATGACCCGGCAAAAACTGAGAAACCTTGGCAGGAAGGATTTGATGCACTCACCACACAGTTCAGATATTGCGCCGTCAGCCTGTGGCGTTTCTAACAGATACACACACAGTACGCAAGCACATATTGAACAACACAGAAAGAAAATCGAATAAGCAAAAGAATCAGCCGTATACCAAGCAACAACATAGCAATTCCACATCAGTTGAGTGTACTTGAGTTTTGAAATCGAATTCGTACACGCGGCAGTGGCCTGATGTGTTGAGCATTGGCTCAATCTTTCAGTGATTCTAACCGCCATAGCGTCGATTTGAATCACACGTTCTTCACTATCGTCGCAAACGCTAAAAGACTTGGTTCAATCTTTCAGTGATTTTAATTCATAGCGTCGATTTGAATCACATGTTCTTCACTATCGTCGCAAACGCTTAAGACCATCACTTGTTCCGCTTTCTGCAATAGTCGTAAAACTGATCTCAAGAGAGTATTCTGAATAGCACTTGCTGGGTAAAACCCCAGAATTCTATAATAAGGGAATAATGATTCTAGCTGAAAAATGACGGAAAGTGATCTAAGAGAATGGGCAACAATAAAATTGTTTTCGAATAAATAAATAAAAATGCAGTCAGTTTTTACTAAAAAATGCAGAATTCGTTTTCCCTAATCTAATAATATATGTAAGGTTGCTGAAAAAAAAAGACATATTACATCTGAAGAATTAATAGATAAAGATTGGTGGGCGCTATTAATCATGCCAATTAAATACATCACAGAACTCTTAGTTATGGTCGGCCAAAGGAAAAATATAAATAAGTTGTCTCCAACCTACTTTGACCAGATAATTTGGTATATGTTAACACGCGTTGTTGCTTAGTTTGTATAGCGGCAACACAAACAAAGAATGTTATCAAGATAGTCAGTTACTGATACAGATGTATTGATTATTATTTTTTGTTTGTTTTGCAAATTGAGGTAGAGCTTTTTCATCTTAAACCATCTGAGCCGTCTCATCGATTCCACTAATTTGAATAAAAATATATATGTATATATAAAAAAGTTGAGTAAGGGAACAAATAAACAATAATTAACAAAACAAGTTCCTTTGAATCGTACTACTTGAATAAACTTAACAATTCCAATTCCTCAGGATATCAAAAATACAAATTAAATGAAATTAAATTTTTAATTAATAGACTATTCCGTACATTTTACGGGGCTGTTTACAAACGCAACATTCGTATATTGATTGGAGACACTTATTGTACAATTTAATAATACTAAGAGGTTTATATATAAAACAACATTTCTTTTCATTTCGTTTTTCTATATAAAATAAAAAAAACTATATACATATGTGTATATATTTATATATAAAGGATAATTTGTATGTTAAATCCATATTCGGTTATTAATTGCAACCGCTCGTAAAGATTTTCATTGATTCTTTTTTTCCTTAATCGAGATTTTGTTGAATTTTTATTGATAATAAGAGGTCCTTTCTCATACAAATTATTGGTATTATTGCACATTAATAAAAAACACAAGTTTAAGTCTGTAGATAGATTGTTAGTAAAAGTAACAAGAAAAGTCTTTAATTCGAAATAAAAATCCGATGCAATCAATAAAAAAAAAAAAACAAATTCCTCTTGTTTATCTTTGCTTTGTTTTTATCTAATTTTCTTAATCAGTAATTTATGTACCCTTATATATATATATATATATATATTTATATATATATATATATTTATATATATATATATATTTATATATATATATATATATATATATTTATATATATATATATATATATATATATATTTTTATATATATATATATATATATTTTTATATATATATATATATATATTTTTATATATATATATATATATATATATATTTATATATATATATATATATATATATTTATATATATATATACATATATATATATACATATATATATATATATATATATATATATATATATATATATATATATATATATATATATATATATATATATATATATATATATATATATATATATATATATACATATATATATAATATATTTATATATATATACTATCAAACATACATATAATACATGTATATACTATATACGAGGGTCTTTGTGTGGGTGTATAATTTTATTTATAAATAACTTAGTTAAAATCTATAATGATTCTCATTTGTTTATTTCTTGTGTTGGGTTCTGTTACACATACATAATGTTAACATTTAAAAGAGTCCTGTTTGACGGTATATCATTTACTTTTTATACTTTTACATATTTGTCGTTTTGGATTTACACACTTTTTTTGTTTTACTTTTCTCTCTCTCTCCCTCTCTTTCTCTCTTTCTTCATTTTTTCCTTTATTAGTCAACATGTAAATTATCATTTATGCTAAACTATTTTAATATAATGTTTATTGGTTTTCTTCTTTTCGTTATTTATTATAGTATTCTTTACTTTATTTTGTACACAACACATAGAAATATATGTATGCATGTTTTGTTTTTGTTGATTTATCGACGTTTTACATTAAACACTCACAAAATGTACACAAATATCTTTTTTTTTTTAATATTTATTTTGTTTCTATTGTAGGGATGGTGGTTGTATATTATTAGATACATTTATTTTCGTTTAGTTTGTATTGTTTTAAATTTAAAAAAAGAAAAGAATAGTTTAAAAGTAATCACCGTCTTAATAATTGATTTTCGTTTTATTTGTCGCTGAAAAACATTTATCTTATACTGGTATAAAGATTTTTTTTTTAGTTTTTTTTATTTTATTTTTTGTTTTGCTGTTGACATTTAGACTTCCTGTTTTATGTTTCTTGTCTCATCAATATATTTTGCATTGCTTACCAAGAAAGAAATGACTAAGACTCGACTTAATATTTGTCCCTTCTGAGGATTGTTTTTATTTGAAGGTCAATCCGATTATCTTACGAGAGTTAAATGTGCCTGTATGTTTGGTTGATGTCAATTTTCTCACCATAGTGGTAAAGGTTCATAATATTTATTATTTTCAGTAAGTTTTATTAGATGTCCGTAACTCATGAGATGTTTCAACACTTAAACTTTACCATCGGAATAATTTTGGAAGACAGACATTTGTCACAGCACCATTCTGCATAGATTTCCTTACTTAATAATTGGAATGCGGCTTCTGTCATGCCACTACATGTCCTAAAATTGAAAAAAAAATATTAATATACATAATTCATTGGAGTATTGGGTAATCAATCAAACTATTTTTATATTTCAAATAAAATAAAACAAATAATAAAATAAAAGTAATGTAAAACAAAAAGTAATATTTTTTTTATTGTAAGTTGTCAATTGTGTGAGTAAAGGGAATAGAAAAAAACGTTCAAGCCCATAAAGTAATTACTGTAAACAATCAACGAATCTTCACCGCCCTCAAATCTGGGGAAAGCATGAAATGGCTTGGCGTCACGGTCTGTGGGAATGTATCGTGGCATAAACATGTGTCGAACATCGTCAAGATCCGCCTCAGGAAAACTGAGTTATCTTTTTAGAGCCAAGAAATATTTTACTCCGTCCCAACTTCTTCTCTTATATCAATCCCAAATAAGACCCGCGCGAATATTGCTCTCATGTTTGGAGCTCTGTTTCTAAATGTATCCTCGATCTACTCAAGAGCATACAGAGATGAGCGATCCGCCTGATCGATGACACGGCGCTGACATCGGTACTACAGTCGCTGTCACATCGTAGCCGACCTCTATCTATTTTACAGTTATTATCACGGGTACTGTTCTTCGGAGATTCGTGGTATTGTTCCGGGCAAATCGGTTTATATGCGCGCCACAAGACAATCCGACGGATCGCACCAATTTGCGGTTCATCTCCCGACGGCGCGAATATCCCTGCATCAGAACTCGTTCTGTCACAGAGGGGGGAAGCTGTGAAATTTCCTCCCCGCGCAGGTGTTCGCGGAGCGTTACAGCCTGCAACTGTTCAAAAAGAACTGCAACAGTTATTTGGTGGCACCTCGGGGCGCCGTGTCGGCGCTATAAGTTCGTCTCTCCTGAGAGAAGATAGTAAAAAATAAAAAATAAAAAAAAACAATAAATTAAATGAAATTAAAAAAAAAAAAAAAAATGTGCCACTAAAATAGGACGGCATTCGCATTTGCTCGTGAAATATATCCAACCTTGAACAATACACATACGACCGAACAGTGTTACACTGCTAAGAAATAGATATCATCACCCTGGAAGTGCGGTGACGATAAGATGTGGCGACAAGATAACAAATAAAAAAATTTGACGTTATACAACATGTAACGAAAATAGCCGATATTTGGTTGCAGAGTTCTGATTTTAGGCTTAATAACAACTACAGGTACATTCGCTATCTTCAGCTCTATCTGCATTCATGCCTTCTAAACATAAAAACAATCAATTTTTATTTATAAAATTATAAATAATTTATATATACAATAGCCCTTAGGCTAGATGATTTTCCTATAGGGAATAATAATACTGTTACTCTAGATAATCCACGATTTTATGCTTTGGAAGAGCATATGTAGGCTCCTCGATAGTATAGTGGTTAGTATACCCGCCTGTCACGCGGGAGACCGGGGTTCGATTCCCCATCGGGAAGCCTCTGGCGCAAGACTAATGACCTTGCCCGGAACAAACAAATCATTATGGAAAATTTAACAAGCCTCAGGACTTGCTAAATAAGGCCAAGACCGGCTTCCGGTTGTAGTGCCGATGATGATGATGATCATATGTGCCTCGTTGTTAATCCCATCCCTCATAGTTGCTGACACTTCAATCATTCATCATCATCCTTTATTCTATCGTTCATAGCTGATGGCATACCAGTCAATGGAGGGACAATTTACTCGCTGCTTGCTAACAGTGAGCATTTCGCAGCCAGCTCAACACACCCAGTTACCAGCTTATCTCTAATCGAACGCAATGAGTACTCCACCAACCAAAATCGTTTTTTAAATCTTAATGTAAGCCGAGCACTCAAAGACCCGTTGGTCTTGCGGCATTTCCTCTGTATTTTCGAAGTGGTATTTTTCCTATCCTGAGAAAGGTTGGCGCAAGGCTAATAACCTTGCCCGGAAAAACCAATTATTATGGAAAATTTAACAAGCCTCGGATATGGACCGGATACACGACGACGACCACGGAAACGAAAATGGCTAAATGATTTGAGAATTTTCTCATGGAACGTCCGCTCACTATAGAGAGGTCGAGCTGCACAACAGCTAGCCGATGCCCTGTCCGAATATAAGGCTGACATAACAGCATTACAAAAAATAAGATGGACGGGGAGTGGTGTTATTCAAAGAAACGAGTATGACATTTATTACAACTGTCATGCAAAACTCCATGTGCTCGGGGTAGGCTTTCTAGTCAGCCAAAAACTGAAGCCTGCCATTATCGGCTTTTATGGAATAAACGAAAGGCTATGAACTCTTCGCGTGCGAGGCAAGTTTAAGAACATAAGCCTCATAAACGTTCACGGACCTACAGAAGAGTCCCCCGACGAAAAATAAGAATTCTTACGTCGAACGGGCCCCCAATGCCTGCCCAAGATACGATGTATCCACCTGGGTATCACCTGATGGAGCCACTCTCAACCAAATTGACCTCGTGTTGATACACCGCTGCCACTCCTCGAGCCTGATGACGGTACGAACGTACCGAGGTGCCAACGTCGACTCGGATCAGTATCTTGTTGGTACAGTTTTCAGAGCGCTGATTGCCTTACGGAGAGGTATTGCATCCGCGGATCAGGTTCGAATCAACACGGCTGCCTTACGCAATAAGAACACCAGCAACACATTTGGTCATGCGTTAAGAATCGCCCTCGAAGAGCTCGACGGAGGGAGAGTAAGTCCTGGAGCCAGAATGCCAGGCGTAGAAGAGAAATGGACACGCCTTCAGAATACTGTCATTAGTACTGCCAACTCCATCTTAGGCAGTAGTCGTAGAGATTGGACCGACTGGTTTGATGAAGAGTGCAAACTAAACGAAAGAATGCTGCATACCGGGCAATGCAGCAGTCTCACAGGACGCTGGTACACGAGGAGAAATACAAAGAGCTCAGAAGATCTGAAAAAAGGCTTCACAGACAAAAGAAAAGTGCCTGGGAAAAAAACCTTGTTTGTGAAATAGAGAAAAGTAGAGAGCGAGGTCCGCACCAGGCGCGGAAGTTCTACCAAATAATCCGCAGTATGACGCGGTACACACTACGCTGCACTTCAATGAATTGCTGAATGTTCAGCTCACTGAAGAGTTGGAGGCTCCACCAATGCAAAATCAAGACCAAATGCTGCCGCCACCAAGTATTGAGGAAACATTAAAAGCCATAAGACACCTCAAATTGAAGAAAGCCCCCGGAGCTGGTGGCATACCAGCTAAGCCGATCAAACAAGGAAGGGCAGCGTTACATCACGCAATTCATGAGATCGTGGTGCACGTATCGGAGCAAGAGCAGATGCCGGAAGATTGGCGTCGTGGTATAATTTGCCCCATACATAAGAAGGACGATATCACATATATGTGCAGCAACTATAGGGGTATAACATTACTGAGTATCCCGTATAAGATTCTCTCCACTTTCGGATAGCCCCATACGCTAAGTCATCATTGATCAATATAAGTGTGGCTTCATCCCAGGCAAATCAACGATTGATCAGATGTACACCCCTAGGCAGGCTATGGAAAAATGTCTGGAATTTAAGATTCCATTATATCATCTATTTATAGACTTTAAGGCCGCCTACGATAGCATAGCCAGAGTAGAACTATATAATACCATGAGAGAGTTCAGCATTCCAAACAAATTGATACGACTTTGTAGGTTGACCATGACCAACGTAACTATCAAGTAAAAATAGCGGGATTGCTGTCCAAAGCAATAAACATCTTTAATGGACTCCGACAAGGAGACGGTCTAGCCTGCCTCCTCGTCAACCTGGCGTTGGAGAAAGCAATCCCTGACTCTGGCGTCACAACTAGAAGGACTATTGTCATCAAGTCCAGCCCGATACTTGTCTACGCAGATGACATCGACATCATCGGTAGATCCGATTCGGCTGTACAGGATTCCTTCACCCAGATCGAGCAGGCGGCACAAAAACTGGGACTGCACATTAATAAGGAAAAAATGGTGGCAACTTCTGCGAAGAGAAGACCTAACGTTGGTCAAACTATCAGGGTAGTGGATCACGAATTTGAAGTAGTGCAATCCTTTAACTACCTTGGGTCAATAGTATCAGCCGATAACAATATGGAAGAAGAAATACGCGAACGGCTGATCAAATCCAACAAAGCCTATTATGGTCTATCACGGCTCTTTAAATCATGAAATTTATCCGGAACATCCAAGCTACTTCTGAACAAGACCATGGTCTTACCAGTACACATGTATGGATCCGGGACCTGGGTTCTCAATAAAAGGCACTCGTGAACTCTTAGCCGCGTTCGAGAGAAAGGTCTTAAGGAGAATTGTTGGCCCCGTATGTGAGGGAGGACGATTCCGGAGAGGCTACAACCATGAGTTGTACGCGATCTACCTTGAAGCTAATGTTGTTAGAAAAATCAAGGTCGGTAGACTCCGGCGGTCGGGACCCCTACCTCGAACGAGCGAAGAGGAGCCTGCCCGGAAAGTCCTTTGTGGCAGGTTGTATGGAAAGAGACTGCGCGGCAGACCTTGTCTGTGATGAAGGGATGACGTAGACCAGGACCCCTGGAAGTATCAAACTGGATGGCATCGGCTCGAAATCGGAACCGGTGGAGAGATTTGTTAAATAAGATCAAGACCGGATCCCGGTTGTAGTGTCGATGATGATGATGATGATGATTTTTCTTCGTTCCCTACATCGCTGCGAAATCTCTGCTATTTGTTCTATTCGCGGCAGAAACATTCAAACAAACTTCAAAAAAGAACGATCTATAATCTTGTTCATCCTATCGACTCAAAAAAATTAGTTCAGCTCTATTGCCGTCGCTCATTACTCATCATCATCATCGGCACTACAACCGAGAACCGGTCTTGGACTTATTTAGCAAGTCCTGAAGCTTGTTAAATTTTCCATAATGATTCGCTTTTTCCGGACAAGATCATTAGTCTTGCGCCAGAGGCTTCCCAACGGGGAAACGAACCCCGGTCTCCCGCGTGACAGTTGGGTATACTAACCATTATACTATCGAGGAGCTCATTATCGCTCATTACTCATTACCGGTCAATTCTTGAAATATCTATAAAAACGATTTCTCAGTGAGCGGCAATATGGGTGTCATAGCAACAGGTCCACAGGAGTTTTAATTGCATACCGTGTCGAAAACTGGGCTCACCACCCAGTGGACTTTATAGAAAGAAAAGTCGTGCGGCATATTTCAAAAGCGATCAGTATAGTTTGACACCCTGCCAGAAATTGTTGCCTACGGAATGGACGATACACTGCTTCAATGGACACAGGACTATGTTTGTAACTGTTTTCCCAGATCCAGGTAGTTCTCGTGGTAAATTTGCACCTCAGCAAAAAAAAAATTGCAGTTTCCCAAGACTCCGTATTACCACTCATTCTATTCCACTTCCCCGTTATTCACAAGCAAATCCCCATCATTGTCGATGTGAGCAGGTTGGGGTCTTTTTACTTGTTGTGAACACACTCAACGAAGCTCTTCGGATATTATTTTCAAACAGTCGATTTTTTTTTACAGAAAACAGGCACAAAAAAAGATTTTGAGGTGGAATGCATTCCACGAGTGGGATTCAAAACCCACATTTGCTCAGGCACATCAAAAATAGAATTGAACGCGCTTGATAGAAAAACGAGTAGCAACACTCATAAGGAATTCCATCGTAAGTCGTTCAATCATAGACGCAAATGTCTATTTCTTTTCTATAGATATTGTAACAGTCGTTGCGCACCTAAAATTGGTGAATCTAAATATCTACAAATACTTTTCCATGACACCTGTCACCCAAAGAATGCAACTTCGGTTCAGATCCTTCTTCAGCCAAACCACGCGAATATGAAGCGCTGGAGCAGCATATATTGTGCATTTCCTCATTGTTAGAGACCATTAGTTCTCTCCATCCACATCGGTTCCCTCTTCTCCCATGTGTACTGCGCTTTTTCAGTTATGGGTTCCACAAAATCTGCGTAGCATCAATCGAAAATATCTCGTTGTTGCCATAACGTCAGCAGATGTCTCACAAAAAATGGGAAAATACTGTAAAGGAATTTAACATTGAATGTGTACACCACGAGTCTTCGACATCTCTTGATATCACACAAACAGTGCTGAAGAAAGATTGCTTTGTCAACAAATGATCAGAAAACCCAGCAGTGATGTAATAAAGTTCACTCGCCTTTCTATATAAACCACTTCATTCGATGAGAGATGTGGACAAGAAAATGGTACTACACTACTCACCTAGAAAGTGATACTGCAGCTAATGACGAGAACGAGACCTTACGAACAGAAGTCGAGATAATAGCACGGAACTTTTTAAGAGGAGAAAGGGAGATAATGAAAAGAGCACAGATAAATATGCTACACCAGAAGCAATGTTCTAGTAAAAGGGAAAAGATCGGGTCAGTACCCGAAGAGGATTTCCAGCAAGCGAAGTCCTATGGTAGCAGACTCACAGTTTATGCTGACAACATAGAAGAGCGTTTTCTGCGGATTGATGTAGGGCGATAAAAATGTGGGAAATTAGTTGGTAGAGAGCATACACCAACTTGTCTCCAATATTTGGTCAGGTGAAAGTTTATATGTGTGAATGAACCTCAGCATCGTTTGTTCGATCCACAAGCAAGATCATCTAAACGGAGAAATATTGTAAGAATGGACAGTAGTCGCAACAAGCCGACAGAACTTTGTCGATTAGACATTTCTAAATCTCTCCCGATGTTCTGACAATTCAGATCAGAACACCAGGTGCTGAATACAATTAACGTGCTAGATTTCACACAACCATCTATATGAAACACTTGGTTGGAATACGTACAACGACCAGGTGTACCGGTCTGAAGTGAGCGTCAAGATACAAATGTATCGATAGAGAACGTTTGTTGTGAACGAGCCCATATATTTTTTTTTATTTGATTGCTATGACATCTGTCAAACATATTTAGTATGCTTCAAGTCATTGTACAAACAACATCTTTTTTTTTAATCCTGTTAAAAATGTCGAATTTTGTACCAGAAAATGATGATTTGCGGAAAGCATTAATTTTTTGTTTTCATTTGAAGAAAAGTGCTGCAGAGTCGCATCGAATGCTTGTCGAGGCTTATGGTGATCATGCTCTATCGGAAGCAACATGCAAAAGATGGACGCAGAGCGGTTCAGAGATAATGATTTTGATGTGCGAAATGAAGAACGTAGAAGACCACCAAAAAAGTTTGAAGACGCCGAATTGCAAGCAATACGGGATCAAGATGACACTTCAAGTCAAAAACAAATGGCACAAATGTTAAATGTTGCACAACAAACAATTTCTGACCGTTTAAAAGCTATGGGAAAGATCCAAAAGTGTGGAAACTGGGTCCCAAATGAATTGAACGACAGGTAGATGGAAAAGCGAAACACCACATATGAAACGTTGCTTCTACGACACGAAAGGAAGTCAGTATTGCATCGAATTGTGACTGGTGATGAAAAATGGATTTATTTTAAAAATCCTAAACGCAAAAAATCATGGGTACATCCAGGAGAAGCGTCAACATCGACTGCAAAGGCTGATCGGTTCGGAAAAAAGACAATGCTCTGTGTTTGGTGGGACCAGAAGGGGGTGGTGTATCATGAACTTCTAAAACCTGGCGAAACTGTTGATGGGCAACGCTACCGACAACAAATGATCAATTTGAACCATGTATTGGTCGAAAAACGACCAGAATGGGCCACAAGACGCGGAAAGGTAATTTTGTTGCATGATAATGTACCGAGTCATATAGCAAAGCCCATCAAAAAACAATAAAAGCTCTCGGCCAGCAAGTGTTACCCCACCCGCCGTATTCACCAGACTTGGCTCCTTCCGACTACCATTTGTTTTCATAGATGGGACACGCATTGGCTGAGCAGCATTTCAATTCCTACGGAGAAGTCGAAAATTGGATCTCCGAATGGTTTGCCTCAAAAGACGACCGGTTTTATTGGCGTGGTATCCACAAATTGCCAGAAAGGTGGTCGAAATGTGTAGAAAGCAATGGCCAATACTTCAAATAAAATGTTTTTTACTTTTCTATTTACAATTAGTGTTTTCTTTATATAAAAAAAAAAAAAAAAAAAAAAAAAAAAAAAAAAAAAAAAAAGCTCACTTCATACCGGTACACCTGGTAAGTCCAGAAAAATTGAGTGGAAAACAAGAGTTGGAAATTCCTGATTATACGGTCGGCCAAGTTCAAATCCAATAGAAAAACAATGAAGTGGTTATTTAAAGCAAACATGCTGCTGTACCACTGCAAGAAAAAAAAATACAGGGTACGAGATCAACATAGTGCTAACGAACAGATATTTCCAAAATGCGAGCAAAGGACCACATTACGAAGTTCGTAAGAGAGGCCTTACCCTCCGGACAATAATTCACAGTTTAATGGGGAATTTATAAACAAAAGATATGAAATAAGACTGACATGTTTTAAAAGAGTGAGGTCAGTTCAGTTCATCAGTTCGGCATTCGAAACAAATTGATACGACTTTGTAAGTTGACCATGACCAACGTAACTAGTCAAGTAAAAATAGCGGGATTACTGTCCAAACCAATAAACATCTTTAATGGACTCCGACAAGGGGACGGGCTGGCCTGCTTCCTCTTCAATCTGGCGTTGGAGAAAGCAATCCGTGACTCTGGCGTCACAACTAGAGGGACTATTATCACCAAGTCCAGCCAGATACTTGCCTACGCAGATAACATCGACATCATCGGTAGATCCGATTCGGCTGTACGGGATTCCTTCACCCAGATCGAACAGGCGGCACAAAAACTGGGACTGCACATTAATGAGGGAAAAGCTAAGTATGAATACATGGTGGCCACTTCTGCGAAGAGAAGATCTAACGTTGGTCAAACTATCAGGGTAGCGGAGCACGAATTTGAAGTAGTGTGTCCTATGTCTTCGCGCAAGACTAATGACCTTGCCCGGAGAAACCAAATCATTATGGAAAATTTAGCAAGCCGCAGGATTTGCTAAATAAGGCCAAGACCGGTTCACGGTTGTAGTGCCGATGATGATGATGTCCTGTGTCTAAGGATCACAATCAAAATTTTGGGTTCAAAAACTTCAAGGGAAATAAACGATTTTTTTTTTAAATATACTTTTCTCAGGAAAAGCGAATCTATAACGCAGAGCCAGTGATCTGAGACGCTAAAAGGTAGAGTTGGTGTTGTATTCGAATAGTTGTACATTGGCGGACTCTGGGAACACTTGCGCTGGAGTTGCAAAAGCAAACTTCTCGCCACAGGAGGCACGTGAGGAAATCCCACAAATTACACCAGTTGACAGCTTGCTACTTATATTCTTAACGAGGCAACTTACGTCGATTAGTCGTTTGAGATATGAGACAATGGCCCAAATTTCCCAATAGCGCAGGTTTAGATGTCAGAAAAAAATGTACGACGTTCCCAAAACAACCTTAATTATCCGGTCGCGCGGGCTCAACGAATAAACTTAGTCAGATTAAAGCAGATAGCGAACGTAACACTTAGTCTTCCAACTTTATCATTGCGTACATTAACATTACCAAGAGCAATAATCTTGATGCTACATATTGGATTTGTATCCAGTTGAGGGCGTATGAAAGATGTTCGAAAAGTATCTGGTCAACCTTCACTTGGAGATCGATAAGAAAAATAAAGAACGGAGGCCCATAAATCAATTTCAGTTCAATGATCTTTAAATTATTGATCGGGTATGTTACATTTGTCAAGTACCGAATGGTAACACCTGGTTCCACATAAACCAACATAGAGCAGAATACGATTTCGATGAATCTGTTTCAATATTTAAGTTCTGCCTGTCTAAACTTCGCTAAACTGGTTTAAGATTCTCTTGAAAGACACATCCACAACCAAAACTGATCTGCAGTCACTGTTACTCTCATAGCTCTCAGGTTAAGAACGTTCGTTAGTGTACAGTATGAGCATACTATTGTAAACTAAATTAAAGTTCAGATTTAAAATTATTGTAATGCTTTAACGTTTGTTATATAAATAATTAATAAATAAGTATGAATATTAAATTATAGGAAATAATGAATGATAAAAATACATAAAAAGAATTGAAAATGACTTTTAACTTACCTGTGAAAGAAGAAATTACAACCAGATTCACAGAACAGCGCTTCATCGTTGTCGTTGACCTCTTTGTGACAAAGGCCACATGGATATATAGGTGGAGCATTCGGATTTTGTGGATTGAAAACCATTGGTGTTCCAGGAGGATAAAGTTTACCCGCACTCACTGGCATTGGTTTTGGCCCAAACATTGAGTTTGGACCCATTGCATTCGGTGGAGGACCATTGACCGGACTACCTGGAAGACCACTTGGTCCCGATATATGTCCCATGTGCATTAGATGGTGATTAGGTCCACCGGGACCCATATGCGATGACATATGTGGTGGCATGTTAGATATATTTGGATTCATCATACCGGGCGGAGGTCCTGTTGGACCACCGCCACCGGGTGGACCGCTGCCCATACCTCCTGACTGGTGCATAGGAACATTAGGATGATTCATTTGATTCATTCCGTTGCCACTTCCACCTAAAGGACTATCTCGATGTCCATGGCTGCCCATTCCGCCAACATTACCGACGTTTCCATTGCCGCTGTTGCCGCTACCATTTCCACTTCCCACACCGCCGCCACCACCTCCACCGCCGCTGCCGCCGACATTTATACTATTTGCTTGTGTCATTAAGGGGCTAGGTTGTTGCATTCCTACACTGGTAGGGCAGCCCGTCACAGACATTGAATTCATTGGATGGGGTGGCATTGGACCACTCGCTGATGAAGTAGGCATTGCACCATTGTGGACGTTCATACGTGATGAAGGATGATTTGATTGGGGACCAGAATTACCATTTCCACCTCCATTGCCATTACCTCCACCACCTCCGCCACCACCACCTCCACCACCACCGCTTCCTCCGCCATTTCCGGGTTGCATGTGACTATGACTCGTTGGACCATTTCCAAGTGGACTGTGCATTGGTGGGCCCATCTGGCCATTGTTCATATGTGGCGGTTGATTTGGTCCATTTAGACCACCTGCACCAAGAGGGCTGCCCATCGCGCTACCCATCGGTGAACCCATTGGCATTGAATTCATTGGACTACCAATGGGCCCTCCGCTCATAGGACTACCTATAGATCTCGGACCATTGGGTCCCATTGATGAATTCATACCTATATGAGAATTATTTGGTCCGCCCATTGGCGACATTCCGCCCATCGGTCCCATCGGTGATATGCTCGGTCCCATACCACTCATTGGACTCATGCCACCCATTGATGCTCCTGGTGGCATTCCACCACCATCTCGTAATCCCATTGGACTACCCATTCCTCCTCCTCGACTTCCCATGTGAGGTGGCATTGGACCAGCACACTGCATACCTGGTCCTCCTGGTCCCATTGGGCCACCCGGCCCCATTAGCCCACCCATAGGACTTCCCATACCTAATGGACTCATTCCACGCATTGAAGGACCCCCCATGTGATGATGTGGATGGTGTGAATGCATATGTGGATTCATGGCCGCACTAAAGTGATTCATTGCCATATGTGTCATGGCTGAGGGACTATTCATGGGCGGGCTATCATCGAAGGGATTTGATGCCACAATTGTATCACCAAAACCACTCATAGGTGGCGGTGGTAATAAATCCTGTGGAGTAGGCGGGGGTTGTGATAACATCGCATTTGCTGCATTTGCTGTGTTTGCATTCGAAGTTTTTCTCCTTTTCTTCGGATTACTTGGTGCCGAAATGATATTCAGCGATTCTGTTGGAGGTGGTGGTTTGAAGTCGGGCGGGCATATTCCTGGCCCCGGCAGTCGATATGGAGCCATTCCGAGATTATGTGTCATTATATTTTCAAATTACTATTTGCTACAATGGCTATTTATATATATGTATACATGTATATTACAACTGTCTATATATCATTTAAAATCTCGAAAAAAATAAAAAACAAAAAACTGTCTCGGTTCTCTTTCTCTCTCTCTCTCTTTGTCTTCTTGTTTTCTTGCTTGCTTCTTTTGTTTTCTTTTTCTTCTCTTTCTTCCTCTTCGTCTCCTTTACGTTCTTATGTGGTATTTTGGAAACGTTTTTTGTGGGATAAATATAATTATATTCTAAATTTTGCTAATATTAGTTCCCTTACATATAAGTAGATTTCAGTTGCAATATAATATTAATTATACATGTAGTGATTGTTTCCTTTTGTTTGTTCTCTGTTAAATTTGTATCCTTTTGTTTAGCCTTTGGGGGGGTATTGGCTGTTGTATCCCTGATTATTATTTTTAATATTATTATTACTTTCGACTTGATTACGTTGTTTATATCTCTTGATTTGGTCCGTTGGCGAAAGCAATTTGGCTCCGTCTTAACCAAATCCTTATTAACCGCTGGCTGAAATGGTATATATAATAATTAAGTTCGGTATATATCATTGTATTAAAAGAAAGGAAGTGTCCACTATATCGTTTATCTATAGGGACTTGACAACTTTTTTTCGGTAGTAAAATTTTATAATTTGCAGACGTTGTTCGTTCGTGTACTTAACCATGATGAAAATGTTGAGTTTACTGAATAAATTGACAGTGACAGGTCGATGATTAGTGAAAGGGTGCGTTCACCAAATCAAAGTTGTCAAGTCCCTATTGGAAAACCCGTTAGATTGGCAAAGTAAACAGAATAACAAACCAGAGAAAATGTTTGTGCCCAAGCAAAACCTGTAGCGGCAAGTGTAGAAAGGTTTCTATTTCTTTTAAACATTAATATATGACATGTTACACCTCGTTACACAACCCTTCTCCCAAACATCCATACATATATACGACCAATTTACTGCCGCCGGCAATTAATACTCAACCAGTTAATTAACATTTCTTCCCACATGCAATTAATACTCAATCTATCTCAATCCAATTGATCAATTAAGGTTTCTTCCCACATGTAGTTAATACTCCTATCGCACATGTTGCGACTCTTATTCCAACACTTATTACTTGCCCACCTATGACGCGTACTCGTTCTCCAAAGCTGCACGTCTCTCGGTTATCACCAATTCGTATTCACATAAAACACGAAAGCAACCCAACCACAAAATGTCTCGTGTGACACATTCACGTTCCCCAAGGCTACACGCCAGATGTCCACAAAATAAACTTTACATCGGGCACCCGGGCATTCTGTCACACGGACTCACATTATAAAGTGTTTCCTCGGCCTCATATCCATAAACAGGTGTCCCAGAAGCAATTAACAATTAAATTGCTAAGATCTGCGAAAAGCAACGAATGCAGTTCGATCGAACAATGGATTGCATGTGGGCCATTGTGTTGAGTCACATGCAAACCCCAATTAAGGAATTGCATGCGAGATAACTGGAGCAACCAAATGAGAACGATGATGGGGAAAACGAATGACTCGGGCTAGGCAAAGTAGGTCACACATTCTGGTTGAGGAAAATGCATCGTCTGCATTTCCTCACCAATAACTTCGGTATATAAAGAGTGGTTGCGGATGGGACTTGAGCAGAGCAGTGTAGTGTAATAAACAAGAAGACTGCGGCCTGTGCACTTGTGCAGCGGGTCTTCTTGTTTTTAAATAGAATAAAATTATCCACCAAAAGTGTACAGGGATGGACATTCCCAGCTGTTTAAGAACTAATAAAAGTTATAAGTAAAGTAAATGAAGTAAAGCTCCTCAATAGTATACTAGTTAGTATACCCGCCTGTCACGCGGGAAACCGGGGTTCGATTCCCCGTCGGGGAGCCTCTGGCGCAAGACTAATGTACCTTGCCCGGAAAAAACAGATCATTATGAAAAATTTAACAAGCCTCAGGACTTGCTAAATAAGGCCAAGACCGGTTCCAGGTTGTAGTGCCGATGATGATGATGATGAAAGGAAGTAAAGTCTTGCTAATCCAAACAACAAAACAGGGAAGAAGCCTGTCAACCAAAGAAGCCACATTAGACAAAGTCTGCCCACCACGTATGTAACTATAAATCGAAGGGAAAAAGCTTGACATCCGTAGAAGCGGCTTGAAACAAAGAAAAAGCCTGTCAACCACGTAAGTAACTTCACATAAACATAACTAAATAATAAGTGTTGTGTACCACCATATACAACAGGCATACCTTAAGACATACACTTTCCCGGGGGTTTTAATGAATGGAATTGTCTAAAGGGCAATCTTAGCACCAGATAAACAAAAGCCACAGTGACTTTACACCCCATGTAAAACCACTGCATCGCTTCGGTTTGGGAACCTAGTCAACACGTTTCTGTCATACCTAACGAAAGGTCGTATAAACACACATTTTAAAACAAATATCGATCATTTGGAATAGTTTTCTTCTCCGTTATTAAGCTGCATTACCAATATCTGCATTCTACAGGAAATGTACTTTGTGCGCTTAGAGGAACGGTATGCACTCGGTATGTCATCGAAAAATTTGAAACCCAATTTTTATTGTTGGGTAACAGACGACCAAATAGTCCGCATGTAGCACCTATTGAAGAAAATATACTACCCGAAATGCTCAAGATTGGAACCTCAGAATGGATCATGGGTGACGCAGTTACGGCTAACTTTAAAAAAACACAATAATCTTTAAAAAATAAACGTAAAAAATAACTATTTTATAAAGATTTTCGATCGAATTTCATTTTTATTGCTGTTTTTTGAAAAAAGTACCAATAAATGAATCACCCTCTACATAACAGAAGAAGAAATGCAGTTCAATTTTGTTTGAAATTTTTTATAATATGGATACACTAAAGGGACTTTTAATACCTTCAAAAAGATACAACGTCTATTACAAAGAGGAAGAAATTGTGGAGATAGAAGAACGAATACGAAGAAGGGAGTAAGTGCCACACGTCTTGGCTCGACATTGCTTTTTTTCTAATAATACAAATGCGTTCGCATAAAGACGATTTTTTGATACCCTTAAAGGTCAACCTGCAGTGCAGGCGAAAGAAAAAAGATAAAGAATATCGAAAGGACATGGTAATGAATGTTAGTCCTAAATGCCTGTAGATTTTAAGCGTGGTGGAACACAAAATCTGGCAGAGCATTACACGCTCGCATAGTTCAACCAAAGAACGATTTTATGTTTACTACGGATAATTACCTGGGGAGAGGGAGTGAAAGCTTCGAGTGCAATACTTATATTTGTGATAAAATCACTAGAATGGACACAGAAAAGGAATGCTCCACTTTAGTGAGTTTCATCCTGTCTAGAGTGGGCGGTACTGTTCTTGACGCTTCAATTCACCAAACTATCTGAATCTGATTTACTTTCATATCTATTTGTCTTAATGTTGTTGCAACATACTTAATCTCGTGTAATGGTGTAAATGCCTGTACTTTTACATACGAATTCAACCTTTTTCTCGACATTTTGTGATACTCTTAAATGAAAAGACAAAGACGGAAGATAGAAAAAGATTGTAGTACAGCAGATTGGTGTTAAACGTTTGAATATTATAATGTATTTGTTGCATCCCTTTAAAATCCTAACCCGGTGCACACCATTTTGAGAATCGGCACACCCATAGAATTAGAAGAGCTATACCCGAAACCTATAATGGTGAGAATAACCAGGTCTCGAAGTTTAAGATGGGCCAGGCATGTAGCGAGAATGGGCAACGATAGAACGGTATGTAGAATTCCCGACGGGTGACCAATGGGAAGACCGCGACGGAGATGGGAGGACAATGCAAGGCGCGTCTTTGAGATCAGATCAGAAGCAGAAGCGTGGAAAGACGGGGGACGATGGCACACGCCAGTCAGTGAGGCCATGAACTTCCACGTTCCTACAGGCCAATAAACAGTATTTTTCTATTGTAGCAGAAACTAGGTCGGGAGCTGGTTTTCAGGCACTACGCAGGTTCCCATAGTTTGCATGAGAACACTAATGACAATGGACTACGGGTCATCGAACTGGCAGCATCAAAAAACTTGGTCGTTGCAAGTACCAGGTTTCGGCGTAAATATATCCACAAAGCCACCTGGGTATCACCTGATGGAGCCATACGCAACGTGCTCGGGGTAGGCTTTCTAGTCAGCCAAAAACTGAAGCCTGCCATCATCGGCTTTAATGCAATAAACGAAAGGCTATGGACTCTTCGCGTGCGAGGCAAGTTTAAGAACATAAGCCTCATAAACGTTCACGGACCTATACAGGAGTCCCCAGACGACGAAAAAAAAAGAATAGTTCGAGAACGTCGGACGGACCCTCAATACCTGCCCAAGATACGATGTGAAAATCGTTCTTGGTGATTTGAATGCGAAAATACTACGCAGGTTCCCATAGTTTGCATGAGAACACTAATGACAATGAACTACGAGTCATCGAACTGGCAGTATCAAATAACTTGGTCGTTGCGAGTACCAGGTTTCCGGGTAAAGATATCCACAAAGCTACCTGGGTATCACCTGATGGAGCCACTCGGAACCAAATTGACTACGTGTTGATAGATCGCCGTCACTCCTCGACCCTGATGACGGTACGAACGTACCGAGGTGCCAACGTCTACTCGGATTACTATCTTGTTGGTACAGTTTTCCGAGCGCGGATTGCCTTACGGAGACGTACTGCATCCGCGGATCAGGTACGAATCAACATGGCTGCCCTACGCAATGAGAATACCAGTAACGTCTTTGTCCATGCGTTAAGACTCGCCCTCGAAGAGCTCGACGGAGGGAGAGTAAGCCCTGGGGCCAGAATGCCAGGCGTAGAAGAGAAATGGACACGCATTAAGAATACTGTCATTAGTACTACCAACTCCATCTTAGGCAGTAGTCGTAGTGATCGGAACGACTGGTTTGATGATGAGTGCAAACTAGCGACTGAGCGTAAGAATGCTGCATACCGGACAATGCAGTAGTCTCATAGGACGCGGTTATGCGAGGAGAAATACAAAGAGCTCAGAAGATCTGAAAAAAGATTTCACAGACAAAAGAAAAGGGCCTGGGAAAAAACCTTGTTTGTGAAATAGAGAAAAGTAGAAAGCGAGGTCCACATCAGACACGGAAGTTCTACCAGATAATCCGCAGTATGACTCGGTACACACCACGCTGCACTTACTGCAAGGATAAAGAGGGTAATCTGATCACCGATCCTGAAGGCATTCTGGAGCAATGGGAAGTGCACTTCAATGAATTGCTGAATGGTCAGCTCACAGAAGAATTGGAGGCTCCACCAATGCAATATCAAGACCAAATGCTGCCGCCACCAAGCATTAAGGAAACATTAAAAGCCATAAGACAGCTCAAATCAAATAAAGCCCCTGGAGCTGATGGCATACCAGCTGAGCTGATCAAACAAGGAGGGACAGCGTTACATCACGCAATTCATCAGATCGTGGTGCACGTATGGGAGCAAGAGGAGATGCCGGAAGATGTGCGTCGTGGTATAATTTGCCCCATACATAAAAAGGGAGATATCACACTGTGCAGCAACTATAGGGGTATAACATTGCTGAGTACCGCTTATAAGATACTCTCCACTATCCTACAAGATCGGATAGCCCCATACGCTAAAGTCATCATTGTTCGATATCAGGGTGGCTTCATCCCAGGCAAATCAGCGATTGATCAGATATTCACCCTTAGGCAGGCGATGGAAAAATGTCTGGAATTTAAGATTCCATTATATCATCTATTATATTCTTTAAGGTCGTCTACGGCAGCATAGCCAGGGTAGAACTATATAATGTCATGAGAGAGTTCAGCGTTCCAAACATATACAATTGATACGATTTTGTAGGTTGACCATGACCAACGTTACTAGTCAAATGAAAATAGCGGGATTGCTGTCCAAATCAATAAACATCTTTTAATGTATTCCGGCAAGGGGACGATTTGGCTTGGCTCCCTTTCAATCTGGCGTTGGAGAAAGCAATCCGTGGCTTTGGCGTTACAAGTAGAAGGACTATTATCACCAAGTCCAGCCAGATACTTGCCTACGCAGATGACATCGACATCATCAGCTGTACAGGACTCCTTCACCCAGATCGAGCAGGCGGTACAAAAAATCGGTATACGATAGGCCCTTTGATAAAGAATTAGCATTAAGTTCATAATAAGATGTTCAATAGTTTTGGTAAATAAGCAAATAAATCATACAACTATGTAAGTAGTAGATAAACAATAAACAAATTTCCAAACAACATCCTAGTGTTTCTTTTCTCATTTTGGTGAACGCAATTCCGTGATCAACTGCCGTGCCATCTTCTCCGGGTAAAACAATAACAAGGACTAATTAAAATAAAAAGAACATGATCACGGAACAACATAACTCCCCGTGTTTTATTTTTCCTCATTTCTGTGAACGGTTTGCAGTGTATCAACTACTTCACGGCGGTGGAATATTTGTGAACCTACGCCCGTGCTGGTACACCAACAAATAAAACCCACAAATGTCTTAAGGAGAATTGTTGGGCCCGTATGTGAGGGAGGACGATTCCGGAGACGCTACAACCATGAGTTGTACGCAATCTACCTTGAAGTTAATGTAGTAAGAAAAATCAAGCTCGGTAGACTCCGGTGGTCGGGACACCTAGTTCGAATGAGCGAAGAGGAGCCTGCCGGGAAAGTCCTTTGTGGCAGGATGTATGGAAGGAGAGAGCGCGGCAGACCTTGTCTGCGATGGAGGAGGGATGGCGTAGACCAGAACACCCAAAGCCTGGGAGTGCCAAACTTGATGATATCGGCTCGAAATCGGGACCGGTGGAGAGACTTGTTAAATAAGGCCAAGACCGGATCCCGGTTGTAGTATCAATGATGATGATGATTCTATTGTAGTTAAGAGTCGAAACAATTCAAGTATCAACGATAAACAGTTTCTTAATTTCAACGATGCACGTACCACTCATATACAACGGATATTCATTAGTTTCTCTTTTATAAGAGGTTGCAACATCTTGTTATAGTCACTAAATTCCACTCGGAGTCGATTTAAGACCGCCAACGAGGCAGAACATGCGCTTCTGTGTCGTGATCCGTACCATCGGATCAGTTTTGCAATCCGTTTTGGGAATCTTAAATATACACAAGATACCCAATTGCACTATCGGTTCGCGCGAGAAGTCTTACTGTGGGATCCTAAACAAACAAACGGATCTACACACACGCGTCCGAGTGCAGTGCAAAGTTATCTGCGCGATCCTAGGCAAATAAACGGACTTCCGCACACGCGTCTCATCCCCTGTGTCTGTTTTCCTTTTTTTCGCACCTCTGTTTGCGTCCCTCCGGCATCGATACTCTCGATTGATTTATAATCTTTGGAGAGTTTTTAGTGTCTGACGGCATTATGTTCGACATGGAAGGGATGTGACCTGGATTTCGACACGGATCTAGTGGGGCACCTAGTACAAGGGCATAACACCTGTAGTGGTTGCTTTCGCTTATCTATTTCTGGTCCCGACTTGCATCCTTTCCCGAGGCGGTATTGGTTTTTTGTGTAGGGCTATTTCAATGGAGAGGGAATTTCGCGTTGATTTGTGTAACATTCGCGGCTTGAGATGCAATTTCTCTTCGGTGTCTGCCCACGTTTCTAACCAGAAACCAACTATCCTTGCACTTAGCGAAACCCTGGTAATTACTAATACAGATATTTCCGATTTTAATCTACCTGGATATAACTTAGTGCCACTATTCTTTCCACATCGTGGTATCGGTATCGCCACATACGTACGAAATGATATTGGTTATCAACTTCTGCCACAATATGGGCTCTGTTCCATCCCAGAATTTAATTTCTCTTGGCTGAAACTTCACGTTCGTAAGCATATCATACATCACTGCTTTCTTTACAGAAGCACAAACTTGGATAGAAACGCATCCTTTAACGAAATTGATGCTCTGTCTGATTCCATCGATAAGATCTTGACCATATATTCGCACACTGAAATCGTTATTGCGGGTGATTTTAATGTGCATAACTCTCAGTGGCATCGTCACTCCGGACACACTACACCCGAAGGTCAATATGTCCAGTTCTTTGCTGATTCAAATAGTTTAACTCAACTTGTCAATGGGTCAATACGGATACCAGACATATATGGTTATTTCGTCAACACACTGGACCTGTTTCTCACCTCCCACCCAAACAAATACACAATTGAAGTTTCTTCGCCCTTGGGCACTTCAGACCACTGTGTCGTGTCAGCTAAATTCCCTCTAACCAACAGTAACGTTAATGAGAAAGCTCCCAAAAAAACAGTATGGTTCTACGAGAAAGCCAACTGGGAAGGTCTGAACGACTTTTTTGGGAGGTTAAATTGATCGTTATTTTTACTCGATAACGATGTTGACTCTATAGCGGACACATTGACAGACACGATTCTACTTGGTATGCGAACCTTTATTCCATACAGGGTGAAGAGTATCAAACTCAAGAGAAATAGGTGGTTCGTTTCCGGGTGCAGAGAAACCATTAAGGCTAAAGAGTTGAGCTGCCGGTTGTATAAATCAAACAATACTGAGGAAAACCGTAAAAGATTTAAGAGTGCTAGAAATTACTGCAATGCGCATATTAAACGCGCCAAGTTTTTGCATGACTAAAGAGTGAGACAAAAAATACTACACTCTCCAACAGGTAGTAGAAACTTCTGGGCATTTGTGAATAACATTCAAAACTCGGTCTCCTCATCCATTTCATCGCTTATAGTTGATGACAGACCAGTCACCGGTACAATAGAGAAGGCAAATATACTTGCTGCACACTTTGCAGCCAACTCAACGATGCCTGATACCACATCAGTTCCACCTCAACTTGAGCATAAGCAGCACACCATGAGCCAGATTCAGTTCCGAACGCGTACGGTTGCCCGCGCACTCAAAGAGCTAAACGCACACAAATCCGCTGGTCCGGATGGCATTCCCCCAATCCTCTTGAGGAGATGTACCACTTCACGCGCTAAACCATTGCGGAAACTCTTCCATTTGTTTTATTCTACTGGCCGTTTCCCAATTAGATGGTAGTCAGCGAACATTCAGCCAATTCCCAAAAAGGGGGACAAATCATACCCCTCTTCTTACCGACCCATAGCAATAACTTCTATTCTCTCCAAAATAATGGAATCACTTATCAACCGTCAACTTTCGAAATATCTGGAATCAAATGACCTCTTCAATAAGCGCCAATATGGCTATCGTAGCAACAGGTCCACAGGAGATTTGAAGGCGTACCTTACCGAAAAGTGGAGCCATTCGATCCACTCCCTCGGTAAAAGCAAGGTTGTCGCATTGGATATTTCAAAAGTCTTCGACAGAGTTTGGCATCCAGCCCTTTTGTCAAAATTGCATTCCTATGGAGTGGACAATTCCCTGATCCAATCGATACGAGACTATCTTTCTGGCCGTTCAATTCAAGTGGTTCTTGATGGTGTCAAATCTGTCTCCCATCAAATTAATGCAGGTGTTCCCCAGGGTTCGGTACTCTCACCCACTCTCTTCCTGATCTTTATAAATGATCTCTTGTCAATTACTCACAACCCAATTCACTCGTTTGCTGATGATAGCACGTCGAGTTTCTCATACTTATATGAACATCATCACCATCATCGGCACTACAACCGGGATCCAGTCTTGGCGTTATTTATCTCGAGGCT
This sequence comes from Microdon myrmicae, assembly GCA_963931805.1. Classification (NCBI taxonomy): domain Eukaryota; kingdom Metazoa; phylum Arthropoda; class Insecta; order Diptera; family Syrphidae; genus Microdon; species Microdon myrmicae. The sequence goes on from OZ007500.1 coordinate 45,359,458, forward strand.
GGTTAAACTTCCATAATAATTTATTTTGACGGGCAAGGTTAATACTTATATGAACACTCCGGCCCAAATTCTTCAAACGTCACTACCACTACTGGAATATTCTGCATGATCATGTGTTTCCTGGCCGTTGTGATGTCCAGACATTCAGGACCAATATATATCGACACCTTCTCTCCTTATTCCTCTCCATCCGCTCGCGCTGTCCTCTGACATTTAAGGGTACTTCAAAATCCCCTTTTGTGCGCGCGTTAGTGTAAAAAAAAAAACAAAAAAAAAACAAACAAAAAAAAAACAAACAAAAAAAAAACCAACAACTTATGCTTGATACATTGAATTTAGACCTCAACAAGATATATCAGTGGGGATTATCTAACCGAGTGGAATTCAATGCCTTAAAAAATCAGTGCTGCCTCTTGTCGTCAAAGGCGAACCCCAAAGTAAATATACTGTCTATGAACGACACTTGCATCGACGAAGCCAAAGAACTATCAATCCTCGGCACTCGAATTAATTCGACTCTTAATTCGAATGACCACATATTTGAAGCTGCAAAAAGTGCGGCCAAATGAATGGGGTTCCTTAAGAGATGCAAAAGATAATTCACGCTATCCAACCTGGCCACCATTTACGAGGCGTATATTCGTCCAAAAATGGAGTTCAGCTCCCATATTTGGTCAGGCGCATCCAAAACTGCACTACACGTGCTCTACAGACTGCAAAAACAAGCAGTGAAACTTATTGGGGACCCAGCCGTAAGTCGATCAGTTCCGCCCTTAGAACACAGGCGCAACGTATCATGCCTATCTCTTTTCTATAGGTATTACCACGGTCGTTGCTCAACTGAACTTGCTGAATGTGTTCCGCTCCTTCAGGCCTTATTGCCCGTGATACCCCTCAATCTGTGAATGCCCATCAGTTCACGTTGAAAGTTGACTTCAGGCACACAAATAAATATAGAGTCATTCTTTAGCCGAACCACACGAATGTGAAATGTTCCACCTGATCATGTTTCCTCGTCGTTGTGATGTCCAGACATTCAAGACCAATATACATCGACACCTCCTTTCCTTATCTACTTCCTCTCCATCCGCTCGGAATGAGCTCTGACATTTAAGGGTACTTCAAAATCCCCCTTTGTGCGCGCGTTAGTGTAAAAAAAACTACGTTAGAAAATTCCTATTGGCATACCTTATTGAGAGGGATTAACGACCTAAGTATGTCCTAGTGCTCGAATAGGAGGCCGGTCAAGCTAGCCTGAAACAACAAGAGAAGCTTAATATGCTGCCATCATCAAAAGAGGGGTTTGATTTTGGGGTGATACAAGAAATCGTTGATGAAATCAAGAAGTAGGTTAGGGGACAGTACAGAACCCTTAGGAGTACTCGAATTAATCTCATAATATACAGATTTAAAGTCCTCAAGTCTCGTATCCACTGAATGAAGAATTAGTCAGTTCCCCAACAGTGCAATTTCGGCAAAAGATTGGAATATCAAACTCTGTTGAATGCTTGCGAAATATCCAGTGTGATTTTTCGGTGAGATATTCCAATAGTTTCTCTTTTATAACAGGAAACAACATTTTTTATAGTCACTGAATTCCACTAGGTTAGAAAATTTCTATTGGCATACCTGATTGAAAAAGATCATTACACTGCCTGTTAGCTTGTTGCTAAGAATAGCACATTGATAGTCGCCAAGCAGATCCAATGTTTCTACTTATTTTCCATGTTGAGGAGTCATTAATGTCTAATCCTATAAGTCGATAATAAGCGGCAAACGAAGGACCACCCATTTTGAGGATCAGTACATTGGTTATCTTCCATATAATATACTTGAAGGGTACTGGGAGAAAACCACGGAAATCAATTTTTTTTTAATTTTAAACAGGTGCTGCCATCTGTGGGTATATGAAGTGTACTTTCTTTTCCAGTATATTAGATTGGTGAAGAAACACGTAAGTCCCTATTAAATTGACATTATAAAATAGGCATGCAGGGGAAGAACCACGGTAGTCCAGTCGCACAGGCGCAGTGCAGTCGTGAATGAAAATGATGATCAATACACTGATGTTCCAGTTTGTTTAAGAGCATTTTTGTCAATCCATGGCATCAGTGAGAATGGAATCCAGTATATTTATAATAGTTTAACAGCAACTGGGGTTAGCCCAAAAGATAAACGTGGAAAGCACAGCAAACGGCCACACAAGATGAGTGACGAAACCAAGAATACTATTGTTAACTTTATAAAAAATTTAAAAGGGAGAACATCTCATTACTCTCTACATGATACCATGACAAACTATACCTTCCTGATGAATTGAATGTTGCTAAATTGGTGAGAATGTTTAATACGCAATAGGTGTAAGCGTGACTTATGAAACTTTTAGAAATAATTTTGCCAATAATTTTAACATTGCATTTGGCTATCCCAGAGAGGAACCCTGAGGCCAATGTGATATGTTTACTGCACAAGAATTGATCCTACAAGATGTTGTTAGGACTGCCTTACCTCCTTTACTTAGTATTAAGCAAAAAGAACTGGACCAGCTGAAACTTAAGAAGATACTTCCTCTAAGAAAAGCCGAACAGTTTTATAGTTTAAAAAGGAAATTTAAAAAAAAGCATCTAGAGTGTGTAGCACTATTGCAGCCATAACTATGGACGTTGAGAATAACTTGGCCACACCAAATATTACGTCAAACGATGTTTATTATAGGCGCCAATTAAGTTTTTATTCATTTAACATCCATGAACTTGGTACAACCGAAGTTTTTTTTTACACGTATGATGAGAGCATTGGTAAGAAAGGTTCCGATGATGTTCGTTCAATGCTGGATCATTATATTAGTAACTATGTCAAAACAGAAGACCCTGTGTGGGTCAAAATAAAAACCATACCGTCATACGTTATCTTCACTATTTGGTAACGGAGAAAAAGAGATTTGATTGTATTAAAGTAATGGTTCCAGGGAGAGGCCATTCATATCTCGAATGTGATAACATGGGATTAACCGACCAAAAAAGTTATGTGGAAGTATCTTCGGAGTGGAGAGATGTTATTCAAAATAGCAGAATGAACCTGTCCCCATTCAAAGTCGTTGACTGAACCCAAGAATTATTCAAAGCATGGGGCGAATTCTTGAATCCAATGTACCAGCAAAAATGTCCTTCCCCACTGCCGGACCTTATCTAGATCCTGATTCAGAGAGTCAATCTGTCTACATCTCTGCTGATGCGACGCAGATGCACCAATCGAAAAGGAGGAAACAAGCGTACTATCATCCGCAAAACTGAACACTTTGTTATCCGTTGCCTCCAACAAATCATTTATGTGAAGTAAGAACAAGGTTGGAGCCAAAATAGAACCATGAGGCACCCCCGAATTGACAGGATACATATCCGAACACTCGCCGTCCACAACAACCCGGATCGATGGATTCTCGAGGAAGCTCCTCGTCCATTCGCAAAGCTGTTGGGAAAGTCCATATGAACGAAGTTTGCTCAGCAATGCACCGTGCCAGACGCGGTCAAAAGCCTTGGAGATACCCAATGCGACCGCTCTTGATTCACCATGCCGCTCTATCGCAGATGTCCATATATCGGTTATAAATGTCAAAAGGTCTCCTGTGGACCGCCTGCCACGGAATCCGTATTGACGATCATTCAGGAGTCCGTTGCACTCCAAATACTTAACTAACTCTGTATTGATGTCTTTTTCCATCACCTTAGATAAAATAGACAGTAATGCTATTGGACGGTAATTTTGTGAGATACTTTTTTCCCGTCTTTGGGATTGGCTGAACTCGAACGATTTTCCAGCAGGCAGGAAAGGTGCTCCGTGCATAAGATAAACGGAAGAGTCTGCCAAGAACCGGCGATAGTGCTGGAGCACAGTTCTTAAGGACTATTGCTGGTATTCCGTCCGGGCCGGTTGCCTTCCTACAATCCAGTTCAGGTAGAATGCGTTGAATAGTGCGCGGACGAAATCTCACATTCCACATGGAAGACCGTACCGGCGCGATCACAGGTGGCTCCAAAAGACCGGAATCAGGGTTTGAATTCGCGGAAAATAAATTCGCCAACACATTAGCTTTATCCTTTGAATTCGTGACTAACGTCCCGCTGTCTGTCACCAACGGAGGGAAAGAGGAGGATGCGAAATTACCGCTGACAGCTTTTGCCATTGACCAGAAGGTGCGCGAACCAGCCGGGGACCGAAGGAGTTTATTGATCACCCTGTTGTTGTGAGCTTTCTTCGCGGTATCAATCGCCTGGTTGCACGCGTATCTGATTCTTTTTTAGAAATAGTTTAACATCGGTGGGATTGGAGCGCCATTGCCTAAAAGCTATATTTTTTGCCGCTGTAATCTGCTCGAATTTTTTGTCAAACCACGGTTTATCAGATGAACTTCGTTTGATGGAATGTGGAATGTAGATCTCCATCCCGAGGGGAATAATCTCTAATACCGACTCCGCGCAAGCGTTAACATCGGAGTCTCCGAAGCACGCCTCCGACCATGGAAAGGATACGAAGAAATCTCACAAATCGTCCCAGTTAGCAGCCCCATACCATACATGGCGAAGCTGCCTAGGCCGGTTATTCGCTTGAAATGCAAGTGCTTGCGCGACAGATACCAAGCAGTGACCTGAGTTTCCCAGTGGCGCAGAAACCTCCACGGTATAAATACTCGGTTCGGATGTTAAAAACAGCTCCAGGGTATTCACGTAATCGCCTCGGGCATCCGACACTCGCGTTGGTTCCTCCACGAGTTGAGTCAAGTTGTGGCTAACAGCAAACATCTCCGCCAGCCTCTCAGCCTCATCGGTTCTGTTAGAATGTACCAACCAGCCGGAATTGTGTACATTACTCGTAAAATCGCCATGGACAACAATTTCAGAAGTTGGGTGGTTGATCTGTATCCAGCCGACGGTATGTGAAAGATGTTTGAAGAATTTCGTCGGTCGATCGTCATTCGGGGAGCGGTAAAGACAACAAAGAAATTTAACGGAATTCCTCAGCACGACCCTCAACCACATAATGACTGGTTTGATGATGAGTGCAAACTAGCGACTGCACGTAAGAATACTGCATACCGGGCAATGCAGTAGTCTCATAGGACGCGGGTACGCGAGGAGAAATACAAAGAGCTCAGAAGATCTGAAAAAAAAAGACTTCACAGACAAAAGAAAAGGGCCTGGGAAAAAACCTTGTTTGTGAAATAGAGAAAAGTAGTGGTAGCGAGGTCCGCACAAGGTGCGGAAGATCTACCTAATAATCCTCAGTATGAGGCGGTACACACCACGCTTTACTTTAATGATAAAGAGGGTAATCTGATCACCGATCCTGAAGGCATTCTGGAGCGATGGCAAGTGCACTTCAATGAATTGCTAAATGGTCCGCTCACAGAAGAATTGGAGCCTCCACCAATGCAAGATCAATACCAAATGCTGCCGCTACCAAGTATTGAGGAAACATTAAAAGCCATAAGACAGCTCAAATCAAATAAAGCCCCCGGAGCTGATGGCATACCAGCTGAGCTGATCAAACAAGGAGGGACAGCGTTACATCACGCAATTCATGAGATCGTGGTGCACGTATGGGAGCAAGAAGAGATAATTTGCCCATACATAAGAAGGGATACATCACCGTGTGCTGAAACTATAGGAGTATAACATTGCTGAATACCGCCTATAAGATTCTCTTCACTCCATCCTACAAGATCGGATAGCCCTATACGCTAAAGTCATCATTGGTCAATATCACTGTGGCTTCATCCCACACAAATCAGCGATTGATCAGATATACACCCTTAGGCAGGCGATGGAAAAATGTCTGGTATTTAAGATTCCATTATATCATCTATTATAGACTTTAAGGCCAAACAAATTGATACGACTTTGTAGGTTGACCATGACCAACGTAACTAGTCAAGTAAAAAGAGCGGGATTGCTGTCCAAATCAATAAACATCTTTAATGTACTCCGGCAAGGGGACGATTTGGCCTGCCTCCTCTTAAATCTGGTGTTGGAGAAAGCAATCCGTGACTCTGGCGTTACAACTAGAGGGACTCTTGTCACCAAGTCCAGCCAGATATTTGCCTACGCAGATGGCATCGACATCATCGGTAGATCCGATTCAGCTGTACAGGACTCCTTCACCCAGATCGACCAGGCGGCACAAAAACTGGGATTGCACATTAATGAGGGAAAAACTAAGTACATGGTGGCAACTTCTGCGAAGAGAAGACCTAACGTTGGTCAAAGTATCAGGGTGGTAGAGCACGAGTTTGAAATAGCGCAATCCTTTAACTACCTTGGGTCAATAGTCAACATCATCATCATCATCGGCACCACAACCGGGATCCGGTCTTGGACTTATTTAACAAATCTGAGGGTTGTTAAATTTTCCATAATAATTTGTTTTTCCAGACAAGGTTATTAGCCTTGCGCCAAGGGTCAATAGTATCAGCCGATAACAATATGGAAGAAGAAATACGTGAACGGCTGATCAAATCCAGCAAAGCCTACTATGGTCTATCAAGGCTCTTTAAATCCCGAAATTTATCCAGAGCATCCAAGCTACTACTGTACAAGACCGTGGTCTTACCAGTACTCATGTATGAATCCGAGGTCTGGGTGCTCAGTAAAAGGCACTCTGAACTCTTAGCCGCGTTCGAGAGGAAGGTCTTAAGGAGAATTGTTGGCCCCGTATGTGAGGGAGGACGATTCCGGAGAGGCTACAACCATGAGTTGTACCCGATCCACCTTGAAGCTAATGTTGTAAGAAAAATCAAGCTCGGTAGACTCCGGTGGGCGGGACACCTAACTCGAATGAGCGAAAAGCAGCCTCCCTGGAAATGCCTTTGTGGCGGGATGTATGGAAGGAGACAGCGCGGCAGACCTTTTTTGCGATAAAGGGATGGCGTAGACCAGGACGCCCAGAGCCTGGGAGTGCCAAACTGGATGACATCGGCTCGAAATCGGGACCGGTGGAGAGACTTGTTAAATAAGGCCAAGAGCGGATCCCAGTTGTAGCGCCAATGATGATGATGATGATGACATCTAGACCAGCGGATTAATGTATATTCTTCTTATAGAGTGTTTGGACAGCTGCTCATATTCGAGGGTGAATTTAGTTCCTTTCGCTCGACTAGAAAAAAGATGTGTACTCTTTTAAAAGATATAAGATGTGACACCAGCATCTGTCATGTTATAGCGGGAATGCGACCTGAAATCGGTGGTAAAATAAATAAAAGTTCATTCATATATATCGATTTCAGTATGCAGCCACAAGAGGCATTTATGGTAATGTTTTTCATATATAATGGAATGGATAAAATCCTGGCTTAACAAACTTTCCTCAAAAAGTTCGTAAATAAAAATTGAATCACTCTGTATTTTGAATAAATTCGACTCATACCGATATTGCAATTTTAAATAACCACGACAACATTCCAGACACTTTAGAAATGTACTGTAGTGGCTGATAGAGGAAATCAAATCTAATATTGGGCAATTAGTTGAACGGTAGACATATGGCAGATACTCTTTTTTATGTTGGTACAACTGTCATCTACTGTTAAAAACTTGCCCCGTCCTAGATGGCCTGCATCGGCAGTTATTGAAGAAATCATCGGTGAAGAAAACGATGCTCGCAAATAGGAAACTTTTAGAAAAACTATCTATCCCTCACGGATCAGTTCGCCACTTTTTCGTTGATATTTGTGCATTAACCGCATTGCAGCATAACTTATCCCAAACGAGCTAGAGTTTCTTCAAATGGAGCATCTCAAGAGAACGATTTTTTGACTAAAAAGGCTACCAGTAGCAAGGACGATATTCTCCAGATCCCGCACCGTGTGGTTTTTTTCTCTTTTCGAAACTCAGACAATCATTAGTGGGGCTCATTTTTAGTCGATTGAAGATATGACTGAAAATATCCTGAGATAACTGAAGAGCATCTTGGAATATGCTTAAAAAATGTATGGATGATTGGACTAGGTGTACCTCTTTAAACGGAGTCTATTTTGAAGGAAACATTTTTTTTATGATTAATTGATTTGCGTTATTTTATTTTTGTTTATTTTATTTTACTTCTCCCAGGAAAGGCTAACCTATAGCGCTGAGTCGGCGTCCTGAGATGCTGTTAGGTGTGCAAACAAGTTTCCGCCGTTTGGCAAAAGATGGCCCCACCAGAAAATTATGTAGAAATTGTCAGATGTCAAACGTGATAACAACATAACCTCAACATATTAGTGACTTTGTATCAGTTTTAGATAATTTTTTTCGTGCAAAAATGTTCACTTTTGTGCCAAATAAGCGTCATTTGTGGGAACTTTTGATTTATAATAGTTTTTTAATTTGAAGAAATCTGCCGCTGAGGTGCATCGATTGCTTGTAGAAGCATATGGTGAGGCTGCTTTGAGTGTCGTGAGTGGTTTCAAAAGTTTAAAAACGGTGAGTTTGACGTGGAAGACAAAGGACGAAGTGGAAGGCCGAAAGTGTACGAAGACAAGGAATTGGAAGCAATATTGGAGGTAGATCCATCCCAAACGCAAAAAGAACGTACACGTACATTAGATGTTACTCAACAGCAATTTCACATCATTTAAAATCGTTAGGGATGATTCAAAAACAAGGAAATTGGGTTCCATACGAACTGAAGCCGAGAGACGTTGAACGCCGACTTTGCATAAGTGAAATGCTACTTGCCAGGCAAAAAATAAGTTTTTTGCATCGTATAGTCACTGAGGATGCAAAATGGATCCACTACGATAACCCAAAGAAGAGAAAATCATGGGGATCGCCTGGCCATGTTTCAACATCGATAGCAAAACCGAATATTCATAGGAAAACACTCATGCTGTGTATGTCGTGGGATCAGACTGGTGCCGTGTATTATGAATTGCTGAAACCGAGTGAAACCATCACTGGAGTTCTCTACCGAACACACTTAATGAGATTGAGCCGAGCACCGAGGGAGAGCCAAAATAATTCGAGATGCAAACGGCTATCTAGTCACAGAAACAAACAATATTGTGCCAAGATGGAAGCAGTACTTTAAAAACTTGCTCAATATGCGCATGAATCAACCACAAATAAACGCACCAGACGTACATACAGCCGAGCCTCAGATCCCAGAGCCCTCTTTCAACGAAGTTGTAGACGCAATAAATCAATTGAAAAACAACAAGGCTCCCGGAGTCGACTGCATACCGGCAGAGCTTGTGAAGCATGGAGGAGAGGCAACCGCTCGAAATATCCACAAACTGATCAAAACAATATGGGATAAGGAAGTCAATCCGGAAGAATGGGAAACCTCAAAAGTCGTCCCCATTTTAAAAAAAAGGCGACAGATCTGACTGCGAAAACTACAGAGGAATATCATTGCTCCCAACCACATACAAAGCACTAACAAATGTCATACTGGTGAGAATACACCATCATCATCATCATCGGTACTACAATCGGGAACCGATCTTGGCCTTTTTTAGCAAGTCTCTCCACCGGTATCTGGCTCATATTCGACACTTGTTAAATTGTCTATAATAATTCGTTTTTCCGGGCAAGGTTATTAGCCTTGCGTCAAGAGAATACACCATACGCAGGAGAGATACTGGGAGACTACCAGTACGGATTCCGCAGGAACCGATCCACGAGCGTCCAAATGTTCACAGTAAGGCAATTGCTGGAGAAGAAGTGGGAATACGGAGAGACGGTTCACCAACTGTTCGTGAACTTCAAAAAAGCCTACGACTCAGTCGCAAGGCAAAGACTTTACCATATTGTGGTTGAGCTGAGAATCCCGAAAAAATATGCCGCCCTCATTCAAATTTGCATGAACGAAAACAAAGGGCGAGTTAGAATAGAAGACCACCTCTCAGAACCATTTGAAATCCGCGACGGACTAAAACAAGGGGATGGCCTCTCACCATGTCTTTTGGCCTCTCACCATGTCTTTTTAACTGTGTTCGAGTATGTCATCAGAAAGGTACAGGACGACAACATGGCCGGATCATCCCCGAACGGGGTAACACAAGTGCTCGCATATGCGGATGACATCGCCCTTCTGAGCGATAATCTAGAAACTATAAGTAAAAACTGTGAAATCATCATGCAAGCGGCAGAAGAGGTGGGCCTAGAAATAAATGAAGACAAAACCAAATATATGATTACGGGAAGAGCAGGCGGACCTCAGGGAACACATATAAACGTCAGAATCATGCTGTTTAAGCATATTCGGAGGGTGGAAACTAGGGTGTAGGGGGTATTAAGGGATGACGGGCAACCGTAACTCGAGCAGGTGGACCTACATAAACGTCACGGGCAAGATATTTGAAAATGTTAAAGAATTTAAATATCTGGGAACGATACTGACGGCTAGTAACGAAATGTCGATGGAAATTAACAAAAGACTGCATTCCGGCAACGCTAGTTGGCACGCAGTAAGTAAACTGCTGAAATCCAGACTGCTATCACGTAACATAAAGCTCCGTGTCTATAGAACCATAATCATGCCGATTGTTCTATATGGATGCGAAACATGGGCTCTCACAAAACGGGAAGAAAACAAATGCCGCGTATTCGAGAATAAAGTTTTAAGGAGTATTTTTGGAGGTAAATATGACGAGGAGGCAGGATAATGGAGGAAACTCCACAACCACGAATTGGAAGAGCTATACCACAAACCTACAATAGTGAGAGTAATCAAGTCGCGAAGATAAATATGGGCCGGACATGTGGCGCGAATGGGCAACGATAGGACCGTGCGTAGAATTCGTGACGGAAGACCAACGGGAAAGAGACCCGCAGGACGGCCGCCACGGAGATGGGAGGACAATGTTAGGTTTGACCTTGAGGAGATCGGATCGGATGGTCAAACGTGGAAGGAGAGTGCACAGCACAGGGAACGATGGCGGAGTCGAGTCGATGAGGTCATGAACTTCCGGGTTCCTACAGGCTAATAAATAGTAAAAAATAGTAATAGCCGAGCACCCAAGGAAAAACGCGCCCATTACTACTCCAGACATGCCAAAATTATTCTTCTCCATGATAATGCTCGTCCGCATGTTGCGGTGCCGGTAAAAAAAACTATTTGGAAACACTTCATTGGGAAGTCTTACCCCGCCCACCGTATTCACCAGACCTTGCCGCTTTTGATTATCATTTATTTCGATCCATGGCACATGGTCTGTCCAAGCAGCACTTTACAACATATGAAGATACCTAAGAATGGGTCGATTCGTGGATATCCCCAAAAGATGAAGAGTTCCTCCGACGTGGTATCTGGATGCTGCCAGAGAGATGGGAAAAAATAGTGTCTAGTTATGGACAATACTTTGAATAAAACGTAACATACCGTTCTTTCACAATGAATTCCTAATTTTTTATAGAAAACGGCGGAAACTTATTTGTACATCTAACATATTTTTTTTATCGACCGGGTCCATCAGCCAAGCTCCGAATGATGTTCAAGGATCTCTCCCAACCGTTTCACGAAGCCTATAGCTTAATAGCCGGGCGGCTAGGCTTTGGGACCCTACCTAGCACTCAGTAATTGTGCTGCATAGTAGCAAGAGTCGTCAGTTGAACCTAGGTTTGGACAATCAAAGGAAAGACACAACCTCCTTACCAAGTCAGCCATTGACACGGCGTTGTTTTAGTTGACTCAATTTGAAAAAACGTACCTTGGTTTTTGCGTCTACAAGCTACCCGGGAAAATAAAACTGTGGAATGTCACTAACTATGCCCTATGTGAGCAGCAGTACTAGATCTTTTGGTTTCTCTAATTTCATAATTTTACAAACAAGAGGAAGTAGAAAATATTGTTCAGTGGTCTCAATGGCGCGGACATCAATTGAAACTACGATTCAACAAACTCCTGTTTCAACTATTCTGCATAAAGCAATAGGCAAAACAATACACAGAAGAAAAGATAGAGAGGAGGAAAAACAATGAATGCCAATTTTCCTTGGGTTTGAATATGTGAAGCAAGATTCTGTTTCTACATGTCTTGTGAAGAGAAACCTGAAGGTGTCCGCACAAAACACAGACTTGATGTTACTAAGCGAACCAAAAATTAGAAATCCTATTTCATCCTGGAAAAAGAATGAGTAATCTTAGGGTCCAATTATCAATTATGTTCTAGCGCCCTTACAAAACACAAACCCGATGTGAGTAAGCAAAACTGAAATCAAGAATCCCATTACATGCTGGAAAAAGAATATGTAATCCTTAAATCCAATAATCATTTATGTTGTGCATGTACAACTCGCCTGTGCAACTGCTGGAAGCATAAGTGTGATTGATAAAAGCCAAGGAAACACAACGGTACTGTGAAGTGACGAGCTACGCTGTTCTATTGACGAAGATTTGTCATAGTACTTGGCCTCTAGTGGAATTTTATCTATACTTTTTTTAGTAGAGTCACGACACTACAATCGGTGGACTGAGAACACGAGTAGCAGGAAATTGAGGCTTCTCTACTAAAGTTAACGTCTGGAACGGATTGTACCAATGATTCGCCTGCTTTAGATACTGGAAATGGAGAGTTATGGCGACAGGTGGCGACGAAGGAAGGTCATCACCTGTACATTAGTATGGTATACTGTAATTGTCCTTAAAGCTAACCTCGATGGGAGTTGGCCAGTTTTAGTTTCCACCAGAAGTATTGAAATAAAAATGAACAAACTGAGTGCCGAACTCCAGGCATTCTCAACAATCAGTTTACTGTTGTTAGTTTGTCTTTTGTTTCCTTCGAGTTGGATTACTGCATTAAGTTTCCAAAGAAATTCCCTCACCATTTTCAGCGAGACAAGCCGCCAGATGTATCGTGGACCTGTTGCTGCATCACTTCTAGGACACACGATTATCAACGCGAACGATATTCTAATAGTAACGCAAACGATATAAAGCAGCATCTTACAGTTGGACTAGGTTTTCATTATATTCTAATGAGCGAGAGTAGACCAAAGTAGGGGAGCCACGGTTAGGGAATAATTTTAGCCGGTATCATCTTTGAGCGAATGAAGATGAACCATCGAGGATTGTAGAAGGAATTGGGAAGCTTCTTTCACTGGACGAGATTATTTTTTGATACACCAAGCTCATCGGGGCTTTTGCTGCAGTGGGAGTTTATTTATCCTACGAAATGTCCTTTTCCTTTCTGTGACAAGGTATTCAACTTCTCTGGTGTATTGTGTTGATGCTCGAAGAAAATTATCGTTCAATAGCAAGAGTATTTTAAGTCCCCTTACATTATAAGGTCTTCACCAGGCGAAGAAGTCGGTTCTCTAGTGAAGTGGACTAATGGAACATGGAAGATAAAACCCAACTGGATGTTGTGAAGTTGTCTTTGCAGATTTCTACTCACTCTTGAATCATAGAGTTCAGCTGTTTTATATATTACTCTGCACATCGAACATGATTGCCAGGATAACAATGGTTTGCCGGCAAAAGTTGACCACTCGGGAAATAGCCGGAAACGAGTAAAAACACTTGAATTAATATTTAAAACCTTTTCATCGCTGAGTAATTTAAGACAAAACAAATGTAAGCATTCAAGTCAAAACAAATGTAAGCATTCGTACACAAATATGTGGCCAGCGGGTACTCCAAGACCAACTGACCTTATGAACAACCTTGCGCTCCCCACGAAATGAAATCCCATCCCAAGCATCTCAGTCAATTAGGCACAAGCGGGTCGGTAGGGCCATCCAAATTTTCACACGTCACGAATCCTCCAATTGAAAGACGACTGTTTCGGAAGCGATTTGTTACAGAAATATAAAACACCTCAGCACCTGGGATCAAAATTCAAATTAACACAATTTCTGTGGCACAGTACCATTTCCATCTCAGAATGAAATCCCATAAGAAAAACACGCAAGTAACTCACGGCACAGCAAAGGTAGGTACGAGACGGTACACGACAATACGCATATATTAGAAAAGGACGCACTTACTAGTCAAGCAAAAGGGGAAAAAGCAGCCCCATGGTATAAGCAGTTTTCCTGAGTATTTTTATTGACCATTTGTCAAAGTATCTGTTTCGTTGCCGTCTTCGTAGTCGCGATTTAATTGTCACTGATTTTCTATCGATCCAACTGGAAACCGCGATGTATTGGATGGTATCGATATTATTATTGATGCTTTACAATAGTTGCACTTACTATTTGAGGTACATTAATCATTATTTACCTAATATTAGCTTTATTAAACTTAGATCACTTCAACTCGCTCTTGTACACAACACACGCCATTCGTGACTTTAGTTTGAGTATTGGCCGCAACTTATTATTATGGCGCTGTTGTATACTATATAGAAAATAGTTCGTTACTTAATGCAGGAATGTTAGTTGCATTTGCATGTGTTTGAACTTATTAGTAAAATTCGTTGCAGGATATTGAATTTGCACATTAATAACATCAATATCGATATCGATATAAATTATACTAAATTATCAATAACATACTAATTATTTTATTAATATCAAATAGAAATTCCAAATTCTTTGGTGGGGTATTTGTTATTGATGAACATAAGGAGATAGACATGTTAGCGGAAAATCGTCTTCTTATGAAAACAATTATAAAAATATTATATACATACATTTATTTATATATATATATATATATATATATATATATACATAAGATATATATATATATATATATATATATATATATATATATATTTATATATTTATATATATGTATATATATAGTTATTCTAATAATAGATTTACTTTGCAATTAAGAATGTTAAATGGTAGTAGGGTTTCATTGTATATTTTCCTTCGACAACATTATTATAATTTATATTATATAATTTATAATTAATTATAAAAATTTGCTACCGAAAAAAAGTTGGCATGTCCTTTTTTTTTTTGTTTTTTTTTATTAGACCTCTCGGGAGAGGCGAACCTATAGCGCCGAGTGGGCGCCCCGAAATGCCATCAAATAACGGTTGCAGTTCTTTTTGAACAGTTGCAGGTTGTAACGCTCCGGGAACACTCTCGTGGGAAGGGAGTTCCACAGCTTCCCCGCTCTGTAACGGAACGAGTTCTGATGCAGGGATGTTCGCGCGGTCGGGAGATGAACCACAAACGGGTGCGATCCGTCGGATTGTCTTGTGGAGCGCATATAAACCGAATTGCGTGGAACAATACCAAGAATCTCCGAAGAACAGTACCCGTGATAATATCTGTAAAACAGACAGAGGTCGGCTACGCGCCTTCGATGTGATAGCGACTGTAGTCCCAACGTCAGCGCCGAATCCCCGATCAGGCGGATCGCTCGTCTCTGTACGCTCTCAAGTAAGTCGAGGGTATTATTAGGAGCCGAGCTCCAAACATGAGAGCAATATTCGAGCGCGGGTCTAATTTGGGATTTATATGGCAGAAGAAGTTGGGCCGGAGTAAAATATTTCTTGGCTCTAAAAAGATAACTCCGTTTTCCTGAGGCTGACCTGGCGATGTTCGACACGTGTTTATGCCATGATACATTCCCACAGACCGTGACGCCGAGCAATTTTAAACTTTCCCCAGCCTCGAGGGCCCGGCCATTCATCATCAGCTGTGGAACCGATGATCCAGTTTTCTTTGTGAATGTTGTATACTGGGTATTCGTTGCATTGAAGTCGACAAGATTGGCCTTTCCCCACTGCAGGACTTTATCCAGATCCCGATTCAGAGAGTCAATCTGTCTACATCTCAGCCGGTGTGACGTTGATGCACCAATCGGCCGATCACTCGAAAAGGAGGAGACAAGCGTACTATCATCCGCAAAACTGAACACTTTGTTATCCGTTGTCTCCAACAAATCATTTATGTGAAGTAAGAACAAGGGTGGAGCCAAAATAGAACCTTGGGGCACCCCCGAATTAACAGAATGCATATCCGAACACACGCCGTCCACAACAACCCGGATCTTTTTTTTATTTTTTTTTTTATTAGACTTCTCTCGGGAGAGGCGAACCTATAGCGTCGAGTGGGCGCCCCGAGATGCCATCAAATAACTGTTGCAGTTCTTTTTGAACAGTTGCAGGTTGTAACGCTCCGGGAACACGCGTGGGAAGGCAGTTCCACAGCTTCCCCGCTCTGTAACGGAACGAGTTCTGATACAGGGATGTTCGCGGCGTCGGGAGATGAACCACAAACGGGTGCCATCCGTCGGATTGTCTTGTGGAGCGCATATAAACCGAATTGCGTGGAACAATACCAAGAATCTCCGAAGAACATCACCCGTGATAATATCTGTAAAACAGACAGAGGTCGGCTACGCGCCTTCGATGTGATAGCGACTGTAGTCCCGACGTCAGCGCCGAATCCCCGATCAGGCGGATCGCTCGTCTCTGTACGCTCTCAAGTAGGTCGAGGGTATGTTTAGGAGCCGAGCTCCAAACATGAGAGCAATATTCGAGCGCGAATCTAATTTGGGATTTATATAGGAGAAGAAGTTGGGCCAGGGTAAAATATTTCTTGGCTCTAAAAAGATAGCTCAGTTTTCCTGAGGCTGACCTGGCGATGTTCGACACGTGTTTATACCATGATACATTCCCACAGACCGTGACGCCGAGCAATTTCAAACTTTCCCCAGCCTCGAGGGCCCGGCCACTCATCATCAGCTGTGGAACCGATGATCCAGTTTTCTTTGTGAATGTTGTATACTGGGTCTTCGTTGCGTTGAAGTCGACAAGATTGGCCTTTCCCCACTGCAGGACTTTATCCAGATCCTGATTCAGAGAGTCAATCTGATCGATCGATCGATCTATTCTCGAGGAAGCTCCTCGTCCATTCGCAAAGCTGTTGGGAAAGTCCATATGAACGAAGTTTGCTCAGCAATGCACCGTGCCAGACGCGGTCAAAAGACTTGGAGATATCCAATGTGACCACCCTTGACTCACCATGCCGCTGAAGCGCAGATGTCCATATATCGGTTGTGAGTGTCAAAAGGTCTCCTGTGGACCGCCTGCCACGGAATCCGTATTGACGATCATTCAGAAGTCCGTTGCACTCCAAATACTTAACCAACTCTGTATTGATGACTTTCTCCATTACCTTAGATAAAATAGACAGTAATGCTATCGGACGGTAATTTTGTGGGAGACACTTTTTTCCCGTCTTTGGGATTGGCTGAACTCGAGCGATTTTCCAGCAGGCAGGAAAGGTCCTCCGTGCATAAGATAAGCGGAAGAGTCTGCCAAGAACCGGCGATAGTTCTGGAGCACAGTTCTTAAGGACTATTGCTGGTATTCCGTCCGGACCGGTTGCCTTCCTACAATCCAGTTCAGGTAGAATGCGTTGAATAGTGCGCGGACGAAATCTCACATCCCGCATGGAAGACCGTACCGGCGAGATCACAGGTGGCTCCAAAAGGCCGGGATCGAGGTTTGAATTCGCCGAAAATAAATTTGCGAACACATTAGCTTTATCCTTTGAATTCGTGACTAACGTCCCGCTGTCTGCCACCAACGGAGGGAAAGGGGAGGATGCGAAGTTACCGCTGACAGCTTTTGCCATTGGCCAGAAGGAGCGCGAACCAGTTGGGCACCGAAGGAGCTTATTGGTCACCCTGTCGTTGTGAGCCTTCTTCGCGGTATCAATCGCCTGGTTGCACATGTTTCTGATTCTAACAAAATTCGTTCTGTTAACATCGGTGGGGTTGGAGCGCCATTGCTTAAAAGCTCTATTTTTTGCCGCTGTAATCAGCTCGCATTTCTTGTCAAACCATGGTTTATCAGACGAACTTCGTTTGATGAAATGTGGAATATACATCTCCATCCCCAGAAGAATAATGATACCGAGTCCGCGCATGCGTTAACATCGGAGTTTCCGAAGCACACCTCGGACCATGGAAAGGATGCGAAGAAATATATATATATATATATATATATATATATATATATATATATATATATATATATATATTGGAAAACCCTATATATATATATATATATATCTGGTTTTCCAATAGGGACTTGACAACTTTTTATTAAAATAAAACGCAAACCATTTGAGATATTTCAAAAACTTTATTATCGGCTTGAAGTACAATCAAAACATTTATGAATGAAACTCGACTTCCTTCATATGGCCGCCGCGGGCACGTTTGCAGCGGTCGATTCGTTGGACCCAATTTTCGATGACTCGGCCACACATTTCGGCCTAAGCGGCCGCTATTTCGCATTCAATGTTGGCTCTGAGCTCTTCCAACATCGTCGGCTTGTTGGCATAGACCAATGACTTGACGTAGCCCCAAAGAAAATAGTTTAGAGGCGTTAAATCGCACGAACCGACGGGCCCATTTCTTGAGATAACACGCTCATCAAACTTACTCTTCAATAAATCGATTGTATCGTGTGCTGTGTGGCTTGTGGCGCCGTCCTGTTGAAACCACATGTCGCCCAAGTCCATATCTTCTAATTCGGGCCAAAAATAATCGGTAATCGTGGCGCGTTAACGATGGGCATTCACAGTAACGTGACAATCGTTATCGTCGACGAAAAAATATGGCTAATGACGCCGCCGGCATGCAAATCGCACCAAACAGTTATTTTTTGTGGATAAAGTGGTGACTCATGAAGCACATGTGGATTTTCACCCGACCAATAACGCATGTTTTGCTTATTGACGAACCCATTGAGCCAAAAATGAGCTTCGTCACGGAAGATGATTTTGCGATGAAATTCATCATCTTGGCGTATCTTTTCCAGAGCCCAATCGGAGAACGTACGTCGCTTCAAATGGTCCATTGGCTTCAATCCTTGAGTCAGCTTGATCTTGTATGGGTGTAAACCAAGATTCTTACGCAAAATTCGCCATAAAGTTGTCTGGGCGATGCCCAATTCTTGAGAACGGTGTGAAATTGACTGATTTGGATCGTTTGCTACGGACGCTTGAACGGCAGCGATATTTTCGATACTTCGACCAACCTGTTGTCTCACTGGCACGGCAACATCACATAACGAATATGTAGACTCAAATTTTTGCACTAAACTTGTTATTGTCTGTCTACTAGGCCGAGAATTACGACCGAAAATTGGAGTTAACGCTCTTAAAGTTGCGGACCCCGACTCCAAATTTCGGTAGCAAATTTTTATAATTTGCAGACGTTGCTCGTTCGTGTACTTCACCACGAAGAAAATGTTGAGTTTACTGAATAAATTAACAGTAACATTTCGATGATTAGTGAAAGGGTGTGTTCACAAATTAAATTCAAAGTTGTCAAGTCCCTATTGGAGAACCCTATATATATATATATATATATATATATATATATATATATATATATATATATATATATATATATATATATTGTAGCGAGCTTAGGGTTCGCTGGATTAATTATTTTAAAATAAATAAAAGCCGTTTAATCGATACAACACTTTATTAGTCCGTAATACAACCGTTGCTTTTTACCGTACACATAATGATTTCTTTGTAAACACTTTCTACTTCTTACTCGAGACTTTCGCTTCCGCACGTATCGCTTGCTTCACTGCCTTACTTATGACTCCTCTCCATGGTGTGTGTGCGACGTATTTATACCGTTCCCTCATTCTGATTCGGCGTTTCGTTTCCGTCCGTTCCATAATCTCGACTTTTCCATTCCAGTTTTCCAGTACTTCCTAAAATAATCTAGTACTTTGTTTCGGACTTTCTCGAAGATCCCAGTACTGATTGTCATATGCGTCACAATATCATCATCATCATCGGCACTACAACCGGGATCCGGTCTTGGCCTTATTTAACAGATCTCTCCACCGGTCCCGATTTCGAGCCGATGTCATCCAGTTTAGCACTCCCAGGCTCTGGGCGTCCTGGTCTACGCCATCCCTCCATCGCAGACAAGGTCTGCCGCGCTGTCTCCTTCCATACATCCTGCCACAAAGGACTTTCCGGGCAGGGTCCTCTTCGCTCATTCGAGCTAGGTGTCCCGCCCACCGGAGTCTACCGAGCTTGATTTTTCTTACAATATGAGCTTCAAGGTAGATTGCGTACAACATATATATATATATATATATATATATATATATATATATATATATATATATATATATATATATATATATATATATATATTGTAGCGAGCTTAGGGTTCTCTGGATTAATTATTTTTAATAAATAAGAGCCGTTAAATCGATTTTGAATTAATCTAACACTTTATTAGTCCGTTAATAACAACCGTTACTTTTACCGTACACTTACCGATTTCTTTACTTATCGCTTCCGTGCTTATCGCGTCTTTGACTGCTTACTTCTTACTTTTTACTTCTTACTTCTTACTTCTTATTATTATTATTTATTGCCCTGTAGGAACCCGGAAGTTCATGACCTCACCGACTCGACTCTGCCATCGTTCCCTGTCCTGTGCACTCTCCTTCCACGTTTGACCATCCGATCCGATCTCCTCAAGGTCAAACCTAACATTGTCCTCCCATCTCCGTCGCGACCGTCCTACCGGTCTCTTTCCCGTTGGTCTACCGTCAAGAATTCTATGCACGGCCCTATCGTTCCCCATTCGCGCCACGTGTCCGGCCCATCTTAATCTTCGCGACTTGATTACTCTCACTATTGTAGGTTTGCGATATAGCTCTTCCAATTCGTGGTTATGGAGTCTCCTCCATTGTCCTGCCTCCTCGTCATATTTACCTCCAAAGATGCCCCACAAAACTTTATTCTCGAATACACGGAATTTGTTTTCTTCCCGTTTTGTGAGAGCCCATGTTTCGCATCCATATAGAACAATCGGCATGATTATGGTTCTATAGACACGGAGCTTTATGTTACGTGATAGCAGTCTGGATTTCAGCAGTTTACTGACTGCGTGCCAACTAGCCAGAATGCAGTCTTTTGTTAATTTCCTTCGACATTTCGTTACTGGCCGACAGTATCGTTCCCAGATATTTAAATTCTTTAACTTTTTCAAATATCTTACCTCTGACGTTTATTTGTGTTATCTGAGATCCACCTGTTCTCGCCGTAATCATGTATTTTGTTTTGTCTTCATTTATTTCTAGGCCCACCTCTTCTGCCGCGTGCATGTTGTTTTCACTGTTTTTACTTACAGTTTCTGGATTATCGCCCAAAACGGCGATGTCATCCGCATATGAGCACTTGTGTGACCCCGTTCAGGGATGATCCGGCCATGTTGTCGTTTTGTACCTTTCTGATGACATACTCGAGCACAAGGTTAAAATGAAATGGTGAGAGGCCATCCCCTTGTTTTAGTCCGTCGCGGATTTCAAATGGTTCTGAGAGGTGGTCTTCTATTCTAACTCGCCCTTTGTTTTCGTTCATGCAAATTTGAATGAGGGCGACATATTTTTTCGGGATTCCCAGCTCGACTACAATATGGTAAAGTCTTTCCTTGCGACTGAGTCGTAGGCTTTTTTGAAGTCGACGAACAGTTGATGAACCGTCTCTCCGTATTCGCACTTCTTTTCCAGCAGCTGTCTTATTGTGAACATTTGGTCGCTTGTTGACCGGTTCCTACGGAATCCGCATTGGTAGTCTTCCAGTATTTCTTCTGCGTACGGTGTGATTCTCGCCAGTATGACATGTGTTAGTATTTTGTATGTGGTTGGGAGCAATGATATTCCTCTGTAGTTTTCGCAGTCAGATCTGTCGCCTTTTTTGAAAATGGGGACGACTATTGAGGTTTTCCATTCTTCTTCTTTCGAGCGGTTGCCTCCCCTCCGTGCTTCACAACCTCTGCCGGTATGGAGTCGACTCCGGGAGCCTTGTTGTTTTTCAATCGATTTATTGCGTCTACAACTTCGTTGAAAGAGGGCTCTGGGATCTGTGGCTCGGCTGTATGTACGCCTGGTGCGTTTATTTGTGGTTGATGGGTGCGCAAATTGAGCAGGTTTTCAAAGTACTGCTTCCATCTTGTCACGATATTGTTTGTTTCTGTGACCAGACAGCCGTTTGCGTCTCGAATTATTTTGGTTCTCCCTTGGTAGGCATTTCTAATTGAATTTATGCCGGCATACATACCTCTGATATTCTTTGCTCTAGGATGATAAATCTATTCGTTAGTTCGTCTTGACATTCAGCCCTTTTGCGCAGGTCTTTTAGTTTATCAATATCGAACTGTTTGCTCGTCTGCCGTGACTGCCCATATGGGTTTGCTGCGAGCCGACTCCTGATTTTTCCCATCACTAGAAGATGATCGGAGTCACAATCTGCCCCTCTATGTTTTACTACAATAGAGGATTGTAGTAAAACATAGTGAATTTTTTCCAAAATTTCACACAACCTTCCTACGTCAAGGATGTTCGAGTGAAGTCTTTTGTCTATGAGGAAGTGGTCTATTTGGTTACGCGTTACGCCGTCAGGTAATATCAATGCGGCTTTCTGAATTTGCTTGTGCTTGAACATCGTACTTTTCACTACCAGATCTTTTGACGCTACGAACGTGATTATTCGCATTCCATTATCATTTGAAACGTCGTGTAGGATTTCTTTACCTATAGTTGGTTGGAAGATGTCTTCCTTTCCAATTTTCGTATTGAGGTCCCCGAGGAGGATTTTAACATCAAAAGATGAGATCCCATCGCATACATCCTCTCGTAGAATGTGTCCTTCGTTTCTTCGTCCGTAGATTCTGTTGGGGCGTGTACGTTTATGCCTACATAATTGTACCATGGTCCCTGTATTTTTAGCACCGACATTTGGTCATTTATAAATTTTACATCTTTTACATGGGGCGTAATCTTCTTGCTTATGATGAAGCCGGTTCCTATGTTACGTATATCGGTACCCCCACACGCCAATGTAAACCCGTTGGTTTCGATTATTTGATGTGAGAGTCGGACTTCCCAAAGCGCGACGATGTCCATTTTATATTGTTTCGCATTTTCTACGACCGCCTGTATCCCGCCTGGTTTATATAACGTTTGAACATTCCACGTGCCGACGCGTATATCCTACTTTTTCCGTTTTTTCCCTATGTCTTCTTTTTGCTGAGTCGGTGTTTTCTTGATGATTTGTTCCCTTAAGGTAGTGTCGGGTCATCTCACCTACGCCTACCGGGTTTTTGTGGGATTGTTTTTTGTATATTGATTATTCATTTCGTGGGAACAGTCTTGGGGTTTCAAATAGTCCGCCATATCAGAGCCTCTCTTTGATATGGTAAGGTGCCACCGATTTGGAAACTTTAATATCCCTTATTCGTAGAAAGATTTACGGCGATTTGTTAGCCAATTGTGCACGTGCAGCTCGACTTCTTCATTACCTTAGATTTTGTCTCCTTCAAGGGTGCGAACAAAAAATAGCCACGGGAAGACAAGTCTGGATTATAAGGAGGATATTCGAGGGGTTTCCAACCCATTATTTCTAACATATTTCTATCCCTTGTTGCATGCATACATGACATTAACGGTCATACATTAAAGTTTTAATAACTTTCAACTAGAAGAATTCTTTCGGTGTAGCATCGAAATTAATATCGAATATAATACCGACCGAGTTCTTTCAGTGTAGCCATGAAACCTTATCACACGCCTACCTTTTGCAAAGCGCAAATCCCCATCATGCAATAGCATATGCTATCACTACAGTTATATATTATTATCTCTTTTGACATCTTCAGAGTCTCAGCTATCTCGATCAACTTCAATTTACAGTCATTCATATTTATTTTGTGAACTTTTTTTATGCTTTCGTCCGTTACAACCTCTTTCGGGCGTCCACTGCGTGCATCGTCTTTGGTACACATTTCGCCCCGTTTAAATTTAGCAAACCACTTTTCAACGGTTGATTTTCCTGATGCAAAGTCCGAATAATGTTTATCAAGCCAAGCTTTGACTTCAACAGTGTTTTTTTTTCATGATAAAGTTTTGATTAACACACTAAATTCTTTTTTATCCATTTCTTGAATTTGTGATTAGCGTCCTGTTGCCCGTCACTAACGGAGAAAAAGAGGAGGAAGCGAAGTTACTGCTGACAGACCTTCTCATTGACCAGATGGGAGGCGAACCAGTTGGGCACTCAAGGGGTTTTTGGCTCCCTCTGTCGTTGTAAAAAACTAGTCTTAAAAACTTATTACTCATTCCAAGAAAACTGAAAATGTACGGCTGAATCTATAATTTTTCACACTGTATATATGAATATTGTGACGCATATGACAATCACCTGTGATATCTGACGGGTCTTCAAAACAAAGTACTAGAATATTCTAGAAAGTACTGGGAAAATGGAGACTATGAGCAGGAGAATATTCGAGGCTATGGAAAGGACGAAAACGAAACGCCGAATCCGAATGAGGAAAAACGGTATAAATACGTCGCACGCAGATCAAGCAAAGTAGTAAGCAGTAAAGAAGCGATAGGAATTAAACGATAAGTCTCTAGTGTCCGAATTATCAGCGAAATATCAAGTAACGGTTGTTATTAACAGACTAAGAAAGTGTTAACAAAGAAAATCGATCTAACGGATCTTATTTATTAAAATAATTAATCCAGCGAACCCTAAGCTCGCTACAATATATAAGTTCTGGGACACTATTGGATAGTTATTGAAGCTGTATTTGAATGGTCGCAAGAGTTGCTACCTTTGCTGTCAACTTTTCATTAGAACTACAAACGTTTTCCAGTCCAGTGATGAAATTCAAATGGAATTATGCCTGGAGAACAGGCTATATATTCCATCATTTCACAGTTCGAATCACTCGATTTTTTCATTATACCACCAGCTTTATGAACGGATGTATTATTAAAAGGAGTTTTGTCTTTTTGCGTACCAGATTTTTTTTCTCATTTTCCCATAACTGATCAAGAAGATGTAATTATAGCTTTTTCCAATTAAAACAATCCATTTGAAATACTAGAAACACTAGACCTAACCTTTCGACCAAGAGTCTCTGCATTCTTCTGAAAATTTCTGGTTTTAAGTTAAAGCCGTTTTCAACTTGTCTTCTTGTTTTCAATGGTTCCTGGCGCGTTAGTATCTCCTTGTCGATTACTGAGGATATTTTCTTATCACTGCAGCGTCATCCCAGTTGTAAATATGTGTTTTCGCTCTACAAGGAAGAAAGCAACTGCGTCTGTGGACATAGTAATTTTATTCTTTCGCGTTTTGCATTTGGAAGGACTGCCTCATGGATTATGTTCAAACTCATGGCATAAAGCAGAGAATGCCTCTTTTTTGCTGCCGTAGATTGTATTCCTTAGTTCGTTCAGTTGGTTTGGAAATTCCGCATGTAGTTGTGAGTACCCAGCTATGGAGGATGTGTCACGTGTTTCATTGTGCAAACGTAGGTTCAACTGAAAACTCGAGCTATTGCTGCGTTTCGCCACAATTCCTCAGTGGTAGGTTGTGACCCAAAGCTTAGCCGCCCGGTGAAGTACATTTCAGGGCGCCGACTCAATGCTATAGGTTCACCTTTCCTGAGAGAAGTAAAATAAAATTAAAAAAAAAAGTTATCCCAAACTCTGTGCTCTTTGTTTGTTCTAATTTTGGTTGCTTTTTTACGTAGTTGCTCCAAATAATGTGTAATCTACTAAAGATACTAGTGACTCGAGCCTCTGACTTGGGCGATTTGTAAGGTTGTATAATATAAAAGTACTTTTCCTGCATACTAAAATCTCTACATCTCCTGCCACCCTAACTACAAGATTGATTTTGAGTGTTCGCTCGTGGGACTGATTAGCAGTTCAGACCGACCTTCTATTACTTTCTTCGACTTCATGTCTTACTTTATCAAATACACGTAGCTATGTGTTTATTTAGTCCTAAACTCCTGTGACCACACCATACAGTTTGGGAGGTGCTAAGGACTAAGGATATTTTTCCCCATTGATCGAATTAGCTGCATTTAAAAATAGTGTGGTCTGCATCCTATTTGTGTTCATCGCGTTGTGGCTAGAAGGGCGCTATGCCCTCCGTGCCCCAATAGAGTCTCCGTAAAGTGGGAGATGCAGTTTTATTTTTTTTATGATGATTTGTTGTTGTTTTGGTTGCGACCTCGAGATGATAATCTTCAAAAAGCCCAAGACTAAGACCACCCGAATCCTTGTTTATTCCCCCAGAGGGTCAACATATGTACTCTGTTTTTGAAGAATTTCTAAATCACCTTGAACTACCTTTTTTCGTCAACGGAGGCTATTTCCTGTCTGTTCTCTATTTGGTCCCAGTGCCATCTTCGTATAAAAAGTGTGGACGCATTTTTTGAGAACTGATGTGAAACGTTTCTATAACTAAGTAAATTAAACACCGTATATGGTATTGTTCAATGCAGACTTAACTTCGAATAGGAAGTAAAAATGTCAAAACGTATAAATAAACACAAATGAACACAAATGAACTACAAATCCCGTCTGTCATTTTTCGTAATCTGTCAGTTACCAGTGACACACGGTACAAAGTGAAAATCAAATAGAGATGACACAGCTGTGCAGTTGAAGAAGGCCGAGTAAATGATTTTCCTTACCAGCGAACAAGGAAGCATTCTGGCGGCGCTGTTAGATTTAATCTCCATTTCTTATCAGTAATAAAGAGCTCTGTGGTGATGAAGTGCAATATGATATTCGATTCATGAAACAATGTGGGCAATAGAATGAAATCAAAAAAGGAGTTCCTGATTACCTTAATAAACCAAGGCGAAAAGCAAGTCCTACAGTATTTTCTTCTGTACTTTTGGATCTTGCCACAGGGGTCTCAAACTTTAAAGATGAACTACACAGAATGTTTGAACTTTTTGTAACATAACTTGTCTTTGTGGAAAAAAGTTCACTCAGAATTATCTCATAAGCACCAGGTACATTCTTTCCATCTTGTGTAGATACCGGGAAACGCTCTCGTAGAAACGAGCAATGATGTTAATTCTCCATCATCTAGTATTGAACATTAGCTTTTGGGTAAAAGGTTTTTGCTATATACTCATATAGCTCTTCCTTGGAAGCAGGAAAACAGTATTTAATATGGTTTTGCATTCACCATTAGTCTTGACTGGAACAAACGGTACTCTTAATATTCGTCCCTGAAGACGTGGAAATAATTTTAATGACCAATTGATTCCTGAAGACATTTGTACCGTTCTCGGCACTGGTGTATCCATACTCTGCCTTTTCATATTTCTAAAAACTGTATGTCACCAAGGTAGATTGCACTCATTGATCTTCGAGATTCCTTGGAAAGGTTCTTATAAATATAGGCAAATCCCAAACAAATTATTGATAATTCCTTCAACACTTGCATTGTCTAAGGATCAACAAAGAGTAAGCCGTGTTTAATCATTTATGCAGTAAAACCAATTTGTGTACCTGTAGTCGGTGGTTAAGCAATGCATGTTAGCCCGATTTGTTAGTTAAACGTGCGAGGCAGAAAGGGATTTCATTTTTGGCATTAAATCGAACTTCCTAGGAAGCTTGTTAAGTAGGTTCCTTGGTAATAGATCTGAGAATCTGAGTTCGGTTCTATCGATAAATTGGTCGCCGTTAACTACAGCCCGAGAAACACTATTGGAAACTCTACTTTCAGTCTTGGACAGATGAACAGATCTCATAATATGTGCAACAATTATCAATATAAATCAAAGATCTTTTTATTTAAAGTTGAGAAACTTTTTATTGAACAACTAAAACAAAAAAAATGGGGTGGCGAGAGGCCGACTTTAGCGAGACAAGGACAAATGTGTCCTTCACCTTGTCTCTGGCTTCTGGTCATCTTGCGATAACCAGAATCACCCACATCCGTAAGGATATTGGGCTCGGTCTCGAGATATCTGAAAATAAAATAAAAGGGGTGGAGGGGATATTCAAGGATAGTGTAAGATTTCTCTCTGTAAGATTTCTTTATTAGCTTATCAGGAATTCCAAACCAATTTCGGCATCTACGTTGCCAGACAAATTCCTGTAAACAAAAGGATTTGGTTTACATATAATGTAACCACCATAACAGGGACCATACACATTGCGTCGCCTATTTCCCGTCCTCACCAAGTGTATCATAAATCACCAAATATACACATTGGCTGGCGACCACTTTAACCAACGATAAATGGTCCAACGCAGCTGCATGTAATTAGCACCATAGACGTTGAGACCAATTCCCAGTAATTTGTTTAGCCGCGACGCACATGTATACAAAGATCCCATTAGCATCCGACGAGTTCGGTTTTATTTGCTTTACCGGAATCGTATTTCGTGAATGCACTTATGCCCATTTCATTGTTTCAGATTCGTTATCATGGCTTCGACCCATGAAAAGAACCGACGTACACATATACATGTGTACAATGACGATCTCCTCTATGAGATCCGGTTATCACCACCGTAAAAGTGAATGCACCCAAATTTCCCTTGGACAACGATTGAATATCGTTGAGTCCCTTTCCATCTGCCGACGACAATGGCCGTGCGGACTTCTGCTCTCCGCCGGCTGCGGAGACGCGATAATACATCGCGAGTCGAGTAAGCGCATTAAAAAAGTAAAAAGCACGAGTGGTACACACCAGCCTTTATTATTTTTCTTGTTCATACGGGTCATCTTCAGTAATTTAAATCAATGTTGTGCAGTGTTTGCAACCGCCATGTCGAATATTATATTTGCTTCAGTATCCAATAATTGTGTTTTTCCTTTAATAATTAAATAAATCGACATCCAACAGTGTAATCCGAAAGTGAAATAAAATAAAAATCTCTTACGATTCAATAGACCCAAACTGTGTTTTACTTCCTGTCTCCTGCTTCACTTCCTAGATATGTTGTGGATTATTTAGTGTGTCAACCAGTGGAGGACTTCGCATCGCGACGATGTGTTTTCTCCTTTGCTTGGTGATCGTGTTTGTGACTTGCTTTCCCGCGGCTGAACATTTGATTAGAGATGGGGATGGAAGTGAACCGAGTGTCCGTGTTGGCACAATACTTCCTCCCCACAAGTTAGCTGCGCAGCTCGAGCTTTGTATAGTGAGCGAACGTTCCATGAGAAAATACTCATATCGTTTAGCCATTTTCGTTTCCGCGGTTGTCGTCGTGTATCCGATATATATCCGAGGCTTGTTAAATTTTCCATAATAGTTTGTTTTTCGGGGCAAGGTTATTAGCCTTGCGCCAACCTTTCTCAGAATGTCGCTGCATGGATTGGTTCACTACTTGGCGGGTGGCATAGTAGCTATCCAGGGGTGTCACGTGGAGACTGCATGTCAACTTGGATTGAACAGGGGCAAGGATCGTCCTGGCCTTCGCCGGGTTGAAAGCAATCGGTGACTTTGTCCTGTATGTTCGCTCCTATCTGCCCCAAATTGCACTAATACCATCCGCGAAATTGTAAGGCTCGTGTTACTTTTTGAACAGACCTGTGGAGGGGAAGTATTGTGCCTGTCACGGACACTCCGTTCATCTTCCTCCTCCATCATAATATACCGCCGTAAACTGTCCACCAACTTGAGCAAAACTGCACGACAAACCGTCCACCAGATAGAAATAGAAAAAAACATAGTTTAATGGTTTATTGCTGGTGATCACCATTTTTTTATTTTAATGCTTTTTATTTTTTTAAATTTATTTTAAAGTTTTTAATTTAAAAGTAGATTAGTCAAATTAATTGGAAAGTACACCATTTGCAAGGAGCAACTTGTGGAGGACATTTTTATTCGTAAACATAAACGGAAATTAAGAAACGCTCCACTGACACTGTTTATGGTTATTCTTCTATTACACCAATTTACTTTAAATGAGACATATACGTTTAGATTTGCTTAATATTTAATGTACCCGTTTGGATACTTGGGTATATCCACGACACTGATAATTGGTTTTTACGTTGACGGCATTATTAAACTTAAAACTGATTGACGATCCGCTGATCGGTAGAACACGCACGAACGGTATCGTGGCGTACACACCGTACCGGGCGCACGGTACGGTGAATGGAGAACGCGACTGACTCCTTCGGTGGTCGGATTTGGACTCCTGGTATTTTGCTCGTTCAGAGCTCACTCGCACATCGTGGTCATGATGGTATGTGTGAGTGAAGATCACATTGATTTATTTTTCATAAACAAGGCCATAGGAATAAACCTGAAACTCAAGGACGGGGCATAATGGGCATCCAGGAGATGTGTGTTTGTTGAAACAAACGAATCGCATCTCGTCGGATGCTAATGGCTTTGTCTTTGTTTATGTATCTAGTTCGTAAGGGACAAGATTCGGCGAATCAAAGGACAAGGGAAATATGACCTAATGCATAGTTCGGTAATGAGGGTCGGCTAGATAAATAGCAGCCGCTCATTAAATAGAAAATGTGATTCGGATACCTAAACGATGTGAATTGTCTATGGTATGCATTGCAGCTGTTACGATAGCCGCAATGCCGATGCACATGGTGCTAATAGGTTTAAGACGCGAGATGCGTATTTGCTTTGGTTTGCACATTGTGCGAGTCAGAGAATTTTATTGCTGGAAGAAAAACGTCGCCAGCTAAATGTATACATAAGAAAGTTTATCGTATACATGAATGAAGCTGGGAATAAGCGACGCAACGCTAATTATCCCTGGCTGGAATGGTTACATGATATGTGAACCGAGGGTTTTTCTTTTCAGGAAATTTATGATGAGGAAATTAAGAACTCTTACAGGGGATTTGTAAGCGAAGGAATGCTTGAAAACGTAAGAATTCTTTTGCAGGTACTTTTGGGTTATAATAATTGGGTCTGTTTGATGCGTGAAGCATTTAAGATGCTAATGCGAATTGCATTAGCGAAAGCTGGTGCAGACCCGGGTTGTGGTTATGGGGGTTTTTTCAGGAAGGCGAGCCGTGGGATCTGGCGGAACCGCCACAGACCTCCTAAACGTGCAAAACGCTCAGTTGTGGGCAAATATGTCTTTGGCGGTTAATCGGTTAGAGACCGAGATATTGCGGCAAACGGGGAGACATTTTGAATTTATCAAGAACTTCGTCCATTTTGTGGAAAAGTCAAACATGGCCTTATCAGTCGGTTGGTCACGCGCTTGGTTTTTCTCGAACACGGACGGACATTTTGAATTTATCAAGAACTTCGTCCATTTTGTGGAAAGGTCAAACATGGCTTTATCAGTCGGTCGGTGACGCGATCGGTTTTTCTCGAACACTGCGGACGCAGAGAATCATAATCACCTCTGTACAAGTCTTCGAAAAATTACAAGACAAGTCAAATTTCCGATGGTAGTCAGAGAAATTGGTAGTAAGTTTGAATATCGGTTTAGAAGGCGAATTCAAACTTCAGATTGTTTCTGTTCAGGAAAAAAATGAAAATAAGAATATAAGACAAGATATGTGTAATCAATTTTCCGTTGTTTTGTACATAAATATTTTAAATAAACGGAATTGCTATAAAAAGTGTGCTTTGCTGTTGTCTGGAGAAGGCACTAGGGGCGAAGGTTAAACCAAGGGGTTGGTACTGCCGCACGATTGCCCCGAAGGACAAGCGTCCAAAACTCACCTAATTCTTAACTACAAGAAGAGTCACCTAATTGCCACAAATTTAGACATGATAATTCAAACAAAATGGAAGCACGGTGGTAATGAACAAAATGATAAGATATTATGTTATTATAATATTTTCTCTAAGACTTCCCAACTGCCGATCTTAAAGTTTTTCATAACTTTCTCCTTAACGACTTCGAAAAAAAGATTATGAGTAAATGAATATAGAATGATTGGAAGCAAAGACAAAGGAATTTCATAACTAAAATTAAAATATACAAAGGTAAGAACATTATGTACACATTCCTTTGACGCTCACAGTTTATATTTGTTTTGTATTTTGTGGTCCATAAAATAATACGAATCTAATTTAAAACAAACTTTCAAGTTAAATAATGATTATTTTTCTAAAATCTCAATATCCGTTGAAGGACCTTATACAAAAATGAAGCTTGCCAATGTCCGATCAGCGTGTATCTGTTATGTATGTTTTATATGGAATATAACGTTCGGTGATATCTAATTCTACTTTTAGTTTTTCTCATTTGGACATTCGATTAAGCAGTTCGTTGATCTTCTCGGATCGTGTTTTACTTGCAGTCAGATTCTGGACATGCTCTGCAAACTTCTGCGTTGTTGCCTTAAAAAAAAGGTAGTCTTAGAAACTTGAATTACAATTTTACCGATTAACTTACTATTAGCTTGGAATCTGTGTTGCCTTCATGTTTAATAGCTAAATTCCAAAGATTTACAGCTAGCCCAAAGGTCTTCTCTTTTGTGAGATCAGCATACCGGATGGTTCTCAAGAGTAGCTCTAGAGCTAACGTCGATTGAGCTCGAAGCTGATTCGCAAATCCTAAAGATTTTAATTGACTCAAAATATGTTCAATAATTTGCGAACACATTGTATTAATCTCGGCAATAAATTTTGGATCGCCACCATATAAGCCGTCATTGGACACCACTGTAAAAAGAGAAAGTTAAGCTGTTGATGGGAAAAAGAATTTATAAGGTTATATTAACCATTTGGCACGTGATAAGGGAAAAAATCCAGACTTTCAACATAAAGCATGTCCAGGGCATGCAAGTACACGGTTGTTGGCCCAGTACTATGTAAATCAAAAGGAAACTTTTTGAGCACATCGAGAAGTAGTCGCAGTAGATAAAGTACTCCCTGTTCAGGACTGTCCTAAGAGATAAATTTAAAATGAAAAATACAACAAATTATATTTAATGTTAAATATTCTTTCATACTGGAACTATAATCAGAGTTGATAACATGTTAGAAAGAAACGAAACTAAGTAACCTTCCGTACTCTTAAGTTTGCCTTCAATTTCGATCGTTCGTGGTAGCTCTGCCACAAGTTGAAGTGCAGTTTCAAAGCATGCATCGGCTGAAAAGGAACATAAGAATAATTTTGTTGGTTTGTAAGCTACTGTGTATTTAATTGTTTATATTTTGGATGGCTATGAATAAGTAGGACCGCCAAGGGCTTGTATCTATTATATAAAATATATACTATGTTAAATAATTCATTTTTAATAATTTAGTACTGCATATATGTTGATCCATATGCTTTCCTAAAGTATTCATCCGAATTGCGATGACATTTTGGTGAGTTTTTGTTAGCATAGACGTGTACATCGCGTTGTGATTAGAATTGGACATGAGAAAGTTGTACGCCAAAGACGGGTACGGCATTTCCTCACAATGAAAAACAAGTAGCGTCGCATGGATGTTTTCAATGCAAGATTTGTCGATGTTGCGTGATAACAAAGCCACATTTTTACATCATGGGTCAATCATTTTATAAGGTTGGCAAATAAGTAATTGCCGATTTTTTCAGATAAATAAAACATTTTTTTAAATACAACGAATAAACTTTAATCAATGATATATTTTCCGTTTTGTTACATGCCCTTTTGCCATTTTTCTGGCAACTTCATAATTCCACGTTCATAGAACTTCTGATCTTTATCGGCAAAAAACTGAATCAAGTGCGATTACACAGCGTCATCATCAACGCGAAATGTTTTGCAAAGATCAAAATAAATTGTAATCTGAAGGAGCAAGGTCAGGGCTATATGATGGATATAACATAAATTCCCAACCTACTGTTAAGACTTCCCAATGAAGTGTTTCCAAATAGTTTTTTACCGGCATCGTAACATGCGGACGAGCATTATCATGGAGAAGAATAATTTTGTCATGTCTGGAGTAGTAATGCGCGCGTTTTTCCTTGAGTGCTCGGCTATTACTATTTTTTTTACTATTTATTGGCCTGTAGGAACCCGGAAGTTCATGACCTCACCGACTCGACTCCGCCATCGCTCCCTGTCCTGTGCACTCTCCTTCCACGCTTGACAACCCGATCCGATCTCCTCAAGGTCAAACCTAACGTTGTCCTTCCATCTCCGTTGCGGTCATCCTGCCGTTCTCTTTCCCGTTGGTCTTCCGTCAAGAATTCTACGCAAGGTCCTGTCATTCGTATCTTAATCTTCCCGGCGGTCCTATTGGTGCCCATTCGCGCCACATGTCCGGCCCATCTTAATATTCGCGGCCTGATTACTATCACTATTGTAGGTTTGCTCCTCAAGGTCAAACCTAACATTGTCCTCCCATCTCCGTCGCGGCCGTCCTACCGGTCTCTTCCTAGTTGTTTTAACGTCAAGAATTCTACGCACAGTCCTATCGTTGCCAATTCGCATTACATGTCCGGTCCATCTTAATCTTCGCGACCTGATTACTCTCACTATTGTAGGTTTGCGGTATAGTTCTTCCAATTCGTGGTTGTGGAATTTCCTCCATTGTCTTGCCTCCACGTCATATTTACCTCAAAAGATACCCCTTAAAACTTAATTCTCGAATACGCGGAATTTGTTTTCTTCCCGTTTTGTGAGGGCCCATGTTTCGCATCCGTACAGAGCAATCGACATGATTATAGTTCTATTGACACGGAGCTTTATGTTACGTGATAGCAGTTTGGATTTCATTCTGCGACTGCGTGCCAGCTACCGTTGCCGGAATGCAGTCTTTTGTTAATTTCCTTCGACATTTCGTTACTGGCCGTCAGTATCGTTCTCAATTATTTAAATTCTTTAACTTTTTAAAATATCTTGCCTCTGACGTTTATATGTCTTCCCTGAGGTCCACCTGCTCTCGCCGTAATCATGTATTTTGTTTTGCCTTCATTTATTTCTAGGCCCATCTTTTCTGTCGCTTGCATGATGTTTTTCCATTACCGCCCAGAATGGCTATGTCATCCGCATATGGGAGCACTTGTGTGACCCCGTTCAGGGATGATCCGGCCATGTTGTCGTTTTGTACCTTTCTGATGACATACTCGAGCACAAGGTTAAAAAGACATGGTGAGAGGCCATCCCTCTGTTTTAGTCCGTCCCGGATTTCAAATGATTCTAAGAGGTGGTTTTCTATTTCAATTCGCCCTTTGTTTTCGTTCATGCAAATTTGAATGAGGGCGGCATATTTTTTCGGGATTCCCAGCTCAACTACAATATGGTAGAGTCTTTGCCTTGCGACGGAGTCGTAGGCTTTTTTGAAGTCAACGAACAGTTGGTAAACCGTCTCTCCGTATTCCCACTTCTTTTGGTTGCTTGTTGACCGATTCCTACGGAATCCGCATTGGTAGTCTCCCAGTATTTCTTCTGCGTACGGTGTGATTCTCGCCAGTCTGACATTTGTTAGTATTTTGTATGTGGTTGGGAGCAATGATATTCCTCTGTAGTTTTCGCAGCCAGATCTGTATAGAGCGTTTTTGGAAAATGGGGACGATTTTTGAGGTTTTCCATTCTTCCGGGGTGACTTCCTTATGCCATATTGATTTGATGAGTTGGTGGAACTTTCGAGCGGTTGCCTCTCCCCCATGCTTCACAAGCTCTGCCGGTATGCAGTCGACTCCGGGAGCCTTGTTGTTTTTCAATCGATTTATTGTGTCTACAACTGCGGTGAAAGAGGGCTCTGGAATCTGAGGCTCGGCTGTATGTAAGTCTGGTGCGTTTATTTGTGGTTGATGGGTGCGCACGTTGAGCAGGTTTTCAAAGTACTGCTTCCATCTTGTCACGATATTGTTTGTTTCTGTGACCAGACAGCCGTTTGCGTCTCGAATTATTTAGTTCTACCTCGGTAGCCATTGTTAATTGAAGTTATACCGGCATACATACCTCTGATGTTCTTTGCTCTGGCATTTTCTAGGATTTTTTTGATCCAAGTCTTTCCTCATTCGCGTTTTTTGCGTTTGAAGAGTCTCATTGTCTCTTTCCAAATTGTCGCGTATCTTTCCACGTTGACTTCATCATCTTTCCAAGTGGATCACTCTATAGCGTTTACGTTCTTCGATATTCCCCCTGCACTCATCGTCAAACCAAGGTTTGGACTTAATTCTTTTCTTAAATCCTAATACCTATTAGGCTGTTTGATTGCGTCTCTGATCGATGCCCATTTAGTGTCCACACTATTGGTTTCCTCTTCCTCACTACTCCCATTCTCTAGGATGCTAAATCTATTCGTTAGTTCGTCTTGATATTCAGCCCTTTTTCACAGGTCTTTTAGTTTACCAATGTCGAACTTTTTGCTCGTCTCCCGTGACTGCGCATATGGGTTTGCTGCGAGCCGACTGCTGATTTTGCCCATCACTAGAAGTGGATCGGAGTCGCAATCTGCTCCTCTATATGGTTTTACGTCAAGGATGTTCGAGTGGTGTCTTTTGTCTATGAGGAAGTCTATTTGGTTACGCGTTACGCCATCGGGTGATATCTATGTGGCTTTATGGATTTGCTTGTGCTTGAACATCGTGCTTTTCACTACACTAAATAAATGAAGACAAAACAAAATACATGATTACGGCGCGAGCAGGTGTACCTCACGGAACACATATAAACGTCACAGGCAAGATATTTGAAAAAGTTAAAGAATTTAAATATCTGGGAACGATACTGACGGCCAGTTACGAAATGTCGAAGGAAATTAACAAAAGACTACATTCCGGCAACGCTACTTGGCACACAGTCAGCAAAATGCTGAAATCCAAACTGCTATCACGTAATATAAAGTACCGTGTCTATAGAACCATAATCACGCCGATTGCTCCATACGGATGCGATACATGGGCTCTCACAAAACGGAAACAAAACAAATCCCGGGTATTCGAGAATAGTTTTAAGGGTTTCTTTGGAGGTAAATATGACGAGGAGGCAGGCCAATGGAGGAAACTCCACAACCACGAATTGGAAGATCTAAACCGCAAACCTACAATAGTGAGAGTAATCAAGTCGCGAAGATTAAGATGGGCCGGACACGTGGCGCGAATGGGGAACGATAGGACCGTGCATAGAATTCTTGACGGTAGACCAACGGGAAAGAGACCGGTAGGACGGTCGCGACGGAGATGGGAGGACAATGTTAGGTTTGACCTTGAGGAGATCGGATCGAATGGTCAAGCGTGGAAGGAGAGTGCACAGGACAGGGAACGGTGGCAGAGTCGAGTCGGTGAGGTCATGAACTTCCGGGTTCCTACAAGCCAATAAATAGTAGTAGTAGTAGTCTTCAATCCACTCACAATGGGCCCCCACAAAGTTGTAGCTTGAGTTTCGGTAAAAAAGTGTCAG
This sequence comes from Microdon myrmicae, assembly GCA_963931805.1. NCBI lineage: Eukaryota > Metazoa > Arthropoda > Insecta > Diptera > Syrphidae > Microdon > Microdon myrmicae. The sequence goes on from OZ007500.1 coordinate 45,396,491, forward strand.
ATCTTGGCATATTTTTTTTTTTTATGTGGGAGTCGGACTTCTTGCAGCGCGACGATGTTCATTTTATATTGTTTCGCGTTTTCTACGACCGCCTGTATCGCGCCTGCTGTATAAAACGTTCGAACATTCCACGTGCCGACGCGTATATCACACTTTTTCCGTTTTTTCCTACGTCTTCTTTTTGCCGAGTCGGTGTTTTCTTGATGATTTGTTCCCTTATGGTAGTGTCGGGTCATCACACCCACGCCTACCGGATTTGTCGTGGGATTGTTTTTTGTATATTGATTATTCATTTCGTGGGAATAGTCTTGGGGTCACAAATAGTCCGCCATATCAGAGCCCCTCTTTGATATGGTTAGGTCTGCTTATTGCTCTGATTCGACCCAGTGTCAGAGAGGCGCCGTTATAATACAGTCGGTATACCCCTGGCTGCAAACCATCCAATGTGCATGGTGACGCATAACACCCTAGATTAGGGGTGGTAGATCTTTGTGTGTTACTCCTCGCTAGCCTGTCTGACATGGGTGCCCCTACTGGAAGCGTATGCTTCCGTCAGCATAGCCTGAGTGAATTATTGTAGTTTAAGCACCCGCACCACGTTAAGGTTTCTACCAAGCGTTTATAATTAACTTAAATTATATAACATAGCTGTGTATAAGAGAAGGTCCTCTTACATTTTTACTTATTAGTATATCTATTACTTAAAAACATTTATTTTTTATTTTTTAAATATGGGGATGTCAACAAGCAAACGCAAAAACAAAAAAAAAAACAATAACGGGATTAAGAGAAAGGGGAAGGATAAGAACAAACCAAGAGGGAAAGGAAAGGGGAAGCGCTGCATCTGAAATGCGTTCTATATTTGGGGACATTCAGTCCCTTCTTCATTATTGAACCAACCACAAGTTGGGTTGGGTTCTATCTTTTATGGATTATTAATATACTTTCGAGAATGAAGTTCTAAGGGGTATCGTTAGCGGCAAATATGACGAGGAGGCAGGACAATGAAGGAAACTCCACAACCACGAATTGGAAGAGCTATACCGCAAACCTACAATAGTGAGAGTAATCAACACGTGAATATTAAGATGGGCCGGACACGTGGCGCGAATGGGTAACGATAGGACCGTGCATAGAATTCTTGACGGTAAGCCAACGGGAAACAGACCGGTAGGACGGCCGCGACGGAGATGGGAGGACAATGTTAGGTTGGACCTCGAGGAGATCGGATCGGATGGTCGAACGTGGAAGGAGAGTGCACAGGACAGGGAACAATGGCGGAGTCGGGTCGGCGAGGTCATCAACTTCCGGGTTCCTACATGACAATAAATAGAATAGAATGGATAATATATAATAAATATTCGGGCATACCTAGATTTGATAACTTATGGTATATACAAGCCCTTCTAACCATACGGATTCGAAAGCCTTTTCAAAGTCAACCAAACAGGCCCCTGTGCATTGTGGCTTCGCCTTGTTCCACTGTATGTGAGAAACAAGTTGTTTCGCAGCATGAACAGTGTCATGTTCCGATCGAAAACCAAACTAGTTGTTCGGAATAATACCATTTTCCTCACACCAGTTAGTCAATGTGTTATTTATAATTTTCTCGAATACCTTGCTGATGTTCGGAAACAAACTAATCGAGCGAAGATTGGCTGGATTGCTCCTGCCCTTGCCCTTTTTGGGGATGGGATGGACTACTGCAGATTTCCATTGGATTGGATAATATGCATTATATAGAGCGTTATTGAACAAAATAGTGTGGACCTTCACTACTTCAAGCCGGTGAGGTCATGAACTTCCGGGTTCCTACAGGCCAATAAATAATAGTAGTAGTAATATAAAAATAATCACAAAAAAAGCCGAAAGGCAGACATTTTAAGGCAAACATTTTTTTTAACTTAGAGCGCTCACGAAGAGCCAGTAATCTAATTAAAAAATATGTAATCTTATAAATAGGATATAGCATTTAATCCTAAATAATAAGACAAAATGTAATCTAAACAAAGAAATAAATGCGTTATTAAAGTAAAGTAAAAAAGCGCTATAAATTCGGAATTGGATATGAAGAAGCAGATCAATCAATTCACATTGTCATAGTTCCGTTATCAAAAGATTAGTTATCATCGAGCTAACCAGCGCCGGTTTAAAAGTGAAATACATATGTACGTCGTTCATCGTATAAAGAAAAATATTGGTTTAGAATGCGAAGAGAAAATACGATTTTTGTTTCGAATAAGTCCTTATTCTTAATTAATGGTATATTCTCATTCTTACCTTGACCTAAACATGCATTGAGTAAGGCGACTTGGCCACTTAGTAGATATAAGTCCATTTGTGTAGCAACGGATGCAATGCTTGGGATGGTAATAAAGCAATAAGCAGCACAAGCTTTAACGAATGCCGCTGTTTTCCGAGTATGTTTGCCTTTTACCACATTTCGGGTCTCAATTGCCAGTTTGTTGACGGAATGAACTAAGGTTGTAATGACAGCGTCCAAATTGGCGAAGGCTGCTCGAGCTTCAACGTAAAACGTAAGCTGTTGTTCAAAGTCTCGTCCATAATTTACGTTTTTCACATAATTGGATATAAGTCCACCAATTTGCCGTCGTTCATCGTCAACAGTTAAAGCGCTGCTCGTAAAGAGACGATAATTTGTTTGAGAGGAAATGGCAATTATCTTCTACTTACGTAACTGAATCATTTAGAACCCTGCAAATATACATTAGCGCATTACCGACAACTGGATCTGATGTGGTGGTGTCTACATTATTCTTGTACGTGGTCATAATATGCTTACAGACATCTATATTTGTTGATTCCCTTTTGAAAAGATCGAGCACGGGAAGAAAGTTATCCTGGTGAAAGACTTTCCATAAATCACATTTTAAATTGACTAAGATCTATTCATCTTTACTAAGGTAAGAAGGACTTCGAATTCCTTGCAGTGCCGCACAACTTTCTCCAATATCGATTGAAGTTGTGGATAATGGTTCTCAAAAGTCTTGTTTTGACTCATTCGATTTTTTATCTCTCCCAACAAGACGTTGACTTCATTCATCTGTGAATATTTTAATTGAAAACAGTAAGGAGCTTTCGAATCAAAATTGAATATATATAGGATTAACAAGTCAACTGCGAATAGAGGGTGACTCAATGAATAAAAAGTGTAATCGTCTGGATGAACGTAATAACGATTTTCCCGTCTGCTCTCTACTACACAGTATAATCGTAATAAAAATTAAAAACTCATTTAAACAAACCAAGGATAAAAATTAATTTATAATAACGTATGGACAAATATGAACTCTTTCGTCGAAGGAATAATATACTTTAAATGGATCACAAAATTAAACAGGAAAATAAAAAATAATTACGAAAAACGAAGATAATACAAAACAAAGGCAATAAAAATATAAAGAGATGCTAGTTTTTGACTCACCTGAAAATGTTCAACAACGAATTGAGCCCAGGTCTCCACACAACTTATGTATTCTGCAGGTTGGGTAAAAGAGTTTATCGTTGCGAATGCAGCTTGGTATACGGCTAATTTCTGTTCGGCTGTTGGAGGATACTTATTCATGCTGCTTCCAAGAGCTCGGAGCAGTTGGCTTTTTGAAACACCATCAGTTGAACAATTCGAAACGATACTAACCAACTCATATGCATTTACAGATATAAATTCTGGTTTAAAAGCGTTCAACATGGAAACCAGCAGCAAGCCACTAAAAACGATCACCTTTAAGTCGTATTCTATCATTTTAAACAAATCTGCAATGTACTTGTTCTTTGTATCCTTGCACTTCGCTAATACCTCATCACACTGTTCTGGTAATTTCTTCACAAGCGCTTGTAACATCCAATCGAGAGCCGGGGTATAAAGCGCCAAATAACTGCCGGTATCGATATGTTTAGTTTTTGTTTCAGAAGCGACGACTCCATTGAAAATCTGAAAAAACAATTTAACTTAGTATTTATTGAAAATGACACATTCTTCATACCGTGTGATAGACACTAAGGAAGTCATTAAAATTGTCTTTGATGTAGTTCCGCTCAGTGGTCACTGTCAATCCAACACGAATTAAGTAGAATCTAGCATATACCGCTACTAATGGGTCACCGATGCCGCGAATAATGCGAGTAATCCTTGTTAGTGCTTGGCCGTATTCACTAATAAGAAAGGAAACAGAGTTACAGCTCGATATGCATTTAACATTTATCTCAAATCTATAAAAGTGTCAATTAGGATAAAGAAATAGAATGGCTGCACAAGTGTTAAAACAAATTTTTCCGCTGCATTATAAAAAAGGTTTTATACACGCAATCACAACGCCGAAGAATTAATAAATACTTGGCACATCACTGTGAACGTTTTTCGTTTTTGGTAGGCTTGTGTCCAATGCCCAGATAAGCTGTGTGTTACACACCGTAAAATAGACGGCATACATTCTTGACCATCTTTTGGAGCTTTGCTAATGGATGGAGTTGGAATTGATGGCGTTTGGAGTTCCAACTTCGGCCCCCGGTGAAATTCTGGCGATTCCAACATATTACACACACACAACCAAAGTAAAAAACACAGTACCAAAAGAAAATCAAAAAAATCATTAGGGCCATATACCAGAGCATTGACGTAGCATGGAAATCACGTTCTTCACCACGTCTCGAAAAGTTATGACATCATAACATCACGCTATATGTTTAGTGATATAGTCGGGAGTAATCTATGAATATGTATGGGTGTATGATCCATGCTAATAACCTTGTCGGGGTTCTTTTAAGCTTACCTGAAGAACTGTGGCGGTTCCGCCAAACCCAATCTACATCAGTTTCTGCTAATGCAACAGCATTAGCACCTGTAAATGCTTCACGCATTATATAGATCAAATCTATAATCTTAAAGTCCCTGTAAAGAAAACTTACCTTTTCATGCATCTCTTCGCATACAATTTTCTGTAAAATTTCTTGCTTTACTTATCTGGAATTCCAAACCAATTCGGCACATTCGGTACCAGACAAATTCCTGTAAACAAAATGATTCGGTTTGCATACAATGTAACCGTCATGACAGGGACCATAAATATTCCGCCGTCTGTTTTCCCAGCCGCGCCATGTGTACAACAATGTTCCCTACATACACATTGGCTGGCGGCTTACACCCAAGGGACCAAAGCAAATACGCATTCCGCGTCTCTTGGTATCAATTGAATCCTACAGCAAAAACAAATGCAAATAGGAATTTAATACGTACCCTTACTAGCGATGCCATAAACACCATTTCCCAGTAACCTAGCTAAAACCAATTAGCACATTTCCACATCGCATCGTCGTCTCTTTGTTTAGCCGCGACGCACATGTTCCAACAAAGATCCCATTAGTATCCGACGATTTCGGTTTTATTTGCTTTACCGAAATCGTATCCCATGAATGGACTTTGTGCCCTTCCTTTGTTCTAGGTTCGTTCTCATCCTGAAAGAACCATGCACACATACCACCATGATCACCATAGCGAGTGAGCTCTGCTCGAGCAAGATATCGGTGAGCCCTTTACCATCTGCTGACCGCCACGGTCATGCTATCTCCCGCTGTCTGTAGCGCTGCAGACACGTGATAAATTCCGGAGTCGCGAGATTAAATCCCCAAGTTCGTAGTTGGGTTCGAATAGAGTGAGTCGTCTGCATGATTAATAGATTAAGTGGCGAGTAAAGTGTGTTACCTTAACTGTTCCCCATTTATGTGTGTAATATTATCATCAGTGACTGTTCGTCATCAGTTTAAAGTAAATATGTAACGTTTTACCTAAGATAAACCTGATTAAAAATAATGAACATAAAGATTCTGCAGTGTTTTATTGTACCTTTTGTTCACTGGACGTTGCATAGTGAAGTCCTGTTTGTGCTTTTCTTTTTGTGTCTGTCGGAACAATTAATTATGATGGAGAACCCCCCATAATTGCAACCCAACTCCCATTGTTTTTCGCTAATGCAATTGCATTAGCACCTGTAAAAGCTTCACGCATCAAGGTTATCTAACGCATAACCTAAAAGTTCCTGTAAAAGAATTCTTACCCCCATGCATCAATTCGCTTTCAAATTCCATACAAAAATTCTTTTCACCCATACAGCATCATAAACCCCAAACATACTCGGCACCCTTTGTATGCCAAGCAATCCTGCTACACAAGTGGGAACCACATGTCCACCACCAAAGTCATCATGATTCCTTGCATCAACGCATCATTGCGTTTCTCCAAATAGATTATGGTTCACATTTTATGTAACCTTGTAATCTCTTCGATTTTTCCTGCATGCGCATTGCTTGGCGACGTATTTGTCTAACGACATAATGCAACACCAAAGCAGCTTGTGGCCGCAGCTGCATACAATTAGCGCAAAGCCGCTAAAACCGAGTTCTTCAGCATGCACCATGTGCCAAACAAAAAAATCTGGTTCGTCCGCAGGCTTTCGGGCGATACGATAAACAATTGAAAGTGTTTGAAGTATCCCAAATGCATTCACACTTAAGGAGTGCAACCTATTAATATAGCTGAACCTCATTATATTCGATCCCTTTTGTCCAGCAAAATGCGGTACACGATCACCCATCGTATACCTAAATTGCTTTGGCCTCACCAGCATATTCAAATGCAAATAAAAATCCATTAGCACCATTTCTCCGATGCATTGCCGTCTATTTATATAGCCACAATGCACATCATAAACAATGATCTTCACGATCCCTTTGTCCTTACAGTTTTTCTGCTTCGTTCTCATGGCCTCGTTGCATGAGAAAACCAATGTGATCTGCACGATCACCCATACATACATACCCCCATGGTCTCCATTACAAGATCTGGTTTTCTATTTCACAAAGAGAGACTTTACGTTTCTCTTGTGGTAAAAACGTATCCTAAGCCGAGAGGATATTCACCACCACCGAATCGAGGGTGAATCAAGAGCTAGATTCCAACCCTCGGCGAGTCATCCATCGCAGGAGGCGGTCGAGTGCACCATTCACCGTACCGTGCACACGGTACGGTGCGCGAACAGTAGTCAAAGCGCGAGTTAAACGTGTGTTGTTTATCATAACTGGTCCGCTGTTACCTACATAATTATGCCTTAAGCGAATTTCTGTACCGAGTGTTAAAGTAATGCAAATATTTTTTACGTACAATAGAACAATCAACCATTTGCCAATAGCGATTTCGAGTTTAAGTACACCATGTGCAAAAATAACAACGTTCAAATAAAATTACAAAGCCCAGACTAGTGTTTTATTTTTCTTGTGGTGATCGTTTGTTCCGACTTTCAAACTTCCCTCGGCGACGCGCAGTGTTTCATCAGCGAACTATATCGTGGGTTGGTATCCCACAACCCTGCCCGTAAAAATAAATTATTATGGAAAATTTAACAAGCCTCGAGGCTTACTAAATAGGGCCAAGACCGGATCCCGGTTGTAGTGCCGATGATGATGACGATGATCCAGTTTAAAGTTGAGAAAATGGCATGATATTATGTTCTGAGATCAATAATTGCGGAGAAAAATAGCACCACATTCGGATTTGCGGGCAACGTCGTGCATATAATATAATACCAAAAGCAAAATTAAAAAACGCGTTTCAGCGAAGGCACTGCCAACTTTGAATTGTACTGGGGTTTTGTAATACTAGATAACACGAACGTAAACTCCCTTCACCAACGTTTACAAGCAACGATGCTTGATATTCTTTACATAACTGAGACCTAGACTGCTTCGATTTAAGGTGGCGTCTTCACTCGATTTGATGCAGTTTGTCTGAGGGAGGAAAAATGTGAGCTCAAAAACAACATTTTATTTGCTGTCGTTAACGTTTTCCAAATTTTTTCTTTAATATACTTCTCTCGGGAGAGACGAACCTATAGCGCCGACAAGGCACCCCGAGATAACACCAAATAACCGCTGCAGTTATTTTTGAGTAGGTTGTAACGCTCCGGGAACACTCGCGTGGGGAGGGAGAACCACATCTTTCCCGCTCTGTAACGGAACGAGTTCTGATGGAGGGATGTTGGCGCCGTCGGGAGATGAACCGCAAATTGGTGCTATCCGTCGAATTGTCTTATGAGCGCATATAAATCGAATTGTGCGGAACGATACCACGAATCGTCGAAGAACAGTACCCGTGATATCTGTAAAACAGACAGAGGTCGACCACGCGCCTTCGATGTGATAGCCATTGTGTCCCGAAGTCAGCGCCGTGTCCCCGACTAGGCGGATTGCTCGTCTCTGTATGCTCTCAAGTAGGTCGAGGATGTGTTCAGGAGCAGAGGTCCAAACATGAGAACAATATTCGAGCGCGGGTCTAATTTGGCATAGAGAAGAAGTTGCGCCGGAATAAAATATTCCTTGGCTCCAAAAAGATAGCTCAGTTTTCCAGAGGCGGACCTGGCGATGTTCGCCACGTATTTATGCTACGATACATTCCCACAGACCGCGACGCCGAGCAATTTCAAGCTTTCCCCAAGATTCGAGGGCCTGGCCATTCATCATCAGCGGTGGAACCGACGATCCACTTTTCTTTGTGAATGTTGTAGACTGTGTCTCCGTTGCCTTGAAGTCAACGTCTTTCCCCACTGCAGGACCTTATCCAGATCCCGATTCAGAGAGTCGATCTGGTTACATCTCAGCTGGTGTGACGTTGATGCACTAATCGGTCGATCACTCGAAAAAGAGGAAACAAGCATACTATCATCATCCGCGAAACTGGACACTTCGTTAACCGTTGACTCCAACAAATCATTTATGTGAAGCAAAAAATATGGTTGGAGCCAAAATTTAACCTTGAGGCACCCCATAATTAACAGGATACAGATCCGAGAGTTCGCCATCCACAACAACCCTGATCGATCGATTTTCGAGGAAGCTCTTCGTCCAGTCGCAAAGCTGCTGGGGAAGTCCATATAAACGAAGTTTGCTCAGTAATGCTCCATGCCAGAGGCGGTCAAAAGCCTTGGAGATATCCAATGCGACCGCTATTGACTCACCATGCTGCTCAATCGCAGAGGTCCATATATCGCTTATAAGGGTCAAAAGGTCGCCCGTGGACAGCTTGCCACGGAATCCGTATGGACGATCATTCAGAAGTCCACCACCATCATCGGCACTACATCCGGGATCCGGTCTTGGCCTTATTTAGCAAGTCCCGAGGCTTGTTAAATTTTCCATAATAATTGGTTTTTCCGGGCAAGGTTATTACCCTTAGGCCAGAAGTCCGTTGTACTTTAAATACTTAATTAACTCGGCACTGATGACCTTTTCCATCACCTTAGGCAGTAATGCTATCGGTCGGTAATTATTTGGGAGACACTTTTTTCCCCTCTTTGGGATTGGCTGAACTCGAGCGATTTTCCAGCAGGTAGGAAATGTCTGCCAAGAATCAGGGATAGCCTTCGAGCACAATTTTTTATGACTAATGCTGGTATACCGCCCGGGCCGGTTGCCTCCCGGAAAAGAGTAGGAAGCGAAGTTATTGCTGACAACCCTTGTCATTGACCAGAAGGAACGCGAGCCAGTCAGGCGTTAAGGAGTTTATTGGTCACTCTGTCGTTGTAGGCCTTCTTCGCGGTATCAATCGCCTGGTTGCACGCGTTTCTGATTCTAACAAAATTCGTTCTGTTCACCTCGATGGCATTGGAACGCCATTGTTTAAAAGCTCTATTTTTTTACCGCTGTAACCTGCTCGCTTTTTTTTATCAAACCAAGGTTTATCAATTGAGCTTCGTTTGATGGAATGTGGAATGTAGATTTCCATCCCGAGAAGAATAATCTCTGTGACCGACTCCGCGCATGCGTTAACATCGGAGTCTCCAACGCACACCTCCGACCACGGAAAGGATGCGAAGAAATTTCCCAATCGTCCGAGTTGTTGGCCCCATACCTCCATACATGGTCGTTTATTCGCTTGAAATGCAAGTGGTTGCACGACGGATATCAAGCAGTGATCTGAGTTTACCAAAGGCGCAACAATCTCCACGGTATAAAAGCTCGGATCGGATGTCAAAAACAGATACAAGGTGTTCGCATAATCACCTCGGGTATCTGGCACTCGCGTAGGTTCCTCCACGAATTGAGTTAAATACGAGCTAACAGCGAACATCACCGCCAGCCTCGTCGGTTCTGTTAGAATGTACCAACCAGCCAGAATTGTGCACATTCAAATCAGGACGACAATTTTAGAAGCTGGGTGGTTGATCTGTATCCAGTCGACGGTACGTGAAAGATGTTCGAAAAATGTTGCTGGTCGATCGTCATTCGGGGAGCGGTAAAGACAACAAAGAAATTTAACAGAATTCCTCAACACGACGATGATTGAACGCGACACTTTTTTACCTTTCTCATACTATCCCAAAATTTAAGATTATTATTCTTGGCGACTTTGATTTACACATCTCTAATTTCTTAACATATTCTAACAGAATAGATGAAGCTGGGAGGTAAGCTATTAATCGTGATCCCATTCAGATAGTAGCAGAACCTAAAAATAACTAAGGTGGTTTTGCATTCGCCTTGGATATATTTTTATCATTTGAGCCAAGTTTCTATTCTGTACAAGTAAGTGTGCCAGAAATTCGGACCTAGTGTCTGTTGTCGGATCACTTACGGCTCAAATAACTAATGAACTTTTGCAGTTTTGCCAACTGGAGGAATTTGTAGGATTTATGTGGTTAGAGGTTTGCTTTAGAAACTTCAATAACTGCGTAGAACCAGTCACGGAAATTATTCTTGGTGGGCCCTTATATTCTAGATTATATTGAACGAAATTTATCCCACAAACCTTGGTTTGATAAAGTGTAAACGGATGACAGAATCAGAAATGCATGCAAGCAAAGGTACCGCGAAGAAAGTTCACAATTACAACGTAACCAATAAACCACTAGGATGTACAATTGAGTTATGAGCCAAACACTCGAAACAAAAAGCCAATATTTTCGCAAATTCAATCTTTAATCATCTGTCATTGCCTCGGGAAATTTTTCAATGTGTGATAGGGGGGTCTTAGGGGGATGGGAGCGAACATACAGGGTAAAGTCTCTGCTTTCAACCCGGCGAAGGCCAGGACGATCCTTGGCCCTGTTCAATCCAAGTTGACATGTAATCTCTACGTGACACCCCTGGGTAGCTACGTTAGCACCTGCCAAGTAGTGAACCAATGCATGCAGCGACATCCTGAGAAAAGTTGGCGCAAGGCTAATAACCTTGCCCGGAAAAACAATTATTATGGACATTTTAACAAGTCTCGGATAAGGACCGGATACCGGTGGAGAGACGTGCAAAATAAGGCCAAAAACGGTGCCAATGATGATGATGATGATAGGGGGTCTTGCCTATGTTTGATTAAACACAACCTCCCTGTGGACTCGGCCGCAAGAAATCAACCAACCCCCCACCACTTTTGTCCCGCCGAGAAAACATAAAATTTTAAACTTAAAAATATAACCTATAAAACATTAACATATTTTTCATTTTACATACAATATAAATACATAATACACAAAACATAAAATGGAATGCCACCCATAGTCCTTAAACCACAGAACTGTCACCGGTTTTTTTAAACGTATAAACGCATATTTTATCCATAGCAAGCCGGTCGCATTCAATCGATCCTAAAGAGAAAAAAATATGCCAAGATCTGACACTTTTTTACCGAAACTCAAGCTACAACTTTGTGGGGCCCATTGTGAGTGGATTGAAGACTACTACTACTACTATTTATTGGCTTGTAGGAACCCGGAAGTTCATGACCTCACCGACTCGACTCTGCCATCGTTCCCTGTCCTGTGCACTCTCCTTCCACGCTTGACCATCTGATCCGATCTTCTCAAGGTCAAACCTAACATTGTCCTCCCATCTCCGTTGCGGCCGTCCTGCCGGTCTTTTTCCCGTTGGTCTACCGTCAAGAATTCTACGCACGGTCCTATCGTCGCCCATTCGCGCCACATGTCCGACCCATCTTAATCTTCGCGACCTGATTACTCTTACAGTTATAGGTTTGCGGTATAGATCTTCCAATTCGTGGTTGTGGAGTTTCCTCCATTGGCCTGCCTCCTCGTCATATTTACCTCCAAAGAAACCCTTAAAACTATTCTCGAATACGCGGGATTTGTTTTGTTTCCGTTTTGTGAGAGCCCATGTATCGCATCCGTATGGAGCAATCGGCGTGATTATGGTTCTATAGAAACGGAGCTTTATATTACGTGATAGCAGTTTGGATTTCAGCAATTTGCTGACTGCGTGCCAAGTAGCGTTGCCGGAATGTAGTCTTTTGTTAATTTCCTTCGACATTTCGTAACTGGCCGTCAGTATCGTTCCCAGATATTTAAATTCTTTAACTTTTTCAAATATCTTGCCTCTGACGCTTGTATGTGTTCCCTGAGGTACATCTGCTCGTGCCGTAATCATGTATTTTGTTTTGTCTTCATTTATGTAGTGTAGTGAAAAGCACGTTGTTCAAGCACAAGCAAATCCATAAAGCCACATAGATATCACCCGATGGCGTAACGCGTAACCAAATAGACCACTTCCTCATAGGCAAAAGACACCACTCGAACATCCTTGACGTAAAACCATATAGAGGAGCAGATTGCGACTCCGATCATCTTCTAGTGATGGGCAAAATCAGCAGTCGGCTCGCAGCAAACCCACATGGGCAGTCACGAGAGACGAGGAAAAAGTTCGACATTGGTAAACTAAAAGACCTGTGAAAAAGGGCTGAATATCAAGACGAACTAACGAATAGATTTAGCATCCTAGAGAATGGGAGTAGTGAGGAAGAGGAAACCAATAGTGTGAACACTAAATGGGCATCGATCAGAGACGCAATCACACAAACAGCCCAAAAGGTATTAGGATTTAAGAAAAGAATTAAGTCCAAACCTTGGTTTGACGATGAGTGCAGGGGGAAGATCGAAGAACGTAAACGCTATAGAGTGATCCACTTGGAAAGATGATGAAGTCAACGTGGAAAGATACGCGACAATTTGGAAAGAGACAATGAGACTCTTCAAACGCAAAAAACGCGAATGAGGAAAGACTTGGATCAAAAAAATCCTAGAAAATGCCAGAGCAAAGAACATCAGAGGTATGTATGCCGGTATAACTTCAATTAACAATGGCTACCGAGGTAGAACTAAATAATTCGAGACGCAAACGGCTGTCTGGTCACAGAAACAAATAATATCGTGACAAGATGGAAGTAGTACTTTGAAAACCTGCTCAACGTGCGTCCCCATCAACCACAAATAAACGCTCCAGACTTACATACAGCCGAGCCTCAGATCCCAGAGCCCTCTTTCAACGAAGTTGTAGACGCAATACATCGATTGAAAAACAACAAGGCACCCGGAGTCGACTCCATACCGACAGAGCTTGTGAAGCATGGAGAAAGATCCACCAACTCGTCAAAACAATATGGGATAAGGATGTCACTCCGGAAGAATGGAAAACCTGACTGCGAAAACTACAGAGGAATATCATTGCTCCCGACCACATACAAAATACTAACAAAGATCAGACTGGCGACAATCACACCGTACGCGGAAGAAATACTGGTAGACTACCAGCGCGGATGCTGTAGGGCAACAAGCGCCCAAATGTTCACAATAAGGCAACTGCTGGAAAAGAAGTGCGAACATGGAGAGACGGTTCATCAACTGTTCGTTGACTTCAAAAAAGTCTATGACTCGCAAGGCAAAGAGTTTACCATATTGTAGTTTTGGGAATCCCAAAAAAAAAATTGTTGAAGAGTTGTGGAGATGAATGGAGGATAACACGTGGTCGGATGTGCGTGCGCTGTGGCGGATAGTTGATGAAAGAGGGTGATGATGTGCACGTACATCATCAGGAAGCCTTTGCAACTTGATGAAATGCAAAATGGTGGATGTTCGTCAAGTTTAACCAATTTCGTTGTTGCCGGTATGCGCATCGGATGTACACTAATGTAGAACATTTGATGCCCAACACTTCCCCTCGATGAGCGCACCAGTGCGAAAAATTTACATCAGGTTTAAGAGGTCGAGACACCTCTCGTGCTTCGGTTTGGATATAGCCTTATTGAGAATGTCTGCGGGCATTTGTTCCGTGGGCATGTATTCGACCGAGAGTGTTCCGCTGTCCAGTGCTTCACGGATGAAGTGATGACGGACGTCGATATGTTTGCTCCGGGAGTGGAATACGGGGTTCTCAGCCAGCTTCCGAGCACCGTTGTTGTCGTTGAATAACTTCAGCTTGTCTGGTAAGGCGAATCCCAGTTGACTAATCAGTCTTCGTAGATGTATGGCCTCTTTCGCCGCATCGGATATGGCCTTATACTCTGCTTCTGTGGATGATAGCGCGGTGTTTCTTTGTTTACGCGATTCCCATGAGACATGTGTGCCGTTAAGAGTAAAGGCATACCCAGTGTACGATTTCCTGTCGTCCGGGCAGTTGGCCCAGTCCGCGTCGGCGTATCCGGTAAGACATTTCCCGCTCGTTTTATAGGATAATCCGATGTTCGCCGTACCTTTCAGGTAGCGTAAGACACGTTTGGCGGCTTTCCAGTGATCCTCGTCGAAACAGCTGTTGAATTGGCTCAATCTGCTCACAGCAAAGGCTATATCTGGTCTTGTGCATACTGCCAGGTACGTGAGAGATCCAATTAACTCTTGAAACGGTAGGTTTCTGTCGGGTTCCTCCTTCCCTTTCTGTAGTAGTGCTGCTGTCCAGAGCTGTACTAACGGGCTTCGAGTCGGTCATGTTGAAACGGTCTAGGACTTCGGTTATGTATTTGGTTTGAGTCATCCGCAGTTCTTCCTTGTCTCGATGAAATTCGATTCCAAGACAATGCTTTATTTCGCCGAGCTCCTTTGTGTTGAATGTTTTTGAGAGCTGCTTCGATAGTTCCTCGATCTTTGCTGTGCTTTGCGAGGAAACTAAAATGTCGTCCACGTATACAGTGACCAGTAGTATGTCCTTTCCTTTTCCTTCAAAGAATATGCAAGGATCGGCGGTGGACTGCTTGAGACCGAGGCGTTTGAGCCCACTGCTCAGCTTCGTGTGCCATTGTCGTCCTGCTTGGGGAAGTCCGTATAGAGCTCTGTTTAGCAAGCTTACCTTATTCCCCTTTTGCAGTTGCGTTAGCATTTGTTTTGCTTTTATTTTTTCCCTGCCTTTTCCGGATTGAATTAATTTCTCCAGGGCAACGTCGGTGTGTTTGGGGATCTCCATGTAAATTGTCTCGCCGAGCTCGCCGTTTAGATAGGCCGTTGCAACATCAAGGTGGCGGATGTTGTGCTGAGCGACGAGGGCGGCCGTAATTCGAATGGAGTTCATTCTTGCAACTGGAGCAACCGTCTGGCGGTAGTCAATTCCGGGTACTTGGGAAATCCTTGTGCAACGATGTGTGCCTTTTTTCGTTCTAGCGTGCCGTCGGGATTCGATTTGTTCCGCAAGACAAAACGGCTGCCGATGACTTTGTCTTGTTTCAGTCGATCTACCAGAGTCCAACTGTCGTTTCTGATGATGGCCTCGATTTCTTGCGCCATGGCATTTATCCACTCCTCGGAGTCTGGACCGCTTGTTGCTTCTTTTATAGGAACTTCGGCTGCTCCCGCGGTCTCCGAAGAGATGTCGCATTCTTGAAATAGTTTTCGAGGTCTTCCCCTGAGTCCAGTCCTTTCTATCCGTGGTCTTCCTGGTTCTCTTCTTGTGATGATTGTGTCAGATCTGCTGGTTGGGGTTGTTGGTTGCCCGGTTGCTTCATTTCTTGTTACTTCGAGTTGTTCATCTCTCGCTATGTTTTCGTTGTGTTGTATCCGGTGTGATGAATTCGACCGTGGCACTTTCAGTATTAGATTTGTCGTTTGTTGGGCGAAAATCGTTGGAGGCGGGACTCCGGTCGTCATGTTTTTCGAAGAACTTCACGTCCCTCGCAATTTCGATTCTTCGTTCGTCGGGGAGCCAAATCCTGTACGCTTTCGATTTGTCAGCGTAGCCGACGAAGATCTCCTTTTTGGACCTGAGGCTGAATTTACCTTTCCTTGGTCCTCGTTCTAGCGAGTAGACAACGCATCCAAATTCACGAAAATGGCCTACGTTTGGAGCGTTTCCAGTCCACACTTCGTATGGGGTTCTTCCGTTGAGTGTGTTGGTCGGACATCTATTTCTGATGTGGTTTGCTGTGTTGACTGCTTCTCCGCAAAATCTTGTGTCCAGATTTGCTTGTATGAGGAGGCATCTACCCATATCCACTAGGGTCCTTCCAGTCTGTTTTTCGGCAAACGCTTTAAAATCTCTGAAGGCGTTTAAAACTTCGCTCTTGTGACAATCGTCGATGAACGTGACGAAGTATACAGACCCGCCCCATGTTTTGATGCTCATTGGCCCGCAAGTGTCGGTGTGAACCAGGTCCAATATGCCGGTTTTTCGCACTGACTCCTTCGGGAATGGAAGCCTCGTTGTTTTCCCGAGAGCGCAAATATCGCACTTCATTTCTTGTGTGGGCTGCCTGAAAAACATTCCTCGTATAGTCCCGTTTCCGTGGCTCTAAGTTAAATCCTTAATATTCGAGTGACCCAGTCTCCGGTGCCAGGTTTCCAGTGGTGATACATCCGGGGTAGTTGTAGCGGCGGGTGCGTGGGTTTCTTTCAGGCTTGTTGGAACGAAGTACAGGTCGTTTTTCCTTACAGCCTCGAAGATGACCTCCCGTTTTGAGTTCGTTACTTTAGCTCCTTTATCATCGGATGTACACTAATGTAAAGCATTTGATGTTCAACAAATATGCCGCCCTCATTCAAATTTGCATGAACGAAAACAAATGGCGAGTTAGAATAGAAAACCACCGCTCAGAACCATTTGAAATCCGGGACGGACTAAAACAGGGAGATGGCCTCTTACCGTGCCTTTTTAACCTTGTGCTCGAGTATGTCATCAGAGAGGTACAAGACGACAACATGGCCGGATCATTCCTGAATGGGGTCACACAAGTGCTCGCATATGCGGATGACATCGCCGTTTTGGGCGCTAATCTCGAAACTGTAAGTAAAAACAGTAAAATCATCATGCAAGCGGCAGAAGAGGTGGGCCTAGAAATAAATGAGTGGATTGAAGACATAAAAGACAATTTGCTGAGAGAAATGACGGCAATAACAGAATATGCCTATAAAAAATGCATGAACGCTTGATAGTTCGTTGAAAAAATGCACCTCTTCAAATGAAGTTTATTTGGAAGGAGACAAAATATATTCGATTAAGAGATTCGTGTTATTTTCCATGACTCTGTCCGAATTATAATATGTGATAATGTAGGATACCACTAAGTGGGGAACAAATCAAATAGCATTACTGTCCCAGGAAATTCACAACTACATATAATGAGTAAGTTGTGCAACTTGCAACTCCATAAGAATGGAAAATAAGCTCACTGCCCAACCATCTCAATAGAACATTAGTTGATTACATGGATTTAAAAAGAAAATTCATCCACATAAGAAGGTGCCATTAATAAAAACCTATGGCAAACACCTCATGTGGAGCTAACCGCTAACAAACCTAGTCCAAGTTCCGCAACATATCACAACAACAAACAGCACATTTCTCGCCCAACTTCCACAATAACACGAAGTCGTCATTTGATCCTTTGTGCACATGTGACAATCTCTTTACCATTTTGACTATCTATACAAATAACTAAAAATTGCCAAACTTTTCATGTACAGAGAGTTAAAGGCAATAACTTTTAGCAAGACCTTTGACCTTAACAATTTTTGAAGTGTTACGCAACGAAGCACAATGTAAAGCAAGCGTTGTATATAAAATATTCCCTCCAAAATCATGAGTTTACATTGACGACAACGAATATTTCAAAGCACATGAAAATCTGCCATTACCATAAGCAACAACTTACTTCTGCGATACAAAGCTGTAACATTTTAGGATCGCCATCTCAACATATATCCTTGGCAATAATTCCCGTATGGAAGCAATTTTAAAGAACCAATTCTGGCACGTTTCTTTAGCACTCTCATGGACCATTTCAGGAGTAAATATCTCCGGTAGAGCTGGTGTGCTTCGTTTTCCTGGCCTAAATAAAACAAATCATTGGACATTACTTCAAAGTTCGACTATTTAAATACTTACTCAGAAAAATCTGCCTTTGATCGTAGTCGCTCATACACAAGTTTACCGAATATATCCAGAATACCGGTTATTAAGACGAATTGACTTGGATAAAACTGTAGAACTGATGTGTCGGCTAACATTTTCGCACATTGAATTGCAATTTTTAAAGCTTTAACTCTTTGATCTCCATTCCACGACTGCACCAGTTCCTGGTTAAGTTGTTCGATCCTCATAATATATTCCTGTTGAGTTAAATCCATCATATGCCTCATCGAACCGTCCTCGAAATCGTCCAACTGCTCAAGACGATATTTAACCTTATCTGAGACAATCGTCTGTGCCTTAACTACAAAACACATTAGCTTGTTGTAAATGAATTCTTCAGCCATCAAAAACTTTATTTTAGTTACTTAGTTCTCCACCGGTTAGGAAACTTGTAGAAATCGATAATTTCTCGGACGTGATGAACTTGTTCAGAATTCCAATTCGTTTTGCATTCCAATTCAAAGCATCATCGTCTAAATAGTAATCCTTGTCTCTTTTTTTGGTTTTCTTAAATGATGTTTCCTGCAAGGAATTAGAGATGGAAAATTAATTAAATTAATTAAAACAAATTGACGGCATATGAAAGACTGGTAAGAAAGAGGTGTAAGAAAGGACCTGATGGTATAAACAATTAGTCACACTATTGCCCCAGATAGGAGTTGATTCATTAAATCATAGAAAACAATTTCGTTATAGACATTGGATGGACAAGCTTCCACCGATCGGTACTTTTAATCTATTCCATAGCATTTCATTTATTGGTCCGTAGAAACCCTAAAGTTCATGACCTCACTAACTCGGTTACGCCATCGTTCATTGGATACATTCATGCACACTAAAAAACTCCCTCGCTGCTAAACTTGCATAGTAAACGAAGTGAAATTACCGTTTCACAACCGCGAGACATTCAGCTATCATAATTAAAAGCCGACGAACATACTGACAATCACTCCTCCACACTAACAAATACAGGGTATGGAAATAACTTGGTGATAGTAGCCGCATCTAAATACCTCGATGACCTGGAGAATATTGATATATATACAATCCAGAGCATTAAATGCTGACTAGATATGGCTAGCCGAAACTGAGCGCACATACGACGGAGGCAGTTTTAAAAAGCAGGCGTAAGAAATTTAATATAGGAATAGAAGGACATATCACTACATCTAGTCCCTCTGTAAAATATGCCGATATTACTATTGACAATAGGTTCTCGTTTAAGGAACACTCCCAAAAAACGGGTGAAAAGACAGCAAGATTATGCAAGATATTAGCGAGACTGCTATCCAATGTTGGAAGTTGATTCCCAACGCAACACCTCCATTGTAACGGGCAGGAACCTATAGTGACCGGTACATGAGGGGAGTGAGCTCAAGAAATAGGCTACCATCTTCATGAGTAACATCATCATCATTATCGGCACTACAACCTGAATCCGATCATGGCCTTATTTAGCAAGTCTCTCCACCGGTCCCGATTTCGAGCCGATGTCATCCAGTTTGGCACTCCCAGATTCTAGGCGTCCTGGTCTACGCCATCCCTCCATCGCAGGCTAGGTCTGCCGCGCTGTCTCCTTCCACACATTCTGCCACAAAGGACTTTCCGGGCAGGCTCCTCTTCGCTCATTCGAGCTAGGTGTCCTGCCTACCGGAGTCTACCGAGTTTGATTTTTCTTACAACATTTGCTTCAAGGTAGACCGCGTGCAATTCATGGAACCGTCCTCCTTCACATACAATTCTCCTTAAGACCTTCCTCTCCTTTTATTGAGAACCCAGGTCCCGGATCCATACATGAGTGTACAGCCGAATCGGATCTACCGATTCGGTGTCGATGTCAACTACGTAGGCAAGTATCTGGCTGAATTTGGTGACAATTGTCCCTGTAGTTGTAACGCCAGGGCGAGGGATTGCTTTCTCCAACGCCAGGTTGAAGAGGAGGCAGGCCAGACCGTCCGCTTGTCGTAGTCCATTATAAACGTTTATTGGGTCGTACAGCAATGCCGCTATTTTTACTTGACTAGCTACGTTGGTCATGGTCAACCTACAAAGTCGTATCAATTTGTTTGGAATGCCGAACTCTCTCATGGCATTATATAGTTCTACCCTGGCTATGCTGCCGTAGACGGCCTTAAAGTCTATAATAGATGATATAATGGAATCTTAAATACCAGACATTTTTCCATCGCCTGCCTAAGGGTGTATATCTGATCAATCGCTGATTTGTGTGGGATGAAGCCACAGTGATATTGACCAATGATGACTTTAGCGTATAGGGCTATCCGATCTTGTAGGATGGAGTGAAGAGAATCTTATAGGCGGTATTCAGCAATGTTATACCCCTATAGTTGCTGCACAGTGTGAACCCCTTAAAGAACATGGAGAATCTTCTGTCAATCTAGATTTGGTGACGAGCAAAGACTAGTTAGAAAAATTCAAAAACCGCTTTGCAATTCATAGTATAAAAGTTCAAGGACAAACTGAAGCGGCCAGGACGTTGTTTGCCATGGCGATGAAACCGTGCTTTGGTGGAGCAAAATGCCCTGTAGAACATTTATATTGAAAAAAGAAAAAAAAAAAAAAACTGCACCCGAATTTTCGGTGCCTAACGATCATGTAACACATCAGTTGCGCAGTAATGCGTCGAGGACTTTATGAAAAAACCCTTATTAGTTTATAGATCTTATCAATAAAAACATCTTACCGGTATATGAGAAAGGAAATACCAGAGCTTTGGTAACTGGAAATTCATTTAGAGTCTGGTTTTTAAATTGTTTTGTGCTAGATGTTGAAAATTATTTAAAATCAAAAAATGTGAGCTTCAAGGTGCTATTACTATTAGATAATGCTTCATGTCACCCACAAAACTCCCCCGCTTGGTAGAAACCTTGACATGGTGCGCAGGCTTAAACGACAATGAATCACTCAGGCTATGCTGACGGAAGCATACGCTACCAGTAGGGCCATCCATGTCAGGCAGGCTAGCAAGGAGTAACACACAAAGATCTACCACCCCTAATCTAGGGTGTCACGCGTCACCGTGCCCATTGGATGATTTGCAGCCAGGGGTTTACCGGCTGTATTATAAGGGCGCCTCTCTGACACCGAGTCGAATCAGAGCAGTAAGCAGATCTTACCATATCAAAGAGGGGCTTTGATATGGCGGACTATTTGAAACCCCAAAACTGTTCCCACGAAATGAATAATCAATATACAAACAACAATCTCACGAAAAACCCGGTAGGCGTAGGTGTGATGAGCCGACACTACTATAATGGAACATATCATCAAGAAAACGCCGACTCGGCAAAAAGAAGACGTAGGGAAAAACGGAAAAAGCGGGATATACGCGTCGGCGCGTGGAATGTTCGAACGTTATATAAACCAGGCGCGATATAGACGATCGTAGAAAACACGAAACAATATAAAATGGACATCGTCGCGCTTCAGCTTAATATATATAAAAACCCAATTTTTTTACACGAACGTGCGCACAAAAGGGGATTTTAGAGTACTCTTAAGTGTCAGAGCACAGTGCGCGCGCTCGAATATTGCTTTCATGTTTGGAGCTCTGCTCCTAAACATACCCTCGACCTACTTGAGAGCATATAGAGACGAACGATTCTCCTGACCGGGGACTCGGCGCTGACATCGGTACTTCAGTCGCTATCACATCGAAGGCGCATAGCCGACTTCTGTCTGTTTTACAGATATTATCAAGGGTACTGTTCTTCGGAGATTCGTGGTGTTGTCCTGGGCAATTCGGCTTATATGCACTCCACGAGGCAATCCGACAGATCGCACCAGTTTGTAGTTCACCTTCCGACGGCGCGAACATTCCTACATCAAAGCTCGTTCCGTTACAGAGCGAGAAAGATGTGACTCCACGCGAGTGTTCCCGAAGCGTTACAACCTGCAACTGTTCAAAAAGACCTGTAATAGTTATTTGGTGGCATCCTGGGGGCCCACTCGGCGCTATAGGTTCGCCTCTCCCGAGTGAAATGTAATAAAAAAAAGTTTGCCGGCAAGAGGTCTTCCAGAACCGAGCAGAGGTCATAAAAGCGTTTTGAGATTTCATTGCCTCAAAAAATCAGCACTTCTACGAAAAAGGAGTATTTGACCTTGTATCACGTTGGAAGAATGTCGTTGATGCTGTTACACCTCGCTACACACCCCCTCTTCAACAATTAATACTTCAAGCATCCTCACACCATCTCAAACAATCAATCCTCATACCACGTCGAACAATCAATCCTCACATCATCCCAAACAATTAATCTTCACAAGTATTTTGCATACAAGGCAAAATACGCCTTCTTCCCATAGACATTCAATTAAAACACATATCGCATACGTTGCGATATCAAGGCATATCACACCTCATTATTATTCATAATACCGGCCGATTTCTTCCCATAAACAATTACAATACATATCGCACACGTTGCGATAAACGCCCAACCACTCCAAAAACATATCATACTTCATGATTACTCAAACGAGCCCAAGGTCGCTCGCCACGATCAAGCAAGGTCGGCAAACTCATGTTTCGACTACACATGTCATACAAGATATATGACACGAGCGGTGTTGTCAAAGGCCACCAACGACGAAGTAATTGAGCGTCGGTAAAGTGCTGAGTTCCGCAAAGTAGCGAACACAGCAGTGAAGCGCAATTAATCGTATGATACGATTAGCACACACGGGCAATGCCCTATAATTGGTTCTCCGCATGAAAGCAATTAAGTAATTGCGCAATTCAATACCGCTGCATTTTTAGCAGGGCAAACTGAACAATTACTGAAAATTGCAAATTACCTATGACAGGCAAATAACCTCAGAATAGGTTACATATTCTGGGTGAGGAAAATGCATCGTCTGCATTAACTCCCCATTAATTTGGTATATAAAGGGTGGTTTTAAATGGGTATGATGATTATTATGTTGATATATAGTGTATATTATAGTGTATAGTATAGTGTAATGTCAAAGCAAGGAGACTGCGGCCTTTTGCACAAGTACAGCGGGTCTCCTTGTTATTAAGAGCCATAAGTTAAAGGGATCAACACCCTCATTTAAATTAAAAATAAAGTTTGTGAGTTCAACTGAAGTGAAGTGTGTTTAATTTCTTACAACACAAACTACGGGAAGCAATCTAAAGAGAAGACAACACTACGTGGAAGCCACGAAAAAGGAGAAGACCGTACCGCGTGTAAGCCGTAAGTAACCCCGAATTAGTATTACCTATAACTTAAAAGTGGAAGTTGAGAAACGTACACCACTGATTCCTATAAACACACTCTCAGATAACTAAATAATAAATGCTAATATCTGAAATTACACTCAGATGTTACAATGCCAACGGATTCTATTTTGATTGAATAAAAATGTGCGGAAAAATAATATTGGCTTTTAAATTTTTACTATAAAATCGGACATTTCATGTGGTATAACCCAATAATATCAACTGACGATAATCAAGTATAGCCTACGGAGCAATTGCAACAAGCACTCAACGAAATAAGCCAATGGACCACTGATTGGAAGATTCAACTCAGCGAGATGAAATCCATTCACGTAACATTTACATGGCGGCGAATAGATAATAACACATATCTCAACGGAATTCCAGTTCCAAAAGCAGATTCAACGAAATATCTCGATATACACCACGTATTGGTTAATCGGGCATCAGTCTCAACTTAATCTCTATGCAAAAGATTGATTTATCAATCTATCATCAAGCCGATCTGGATGTTCGTGATCCAATTATGGAGCTGTACAAAGCAATCCAATAGAGAAATAATTCAACGAAGCCAGAACAAATCCCTTCGTACGAGTATAATGACCAATGCGTTCCGCTTTGTGACAAATCAGGAAAGATACGGTGACCTAGAGGTCAATTCAATTAATAAACTTATCCAAGAATATGCTGTCAAACACGAAAAAGCCTGCATAATCATAGCAATGTAGAAGCTATTCAGCTCTTGGATATCACCCACGAGTAAAGAAGGCTAAAACGGACGAAACCTTATGAATTAGCATGTTAAAAGCTTCTTGGGAGCTGAACACTGGTCCAGTTAAGCTTCAGACGTGTTAAGTGTATCAGTGACGACATAAAGATGTTGTACATGAGGTCATTGATGCACTTAAACCAAAAAACGCCAACAGATTCTGAACACATATGACCCCCAGAGCGATAATGCAATTAATTGCCCCACATTTCGTCACAATCGGTAAAGCACACAAAATATGTAATTGCACACAAAATTTATTAGGTCAGTTTACAATTGCGGATGTTGAACTGTGACGATGGAGGTATATCGGCTGACGTCGCATTTCAACGCAATTGCAAATTGGAATTGCATTATCGTCATCGGGAGGTGTTGACCCCGAGGTAACGAGAAGGGGTACAAACAGAATAGGAGGCAGTCTGGTTGTGAGTCGTTAGTGGAGTGAATGGACCGAGTGAATCCGCAAGTAGGATCGTTCGTTTATGGTTTTCGGAGAGTGGATAGCGGAGTTTGAAAGTTAATGTGGTTCGGGGTAAATTAACATCCTAAAGAAAAGTCGTAAAGGAAAAAAAAGAGGAAAAATAATAAATAATGTAAAATAAAGAATAAATAAAGTGTAAACTACTAAAGATTGAATGGTAATCCAGTTATGTGAGTTAAGAAACATTAGAACTTAACTGAAACCATAAAAGTATTGTAAAATAAAGCGTGACGCAAATAGTTAAGTTTAGTTAAAGTATACAAGGAGAATACGAACGCTGTAAGGTAATTAAGTTAGATAAGAACTATTGTAAAACTAAAAACTCTCTTAATGGAATGGAAGAGACAATAAAAATTAAAAAAAAAACAGTGGATGAAAACAAAAGAAAGATTCTGTGTTTTAACTTCTCAATGATTGGTGTAAAAAGGTTTTGGTCGTCGTTCGTTTGTGTCGTGATTTTTGTTTCGACGGATATCTAAAAACCATAACTCACGTTTTACTTAATTAAACCAAAATAAGTACACTTCATATGTACTATTAATTTAACTTGTTAAGATTATACTATTCATATCCGATAAAGGATGTTATTAAAAATCAGAAGAAGGCAGTAAAAACGAAATAAATAATTTGTTGCCTCAACCCCAAACTATCTCCCATGCTAAAGCTATTTGAGTGTATCGTATTCAATACCACACCGTTCCATTATTCTCGTTTATGCAGCATGGCTTCTATAAACGGGTGCGTCTACAACATTCAAATTAGTGGGGTACATTTCTAAAACGATACAATCATTAGAGGCCGCAGATGAAGTAGACGCGATAGCCAAACACTTCTCCAAGAAATCTGAGAAGGATGTAATTTGTACAGAAATTTCTACATTGGTTTAAGGTCATTTTATCGAATTCGTTGCACACAATGCTGACAAATAAAATGTTACACTCTGCAATTAAACAAACGGCCACAGCAATTTCTAAATAAAAGGTCCTTATTTCATCATCATCATCCGCACTACAACCGGGAACCGGTCTAGGCGTTATTTAGCAAGTCCTGAGGCTTGTTAAATTTTCCATAATGATTTGTTTTTTTCCGGGCAAGGTCATTAGTCTTGCGCCAGAAAAGGTCCTTATTTACATGTTGCAAATGTGTGGGAAGAATCCAAACGAATCCTTTCTTATTACATCACAGCGATTGAGAAGTGGTCCTTACAACAAAATCAAACACGCCTGTTAGGTTAGAGTTCTTTTCTCAAGTGCTAACATTGGCCGTGAATGGATGATTAGTAAGTAAAATATTATGATCATCTGCCGACTTCCGTTGTTTTCTATTGCATCCATTGCATCCAAATTGTACACCAAGTGTTGTTAAGTCAGAGCATTCTACTATAGCTAACTATGGCATGAAATAATAGAAAGATAGGATAGGAAATATAAATATGTACACATTACATAGTCAGTAGCCATCTGTGATAGGGGATCCATCAGCTCTTGATCATTCCGAGCAAACTGAGACAGCGGATCGGAGCCATCCAGTGCAATTCCCAACGGGTCAATCAAAGACAAAGTTGAAGAAGTTCGACTGCTTGATAGACTGCCATTTCCCGATCTACGTGTTCCTTTGCTGTCGATTACCTGCAACGTAAACAAAACTAATTAATGGAATTTAAACGACTTCCACCGGAATTTGCATTACTGTGATTTGCTTCAAAGGATGCTCATAAGTAAGATACCCTTGAAGCGGCTTCTTTTGGATGTCATAGTCCTTTGGTACGCATTGCCTAAATAAAACAATGGCAAAATATTATACATACAGACGAATGAGATACTATCTTACCAATCTGAAGCCATTGAAGATGACTTTATCGCGTCTTTCCCATATAATTCAAGACATTCAGCAGATATTGACGGAGGGTAAACTCTGAGTGGATGCAACCGTCAAAGTCAGCTGTCCGGATAATTTCACGGCGATTTCAACGATGTACAGCTTATAAATCAGATTTCGTTTGGATCTTTACTAAGTCCAGTTGTTCTCTCCACTAAAGTTTTGTCTTTGTACTATCAGTGACCTCTCGGAGTGATATGCCGAACTTAATTAGCCATTTCCCAATTTTCAAACCCGCCCAGAATGACTCAGATACGATCCACAATTCACTTGGGCTGGGCAAAGTGTCGCCGAAATTTAAGATTTCGGTTACTAACCGGGCTGCAAATTAGAGCTTTTCACCCCCTAATTTAAGCTGTTTTAAAACTTTTACTCAGCAAGAGATGGCGCGCGAGAATATCCACAGTTCATTATAGCAAACACAAACCGTGTAGTCAATCCATGAACCTTATACCAAACAGTTCTGCCAAGCCTACCGATTTTTATGGAGACAATTGCTAAAATTTCAAGTTGATAAAATTTGAAAAATTACTAGTAAATGTAAAACATTTAAAACACATAATTTATATTAAATGTCGACACATATGATTTTACGATTGGCCCAGACTGTCCGGATGGAGAAGAAACAGCGAGTCAAGATGGTGCCAATGTAACAGAGAAGTGTTCGCCACAGTTGGACATTTCGCAGATGTTCAGGATGAGGATGACAAAATTGGACGCGCAAGCTACAGACATTGATACAAAATTGGATTCGCAAGCTGCAGATGTTAATTCAAAGGTGGATGCCCAAACACAGTGGATGCCCAAAATTCAAAATTCGACGCGCAAGCTGCAGATCTGAATGCGAAATTAGATGCCCAAACACAGTGGATGAAATGTAATTTTCAACACTTTAAGGAAGAACTTCAGTCAAAAATTCGAAACCAAATAGAAAATCTGCATCTAAAAAACGAAGCTGAATTTAAGAAAGCCACCGATGAAATAACTCGAATCGAGAAGAGACTTGAGTGTGTCGAGAGAAATGAGACATCGCCTAGCAATCAACATGACTACAAAGATACAAGGATGCAACCGCCAACCTTCGATGGAACGGGACCCTTCTCCGTATTTATACGTCAGTTTGACGCCGTGGCCAATTATAGTAAGTGGTCGGATGAGCAAAAGTCAACATCTGCGGGGCGACTGCAGAATTGCTACAAACCATACCAGCAGAGAAGCAAACAGATTTCCAAACGGTAAGGGATGGCCTTGAAGCTAGGTGTGGAGACAACCACATGCAGCAGGTCCACCACATGCAACTGCAGAGCAGAACGCAGAAACCTGGAGAAAATCTTCAACAGTTGCAGGCAGACATTGAGCGATTGGCAAACTTTTCTTATTCAAATATGACTAAGGAATTTCTGAACGAGGTAGCAATGGATGCATTTATAAATGCACTCCAAGATCGGGACTTGCAACAAGCCGTTCGGTTGGCAGGAAAGAAGACGACTAATGAGATACTGGCGTTCGCATTGGCATATGAATCTGCTAAACTGGCTACCAGGAGTACATATAGAGCCCGGGAAATGTCCGTCCAGGAATGTTCCTGCCAAAGAATCGGGCATGTACAACGGAGAACCCCGAGACCTGATATGAAGTGTTGGACATGCGGCGAAGTCGGCCACATCTCTGTTGACTGTAGGAAACGTCGACGAATAAATGAAACATCAAGTGAGAATTGTTGTTCATGCGCTAATCATAAGAGGAGACTATCAATGGACCAACCTGAGGTCAACAACTCGGAAAACTTGTAAGGGCAGACTTTACGGGGTGAAAGTCGCCTGGTGGAATGTGCAGCCCCAGCATCGTAACTGTATCACAACTCCAACGGGATAACCAAAGTTTCGTTATAACTACGATTGTTAATACAAGGACAACAACAGTGACAATCGACACTGGAGCAACGAGATCCATAATTCGGCCGGATGTCGTGGGCAAAATAGCCCTTAATAAAAATAGAAGATACGCTTTGAAGACTGCCACAGGAGAATGTTCTACAGTCTACGGAGAAGTCGAGAGCATAATAATGGGCAATATTTCCATCTCCCACCGATTTTTGGTTGCCGATATTACGGACGAATGTATTCTTGGAATGGATTTCATGAAGTAGAATCAAGTTGTTCTAGATATCGGACAAAGAACACTGCGAATTGAATTGATAACTTATAGGTTGCTATTAGAAGAAGAAGACTGAAATGTTATGTGCGTGAGGAGGATGAAATACCAGCTCGTTCAGACTCTGTAATTTGGACCAGTCTCGAAAGTGATCCCGGTGACAATCGATTCTACATCACCGAAGCTGTACAAAATCAGTGTAAGGTGAATATCCTTGTTGGGAAATCCCTTATCGATGCGAAGAAGCACATTGTACCTGTGAGAGTACTAAATGCGTCCAAGGAGCCGGTCACAATAAGAA
This sequence comes from Microdon myrmicae, assembly GCA_963931805.1. Classification (NCBI taxonomy): domain Eukaryota; kingdom Metazoa; phylum Arthropoda; class Insecta; order Diptera; family Syrphidae; genus Microdon; species Microdon myrmicae. Next base: position 45,425,499 of record OZ007500.1, read on the forward strand.
AAGGAGAGGTAATCGCAGAATGTGCACCCGTATCAATGATAAGCTCAATTCAGACGAGGGGAGAGGACCATTCAATTCAACAGCCGTCTGGTGCATCCTCTGTGGTTAATAGGCTGATGCCCCAGAAAATCGGATTAACAGACAGAGAAAGGGCAAGCGTTGAATCACTCCTGAACGATTTTTCTGATATTTTTGTGACAGGAAATGATAAATTCGGACGCACCGGCATAGTTAAACATGGCATTGACACGGGTGAGTCAAGACCTATAAGACAGCCACCTCGTCGACTGTCGTTGACCAAATAATCAGAAGTAGGCAACATGATTCGAGAGATGGAAGAGCAAGGAGTTAGCTTCGCCGGTGGTGCTCGTCAAGAAGAAGGATGGGACAATTAGATTTTGTTTCGACTACCGCCGGTTAAATGACTTTACGAAGAAAGACAGTTAACCACTTCCTCGAATCGACGACACACTAGATACCCTCTCTGAAGCTCAGTGGTTTTCAACATTGGACCTAAAAGGCGTTTACTGGCAAGTGGAAGTGAAGGAGGAGGACAAGGAGAAGACTGCGTTTACTACCGGAAACGGACTTTATCAATTCAACGTGATGCCTTTTGGATTGTGTAATGCTCCAGCAACGTTTGAACGTTTAATGGAAAGTGTTCTACGGGGACTTACATGGAAGACGTGTCTTGTGTACTTGGACGATATCATCGTTGTTGGAAGGAATTTACCAGAACACATCAATAATCTGCGCTCCGTCTTCGAACGACTAAGACAGGCCAACTTAAAGCTCAATTCGAAGAAATGTGAACTCTACCAAAGGAGAGTAAAATTCCTGGGACACCTCGTTTCATCTGCGGGAGTTCAAACGGATCCTGATAAGATAGCAGATGTCCGAGAGTGGCCTACTCCAGAAGATAAGCAACAGTTAAGAAGCTTTATGGGATTAGCCACATATTACCGAGGGTTTGTTAAAGGTTTCGCCAATGTGGCTAAAACCCTACACAAACTAACAGGTAAAGACAAGAAATTCAATTGGACAGAAAAGTGTGAAGCAGTATTCAACACAATGGAGGCCGAGTTTTGTAAGACTCCAACATTGACATTCCCAAGATCGGATCGCCCATTCATATTGGATACTGATGGAACTAACACAGGAATCGGAGCAGTGTTGTCACAAGAAGTCGATATTAAGAGAGAGTTGTCGCATATTATAGTCGAGTTCTATCTAAGCCAGAGAGAAATTACTGCGCAAGAAGAAAGGAACTACTGGCTGCCGTAGAAACCATTAAGAATTTCCATAAGTACCTCTACGGACTGCTCAAGCCGCCCTGAAATGGTTGTTAAATTTTAAGAATCCGGAAGGACGGATAGCTCGATGGATCGAACGACTTCAAAGGTACGATTTCCAAATTTCCCACCGTCAAAAGAAGGTGCATAATAACGCTGATGCTCTAACATCAGCAGAACACCATGTAAGCCAGATTGTAAACATTGAAATAGAGCGGAAGAAAAACAAGAGACGTACGACCTTCGAAATGTACAAGTAGAAGTACTAGATGGGTGGACGAGTGATGCTATACGCGCAGCTCAACTTCAGGATGAAGATATGTCGCTAATCCTGGAACACAAAGAAAAGAACGAGTGGCCAACTTGGAACAATATTTCCGACAAGAGTGGAACATTTAAAGCATATTGGGCACAATGGAATTCCTTGCTGGTGGAAGATGGAATTCTAAAGCGTAAATGAGAAGCCGCGGACGGGAAATCCCATCGAATGCAGATTCTAGTCCCACCATCAAAAGTGAAGGATGTACTAACAGAGATGCACGGCGGGGCCTCCGGTGGGCATCTGGGAGTTAATAAGACACTTTCAAAATTACGATCTCGATTCTACTGCCTTCACATGAGAGATGACGTCGAGTCTTGGTGTAGGAAGTGCACAACTTGCACTGCGACCAAAGGACCACCAACAAAACTAATGAGCGCTATGAAGCAGTACAACGTGGGTTCGAGCTAATTGCGATTGACATCTCAGGACCATTTCCAAAAACCAACGACAACAACAAATGGTCATCATGGATTACTTCAGCAAGTGGGTGGAAGTCCTTCCAATTCCAAACCAAGAACCAACAACCGTAATTGAGCAGCTTATCAATAATTGGATCAGCAGATATGGAGTTCCCTGTGAGCTTCATTCCGATCAAGGCCGAAACTTCGAATCACAGATATTTCAAGGCATCTGTGCGGCACTGGGCGTAAGGAAAACCAGGACCACACCCTTATATCCGCAGTCAGACGGAATGGTCGAAAGGTTTAACCGAACAATAAAAGAACATTTATCGAAGGTCGTTAGTGATCACCAACGAGATTGGGACAAATATGTACAAATCTTTCTCATGAGCTATAGATCGACTAATCACGATACGACAGGCCATTCTTCAGCAAGAATTATATTTGGACGAGAGATACGATTACCAGCCGATCTGCGATTCGGAATACCTCCAGACGCCGTAGATAAGACCGAAGACTACGTAGCCGAATGGAGAAATCACCTCGATGAGATTCATCATTTGGTTCGAAAGCAAATCAAGGTATCCAGTGACAGGATGAAAACAAGGTACGACGTTCGAGCCAACGCATCCGGATTTAATGCAGGCGATAACGTGTGACTTTATAACCCTCATCGACAAAGAAGAAGATCCCCGAAGTTGCAGCAATATTGGGAAGGACCGTATAAGGTTCTCACAGGAATTAACGACGTTGTCTATAGGATTCAGATGAAAGTGGTACATTGTGACCGACTGGCGACTTTTGTTAACTCAGAAGGCCAGTGAACTTAGTACGGAACGAACTAATCTAGGCGGAGGGTAGTGTGACGCATATGACAATCAGTACTAGAATATTCTAGAAAGTCCAAAACAAGGTACTAGAAAATTCTAGAAAGTACTGGAAAACTGGAGGCTATGAACCGTAGAAAATTCGAGGCTATGGAACGGACGGAAACGAAACGCCGAATCAGAATGAGGAAACGGTATAAATACGTCGCACGCAGATCGAGTAGCAAGAAGTAAGAAGTAAGAAGTAAGCAGTCAAAGACGCGATAAGTACGGAAGCGATAAGTCAAGAAATCGTTAAGTGCACGGTAAAAGTAACGGTTGTTATTAACGAACTAATAAAGTGTTACATTAATTCAAAATCGATTTAACGGCTCTTATTTATTAAAAATAATTAATCCAGCGAACCCTATGCTCGCTACAATATAAATACATTAGTTTTTCAAGGCACATCATCTTTTATTATCGATAATCGGGAATTAGCTGATCAACCTCGGGTTGGCCTAGGATGACGTGAACTGAATGCCTTTGACGAACCTAAAATCTCTTTAAAGACTACAGGCAATATGAGACAAAGCATCTAATGACATGACTGATCAGCCTCAGTCTCAAATTGTAGCAACGGTGGTCGCATCCTGTAGGAATTTCAATCAACCTATGAAAAAGCTTTGTTTTCTGAACTGGTTCTGTATAGCAGTGTTATTTAGGTTGCCACCTATATTTCTGGCCTTGGCAAAACTAAGTGTCATCGGGTGGAATCTGAGGTTTCCACTTGAAAGTTTCAGATTTTCTAACATAAACGGATTCAGCACGTTTCGGCTACAATCTTTATTGCTTTTCTTTCTGATAACTTGAAAATTTTATTTCGTCCAAAAATGAGATTAACTCGTGAACACTCGCGCAGAATTGTTATTCATAACTTTTAATTTACTCAAGACAAGAGTGTATCGATCAACTTAATTCTTTATATGGCTATAGAGGACCATCCTACAACACTGTGAAAAACAGATATAAAGAATTTAACCATAAGCGACGTTCGCTCCAGGACGAATTTCGTTATTGTTGTACAAAATCGGCAGCACTGTGAAAATCTGGTATGACGAATTTAATCGTAACCCACGTTAGTAGTAGGGTTATGGCGTTTCTGCCTCAATTTTCTGCCCCAAAAGCTCTTTTCTGTGTGAAAGCTCTATGTGAAGGTGGAGATGTGTGTGTTGTGTGGTGAGTGTTGATAGTGGTATGTGATTCATGGGTGGTGGGTTCTTATGTGAGGTGTAAATAGTAGTATTTAGTGTATTTCTTATGAGTATTGGTATTAATTGTGATATTTTGTGGTTGCGATTAATGGTTGTGGGTTCTTATGTGGGGTGGAAATAGTAGTATTGGTATTAATTGGGTATAGTTTGTAGTGTTCTTATCGCTGTAGTTGTTGGATTTTGTGCTTTTGATGCTATTGGGTTTTTGCAGGTGGTGGTGATGAATGCTTTTTGTTGACTATTGAGCTTTTTGTAGGTGGTGGTGAGTATTGGGGCTTGTGGTGATGTCGGTGCTTTTTGTTATGGGTTTATGTTTTTGCTAATGGATTTATGCTTAGATGGTGATATCGGTGCTTTTTGTGATTCATGGGTGGTGTGTCTTAACTGAGGTGGAAATAGTAGTATTTAGTATATTTCTTATGAGTATTAGTAGTAATTGGGTATAGTTTGTAGTGTTCTTATCGCTGTAGTTGTTTGTTTGGGCTAGTGATTAATCGTTATCAGCGTGGTTGTTGGTTGATGTCGTAATCGAATGGGGATGTAGTTGTTGGATTTTATGCTTTTGATGCTATTGGGTCTTTTTTTTGTAGGTGGTGGTGAGTATTGGGGCTTTTTGATAATGGATTTGTGGTTAGGTGGTGATATCGGTGCTTTTTGTTATGGGTTTATGTTTTTGCTAATGGATTTGTGTTTAGGTGGTGATATCGGGGCTGAATGGGTAGTGCTTTAGGCTTTTGTCTCGGTTGTAAGCTGTTAATTGTGGTAGAAATAAAAAAACGCTGTCTTTGTTGTACTTTTTAATCTTATTGTCATTAAACTGAGTAATATATACGGTGGTGATATCGGGGCTGAATGGGTAGTGCTTTAGGCTTTTGTCTCGGTTGTAAGCTGTTAATTGTGGTAGAAATAAAAAAAAACGTTGTCTTTGTTGTACTTTTTAATCTTATTGTCATTAAACTGAGTAATATATACGAGAATTTTGTTGTTTGTGGTTTTGTATGGGAAATGTGTTGTTTTTGCTGGAATTTAAAACTGACTTCACCTAAGACGCAGACCTAAGCCAGTATTCAAACAGATGCATTAACAAGGCGGGGGCTTTTTGCTCTATGATGATGATGAATGGGTTGTGCTTTACGCTTTTGCCTCGGTTGTAAGATTTCTATATGCTGTTATCAAAAAACCAAACATGACTATGCTTGTCCGATCTTATGAGCTTGGATGCTATAGTAAACTCTTTTTTATTTCTAAGTGTATTTATGAGAACCAATTATTCTTATCATAGTTTCCATATTGGACAAAGAATTTATTGTTTCCGCTCCCCACAGAATAATGTTGATTTATATATAGCAAGTTCTTGGTCATTATTCCTTATCATAGTTTCCATAATGTATTGCTCCCGGTCCCACAGGCTAATGTTGATTTCTATATGCTGTTATCAAAAAAACCAAACATGACTGTGCTTGTCCGATCTTATGAGCTTGGATGTTATAGTAAACTCTTTTTTTATTTCTAAGTGTACTTATGAGAACCAATTATTCTTATCATAGTTTCCATATTGGACAAAGAATTTATTGTTTCCGCTCCCTACAGGCTAATGTTGATTTCTATATATAGGCGTACATCTTCAGTGGGTTGGGGATTTGTACTTATTATCAGTATTTTTTCAATTTGGGGTGTGTGATGCATAGTTGTTTTGTCTTGTTGGGTATTTGTTATCAGGTGTATACATCTTCAGTGGGTTGTGCGATTAGCGTTCAAGGTTAATTGTGTGACATGAGCAGATGGTATTTTTGAATTGGGTGTGTGAATAGGTGATAGGTGATTCATGATTGTTTGGCAGTGAATATATTATTATTTAGTCATTGAGTTTGAGTAATATATAGGGGAATTTTTTTTTTGGGTGATTCTATGTTGAAATGGATGTATGTTTTAGTTGTTTCTTAATATATAGACATTTTTTGTGATTCTATCTGCTTTTGGGTTTTGTTTCGGTTGTCGAGGGCTTTTTCAGTAAATCTAAGCTGATTCTTAATATTTTGGGCTTTTTGCTCTATACTGAAATGGTACCACTTGATAGTAAATCTATGTTGAAATGGAGTTTTTTGTTATATTGAATATATGCTTTTTTGGGGATTGTCTGAGGTGCTAAAGGCTTTTTTATGAATATATTCACTTGGCAGTAAATCTATGCTGAAATATATATATAGAAATACGGGCTTTAAATTTGAAAAAAAGAAGAAAAAATCATCATCAAATCCAATATTCGACATGGGATTAGCTAGGAAATAAAAAAATCAACATCATCAACTGGTGAGTTACCTTATTTATATATTAATTGTTATTCCTTTTTTGACGCGGTGCTAGTATTTATTTTTGTGTATTGTATCGTGAGTCTAGCAATAATAATAATAATAATCCCGATGTTTTTGCTATTGCTGCATAATGTATGGAAATGATTCATCATCATCGTCGTCGTTATCAGTTGTGTATATGAATAGGTGACAGGTGATTCATGGTCGTTTGACTTGTTGTGCTGTTATCATTTGTAGTAAAATAGAGGCGTGTTATCAGTAGTTGTTCGTGGATTTATATGGAAGTGATTCATTGCCGTTTGGGATTCTTTCTTATCTCAGTATGTGAATTAAGTCTTAGGGTTGGATGATCAGCGTACAAGGTTAAAGTTTGGAGTAGGTTAATTGTATGACATGGTTGGTCGGCGATTTGTCTGGAAGTTGAGGACTCTTTTATATATTATTATTAGTCATTGAGCTGAGTAATATATATAGAAATTTTTGTTGTTCGGGGGATATGGTATGGAAGTGATGATATAAGACTTAGATTTGGATGATCACAGCGTTCAAGGTTAAAGTTTGGGGATAGGTTAATTGTATGGATGTCATTCGTAGTCATTTGACGTCGTGGTTTTTGGGATTCTTTCTTATCTCAGCATGTGAATTAAGTCTTAGGTTTGGATGATCAGAGTTATTTTTTAATCTGTATTTATTGGTATATTGTTCGAATGTTTTTATTATTATCTAGTGTGGTTATATTAGGCTGTTGTTGTTGCTGTATTTAGTTTATTGTTATAATGATGTTATGTTTTATTGTTCAAAGTTTTGAGATCTTTTGGGATTCTTTCTTATCTCAGCATGTGAATTAAGTCTTAGGTTTGGATGATCAGAGTTATTTTCTAATCTGTATTTATTGGTATATTGTTCGAATGTTTTTATTATTATCTAGTGTGGTTATATTAGGCTGTTGTTGTTGCTGTATTTAGTTTATTGTTATAATGATGTTATGTTTTATTGTTCAAAGTTTTGAGATCTTTTGAAAGTTCTTTGTTTGCTTATAATCATATGAGGATATTTTTGAAAAGCACAGACAGTTTTTATATGGATATATTAGTATGTGTAGACTTTTTTTTTTAGCGCTACAATGTTGTTAATAGCGAATATATTATTATTAGTCATTGAGCTGAGTATTATAAGGGAATTTTTTGTAGCTTGTTGTTATATTAATTATGTGTGTATGTATGTGTATGTGTGTGTGTATTGATGGACAAATATCTGAATTTCACCTGTTGAGCTGTTGTCAGTTGTACACATCTTCGGTTGTAGTGGCGGTGTTGTTATCAGTAGTTGTTCTCGGTTTTGTATGGAAGTGATGAATTAAGTCTTAGGTTTGGGTGATCAGCGTTCAAGTTAAAGTTTGGGGTAGGTTAATTGTGTGACATAGATGTTCGTGGATTTGTATGGAAGTGATTCATTATCGTTTGGCGTAGTGGTTTGGAATTCTTTTTTATCTCAGTATGTGAATTAAGTCTTAGGTTTCAATGATCAACGTTCAAGGTTATAGTTTATAATTATGTGTATGTATCGGTGTCAAGAGAGAAAGAGAGAAAGAGAGAAAGAGAGAGCAAGAGAGAGAAAGAGAGTCTATTTGCGGACGAATGAGATGTGTGTATGCGTAATAATGAATGAATTTCGGTATAGATAAGGTCATCTTGACTAGCTAGAAATCATTGTGTCACTAAACCATTAAAGAAAAACACTAAAAGGTTCCATTGTGGTATATATTTGGCTGAGCAGGAAAATTGTTGCCATAGGATTAAAACAAAAAAAAAAAATCAACAACAAAAACGGTAAGTTAACACCTATCATGAACCATTTTTAGGATTTCTAATTTATTTCTTCAAATGTTATGTGTTATATTCGGGGGATTTTTATCATCGAGACAGCCTTTTTTTTTCTGAAAGCGTAACAAAGCAAAAGAATTAACAGTAAATTTTTCATTACTTTTTTAGAGAAATATGTCTGCTAACGAGGTCAACACCAGCAACAACTACAATATTAACAATAATAATGTCAGAAAAAGACTGAGGCAATTTTTGGAGGAACGCCAACAACAACAACAACAACAACCTGCAAAGAAATTAAAACAACAGATCTATAAAAGGTGCTTGTTTTGTGATGAGGATGTTGAGGGACGGCTTTGGGTCCAACATCATAGAAAAAATACCCACAAAGCAAACGCCCAACAAGCTCTTAATGAAAACGTCTCCTTAATAGCAAGCGCATTCCAAAACCGTATCAAAATATTTGCCATTACCAACAAAGATGAGAGTATGGTAAATGTGAATACGTTATTTGAAAAAAATATTCCATTGATTAACGAGTTACTACAAGATGAATTGAAAGTTTTGAAAGCTTTTAAATTTAGTATGGAGCTTTTTGCTAAGTTTGCGAAATTCACCAAAGAATGTGATGAGTTAATGCAAATAGATATAAAAAGCATGCAAACTAAAATGTACACGATTGAGAAAGAGGAAGACATAAGAGAAAATTTGAGCACGGCAATTGAAAATATCAAGGCAAAATTGGAAGAGTTCCAAGAAAAAGATAGCGGATGGGCGTTGGCAGCATTTCAGAGGATCGAAATTAACATCAACAAATATGAGCCATTTCAGCTTGATAGATAAGAACCGATATAATAAATCTTTTAAAGAACATGTAGCTGCATCAAACAAGAAGAAATAAAATATATTATGTATTAAAATTAATTGATGTTTTTCCCTTTGGCTAATTTTGTGAGAAAATTATTCGAATATTGGTCATTCATTTTTCCCCCATGAGTCTTAGAGTATCAAATATATCCCCACCAATATATGTGAATTTTCGGCTGTAAGTTGGTTCTTAATATATGGTAAATTTTTTGTTGATTCTATCTGCTTTTGCCTTTTGTCTCAATACTTGAAATGGTTTGTGCTTTTGCTACTGGTTTGTGTCTTTGATCGCTAGACTTTCGGATGGGTTGTCTCAGTTGTTGGGGGCTGTTTTCCTTTTTATGAATATACTACTTGACAGTAAATCTAATTTTATGAATATATATACCACTTGGCAGTAACTCTATGCTGAAATGGTTTAATGCTTTTGATCTCTAGACTAGCGAGCTTTTTGTTATATATATATTGAATATAGCCTATTTTTAGCGCCACAATTTTAAGTTTTTTATATGGATATATTGTTAATTGCATACTTTAGGGCTACGCATTGTCCATATAATATATTAAATTCTTTGTGCTTTTGGTTTTTTTATGAATATACCACGAGTCAACGAATGATTATTCAAGTCCATATTGAGCATAAAAAATGTGTTGTTATCAAAAAAACATGTGGGGGTGCTTGCCCGATCCCATAATCTTAAGACCCAGACCTGGCTGGACTCATAGAACGACCTTTGCTAAAATTATCCAGATAGCCGAATAACTAAGAAGAATTCTTGATATCTCCTCGCCAAAAACTGATTTCGCATAAGACCCAGACCTGGCGGAACTCATAGAACGATCTTTGCTAAAATTATCTAGATAGTCGAATATCTAAATTTCCTCTGTAATATCAAAAGGAATCCCGAACTTGTTTGAGCCGGCGAACGATTAGTAACACCTAAAGTTCTATCACACCTAATCCAAGGAAATATGCGTCATCGTACCCATTAGATGGTTTGCATTCAAAGACATACTGGCTGTATTATAACCTCCCCTCTCTGATGTCGCATCGAATCAAAGCAGTAAACAGATCTCTATGTATCGGCTGTATTATAAACAGGTGGTTCCAAGCAGGCGGTTTCTTCAAACAGGGCGGCTCCAAACAGGGCGGTTCCAAACAGGCTGTCTCTTCAAACAGGGCGGCTCCAAACAGGCTGTCTCTTCAAACAGGGCGGTTAAAACAGGGCGATTTCTTTAAACAGGGCGATTCCAAACAGGCGGGTTTTTTCAAACAGGGCGATTCCAAACAGGGCGATTTCTTTAAACAGGGCGATTCCAAACAGGGCGGTTCCAAACAGGCTGTCTCTTCAAACAGGACGGTTCCAAACAGGCGGTTTACTTAAATAGGGCGATTCCAAGACTCATGGAAAAAATGGCCTCAATTAATTTTAATGTTTAAAGAACAATGATCAGCGGTTTTATTCATATAGGTAAGATAAGAATAATGGAGACTCACTAAAAACACTTAGACATCAAGAATTTGATATAGCATCCAAGGTCATGGGATTTGATAAGCAGCCATATGTTTTTTTGATAACAACACATTTTTTATGCTCAATATGGACTTGAATAATCATTCGTTGACTCGTGGTATATTCATAAAAAAACCAAAAGCACAAAGAATTTAATATATTATATGGACAATGCGTAGCCCTAAAGTATGCAATTAACAATATATCCATATAAAAAACTTAAAATTGTGGCGCTAAAAATAGGCTATATTCAATATATATATAACAAAAAGCTCGCTAGTCTAGAGATCAAAAGCATTAAACCATTTCAGCATAGAGTTACTGCCAAGTGGTATATATATTCATAAAATTAGATTTACTGTCAAGTAGTATATTCATAAAAAGGAAAACAGCCCCCAACAACTGAGACAACCCATCCGAAAGTCTAGCGATCAAAGACACAAACCAGTAGCAAAAGCACAAACCATTTCAAGTATTGAGACAAAAGGCAAAAGCAGATAGAATCAACAAAAAATTTACCATATATTAAGAACCAACTTACAGCCGAAAATTCACATATATTGGTGGGGATATATTTGATACTCTAAGACTCATGGGGGAAAAATGAATGACCAATATTCGAATAATTTTCTCACAAAATTAGCCAAAGGGAAAAACATCAATTAATTTTAATACATAATATATTTTATTTCTTCTTGTTTGATGCAGCTACATGTTCTTTAAAAGATTTATTATATCGGTTCTTATCTATCAAGCTGAAATGGCTCATATTTGTTGATGTTAATTTCGATCCTCTGAAATGCTGCCAACGCCCATCCGCTATCTTTTTCTTGGAACTCTTCCAATTTTGCCTTGATATTTTCAATTGCCGTGCTCAAATTTTCTCTTATGTCTTCCTCTTTCTCAATCGTGTACATTTTAGTTTGCATGCTTTTTATATCTATTTGCATTAACTCATCACATTCTTTGGTGAATTTCGCAAACTTAGCAAAAAGCTCCATACTAAATTTAAAAGCTTTCAAAACTTTCAATTCATCTTGTAGTAACTCGTTAATCAATGGAATATTTTTTTCAAATAACGTATTCACATTTACCATACTCTCATCTTTGTTGGTAATGGCAAATATTTTGATACGGTTTTGGAATGCGCTTGCTATTAAGGAGACGTTTTCATTAAGAGCTTGTTGGGCGTTTGCTTTGTGGGTATTTTTTCTATGATGTTGGACCCAAAGCCGTCCCTCAACATCCTCATCACAAAACAAGCACCTTTTATAGATCTGTTGTTTTAATTTCTTTGCAGGTTGTTGTTGTTGTTGTTGTTGGCGTTCCTCCAAAAATTGCCTCAGTCTTTTTCTGACATTATTATTGTTAATATTGTAGTTGTTGCTGGTGTTGACCTCGTTAGCAGACATATTTCTCTAAAAAAGTAATGAAAAATTTACTGTTAATTCTTTTGCTTTGTTACGCTTTCAGAAAAAAAAAGGCTGTCTCGATGATAAAAATCCCCCGAATATAACACATAACATTTGAAGAAATAAATTAGAAATCCTAAAAATGGTTCATGATAGGTGTTAACTTACCGTTTTTGTTGTTGATTTTTTTTTTTTGTTTTAATCCTATGGCAACAATTTTCCTGCTCAGCCAAATATATACCACAATGGAACCTTTTAGTGTTTTTCTTTAATGGTTTAGTGACACAATGATTTCTAGCTAGTCAAGATGACCTTATCTATACCGAAATTCATTCATTATTACGCATACACACATCTCATTCGTCCGCAAATAGACTCTCTTTCTCTCTCTTGCTCTCTCTTTCTCTCTTTCTCTCTTTCTCTCTTGACACCGATACATACACATAATTATAAACTATAACCTTGAACGTTGATCATTGAAACCTAAGACTTAATTCACATACTGAGATAAAAAAGAATTCCAAACCACTACGCCAAACGATAATGAATCACTTCCATACAAATCCACGAACATCTATGTCACACAATTAACCTACCCCAAACTTTAACTTGAACGCTGATCACCCAAACCTAAGACTTAATTCATCACTTCCATACAAAACCGAGAACAACTACTGATAACAACACCGCCACTACAACCGAAGATGTGTACAACTGACAACAGCTCAACAGGTGAAATTCAGATATTTGTCCATCAATACACACACACATACACATACATACACACATAATTAATATAACAACAAGCTACAAAAAATTCCCTTATAATACTCAGCTCAATGACTAATAATAATATATTCGCTATTAACAACATTGTAGCGCTAAAAAAAAAAGTCTACACATACTAATATATCCATATAAAAACTGTCTGTGCTTTTCAAAAATATCCTCATATGATTATAAGCAAACAAAGAACTTTCAAAAGATCTCAAAACTTTGAACAATAAAACATAACATCATTATAACAATAAACTAAATACAGCAACAACAACAGCCTAATATAACCACACTAGATAATAATAAAAACATTCGAACAATATACCAATAAATACAGATTAGAAAATAACTCTGATCATCCAAACCTAAGACTTAATTCACATGCTGAGATAAGAAAGAATCCCAAAAGATCTCAAAACTTTGAACAATAAAACATAACATCATTATAACAATAAACTAAATACAGCAACAACAACAGCCTAATATAACCACACTAGATAATAATAAAAACATTCGAACAATATACCAATAAATACAGATTAAAAAATAACTCTGATCATCCAAACCTAAGACTTAATTCACATGCTGAGATAAGAAAGAATCCCAAAAACCACGACGTCAAATGACTACGAATGACATCCATACAATTAACCTATCCCCAAACTTTAACCTTGAACGCTGTGATCATCCAAATCTAAGTCTTATATCATCACTTCCATACCATATCCCCCGAACAACAAAAATTTCTATATATATTACTCAGCTCAATGACTAATAATAATATATAAAAGAGTCCTCAACTTCCAGACAAATCGCCGACCAACCATGTCATACAATTAACCTACTCCAAACTTTAACCTTGTACGCTGATCATCCAACCCTAAGACTTAATTCACATACTGAGATAAGAAAGAATCCCAAACGGCAATGAATCACTTCCATATAAATCCACGAACAACTACTGATAACACGCCTCTATTTTACTACAAATGATAACAGCACAACAAGTCAAACGACCATGAATCACCTGTCACCTATTCATATACACAACTGATAACGACGACGATGATGATGAATCATTTCCATACATTATGCAGCAATAGCAAAAACATCGGGATTATTATTATTATTATTGCTAGACTCACGATACAATACACAAAAATAAATACTAGCACCGCGTCAAAAAAGGAATAACAATTAATATATAAATAAGGTAACTCACCAGTTGATGATGTTGATTTTTTTATTTCCTAGCTAATCCCATGTCGAATATTGGATTTGATGATGATTTTTTCTTCTTTTTTTCAAATTTAAAGCCCGTATTTCTATATATATATTTCAGCATAGATTTACTGCCAAGTGAATATATTCATAAAAAAGCCTTTAGCACCTCAGACAATCCCCAAAAAAGCATATATTCAATATAACAAAAAACTCCATTTCAACATAGATTTACTATCAAGTGGTACCATTTCAGTATAGAGCAAAAAGCCCAAAATATTAAGAATCAGCTTAGATTTACTGAAAAAGCCCTCGACAACCGAAACAAAACCCAAAAGCAGATAGAATCACAAAAAATGTCTATATATTAAGAAACAACTAAAACATACATCCATTTCAACATAGAATCACCCAAAAAAAAAATTCCCCTATATATTACTCAAACTCAATGACTAAATAATAATATATTCACTGCCAAACAATCATGAATCACCTATCACCTATTCACACACCCAATTCAAAAATACCATCTGCTCATGTCACACAATTAACCTTGAACGCTAATCGCACAACCCACTGAAGATGTATACACCTGATAACAAATACCCAACAAGACAAAACAACTATGCATCACACACCCCAAATTGAAAAAATACTGATAATAAGTACAAATCCCCAACCCACTGAAGATGTACGCCTATATATAGAAATCAACATTAGCCTGTAGGGAGCGGAAACAATAAATTCTTTGTCCAATATGGAAACTATGATAAGAATAATTGGTTCTCATAAATACACTTAGAAATAAAAAAGAGTTTACTATAGCATCCAGGCTCATAAGATCGAACAAGCACAGTCATGTTTGGTTTTTTTGATAACAGCATATAGAAATCAACATTAGCCTGTGGGACCGGGAGCAATACATTATGGAAACTATGATAAGGAATAATAACCAAGAACTTGCTATATATAAATCAACATTATTCTGTGGGGAGCGGAAACAATAAATTCTTTGTCCAATATGGAAACTATGATAAGAATAATTGGTTCTCATAAATACACTTAGAAATAAAAAAGAGTTTACTATAGCATCCAAGCTCATAAGATCGGACAAGCATAGTCATGTTTGGTTTTTTGATAACAGCATATAGAAATCTTACAACCGAGGCAAAAGCGTAAAGCACAACCCATTCATCATCATCATAGAGCAAAAAGCCCCCGCCTTGTTAATGCATCTGTTTGAATACTGGCTTAGGTCTGCGTCTTAGGTGAAGTCAGTTTTAAATTCCAGCAAAAACAACACATTTCCCATACAAAACCACAAACAACAAAATTCTCGTATATATTACTCAGTTTAATGACAATAAGATTAAAAAGTACAACAAAGACAACGTTTTTTTATTTCTACCACAATTAACAGCTTACAACCGAGACAAAAGCCTAAAGCACTACCCATTCAGCCCCGATATCACCACCGTATATATTACTCAGTTTAATGACAATAAGATTAAAAAGTACAACAAAGACAGCGTTTTTTTATTTCTACCACAATTAACAGCTTACAACCGAGACAAAAGCCTAAAGCACTACCCATTCAGCCCCGATATCACCACCTAAACACAAATCCATTAGCAAAAACATAAACCCATAACAAAAAGCACCGATATCACCACCTAACCACAAATCCATTATCAAAAAGCCCCAATACTCACCACCACC
Source organism: Microdon myrmicae (assembly GCA_963931805.1). NCBI lineage: Eukaryota > Metazoa > Arthropoda > Insecta > Diptera > Syrphidae > Microdon > Microdon myrmicae. The sequence goes on from OZ007500.1 coordinate 45,441,239, forward strand.
TACAAAAAAAAGACCCAATAGCATCAAAAGCATAAAATCCAACAACTACATCCCCATTCGATTACGACATCAACCAACAACCACGCTGATAACGATTAATCACTAGCCCAAACAAACAACTACAGCGATAAGAACACTACAAACTATACCCAATTACTACTAATACTCATAAGAAATATACTAAATACTACTATTTCCACCTCAGTTAAGACACACCACCCATGAATCACAAAAAGCACCGATATCACCATCTAAGCATAAATCCATTAGCAAAAACATAAACCCATAACAAAAAGCACCGACATCACCACAAGCCCCAATACTCACCACCACCTACAAAAAGCTCAATAGTCAACAAAAAGCATTCATCACCACCACCTGCAAAAACCCAATAGCATCAAAAGCACAAAATCCAACAACTACAGCGATAAGAACACTACAAACTATACCCAATTAATACCAATACTACTATTTCCACCCCACATAAGAACCCACAACCATTAATCGCAACCACAAAATATCACAATTAATACCAATACTCATAAGAAATACACTAAATACTACTATTTACACCTCACATAAGAACCCACCACCCATGAATCACATACCACTATCAACACTCACCACACTACACACACATCTCAACCTTGACGTAGAGCTTTGGGGCAGAAAAGAGCTTTTGGGGCAGAAAATTGAGGCAGAAACGCCATAACCCTACTACTCACGTTCACTCCAGCCCAGAACTAAAGTATTGGCGAAGGATTAATAACCTTGCCCGGAAAAACAAATTATTATGGAAAATTTAACAAGCCTCGGGACTTACTAAATAAGGCCAAGACCAGATCCCGGTTGTAGTGCCGATGATGATGATGATGATGATGATGATGACGTTCGCTTCAGTCCGCATTTCATTAATGTTATACAAAATCGGTTGTTGTGACACAAAACATCTATGTTACAAATGAATTGATCATACAAGATCGTCATGTTGTATACCATGAAATTAAGGCATCTTTGAGCATTAGCATGACAAGCACTTACTTTACTATAACTCAGTATGTTATGGTCAGATTGTCATAAAATGTTGACACATATCGTTTGAAGGTTAGTACTTCCTAAAAGTCATATTTGATGAAGATGAAGGTTTTTCAATTACAGGCGGCATTTCTGACTTAGTATCGGGACTTATTGAACGATGTGTTATCTAACTACAGTTCTTACTTGTTATTATTATTTATTGGCCTGTAGGAACCCGGAAGTTCATGACCTCACCGACTCGACTCCGCCATCGTTCCCTGTCCTGGGCACTCTCCTTACACGCTTGACCAGCCGATCCGATCTCCTCAAGGTCAAACTTAACATTGTCCTTCCGTCTCCGTTGCGGTCGTCCTACCGTTCTCTTTCCCGTTGGTCTACCGTCAAGAATTCTACGCAAGGTCCTATCGTTCGTATCTTAATCTTCGTGACGGTCCTATTGGTGCCCATTCGTGCCACATGTCCGGCCCATCTTAATATTCGCGACCTGATTACTCTCACTATTGTAGGTATGCTCCTCAAGGTCAAACCTCACATTGTCCTCCCATCTCCGTCGTGGCCAACCTACCGGTCTCTTTCCCGTTGGTCTACCGTCAAGAATTCTACGCACGGTCCTATCGTTGCCCATTCGCGCTACATGTACGGCCCATCTTAATCTTCGCGACGTGATTACTCTCACTATTATAGGTTTGCGGTATAGTTCTTCCAATTCGTGGTTGTGGAGTTTCCTCCATTGTCCTGCCTCCTCGCCATATTTACCTCAAAAGTTACTCCTTAAAACTTTATTCACGAATACGCGGAATTTGTTTTCTTCCCGTTTTGTGAGAGCCCATGTTTCGCATCCGTATAGAGCAATCGTCATGATTGTGGTTCTATAGACACGGAGCTTTATGTTACTTGATAGCAGTTTGGATTTCAACAGTTTACTGACTGCGAGTCAACTAGCGTTGCCGGAGTGTAGTCTTTTGTTAATTTCCTTCGACATTTCGTTACTGGCCGTCAGTATCGTTCCCAGACATTTAAATTCTTTAACTTTTTCAAATATCTTGCTTCTGACGTTTATGTGTGTCCCCTGAGGCCCACCTGCTCTCACCGTAATCATGTATTTTGTTTTGTCTTCATTTATTTCTAGGCCCACCTCTTCTGCCGCTTGCATGATGATTTCACAGTTTTTACTTACAGTTTCTAGATCATCGCCCAGAACGGCGATGTCATCCGCATATGCGAGCACTTGTGTGACGCCGTTCAGGGATGATCCGGCCATGCTGTGGTCTTGTACCTCTCTGATGACATACTCGACCACAAGGTTAAAAACACACGGTGAGAGACCATCTACCTGTTTTTGTCCGTCCCGGTTTTCAAATGGTTCTGAGAGGTGATTTTCTATTATAACTCGCTCTTTGTTTTCGTTCATGCAGATTTGAATGAGGGCAGCATATTTTTTTCGGAATTCCCAGCTCAACTACAATATGGTAGAGTCTTTGCCTTGCGACTGAATCGTAGGCTTTTTTGAAGTCAACGAACAGTTGGTGAACCTTCTCTCCGTATTCCCACTTCTTTTCCAGCACTTGCCTTATTGTGAGCATTTGGTCGCTTGTTGACTGGTTCCTACGGAATCCGCATTGGTAGTCTCTCAGTATTTCTTCTGCGTACGGTATGATCCTCGCCAGTATAACGTTTGTTAGTATTTTGTATGTGGTTGGGAGCAATGATATTCGTCTGTAGTTTTGATTTGAATGAGGGCAGCCTATTTTTTCGGAATTCCCAGCTCAACTACAATATGGTAGAGTCTTTGCCTTGCGACTGAGTCGTAGGCTTTTTTGAAGTCAACGAACAGTTGGTGAACAGTCTCTCCGTATTACCACTTCTTTTGCAGCAGTTGCCTTATTGTGAGCATTTGGTCGCTTGTTGACCGGTTCCTACGGAATCCGCATTGGTAATCTCCCAGTATTTCTTCTGCGTACGGTATGATCCTCGCCAGTATGACGTTTGTTAGTATTTTGTATGTGGTTGGGAGCAAAGATATTCGTCTGTAGTTTTCGCAGTCAGATCTGTCGCCTTTTTTGAAATGGGAACGACTATTGAGGTTTTACATTCTTCCGGAGTGACTTCCTTATCCCATATTGTTTTGATGAGTTGGTGGATCTTTCGAGCGGTTGCCTCTCCCCCATGCTTCACGAGCTCTGCCGGTATGCAGTCGACTCCGGGAGCCTTGTTGTTTTTCAATCGATTTATTGCGTCTACAACTTCGTCGAAAGAGGGCTCTGGGATCTGAGACTTCGCTCTATGTACGTCTAGTGCGTTTATTTGTGGTTGATGGGTGCGCACATTGAGCAGGTTTTCAAAATACTGCTTCCATCTTGTCACGATATTTTTTGTTTCTCTCAGCAGACAGCCGTTTGTGTCTCGGATTATTTTGGCTCTCCCTCGGTAGCCATTTCTGATTGAATTTATGCCGGATCCCAAAACACAGTAGCCATAATCGTTCCAGCTGATTTCACCGTCGTTGCCTTCTTTGGAGCCCGTTCGCCTTTAACAATTCACGGTTTTGATTGTTCCTTCTTCTCGGGAGTGTAGTGGTGTATCCTTGTTTCATCTACAGTAACTAATCTGCACTGAAACTCATCTGGCTTGCGACGCATGCGTTCCAAAAGTTCTCGGCTGAGAGCAAATGCGGCATCCTTCTCGCAGATATTTTTGTCACGCCCAATTCATTATGCTAAATTGAAACATGAAACAAATTGAAAATTGACAGACACCTAGTGAGAAATAATTCCTACTCAAAACAGGCCATTAGCGATGCCATCGTAGTCGTTTCTAATCGTAGTATGTCGTCCGCTTTGAATGGTACAACATTTTTGAATTTGATTAAACAAATTTCCGGAGAGAATGATCATGAAATGATTTGGGAAATTTTTGGAAATTAGGGATATACTACGAGGGTTGCCTCTTATGTTTCGGGATTCGGCAACCCTAGTGTTGCAATCCGGCAATTGTCAGCTCTGTCGTAAAGTTGGACATTTTTGAGGTTATACGCACTCAGAACGTTTTGACATACGAGCGCTATTTGTGTTGTTTACAGTAACTTAAAAGATTCATCTCGGCCCAAAAATGGAATTAAATCGTCAACATTTTCGTGCGATTATTTTTTACAACTTTCGGCGTGGATTAACTCAGCAACAGTGCATGGATGAACTTAATTCAATTTTTGGCGATGAAGCTCCATCAAGGACCAGTGTTTATCGATGGTATGGTGAATTCAATCGTGGTCGTAGTTCACTCCAAGATGAATTTCGTGAAGGTCGTCCAAAATCAGTTGTTGTTCCGAAAATCATTGATGCTGTGCGCGGACTGATATTGGAAGATCGTCATGTGACCTATCGTGAGATTGAGACAACCTTAGGCGTTAGTGGGAGCAGCATACATTCAATATTGCATAAACATTTGACTGTCAAAAAAATGTGTTCGCGTTGGATCCCACACAATTTGTCAATCGCCAAAAAAAAGGCTCGTGTCAATTGGTCGAAAGAAATGCTCAAGAAATACGGTCGCGGTGCTTCGAAACACGTCTATGACATCGTGACAGGTGATGAATCGTGGATTTACTCGTATGAGCCCGAAAGTAAACAGCAGTCGACTGTCTGGGTGTTTCAAGATGAGCCAAATCCAACAAAAGTTGTTCGCGCACGAAGCACTTCCAAGCAAATGGTCGCCTGTTTTTTCGGAAAAACTGGACATGTTGCAACCGTACCACTAGAACAACGCAGAACAGTCAATTCTGAGTGGTACACAACCATTTGTTTGCCAGTTGTCTTCCAAGAAATCAGGAAAACCAACCGCCGACCACCATTGTCACCACGACAATGCGAGCTCTCACACATCGGCTGCGACAAATGCATTTTTGAGCACCCAAAACATCGATTTGATGGGTCATCCGCCGTATAGTCCTGACTTGGCACCGAATGACTTCTTTTTATTCCCGTGCGTAAAAAACAAACTGAGAGGTCAACGTTTTTCGACACCTGAAGAAGCGGTTGCTGCATTCAGAATGCATGTGTTGGAGATACCTCAATCAGAGTGGCAAAAGTGCTTCGACAATTGGTTCAAACGCATGCAAAAGTGTATAGATCTTCATGGGGAATATTTTGAAAAACAATAAAGTTATTTTCGATGATCAATATTTGTTTTTGTTCTCTAATCCCGAAATATAAAAGTCTACCCTCGTACAAATGAAGTTTCATTTTATTTGAATAGGAGAAGGTATTGATTATAAAATTGAATGAGCATTATGAAAGCAGAGCGTTTGAATTGGGTAACAAAACCTCCTCCTTTTATAGTTCTATCAGCCTCGGGAAGAGAAAGAGAAGATGTCACAAAGTGTCATGCTCAGAAGATACGACAGCTCGGGTAAAATAATGGTTTTGTTTTATTGCCAAAAAATCACAAACAAGCTTTGAGATATTAGTGAAAGTATTATATCGCCTAGTGTGGAGGTCATATTATTATTTGATATGTTGCTTTCTTACCTCCGTACTTCCAGGGTGGACGTCCGTTCCGGATGGAGGTGTGAGGGCGGCGTGATGGGTGTGCCCGTTCTCTTTGATTGGGAGCCTCCCCGATGAGCTGATCTTCAGTCTAGACTCATTCTGGTCGGTTGCTTCCGACCTTAGTTCCCGACAGGTTATGGGTCTCCTTCTAGTGTGGGGCGTAGCGAAACTAGCCACATAAATATGTGAACCTTAATAGAGAAACAACTGAGAACCGAAGGCTTTAAGTGTACTTTTTATTTTCTATTTATTCTTTGATTTCCTCTTTGGCCGTAGTCTCGGCCTCCTGGATTTCGAATGATTGGATTTTATTATACGACTGGTCGGCGGTTCGCCCTTCGGAACTAGACTGATCTCGATATTGAAATTTGTCGCCCTTTTATTCTAGTTTACGTTGAGAATTGTCAACGATTTTAATGTAAAAATTCCAAGAAGCACACACAAGATTTTGTGTGCTTCAATTGGAATTGTGTTCTAAGAATTGTTTAAGGATTTATTTGAATGGATTCTTGGAAGGGGAATCATGAAATGCGTTTTGAATTAACCATTTCATGATGTCAGGACTTTGGGAATTGAGTCATTGCACGACAAATGGATTTTGATTTAAGTTTATCGTGCATATGATTCAATTTGGATTGGGGTATGAATTAATGTGAAATTGAATCAATGTGCCACAAATTAACTTTTGGTTCAATTTATCGCTCATATAATTCAATATGCAATTGGGATTTGGGTTATGGGAGGTATTGGGGATTTGAATGGGATTATTTGGGTATGTTGGGGATTTGGATGGGAGTGGCGACTTAGGATCGCCACACTAGCACTCCAAACATGTACAACTTTTTCGACTGTCGAACACTGATTAAACATACAAAATGGTTGTAAATGTAACCTATGTTGACATGAGTACCAATAAAATAAAAATTACGATTTATACAGCACCCGAAATTAAAAAATTACCATTATTTCTGATCACACAACATATATGTGAAAATCTGTTTTCTAAGCTACCATCATCATCATCATCATCGGCACTACAACCGGGAACCGGTCTTGGCCTTATTTAGCAAGTCTTGAGGCTTGTTAAATTTTCCATAATGATTTATTTTTTCTGGGCAAGGTCATTTAGTCTTGCGCCAGGGGCTCCCCGACGGGGAATCGAACCCCGGTCTCCCGGGTGACAGGCGGGTATACTAACCACTATACTATCGAAGAGCCCTAAGCTACCATAGACTTTCGAAAATTACTTGTACTCCAACCCTGCTCAAATTTAATGACATATCATTGTCTTAATGACAATAAAATGATCTGTGTTAAATTAAACCTGACTCTAAAAATTTTAAATCGTACGCCAGGTTTAAGTGCGCATTTCGTTACATCCAAATCTCCAATTGTGTCCAGCTTACTTACATTTTTTGAATTCTGTTTTCCATTTTTCGTAAACGTCTACTCAGAAAATCCTCCAGGATGTTCAAAGCAGTTTTTTAACACTTAGTTTGCGTGCTTAATTAACCTTAAAACTTTCATATTGTATTTCCTGATTATTTCTTTTCGCAACATATATAATGCATGCCCGTGGTGGAACTAGTTCATACGTTTATAATTAATTGAAATGCATTCTCTCAACAGTCCTGTTAAGCATTAAAAAAATCAATTTCAAAAAATAACGATACCTAAGAATTGTTGTATGTATAGCAAACGCACACCCCATATTGTTTTGAAGAATTTGCTTCAAAAAATAGAGAAAATGTGAACGTTCCAAAATGTATAATGTATTTCCAAATGAATGCTCTACAACTACAATAATTACTATTGCAAATGAGTTCGAGCTAGTTAGCAGCAGAGTACTACGAGCTACTTGTACAGTTTTCAAATTTTGAATTCATAAACAAAATGCAAAATATATAAATCAATACTAAAAATAAAATCATCTGTGTACTAAAGTAATGTAAATAATATGTGTAATTAAATGTATTGCAAACATAATTCATAAATTGTTGTAATCTGCAACTACGATATTTAAATCAATCAAGACTCCACAAACAAAAGAAAACTGCCTGGGAAAAAAATCTAGTCTGTGAAATAGAGAAAAGTAGAAACCGAGGTCCGCACCAGGCGCGGAAGTTCTACCAAATAATCCGCAGTATGACGCGGTACACACCACGCTGCATTTCCTGCAAGTATAAAGGGGTAATCTGATCACCGATCCTGAAGGCTTTCTGGAGCGATGGGAAGTGCACTTCAATGAATTGCTAAATGGTCAGCTCACAGAAGAATTGGAGGCTCCACCAATGCAAAATCAAGACCAAATGCCGTCGCTACCAAGCATTGAGGAAACATTAAAAGCCATTAGACAGCTCAAATCAAATAAAGCCCCCGGAGCTGATGGCATACCAGCTGAGCTGATCAAACAATGGGGGACAGCGTTACATCACGCAATTCATAAGGTCGTGATGCACGTATGGGGGGAGAGGAGATGGCGTCGCTGAATAATTTTAGGGAGATATCACACTGTGCAGCAACTATAGGGGTATAACATTGCTGAGTACCGCCTATAAGATACTCTCCTCTATCCTACAAGATCGGATAGCCCCATACACTAAAGTCATCGTTGGTCAATATCAGTGTGGCTTCATCCCGAGCAAATCATATATTCACCCTTAGGCAGGCGATGAACAAATTTCTGGAATTTAAGATTCCATTATATCAACTATTTATAGACTTTAAGGCCGCCTACGACAGCATAGCCAGAGTAGAACTATATAATACCATGAGAGAGTTCGGCATTCCAAAAAAATTGATACGACTTTATAGGTTGACCATGACCAACGTTACTAGTCAAGTAAAAATATCGGGATTGCTGTCCAAACCAATAAACATCTCTAATGGACTACGACAAGGGGACAGTCTGGGCTGTCTCCTCTTCAACCTGGCGTTGGAGAAAGGAATCCGTAACCCAGACGTTACAGCTACAGGGACTATTGTCACCAAGTTCAGCCAGATACTTGCCTACGCAGATAACATCGACATCATTGGTAGATCCGATTCGGCTGTAGAGGACTCCTTCACCCAGATCGAGCAGGCGGCATAAAAACTGGGACTGCACATTAATGAGGAGAAAACTAAGTACATGGTGGCAACTTCTGCGAAGAGAAGACCTAACGTTGGTCAAACTATCAGGGTAGTGGAGCACGAATTTGAAGTAGTGCAATCCTTTAACTACCTTGGGTCAATAGTATCAGCCGATAACAATATGGAAGAAGAAACACGCGAACGGCCGATCAAATCCAACAAAGCCTACTATGGTCTATCAAGGCTCTTTAAATCCAGAAATTTATCCAGAACATCCAGGCTACTACTGTACAAAACCATGGTCTTACCAGTACTCATGTATGGATCCGACACCTGGGTGCTCAATAAAAGGTACTCTGAACTCTTAGCCGCGTTCGAGAGGAAGATCTTAAGGAGAATTGTTGGCCCCGTATGTGAGGAAGGACGATTCCGGAGACGCTACAACCATGAGTTGTACACAATCTATCTTGAAGCTAATGTTGTAAGAAAAATCAAGCTCGGTAGACTCCGGTGGTCGAGACACCTAGTTCGAATGAGCGAAGAGGAGCCTGCCCGGAAAGTCCTTTGTGGCAGGATGTATGGAAGGCGAGAGCGCGGCAGACCTTGTCTGCGATGGAGGGATGGCGTAGACCAGGACGCCCAGAGCATGCGAGTGCCAAACTGGATGACATCGGCTCGAAATCGGGACCGGTGGAGTTAAATAAGGCCAAGACCGGATCCCGGTTGTAAAGCCGATAATGATGATGACAAGTAAGAACTCGATGTTCAAGCACAAGCAAATCCATAAAGCCACATGGATATCACCCGACGACGTAACCCGTACCCAAATAGACCACTTCCTCATAGGCAAAAGACACCACTCCAACATCCTTGACGTAAAACCATATAGAGGAGCAGATTGCGACTCCGATCATCTTCTAGTGATGGGCAAAATTAGCAGTCGGCTCGCAGCAAACCCATATGGGCAGTCACGGGAGACGAGCAAAAAGTTCGACATCGATAAACTAAAAGACCTGCGCAAAAGGGTTGAATATCAAGACGAACTAACGAATAGATTTAGCATCCTAGAGAATGGGAGTAGTGAGGAAGAGGAAGCCAATGTGTGGACACTAAATGGACATCGATCAGAGACACAATTACACAAACAGCCCAAAAGGTATTAGGATTTAAGAAAACAATTAAGTCCTAACCTTGGTTTGGCGATGAGTGCAGGGCGAAGATCGAAAAACGTAAACGCCTCAGAGTGATCCACTTAGAAAGATATGATGAAGTCAACGCAAAAAGATACGCGACAATTCAGAAAGAGACAATGAGACTCTTCAAACAAAAAAAAAACCGCGAATGGGAGAAGACTCGGATCGAAAATATCCTAGAACATCAGAGGTATGTATGCCGGCATAAATTCAATCAGAAATGGCTACCGAGGCAGAACCAAAATAGTTCGAGACGCAAACGGCGGTCTGGTCGCAGAAACAAACAATATTGTGACAAGATAGAAACAGTACTTTGAAAACCTGCTCAATGTACGCACCCATCAACCACAAATAAACGCACCAGACTTACATACAGCCGAGCCTCAGATCCCAGAGCCCTCTTTCAACGAAGTTGTAGACGCAATAAATCGATTGAAAAACAACAAGGCTCCCGGAGTCGACTGCATACCGGCAGAGCTCGTGAAGCATAGAGGAGAGGCAACCGCTCGAAAGATCCACCAACTCATCAAAATAATATGGGATAAGGAAGTCACTCCGGAAGAATGGAAAACCTCAATAGTCGTTCCCATTTCAAAAAAGGCGAGAGATCTGACTGCGAAAACTACAGACGAATATCATTGCTCCCAACCACATACAAAATACTAACAAATGTCATACTGGCGAGGATCATACCGTACGCAGAAGAAATACTGGAAGACTACCAATGCGGATTCCGTAGGAACCGGTCAACAAGCGACCAAATGCTCACAATGAGGCAACTACTGGAAAAGAAGTGGGAATACGAAGAGACGGTTCACCAACTGTTCGTTGACTTCAAAAAAGCCTACGACTCGGTCGTAAGGCAAAGACTCTACCATATTGTAGTTGAGCTGGGAATCCTGAAAAAATAGGCCGCACCCATTCAAATTTGCATGAACGAAAATAAAGGTCGAGTTAGAATAGAAAACCACCTCTCAGAACCATTTGAAATCCGCGACGGACTAAAACAGGGAGATGGTCTCTCGCCGTGTGTTTTTATCCTTGTGCTCGAGTATGTCATCAGAGAGGTACAAGACCACAGCATGGCCGGATCATCCCTGAACGGCGTCATACAAGTGCTCGCATATGCGGATGACATCGCCGTTTTGGGCGATAATCTAGAAACTGTAAGTAAAAACAATAAATGAAGACAAAATAAAATACATGATTACGGCGAGAGCAGACGGACCTCACGGAACACATATAAACGTCACAGGCAAGATATTTGAAAAAGTTAAAGAATTTAAATATCTGGGAACGATACTGACGGCCAGTAACGAAATGTCGAAGGAAATTAACAAAAGACTGCATTCCGGCAACGGTAGTTGGCATGCAGTCAGCAAACTGTTGAAATCCAAACTGCTATCAAGTAATATAAAGCTCCGTGTCTATAGAACCATAATCGTGCCAATTGTTCTATACGGATACGAAACATGGGCTCTCACAAAACGGGAAGAAAACAAATTCCGCGTATTCGAGAATAAAGTTTTAAGGGTATCTTTGGAGGTAAATATGACGAGGATACAGGACAATGGAGGAAACTTGCGGCGGTTCCGCCAAACCCCACTGTTACTTACCTGAAGAACCCCCATAACAGCTACCCAACTTCCTTAAGTTCGCTAATGCAATCACATCAGCACCTTAAATGCTTCACGCATTAAATAGAGCAATTTATAATCTAAAAGTCCCTGTAAAGAATCCTTACCTTTCATGCATCTCCCTAAATCATCTGACACTCTGGTATGCCAAGCAATTCCGCTGTCCACGTGCACACCGCATGTCCCTGGCAATTTCACGGCCTCGGCAGCCTTTGTCCAAGGGACAAAAACAAACACTAGCGTCTAGTGTCATAAACCGAATTCCTTCGTATGTAAACATGCATAAAAATTCGATCCCTTTTCGTTCAGCAAGATACGGTACACGACCACCCATCGTATACCTAAATTGCTTTAGCATCACCAGCATAATAGCAACATGGCTATTTACCCAGCTGCAATAGATTCACCCATGATTTGTTTTCCAACGAACAAACAATCACAACTTCGTGCTTAGCCACCAAATGAATTATCCAGCATATACAAATGCAAGCAAATTCGTTTTGGCCACCGACCCAAGATACGACATACAATTTTCATTGTATAAAGTATCGCAACCATTAGCACCTTTCCCAATGTCTATTCGTATATTTACACAAGGGCATCACTCATCTAAGAATTTTATGACGCCCTCGTCTCATCTTTTCTTTTACCACATTTCTTCGAAGTATCGTCGTCTATTTATTTAGACGTGATGTACTTCACTCCTCGATAGTATAGTGGTTAGTATACCCGCCTGTCACCCGGGAGACCGGGGTTCGATTCCCCGTCGGGGAGCCCCTGGCGCAAGACTAATGACCTTGCCCAGACAAAATAAATCATTATGGAAAATTTAACAAGCCTCAAGACTTGCTAAATAAGGCCAAGACCGGTTCCCGGTTGTAGTGCCGATGATGATGATGATGATGATGATGATGTACTTCATAGGTTCGATTCCCCATCGGGGAGCCTCTTGGGCAAGACTAATGACCTTGACCGGAAAAAACAAATCATTATGGAAAATTTAACAAGCCTCAGGTCTTGCTAAATACGGCCAAGACCAGTTCCCGGTTGTAGTGCCGATGATGACGATGATGTACCTCATAGGCAACGATCTTCTCGATCTCCTTGTCCTTGCCGCCTGCCTGCTTTGTTTTGCCATTGCCTCCGCGCATATGTAAGCAATCTGATCTCATCGATCGATCTCACACACACCACCAAGATCTGCATTACGAGATCTGGTTCTCTGTTCCCGCAAGAGAGCCTTTACGTTTCTCTCGTGGTAGGTCAATCTTTTCCCTAGTTTTTTCCTTCTCTCTCAGGGAAAATGCCCCTAAAAATTTCCTTCGTAGCGAATCAGATCTGCACGAGATGATTATCGTTGAGTCGTTTACCATCACTAGACCGAGCCGGTCGTTTCCCTCCTGCTCCCCGTCGCGCCACGGGGACGCATACATCCCAGCGTCGCGTAATTAAAACCTATCGTGTGTTGAGTGTTTGTTGTATTAAGTCGAGTTTACTAGCTTAGCCTTAACGTGTAAAGCCCCTGAAATTAAGTGAAGTCGTGATCATAGTCAACAATTTTACAACATTAAGATGTTTTATGTAAACTACAAAAAACAATAAAACAAGCTACATGTGCAACAAACCAAAAAAAAAGTATCTATCATTTTAACAAAGAAACCACTTAATGAACAAATCAATACACTGTGTTTAAATTCTTCCCCGTTGTCTTTGTGATTAATTGTCTGTGAACATTTTGCTGCGGTGTTCGGTGCGTTGACTTAATCCTTGGTGATCGGTTAATGGCGGAACCGATGAACTCTGTAGTGAATGATGGGGACGTGAAGTGAATCAGCCCCGTACGCCGGCGCACAATGCTTCGTATCCGTACAAGGTTTTCCATTCTTCCGGAGTGACTTCTTATCCCATATTGTTTTGAGGAGTTGGTGGATCTTTCGAGCGGTTGCCTCTCCTCCATGCTTCACACGCTCTGCCGGTATGTAGTCAACTCTTGACTAAAAGGTGTTTAAATAAGGTCAGTGAAATAATAAAATCATTCATAAATAACTATATGCAGTGTGTTTTATTTTCACTTGTGCGATCTGTGTTGCGACCTTCCCTCGGTGATGTTTAGTGATCAGCGCACGATACCTCCTTTTCCTTGGTGATTAACTTTTGGCTGAACTTGTGATTGATTGGGAATGAAGTGAGCCGAGTGCCCATGCCTGGCACAATACTTCTCCTCCCCACAAACTCCACAACCACGAATTGGAAGAGCTATACCACAAACCTACAATAGTGAGAGTAATCAAGTCGCGAAGGTTAAGATGGGCCGGACACGTGGCGCGAATGGGCAACGACAGGACCGCGCATAGAATTCTTGACGGTAAGCCAACGGGAAAGAGACCAAGAGGACGGCCGCGACGGAGATGGGAGAACAATGTTAGGTTGGACCTTGTTGGCGATGCGTCACGGATTCCCAGGAAATGCAAGGCAAGCCCTAATACACCATTTCCAGGGAAACGACGATCAGCGGCGCACCGATCCCAGGAAACGAGCGAAGGAGGGGACAACTGCGGGCCTATATAAGGCGGACACATTTGATGGAGCAGCAGGAGTCGTCGAAGGAACTCCTACCCAATCGGTCTTGCTCAAGACCAGAATAAAGAGATCAAATAAATAATAGATTATACAAGGCAAATAAAGAGTTGGGAAGATTCTCGTTTCTGACCGTATTGGCGCGATTTTTATATTGTCATCGCATCGTTTTCTGGCTTGTCTTCTTTCGTCGGTCGTTTCCACTTTTGGTAGATCAAGGATTTGTACTGGGCAAGACTCAAACGCCCGCCAATCCAGAGAAGAGTCCGGCTCTGGAGGTACAATCCCTCAAATTTAAGGAGAAAGCATCGTTGGCCGGAAATACAGTCCACTCGAAGAGAGACTGAGGCAGCGCTAGAGGAAGCGCCGTTTGTTGTTTCGGTTTTCTCTTTTCATTGCAGCAACAGACCTCGAGAAGATCGGATCGGATGGAAGAACGCAGAAGGAGAGCGCACAGGACAGCGAACAATGGCGGAGTCGAGTCGGTGAGGTTATGAACTTACGGGTTGCTACAGGCCAATAAATAATAAAAATTATATGAATTTTGTGGCTGTACTAAGTTAACAAATAGGCCACATACCCCACTGAATTAAATTACTTCCTACGTCCAGCACCAATTTTTGTCCACCTAGTTAAGTTTAAATTAAGTTTTTTCCCCTTCTTTATTATACTTTTGTTTAAGTTATTGCTTGTATTAAGCTAAGTATATAACGGTTCTATCATCACCATTAATATTTAACCTTAACACGTCTGCTCTTAAACTCCGTCTCCTTATAAACGGTTCCGAATCCAGCACACCCCACACGCAGCCTTACACCAAGTTTAAGCTTTTCCGTATTTTACCCTTCCTCAAAATTTTGTTCACAAATATTATAATATTAATCATTAATTATTTAACATATTTATGTACCCAAGTTTTGAATTAGTTTTTAAGTTATCTCCAGCTTGTTTCAAACCGAATAAATGAAGGTTCTGCCCTCACCAAAACAAAACAAAGCAACCAGTGGATGAGTTGGTAAGAAGGTTGTGTCAAGGGTTCGATTGCGCATCCGTAGGTTTATGGCGTTTCTAACAGATGCGCACACAGTGCTTAAGCGAATAGTAAAGAACAACACTGCAAGACAAATCGAAAAATCAAGGCATATCTGACGGATACGATAGCAATAACATAACAATTCCACATCAGTTGAGTGCACTTGAGAATATCGATCGAATTCTCACACGCGGCAGTGGTGTGATGTGTTGAGCATTGGTTCGTTCTTTAAGTGATTCCAACCGTCATAGCATCAGTTCGAATGACACGTTCTTCACTAACGTCGCAAGTGCAATAGATTCAACTGACGACTCTTGCTATTGTGGCAGTTCTTCACAATCACTGAATAGTGTACTGGTTCCCAATACCCAGCCGGCCGGTGAACCCCCATTAAGTTATAGTTCCGTGAAGTGGTCGAGACAAAATTGAAAATTAGGACGCCTTCTCAGCGCTATAGGTTCGCCTCTCTTAAGAGAAGTAAAGTTAAAAAAATTAATAAATAATAAATAAATAAAAATAAAAAAAAATTAAATTAATTTTATGAAAGTGAAAAAGGATAACCAGGAGGTGTCTTTAAACATTTTAAAATGTACTTTAAAATAATGCAAAAAAAGATACGACTTTTTGACACACCTACTAACTGATTTGAAATCTACCATCCCTTTCATCCTTTCAAGCTCTTTTCTGCGAATGCGCGTACATATATAAAACAATTTTATGTCCTTCCCGGTAGCAGAATCAAATAAGAAGGTGCCAAAAGTGCAATCGGAATAGTCTAACTTTATAAATCCCACGATATCTTCTTGATAACAATTTTCACCTGCTGTACTATTAGTGTTGTAATTGTAGGAAGAAATCTGTTGACCGATATACTCATATCAATCATTTATAACCTTTTAATCGAAAACGAAGGTAAGCTGTGTACATAGGAGTGCCGTCCTAAGTGCGTGGATAGTGTCCGCGGTCAGGCAGCTTTAATTTGACCACTTGTCGGAATTGCTGTGAAAACGGTTTGATTATTCACCGAATCGGTTTCTGAAGGAAAGCATCGGGTATATTATTTATTAATTAAGCGAACCAATTGCCTGTTGTGGTAAAGTGTACAAGTGCCACAAAGACCCATTTGGAAAATAAGAACATTGAGTAAGTAATCTATGTCCAAGTTGCCAAAATTTCATTGTTGTGTTGTCTTTGGGGAGCAATGTAAGAATGTGTTTACGAAAAGACAACCACCCCACTGCCACTTGTTTGCCGATAATCCTCAAGGAATAGTCAAAGAGTACAGGTGTTGAAAAGATAGAGTAAAGTCTACTTCTTTGAATGTCAGCAATTTTCAATATTTCCCTTGTTATGCTGAATGGAGCATTCTCCCGATAAGTTCAGTAAAAGTTCTGGGAAAATGTATGCTTCCGCTTTGTGGATAGCATATTACTACTGCAATGGTATAAAGTTGTCCACTAAATCTCAGGCGCTTCAAGTATAGCTAAGATACTGTCAAGAGGCGTAAAGTTTACTGAAGATATGATGCTGTTCTACTTGAGAGCTTGAATATGGTTTCAAATGTCGTACTGATTGCGTAAAAAAAAAACATTGGCCGAGGCGGCGTACTGTATCACAGATGTGCCTTGATATGACATATTGTGTGGATCAATTACCTATTCGCGAGTTCAATTGAGAGTTCTGTCATCGAATGAGATGACCGGCTATCTGAGTATATTTTCTTGTGAGTTGAAGAATCTTTTACAGATGTCATGACATTATGACTGTGTTGACTGTTGTCGTTGTATTTTTTTTTGTGTTTAAAGTGCTTATGTTGTGTGACTACCAATTTTTCGTGCGTTTTAAACTTACTCTTAAAGTGAACCTGCGCTGGCTCTCTGACTGAGGAGTATCGCGAGAAAAGTTTGTAATAAGCGTAAGTTGAATCCCAATGTCCAGCAGTACGGTAAACTACGAGTCCATTAATTTATAGACTCCCTCAAATGGTTGGGAGGAATTCTTGACCAGCTTTCGGAGTTTGTCTGATAGAGCCGATCGAGAAGAAATCGCATCTCAGGGCGTCGATTCAGTATTACAGATTCACATGTCCTGGTAGTAGTAAAGGTAAAAAAAACATGTTCACCTGTGTCGTTCGGCTAAAGAAATCTTCTCTCTGCTTATCCATACGCGCATTATCCCGTTGACAGATGTCACGGGAAATATTTTGAGAATCATTTAGTTTAGCTGACGAAAGACGGTGATAATACTTATAGAAAAGAGGAAGGCAGAACCAAAAGGACCAGACAATTCTCTTGGTTTGCAAACGGACGATATCACAGGATGACTACATCGTTTTAGATATCTCCATGTCGTCTATAAATAGATAGAGGAGGGCCCACCAGTACCGTCACCGTAAGGTATATTTAGAATAAAATCGAAGTAATTTAGGTTAATGTAGCCTGCTGATATTGTGGGGGAAGAAGTATGGTGCCAGCACGGGCCCTGGTTCACTTCTATCCCCTCGTCGAATTGTTCATCCGGACACTGTTCACCAACGCAAGGGAAAATGTAACGATGGTTGGCCTTCGCAACTGAGCGGACACAGCACAGAAAATAAAACACACGATTTTTGTAAGGTCTTTTTATTGTTCTCGGTAATTTTGTCTATTACTAGTGCACTTCCAATATTAAGTTCATCTTATTTGTATGTTTAAATATTATATTCTATTGAAATTTTAGGTCCCGTTTTGGTACAAGTTATAATTTTACGTTAGACGGCATTTTTAGGGTTAATAATGATTACAAATTCACTGAACTATAGAAAACACACGAATTGTATCGGAAAATGTCTCGACTTGTTCTTTGTCTGCCGTTTGCACAAATGGATTTAAAAAACTCATCTTTAACTCGACAAAATGGTTCGTTACTAACTCTCGGGGGTGTGGACACCCCCGGGTGCACGCGATAGTGGTTAAAAGACGACGCGCACTGCTCGATGGTTGGAATACGACTCATCGAGGGTTGAATTCCGACTTTTGATTCAACCCTCAGTTCGGGGTGAGTTTGGTGGTGTGGTGAAGAGGAACTGAAATTTTCCTTTTGGCCAGTGACCAATAGTAAAAGATCTCTCCGGTTGATCTTAGCGAGATTGCTAATAGATCGTTGTGTACCTGTAGCGATTCTAACAGATACACACAATTCACAAGCAAAAATAGTGAAGAACACCGAACGAAAAAAATCGAATAAGAAAAATACATCAGAACCGTATACCAAGCGATAAAATAAAAATAATTCATACCAGTGGAATGTAGTCGAGTTTGGAAATCAAATTCTAAACTCGGTCAGTAGCCTGGTGTGTAACGCTTAGGTCAAATTTTTTTCGTGATTCGAGCTGTCATAGCGTCAGTTCGAATCACACGATCTTCTTCACTATTATTTCAAACGCTATAATTGGTGACCCCGACGTGATCTGAACACGCAGCATCCACTTCCCATAGTAAAGCAGAACTTCACACACGGTCACGACTTCCGCATAGAGCCCAGCCTCCGTCGTTTTCTTGTTTCTCTCTCGTTCGTCCGTCGTCCGCATACGAATCTGATCGTAACGAAGTTACTGCGGCGGGAGTGTGTAGCGATTCTAACAGATACACACAATTCACAAGCAAAAATAGTGAAGAACACCGAACGAAAAAAATCGAATAAGAAAAATACATCAGAACCGTATACCAAGCGATAAAATAAAAATAATTCATACCAGTGGAATGTAGTCGAGTTTGGAAATCAAATTCTAAACTCGGTCAGTAGCCTGGTGTGTAACGCTTAGGTCAAATTTTTTTCGTGATTCGAGCTGTCATAGCGTCAGTTCGAATCACACGATCTTCTTCACTATTATTTCAAATGCTATATACCCATGTAACGAAGGTCATGGGAAACGAAATCGAGAAAAGAGAAGATAACAAAGGGAAAATGGACCAAGGGCGTCATGAGAGAATGAGAGT
This sequence comes from Microdon myrmicae, assembly GCA_963931805.1. Taxonomy (NCBI): domain Eukaryota; kingdom Metazoa; phylum Arthropoda; class Insecta; order Diptera; family Syrphidae; genus Microdon; species Microdon myrmicae. The sequence continues at coordinate 45,460,310 of OZ007500.1, forward strand.
GTGGGGAAGATGTAGGTGTGCCGGCGTACGTCACGGGTTCACCTCTATCCCATCCTCACTAAATGATGAGACGAAGATAGTCCACCTGAGAAACAAAACTCCGCAACGAACCGTTCACCAGGAGGAAAGTAAATGAAACGCACAGATTTGGTTTATGGTAGGAATTTTATTTTATTAAACTTATTTGCGTTCATGTTTTTGTTTTTAATTAATGCGGTTTATAAAACAAATTAAACATTAAGCGTACACTTGAACTTTGAATACTAAACTGTTACAATGAACTAATTGTTTTATGATGTTATAGTTTCTTTCTTATAAATTTATAAATGAAGTCAATGGGATAGAGCAGGTATGCTCTTTACACACACATTTCGCGATTGAATGAAAATTTATTTTCTGTGGAGCACTTAGCAGTTTTGTTGATATATCTTCTTTAATTCGCGACATTTGCACTAATAAAACGACTAAAGGTTTAAGCTCTGAACGCAACCCGACTACGACTCTTGGATTAATACGTCTCCCCGGCGCGCTGCGGGGAGCGGAAGACGGAGACCCGACCGGCTCGGTTGGGTGATGGAAAACGACTCAGCGATATACATTTGCTAATGGGGTGAGTTTCCTCGAGAGAGAAAGTGTTTCTCTTGTGGTGAAAGCGAGGGAGAAGGACTTTGTAATGTATGTGTATGTGGGATCGTGTAGATCATAGTGTTTATCGATGCATTTCGGCAAAGGATAAACGAAAGCTAAAACAAGGGAAAAAGAACAAAGGGAGAAGCGACCTAGGGCATCGTTCTGTAATGAGGGTTCGGCTAAGTAAATACGCCGCCACTCATTAGGTGCTAATTGGATTGGGATACTTCATACAATTTGTATATTGTATCCTTGGTCGTTGTAAGAAACGAATTCTTTATTTGCATTTGTTTATGCTATTGAATTCGAATCCGCCGGCTAAGCGCGAAGTTGGTGATTGTTTGGAGATTCAAACAAAGGAGCATTTCTGGGAGAAGTGCTTGCAGCTGAATCAATAGTTGCAAGTCATTATGAAGCAATTTAGATGGTTACACAATGTCGGTTGTGTATAACATCTATATCGATTGTAAATGGCATCTATGGCAACTTAAGGGTCGAATTCCAGTGTGAATATTTACACCAATATAGAATTCGGTTCTTGGTTGCTAATGCTGAGATCCATTGATGCATGTGGGAATGTCCTTGTGGGAGAAATTCTTTTCAGGTATTTTGAATGTGGATTAAAGAATTCTTTCAGAGACGCATTCACTCAAGGACTTTTAATGCATTCAACGCATTAAATGCGTGAATGCTGTGAGAATTCTTTTTAGGAATTTTTAGATAATGCGTTGAATGCATTAAATGTCCTTGAGAAAGGAAATGTTTCAGGTATGCTGGTGATTGAGATGCAAATATGGGTTGCGAATATGGCGGGTTCTTTCGGTGAGCTTTAAAGAACCCCCTCAAGAGTGTAGCTGGGCAAATACACTGTATCTCATTAGAGAAGCACTAGGTGTTAAAAGGGATTTTAATATTTACATAATGGGAATTGTGTATAGTATCTATTATCGGCGGGAAGAATCGAATTCTTTTGTTTGCATGTTGTGTGTGCTAAAGAATTCGATTTTTGGTGGCTAAGCGCGAGAAGCGAAGATGGCTTGTCGGTTGGATAAAAAGGTTGCCGAGGCTATGGGTATTGTCAGGAAAATGTGGTGTGCACGTGTGCAACCGAATTGCTTGGCAAACAGGGGTGCCGATAAGGTTTTCGTTATTTATGGCGGTTACTTGGTACGGTAACCGAATTGTTTTTTTCCAGAAACATGATGCTTTGCCTGTAAAGAATTCTTCACTAGGAATTTTGGGTGATGCAATTGCGTTAGCGAAAAACAATGGGGTTTCTGGAGCCTCAGGACAGGAAGCTTTGGGGTAATTGGGAAGGTAAGTAGTGGTGTTAGTAGAACCGCCGCGATATGTGTACAAGAAATTGTTGCCTATAAAAGAATATAAAAATATATCGAAATTTTTAGAAACAATCATCTTTATTATGAAAATTTCAAGACTATGAAATTGCCCTCCAATATGGGCTAGCAACTATAGTAAATTTTACACAATGCAATAATCACACGTATATTGACTTGATGCTCCTCGATAGTATACTGGTTAGTAACTCCGCCTGTCACACGGGAGACCGGTGTTCGATTCCTCATCGGGGAGCCTCTGGCGCAAGACTAATGATCTTACCCGGAAAAACAAATTATCATGGAAAATTTAACAAGCCTCATGACTTGCTAAATAAGGCCAAGACCGGTTCCCGGTCGTAGTGCCGATGATGATGATGATGATGATATTGACTTGATAGGTCTGATGTAATTGCACAAGCCCCATGAACCCAAATTTCACATTATCCACACTGTATCCAATCCTGTTCCTGGGACTCATGACAAAATGGACGTATTATATTCGTCTGAATCGGCCTATATAGTGGGTTCTGGTTTTATTTTTTGTCTTTTTTGCTTTTCTTAATAATATCTATTCCTGAAAGCAAAGTTTAGTAGTAGTAATTGTTCGTTTGGGACATGTATTACAGCAACAAGTCCGTAATGATCGCTATCATACTCGATTGTACGAAGACAATTTCGAGTAGTTAGATCCGTATCTAATAATTGTATTCGCTCGTCCAGTGACAGTAAATCCAAGAAGGAATTTTCTCTTGGATATGCCGGCGTACTTGTAGCGGACAATTCTAGTTTATGTTCGATAGCGTTTGTTTGCCACCAGTCGAACAACACATTGCCTCTTGTGTTTGTGATAAGGTTACCCCAAGCACTGTGCTTGGAATTGAGATCTCCCGCCATAAGGAAATAATTATTTTCCGAGTCTAACTTGAGACTTCGAAAAAGGGTATCAAGTTCATTAATAAACTGTATACACTGTGGAGCTTCGGCAGCATAAGCGGAGATCACATATAGATGCCTTTGACTTTTCAAAGGAATATCTATAACGCTGGCTTCTAGTACCTGGAACTTGTATACATCCCTACTGTAGACGACTTTGTGCTGTAGACCATTCTTAACTAAGACAGCGACCCCGCCCCCATTAGTGGAATTAGGACGATCTCGTCTAATTACTTTATAATTTGGGTATCCCAATTTGTGCCTTTGATTTAGCTTAGTTTCGCCAGCCAAAAGCACATCTGGGCGTTCAGCTTCCAGCAGATTGCTAAGATTATCCCTTATTTCCATGCGGATTAGTGAATTAACATTCACAGTGTGGCAGTGTGGTGTTTCTAACAGATACACACACAGTACACAAGCAAATAGTGAAGAGCACCGAACGAAAATCGTATAAGAAAATGCATCAGAGCCATAGTATACTGTGGCGACTCTAACAGATACACACACAATTCATAAGCAAAATAGTCAAGAGCACCGAACGAAAAATCGAATAAGAAAATACATCAGAGCCGTATACCTTAGCGATAACATAACAATTCACATCAGTGGTGTATAGTCGAGTTTTAAAATCAAATTCAAAAATCGGTCAGTAGCCTGATGGTACAATTTTTGGTGATTCAAACTGTCATAGCGTCAGTTCGAATCACACGTTCTTCTTCACTATTATTTCAAACGCTATAATTGGTGACTACGACGTGATCTGTACACACAGCATACACTTTCCCATAGTAAACGAACTTCACACACGGTCACGACTTCCGCATAGAGCACAGCCTCCGACGTTCTCTCGTTCGTCCGTCGTACCGCATACGAATCTGATCGTAACGAAGTTACTGCGGAGGGAGTGGTGTGGCGACTCTAACAGATACACACACAATTCACAAGCCAAATAGTGAAGAGCACCGAACGAAAAATCGAATAAGAAAATACATCAGAGCCGTATACCTTAGCGATAACATAACAATTCACATCAGTGGAGTATAGTCGAGTTTTAAAATCAAATTCTAAAATCGGCCAGTAGCCTGATGGGTAACGCTTAGGTAAAAATTGTTGGCGATTCAAACTGTCATAGCGTCAGTTCGAATCACACGTTCTTCTTCACTATTATTTCAAACGCTATAATACCATAGCGACAACATAACAATTACACATCAGTTGAATGTACTCGAGTTTAAAAATCGAATTCGTACACACGGCCAGTAGCCTGATGTGTTACGCATTGGTTCAATTTTAGGTGATTCTAACTGTCATAGCGTCAGTTCGAATCACACGTTCTTCACTATCATCCCAAACGCTATAGTAGCACTTCCCAAAAGAAAAAAAATCAGATGTTATCAACCTTACCGGCCGACGAGCTGAATGAGGAGAGACTGCCGGGTAGGTAGTAGAAAAAGTCAAGAAAAAGAATAGTCGATGACGACGAGTGAAGGAAAAAAGACGTACGTTGGTGCGACAAGTAAAGAAAAGTTAATAGAATACAATGAGGTTTAGTTGAATATTGAAAGAATAACGAGTGTTTTACTCAATTTAATACACCCTTTTTTGATCTTACAACAGCAATAATTTTTAGGGTTACTTCAGCGGCAGTGAACGTTATGATTAAAGTGCGGGTTCGTCTGGAAACAGGGTCGAATAGATAATTTCCGTTCGAGCCACTTGTTCCGTCAGTTTTTTTTCTCGATCATTTCGAATTTTTTATCAAACGCAGCAAACTGTCCTTGTGTGGACAGTAATATAGCGGTTATATCAGTTTGTGCCTCTGGAGCAGGCGTTTTAATGATATTGCATGATTGTTCTAAGATTGGTGCATTTTTTACTCCACCTGCCATTTGGGCGTATGACACACTTGGTGCCACGAAGTTGTTGTAAGAACGAGTTTTTATCCGTTTCTCTTCTTCAACTTGCTTCTTTCTGGCTTCGAACTTTGATTTTAGTTGTTGGTACTTAGGGCAACCGCTATAGTTAGCAGGATAACCTGAATTGTTACAGATACAGGATAGTTTATTTCTATCCGGGAGCTGTTGTTTGCCCAATGGGCATTCTCCAGTGATATGCTTATTTAGGCATTTGACGCATCTGAAATGCATATTGCAATTCGCTGCCACATGGCCGAAGCGTTTACAGCGCATACACTGCAATCTGCGGTCGGACTTCTTTATTCTCTCCCAACTTATTGTTTGGTGATTAATGTGTTTAATATATCTAAGTCCATCAATTTTACTATTGGGGCTTAGCGACACAATGAAGAAAGGCAACTTACGGTTGCGATTTCTAGAATTTGTTGTAGAAAATGGTTTTACACCTGTATATTTCAAGGTATCGTTTTCGAAGCTTTTTAGCTCTTCGAGCACCTCTTCGGGAGTAAAGGAAGGATCAACTCCTTTGAGGGGCATGGAGACAGTTTTCTCCGATTTAGGGGTGTACGTGTAGTACCTGCTTTTCGATTTCCACAATGCCGATTTGATTTTGCTATAGCCTTCTAAATCATCGCATGTTAAACTTATCTTAAAATTATTCATCCGTTTTGTTTTAAAAGTTTTGCGTGTCAACTCACCCAATTTTATGAGATCCTTTGTCTCCATGTAACTGATGTAGATAGGAAGTACTTTCTCCTTTTTTTGACTGGCACCTGCTGAGATGTTTCCTGCTGTTGGTGTGGTTCCTGCTGTTGATGTGGTTTCTGCTGTTGTTGTTGATGTAAATCCTGCTGTTGAGTTTCCTTATCTTGTCGTGTTTTCTTTGCCTTCATGGGTTGCTGTTGTCTTTGTTCTTCTTGTTGTTGTTGTACCATTTTCGTTTTTCGCTCGTTCTGGCTCAGATTGTTTTTTAGTTTAACAAGTTAAGTTTGTTTTTAAAGACTAATCTCATGGATGAGTCTGTTGAGGATCCCGATCTGATTGCTGGCGTCTGCATTTGTTTCGCTGACAGCTAGTTCTTGGAATTGGTTTCCAGCCTCTGAGTATTCCATGGGTGTTGTCTTCGTCGTCGTTGTTGACAATCAACGTGTCTGTATCCTTGTTTTCATTTGTTCTAAGGCGTTTAGCCTTTAGATTTACGTCTGTATTTTGCCTGCTCGGAAGCACCATTTTGGCATCCATTTGATTTACGTGCATTTTTTATTTTTTTTTAATTTTAAAACGCATTTATTTACAACAATAATTACAGTTCGTTTTTACAGTTTTTTGATTAAATGCTAACTCAACTTTCACAATAATAATTTGTATTCTATTTTACTGGCTCTACGCGAGCACTCTAAATTATACTAATAACAAATTTTAAGACTACCTTTCGGTATACAATTATATATTAATTACTTATACAGCTTTCAAATAGTAAATTAATTTTCAAGTAAAAAGATTGACAATAAAAAAAACTTGAAACTATAATCATATAAATTTTTGATTTTGTTTTTTTTTTACACATATGCATATATATATACTAGTATATATAAATGTGCACACACATACATATATTTTTTTGTTGGCTCATTATATTTAAAATCAAAAGAATTTGGTTAATAAATGAATGTGAAGGGGGATAACGGGGCGAGGGAGCTAAGGGTTAAGAGAAGACATTTAGCCTATACGGCCTTCTAAGTGTCAGGACGTGCAGTCCTTTCTTCGGTATTTAACCACCACCAGGCTGCTTGAAGCTTAAGTGCACCTTGTTTATCTCGGTCTCCAACGGCCATGTTGTAACATAGACGAATTGAGCTATTAGGGAGAGCATTATTATAATTAATTCTTTTATCCCTAGTTCCCCGAAACACATGGTATATAACGGGGATTCCTGAACTATTTTGTATTAGACCTCTACTGTCTAATAAGAGGAATGCTTCTGGGGGGATGAAGCCACTCTGCAGAGTGCTCTCCAGATACCTAAAGTTAGGATAGAAAGCTCCTGCGATTAAATTATTTCCATTCGCGGCCTCTCGTGCAACGTGGCTTCGAATTATTTTGATTATAAAATTATCTATTCTGTTAAGACCTGCTTTATTATAGAGGTCCTCATTTCGATAGTATTTCTTATACTGAGACTCTGGCGTCCTGTACATTTGGAGACAAGAACGCAGACATTGTCTCTCGAATACCCGTAATTTCTCCATGTAGTAAGGGGCAATGTTAAACCATACTGGGCTACCGTACACGAGTATAGGTCATATTAGTGCTGTATATGAGATGATTTTAACTTTCGAGTCCAGGGCTCGATTGCGAAATAATCTGCTAGCCATAGCATAGGAACTTCCAGCTCGGGAGAGCGATGTTGCTATATGTTTATCAAAATAAAGAAACTGGTCTAGCACGACACCAAGGTATCTAACAACCGTTTTGACTACCAGAGGTATTTCGCTTTGACCGATAACGGAAAATTGTTTCCAGTTCTCTTTTGTGTCACCCGAGGCCTTGCTTAAAGGTGTCCTAAAAAGAATAGTTTCAGTCTTGAGGAAGTTTATTTTTATCTTCCACTTATCACAGTAGTCTTTTATTCTATTGAGATCATCTTGTAAATGTATGTTGATGCTCTCAATTTTACTACCTGATCTGTAGATTATTATGTCATCGGCATATGCAATGGCATGCGTAAGCGAATTTACGAGATCGCTCGTATATATGTTAAATAGAACAGGCGAGTTGACTGCCCCCTGCTGCAAGCCGTTTTTTATATTGAAAGTCTTGTTGGAGAATGTGTCTCCGCATTTAACGATGGACTGTTTGTTCATTAGCATATCATATACAATGTACAGCAAATTTGCGGGCATGCCAAGGGTGGTTAGCTTATAGAAAATTCCTTCTAACCATACGGTATTAAAAGCCTTTTCAAAATCAACCAAACATGCGCCAGTGCACTGCCGTTTAGCTCTATTCCATTGAATATCGGAGACAAGTTTGTACGCCGCATGCACAGTGCTGTGATCGGCTCTAAAACCAAATTGATTATCTGGAATCACTGTGTTGTCCTCAGTCCATTCTATTAGCACCTTGTTTATCACTTTTTCGAAAGCCTTGCTGATGTTGGGGAGTATACTGATCGAGCGGAGATTATTTGGTCTACTATTGTCTTTACCCGGCTTTGGCAAGGGATGGACTATTGCTGTTTTCCAACGCTGTGGATAATATGAATTATTTAACGCATTATTGAACAGAGTGGTGTAAATATTTACTGCCTCAGGTGGTAAGTGTTTGAGGGCAACGTTTGGAATTTGGTCAATTCCAGCAGACTTCTTATTTTTGAGTGAATTAAAAATACTGAGGAGTTCTTCTTTATTTACAAACAAGTTGTTGTCTGAATTTGTAACGGGATCGTTCGCGCTGTTATTTTCATTAAAGACTGTGAAGTTTCTACCTTCGGAACGCCGCCTACTAATCGTGTTGCGAAGTGAAATGTGGTTTTGAAGTACCCGTTCCTCCAGTTTATCATTGGAGTAAGAGGGTTCGTTCACTTTGTGTATTGCCTCAAAACACGCACCGATAGTATTCGATTTCTCTTCAGGATCCTCTATAATATAACAGTCATCATCGGCAATAATGTTTTCGAGATTAAAACCTGCGTTTAGCAGTGTTCGGCCGTTATCTGGACTTTGTGGTATTTTCAGACAGGGAATATCATTATAGTTTTTCCTTCGGAGCAGTTTGTTTATTTGTTGGAACATATTCGAGCCATTTGTTTTAATAGCTCGAATTTTCTTTTCCCAATCTGCGTTTATGTTTACTCTGTAATTTTCCCTTATCAATTTTTTATATTTCGAATCAGAGACTTTAGTGTCGTTATTTCTGCGTTTTGGCGGTCAGTGAATTGCCGGTACAGGGTTTTCAACCTGGATAGGAGAGAACTTTTCTGTCTATTCAGAGCGTCTATGGTTGAGTTTCTGTATTGACTTGTGTAACCCCAATCCTTATTCATTTTTGGAATAGAGAGATCAATTAATATTTTCCATCGTTTGGAGATAGTGATCTATTTCTGTGTTTTGAAGGTTCCTATAAGTGGGTGGGTCTGCAGCATTTGAGCGGATTTCTCTTCTCATGCGTTCAAAACGTGACCAGTGAGCTTTGTGGAAATTGTAGGAGTCTTTTTGTTCCCTCGTTTCGATCAGCATTTCTTCATTAGGGACTTTAATAGTTGCGGCTAGTCCATAGTGATCACTGTCATAATCGACTGTTCGAAGGCAATTTCTGATATTTGTATTTGTATTTAGGAGTTGTATACGGCTGTCTATTAGGAGGAGGTCCAAAAACGAGTCCCCTCTTGGGTAAGATAGTGTAGCAGTGGCATAGATTTCTACATTGTAGTCGATTATGTTTGTTTGCCACCAATCGAATAAGGTATTACCTCTGGTATTGGAGGTCGAGTTACCCCAACTAGAATGTTTTGCATTGATGTCTCCTGCCAAAAGGAAATAGTTGTTTCCTGACTGTAATCTGAGGCTCTCGAAGAGCGTGTTTAGTTCGCTTATAAAACGTGGGTTTTGGACTGTTTCAGGCGCATATAGGGATACGACGTAAATACGTTTCTGACTTTGGAGAGGTTATAGCGTTTTTGAAATAATAGTGAAGAAGATCGTGTGATTCGAACTGACGCTATGACAGCTCGAATCACGAAAAAAATTTTACCTAAGCGTTACACACCAGGCTACTGACCGTGTTTAAAATTTGGTTTCCAAACTCGAGTATATTCCACTGGTGTGAATTATTTTTTTTTTATTTATCGCTTGGTATACGGTTCTGATGTATTTTTCTTATTCTATTTTTTTTTTCGTTCGGTGTTCTTCACTATGTTTGCTTGTGAATTGTATGTATCTGTTAGAATCGCTACACACTCGCGCCGCAGTAACTTCGTTACGATCAGATTCGTATGCGGGCGACGGACGAACGAGAGAGAAACGAGAAAACGTCGGAGGCTGGGCTCTATGCGGAAGTCGTGACCGTGTGTGAAGTTCTGCTTTACTATGGGAAGTGGATGCTGCGTGTTCAGATCACGTCGGGGTCACCAATTATAGCGTTTTTGAAATAATAGTGAAGAAGATCGTGTGATTCGAACTGACGCTATGACAGCTCCAATCACGAAAAAAATTTTACCTAAGCGTTACACACCAGGCTACTGACCGTGTTTAGAATTTGGTTTCCAAACTCGAGTATATTCCACTGGTGTGAATTATTTTTTTTTTTTATTTATCGCTTGGTATACGGTTCTGATGTATTTTTCTCATTCGATTTTTTTTTTTCGTTCGGTGTTCTTCACTATTTTTGCTTGTGAATTGTGTGTATCTGTTAGAATCGCTACAAGGTATTTCTACAATACATGCTTCTAGCACTTGAAACCTGTACACATCTTTACTGTGCAAAGTTTTATATCGGAGACCTTTTTTAATTAGAAGTGCAACACCGCCTCCTTGTGTGGAGTTTGGTCTGTCTCTTCTTACGATATTGTATTTTTTGAAGCCTAATTTATGCTTTGGGTTTAGCTTAGTTTCGCTGATTAAAAGAATATCCGGGCATTCTGCTTCCAACAGTGTAGTTAAGTTGTCTCTTCTCTCTGTTCTGATGAGTGAATTAACATTCACGGTGATAATTTTAAGTGCTGATTCAATTTGGAGTTCCGTGGTTATGGCAAGGGTTCTCCTAACAGCGACGAATAGACGAAATCCATTCGAGCAGTTTTTTCATCTAATTTCTTTTCTAACTCAGTGATCCTTCCAAGTAAGACCTGTACTAAATTTTTTAGCCCTGCATTTTCTTCACTAGCAGATCCTTTCTGCTCGGTTTGAGCCCTTGGTGCTGCATTAGTTGGTTTGTTCGACCCAGAAGCCATTTGAGCGTATGATATAGTGGGCGCAACGAAGTTGTTATATGAGCGAACTTTCGCTCGTTTTTGCTCTTCAATTTGATGCTTTCGTGCATCCATTTTTGCCTTCAGTGTTTGAGCTACTGGGCAACCCCTAAAATTGGCTGTATGCCCTGTATTTTTGCACAAGACACAGGCTAACTTGCTTCTATCTTCAAGCTTTTCTGTTCCCAGATGGCATTCTCCGACCGGATGAATGTTTAGACACTATACGCATCTATACTGCATATTGCAGTTTGATGCTACATGTCCAAAGCGTTGGCAACGCATGCACTGTAGTACGCTATTAGACCTACGAATCTTTTCCCAACTAACAATGTGCTGGTGGAGGTATTTAATTTGTCTTAATCCATCAATTTTACTATCAGGACTTATTGAGACAATGAAAAACGGTAATCTGCGATTCGTGTTTCTAGAATACGAGGTCAAAAATGGTTTTACCCCTGTAAATTTCAAACTGTCTGTTTCAACATTTTTGAGTTCCTCTAGAATTTCTTCAGGGGAAAATGATGGATCTACTCCTTTGAGTAACATGGCCATCTTTTTTTCTGTTTTCGGTGTGTACGTGAAGTACTGGCTTTCCGATTCCCCTAATGCCGCTTTTAATTTTCGATAGTCTTCAATACTATCACATGTTACACTAGTTTTTACCTGGTTTATTCTTTTAATTTGTAAATGCAATTTTGCCAACTTACCTAATTTAATGATGTCCTTAGCTTCCATACCGCTAATGACAATTGGTGGCACCTTTATTTTCTTTTCTTTTGTTTGATTTTCTTGTTGTGATTGCTGCTTCTCAGGTAGTCGTTGATCTTCCGTCGCCTCGTTTGCTGTTTTTCTTCTTTCTTTATGGCTTCAGTGTTTTGCACTTCACTTACATTTGACATTTTGTTTAGTTTAGCTCGTTTATTTTGTTTTTGTGTTTGGGAAATTTTTGTCTTTCCCATTATCTTTGATTGTTTTTTTTTTTTTTATAATTTGTCTTCTGCATTTTTATCGCGTTTGCATGATGTGCGGATAATGCACATTCGTAAATATCAGCACTCAATTTAGTTTTCTTATTTTTTTTTTTTTTTTTTTTTTTTTTTGTTTGGAATATTATTTTCGATTACCTCGTGCTCATAGGCACACCCACTTTTACTTCCGTCGCGAAAAACTTGTTTTCCTCCGATTCAGCCGGTGTTGAGTCAAAAACCGTTCTTAGTAACGGCCACAAATTTATTGTTCACACGCCGGTACGTGTGTTTTTTTTTTTTTTTTTTCCTTTCCTGCCCTTTTGTCTTCTTCTCTGAAGCGACGAGCGATTGCAAAACGCGTCCTTTCGCTTTGACGATAACAGTACGAATGTGTGATTTACGTCCATATTGTGACGCATATGACAATCAGTAGTAGAATATTCTAGAAAGTACTGGAAAACTGGAGACTATGAACAGTAGAAAATTCGAGACTATGGAACGGGCGGAAACGAAACACCGAATCAGAATGAGGAAACGGTATAAATACGTCACACGCAGATCAGAGAGCAAGAAGTAAGAAGTAAGCAGACACAGACGCGATAAGTAAGAAAGCGATAAGTCAAGAAATCGTTAAGTGTACGGTGAAAGTAACGGTTGTTATTAACGGACTAATAAAGTGTTACATAAATTGAAAATCGATTTAACGGTTCTTATTTATTAAAAATAATTAATCCAGCGAACCCTAAGCTCGCTACAATATCATGGACCGCGTGTTCTAATTTTTTTTTATTGTTTTTTTTTGTATTGCGAGGGTGACGACGACGAGATAATCACGTTCAAGAGTTTGTTTATTATATTGTGCACATACAAAAACAGGAACACTTCGTACGTCGCGGATCGGCACTAATTGTTCTTTGATTACTTTGGGTGTAGAGGTCAACGATGAACAGTGTATTGTTTAATATTTGCACTCACTTCACTTTATTTTCTGTTCCAATGAACGATTCGTCTTTACCGGTCGGTGGTCAATTTGGTACATTCCTTGCGGATGTATGGCCCCTTTGTTTGCAATCTCTATTGGAAGATATTCAAGGAAGGAATCCCAGATGGTGAGGCATCCAAACGGGAGTCGTAACACTCATGTTCGTTTCATGCGTTTCCTAGAAGATTGTGCTGGCTTAAGAATAAAATACATATATCATCATAAGGGTCGTGTGTTTGGTGAGGGTTTTAGTAAAACTTGAAATGGATCCCACTTTTGACGTGACAACGTCTTATAAATCGGTATACCTTGGGAGGCATTCGGAAAAAAGTTTGTAGCGTTACGATAACGATAACCGATAACGCACGAGCCGCAGTGAGCGAGAGCGCGACTAGCGAGAGAGAGGTTGACGTAGCAAAATGAATAAACTAAAAGAAGAGAGAGTATTGTGAACTGTCGAAGAAGCAAGAATATATCGTATCAATGGACGAAATGCCAATTACTGAGCCACCAACATTAATTGCTCTTAAGTCAAGTGCAGAGAGACAACGGGAATATAGACAGCGCCTTGCACTGTCGAGAACAGCTGTGCAGGTTGAAAGTGTAAAGACAAAAATACATAGAGACAACGCGAATACAGGCAGCGCCTTGCAGCATTAAATAAATCGGATATAGCTAAGAGAAAATTGACTGTTTTGCTGTTTAATTCGTGAGTTCATGGCGTGTGGTCGTCGCTCAAATTTTGAATTGACGCGTGTGTGGTGAAGCGGTAAATTAAGGTAAAATAAAAATAATAATAGATAATAAGAAATAAAACAAAAAGAAAAAACTACTAAATGTATAGTTTTCGTTTGTGTTGGTGTTCAATTTCTCTTGTGTGCATGTCGATTTGCATAGTCGAAATTGCAACTGCCTATATCGAGACTCCCCGAGACTCCATGTTCTCAATATCATCGTGGGGTAAGTTTGGTGTAAAATCCATATTACATACATAATTAATTGTTAAGGAAAAATCTTTAACAGGCACACAAAAGAAAATCGACAACTGTGTCCTGACGTATACACAGTAGTTTGCATTACTTGTAAAATTTCGTTAAGCAAACCAAAATTAATGCCTACACTTGGGAGGCATTCGAAAAAAAAAATATTACTTATATATGTAATTATCATTTAAGGAATAAAAGGAATAAAAACACTTTAATTTTGATTTAATAACTTGTATATTCAATGTTACATATTTAGGATACGTTGTCACGAATATAATGTCCGAGCGCCTTGCGCCCAGACAACCATTTTTTTCTTTTAAACAAGTTCTTTTTTTTCAGATATAGTTCAGTTCTGCTTGAATGGCTTTGTAAACAAACTAAAATTGCGTTTTTGGAGACAAAATAATCCATAACAGATTCGTGAGAAGCATTTGCATCGATAAAATGTTACTCTTTGGTGTGGTTTATGGGATGGTGACATCCAGCGAACCTTTTTTTTGATGAAAATGCAAATGATGATGAACCAAAAAAGAAATGAAATTCATTTGCAAGACATGCTTTTCCAACAAGATGGTGCAACACTACATTTTGCCAATCCCACTGTGGGGTCATTGAGAGAAAAGTTTGGTGAGTCTGTAATATCCAGAAATGGATCTGTTAGTTAGCGTCCAAGAAGTTGTGATTTAATAACTTTGGCTTCTTTTTTACCGGGCTATTTGAAGTTGTTGGTCTCCGCCAACAAACCCTTAAAAGTGAACATCGAACGCTGCGCTAATAAAATCACACCTGATTTAAGGGGGGAACCTCATGTAAATTGAAATCTTTTAGCCATTTTTTGTTTTTGCCCTAATTGATAGGAAATTTCCTCAAAAATACGAGAAAAAAAGTTAGAAAGTGATCCGAGACCTCCTTGTACTTTATTTTCAAAAGAAAGTAAACAGTCCCGCTCTCTTGATGCCACCAAAGAGGCTCGTACTTTTCGACAACAGGAAAAAACGGCTCAATTAGAACAGTTTGAAGAAGAGGAAGGTCTACTCTATGGCCCTGGAATCGCAGATTAGCAAAAAACTGCGGTAAGTTAGAACGAATTACGAATTTGTTCACGATTTTTCTATTACTCAAACTTTAAACGCGTTTTTCTCGAAACGCAAAATTTCGCACGCCGTGCAACGTAGCTCAAAAACTAATCATTCGAAGTTTGGTATAGAAATTCTATAGATATTTGGCCTCAGCATGACGAGCTCCGATTTTTTATTTTTTTATTTAAAACATTGTTATTAACAATTGTTTATAAAAGAAAATCCTTTTTTTTTAAAACTTCGCCATTTTTGCAAATTTGCAAATTTTAATAAAAGGGGAACGTCACGCTGAGCGTTTTTGCATAAACTAAAGAACCCATTTTGTATTTTTTTTTTTCAGATCATTTTTGTGACCTGTATGCTGCACGGCGCATTTTCAAGACGCTGTTTTCAAGCCGCCATTGCACCGTTTTATTGTTAACGATTAGTCTTAAAAAATATTTTCTTTAAATATTATAACATAAATAAATTGTGCCTTAAATTGCAAATTAATCTACGCATTACATTTTTCAAAAAAATATTCTGAAAACCAGGCTATTTACATGAGGTTCCCCCTTAATGCAAAAAGTCACTGAAAATTGTGCTTATCAAATTTGATCCTGCAAACGAACCCGTGATGGGCATTTGAATGATGGGTTATTTAAAATATAATTGTCATAAGTTGTATTTAAAAAAAAAAAACAAAAAAAGTGTTGCTTTTATCGCAAGTACTTTCGCGGCGGTTCCGCCAAACCCCACGGCCCACTTACCTGAAAAACCCGCATAACTACATCCCAATTGGCATAAGTTTTCGCTAATGCAAGCGCATTAGCACCTTAAGTGCTTTACGGATCTAGGTTATAATCTAAACGTCCCTGTAAAAGAAAACTTACCTTTCATGCATCTCTTCGCATATAATTTCCTGTAAGATTTCTTTTATACGAGGGTTGCCTTTTATATTTCGGGATTAGAGAACAAAAACAAATATTGATCATCGAAAATCACTTTATTGTTTTTCAAAATATTCCCCATCAAGATCTATACACTTTTGCAAGCGTTTGAACCAATTGTCGAAGCACTTTTGCCACTCTGATTGAGGTATCTCCAACACATGTATTCTGAATGCAGCAACCGCTTCTTCAGGTGTCGAAAAACGTTGACCTCTCAGTTTGTTTTTTACGTACGGGAATAAAAAGAAGTCATTCGGTGCCAAGTCAGGACTATACGGCGGATGACCCATCAAATTGATGTTTTGGGTGCTCAAAAATGCAGTTGTCGCAGCCGATGTGTGAGAGCTCGCATTGTCGTGGTGAAGAGTGATCCGTCTTCGGCGGTTGGTTTTCCTGATTTCTTGGAAGACAACTGGCAAACAAATGGTTGTGTACCACTCAGAATTGACTGTTCTGCGTTGTTCTAGTGGTACGGTTGCGACATGTCCAGTTTTTCCGAAAAAACAAGCGACCATTTGCTTGGAAGTGCTTCGTGCGCGAACAACTTTTGTTGGATTTGGCTCATCTTGAAACACCCAGACAGTCGACTGCTGTTTACTTTCGGGCTCATACGCGTAAATCCACGATTCATCATCTGTCACGATGTCATAGACGTGTTTCGAAGCACCGCGACCGTATTTTTTGAGCATTTCTTTCGACCAATTGACACGAGCCTTTTTTTTGGCGATTGACAAATTCTGTGGGATCCAACGCGAACACATTTTTTTGACAGTCAAATGTTTATGCAATATTGAATGTATGCTGCTCCCACTAACGCCTAAGGTTGTCTCAATCTCACGATAGGTCACATGACGATCTTCCAATATCAGTTCGCGCACAGCATCAATGGTTTTCGGAACAACAACTGATTTTGGACGACCTTCACGAAATTCATCTTGGAGTGAACTACGACCACGATTGAATTCACCATACCATCGATAAACACTGGTCCTTGATGGAGCTTCATCGCCAAAAATTGAATTAAGTTCATCGATGCACTGTTGCTGAGTTAATCCACGCCGAAAGTTGTAAAAAATAATCGCACGAAAATGTTGACGATTTAATTCCATTTTTGGGCCGAGATGAATCTTTTAAGTTACTGTAAACAACACAAAAAGCGCTCGTATGTCAAAACGTTCTGAGTGCGTATAACCTCAAAAATGTCCAACTTTACGACAGGGCTGTCAAGTGCCGGATTGCAACACTAGGGTTGCCAAATCCCGAAACATAAGAGGCAACCCTCGTACCCGTTCTGGAATACTAAAACCAATTCGGTACCTTCGGTTCCCAGGCAAATTTCAACTTTCCCACACCTGCACCGCAATCTCCACCCAGCATACCTGAATCATTTCCTTTTACAAGGACATTTAATGCATACAACGCATTAGCTAAAATTCCCAAAAATAATTCTTTAATGTGCATATGCACCATGAATACCAAATCATTCGGCACCCTTTGTTATCATTTAAAATGCTATGTCGGACAGCTTGTTTTTACAGCTGCAATAAACCGACCCGCGATTCGTTTGTCCAATTGACAAACAATTCCCGCATCCCAATCATTATCATCGGAACCGAATCCTCTAGCATTTTCTAGTATAAACAAGAATTCGGTTCCTATACCAGTCGGAGATGCCATAAACCATATTCCAACGCATGTAAACATGCATAAGATCCAACTCATCGTTTGTTTTCCCACTAACAAACAATCTTCAATTTCTTTTTCAGCCGCAACTAATTACCCTATAGCGTTTTTAATAATAGAGAAGAAGAACGTGTGATTCGAACTGCCGCTATGACAGTTTGAATCACCAAAAATTGAACCTAAGCGTGACCCATCAGGCTACTGGCCGTGCTTAGAATTTGATTTTTAAACTCGACTATACTCCACTGATGTGAATTGTTATGTTATCGCTATGGTATACGGCTCTGATGTATTTTCTTATTCGATTTTCGTTCGGTGTTCTTCACTATTTTGCTTGTGAATTGTGTGTGTATCTGTTAGAGATGCCACAAACCTCCATATACAAATGCAGGCAAGGGATTCGTTTCGGTCACCAATTATCCCATTAGCGCCTTTTTCCCAACGTCTATTATAGCGACGACGCACAGCGTAAACATGACCCTCATTACCGAACGAAGCATTTGGTCGCTTCTTCCTTTGTCTTTGCCGGCTGCCTGGTTCGTTGTTCCATTGCCTTCGAGCACGTGACAACAACATCAGATCTGAACAATCACACACACACACCACCATGATCTCCATTACGAGATCTGGTTTTCTTGTTCCCACAAGAGAGACTTTACGTTTCTCTGGCGGTAGGTAAATCTTTTCTCCAGTGGAGGGGAACACTTTCTCTCTCAGGGAAAATGCACCTAAATTTTCCCTCGTTGGCGAATCAGATCTGCACGAGATGATTATTGCCGAGTCCTTTACCATCCGCCGACCGCGTTGGTCGTGCTATCTCTGCTCCCCGGTGCACACGGGGACGCGATATATATATACGGAGTCGTGGGCGAAATAAATCCGAATTACTCGGTGTTGCTGTACGTGCATTTTATTCGTCACCCATTGAGTTGAGCGGTGGTTTGTCGTTTAGTTGATTACGGAAGATATTGTTTAAACATACATTTCATAGACGAAACTCTAAAGGAAATACGTTATACAAAATAGTGTTAATATTAATGTGCATCAAGTTCAACGTTGTCAACAAAAGTAAAGGTTTTTAATAAAGAATAAAACTAAAGCAAGTGTGTTTCATTTTTTCGGCTGCTGTTCCTGGGTGTTTTAGTAACTTTTGTTTCTTGGTGATCGTTCGTGTGCAGGCAGCGGAACAATCGTTTGTGACAGTGAAAGTGGTGGGTTGGTAGTAGAACTCGCGTCCATGCTGGCGCCACGACTACCTACCCCACACATTGTACTTTATTTAATTTTCGTGTCATTTTCGGGATATACAAGCTAAATATTTCCTCGGTCATCCGGGTATTTGAAAGCACCACTAAATTTTCGAAACAAGAGAAAGCGAACGAGAAAAATTCATGAGTTTTCATGCAGGACAGGAAATAATGGCAAACATAATTTCTCATTGGTAATGTTTTCCCCGAACTACACGCATAATTTTAGGGGAATTGTGAATTTGCTAAGAGGCAACTATTGATGGGATTCTTTATAAATAATAAATCAGTCATAAATCAGTTGCCCTGTGAGTAGGGCATTAGAATATACTCACAGCTAGGCCAGCTTGTCGTAAGAGGCGACTAAAGGCCGAGTGGTAGCCGGGGTCCCCACGCCCTGTACGCCCGGTGAAATACCACTCCATCAAGCTTTACGCTCCGTGAAATGGTCGGGAGAAATCCCTGGCCATCTTTCGGAGCTTGGCTGATGGGCCGGTTCGAGAAAAGGTTGGTTAGGTGGTAGTCGGTCCCAAGGTGAGATACCACCCCGTCACGCTGTACATTCCGCGATATCGCCGAGAGAAATCTTCGACGGTGTTTCGGATGTGTGGCTGATGGCCCGGACTGACACGGGGATAAGTCGTGATGGTGCCTTCTGATATAAAGAATTCCTGAGGTAAACTAGTGTTGCTGAAACGAAAAGAGAAAACCGAAACAACAAACGGCGCTTCTCTAGCGCTGCCTCAGTCTCTCTCTGAGTGGACTGTATTTTTCCCGGCACTGGCCGGCCAACGATGCTTTTTCCCTAAATTTGAGAGATTGTACCTCCAGAGCCGGACTCTTCTCTGGATTGGCGGGCGTTTGAGTCTTGCCCAGTACAAAATCCTGAAATTTACTAAAAGTGAAAAACGCCCAACGAAAGAAGACAAATCCAGAAATACTATTAGAACAAGACAAGACAAGACGCCTATGTTCTTTATTTGCTGCTTATGTTTACAATAAAAATCGTTGTCTCTTTACTACGGTAGTCTTGAACAAGACTGATTGGGCAGGAGTTCCTTCGACGACTCCCACTGCTTCAGCGCCGCGCTCGCCTTTTATTGCCAGCAGCTGTCTCCTCGTTCGCTTGGTTTCGACAAATCACTCGTTTCCTGTTGAGTGATTTGTCGCGACTGGTATACAGCTGTCTGCCATGCTCCTCCTTCTTGAGTGCTTGTGCGACGACGTCGAGTGCTTGTGCGCTGGTGCCCAGTGGTTGTGTGTCGATGCTGAGCGTTTGTGTGCCGGTGTCGAGTGCTTGTGCGCCGGGAAGTATGCATCGCCAACAGTCTCCCCCGCAGTGCGAAGCACTTCAACGTGCGGCGGCGATGTTGTCGCTGGAACCAGCACTACTACGCGGCGGGTTGGCCTTCGTAGTGTTCCCCATGTCGTCCTCACGTCCAGAACTCTGATCCTTCCATCGGGTCCGGGATATACCGCTTGCACTTCCCCACGGGGCCAGGTATTGCGGGGCAGCGATGAGTCCACTACCAGGACTATATCTCCGACTTGTGGGTCGGTGGTATCTTGGCCGGAGATTCTTCTTGGCCTCAATGTCGGCAGGTATTCTTTTACCCATCTTTGCCAGAAGTGGTCCGTCAGTCGCTGCACCGTTCTCCAGTTCGTCCTACCGACGAGGTCGTGGTCGTCAAACTCATCAGGTGCCATCGCACCACAAGAGCGCCCTAGCAGGAAATGGTTCGGTGTGAGGCTCTCTTCGTCGTTCGGGTCCGTGCTGACGTGGGTCAGTGGGCGTGAGTTGACGACGTGTTCTGCTTCGGTCATCAGGGTGTACAGCACCTCTTCTGGCGGCGTCCTGGAGTGTAGAGTGGCGGTCAAGGCCGTTTTTACCGATCGCACGAGCCTCTCCCATGCTCCCCCCATATTGGGGCATCCTGGTGGTATGAACTTCCATCTGATGATATGCCCGTTATTGGACTTCTCCAGCTCCTTGCTTGCCCCGGTGAAGTTGGTCCCGTTGTCGCTCCAGATGGTCCTCGGAGTCCCTCTTCTTGCGGCCATCCGTCGCAGGGCCATGATCATGGAACTGGCGCTGAGAGAATTGGCCAGCTCCAGGTGTACGGCTCTCGTGGTTAGGCATGTAAACAGCACTCCCCAGCGCTTCTCGGTCCTTCTTCCGATAGCGACCTGCATTGGTCCGAAGTAGTCCACCGCGGCGGCAGTGAACGGGTGTTGGTGGTGGTGCAGTCGTTCGATCGGTAGGTCTCCCGTGGGTGGCACTTGAGGGGTGCATTTGTGGACTCTGCACCATTGGCATCGGTATATCACTCCTTTTGTGGATGCTCGTAGCCCTAAGATCCAGTATCTCTGCCGAAGCTCGTTCATCACGGTTGCGGTGTTGCCGTGGGCGAACCTCTTGTGATAGTGGTCGATCAAGAGGCGGCTCAGACGATGTTTCCCGTCCAGCACAATGGGATTTGTTCTCCAGCCGTCGATCGTTATTTTTCTCGTCCGGGACCTCAGCTTCATCACTCCATTTTCGTCGAGGTAAACATCTATTTTGCGCAGCCGACTCGAGCTTTCCGGTGGTCTTCCTTCTCGCAGGCGGGCCACGTCTCCTGCGAAACTGTCCTGTTGGCTCATTCTGACCAGTTGCTCTTCGGCCCTGTCCAGATGTTTTTGACGCAGGGGTGTGAATGTCTTCTTCTCGGCTTTGGAACATGTGGGTGTTTGTTGCCTTCGGGACTTCGGTGTTTTGGCTGATATTCGCCGCTCTCTCTTCTCTTTTAGCGTGTCTATAAATTGAAACACGCGTGCTGTGGTTCTCAGCAGACGCAGCCAGTCGGAAAATCGTTCCGGGTTCGGTGTGGATGGTTCGACCACTCTCGCCGCGGCTACCACTTGGGGGGTCTTTTCTTCTCCAGTGACTGTCGCCGGGCTCGCCTCGAAGTGCCGGTTTGGCCACTTGTCTCCTTCCTCGTACAGAAACGCGGGTCCCTTGAACCATCTCGCTGTGCTGCTGAACTCGTTTGGTATCCCTCTGGTAGCGTCGTCCGCTGGGTTTTCCTTCGTCGGCACCCATCTCCAGTCCCGTGGTCCTGTCAGCTCTTCGATTTCCGCCAATCGATGGGCTACGAAAGTCTTGAACTTGCGTGGCTCCGATTTTATCCACTGCAGTACTGTGCTGGAGTCGGTCCAATACCATTTCTCCGATATTTGGAGCCTAAGCTCCTTCTCTATTGTGGCCGCTAATCTGCTTCCCAACAAGGCAGCCTGTAACTCTAGTCGGGGCATGGACACTGGTTTTGTCGGAGTTACCCGGGCTTTACCGGCGATCAGGGTTACGCTCACTCTTCCATCGGGTTCCACCGTCCTCCAATAAACTGCGGCTGCGTACGCCTCTTCGCTGGCGTCACTGAAAGTGTGCAGCTGACCTTCTTCCTGACTGCTCGACAGGCACCGAGGAATCCTCAGATCTTTGAGGATGGACGTCTCTTTTAAGTAGGTGGTCCAAGCGGTCCTTTGTTCCTCTGGGATCTCATCATCCCATCCGATTTTGGCGCGCCAGACGTCTTGGATCAGCTTCTTCCCCTGTATGAGCACTGGCGTTGCGAATCCCAGTGGGTCGAAGGTTGACATCACCGCGCTCGTGACTTCCCTCTTGGTAGGCATTCTTCTCCCGGTGAGGACTTCTGGGGGGGTGTTCCGGAACTCTACGTTGAAAGCCAGGATGTCCTCCGTCATCATCCATCTGAGCCCGAGGGTCTTCTCTTCCTTCGATAATTCCACGGCTTCTGACTGGGGCTGCTCCTGAAAACCTGAGAAAATTTGGGGTTGATTACTACTCCACCCTTTGAGTCGGAATCCCGCCTTAGCATGGATCCTCTCCACCGCCTTTGCCACGTCCCTGGCTTCTTCTACCGTCGCAAAACTCTGTAGGTAGTCGTCCATGTAGTGGTTTTCACGGATGGCTTGCGCCGCTCCCGGATGTTCCTTCTCGAAATCCTTTGCGTTCTTGTTCATCACATAGATTGCGGTCGATGGTGATGAGGTGGCTCCGAACACTACGGACGTCATACGATATTCTTCCGGTTTGCTTCTTGTGTCTCCGTTGCGCCAAAGAAACCTTAGGCAGTCGCGGTCGGCTTCGCGCATCTGGATTTGGAGGAACATTTCCTTGATGTCAGCGACGACGGCGATTGGTCTTTCTCGAAATCTGACCAGCACCCCCACGATCGATTGGAGGAGGTCCGGTCCGGGGAGTAGAGCGTCGTTAAGGCTCTTGCCGTCGAACTTGGCTGCTGCGTCGAGTACTATCCGCGGTTTTTTCTTCGTCGGGTGTATTACTGCAAAGTGCGGGAGGTAGAAAGTCCTTCCGGTGATGGAGTTCGCCGGCGCCTTTTCTGCATACCCGTTCTCTAGCAAATTGTCCATTTGCTCCAGGTACATCTTCTTCAGGTCCTCGTCTTGGCCCAGTTTCCTCTCGATATTCAGAAGGCGTCGATAGGCCTGGCTATAGTTGTTGGGCAGGATCTCATCGTCGCTTCTCCATAGAAGGCCCGTTTCGTATCTTCCGTTTGGCAGTCGTCTCGTGGTTTTTTCCAGAACCTCTATGGCCCTTCTGTCGGCGTCGTTCTTGGGGCGTCGTGGTTGTACTCCCAATGTTTCGATTTCGAAGTGGCGTCTTACGAGCGATTCTGTCTCGTCTTCCTTAGTCCTGCCATAGTTGACGAATCTCACCGGCGCGCTGCTCCTGGCCTCGCACCCGTGCAGGACCCATCCCAGGCTGGTAAGCGAAGCGACTGGTTCGGTGCGTCTCCCCTTCCTCAGACTCCTTGTGACTATCAGGCCCCAGTTGTCCTGGCCGATGAGCAATTTAGGTTCCTGTTGGGTGTAGGTCAGTTGGTCACCGAGGTCTCGTAGATGCTCGCATCTCTCAATCGTCTCCTTCTTCACCCCCTGCTTCGAAAGTTTAAAGTTAGGAAGGGTTCTTACCTCGATCGAGTATCCGGTCCGGCCATGGGCTCCTTTGACTCGCACATGGACTCTTTGCGAGTCGTTCCTCCTGATGCCCAGTTCCCCGACTGTCTCCAAAACGAGCGTTTCCCGCCTGCCTTTCGCACCGATCTTCTCGGCGACCGACGAGTCCAGTAACGAAATAGTGGATCCCTCGTCAAGCAGAGCCAATACCCGAGCCGACCCCTTGGGTCCGTAAAGGTCCACTGGAACCATCTTCAGGTAGGCTTTGGTGCTACTGATTGTGCGCATGGAGGTGACCACCTCTCCTCTAGTTTGCTCGTGGCCGTGGCCTGATGGCGAGGTGTCCTGGTATGACCTTCTTCCTCTTCTGGGTGCCGTTCCTGGTGGAAGTTCGTCCGGGTGGAGGATGACGTGGTGTTCCCTTGAACATCTATCGCACGGTGGTGCCCTGCAGTCTGCTTTTCGGTGTTTGGAGCAAAGGCATTTAAAACAAAGCCTTGCCGTTTTTGCCAGATTCCATTTTTCCCGATTACTGGCCTTCTTGAACGTGAGGCATCTGGGGGTGTCGTGGTCCTTCAGACAAACCGGACACTCTGGTTTGATTCCGTTCCCGGGTGCATCATTCTCTCGAACGGCGTGGATCGATCTCCTTCCTGAATTGCGTCGTCCTTGGGATGATGCTCGTTGATGGTAGCCTCCTCTCGGCTCCCATGATACTTCTGGTGGGGCGAAATTGGCACACATGTCTGCCTCTACCTTCATAAAGTCGCTGAAAACCCTCAGCTCCGGCTGGTCCTCTCCTCCATGGCTGTTGTAGTACGCGAACCACCTGCACCTCATGGATGACGGGATCTTTGTCGCCAGTTCTCTTACCACCTCGGGTGCGTTTAGAAACTGCTGCTTGCCCAGCGCTCTGATGGTGGCCACGGAGTTCATAACCCGGCTAGCGAAGACTCCAATATCGCTCGGGTCTTCGGTGACCCGAGGCAGGGCTCTCAGCTTTGTCAGCTCCGCTACGGCCAACGCTCCCGGCCTTCCAAAGCGAGCCTCTAGTCCTTCCATTACCTCTTGGGGGTCCTCGGCGATAAACAGGAGGCTTCTGACAGCCTCTCTTGCTCTTCCTTTTAGAGCTCTCCGGAGACGCGCCAAGTTCTGCGCGTGGGTGAATCCGACGGAGGTATCAACAAACGATCTCCTGAAAGCCAGCCACTCTTCGCTGGCACCGTTGAAGTCAGGTAGTTCCACCATTTGCCTCGGGGTACTTGCTCCGGGGTGTGTTCGCAAGAGCCTGGCTATGGTCTGGGTCAGATCCTGGATCTCGCTCCTTCCTTGATCGCGGTGTGGTGACCTGTCTTCTTGGGCTAGCTCCTCCTGCCTTTCTCCAGGCGGCCTCGGCAGTTCGTCCCATTGATTGAAGGGGTTCCGCTGGTACTCGTCCTCGTCTTCATCAGCCTCGCTCTGGCTCGCCTCGTCCTCGGAGTCTATCCTCCGCAATTCGAGCTTCTCTCGGACTACCTTCGCTTTCGCCTGGGCCACCTTCGCCCTCGCCTCTTCCGCCTTCGCCTTCGCCTCTTCCGCCTTCGCCTTCGCTTCGGCCGCCTCCAGTTCTCGCATGGAGACTTCTAAACTGGCTGCGGCATCAGCTCGCCTCGACGACTTCCTCGAGCTTCCTCTTGAGCTAGTGCTTCGCGTTCCGCGCCACGCTTCGACCTTGGCACGGTTGTCTAGCGCCCTGTCTTCCCTGGCTACGCTGGTCTTCTGGGTTAACGCTTCGTACGTTAACTTGGTCCCCCGCCTGGGGGTGTGGGGTTCGGATTGGATCCCCCTTGCTTCGGCCGATCTCGTTATCGGCATCTTCATCGTATTCGTCTCTTCGGTCACGTGCGCTGATCCCCTTCTTCTGGCGAGCGCTCCGACAGGTCCGTCATATTCTCCTCCAAGTCGTGTGGGAGATTCTTCTCCTGTGGCGCTTGCTCCTTGTCCTCCCGTAGGGAACGGCAGCGTCCTCTTCGCCTTAGCCGATCTCGTTATCGGCATCGTCGTCTTATCGCCGAGATCCGGCTCAAAGGACCAAAAATGTTGCTGAAACGAAAAGAGAAAACCGAAACAACAAACGGCGCTTCTCTAGCGCTGCCTCAGTCTCTCTCTGAGTGGACTGTATTTTTCCCGGCACTGGCCGGCCAACGATGCTTTTTCCCTAAATTTGAGAGATTGTACCTCCAGAGCCGGACTCTTCTCTGGATTGGCGGGCGTTTGAGTCTTGCCCAGTACAAAATCCTGAAATTTACTAAAAGTGAAAAACGCCCAACGAAAGAAGACAAATCCAGAAATACTATTAGAACAAGACAAGACAAGACGCCTATGTTCTTTATTTGCTGCTTATGTTTACAATAAAAATCGTTGTCTCTTTACTACGGTAGTCTTGAACAAGACTGATTGGGCAGGAGTTCCTTCGACGACTCCCACTGCTTCAGCGCCGCGCTCGCCTTTTATTGCCAGCAGCTGTCTCCTCGTTCGCTTGGTTTCGACAAATCACTCGTTTCCTGTTGAGTGATTTGTCGCGACTGGTATACAGCTGTCTGCCATGCTCCTCCTTCTTGAGTGCTTGTGCGACGACGTCGAGTGCTTGTGCGCTGGTGCCCAGTGGTTGTGTGTCGATGCTGAGCGTTTGTGTGCCGGTGTCGAGTGCTTGTGCGCCGGGAAGAATGCATCGCCAACAACTAGTCTCCCATTCGGATCTCCGGGTGGACTATGTCAGGGGGAACATCATGCAGATATCATGATAAATAATGGAACTTTGAGAGGTTCGGCATCGCAGAACCGGACTCGCCCTCGGGGCTCGACCCACGCTCGACTGGTGACGGCATTTTGTAACATCAGGGGCATCGGTTTCACCAATACCAATGTTAACGCCGTCCACCAATATTTGCAAACAACGAAACCTGATATCCTTGCCATATGTCTGACTCGACATATCTTCGTTGCTCAGGATACGACTTGCATTCGAGATTCCGTTTTAAGGACGGAGTCTGCGTTTTCGCGCGGTCCAATCTGGCTTGCCAGAGGATGGAGGCGTTGAAACCTAATAATATGGACATCATATGGTTGAGGGTCGTGGTGACGAATTCCGTTAAATTTCTTTATTGTCTTTACCGCTCCCCGAATGACGATCGACCGGCGACATTTTTCGAACATCTTTCATATACCGTCGACTGGGAGGCTGGCGGAGATGTTTGCTGTAAGCAACAACTTGACTCAACTCGTGGGGGAGCCAATACGAGTGCCGGATGCCCGAGGCGATTATGCGAACACCCTGGATCTATTTTTGACATCCGAACCGAGTATTTATACCGTAGAGGTTTCTGCGCCACTGGGAAACTCAGATCACTGCTTGGTATCTGTCGCGCAAGCACTTGCATATCAAGCGAATAACCGGCCTAGGCTTCGCCATGTATGGAAGTATGGGGCTGCTAACTGGGACGATATGCGAGATTTCTTCGCATCCTTTCCATGGTCGGAGGTGTGCTTCGGAAACTCCGATGTTAACGCTTGCGCGGAATCGGTATCAGAGATAATTCTTCTGTCGATGGAGATGTATATTCCACATTCCATGAAAGGAAATTCGTCTGATAAACCTTGGTTTGATAAAAAATGCGAGCTGACTACAGCGGCAAAAAATAGAGCTTTTAAGCAATGGCGCTCCAATCCCACCGATGTTAACAGAACGAATTTTGTTAGAATCAGAAACAGATGCGATTCATACCGCGAAGAAGGCTCACTACGACAGGGTGATCAATAAGCTCCTTCGGCGCCCAACTGGTTTGCGCTCCTTCTGGTCAATGGCAAAGGCTGTCAGCGGTAACTTCGCATCCTCCTCTTTCCCTCTGTTGGTGACAGACAGCGGGACGTTAGTCGCGAATCCAAAGGATAAAGCTAATGTGTTCGCGAATTTATTTTCCGCGAATTCAAACCTCGATCCCGGCCTTTTGGAGCCACCTGTGATCTCGCCTTTACAGTCTTCCATGCGGGATGTGAGATTTCGTCCGCGCACTATTCAACGCATTCTACGTGAACTGGATTGTAGGAAGGCAACCGGCCCGGACGGAATACCAGCAATAGTCCTTAAGAACTGTGCTCCATAACTATCGCCGGTTCTTGGCAGACTCTTCCGCTTATATTATGCACGGAGGACCTTTCCTGCCTGCTGGAAAATCGCTCGAGTTCAGCCAATCCCAAAAACGGGAAAAAAGTGTCTCCCACAAAATTACCGTCCGATAGCATTGCTGTCTATTTTATCTAAGGTAATGGAAAAAGTCATCAATACAGAGTTGGTTAAGTATTTGGAGTGCAACGGACTTCTGAATGATCGTCAATACGGATTCCGTGGCAGGCGGTCCACGGGAGACCTTTTGACACTTATAACCGATATATGGACATCTGCGATTGAACGGCATGGTGAGTCAAGGGCGGCCGCATTGGATATCTCCAAGGCTTTTGACCGTGTCTGGCACTGGGCATTGCTGAGCAAACTTCGTTCATATGGACTTTCCCAACAGCTTTGCGACTGGACGAGGAGCTTCCTCGAGAATCGATCGATCCGGGTTGTTGTGGACGGCGAGTGTTCGGATCTGTATCCTGTTAATTCTGGGGTGCCCCAAGGTTCTATTTTGGCTCCAACCTTGTTCTTGCTTCACATAAATGATTTGTTGGAGACAACGGATAACAAAGTGTTCAGTTTTGCGGATGATAGTACGCTTGTTTCCTCCATTTCGAGTGATCGGCCGATTGGTGCATCTACGTCGCACCAGCTGAGATGTAGACAGATTGACTCTCTGAATCAGGATCTGGATAAAGTCCTGCAGTGGGGAAGGGCCGATCTTGTCGACTTCAACGCAACGAAGACCCAGTATACAACATTCACAAAGAAAAGTGGATCATCGGTTCCACAGCTGATGATGAATGGCCAGGTCCTTGAATCTGGCGAATGCTTGAAATTGCTTGGCGTCGTGGTCTGTGGGAATCTATCCTGACATAAATACGTGTCGAACATAGCCATAGGCTCCTCGAGAGTATAGTGGCCCTCGAGGCTGGGGAAAGTTTGAGATTGCTCGGCGTCACGGTCTGTGGGAATGTATCATGGCATAAACACGTATCAGGTATCGCCAGATCAGCCTCAGGAAAACTGAGCTATCTTTTTAAAACCAAGAAATATTTTACTACGACTCAACTTTTTCTCCTATATAAATCCCAAATTAGACCCGCGCTCGAATATTGCTCTCATGTTTGGAGCTCGGCTCCTAAACATACCCTCGACCTACTTGAGAGCGTACAGAGACGAGCGATCCGCCTGATCGGGGACTCGGAGCTGACGCCGGGACTACAGTCGCTATCATATCGAGGGCGCGTAGCCGACCTCTGTCTGTTTTACAGATATTATCACGGGTGCTGTTGTTCGGAGATTCTTGGCATTGTTCCACGCAATTCGGTTTATATGCGCTCCACAAGACAATCCGACGGATCGCACCCGTTTGTGGTTCATCTCCCGACGGCGCGAACATCCATGTATCAGAACTCGTTCCGTTACAGAGCGGGGAAGCTGTGGAACTCCCTTCACACGCGAGTGTTCCCGGAGCGTTACAACCTGCAACTGTTCAAAAAGAACTGCAACAGTTATTTGATGGCATCTCGAGGCGCCCACTCGGCGCTATAGGTTCGCCTCTCCCGAGAGAAGTCTAATATAATATAAAAGTTTCACGGGAAACATTTTCTTAGTCACCCTGTTTGTAGTTTGTTCCACTTGTAGCTTTGGAAAGCTTTCTCTGTGAATTCGATACGCAAGTCAAGTTTGGAATGTATGAAAATCGCGATGGAAACACTTTTGGCGTCAGAAAAGAGTAAATATTCTCCAGTGAGTGCATTATTAATCAAAATTACATATAACGAAAATTAATGCCTTAGAATAATGTTAGGGCAAAATCAACATCTTGTAAAAAATATCCTAAAATAATCAAACAATACAACCTCCGTTCATCTACTAGTTGAATTGATATCTAGCTCTCTTCTTCCTTCTCTCAATCGCTCTCATGCTACTGAAAGCATCTATATAAATCACATTTATGTCCCTTTTTCATTATAGAATCGATTAAGCAAGTATCAAGACTGCATTTCAAATTTTCTATCCTTGTAATCCGTAATTGTGCTTTCAAAACCCATTTCAATAAATCACAATATTTTTACATCTTCACCTTCATTTTAGTATTGCAATTATAGTTCTCAGTATATGGATGCGTTTTTATCAAAACCAAACATTAAGATGTGTACCTAAAGTGCTTATCCTGATTGCATTGATAGTGATTATCCTGTGGTTAGTGGGCCTTGGTCCTGGTTAGTACTGTGCGGTTTACCTACTCTCCAGTTCAGTTTGTGGAAGGAAGCAAATCATTGAGAATATTATTTACTTTATCATTTACCCGGTGACCTGTTGAGAACGAAGACTTACGAAATTATTACCCCTTGTGAACAAGTGCAACGAGAATTCATCGGGCAATTAGATTGAGTAAGTAATGTATACCTTAGTTTTTGAAATCTCATTGCAGTGTTGTATCTGTGTAGCGCAGTAATAATGTGCCTCCGAAAAGATGACCATAGTGCCGTAGATTTTTTGGCGATAATCCTTAAGATATTCTTAAAGAGCAGACATAAAAGAAACCAAACAGTACAAGAATTCTCTTCGAATTTCCCCAACTTTTCATTGAGCGGAGCTTCCACCCCTTCAAGTTAGTAATATAAATATTTGCCAACCAACCGTACATACAAGTTACGTTTTGGGTAAATTTGTGCTTTCGTTTAGATTTAAACTTCAAATTTTTGTTATAGGTTGAAATGGTATAAAAGTATTTGCAAAAACTCAGGCGCTTGGAATAGGGCTAGGACACTGTCAATAATCATGAAGCTTCATGGAGGTATGATGCTCTTCTTTTTGAGAGCTTTAGTTTCAGATACAATTGCGTTTATATGGATACCGGCAGAGTCCTGTTGTCCAGACTAGCATATTGTACCGCAGGTTGTTGCATTAGATACTCTTCATCAATTCCACAATCTAGAAGGTTCTATCAGTTACTAGCATACAAGTCGGTTGTTGTTCTTTACTCTGTTTTCTACACTTTCGGAAGCCCGCGCGCTTTTTGTGAGATAAGCACTAAGAAACTAGTGGCAACCTACTTCTACCATTGTGAGCTAAATACAATTTAATCCCAGAGCCTTTCTGGAAACGAAATTTGGCCTGATCAATAGCTTTTTGGTAGAGTACGCTATTGACGAGTATGCAAGTGCCACCTCTGCTGTTGGGAGCATTGCCACCTGTGAGAGTTTGAATTTTACAGTACACAGACGTGTTAATTATAAATTGGAGTGAATGTGTTCGGGAACATTAAATCTTCTGTTGCTGTGACATGTTTTATTAATTAATACGTGTGTAATTAATTATTATGCCAGTTGTGGTTACAAAGAAACTACAAACATACAAAGGATAACCAAGTAAAAGAGGGCTTCTCGGAAGTGTCATCGCTCATCACCAGCAGTGAAAAAAAAAAACACAATCAGGACAAAACCCAAGGAGACAGGGAATATTTGTTATAATTTAAATTATATTCTACTCTTCCTTGATTTACACTTAAATTTCATCTTAATTTCAATTTCATTACATTTCATATTTCCTTTCGTTTAAATTTCATTTTGTTTTCTTCTCACTGAAATCTCATTTTTCTTATTTATATAGTCAAAAAATCTTTCTTTCTCTAACATAACGTTTATAATTTATATAGCAACTTTTTATATTTCGGACTTGCGTTGAATCTAGGTTCCGTCGGGCTGTTTTCTTTTTCCTATCTTCTTTCCGTTGTTTTTCTGCATTCCTACTTGTTTTATTCAGCTAGTCTTATCGCGCTTTGTGATTTCCCGTGTCCATCACTTTTCTTTCATTTATCCTTCGCAAAATGGACCTCTCTTCTCCTCAGAGCTTGGGGCATCAACCCAACCAGGATTTGATGACTCTTCTTGAGAGATTGAGAAGCGAACTCGCGACCACGGTAGCCAGGATCGCTGCTCTCGAGAGGGAGAACGCAGCATTGAAAGCTACACCACCCCCGACCCCCCCCAACAAAAACCTGGAAACCCGTCATTCACAGGTCGAACCTGAAATGATAAGCCTCGACAGCGACTTTGATGGCTCTGCCGACGAGAATGGTCTCCATGTCCCTACTCCTAATACTTGCCGCTCCACGCCCACCTCTCTCCGCGCGGAAAAGCGGAAAACACCTCGACCCAAGCTGAACTGCGAGGGAGCCCCCTCCAGTAAACGTGTTGCCACCGGCTGTACGCCAATAATATCCCCAGCTTCGTCTAATGAAATCGTGGCAAACCTCTCGGTACACCCCACTGCACAAAAAGACATTCCGCTGGAAAAATCGTGCACATCGAAGGTACCATCCTCCACAACCCCGAAACCAAAGACCATTCCAACTCAAAAGGCCAACCAAACATCGGTCGGGGCAGACGTACCTGCTTTAAAAAAAAAGCAGCAACCTGGGGTCTTTGCACGAGACCTCAACCTAAAGGAGTTCGTCGGTGATATGAACCGACAAGGAATATCCAACTTTAAGGCAAAGACCTTGAGTCCAAGTCTCAATAAAATCGTAACCTACGATCAACAAACGTTCTCCAAGGTTAACGATACCCTGAAGGCCAAGAAGGTGAATTATTACACATTCACCCCGGCCGACGAAAAGTCGAGAACCATCCTCTTAAAACGAGTCGCCGCCAGCTGGGAAAAGGACGACATCGTAACTGCCCTTGAAGCAACATTCCCCCACGTCAAATTCATTGACGTTAAAAAATTCTCTCCCCCACAACGGTTTGTGAACATCAAACCGCAAAAATACAGCAAGGTGAACATATGGCAGCTTCGCCTTGCCGCAGGAACCGACATAGACTCCATAATACGGACAAAGTCGCTTCCAACTCTCCATCAACAAGTTGTCTTCGAAGTATTTCATAACAGTGAAATACCTCAATGCCGACGTTGCCAACGTTTCGGGCATGTCTCCCGGAACTGCAACATGGATCGCCGTTGCGTCCGTTGTGGAAAATCCCACGACGTTGGCAAGTGCGAACTCCCGTCAGCAAAATGCGATCCCACAACAAATGTGCAGGATGAAATTACGTTGCCAACTTGTTGCAACTGCGGTAAGAAAGGACATCCGGCCAGCTACGGGAACTGTCCCAAATATAAAGAGATAGTCCACAGAACCAAGGAGACTCGAGCTAAACAAGTAGCCAAGTCAGACTTCGGAAAACAGGCCACACAAAATTTCATCCAAAATGGATTTACATTCGCTGATAAGGTTAAAAGGAACCAAACAAAGAATATGAAAACCGCACAACCTCTCCCCCAAAAACATATTCAAGTTCCTAAGCGATCCGCTATACAGGCCAACACAATGCCACAAATCCAAGCGGCGGCACAAAAGCCTCCAAAGGGGCAACCCTCAATGCTGGAGAAACTACTTAGTCTCTCTCGCGTGATTGAGGATATTCGACCCCGATATGAAAAACTAACAACTGAGGCTGAGAGGGATGCACTCCTTTTCACGGCATATGTAAGACATACGCTTCAAAATGGATTCCAAAATTAAAGTTATCCTTATAAATGTCAACTCCCTTGTTTCGCTATCAAAGCGTGCGAAAGTCTCTGACTTCATAAAGGATAACCGGGCGGACGTGATTCTTTTAACCAAAACTAGGTTGCATCCATGTCACCGTCCCACTTTCCCAAACTCTTCAATGATTCGAAGAGATCGAACCCCAACTGGCGGTCCCACCATCAACGGAGGTGGCACCTGTATTCTAGTTAATAGCGAACTTCGCCATGAAGCTATTGACCTCCCACATTTCGAGTCCATAGAGGTCTCCGGGGTTGAACTGCATCTAGCTAATAATGGTAGGGTGAACATATACTCCGTATACCACTCGCATAAAACCAATAATCCCGAAGATGTCGGCCAATTAATAACCTCCTCGGGGCATACACCCTTCATCATAGGCGGCGATTTCAATTCCAGGCATCCCCACTGGAACAACTCCGTCTCTTGCCCAAACGGCACAAGGTTGTTTCAATGGTACACCGAAAACGGTCATGCCCTCAACTTCGAAATAGTCGCACCTACGGTTGGTACCCGAGCTAACTCCATCCTGGACATCCTTATTGTGTCCAAAGACCTACTTCCCCAAATCACTCCTCCCCAAGTATCGGCGGGTGTATCTGACCACAACGCTGTGACCATGTTCATCCGCGGCTATCGAGCATCCCGGGCTCATGTCAGATACATACCCGATTATGGACGCACAAATTGGGACAACTTCAATATTACATTGAACGAAAAACTCCGCCAACTCTCTCTCCCCACTGACAGGAACCTAACGACGGTTGAGATAAATAACGCTGCAACCCGACTTCACGAGCTTCTAGTTGAAACTTCTGAGACTCACGTCCCGAAGTACAAACTTGAAAAGACTTATCAGATTCCCCTTGACGACCTCACTCAATCGCACCCGACAATTGGAAGACAAACTGAAGGGTATTCAGATGGACCAGAACATTTATAAAAATGTTAAAAAGATATGTGGCACCTCTCGTATCACTGGACCAATCATGCACAACGGTCTTGTTGTCAATAATGACACCAATAAAGCAAACATCATCGGAGTGACCTTTGAAAATAATCACAAGCTCACTCTCGAGGATGGCGACCCGGAAACGAATGCAATAATTAGTTCAGAGGTTCACAATAAATTAGGCAACTTTAACGAGCCAATAGTTGTCTTTAACTTAACCAACAGTGCATACTTCGACGACACACGTGATAATAGTCACGGCTTCGTCACACCAAATACCCTACAGAACCTAGTTAAATCTCGAAACCCCAAGAAGTCACCCGGTATCGACAATATGTCCTACCACTCGTTGCGAAGTCTTTCTGCTTTATTCTTTATAAAGCTCTCCATTCTTCTCAACCATGCTTACAACATGGGGTATTTTCCCCAAGCGTGGAAGCATGCTGTTGTCTGCCCAATAGCAAAAGTTGGGAAACCAAATTATCACCCCTCAAGCTTTCGTCCTATTTCGCTCCTCACCTGCATCAGCAAAATATATGAACAGTTCATATACGAGAAGCTAAATAAATTTATCAGTATCAGGAACTTAATACCTGACTTCCAATTTGGATTTAGAAGAGCGCACAGCACCACTATGGCTCTCCACATATTTCAAAACCACTTTGCGTGCGCCTCTTTAATAAGGAACCCACCATTGCGGTGAGCTTGGACATTGGAAAGGCTTTTGACACAACCTGGATCGAAGGTCTCATTTTTAAATTACTGAATACTGGCCTCAGTAAAACACTGTGTAGTATCATCTACCAGTTCGTCTTAAACAAAACCTTCCAAGTTCGAGTGAATGGAAAGCTTTCCCGAACTTTCAACGCCGCTGCAGGCGTACCACAGGGCTCCATTCTAGGCCCCATCTTATTTAATATCTACACCTCAGATATTCCTCGCCCTGTGGATGGTAGAGTAAACCAGATTTGCTATGCGGATGACGTCCTAGTGTACACGTCATCTAAAAGCCCTAAACTCGCAACAAACCGACTCAACCGTCATCTGGACGAACTGTATCAGTTTTACAGTCGATGGAAAATTCGACTTAACCCATCTAAAGCAGTAGCTATAATTCTGAGTAGTAAACACTCCCAACCTACTTCTCGATATTCACAGAATATCCGAATACAAATGGGAGGTACTACGATTAGACCACAGGACAAGATGAAATATCTCGGGGTCACTTATACCCCAAAAATGAATTTCATCAAACATGTGACCCACATTCTCCAAAGGGGCCTCGGTCGGTCTAAGCAACTGCACAACATCTTGAAGTGGAGCAACAAAGTTGACACCAAAGTTAAGCTTCTCTGCTATAAGCAGCTAATCCGATCTGGAATATCGTACGCCTTTCCCATATGGTCCTGCATATCTTCGGCTCAAATGGAAAGACTTCGGGTTTTCGAAAGGAAACTCCTCAGAAGAAGCACCAATCATTCTAGAAGGCCTGACGGTCGTCATTACCCCAACGCTCACCTATACGAAGGCGCCTCCATTACCCCTATCGACGAGTACTTGCTTCAATTAGCATATAAGTACCTCGAAAACATTCAGAACAGCGAGAATCCACTTGTACGGGACTCTTGCGTTCTTGACCCTTCTCTCTCTCGATCTCTTCGGATCAAACCCCCACAATTTCTTCTTCAGTACCAAACTGAAGAAAGCACCCTTCCCAACAACATTCCCCTCTATAATAGAGGATTCCTAGACCCATCCCATAGGGTCTATTATTAACAAACCACACACACGAACGAACAGTACAAGACGGCACAAACACAAACATACATACCGACCAAAGCGCAGATTATCAGACGCCAAAGACGTGATCTGCGTTTACTACCGCACCCAAGACCTACCGGTCTTGTACGATTTCTTTCCCACCATCCCTCTATACAAGTAGTTAGAGAACACCTGGACTAACACTGTCCACACTATCCTTGGATATCCCCCTTTTTTTCTTTTTTTTTCAGACATCGCGAGACCGAGCCCAACATCCTCACGGATGTGGGTGATTCTGGTTATCGCAAGATGACCAGAAGTCAGAGATAAGATGAAGGACACATCTGTCCTTGTCTCGCTAAAGTCG
Organism: Microdon myrmicae; assembly: GCA_963931805.1. Lineage (NCBI taxonomy): Eukaryota > Metazoa > Arthropoda > Insecta > Diptera > Syrphidae > Microdon > Microdon myrmicae. The sequence continues at coordinate 45,496,753 of OZ007500.1, forward strand.
GCCCTCTTGCCACCAATTTTTTTTTTTTTTTTTTTTGGGAGCATTGCCAGTGGTGGTTCGATCTCTTTGGGATTTTTTGATATCGGTAAATTTGACTTCAGGAAAAGTGGTTACGGGGGCAGAAACGATATTGTCCTTCTGCCAGCAGGCAGCGACTCATCAGCCGGGGAGAATGTCCTTGACCTTAGGATTATCGTCTCTTATGTCAGGTTTCTCTATCGTAGGTTACGACCTTGTTTTCGCAAAATTACTACGTACGGGTAAGATTAACATTGTAAAATAGCATCCCATAAGCTATTAACTGTTTATTTTTTACACTAACGCGCGCACAAAAGGGAATTTTGAAGTACCCTTAAATGTTACAGCATAGTGCGAGCGAATGGAGAGGAAGTGGATAAGGAAAGGAGGTGTCGATGTATATTGGTCTTGAATGTCTGGACATCACAACGACCAGGAACCGCATGATCCGGCAGAACATTCCACATTCGCGTGGTTCGGCGAAAGAATGACTCTCTATGTTTATTTGAACGTGAACTGATACGCATTCACAGATTGACGGATATCGCGGGTACATATCTGAAGGGGCGGAACACATTCAGCAAGTTCAGTTGAGCAACGACCGCGATAATACCTATAGAAAAGTGATGGACATGATACGTTGCGCCTATGTGCTAACGACGGAATTGATCGACTTACGGCTGAGTCCCCAATAAGTTTGACTGCTCATTTTTGTATCCTATCGAACACGTGTAGTGCAGTTTTGGATGCGCCTGACCAAATATGGGAGTTGAACTCCATTTTGGGACGAATATACGCCTTGTAAATAGTGGCCAGGTTGGATGGAGTGAAGTATCTTTTACATCTCTTAAGGAACCGCATACATTTGGCTGCACTTTTCGTGGCTTCAAATATGTGGTCATTGCAATTAATTCGAGTGCCGAGGATTGATAGTGTGGGGTAGATAGTCGCCAGCATGGGCGAGAGTTCTACTATCAACCCACTCGACGCTAACGTTCCAATGTCACTCACGATTGTTCCGCTGCCTACAAACGAACGATGGCCAGGAAGAGGAATAACCACAAATAAAACGCACAGATTTAATGTTCGAATGATTCTTTCATTATTGTTCTTTATCTTTAACAACTTTGCAAGGCGCAACCGGAGGAGGGAATTATTACTTGTAACAAAATAATCTGGCGTTAACGTTTAAGAACAGTTGATAACTTAAGACGTTACGGGGGTGAATGGCGATTTTAGGTGCGCGCCGTTTGATGGTTGTGATACGACTTACGGAGGAAAGAACTCCGACCTGTATTCAATCCTCGGTTAAGAGTGAGGTTCGGCGGAGAAAGAGAAAATTTTCTCTTTAGGGTGTGGCCACCAAGGAAATGCAATATTTACTTACTGGGTGTGACCAATGGACGACGATCTCTTTATGCAGTGGTGTGTATGTGTGATCGTACACATCACCGTGTTTATCTATGCATTTCAGCAAAGGATAAACGAAACCTACAACGAGGGAAAAAGAACAAAGGGAGAAGCGACCTAAGGCATCGGCCTGTAATTAGGGTCAGCTAAATAAATAAGCTGCAACTCATTAGATGTGAAATGCATTTGGGATACTTCAAACAATTTGGATTGTTTATCGTATCGCCAGAATGCCTGCGGTAGAACAGAATTCTTTTGTTTGCACATGATGTGTGCTGAAGAATTTGGTTTTAGCGGCTATTGTGCTAATTGTCTGCAGCTGCGTCAATAAGCTGCTTGGAGTTGCTTTGTCGTTGAACAAAAGAGTCGCCAGCCAATGTGTATGTAGGGAAAATTGTTGTACACATGGTGAGGCTGGGAATAGCCAACGCTAGGATAAGATTCCCCGATTATGTGGTTACTTGGTACGGTAACCAAATTGTTTTCTTTCAGGCATAATGTTTGACCTTTAAGGAATTCTTCTAGGAAAATGCATATGAATTATGAATGCCTGAGAATCCTTTTAGGAAATTTTCTGCCGATGCATTGATGCATGGAGAATGCCCTTGTGAAAGCAAATGCTTTGATGCGGGGAGATTGACGTGCAAATATAGGTTGCGAATATGGCGGGTTCTTCAGGTGAGCTTTAAGAACCCCCACAATAGTTCCTTGGCTTCGTCCATGCAAATGCCGTTCTTAGACAGTACATTTAGTGGGGTTCGCCTTGGACGACAAGAGGCAGCACTGAGTTTTTAAGGCATTGACTTCTACTCGGTTAGATAATCCCCACTGATATATCTTGTTGAGGTCTGAATTCAATGTATCAAGCATAAGTTGCTGGTTGGTAGTGACGTTCGAAGAGATTGGACGGGAAGGTTCGTATGAGTATGAGAAATTCAACGTGCTATCATCAGCAAATGAGTGAATTGGGTTGTGAGTAATTGACTAGAGATCATTTATAAAGATGAGGAAGAGAGTGGGTGAGAGTACCGAACCCTGGGGAACCCCTGCATTAATTTGATGGGAGACAGATTTCACATCATCAAGAACCACATGGATACAACAAAAAAAAAAAACACTTTCCATCTCCGCCTACTCGCTCCTCCTTCTGACTCGTTATAACACCATTAAGAACTACTTGGATTCAACAGCCAGAAAGATAGTCTCTTATCCATTGGATCAGGGAATTGTCCACTCCATATGAATGCAATTTTGACAAAAGGGCTGGATGCCAAACTCTGTCGAAGGCTTTTGAAATATCCAATGCGACTACCTTGCTTTCACAGAGGGAGTGGATGGAATGGCTCCACTTTTCGGTAAGGTACGGGGAGGAGGTCGCGACGCCAGCATGGGCGAGAGTTCTACCTCGTCTCCACCGACACTAAATTGTCACTAAGATTCCGCGGAAAGAAAGTCACGAGCACCAAGAGAACAACGATGACGAAAACACAAACACCGGACACCAACTTGTGCAAAACTGCGCGACAAATAGTAATTAAAACACGACGTTAGTCTATTGATTGTAATGGATTTTTATTTTATTTCACTTTCGGGTTACACTGATGGATGTCAATTAATTTAATTATTAAAAGAAAAGTGCGCTTGCAGTTTATTTAATTCCGATCTTCACTGTAGCTTTAAACGTGAGACGAGCTATCAAGTCAACCAGCACTTCACAAACGATCCGTTTATAAACGCATCTCCGCAGCCGGCAGAGAGCGGGAGTGAACCGACCGTCGCGAACGGTGATTGTAATAGGACCCACCGAGGATGGAACTCTGACATGAATTCCATCCTAGGTTAGGGCTAAGAAACAAGGGAAGAGAGAGAAAAACTTTTCTCTTAAGGGTGCGGCCGCTGTAGGAAATACACTCTTTCAGTGCAATGGTTTGTGTGCATGGTTCTTTGATGGATGAGAACGAACCTAGAACAAAGAAAGGGCATAAAGTGCATTCATAGGATACGATTTCGGTAAAGCAAATAAATCGTCGGATGATAATGGGATCTTTGTTGGAACATGTGCGTCGCGGCTAAACAAAGAGACGACGATACGATGTGGAAATGTGCTAATTAATTAATTAATTATGGCATCGCTAGTAAGGGTAGGTATTGAATTATTTGCGTATCGCCATAATGCCTGATGAAGGAGATTTATCATACACATGTCGAAGCTGAAAAATAGACAGCGCAATGTTTATGGCCCCTGGTGAAGGTTACATTATATGTACTTCAAATCCTTTTGTTTACAGGAATTCGTCTAGGGAGAGACGGCGAAGGTGCCGAATTAGTTTGAGATTCCTGATAAGGTAAGAAAGAAATCTTGCAGGAATTGTATGCGAAGAGATCCATGAAAGGTAAGTTTTCTTTTCCAGGGACTTTTAGATTATATAAATTTTATTGTTTTAATGCGTGGAGCATTTAAGATGCTAATGCGATTGCATTAGCGAAAGCTAATGCAAATTGGGATGAGGTTATGGGTGTTTTTAGGTAAGTGTACCCTGGGGTTTGGCGGCACCGCCACAGACCTGTTGCTACGAAAGCCACATTGGCGGTCATTGAGAACGTCATTTGATTCCAGATATTTCCAAAGTTGACGGTTGATAAGTGATTCCACTACCTTGGCGAGAATAGAAGTTAGTGCTATGGGTCGATGAGAAAAGCGGGATGATTTGTCGCCCTATTTGCGAATTGGCTGAATGTTCGCTGACTTCCATCTATTTGGGAAACGGCCAGTAGAATAAGACAAATGGAAGAGTTCCCGCAGTGGTTTAGCGAGTGAAGAGGAATATCTCTTCAAGAGGATTGGTGGAATGCCATCCGGACCAGCGGATTTGTGTGTGTTTAGCTTTTTGAGTTAGCGGGCAACAGTACGCGTTCGGAAGTGAATCTGGCTCATGGTGTGCTGCCTATGCTCAAGTTGAGGCGGAATGATGTTGTATCAGGCTGCGTTGAGTTCGCTGCAAAATGTGCAACAAGTAGATTCACATTCTCTATTGCAGTGGTGTCTGGTCTGTCATCAACTATAAGCGATGAAATGGATGAGGAGACCAAGTTTTGAATGTTATTCACAAATGCCCAGAAGTTTCTACTACCTGTTGGAGAGTGTAGTATTTTTTGTCTCACTCTTTAGTCATGCAAAAACTTGGCGCGTTTAATATGCGCATTGCAGTAATTTCTAGCACTCTTAAATCTTTTACGGTTTTCCTCAGTATTGTTTGATTTATACAACCGGAAGCTCAACTCTTTGGTCTTAATGGCTTCTCTGCACCCGGAATCGAACCACATATTTCTCTTGGGTTTGATACTCTTCACCCTGTATGGAATAAAGGTTCGCATGCCTAGTAGAATCGTGTCTATCAATGTGTCCGCTATAGAGTCAACATCGTTATCGAGGAAAAATAACGATCAATATAACCTCCCAAAAATGTCGTTCAGACCTTCCCAGTTGGCTTTCTCGTAGAACCACACTGTTCTTTTGGGAGCTTTCTCATTAACGTTCCTTGGGGTTAGAGGAAATTTAGCTGACACGACACAGTGGTCTGAAGTGCCCAAAGGCGAAGAAACTTCAATTGTGTATTTGTTTGGGTGGGAGGTGAGAAACAGGTCCAGTGTGTTGGCAAAATGACGATATATGTCTGGTACCCGTGTTGGCTCATTGACAAGTTGAGTTAAACTATTTGAATCAGCAAAGAACTGGACATATTGACTTTCAGGTGTTGTGTGTCCGGAGTGACGAAGCCACTGAGAGATATGCATATTAAAATCACCCGCAATAACGATTTCAGTGTGCGAATATATAGTCAAGATCCTATCGATAGAATCAGACAGGACATCAAATTCGTTAAAGGATGCGTTTCTATCCAAGTTTGGGCTTCTGTACAGAAAGCAGGGATGTATGATATGCTTACGAACGAGAAGTTAGAGCCAAGAGAAATTAAATTCTGGGATGGAGCAGAGCCCATATTATGGCAGAAGCTGATAAGCAATATCATTTCGTACGTATGTGGCGATACCACGATGTGGAAAGAACAGTGGCACTAAGTTATATATCGGAAATATCCGTATTAGTAATTACATGGGTTTCAATATGCAAGGATAGTTGGTTTCTGGTTAGAAACGTGGGCAGACACAGAAGAGAAATTGCATCTCAATGCATCGCGAATGTTACACAAATCAACGCGAAATTCCCGCTCCATTGAAATGGCCCTACACAGAAAACCAATACCGCCTCGGGAAAGAATGCAAGTCGGGACCAGCACTAGATAAGCGAAAGCAACCACTACAGGTGTTATGTCTTTGTACTAGGTGCCCCACTAGATCCGTGCCCAAAATCCAGGTCACATCCTTTCCATGACGAACATTATGTCACTCAGACACCAAAAACTTATAAATCAATCGAGTGTATCGATGCCTGAGGGACGCAAACAGGGGTGCGAAAAAAAGGAAAACAGACATAAGGGATGGCTGAGTAAAGGGTTTTCCCGTTTGTTTGTTTAGCATCCCACAGTAGGACTTCTCGCCCAAACCGATAGTGCAATTAGGTATCTTGTGTATATTTAAGATTCCCAAAACGGATTGCACAATTGATCCGATGGTACGGATCACGAGGAAAAAGCACACGTGCTGTCTCGTTGGCGGTCTTAAATCGACTTTGATCTTGTTTAATTATGGGCTTAAGGTTTTCGTCTTACAATTGGAGATTCTTAGTCGTTTCATATCACTGAAAAACCTTGAGGTTGAGGTCTCCTGCAAAGACCTCTGTTTCCTGCGTCTTTTTTGAAGCAGGTCGTCGCTAGTACGGTCTTGGAATTTAAAACGGTCCTTGGCTTTGGGATAAGTGCGTTGTTGCTTTCGGTGGGCACGATATTTTCGGAGGAACATCCTTCTGTGTAGTGGCGGGTATCAGGGCGTTGGCCATAGTCTCATTGATGAAGATTGGAGATGATATTTGTGTACAACCAGTAGCTGGATGGACTTCCCTCTTAGCTGGGTATTGGTCGCGATTTTTACGCTTGTCAGCCCGAACAGAGTTAAGGGTAGACCTAAACAAATTGGAAGTGAGGGCTAGGTAACAACTTTCGTCACCAGAGTCTTTGCTGTCCAGGTTTACTAATTCGGGTTCGATCCCGATCTTCGAGTCAAGAGTCTCCAAGCCTGTTTTGGAGAGGGACGGGAGTCATACCGTTTTCAAAACTGCATTCTTCTCTTTGAGAACAGCCACTTCTCAACTTCTGTAACAGTACCATCGAACACTGATCGGGCTGATGATCTAGACTTTGAGGGGATTAGAAATTCATTGGTAAGAACATTTATGATGAAATAATAGAAAAACAATGAAAACAAAAGCAGATAAAAGCGGATAACGAAACAGGAAGCCGGAGGCAAGAACAAACTTGGGTTGTATTAAACCTTAAAAGCGTTACAAGATACACATATACAAAATACAAATTAAACGAAGAAGGCGAAAAAAGGAAACAGAACGGACAAAAGAAGACACCGAAATAAGGAAGTAAAAAAGAAACACAAACTCCAGTTCGCGACCTAAATTTGGAGGAAATAATAATTTACTGGCCTGTAGGAACCCGGAAGTTCATGACCTCACCGACTCGGCTCCGCCATTGTTCCCTGTCCTGTGCGCTCTCCTTCCACGCTCGATCATCCGATCCGATCTCCTCGAGGTCCAATCTAACGTTGTCCTCCCATCTCCGTCGCGGCCGTCCTGTCGGTCTCTTCCCCGTTAGTTTACCGTCAAGAATTCTATGCACGGTCCTATCATCATCCATTCGTGCTACGTGTCCGGCCCATCTTAATCTTCGCGACTTGATCACTCTCACTATTGTAAGCTTGCGGTATAGCTGTTCAATTCGTGGTTGTGGAGTTTCCTCCATTGTCCTGACTGCTCGTCATATTTACCGCCAAATATACCCCTTAAAACTTTATTCTCGAATACGCGGAATTTGTTCTCTTCCCCTTTTGTGAGAGCCCATGTTTCGCATCCGCATAGAGCAATCGGCATGATTATGGTTCTATAGATACGGAGCTTTATATTACGTGATAGCAGTTTGGATTTTAATAGTTTACTAGCTGCATGCCAACTAGCGTTGCCGGAATGTAGTCTTTTGTTAATTTCCTTTGACGTTTCGTTTCTGGTCGTCAATATCGTTCCCAGATATTTAAATTCTTTGACATTTTCAAATATCTTGCCTCTGACGTTTATATGTGTTCTCTGAGGTCCACCTGCTCTCGTCGTAATCAATTGGAGGAAATAAAAAAATTAAAACAATTAAATAAGAACGTACAATTAAATAATACCGATGAAAATAAAAGTATTAATTCTTTATAGGAGAGGTATAAATTAAATTAAAGAAGGTATAAATGAGATATTCGAACCACTTTCTGCAACAATTGTTTATGATGGTGATGATTAGGTTATTAAAATTTTTCTTTTTATTTTACTCACAATGTCACTTGATTAAAAGTTCATTGCCTACTGAGAAATAAGAAAGGAGGAATGTCAGGCCTCTGAAGTATCCATAAGTGGACGAAAGAAATTAGGTGTTCGTGAAGTAGACGAGACTCCACGTATACGGCTGTCGCACAGGCGTCAAGAGTACACGGAAAGAAATAATATTTCAAATAGTTTTAATACAGGGCGGGAACTTGTGGGGGTTCTCTATACCACATAGAGAACCAACCCACAATTCTATACCTTATTTCGACCGCTTTCAGCGCGTCATTTCTACCCATTCAATTTATAAGCTATTCCCCTGTCAAACATGTTAAACGGACGCATAGCTAAACCCATTATCCTATGCAGATAATGCTTAATTGAGTTTAGCTACCTTTTTGCCATACGGCAACCCCATTTCGCTAACCCATGAGATTTCCACAGGTTAGCAACGGCATAGTCTAATCAAACGACGCGGTTGCTTAATCTTGCGACCGCTGGGGAAATTATCAAACCATTTAAGTTAGTTCCAATGATCAGATTTCCCTAGCCAAGCCGGCGTCCTTTTCACTTTCTCCAGACACTTCATTCGCTTGGGATCAATGCTCTCTTTTCGCTGGTGAATAGCACCAGCTTAATTTTCCTCTCCTTCACAGTTCTGTCTTCCTACAGATCAATGTACTCTGAGATCACCATATCCACCGAATTAGGGCAATGGGTTACCCTCAGAGCTACATGGATTCATGCACACACAACCAAACCCACCCCGAGATCATCATACATCGTGTTTCTGTTCTCTCATTCTCCCATGTTCGTCGATTATCAATTAACCGATTATCCACCATGTGGGGGTTTCTCTATTCTATAGGAGAAACAACCCACAATTCCAACCACAATACCTACCCATTTCCTTTATAAGTTATTTACCTGTAAAACATGTCAAAGGGACGCATAGCTAAACTCATTATTCTATGTTTAGGTACAATCTTCGCCATATGGCAACACTATTGCGCTAACCATGGAATTTCCACCGGAAATTCCATTCGTATTGGTTAGCAACAACCAAGTCAAACCAAGCGACGCGGTTGCATCATAGTCCATAGGCTTGGGTATTTATCGAACATTCCACAGAGTTTCCCCTATGGTATTATATCCCCAGCCGACGCAGCGTCCTATTGACTTTTCCCAGATTACCCATTCGCTTGGGATCAATGATCTTTTTTTGCAGGTGAATAACCTTCAATTCAATTCAATTTTTATTTGGTAGATAATAACATTTATTTTACAACTAGTACTACAATTAAGGAATCGAGACTGAATATCAATTTTACCGTCGATACCGGTGCTGATATCTCGGTCCTTCCGCGATCGTTCGCCCACCGCCTTACAGTTGTCAGCAGCAAACAATTCTCCGATACGCACGTACGGAAGGAAAAAGCTGACACTCCATCTAGGTCTCAGACATCCAATCACACACCTGTTTGTGATTGTTGATGTTAACGAACCCCTAATAGGTTCCGACTTATTAGGAAAACACAATCTGTTGGTCGATTCGACACACAACAGGCTAGTAGCCTACACCGCACCTTCCTTGCCCCTGTCGGCATCGCCAGCGGTAATACCCAGGGCCATACCGTGTACAGACCCTATCCAAGCTATGGTACAGGAATTTGTCAATACGACAATTCCTCTACCTAACCAGCGACGACACAAGGCGAATGTGTTTTATCACATCGAGACACGGGGCCCTCCAGTAAGCCAACGCGCACGTCGCCTGGCTCCAGAAAAACTACGCGCGGCACGCGCCGAGTTCGACGAAATGATAACACAAGGTATCTGTCAACCATCAGACAGTCCTTGGGCAAGCCCACTCCATTTAGTTAAGAAACGTTCCGGGGAGTGGCGCCCATGCGGGGATTACAGACTGCTGAACGCAGCAACAGGCCCCGACAGATACCCTATTGCACACCTATATGATTTTTCATATAAATTACGAGGGTGCAAAGTCTTCACCACCCTGGATCTCACCAGGGCTTACCACCAAATTCCAGTGGCACCTGAAGACATCCCAAAAACGGCAGTCATTACTCCTTTCGGACTCTTCGAGTTCAAAGTAATGACTTTCGGTCTCAGGAATGCCGCGCAGACATTCCAGAGATACATCGACTCGGCTTTACGTGGTCTCAATTGCTGTCATGCTTATCTCGATGACATTCTCATCGCCTCACGAGACCACGTTGAACACAAGCGCCATTTACGACAGGTCCTTGAGCGCCTCCGCGAATTCGGTCTTGTCATCAACCCAGATAAGTGTCAATATGCCAAAGAGCAAATCACATATCTGGGCTACATTGTTGACGATCAGGGCATTCGCCCACTTCCAGACCGTGTGGAGGCCCTCATCCAATATCCACGCCCAACCAACATAAGCGAGCTCCGACGTTTCCTCGGAATGCTCAATTTTTACAGACCAACCCTTAAAGACGCCGCCCAAACCCAGGCTCCTCTGACTGAATTTCTAAAAAGAGCGAAGCGCAACGACAAGCGTCCAATTCCATGGACAGAAGCTTCGGACCGTGCGTTCCAACTGTCCAAGGAGCAACTGGTTAACGCCACACTACTCCGATATCCCTTAGAGGGAGCGGTTTTGTCTATCCAATGCGACGCATCGGATTCCGCAATCGGAGCAGTCCTACAACAGGATTTCAAAGGCCAACCGGAACCGCTCGGTTTCTTTTCCAGGAAACTGAGTCCCACAGAGCGGCGATACAGCGCCTATGACCGGGAATTACTGGCGATATATAGCGCTATTAAATATTTCCGTCATATGGTAGAGGGTCGCTCGCTCTCCGTGTATACAGACCACAAACCTCTGGTCTTTGCGTTCCGGAAAAAGTCGGGAAATGCTTCCCCCCGACAAGAACGTCAACTCGACCTCATCGGCCAATATACTTCCGAGATTAAACATATCTTTTGTCCACAAAACATCTCGGCAGACGCCTTTTCTCGAATCGATACGATTCACTTGCGGGCCACTCTGAACAACGCCGACCTAGCCCTGGCCCAACAGGAGGACAGACAGCTCGAATCACTTCTAACTGCTGATACAGCACTCGAGCTACGCAAAATCACCCTCCGCGATCCTTTGGGCGAAATTTGGTGCGATGTTTCAACTGGAACCCCCAGGCCCTACATTCCCGAGAAGCTTCGTAGGGGCGTGTTCCAGGTCTACCATGACCCAGCCCACCCCAGCGGCCATGCGACCGCTGCTGCCGTCCGTAAGAAATTCATTTGGCCCCGAATGAGCAAAGACCTCACCACCTGGGCCCGCACTTGCCTCCAATGCCAGCGCTGCAAAGTAGCGCGGCATAACGTATTAGAACCTGCGCAATTTAAGCTACCCACGGCACGCTTCACCATGTCAATATTGACATAGTGGGACCGCTTACTTCATCAAGAGGATTTTCGTACATCCTCACCATGATGGATCGCTACACGCGATGGCCAGAGGCGACTCTTTTCAGAGCAGTAACTGCTGAATCAGTCGCCAAAGCCTTCTATTCGACCTGGGTCACACGTTTCGGCGTACCTGCCACCATTACTACAGACCGAGGGCCGCAATTCGAAGCAACGATCTTCGGGCAGCTGACAGATCTCCTCGGCTGCCAACGAAGTCGCACGACCGCCTATCACCCCGAATCCAACGGGATGATCGAACGCTGGCATCGGTCTCTCAAGGCTTCCCTCATGTGTCATAACGACACCAAATGGTTTGACGCTCTTCCTACCGTACTCCTCGGTCTGAGGACTAGTTTTAAGCAGGACCTAGGTGCTTCCGCTGCGGAACTCACCTATGGCACCAACCTCCTACTACCAGCGAACTTTTCGTGGATGGTGATACGCCACACAACCAGTTGCAGGATATGGGCCACCTCCGCGACCTTCTTCGTAAGGTTAGAACATCGCCCGTGACCAGGCATGGTTCTAAAAAACTTTTCGTCCACCCTGAACTGCACAGCTGCACGCACGTCTTTGTCAGGGTGGATAAGGTTAAAAAACCTTTGGACCCTCCATATGACGGTCCCTTCAGAGTCTCCAGCGACCGTGTCTTCGAGATTGATATCCGAGGGAAACGATCCACGGTCAGTGTTGAGAGACTCAACAACCGACTCTGCCAACATTCGCCAAGCACCCCAACCCCCACTCACCCGAAGCCAAGCACGTCGCCTTAGGCAATCAAAAAATCCTCCCAATCCACCACCAATCTAACTTCCTTCCGACACCCATCAAACTACTCCTTAGCCTAGGTTTTCCTTTCTCTTGTATTTCTGTCTTGCTATAGTGCGATGACCTAAGAGATCATCACTAGGTCAGTAGACCAGCCGCATACACGGCACTGACGCACACACACTAAGCCAGATCAACCCTGGGTTATTGTGCTTTCACACTAGTGCACACGCTACGATTCGCACAAGCAAAAGGAAAGACGTGTCTGTCGGCAATTTGAGTACTAACAACCATTCCCATTAAAGAGTAAAACAAGTTCTATTTTAAATTAGATCCATTCCAATTTCATTCGGTCAGCAAGTTTTTATTGCTCGATTTTTATAATGCACACAGTTTTAACTCGCGGAAATGCCCCAGTGGCGTACTCTCTTAGTGTTTTGGCGTGGCTTACATTCTGCTGTTTCATCTCAACCGTGTTCTTGGATTATCGCACGCTCGTACGGATTAACCTCACCAAAAGTTACAAGTATATAATTAGCAATAAACATAGAATCAACGAAAAAAAAAAAACAAACTTTGTTATCAAAATTACACCAGTGTATTTCATGTATTTTCCTTTCGGTGCACCATTATTCATGGCCTTCTCTGGATATTTTTGTGAAGTGGATATTCAACGAAACATTAATTGTGCTTCAATTCTTTTGGTGACAACTTTTCATCGAAACATTGATGGGGATTCGAGTAAACCGCGTGACCGTGTTAGGCACACCTACTTCGACCCCCACAAACTCCCTTCGAACCGGTGTGCTTTCGGAGCACTACAATTTGCAACTGTTCAAAAACAACTCCAGCTGTTATCTAATAGCATCTCATGGCGTTGATCTGGCGCTGAAGTCTGCCTTCTCTGAAAAAAACAATAAAAATAAAAACTTCGAAAGTGGCATCGTTCAGAGAGAACACTTTAAAATGTACAAGTGTCGTAATCAGGGCCGCCACAAGTCGATCGAGCTTTTCTCGATTAAAGCTATCGCGCTGTTAGTTTTAGTGCTGGAATCTAATTGTCTTTCGACGCAATCAGAAGGAAATAATATCTTTGCTTGGTCGGCGCTGTTCTTCTGTTTATTATTTGGTATTAATCTATTTCATAACACCATTATGCCCTGTGAGTAGGGCGTTAGAATATATTCACAGCTATGCCGGCTTGTAGTACGAGGCGACTAACGGCCGAATGGTAGGTGGGTCCCAACACCCTGTCGCCCGGTGAAATACCATCCCATCAAGCTATAAGCTCCGTAAAATTGTCGGGCGAAATCCTTGGCAGTCTGTCGGAGCTTGGCTGATGGACCATTTCGAAAAATGTTCGGTCCCAAGGTGAGATACCACCGCGTCACGCTGTACATTCCGCGATATCGTCGGGAGAAATCTTCGACTATGTTTCGGATATATGGCTGATGGCCCAGACTGACACGGAGATAAGTCATGATGGTAGCTTCTCGGATAAAGAATTCTGGAGGTAAACTAGTTTTCCATTCGGATCTCCGGGGGGACTATGCCAGGGGGAACATCATGCAAATATTCTGATAAATAGCCGAACTTTAAGAAAATCGTCATCGCGTAATCGGGCTCGTTCTCGAGGCTCTATCGACGTTCGACTGATAACGGCATTTTGTAACATCAGGGTCATCGGTTTCGCCAATACGAATGTAAACGCTGTGTTGTAGCGTTACTTGGGAGTATATTATTTTTGTTCTTTATGAACAAGATCTCTTTACGGATTCCCCAAGTCTGCCCGTTCGGTTGCCGCCGTGCTTCCGGAGTTAACGGGGAAGTTTAGCGAGCGATCGTTCGTGGGGCGTCGTTCCGGGAATAGCATACCTGCGCCGAGCAACCCAGCGGCTTCCATGGGACAGATGGTGCTCGGAAACGGCGAAGCTGGAAGGATGTTTTGTAGGTATGCCAGGACCCTACTCACCAATTGTCAGCAAGATGTTCTCGCTCCCTGGTCCACGCCTGTGTTGGAGCAGCCAAACTTAACGACTTAACTCAGCCAGCGGGTTTCATGGGGCAAGTGATGCTCTGAAACGGCAAAGCTGGAAGTATGTTTTGTGGGTATGCCATGACTCTACTAACCAATTGTCAGCAAGATATTCTCCGCCCCTGGTCCACGCCTTTGTTGGAGCAGCCCAACTTAACGAAAACACACTATTTAAACAGCTATTTTAGTTTTTACACTATTTAAATAACTACTTTATTTTATTCACACTATTAAAACGATGATTTTGTGAGGCTGCTCCTCGAGATCACGATGCATACCCCTTTATATACAAAATCTCATCGAGATTTTACAGCGCAGATGTATCGAAACGTTAGCAAAATCTCGAAAAGTACTTCGGCTGGAGTCGAGTACTGGGAAGTTGTGAAGGAATTCGATTAAGCGAATTCCTGGAAATTTGGGATATGTAGGGCATATGAAGATATGCACCGGGATTAGGGTATGGTGATTGAACATCTGGTTCCACTTACCATGCGTTTGTTTTAAATTGGGGATTATGGGGAATTGGATCTATGGACGATAAACGAACATTTGAGTCGTTTATCAGGAATTTTGTTTGTTCGGGAGAATGGATGTATGTGTGAGGGAAGGAGATGGTAGGGCTTTTCAAAGCACTACAGCTGTCCACCAATATTTGCAACCAGCGAAACTTGATACACTTACCGTAACTGAGACCGAGGTCGATTCGGCAACTGATTCGATTTATCTTCGTTGCTCAGGATACGACTTACATTCGAGATTCCGTTTTAGGAGCGGAATCCGCGCCTTCGCGCGGTCCAATTTGGTTTGCCAAAGGATGGAGGCGTTGGAACCCATAAACATACACATGATATAGTTTTGGGTCGTGCTGAGGAATTCCGTTAAATTTCTTTGTTGTCTTCACCGCTCCCCGAATGACGATCGACCAGCTACATTTTTCGAACATCTTTCACATACCGTCGACTGGATGCGGATCAACCACCCGGCCTCTGAAATTGTCATCCTTGGGAATGTACATAATTCCGGCTTGTTTGTGCATTCTAACGGAGCGGACGAGGCTGGGGGGCTGGCGAGGGGGTTCGCTGTTAGCCGCAGTTTGACTCAACTTGTGGAGGAACCTACGCGCGTGCCGTATGCCCGAGGTGAGTATGCGAACACCCTGGATCGTTTTTTGACACCCGAACCGAGCATTTATACCGTGGTGCTCGCTGCACCACTGGGAAACTCAGATCAATGCTTGGTATCGGTTGCGCAACCACTTGCATTTCAAGCGAATAACCGACCTAAGTAGCTTTGCCATGTATGGAGGTATGGGGCTGCGAACTGGGACGATTTGCGAGATTTCTTCGCAACATTTCTGCGGTCAGATGTGTGCTTTGGAGACTCCAATGTTAACGCATGCACGGAGTCGGTCACGGAGATTGTTCTTCTCGGGCTGGTGATTTACATTCCGCATTCCGTCAAACGAAATTCATCTGATAAACCTTGGTTTGATACAAAGTGCGAGCAGATTACAGTGGCAAAAAATAGAGCTTTTAAGGAATGGCGCTCCAATCCCCCAGAGGTGAATAGGAAGAATTTTGTTAGAATCAGAAAGACGTGCAACCAGGCGATTGATACCACGAATAACGCCTACAACGATGGAGTGACCAATCAATTCCGTCAATGCCCAAACGGCTCGCGTCAGTTCTGGGCGATGGCAAGGGCTGTCAGCAGTAACTTCGTTTCCTCCCCCTTCCTCTTTTTGTGACGGGCAGTGGGACGTTAATCACAAATTGAAAAGATAAACCAAATGTGTTCGCGAATTTATTTTCCGTGAATGCAAACCTCGATGCCGGTCTTTTGGAGCCACCTGTGGTGCGGTCTTCGATGCCGGATATGAGGTTTCGCCCGCCTACATTCAACACTCTCTACGTGGAGTGCACTGTAGGAAGGCAACCGGCCCGGACGGAATACCAGCAATAGTCCTTAAGAACTGTGCTCCAGAACTATCGCCGATTCTTGATAGGCTCTTTCGCTTACTTATGCACGGAGGACATTTGCTACCTGCTGGAAAATCGTTCGAGTTCAGCCAATCCCAAAGAGGGGAGAAAAGTGTCTCCCACAAAATCACCGGCGGATAGCATTACTGTCTATGTTATCTAAGGTGATTGAAAAGGACATCAATGCCGAGGTAATTAAGTATTTAAAGTCCAACGGACTTTTAAATGATCGTCAATATGGATTCAGGCGGTCCACGGGAGACCTTTTGACCCTTTTAACCGATATATGGGCATCTGCGATTGAGCGGCATGGTGAGTCAAGGGCGGTCGCATTGGATATCTCCAAGGCATTTGACCGCGTCTGGCACGGGGAGCAAACTTCGTTCGTATGAACTATCCCAACAGCTGGACGAGGAGCTTACTTGAGAATCGATCAATCCGGGTTGTTGTGGACGGCGAGTGTTCGGATCTGTATCTTGTTAATTCGGGGGTGCCTCAAGGTTCTATTTTGGCTCCAACCTTGTTGCTGCTTCACATAAATGATTTGTTGGAGACAACGGATAACAAAGTGTTCAGTTTTGCGGATGATAGTACGCTTGTTTCCTCCTTTTCGAGTGTTTGGCCGATTGGTGCGTCTGGGTCGCATCAGCTGAGATGTAGACAGATGGACTCTCTGAATCAGGATCTAGGTAGGGTCCTGCAGTGGGGAAGGGCCAATCTCGTCGACTTCAATGCAACGAAGACACAATATACAACATTCACAAAGAAAAGTGGATCATCGGTTCCACAGCTGATGATGAATGGCCGGGCTCTCGAGGCTGGGGAAAGCTTGAAATTCCTCGGCGTCACGGTCTGTGGGAATGTATCATGGCATAAACACGTGTCGAGCATCGCCAGGTCAGCCTAAGGAAAACTGAGCTATCTTTTTAGAACCAAGAAATATTTTACTCCGGCCCAACTTCTTCTCCTATATAAATCTCAAATTAGACCCGCGCTCGAATATTGCTCTCATGTTTGGAGCTCGGCTCCTAAACATACCCTCGACCTACTTGAGAGCGTACAAAGACGAGCGATCCGCCTGATCGGGGCCTCGGCGCTGACGTCGGGACTACAGTCGCTATCACATCGAAGGCGCGTGGCCGACCTCTGTCTGTTTTACAGATATTATCACGGGTGCTGTTCTTCGGAAATTCTTGGCATTGTTCCACGCAATTCGGATTATACGCGCTCCACAAGATAATCTGACGGATCTCACCCGTTTGTGGTTCATCTCCCGACCGTGCGAACATCCCTGCATCAGAACTCGTTCCGTTACAGAGCGGGGAAGCTGTGGAACTGGCTTCCCACGCGAGTGATCCCGGGCCGTTACAACCTGCAACTGTTCAAAAAGAACTGCAACAGTTATTTGATGGCATCTCGGAGCGCCCACTCGGCGCTATAGGTTCGCCTCTCCCGAGAGAAGTCTAATTAAAAAAAAAAAAAAAAGACAGGAACGTAGCAGGGAGGGGAATCGGTTACGGGAGCAGGTGATTGAGCGACATTTGGGAATATTTAGTTCGAGGCAGTTGTTTTGGCACCAAATTGAAAAGCTCTCGAGATCCATTTGGAGAAGTAAGGAGTCGACAGTAGAGCGGATCGTCTTGAAGAGTTTAGTTTCGTCCGCGTATAGAGAGATGGAGGAGTGCTTGACACTGGAGTCTATATCATTAATAGTAAGAATAAATAGGAGGGGTCCAAGGTGACTGCCCTGGGGAACCCCTGATGTGGGAAGAAAGGGATTGGAGAGGGTGGATCTAAATCTGACACGGTAGGTAGAAATCCACTTAATCAGTAGGGGTTCGAAGCGAAGGGAGGATAGCTCAAAAAGGATGAGATTGTGGGAATTTTTGTCGAAAGCCTTGCTGAAATCGGTTGTGATTACATCGACTTCGTTGCCGTTCTCTAAGGCACGAAGATCGTGGGATGAGAATTCAACTAGAGCGGTGGTGGTCGCGCCGACCTGTAAGGAAACCGTGCTGGTTGAGTGAGATCATAGATTTGCAGCGGAAACATAATGCGTTGTAAAGAATGCCTTCGAACAGTTTTGGAATATGTGACACTTTGGCTATACTGAAAGAGGAGATTCGTTTCCAAAGGACACTCAATCTGCCGGCAAAAACGTAACGACAGAATAATTTTCAATGATTATCTTTAAAAAGAAGAGACAATCTGCGGAGAGTATTGTGAATTTATTCCGGAATTTTTTTTTTTAATAAACAGCAATTGTAGAATTCTAGAACAGTTGCAGGTTATAACGCTCTGGAAACACACGCGCGGGAAAGGAGTTCTACAGTTTTCCCGTTCTGTAACGGAACGAGTTCTGGCACAGAGTTGTACGTGCCATCGGGAGGCGAAACGCAAATTAGTGGTCTTGTGAGGCGCAAATAAACCGAATTTTGCGAATTAATATCAAGAATAGCCGAGATACAGTCCCTGTGATCATGTCTGTAAAACAGAGAAAAGTTCCGCTACGTGCCTTCGATGTGATAGGGACTGAAATCTCGATGTCAGCGCCGCGTTCCCTATCAGGCGGATTGTCTCTCTCCGTGTGCTGTCAAGTGGGTCGAGGGTATGCTTAGGAGCAAAGCTACAAATATAGGATCAGTATTCAAACGCTCCTCGATAGTATAGTGGTTAGTATACCCGCGTGTCACGCGTGAGACCGGGGTTCGATTCCCCGTCGGGGAGCCTCTGGCGCAAGACTAATGACCTGCCCGGGAAAAAACAAATCATTATGGAAAATTTAACAAGCCTTAGGGCTTGCTAAATGAGGCCAAGATCGGTTTCCGGTTGTAGTGCCGATGATGATGATGATGATGATGACACTTTGGCGATGGGACGGTAGTTACTGATATCTTTTTTTGCTCCTTCTTATGTATGGGGGTGACAAAAGAGGATTTCCGAATATTTGGGAAGACACATTGTGTGAGGGATAGATTAAAGATCTTTGATAGCGGGAGAGAAAGAGAAGAGGAACATTTTTTTAAAAGGACAGCCGGAAGTCCATCAGGCGTGGGGCTGAACTCGTCTTTAAGCAAGTTAAAAAGTTGTTGCACCGAAGGTTCATTCAGAGGAACAGTTGATGTTTGTCACACCGAAGGTGTATTAACTGCGGCGGTCTAAACTAGATAAGTTCGCACATGACCAGTTCCAATTATCTCATCTGCACTTTGAGTTATCTGATAAACATTCACGACACAGGAATCTCTCGGACATTCAGTGGAAGTTTCTCGAGAAGCAAGGTTTTCAGGAGATTTTCATCTGCTGCTGGGCCAGTTAAATACTGTGACGCATATGACAATCAGTACTAAAGTATTCTAGAAAGTCCGAAACAAAGTACTAGAATATTCTAGAAAGCACTGGAAAACTGGAGACTATGAGCAATAGAAAATTCGAGGCTATGGAACGGACGGAAACGAAACGCCAAATCAGAATGAGGAAAAACGGTATAAATACGTTGCACGCAGATCGGGAAGATAAGTAAGAAATAAGCAGTAAAAGACCCGATAAGTACGGAAGCGATGTCAAGAAATCGTTAACTGTATGGTAAAAGTAACGGTTGTTATTAACGGACTAATAAAGTGTTACATTAATTCAAAATCAATTTAACGGCTCTTATTTATTAAAAATATTTAATCCAGCGAACCCTAAGCTCGTTACAATACCATAAATATGCCATAAAATGCGATGGCTTCATTCCAAGAACATTCGTTTTCTTAACTTATCTTTGTAGACTTTGAGAATGCCTTCAAAACAATATCCTCGAACCTAGAGTATGGATTTAATGAGGAGGTGAAATAACGAGATGGGTTGCATGAGGTCGAAGGTTTTTCTCAATATCCCGAGTGATCAAGATAAATTTGATTCGCTCTTCCGTAATACTTCCTAATTCAATAATATTTTCGACTTAAGCAAACCAAAACTTCGAATCATCGGGAGAAAAGTGTGGCAGAGTGATGAGCGTATGGAAGAAAACGAACACCAGGAACAACCGCATTCTCAAAATAGAACAAACAGAAGTTGCATCATCCTGCAACTGTAACCTAGTCTGTGGCATTTCAAAATTTAAAACTGACACGAACATGAAATGAACGCGTCAACTTTCCCCCTAAGGCTAATTAAAAACGAATAGCCGTGAAAGCAAAGCCTTAACCAAAGCAGACACCCCGTGACACTCATCAATCAGAAAGTGCCGCCAGTTCATGTCGTAAATTAATACAGAGAAACATTCTCTAGACGAACCACAAGAATGGGCAAATTCGCTCTACCTGTGTCGTGTTTCCTCGCCGCTGCAATTTCCAGGTATTCAATGTACAATACATTGATACACTCTTTACTTACTCTCTTCCTCTTGTTCGGCATACACCGTACTTTGTCAGTTAATGTAATCCCCAAAACCTCTTCTTCGGCACAGGGTATTATTGTTGACAGCATTTTTCTCGGCGCCTTCCTGTTTTCCGCATTTCAGTTCTTCGTAATCCTTATATGCTTAGTTTCTCTTAAGCTCCTACGAGTGATCGCAAGTCGCTGTGAATAATCTGCCTGTGTAGATCAGAGGATCATACCATAATTTAACTATTTACAACGCAAAAAGTTGGTGGAAATGAATTAGTTTAGGTAAATTCAGCATCAAAATATCACATCGTAATACGATCCACTGCCTACTAAACATCCAAAGAAACTCAAATACAAATAACAAACCTTAGATTAAAATATTTTTTCACCCAGAAGCAACAGGACAGCAGACACTGTAAAAAGCTAGATCAACAGATTTGCGGTCTAAGCAAACTAATGTTTGCCAACAAAACAAAAAATTCACTGAATTGATCAGTGCCGATCGCCACACTTCTCGGTCTCTCTGATCTACAATGGCGATCCACAACGTGGGCATACCTCGTGGAGCCCTTTTAGGCTTTGTTCAGGAAGCGCAATTCGACAAGCAACCGGTATTGTTTAGTGTGTCAAGAGCTGTCAAGCTTTTGGTTGCGGTAGTGGAGTTTCTAATTATTTGACATCGGTCAAACTGATAAAATGAAATAGAGCAAATCAATTAGAAAAAAATGAATTGATTCGACATTACTAAAAGCTCAATTAACCAAGTAGTATTATTATTATAGTTAGTGAATTTGTTGCATTCTTGCTTGGTGGTCGTTTTATTTTCATGAGAAGGAAGGCTACAAGATAGGACAACACACAGATTCAGGTACTTAACTGCAATGTTTTTCTTAGAGACCATGTATTTTATATACAAGTAAATATAAAACTGCCCGGAGTGCGCATCGTCTTGTAAATTACATTCCTAGAAACGCAAATTGCACATGAAATAATTGTAAAATAATTCCAGTGAATTCAGTAAAACACATCAGCGTCATCTCTAAGGGTGGAAAAATAACATTCGAAAGTACGGGAAAGGGGGTAGATGTGGTTAGAAGGGTAGTATCCCAAGGTGTGAACTCTAAGAGAAATGGAAACACCCACAGTGACAAATTTGCAACAATTTGCAATTATAGACTAGACAAAAATCCTTAAATTCTAGCTTAATAATGTTGCGAGCTTAGGGTTCGCTGAATTAATTATTTTTAATAAATAAGAGCCGTTAAATTGATTTTGAATTAATGTAACACTTTATTAGTCCGTTAATAACAACCGTTACTTTTGCCGTACACTTAACGATTTCTTGACTTATCGCTTCCGTACTTATCGCTTCCGTACTTATCGGGTCTTTTACTGCTTACTTCTTACTTATCTTCCCGATCTGCGTGCGACGTATTTATACCGTTTTTCCTCATTCTGATTTGGTGTTTCGTTTCCGTCCGTTACATAGCCTCGAATTTTCTATTGCTCATAGTCTCCAGTTTTCCACTACTTTCTAGTATATTCTAGTACTTTGTTTGGGACTTTCTAGAATATTCTAGTACTGATTGTCATATGCGTCACACTACCCTCCGCCTAGATTAGTTCGTCCCGAACTAAGTTCACTGGTCTTCTGGGTTAACAAAAAGTCGCCAGTCGGTCACGATGCACCACTTTCATCTTGGCGTTCGGCCTTCGCTGAATCCTATAGACAACGTCGTTAATTCTTGTGAGAATCTTATACGGTCCTTCCCAATGTTGCTGCAACTTCGGAGACCTTCCTTTTTGCCGATAAGGGTTATAAAGCCACACGTTATCGCCTGCATTAAATCCGGATGCGTTGGCTCGAACGTCGTACCTTGTTTTCATCCTGTCACCTGATACCTTGATTTGCTTTCGAACCAAATGATGAATCTCATCGAGGCGATTTCTCCAATCGGCTACGTAGTCTTCGGTCTTATCTATGGCGTCTGGAGGTATTCCGAATCGCAGATTGGCTGGTATTTGTATCTCTCGCCCAAATATAATTTTTGCTGGAGAATGGCTTGTTGTATCGTGATTAGCCGATCTATAACTCATGAGAAAGGTTTGTACATATGTGGCGGTGCCGCCAAACCCACGGTACACTTACCTAAAAAACGCCCTATAACTCCCATTCAATTTCCTAACTTCACTAATGCAATCGCATTAGTACCTGAAAATGCTTCACGCATCATATAGATCAAATCTATGATCTTAAAAAGTCCCTGTCAAAGAAAACTTGCATTTCATGCATTTTCTTCGCATACAATTTCCCGTAAGATTTCTTTCTTTACCTTATCAGGCAGAACCCTCATTATTACAACCCAATCTACATCAGTTTCTGCTAATAAAACAGCATTAGGACGTGTAAATGCTTCACGCATTATATAGATCAAATCTATAATCTTAAAGTCCCTGTAAAGAAAACTCACCTTTTCATGTATCTCTTCGCATACAATTTTCCGTAAGATTTCTTGCTTTACTTTTCTGGAATTCCAAACCAATTCGGCACCTTCGGTACCAGACAAATTCCTGTAAACAAAATGATTCGGTTTGCATACAATGTAACCGTCATGACAGGGATCATAAATATTGCGCCGTCTATTTTCCCAGCCGCCCCATGTGTACAACAATGTTCCCTACATACACATTGGCTGGCGACTTACACCCAAGGGACCAAAGCAAATACGCATTCCGCGTCTCTTGGCATCAATTAAATCCTACAGCATAAACAAATGCAAATAGGAATTCAATACCTAGCCTTACTAGCCATAAACACCATTTCCCAGTAACCTAGCTAAAACCCATTAGCACATTTCCACATCGCATCGTCGTCTCTTTGTTTAGCCGCGACGCACATTTCCAACAAAGATCCCATTAGAATCCGACGAGTTCGGTTTTATTTGCTTTACCGAAATCGTATTCCATGAATGCACTTTATGCCCCTTCTTTGTTCTAGGTTCGTTCTCATCCATGAAAGACCCATGCACACATACCACCATGATCACGATTAGCGAGTGAGCTCTGCACGAGCAAGATATCGTAATATAACCATCAAGGCGGGCCCTGACTGTTCCAATGTTCTGTCATTGTTTACGGTGATCGTGTTTTATATTCGGCGGTATTTCTGATGGTGGAAGAAGTGAACCAAGGCTGGTACATACTTCTTCCCCACACATATTTGCCCCAATCTCGTTGGCGATCACTAACGATCTTCGATAAATACTCTTTCATTGTTCGGTTGAACCTTTCGACCATGGTTTTCCTTACGCCCAGTGCCGCACAGATGCCTTGAAATATCTGTGATTCGAAGTTTCGGCCTTGATCGGAATGAAGTTCACAGGGAACTCCATATCTGCTGATCCAATTATTGATAAGCTGCTCAATGATGGTTGTTGCTTCTTGGTTTGGAATTGAAAGGACTTCCACCCACTTGCTGAAGTGATCCATGATAACCAATATGTATTTGTTGTTGTCGTTGGTTTTTGGGAATGGATCTGAGATATCAATCGCAATTCGCTCGGAAGGGGCACCCACGTTGTACTGCTTCATAGCGTTCCTTGGTTTTGCTGTTTGTCCTCTCTCATGTGAATCCAGTAGAATCGAGATGGTAATTTTGAAAGTATCTTACGAGGGTAGCCTCTTATGTGTCGGGATTTGGCAACCCTAGCGTTGCAATCCGGCAATTGACAGCTCTGTCGTAAAGTTGCACATTTTTGAGGTTATACGCACTCAGAACGTTTTGACATACGAACGCTATTTGTGTTGTTTACAGTAACTTAAAAGATTCATCTCGGCCCAAAAATGGAATTAAATCGTCAACATTTTCGTGCGATTATTTTTTACAACTTTCGGCGTGGATTAACTCAGCAACAGTGCATGGATGAACTTAATTCAATTTTTGGCGATGAAGCTCCATCACGGACAAGCGTTTATCGATGGTATGGTGAATTCAATCGTGGTCGTAGTTCACTCCAAGATGAATTTCGTGAAGGTCGTCCAAAATCAGTTGTTCCGAAAACCATTGATGCTGTGCGCGAACTGATATTGGAAGATCGTCATGTGACCTATCGTGAGATTGAGACAACCTTAGGCGTTAGTGGGACCAGCATACATTCAATATTGCATAAACATTTGACTGTCAAAAAATTCGTTCGCGTTGGATCCCACACAATTTGTCAATCGCCCAAAAAAAGGCTCGTGTCAATTGGTCGAAAGAAATGCTCAAAAAATACGGTCGCGGTGCTTCGAAACACGTCTATGACATCGTGTCAGGTGATGAATCGTGGATTTACGCGTATGAGCCCGAAAGTAAACAGCAGTCGACTGTCTGGGTGTTTCAAGATGAGCCAAATCCAACAGAGAATGCATGTGTTGGAGATACCTCAATCAGAGTGGCAAAAGTGCTTCGACAATTGGTTCAAACGCATGCAAAAGTGTATAGA
The DNA here is from genome assembly GCA_963931805.1 of Microdon myrmicae. NCBI lineage: Eukaryota > Metazoa > Arthropoda > Insecta > Diptera > Syrphidae > Microdon > Microdon myrmicae. The sequence continues at coordinate 45,521,767 of OZ007500.1, forward strand.
TATTCATGGGGAATATTTTGAAAAACAATAAAGTGATTTTCGATGATCAATATTTGTTTTTGTTCTCTAATCCCGAAATATAAAAGGCAACCCTCGTATTAACTCCCAGATATCCACCGGAGGCCCCGTCGTGCATTTCTGTTAGTACATCCTTCACTTTTGATGGTGGGACTAGAATCTGCATTCGATGGGATTTTCCGTCAGCGGCTTCCCATTTACGCTTTAGAATTCCATCTTCCGCCAGCAAGGAATTTCATTGTGCCCAATATGCCTTGAATGTTCCACGCTTGTCGGAAATATTGTTCCAAGTTGGCCGCTCGTTATTTTCTTTGTGTTCGAGGATTAGCGACATATCTTCATCCCGAAGTTGAGCTGCGCGTATAGCATCACTCGTCCACCCATCTAGTACTTCTACTTGTACATTTCGCAGGTCGTACGCCTCTTCCTTCTCTTCCACTCTATGACAATGTTTACAATCTGGCTTACATGGTCTTCTTGATAGAGAATCAGCGTTATTATGCACCTTCCCTTGCTGAATTGAACTTATCATTGATACGGGTGCACATTCTACGGTTAACTCTCCTTTTCTTTTTGCGACCGGCTCCTCGGACGCATTTAGTACCCTGACAGGTACAATGTGCTTCTTCACCGCAAGTTGGTCCGTTGATAGTCTCCTCTTATGATTAGCGCATGAACAACAATTCTCACTTGATGTTTCATTCATTCGTCGACGTTTCCCACAGTCAACAGAGATGTGGCCGACTCCGCCGCATGTCCAACACTTCAAATCAGCTCTCGGGGTTCTCCGTTGTACATGCACGATTCTTTGGCAGGAACATTCCTGGACGGACATTTCTCGGACTCTATATGTACTCCTGGTAGTCAGTTTAGCAGATTCATATGCCAATGCGAACGCCAGTATTTCATTAGTCGTCTTTTTTCCTGCCAAGCGAACGGCTTGTTGCAAGTCCCGATCTTGGAGTGCATTTATAAATGCATCCATTGCTACCTCGTTCAGAAGTTCCTTAGTCATATTTGAATAAGAAAAGTTTGCCAATCGCTCAATGTCTGCCTGCAACTGTTGAAGATTTTCTCCAGGTTTCTGCGTTCTGCTCTGCAGTTGCATGTGGTGGACCTGCTGCATGTGGTTGTCTCCACACCTAGCTTCAAGGCCATCCCTTACCGCTTGGAAATCTGTTTGCTTCTCTGCTGGTATGGTTTGTAGCAATTCTGCAGTCGCCCCGCAGGGTGACAAGATTAGTGATGTTGACTTTTGCTCATCCGACCACTTATTATAATTGGCCACGGCGTCAAACTGACGTATAAATACGGAAGGGTCCCGTTCCATCGAAGGTTGGCGGTTGCATCCTTGTATCTTTGTAGTCATGTTGATTGCTAGGCGATGTCTTATTTCTCTCAACACACTCAAGTCTCCTTTCGATTCACGTTATTTCATCGGTGACTTTCTTAAATTCAGCTTCGTTTTTTAGATGCAGATTTTCTATTTCGTTTCGAATTTCTGACTGAATTTCTTCCTCAAAGTGTTGAAAATTACATTTCATCCACTGCCTTTGGGCATCCAGTTTCGCATTCAGATCTGCAGCTTGTGCGTCAAATTTTGAATTTTGGGCGTCCATTTCTGTCATCCTCATCTTGAACATCTCCGAAATGTCCAACTGTGACGAACTCTTCTCCGTTACATTGGCACCATCTTGAATCGCTGTTTCTTCTTCATCCGGACAGTCTGGCCCAATCGTAAAAACATATGTGTTGACATCGATACTCTCTTCCTCCATTGCTGCTTCCAGACGCTGTCGAAGAATTTGCTTCTGTCCTTTGCTATCCAGATTCCGGTCCTGAAGTTCCTTCTTCAACTCAGGAACGCGAAGATCCTCCAAATGTCGATCTGACATCGTCACAACACACTTTCACAGACTAATTTACTTCACCAATAATTAATCCCACTTCTGACACCAATTGTTGCGAGCTTAGGGTTCGCTGGATTAATTATTTTTAATAAATAAGAGCCGTTAAATTGATTTTGAATTAATGTAACACTTTATTAGTTTATCGCTTGCTTACTCTGCTTACTTCACTGCCTACTGCTCACTTCTTACTTCTTGATCTGTGTGTGACGTAGTTATACCGTTTGCTCATTCTGATTCGGTGTTTCGTTTCCGCCCGTTCCGTAGCCTCGAATTTTCGACTGCTCATAGTCTCCAGTTTTCCAGTACTTTCTAGAATATCCTAGTACTTTGTTTCGGACTTTCTAGAATATTCTACTACTGATTGTCATATGCGTCACAATAACATATAGGGTGGACCATAATGATTGATTACCAACTTGATTTCTTAAAAAACCGTTAGAGGGAGGGGCGCGTGAGTGGCGGGGATTTGTGCGTCGCTTCATGCAAATTGCGCCCCTCCCTGACTGCCTCTGACTTCTTTACCTCTCCTATGGGAGAAAGGTGTCGACTTATTGTCATTGGGGATACTTCCATGCTTTGTGCCATCTCCCACATCGATTTCGTTGGGTCCGCATCCACCGTTGCTCTTAAAACATCGTCGTCAACCAACGTTTCCGGCTTCCCACGTAGTTCATTTTCGAAACTGATTTCTCCCGAACGGAACTTTCCAAACCAACGTCGTATAGTGCGTTCGTTTACCGCTACATCCTCAAATGCATCATTAATGTTTTTCATTGCCAATGACGCATTATGTCCCATTTTAAGTTTATAAAGGAAGAGGGTTCGAATTTGAACTGCCGACAGCATGATAAATAATTCCTAAAAAAAAAACTGTACTTGTAACGAACCCTAAGATTCTCACACGTCAAGCACACGTACCACTTTACTTTATAAAAAAAGAAGATTTAACGTTCTGGTACAAATGTTCACTTGAGAACATCGTCCGATAGAGCGAAAATCGGACATTTCATGTTGTACTTCGGCGGATTTATTCAATATGTTCCGCCGAACATAGTCCACAATAAGGACGTTTGTAGTCGCTTTCGATTTTTTATTTTATTTTCTTGTATATATTTTTTTTCTTACATTTTTCGTTTTCTTAACTAAACTCGCGACTCTTTTATCGCACTCGCCTTGGTTTGCGCTCGAGTCACCTTTTCTTCTTTTTTACTTCGTCGCTCGGAGGTAATCCTCGCGTCGAGGTTAATATCGTACTAAATAATATATCTCGCGACGGCAAAAATTCTCACCGAAAAAAGATTCGACAAGTTGTTCTCTCTTTCCCCTCGTTCGACCACTGCGGCGCTCTACGCCATGAACTTTAAGCGGGCTGTGCTTCATACAGCAACAGTAGAGAAGTAGGTTTTAGATAGATCCTTCCAACAGTCGAATTTGTACATGGCAACTCTGACATAATATTACATGGCGATCCTGCCAAACCCTTCCACCTTTATACCCTAACATGACCCTTACATGGCGATCCTGCTTCATTACACCGGTCTCCCGTGTGACAGGCGGGTATACTAACTATCGGGGAGCTAAGGAACATACTCACCTATATCCAATTTATACGTGCCCACAAACGCGTGTCCTCAACAGTCCTCCTTTTCACCTGAAATAAAAGGTAACATGCATCTGGGAGTCAACAACCCCACGTATCCACAGATACCGACCAACTGTCCTACGCCTGCACGGCGATCGAAGGACAAGACTCAGCATAGGAATTGTGTACCAATCCATTAACTGGTTATACACAAGCGGTTGGCACAGCTGCCCCAAACATCGGCAGACATCGCATCTCCGGCGATAAGCTAATTGCTGGAAAACCACTTCGTCTAAACAATGACCAATGCGATGCATCAGCAATAAACCAAACGTTGTTCCCATGGGGCTGTTGGCATACTGGGTGTGATGTCGGTACCCACCAATATTTAATTTTGTTATTGTTTTTGTTAGGAAACTTACCTCCGGGCCGAATGAAAGAACTCCTTGCTTTGCTTCTTCAATCTGTGTTTATTATGTGTTTGAAAATTACATTATCCCACGATCGTCTAATGTAAATAACACATTCGATTGTGTGCATAACCATAGATGATCGATGAGAGAAAGTCACCACCCAAGGAAAGTGAAAGGAGGAACAGGAAAACGATGGGGGTGAATGGCATCTTCCCCAGAGAAGTCACCACAGTCGTCACAGAGAACACTAACCGGAAGGTCACATCGCGCCGCGCAAGATAATTAAAAGTACGTATATACTCGACGTGCACCGCTCAGTAAAGTAACGCGCCGTCGAAATACTAGTTCTCCCAACTTGTGAAAGTTGTCTTGATTTTCGCGAATAAATTCACCAGCAGTTCCGGAATTAATTAAAAATATCAAACGTTAAAAATATCGTGCCGACGTGCAATAGGGAGACGGACACGGTGATCCTCGTCGCGACACTTCCGCGGTGTTCCTAGCGTGTGCAAGTTTGAAGCCACTATTTTGTTGTAATTATGCTGTGTCGAAAATTAAAACGATTAAAGTGTAACGTAATAAATAAAGTTAACTCATCATCATCATCGGCACTACAACCGGGAACCGGCCTTGGCCTTATTTGGCAAGTCCTAAGGCTTGTTACATTTTCCATGATAATTTGTTTTTCCGGGCAAGGTTATTAGTCTTGCGCCAGAGGCTCCCCGACGGGGAATCGAACCCGTGACAGGCGGGGATACTAACCACTATACTATCGAGGAGCCATAAATAAAGTTAACTATTCAATTCAAAACAAAAAGAAAAATCATAAACAGAAATTATACAAAAGACATTTCATGTTTTATTTGTGTTGCTTTCGCTCCGTTGTGTTTTCTATGGAACAGTGTTCGGTATGTCGGAGACCAGTTTAGCTGCGGCATGTGTGGTTTCATGACCCGTCTTAAAGCCAAACTGGTTATTAGGAATAATGTTGTTGTCATCTACCCATTTGAGCAGAGCTTTATTAATTGTCTTTTCAAATTCTTTACTGATGCTTGGGAGTAACCTTATCGAACGCACATTCATTGGGTTAGTACAGTCTTTGCCCTTTTTTGGTATGGGCTGTGTGATTGCTGTTTTCTAACGCGCGGGAAAGTGTGCATTATTCAACGCGTTGTTAAACAGGACGATAATGTTCCTGAGCTCCTCTAACGTTGTTAGCTTTTGGAATAAACCAGTGTCTTAATGTAACCCCATAAAAAGAAATCCAACCATGTTAAATCACATGAGCGAGATGGTCATTCCACCGGCCTATTTCTCGAGATTACACGCGTACCGAACTCCCCCTCTAAAATATCAAGTATGGGACCAGCTGGGTCGCATATGTCTTGTTGAGACCACATAGTCTTCGAATATGACACGATAGCGGACTCCTTCTACCGTTACAAAATGATCTTTTTTATCGATGAAAGAAAACGGTCCATGAAATCCACTTTATATTTATTCCTCAACATAGTTGCCTTCGAAGGCGATACAATTTGATTTTTCCAGCATTTCGATGCCTTTTCTGTGGTACGAAACGTCCAAGTCTTCGAAATACGCCTCGATTTCCTCGTTCGATCTGAATCCCCTTCCCTGGAATCACCGCTTGAGGTTTGGGAACAGATAATACTCGATGGGGGTCCAGTCTGGAGAATACCATGGGTGAGCAACAAATTCAAATCGTAATTGGTCCAATTTGGCCATCGCTTTCAAGGACGCTATCGTGATTGTACAAAACATCTTCCTTCGACATATGGGGCTATTTTTTCTTTATTTCCTCGTTCAGTTTGTCCAATAACACTGCATAATACTCTCCTGTGACTGTTCTTCCCTTCTCGAGGTAGGTAATCGATGATAGTTATGCCATGCGCATCCCAAAACACGGAGGTCATAATCTTTCTAGCCACTCTGTAGGCTCCCTATTGGAACCATGCGTATCGTAATGAAAAATAAGAACTGAGAGAAGATCGTATTGTAATGGGCACACGTTTCATCTACCAACACAAAACGTCGGAAAATGTCCGCTCGATTACGCTGCAACAACGCCAAGCCGGCCTTTGAATCATCAACGCGCTGCTGTATTTGTTCGACGGTCAGCAAACGCGGCACCCATCGCGCCGATAGATATTTCATCTACAAAAGATCGTGACAAATGTATCACGCCCATTCTTTTGGGATGCCTACGGCCTCTGGTAACGCGAGCAACTTCACTTTACTTCACTTTGCCATAGGGGGGAGGTTTTTGAGGACAATGTTTGGTATTCCATCTATTCCCACAGACTTTTTGTTTCTCAATGAGTGGAAGATATCGTGGTGTTCTTCCCTCGTTAAAATTAGCCTTAACATTGGCATTAATATCATTGGACAAATTATCGTCACTGAGTTCGGTAAAACCGGATCTGATGGCCAAAGTGAAATTTCATTTCGGAGGTACAGGTGATTCAATAGAGCTCTGTCCTCCAAGTTGTGGTTTAGGAGTGGTGGCTTCATTCACCTTGTACATTTCCTGAACGACAGCTCCCACAGCGTTCACTCTTTCCAAGGCATCCTCGGTCACGAAGAGCTCATTATTGAGGATAGCATTCTCTGTATCTATGCTAGTGTTGATTAGCAGCTGCTTGTTTACGTCGGTACGTGAAATTTGGAGACACTGAATCTCGTTCTGATTATTTCTCTTGAATGCCTTATTTATTTGCGGGAACATATTCGGATAATTCGATTTTACAGCTCGAGCTCTGTTGTTCCAATACAAATTTGTTGCTAATCTATAGTTAGCTTTTAGTAATTGTTGGAAGTTTTTTTAATCGGGATTTCAGTGATGTTATCTCCTGGTCGTGTCTGTCAGTAAACTGTCTGTATTATTGTTTACGTTTTGTTAGCAGCCTGCTTTTTTCTGTGAAGTGCGTTTATTGTTGTGTTGCTATACAACTTCATATTGTCCAGTTCTGTTGTTAGGAATTGTCTTGTCCATTGTTCGTTTTATAGTTTCCTCCATTTGTTGAATGTATTTGTCGATTTCGTCATTCGTTAGGTTTCTGTGTGTTGGTAGGTCGATATCGTTCGAACGTAATTCTTTTGTTAACGATCTGGCGAATCGTAGACATAGCATTGCCCCGTAGTTGTGGGGTTGTGGGACCACGAATTCCTCCAGTTCTGCTAGTTCGTTCGAAAGCTTTATTACGCCCGTGAATGCACAGTGGTCACTGTCGTACTCTATTGTCCGTAAACAGTCTCTGTTATGTCTGTTGGTGTTTAATAGTCTCAATCGTGTGTCAATAAGCATGATATCTAGATAGAATCTACTTTTTTTTTCTTTTTTTTTTTAAACATTTTTTATTTTCTTTTTATATTCTTAGTTTCTAAATTAAAGGCTAGACAAAATAGATAGGATCTACCTCTAGGGAACGATGGATATTCCTAGAAGCTAGAAGGTCAGTTTTATATTCTACGTGATATTGATCTAACCAGCTAGCCAGTTGATTTCCTCTAGTGTTGGACATACAATTTCCCCAATCTTTATATTTGGCGTTCATATCTCCACCTATAACAGAGTAGTTTTTATCCAGTTGTGGTTGCAAGTATCGAAAGGGAGTTTCAAGTTCTGCTGTAAAGAGATTATATCGATGTTCGTCGGGTGCATAAACCGAGATTGCATACAGTCCTCTTCCTTGCTGAAGTGGTGTGCGTACGATACAGGCTTCCAGCACCCTCAACCTGCGCACTTCTCCACTATATATAACTTTATGCTCGATTCCTTTTCTAATAATGACGGCGAAATCTTCCCCTTGTGAGGAGTTAGGTCGACCTCTTCGTATAATATCATAGTTTGTGCGCCCTATCTTATGCCTCTGGTTTAACTTTGTTTTCCCCGCCTTAAGTACATCAGAGTTTTCATCTTGCAACAGCTTTTCAACCTGTGGATCTTCTCTCAGTTCTTATAAGTAAATTTACATTCACGACAAGAGCTTTGATTGATGTTTTGGTTAGAGGGTTTATATAGACTTTTTATTTAGACTGGGCAAGTGCGAGTAGGTCTCGTTTATTTGACTTTGCAGCTCATCTGTCTCTGAAGATTGAGCAAGATTGTGATGTTGAACTGCAGTCGCTATCACATCAAACGCGGGTAGCGGACCTTTGTCTGTTATATTATAATATTATCATCATCATCATCATTATCGGCACTACAACCGGGAACCGATCTTGGCCTTATTTAGCAAGTTTCGGGGCTTGTTAAATTTTCCAAAATAATTTATTTTTACGGGCAAGGTTATTAGCCTTGCGCCGATAATATTATCATAATATTATAATATTCAATTTCAATTCAATTTTTATTTGGTAGATAGTTGCTCAGGATACGACTTACATTCGAGATTCCGTTTTAAGGGCGGAGTCTGCGTCTTCGCACGGTCCGATCTGGCTTGCCAGAGGATGGAGGCGTTGGAACCCAATATCATGGACATCATATTTTGGCGGTTATTGTCGATTCGGTCGTAAGTGTTCCGCCGAACACTGTACGCACACAAGGAAGAACACACTGAGCGGAAACGGCACAAATAAAACACGAAAAACTGTTTTTCTATTTGTACGGTGACTTTTATTAATCCAAAAAGCTTATTTTGCACTTATCGTCTAGAATACACAAGTTAATTATTTTTGAAATTAAGCACACGTACGACTCGACGTTCTCGAACAATTCTATTCACGACCTCATTCGGTTATCTCTTCGTTAGAGATCCTCGCGGTTCGATGATCAAAATCTCTGTCTTCTCCTTGACGATTCAAATCTCTCTGAGACGGATTGTATCTGTAACAATATCCAAAAATTTTCCTAGTTCCCCTGCTAACAGAATTTCCGGATTCCTGTTAGCAGCATGTTACCGTATCCCCGGGGATATTTCATAGTTTTTTTTGAGAAAGGGAAAGTCATCCTGCATACATTCTTCGTTGAAATAGCATTTCCTTTTTCACGGCCTTCTGTTTGCACAGAACATCTGGCGCGAAGGCCGAGATGATTTTTCGGGCGTACAGCCCGTGGTTGTTTGCCTTTTGTAAACACAACCGAAATCCATTAGATCCTTCTAATGGGTGTGAACTTTTTACAAAGGAATCGTGGGACCGGAGTATTTCCTTTGTTGTCGTTGGATTTGTAAATCTTCCGAATTATCTTGTTGCGATAATTTCGGTTGTTTACAATTTTGGCCGCGGATAGGCGATATGCTTTCTTGCGTTTAGCTGCCGGCGTATGCATCCGTTGTTATTTATTTATCGAAAATGCAATTCCTGGTACATCGTGCAGATGCTTTGGATGGAAGATTTATGGCCTGTAATCTGGAATTGTTTTGCATACTATGAATGGATGCGTTGACTCGATGCTGAAAGTTTTTGAACGTTAAGTTCCTTGTTTTTTGATGTCGGTTTCGACATTGTTTCAGCTTCCTATGCCCTTGTTACAGGCCTGATTAATGAGCTTTGGGGACACGTGTCTGTGGGCAAGTGTACTGGATAAGGTAAGTCAGTTCCTTGAGGGTTTGGAACCTTACCTGGGCGGAATTGTGCGTTCGTAGGACGCTACATCACCCCCCCCCCTAGTGACGTAGTCACGATATGAAGTAGTTAGTTGCTTGGGGGTGTGGAACCTTACCTGGGCGGAATTGTGCGTTCGTAGGACGCTACAATATGGTTGAGGGTCGTGCTGAGGAATTTCGTTAAATTTTTTTGTTGTCTTTACCGCTCCCCGAATGACGATCGATCGGCGACATTTTTCGAACACTTTCATATACCGTCGACTGGATACAGATCAACCACCCAGCTTCTGAAATTATTGTCCTTGGCGATTTTAATGTGCACAATTCCGACTGGTTGTTACATTCTAACAGAACCGACGAGGCTGGGAGGCTGGCGGAGATGTTTGCTGTAAGCAACAACTTGACTCAACTCGTGGCGGAGCCAACGCGAGTACCGGATGCCCGAGGCGATTATGCGAACACCCTGGATCTGTTTTTGACATACGAACCGAGTATTTATACCGTAGAGGTTTCTGCACCACTGGGAAACTCAGATCACTGCTTGGTATCTGTCGCGCAAGCACTTGCATACCAAGCGAATAACCGGCCTAGGCAGCTTCGCCATGTATGGAAGTATGGGGCTGCTAACTGGGACGATATGCGAGATTTCTTCGCATCCTTTCCATGGACGGAGGTGTGCTTCGGAAACTCCGATGTTAACGCTTGCGCGGAGTCGGTATCAGAGATTATTCTTCTGGGGATGGAGATGTATATTCCACATTCCATCAAACGAAGTTCGTCTGATAAACCTTGGTTTGACAAAAAATGCGAGCTGATTACAGTGGCAAAAAATAGAGCTTTTAAACAGTGTCGCTCCAATTTCACCGATGTTAACAGAACGAATTATGTTAGAATCAGAAACGCATGCAACCAGGCGATTGATACCGCGAAGAAGGCTCACAATAATGGTGATCAATAAGCTCCTTCGGTGCCCAACTGGTTCGCGCTCCTTCTGGTCAATGGCAAAGGCTGTCAGCAGTAACTTTGCTTCCTCCTCTTTCCCTCCGTTGGTGACAGACAGCGGGACGTTAGTCACGAATCCAAAGGATAAAGCTAATGTGTTCGCGAATTTATTTTCCGCGAATTCAAACCTCGATCCTGGCCTTTTGGAGCCACCTGTGATCTCGCCTTTACAGTCTTCCATGCGGGATGTGAGATTTCGTCCGCGCACTATTCAACGCATTCTATGTGAACTGGATTGTAGGAAGGCAACCGGCCCGGACGGAATACCAGCAATAGTCCTTAAGAACTGTGCTCCAGAACTATCGCCGGTTCTTGGCAGACTCTTCCGCTTATCTTATGCACGGAGGACCTTTCCTGCCTGCTGGAAAATCGCTCGAGTTCGGCCAATCCCAAAGAGGGGAAAAAAGTGTCTCCCACAAAATTACCGTCCGATCGCATTGCTGTCTATTTTATCTAAGGTAATGGAAAAAGTCATGAATACAGAGTTGGTTAAGTATTTGGAGTGCAACGGTCTTCTGAATGATCGTCAATACGGATTCCGTGGCAGGCGGTCCACAGGAGACCTTTTGACACTTATAACCGATATATGGACATCCTCGATTGAACGGCATGGTGAGTCAAGGGCGGTCGCATTAGATATCTCCAAGGCTTTTGACCGCGTCTGGCACGGGGCATTGCTGAGCAAACTTCGTTCATATGGACTTTCCCAACAGCTTTGCGACTGGACGAGGAGCATCCTCGAGAATCGATCGATCCGGGTTGTTGTGGAAGGCGAGTGTTCGGATCTGTATCATGTTAATTCGGGGGTGCCCCAGGGTTCTATTTTGGCTCCAACCATGTTCTTGCTTCACATAAATGATTTGTTGGAGACAACGGATAACAAAGTGTTCAGTTTTGCGGATGATAGTACGCTTGTTTCCTCCTTTTCGAGTGATCGGCCGATTGGTGCATCAACGTCGCACCAGCTGAGATGTAGACAGATTGACTCTCTGAACCAGGATCTAGATAAAGTCCTGCAGTGGGGAAAGGCCAATCTTGTCGACGTCAACGCAACGAAGACCCAGTATACAACATTCACAAAGAAAAGTGGATCATCGGTTCCACAGCTGATGATGAGTGGCCGGGCCCTCGAGGCTGGGGAAAGTTTGAAATTGCTCGGCGTCACGGTCTGTGGGAATGTATCATGGCATAAACACGTATCGGGTATAGCCAGATCAGCCTCAGGAAAACTGAGTTATCTTTTTAGAGCCAAGAAATACTTTACTCCGGCCCAATTTCTTCTCCTATATAAATCTCAAATTAGACCCGCGCTTGAATATTGCTCGCATGTTTGGAGCTCGGCTCCTAAACATACCCTCGACCTACTTGAGAGCGTACAAAGACGTGCGATCCGCCTGATCGGAGACTCGGCGCTGACGTCGGGACTACAGACGCTATCACATCGAAGGCGCGTGGCCGACCTCTGTCTGTTTTACAGATATTATCACGGGTGCTATGATGATGATGGCATCTCGGAGCGCCCACTCGACGCTATAGGTTCGCCTCTCCCGAGAGAAGTCTAATAAAAAAAAAAATTACATTTATGGTATATTTTACAACTAGTACTTAAGAGATTTAGGATAGCAATTCCTTTACAACTATAATCTTAAATCTATATAATGACAATAGCACAATTTTAATGAATAACAAATAATAAATTAAGGGAAAACTACTAATATTATAATATTATTCCGCGCAATTCGGTTTATTTGCGCTCCACAAGACAATCTGACGGATTCCTCCAATTTGCCGTTTATCACCCGACGGTTCGCACATCTCTGTGCCAAAACTCGTTCCGCTAAAAACCGAAAACCTGTGGAACTCCTGTGGGGGTGAGTAGTTGGGTGTGCCTGCACGGGACCGGTTAATTACTACCCCACTACTTCACTACTTGGTAAAACACTGCAAGCCGTTCGCAAAGGGGGGAAGGAAAATAAAACACGGTGGTATGTTATTCTGGTGATAAATGTTCTTTTATCTTTATTATGTCTTTATTGTTTTACAGCGACTTTTATCGAATTGAATTTTCTGGGATAACTATTTAGTACACTATCGAATAAGTTTGTAAACCATAGGTCTTTTGTTAAAACACCAACACAAAAATTCAAATTAACATGCTAAATTATTGGAACGCGACAGACACCAACGAAACACTACTCACTCGAACTGAAGACGGACGCACACACTTGCTTGAAACGCGGCTGCACCCTCTGGGGGTTATTACTCGACAGTCTTGAGATTGAAGAGCGATGCGAGCGCCGTGGTGGTTGAATTTCGACTTACTTAAAAATGACTCATGGGCTCCTCGATAGTATATTGGTTAGTATACCCACCTGTCACGCGAGAGGAGCCTCTGGCGCAAGACGTCGGGGAGCCTCTGGCGCAAGACTAATGACCTTGCCCGGAAAAAACAAATCATTATGGAAAATTTAACAAGCCTCAGGACTTGCTAAATAAGGCCAAGACCGGTCCCTGGTTGTAGTGCCGATGATGATGATGACGATGAACATAGCCAGGTCCGCCTCTGGAAAACTGAGTTATATTTTTAGAGCCAAGAAATATTTTACTCCGGCTCAATTTCTCCTGTATAAATCCTAAATTAGAACCGCGCTGGAGTATTGTTCTCATGTTTGGAGCTCTGCTCTTAAACATACCCTCGACCTACTTGAGAACATACAGAAACGAGTGACCCTCCTGATGGGGGACATTGCGCTGACGTCGGGACTACAATCGCTATCACATCGAAGGCGCGTACCTCAACTGAGGACATATGGAAGGCACATCACCCCATGGCGTCTTTGCCACATTTTGCGTTTGCTTCCAAAGAAGTCTATTCGACCAAGTTTCGTGTAGTATTTGATGCATCCAATCGATTCCCAAATGGAACATCTTTGAATGATTGTTTGCACTTGGCTCCTAAGCTGGAAAACAACTTAATCGTGATTATCACATAGTTGCGAATACAATAATAATAATAATAATAAAACAGAAGCATATTAATAATGCCCTACGAGAGTTGGTCGATATCATTGGTTGCCTCTATGATAAGGAAGTGCAAAATCGCTTAAAGAAGCCGTCTGCGTCGGCTGAAGCAAGCGATGGAAACTGGCAACCCCTACCAAAATAAAGCTCGCCCATAGACATAGGCAGGGTCCCTGGGTAGATCAGTGATGAATTACCCAATTACAATTGGTTTACAATAGCCCAGAATGGAAAGAAGAGGAATGCGAGGTTGGAGGGTGAAGAGGCTCCAAAAAATGAGACCAGTGAAGCCAACATTATAAAAAACAAGAGGCCACGCCCGGACGTTATAATAATATACAAAACTGGAGAAAAAACAAAAGCGGATATATTGTAGTCCACGAAGGTCAAACCCGAGCTATGTGAACTCGAAAATAGCGTGAATAAAGTTCGAAATAGAGCAAAGGGGGAATTGCTGCTAGAACTGAAACGCCACCACCGAGACACTGAAAGCAAAAGTACAACAAGTATTAAAGGAAGATGCTAGTGTGAAAACAGTGTCACACGAAATTACGGTCGAGTGTCGTGATTTAGATGAGGTTACCTCTGTGGAGGAAATCCCAAAGGAAGCGGTTAAGAGTTTAAGAAGGAAACCAGATGGCACGCAGGCTTCCATGATCCGCTTACCAAGAGAAAAGGCTAGCATGTTGCTGGCTACAGGTTTCCTACGGGTTGGATGGGTGAGATGCAGACTTCGAGAACACATCGCACCCACATGATGTTTCAGTTGTTGGCAATACGGTCATGTGGCGAAATCATGCAAATCCGGAGAAGATCGTTGAAAAAACTGTTTGAAATGCGGTGGAAAAGGCCACAAAACGATGAGCTGTAATGCAAAACCCAAATGCTTGTTCTGCGAGTCAGGGTGCGAAGGCGGTACCCACCACTCAACAGGGAGTTACAAATGCCCAGCATTTAAAAACGCGATGTCCAATCTCCTGAATAAAAATGGAAAGGTTTAAGTGCATTCAAATTAACTTACACCATTGTGGAGCCGCACAAAATCTCCTTTCCCAAGCGGTTAAGGAATATGGCGCTGACGTGGTACTCATCAATCTGGCTCGAAGGACCAAAACGTGTGTCCAACAAGCGTTGAACACACCTCCCACGAACAATGGTTCTTATCTTGTTTTCAGCCTGGCGTCAGGAACAGTGATGTCTCTTGACGTGTACCCGATGAACTGGATTTGCCAAAGCAATGGCGACCGCAACACTGATGCTTGAAACCAATCGCTATTTAAAGGGAAAGAAGGGAACCGAATACCTTTAATAACTGCCGAAATCCTCGAAATGATCTTCCTTCAGACTTCCAGAAAGACTCGGGTTAGTTTAAGTGTTAATAATAGATTACTTTATTTAATTGATTGAAAGACATGTGTACTCTCCAAAAACCTAACGAAGAATAGGACAAATTACACAAAGTTTGTTTACTTTGTCACCTTGACAACCAGAAATATAATGTCAGCTAGTTGCTGACATAGTTGCGTTCACTGCGAATTCGCTGAATCAATCCAGTGAACCGCAACATTCCGCCCGCCTTCGCCAATCATTAGCGAATCCTTTTGTTTCAGGGGACGGAGGCCCAGGGCCGTGGTCTTGTGGTGATGCGGAGGTTTGGATAGAGCCGTCCGCTCTGAATTGGTTCTCTCGGATCTCTTCCCATTTCATCTGGAGGTTGTGCTGGCGTATGTCCACCGCGACCAACGTTGGCGGACCTCTCTTCTCGAGGTTGAGATAAGCACAGGACATCCGCTCCTGAGAGGCGAACTGGGCGCTGATGAGCTGTACCGCCAATGTAGACTTTGTCATTCTAGACTTCTCTGACATTGGGACGCTCTCTGGTTGTTGACAACGGTGGGTCTTTGCGTCTGGACTTGGTGTCCCGCGACCTTGACGTTGGTCGGCCCTTGGGTTGGGCCCTTTAGTATGCCGCGAACTTGGCGGCGGTAGCCGATACAGATCTGGATCCCGGGCTGCACCGCGAACTGGTGGTGGCTGATCCACAGATCTGGCCGTCAGTGTTTCGTGAACTGGGCGCGATGTAGTGGTAGCTGCTGGAGTCAGCTTCTGTTTGCCACAAATTTGGTGGCGGTAATTTAATTGAAAACTTGAAATTCTCTTCCCTGAGAACCTGGGCGGTTGCAGGTAGCTGCACTGGGCAGCTTGTTGCTACGCCACTAATCTGGCGGCTTCAAGTCCGTACGGTGGACGGGGGCTGCGTTCTGGGCAGCGGGGTATGTATAGAATGCCTGGCACTGGTACTATTACATGTGAGGAAGACAGCAGCGGAACAGCGGCCATCTGGATAACTGGAAATTCTCCCATGGAATGCAGAAGTGTCCAGCGGCAGAAATGGGTTCGCCTATGCTAAGATCGGAGAAATGCATATCTACTGTTGTTACGCTCCACCAAGGTGGGAAATATAATTGAAATGTTTTTTGGACCGAGTAAGACAAGAAGCTAGAGATAATAACCCGCTTAATTGGAGATTTCAACACTTGGGCAGTAGTATGGGGAAGCACAAGGACCAATAGTAGAGGCCAGGTACTACTTGAATCCTTCGTAGCCCTAGATGTGGTGGCGCGACCTCTGTCTGTTTTATAGATATTATCACCGGTACTGTGCTTCTGAGATTCGTGGTATTGTTTCGCGCAATTCGCAATCAAACACAAAACAATCCGATGGATCGCACCAATTTGCGGTTCATCCCACGACGGCGCGAACATCCCTGCTTCAGAACACGTTCCATTACAGAGCGGGAAAGCTGTGGACACTGTTCGCAGAAAAACAAAACGAAACCAGAGCGAATGAAGTGCTCTGCCAGCACTGTCCCCGAAAACAACAAAAGACACCGGAGCGAATGCTGTCACTAATTAAACACAGAGATAGTAGTTTTGTTTTTTTGGCTCCTCGATAGTATAGTGGTTAGTATACCCGCCTGTCACGCGAAAGACCGGGATTCGATTCCCCTTCAGGGAGCCTCTGGCGCAAGACTAATGACCTTGCCCGGAAAAAAAAATCGTTATGGAAAATTTAACAAGCCTCAGGACTTGCTAAATAAGGCCAAGACCGGTTCCCGGTTGTAGTGCCGATGATGATGATGATGATGATGATGATGATAGTAGTTTTGTTTTAATCTTTGTTTTAGTAAACCCATTTTTTTATTAATACTTAATCCTCTAGGACACAATATTCTTCTACTTCTGTTACAATAATAGTTCGGGTAGTATCTAACAGAAAACAAAACAAACTTCCACCACACCTCGAATCGTATTTCTATTTTAAAGATTCTTATTTATTCCGGTTTATCGCACATAGTCTTTCACTATTGCTTTCCGCACAAAAAGTGGCAGCGTATATAAACGAGCGTAGCGAGCCGGCGCGCGTTGAATTGCGATGCGTTGAAAGTCGAGTCTACCCGTTTGTGATGTTTGCCTTTGGTAGCAGTTCGGACAACGTACTCCGGTTAACGCGCGTATTTTTCAAGGGTTAAAACTTTGGGTCGAAACGTTATTTTCCCGTTTTATCGCGTTTCGCCGATCGACCTGCTCGTCGTGGTTCTCTAACTGCCTGTGGTTACTTTCTCTGGGGATGATTCCATTCACCCCAGAGTTTTCTTTTCTCTTTTTCTGGTGGTGACTTTCTCTCATCGAGAATCTTTCCACCAGTCACGATCGTGCTCACACATACAGGCCCGGAGGTTATTGCCAGGTTGCTGTGGATCATTCTGTGATCGTCAACATTTTCACACCTCTGATGAATTGCTTACGTAAACAATCGAGCGTGGGGATCACAGTAGTCGATCATGGGATAATGTAATTATCGTTGTTGTCATATCCCTATGGGAACAGCATTGGTTTATTGCTGGTGCTCGCATTGGCCTTTGTTTGGACAAAGTATATTGCGGCAGAGACAAAAGTTTGTGTATATCCAGTTAATGGATCGTTACACAATTTCTGTTGGTGAGTCTGTCCTTCGAGCGGCGTGCAGGCGTAGAACAATTGGTCCGACTTGTGACCCACGTATCTGTGGATACGTGGGGTTCTTGCCTCCCAAATGCATGTTACCTTTGTTTCAGGTGGAAAGGAGGACTTTTGAGGACACGTGTCTGTGGGCACGTGTAATTTAGCTATAGGTGAGTGTGTTCCTTGGTGGAACGACGACATCTCGACCAATTGTGGTTTGTGTGGTTCGTAGAACCACCACAGTCTTGTGGGGAGGAAGTATTGTGCCTGGTACGGACACTCGGTTCACTTCCTTCCACCAGCATCACAAAGACAAAGTTCCAACGTGCACCAAAGAAAAGCACCAACAGGAGAAATAAAACTGTTCGCCAAGACAACGCGGATAAATTAAACACAGGGTTCCTTGTGTTTATTTTTATTTATTTTACGGTAGCCCTGCGTGAAAGTTACAATGTGAAGTCAATAAAAACACAATCTTCGAAGACTGCAGCAAATATAATATTCGACATGGCGGTTGCAAACACTGCACTGTAGACAACCGACTTCCGCGCGTCTAAAACTTTATGACAATAAAACTCGACTTAGGGTATTCACGCGTGTCTGCAGCGCTACAGACAGCGGGGCGACATGACCATAGTGGTCAGCGGATGGTAAAGGATTCAGCGATAATCATCTCGTGCAGAGATGATTCGCTTATGGGGTGAGTTTGTGGTCTCGTGGTAGGTATCCTCTCCACTAAGGATATCGTTTTTACCTACCACCAGAGAAACGTAAAGTCTCTCTTGGTAGAACAGACAACCAGATCTTGTAATGAAGATAATGGTGGTATGTGTGCGATCGTTCAGTTCTGAGTTGTTTACACGTGCTCGAGGGCAGTGGGTAAACGAAGCAGACAGGCGGCAAAGACAAAAGGGAGATATGACCAAATGCGCCGTTGGTAATGTGGTTCATTATCTACGTGATACGTCGTCGTTATTATTGACGTTGGGAAAAAAAAAGTGCTAACGGGATTGGTGGCCGAACGAATCCCTTGCATGCCTTTGTATATGCCGGGTAATTAGCTGCGGCAGGGAAAGAAATTGAAGATTGTTTGTTAGTGGGAAAACAAACGATGAGTTGAATCCTATGCATGTTTACATGCGTAGAAATATGGTTTATGGGATCTGTAAAAACAAGCTGTCCGACATAGGATTTTAACACGGACAAAGGGTGCCGACTGGCTTGGGATTCATGATGCCATATGCACTTTAAAGAATTATTTCTAGGAATTTTAGATAATGTGTTGTATGCATTAAATGTCCTTGTAAAAGGAAATGTTTCAGGTAGACTGGGTGGAGATTGCGGCGCAGGTGTGGGAAATTGAAATTTGCCTGGGAACCGAAGGTACCGAATAGGTTTTGGGATTTCTGAAAAAGTAGAAAAGAAATCTTACAGAAAATTATATGCGAAGAGATGCATGAAGGTAAGTTTTCTTTTACAGGGACTTTTTAGATTATACCTTAGATAATCCTAGATGCGTAAGGCATTTAAGGTGCTAATGCGATTGCATTAGCGAAATTATATGATTGGATGGGAGTTTGGCGGATCCGCCACAGTCTCTCCCGCGCGAGTTTTTCCGGGGCGTTACAACCTGCAACTGTTCAAGAAAAACTGCAACGGTTATTTGGTGACATTCGGGGTGCCTACTCGGCGCTATAGATTCGCCTCTACCGAAATATATTAAAAACTACATAAATAATCGGCTCCTCGATAGTATAGTGGTTAGTATACCCGCCTGTCACGCGAGAGACCGGGGTTCGATTCCCCGTCGGGGAGCCTGTGGCGGTTCCGCCAGATCCCACGGCTCGCCTCCCTGAAAAAACCCCCATAACCATAACCCGGGTCTGCACCAGCTTTCGCTAATGCAATTCGCATTAGCATCTTAGATGCTTCACGCATCAAACAGACCCAATTATTATAACCCTAAAATCCCTATAAAGAAAACTTACCTTCATGCATCCCTTCGCATACAATTTTTCATAAGATTTCTTTGTTTTCCTATTTGGTATTCTGAACCAATTCGGCACCAGACAAATTCCTGTAAACAAAATAATTCGGATTGCAATCAATGTAACCGTCATGACAGGGACCATAAATATCGCGCCGTCTATTTTCCCAGCCGCGTCATATACCATACATACACATTGCCTGGCAACCTTTTTTGTTTGTCTTACCAACAAACAACCCAAGCAGCTGCATATAATTAGCGCAATAGACGCTGAAACCAAATTCTCCAGCATTTTCTAATGCAAATATGAACCCGGTTTCTATTGCAGCCAGAGATGCCATAAACATCCAATTTGCTTTTAGCACCTTTTTCTCCTAACGTCGAAAATAGCGACGAGGCATCGTATAAACATGACCCTCATTAAAGAGCGAACCATTTGGTCGCCTTTTCTTTTGTCCTTGCCGCCTGCCTGTTTCGCTGTTCCACTGCACGTGTGAATAGCATTGATCTCAACGATCCCACACATACCACCATGACCTGTATTACAAGATCTGGTTTCCTATACCACCAAGAGAGACTTTACGTTTCCCTGGTGGTAGGTAAAAAACGATATCCTTATTGGTGAGGATATCGTTGGAGTCTTATCCCAACCACTGGACGGAGCGGTCGAGCCGTTCAGTATCCCGTGTAGGGTGTGCTCGGAGTGCACACCCTGGAGTCGTAATTCAATCTTCGGAGCGATCGGGTCGCTCGTCATCCACCGTGCCTGCGCGGGTGCGGTGGGTTAAAACGTTTGTGCCGCAGTTCGTGTGTGGAATGTCTAAAAATCGATTAAAATCAGCCAACACCAGTATAAGTAAGGACCATTCGTAATAAAAAGTTTAAGTATAAATAGCATCGCCGGAGTGTTTTTGTTTCTGTGTTGTGTCCGCTCAGTCGCGAAGGCCAACCATCGTTTTCTTCCCCCTTGCGTTGTGAGCAGTGTTCGCGTGATCAATTTATGATGGAGGAGGAAGTGAACCTAGTGTCCGTGTTAGGCACATAGTTCCTCCCCACAAGCCTCTGGCGCAAGACTAATGACCTTGCCCGGAAAAAACAAATCATTATGGAAAATTTAACAAGCCACAGGGCTTGCTAAATAAGGCCAAGACCGGTTCCCGGTTGTAGTGCCGATGATGATGATGATGAAATAATATATATTTTATAATTTATACGATCGGATACTTATTTATTTTTGTGTTCAAATCAGAAAAAATCTCTAAATTAATTTAACATTTATTTTTGTGTTATTTAAGAAATGACAATACACGACGGTAATGTAAATTCAGCTTCGTAGGTAAAATATATTCTGCCTTTATCTTTTTTGTAGATATTGTCCCAGTTGTCAGAACATTTTTTCGCATTACCTGACAATCAGAGAGTGAGCATTAGTTCGTGTTGAATGTCTGGAGAAATACAGAAAATCTTTCTTCAGCCGAACAACACGAACATGGAAAGCTCTACCTGATTATGTGTTTCTTCGTCATCCTAATGTTAAGGTATTCAAGCCATTCATCGATATTTCTTTCCTTATTCTCTACCGCTCCCGCTTCCACTACGGTTTGACATCTAAAAGTTCCTTAAAATTCCTTTTATGTGCGCAAAAAAATTCTCAACAAATTCTCTATAATTCAATCATATCTGCGACTCGCGATATACAGGTTTAAGTTCTATGTCCATTTTGTTTGGCTGCCTCTCGATTTCTTCTATGAAAGCCGTATATGTCAACAAGTCAACAACCACCTATATATTTAAAAGCAATGTTCAAGGCGAAATTGCTGAAATAACTCCAAACGTCTGCAAAATTCATATGAACAATGCGCTTAAAAGAGTTCGCCTTTGCACCGAGACCAGAGGCGGTTACTTCACCGATATTCAATTCTATTTGTAATATTAAGTATCATCATCGGCACTACAACCGGGGTCCGGTCTTGGCCTTATTTAGCAAGTCTCGAGGCTTGTTAAATTTTCCACAATAAATTATTTTTACCGGCAAGGATATTAGCCTTGCGCCGTAATATTAAATATGTATGGATATGTATGGATTAATAAAATATAAATTATAAATTTGTATTTCATTCGAAAGTTATTAAACAAACCATCGACCTGGAACATAAAAAGCACCCTGAATTGCGGATACAACATTTTGTTTTATGGCCACACAACTGTATTCATTGAGATTCCCCATTAAGACCGCAATTCGTCCTGAAAGGGCCGCATATAAATGTTGAACAAAATATATCACAACAGCAATCATTGCAACCCAAAGAGCTGAGTAAATTATTCAACTCAACTCACACTCAAATTTCTAGTATTAGTCAAGCTTCGAAACTAAAACCAACAAAACATGGAACCCCAAATTGAAGAAAGTTTTACCAAGAACGGATCAGGATATTACACACCATGCAATCATTATCATTCGCACATTAGAATTATCGTCTGACTGTTGCCTACCAAAGCAACAAATTCCCTGATGTTGTCGATGTTGAACGTTGCCCTGTCTGTCTCGCTCTTGCACATGATGTATGCAAATAGTGGACAAACGCAGGCACTTCTCATTGAGCCATTAAAGGTTTTGTTCAGGGAATACAGTCTCCGAAACAGACGCCAAGTTTAGTCGGTTAAGAGGTGTCAAGCTTGTTAGAGTTCGTATTAAAGTCGTCGTTTGTTCCATAGCTAATCAGACGCATTAAATTTCAAAAGAGAACAAATTGGAATAACCATTAATAATTGCGAGAGTTATTATAATTAGTGAGCTAGTGAAAAGCCTTTCCATCTGTTAGAACGGAAACAACGTTTTCTTTACAGGACTTGATATTTTCCTTTTGGAAGAAAATAATTTTCCATGTAAGTAAATGTGATACCGCACGGATTGTGCATAGCCTCGTAAACTGTTTTCGTAGAAATACAACAAATAAAATAGTTGGGCATTCAAGGCGTTCATTCACATCTCTTTCTCAGCTCTGGAACAATCGGCGCAAACTTCGTGGGATTTATATAACGTAAGTAATAAAAATTATTCAAATAAGTTGTGGAGGGAAATCGAGACGAATGGTGATTTATTTTATTCGGAAACAATTATATTAATCTAAACATTTCCTATTCCTTTGAATTGCATTCAGCTATTTTTCAGCTATAACCTATTTTTTTTAATTATAATTTTAGTGTATTATAGAATTCAGAGAAATTAACTTTTAAAATTGACGCAGTCGCCTTTCGCAGTCCCTTTTTAAGATCAATTTAATGCTAGCAAGGAAATATTCCGGAGATCGGAAAAAATAATAATCTGATTGTGCGAGGACTGTATGGTGCATAAATAAAAATTTTCCACCCAAGGTGACTAAACTTTTTCTGGGTGATCAATATTTAAGATTGATATTTGTGGTTTGGTGTTGTTAAAAAACATCCTTTATGTTTAATTTTCTATTTTTACCATTTTTTGCTTCAACCTCATTAATTAGTGGCAGGAGGGATTCGAACATTCTAGCACACCAAAAACGCGTTGCTTCCTTTTCACTTAATTCCAGGCTTCATCTTTCGTTTTTTTTTTTATTTTTGATCAGCGCCATTTTCATATAACATCGAATACGGTCACTTTTTTATCATCAGGGACTATAACCTCAAAAATGGTTTGATTTCGTTCCATTTCAACAGAATTTTCCAGATGGAAATTCGCTTCATAAATTTTTTTCATTCAGTTCATGAGGCATCTAAACATCGAGAATGTTCTTCCAATCAGCTTTAAGAAAAAAATGTTAGACCGTTTTCATTTTATAGACATTTTTTATTTTTTCCTTTCTCTTATATTTAATTTGCTTGCTAGGCCAAAAAATGTTTAAATTCTAGCTTATTTATTTTATATCGTAACTTACTGGTCGCCTGCCGTCATCATCATCATCGACACTACAACCGGGAACCGGTCTTGGCCTTATTTAGATAATCCTGAGGCTTGTTACATTTTCTATAATGATTTGTTTTTTCCGGGCAAGTCCATTATGTCTTGCGCCAGCCTGTCGTCACGCTGAGCTAAATTTGTGGTGCCTACTGTTATTGGTTGTTGCCTTTCGGCTTTATTTCTTTTTTAATTGCCTGTATCTTTATTAATCATTTGTAAAAACAAAGAAAATTTAGGATAACACAAAACTTTGAGATTTTTTCTCTTTTACATCTAATTAAACTTAATTCACAAACTTAACCTAATTTTTTTTATATTATCGTTAAAACTTACCTAACACTACCATAACCTAAGAAAATCTAAATATATGTAAGCTTGCTATTGATTTAAGTTGTTAATTACTATTTTTTGATTACTACTATTACTGTTTATTGGCCTGTAGGAACCCGAAAGTTCGTAACCTCACCGATTCGACTCCGCCGCCCTTCTTCCACGTTCGGCCATCCGATTCGATCTCCTCGAGGTCCAACCTAACATTGTCCTCCCATCTCCGTCGCGGCCGCCCTGTCGGTCTCTTTCCCGTTGGCTTACCCTCAACAATTCTATGCACAGTCCTATCGTTGCCCATTCGCGCCACGTGCCCGGCCCATCTTAATCTTCGCGACTTGATTACTCTCACTATTGTAGGTTAGCGGTATATCATTCCTATTCGTGGTTGTGGAGTTTCCTCCATTGTCCTGCCTCCTCGTCATATTTGCCGCCAAAGATACCCCTTAGGACCTTATTATCGAATACGCGGAATTTGCATTCTTCCCGTTTTGTGAGAGCCCATGTTTCGCATCCGTATAGAACAATCGGCATGATTATGGTTCTATAGACACGGAGCTTAATATTCCGTGATAGCAGTTTGGATTTCAGAAGTTTACTGACTGCATGCCAACTAGCGTTGCCGGAATATAGTATTTTGTTAATTTCCTTCGACATTTCGTTACTGGCCGTCAGTATTGTTCCGAGATGTTTAAATTCTTTAACTTTTCCAAATATCTTGCCCCTGATGTTTATGTCTGTTCTCTGAGGTCCACCTGCTCTCGCTATAATCATGTATTTCGTTTTGTCTTCATTTATTTCTAGGCCCACCTCTTCTGCCGCTGGCATGATGATTTCACTGTTTTCACTTATAGTTTCTCGATTATCGCCCAAAACGGCGATGTCATCCGCATATGCGAGCACTTGTGTGACACCGTTCAGGGATGATCCGGCCATGTTGTCGTCTTGTACCTTTCTGATGACATACTCGAGGACAAGGTTAAAGAGACAGGCCATTCCCCTGTTTTAGTCCTTCCTGGATTTCAAGACTAATGACCTTGCCCGAAAAAAACAAATCATTATGGAAAATTTAACAATCCTCAGGACTTGCTAGATAAGGCCAAGACCGGATCCC
The DNA here is from genome assembly GCA_963931805.1 of Microdon myrmicae. Lineage (NCBI taxonomy): Eukaryota > Metazoa > Arthropoda > Insecta > Diptera > Syrphidae > Microdon > Microdon myrmicae. Next base: position 45,546,643 of record OZ007500.1, read on the forward strand.
GGTTGTAGTGCCGATGATGATGATGATGGATTTTAAATGGTTCTGAGAGGTGGTTTTCTATTCCAACTCGCCCTTTGTTTTCGGTCATGCAAATTTGAATGAGCGTGGCATATTTTTTCGGAATTCCCACCTCAACTACAATATGGTAGAGTCTTTGCCTTGCGACTGAGTCGTAGGCTTTTTTGAAGTCAACAAGCAGTTGGTGAACCGTCTCTCCGTATTCTCACTTCTTTTCCAGTAGTTGCCTTATTGTGAACATTTGATCGCTCGTTGACCGGTTCCTACGGAATTCACATTGGTAGTCTCCCAATATGTCTTTTGCGTACGGTGTGATTCTCGCCAGTATGACATTTGTTAGTATTTGTATGTGGTTGGGAGCAATGATATTCGTCTGTAATTTTCGCAGTCAGATCTGTCACCTTTTCTGAACGACGGGGACGACTATTGTGGTTTTCCATTCTTCCGGAATGACTTCCTTATCCCATATTGTTTTAATCAGTTGGTGGATCTTTCGAGCGGTTGCCTCTCCTCCGTGCTTTGCAAGCTCTGCCGGTATGCAGTCGACTCCGGGAGCCTTGTTTTTCAATCGGTTTATTGCGTCTACAACTTCGTCGAAAGAGGGCTCTGGGATCTGAGGCTTGGCTGTATGTACGTCTGGTGCATTTATTTGTGGTTTATGGGTGCGCACATTGAGCAGGTTTTCAAAGTACTGCTTCCATCTTGTCACGATATTTTTTGTTTCTGTCACCAGACAGCCGTGTACGTCTCGGATTATTTTGGCTCTCTCTCGGCGGCCGACATACATACCTCTGGTATTCTTTACTCTGGCATTTTCTAGGATTTTTTCGATCCTAGTCTTCTCCCATTCGCGTTTTTTGCGTTTGAAAAGTCTCGTTGTCTCTTTCCGAATTGCCGCGTTTCTTTCTGCGTTGACTTCATCATATCTTTCTAAGTGGATCAATCTGAGGCGTCTACGTTCTTCGATCTTCGCCCTGCACTCATCGTCAAACCAAGGTTTGGACTTAATTGTTTTCTTAAATCTTAATACCTTTTGGGCTGTTTGTTTGATTGTCTCTGATCGATGTCCATTTAGTGCCCAGATAATTGATTTCCTCTTCCTCACTACTCCCATTCTCTAGGATGCTAAATCTATTCGTTAGTTCCTCTTGATATTCAGCCCTTTTGCGCAGGTCTTTTAGTTTATCAATGTCGAAGTTTTTGTTTGTCTCCCGTGATTGCCCATATGGGTTTGCTGCGAGCCGACTCCTGATTTTGCCCATCACTAGAGTATGATCGGAGTCACAATCTGCTCCTCTATATGATCTTACGTCAAGGATATTCAAGTGGTGTCTTTTATCTCTGAGGAAGTGGTCTATTTGGTTACGGGTTACGCCATCGGGTGATATCCATGTGGCTTTATGGATTTGCTTGTGCTTGAACATCGTGCTTTTCACTATTAGATCTTTTGACGCTGCGAACGTGATCATTCGAATTCCGTTATCATTTGAAATGTCGTGTAGGCTCTCTTTGCCTATAGTTGGTTGGAATATGTCTTCCTTTCCAATTTTCGCATTGAGGTCCCCGAGGAGGATTTTAACATCGAATGATAAGATCCCATCGAATACTTCCTCTAGGTTCTTCGTCCGTAGATATTGTTGGGGCGTGTACGTTTATAAATACATAATAGTACCATGGTCCCTGTATTTTTAGCACCGACATTCGGTCATTAATAAATTGCACATCTTTTCCATGGGGCGTAATCTTCTTGCTTATGATGAAGCCAGTCCCGAGGTCACGTGTATCGGTACCTCCACACGCCAGTGTAAACCCGTTGGTTTCGGTTACTTGATGTGAGAGTCGGACTTCCTGAAGCGCGACGATGTCCATTTTATATTGTTTCGCGTTTTCTACGACCGTCTGTACCGCGCCTGGTTTATAAAACGTTCGAACATTCCACGTGCCGACGCGTATATCCCGCCTTTTTCCGTTTTTCCCTACGTCTTCGTTTTGCCGAGTCGGTGTTTTCTTGATGATTTGTTCCCGTTTGGTAGTGTCGGCTCATCACACCTACGCCTACCGGGTTTTTCGTGAGATTGTTGTTTGTATATTGATTATTCATTTTTGTTTCCACGAGTCTTGGGGTTTCAAATGGTCAGCCACATCAGAGCCCCTCTTTGATATGGTAAGGTCTGCTTACTGCTCTGATTCGACCCGGTGTCAGAGAGGCGCCGTTATAGTACAGCCGGTATACCCCTGGTTGCAAACCAGGATCGCACCCGTTTGTGGGTTATCTCCCGACGGCGCGAACATCCCTGCATCAGAACTCGTTCCCTTACAGAGCGGGGAAGCTGTGGAACTCGATTCCCACGCCAGTGTTCCCGGAGCGTTACAACCTGCAACTGTTCAAAAAAAACTGCAACAGTTATTTGATGGCATCTCGGGGCGCCCACTCGGCGCTATAGGTTCGCCTCTCCCCAGAGAAGTCTAATAAAAAAAAAAAAAAAACAATCCAATGTGCACGGTGACGCGTAACACCCTGGATTAGGGGTGGTAGATCTTTGTGTGTTACTCCTCGCTAGCCTGTCTGACATGGGTGGCCCTACTGGAAGTGTATGCTTCCGTCAGCATAGCCTGAGTGATTCATTGTAGTTTAAGCCCCTGCACCACGTCAAGGTTTCTACCAAGCGGGGGAGTTTTTGTGGGTGACATGAAGCATTATCTAATAGTAATAGCATCTTGAAGCTCACATTTTTTGATTTTAAATCATTTTCAACATCTAGCACAAAACAACTTAAAAACCAGACTCTAAATGAATTTCCAGTTGCCAAAGCTCTGGTGTTTGCTTTGTCATATACCGGTAAGATGTTTTTATAGATGCCTTTCAATTAACGAGAACTTAAAGATCTATAAACTAATAAGGGTTTTTTAATAGAGTGGTCGACGCATTACTGCGCAACAGATGTGTTACATGATATATGGGTGACCCCACTCGAAGCGTATGCTTCCGTCAGTATAGCGTGAGTGATTCATTGTAGTTTAAGCCCCCGCACCACGTCAAGGTTTCTGCCAAGCGGGGGACTATTTTTTTGATATTATTGTTAAAACTTACCTAACCCTAGCTTAGCCTAAGAAAAGCTAAATATATTTAAGATGTTAATTACTATGCCAATTTCGGCTTTAATTGTTATTCAACCACCAGAACTGTTGGAGTTGTTTCTTAACTGCTCTTTGATCTCTGTGAGATTTCGCCTTACTGTACCGTAGAAACTTTTTCTCTGTGTGTCGGCCTTCCTGCCCATAATCTATCCTACGGTCGATTAAGGCACGTGGAAAACCAAGGGTATTCCAGATTCCATCTGAATGAGGCCAATCATATCAAACTAAAGAAAGCCATTGTGACTGACCCATATAATACGTGATATTTGGATAATAGGTTCCGAAAATTAAATCATTGGATGAACTCAATGCTCTCGCAACATGTCCTCAGATTAATTTGATAATAAAAGTATCTATCCTGTTGGCTCCTCGATAGTATAGTGGTTAGAATACCCGCCTGTCACGTGGGAGACAGGGGTTCGATTCTCCGTCGGGGAGCCTCTGGCGCAAGACTAATGACCTTGCCCAGAAAAAGCAAATCATTATGGAAAATTTAACAAGCCTCAGGACTTGCTAAATAAGGCCAAGACTGGCTCCCGATGATGATGATCCTGTTGTGTTGGCTCTATTATATAAAGCTTCATTGGGATAGTATTTTTTGTCGTCGGATTCCGGAATCTGATATAAACCAAGGCAAACTCTGAGGCATTGCCTCTCGAAAACCCGGATCCTCTCCATCACATGTGAACCTACATTGCACCACACTGGGCATCCATACGCGATCATTGGCCTGATGAGGGCCATGTGGCATATGTCTACAATTCTATTGTCGAGTTGGCTACTGTGAAATAGCCTACTTGTCATAGCAATAGTTCTCTTTGCAGGCTCTATATGTTTGTTAAACTATAGAAATTGATCCAGCCAAATGCCTAGGTATTTGACTACATTTTTAGTCCCAATTGTCTGTTGGTCAATTTTTCCTTGTAACCCAAGTTGCCAGATACAACAGCGTTCGTTCTAAACAGGATAGATTTACACTTCTGGACATTGATTTTGAGTTTCCAGTCGTCGCAGTAATGTTGTACTTCATTGGAATCTCACTGCAATTGGTTGTTAGTGATTTCAATTTTCGGGGCTGGCCAGTAAATTATGAGATCATCTGCATATGCAATGGCTTGATGAAGAGTCCCTATTAGGATGCTAGTGTACTGGGTTGTACCCAGTGCCGGATTAAGCCAATCGGGGGCCCTAGGCCATTCAAACTTTGGGGCCCTCTTTTTTTTAATAATCGTAAAATTAATCGTTATTGATGCATTTGTATAATTTAAACAACTAATTCATATCATTTTAAGGTTTTCAAATACAATAAAATAAAGGAAATCATTTTTTTCAGTTGAATTATATATTTTTTGATTAAAAATAATTAACAGTATATTAAATTATAAAATAATCTTTGGACATCTCTTTGGAAGATGAAAGCGACGCTCGTTTTCAACAAACTTTTTTTCTACATTTTTGATCAACAAAATCATTGATGATTTCTTCAAAATCAATTTGACGAAGAATGTCCGATTCAATGGACATCAGACTTAGCATGTCTAATCGTTCTTGACGCATAACACTTCTTTGCTCGTTTTGATGCGTTTCAATTTTGAAAAAGAGCGCTCTGTCGAACAATTCGTGATCATAAGAGTTAAAAAAATACGAAGAGCAATTTCAACGTTCGGAAAAACTAATTCAAGATGATCTTGAATCAAACTTTCGTAGAGGTCAGAGTGAGTGAACTTAAGTTTCATTGGGAATTTTGATTTAATGAAAGCGTGAAACTGTATGAGTTCAGGGTAAAATTCTTTTAAATCGTCCGAGTAAAAGTCAACTAAATCGGAAATCTTTTTGGAATACACATTTTCGCTCAAATCAAAATCAGCCAAAAACGAAAATATCTCCGAAACCTCTAAGTAAACTTTTCTTCGTCTGTTGATTTCAATCTTGAGCGTATCGATGATTACCAAAAAACCGTTTACACGAAAATAGTCGCGCGGACTTAATGCAAACTCTGGAGCATCGCCAGTGTTTGGCTGTCTTGTTCTTCGTCGAACTTGCGATGCAACATTCGCATAATCTGTCTCAGGTAAAATGGATCTGGCTTTGTTTTCAAACACTTCGAACTTATCTCTCATCTCACCTAACAAATTTTCTACTGACGAGTACATTAACGCGAGCTATGGTTTGTGGATAACCGTTGGAACTTCGTAGTCATAATCATCAACAAAAGTTCGAACCGAGATCCTTCTGCGTCAACCAAAGAGATTTCTCATTGTCTAACTAAATTTGAAACACCGAATCTTCATTAACACTCCAACTAGACTTTATTCGATCAACTTAGTTTCATTTACAACTTAATACACATCGGTTTCTAGATTTCTATTTTATTTGTTCGTCATATATATATATAATGTTCTTTACCCAAATTGTCTTAATTCTATATGAAATCTTATTGTACATCGAATTCTCATTTATTCTCCACAGGTAATTGTCTTCACATAATTATTTCATTACCACTCATCATTTGTTACACATTAAGTTCCAAAATTTCATTTAATTTCTTTGTCTTATATATCGAATAGACTTCTTATTAACGCTATGAATCCACTAATCATTAATCACACAACAAGTTCTAACATTTCATTTGATTTCTTTGTTTTTTTAATATTAAATAGACTTCTTATTTACGTTTTGAATCCACTAATCATTTGTTACACACTAAGTTCCAAGATTTCTTTTAATTTCTTTGTCTTATATATTAAATAAACTTCTTATTAACGCTATGAATCCACTAATCATTAATCACACAACCAGTTCTAACATTTCATTTGATTTCTTTGTTTTTTTAATATTAAATAGACTTCTTATTTACGCTATGAATCCACTAACCATTTGTTACACACCGACTTTCACGACTCTCCGACCAACCACCGAATCTCAAGACAAACCACTTCCACGATCTACCTTCCACTATCACCAATTCTCGACTCTCTAGACGAACCACCGACTTTGAAGACCACCCACTGACTGCCTCCTAATTACTTATTAAACGTTTCACCGCACCTCGGGATCAATACCTCCCAATTATGACAGTGCAATTCAGTTTTAATTGCCCTCATTTCCGCTTATTGCCCTCAGTTCGCGACCACTGTGTTTTCGCTGAACCCGTCAATACTTCCTCATTGACTTGAACTCGGGTTCAAGCTTCCCTGTTGCGAACTGACCCAATTAATTTCGTTTATGCTTTGTATGCAATCAATTGCCTTTCCGTGATTTGTTAATTGTTCCGGAATATGCAATTGATTGCTTTTGCATTAATGGGCAAACGTTTTGGCATATGCAGTTAATTGCTATGGAAAACAAAACTAATCGTTTTTATGCGATTTGCCAATTGCGTCGGAATATGGACTTACTTGCATTATCGTTTTGTGGGGTCATCTGAGTTTGAAATCGGATGGCGTTTTTAGGTTTAGGTGTGTCAATGATCTCTTGTACATCATCTTTGACTATGATATCATCGACACACTTAACACGCGCATGTTTTCAGATCAATTTCTACTGACTGCAATGCTTTGCTCGTTGCCCGAAAATTGTTCAAAATATCGCTCCACAAAACAAGCATGAAAACAAATTCGAAGATTTGAATTTTATTCGCGATACATTCAGCTTCGTGTCTACAGTCACTTTTTTGTGTTAAATCATCAGCAATTTCATACAATGCTGCTACGATTTCGTTGAAAGATTTTTGAATTGCCTCAGTGGCGTTCGAATGAGCTTCCCAACGAGTTTGGGATAACGATTTCAGTACCTTTTCGTTTCCGATACGTTCCTTCAAAACGTCCCACCGGTGGGTTGAGCCTGAAAAGAATGTGTACAATAATTGTACAATAGAAAAAAAGTTCACTGCAAACAACCAGCACTTTACAGCAGTTTCTCCAACTAAGTTAAGCGAATGCGCTGCACATGGTAAATAAATCGCAAATTCGTTGAGATTTAACAAGATCGATTGCATACCTGAGTAAATACCCGACATATTCGGAGCATTATCATAAGATTGACCCCTGCAGTATTTAAAATCTAAGCCGCAAATCGCAAGAAATTCTAAAACCACTTCAGCCATCGCAACACCTCTATGGCTATCAAAGTTTAAAAAAGTCAAAAATCTTTCAACGGGCTTTCCATTCTTAGCAACATATCGGACAACTACACTGAGTTGATCAATGTGAGCGATATCCGGAGTTGAATCGACTGACAGACCAAAATATCGCGCGGCTAAGACCTCTTGTATAGTGTGATGTCTTACTTTTGAACCCATAATGCTGATCAACTCCTCACAAATTGTTTTTGATAAATACGAGGGATTCCCCTTGCCACGGTCCGCAAAATTTTCAATGTGACTTTTTAAGAACGGGTCAAACTGTGCAATTAGTTCGAGTAAACCTAAGTAATTTCCATTATCTGGAACGCCGAAATGCTCGTTTGTGCCTCTGAAAGGTAATCCTCGTTCAGCCAACGTTATGATGACTGGAATCAATCGTCGTTGTTTGTCTTTGGAGGCAAAAATTTTACATACAAAACAATACACGCAACCAGTCGTGGGAGAATAAATTAGCCATTCGCGCTTGAACCGTTCTTGATTTGCCTTTCTTCCAAAAAACGTTTTTTCTGAGCAATATCTTGCTCTACCTTCTGCATCGTAAAATCTACAAGACGGCTCAAACAGTCCAGAGTGATTTTGGCACATGCTTGGAGCACGATTGATCCAAAAATTGGCGTCATCGTGAGTGAAATCACCCCACTTGCCTGGATCGCTCGAACAATTATCATTGTTCGCTGCAGTTTCAAAACTACCCAAATCCGCGGCTCTGAGCTCTTCGTATTCGTTCAGACTAACATCACGCTGCGAGTTTGATCCATCATCCAAGATTCAGAGGTTTTGAGATGATTGAATCTGCAAATTTGATAAAACAATTTTGAATTCAAAAGTTTTAAGAAGTACATTTGCTCTAAAAACACTTTAATTTATATTTTATAAGAAAGTTATAATTTATAAATATCAACAGTAAATTATATTTCGATTCTTACATCTCCATTACTAGATTCGATCTGTTCACTAGCTGATGAAGAAGCATGAGCAGTGGAACTTTGGAAGAATGACGTCAATTTTGGTAGTTTCGATAAATCTATCTCAATTCGTTTTTTCTTTTCATCCGCAATTTTTCTTTTTTGAGCCCCGCTCTGATAGGATCGCCGCATTATGTAATCTACAAACATACTTAAATCGTAACATTCTGATAGGAAAAGCAAACATCAAATTCTGCATTCGAAATTAAACAACAAAGTTTAAATTCAAAAAATCGAACTCAAAAATAAATCAAAAAAACAAAACCAAAATGTTAAATTATCGAAATAGCTAAAACTAAATCAGTTTACAAAATCAAAATCGAACAACAAAACAAATTTCGAAAAACCGAACGAAACTTAAAAAAGAAATTTAAAACGAAAACAATATACAAACTCACTTTCATTATTGTTGTTGAATAACAAAAAAGACAATTTTTTTTTTTTCAAAACTGTATTTATTAACCATAATTAGAATTCGTACATTTAAGTAATACAGTGACTTAAAATTAATTTTATAACAATTGCTTACATGTAATTATTATAATAATATATACATTTTCCAAACAATATTTTATGAGATATAAGATAGATGCGTGTTTATAAATTTAGTGGTATTATCTCCCTGGAAAAGGTCAGAAAACCAGGAAATTGTTTTTTCAACTTTACTTAATCTAAACTTAATCCTAATTATATAAATAACTTAACCTAATTTAGCCTGATTACAGTATGATTTTCATAAAGCCATAAACAAAGTTTTATAATTAATGGGATATATGTTATGAATTAAAGGATGTGGAATGAGGTTAGTTATGGGAGAGGTAGAGTATTTCTCTCCGGTTGTTCGTTGGAAAAGCGTAGGATGTTGGAAAATGGTTGGACGTTACAGTATTTGAACTGGTTAGGGGTAACTTCGGTGTTGTGGTATATGATCTCATTTGAATCATTTACCAGTCTGCCTGAGGCGAAGATAGCTCTGGTGTGGAGACAGTTGGGATAGTTAGTTCTGATATCTAGAGGGTTCTCTAAGAGCGAGGTTATTATGAGATTGGGATTATTTTGTAGGTTTACGATAAATTTGATAGACAGTTCGAGGAATCGTCTATCGAGGCGCTCGATACCAGCGGTATTGTAGAGTTCAACGTTACTATAGTACTTATAGGAGTTAGGACGACGATGTAACCCAGAGACATACCTAAAGCATTTTCTTTCGAATACTCGTAACTTCTCCATTTGGGAGGGAGTGATATGGTATCACAATGGGCACGCGTACGTGAGTGTGGGCCTGATAATTTGTTTGTAAATGAGCAGTTTGACTTTGTGAGAGAGACTTTTAGGTTTCCACATTACTCTTCTACAGAGATTAAGCTGAATTGTGGCCTTTTGAAGGGAATTTTTAATGTGGACCAGTTATTAGAAAAAGTGATTCCCAGATATTTTAGGGTTTTGGAGGGTTTTATCAGAGTGTTGTTCAGTTGAATCTTAATTTTGTTGTGGCAGCGTCTAGTGTTGTTTGTACAGTGCTCGTTTTTGCCCTTGAACACTATGAGCTGCGTTTTATTTGGATTAAGGTGGATTTTGCACTTATTAAAGTATGTTGATAGGTTAGGGAGGAAGTTGTTAATGTGGTTTCTTGCAGCCTTAATAAATTTGCTGCTAGAGTAAATTAATGTATCATCAGCATAATTCAGCATCACAACATTAGGAGATACGGGTTGAGGAATATCTGAGGTATATAACAGATATAAAATTGGCTCTAAAATGGAGCCTTGGGGAACACCCGCGGTTATGGTGTGGGTTCCTGAGACAGAAGAATTTATTCTCACAACGAATTTTCTGGCAGAAAGATATGAGGCTAAGAGCTTTGTTGTGTTAGAGTTTAGATTAAATATGGAGTGCAGTTTGTACAGAAGCCCTGAGATCCAGACGCAATCAAACGCCTTAGAAATATCGAGAGATATACACACAGTAGGGCTTTGGTTTTGGAGACCAGTTGTAACATCGTGTGTGAGTTTTAGTAGAGCATGACATGTGGATTGTCGCTTACGAAATCCGAACTGACAGTTAGGGATGAGGGCATTCTCATTGGCAAATGAGAGAAGATTTTGGTAGATCTTGCGTTCCAGTATCTTACTTAGTGTACTTAATAGGGATATTGGACGATAATTGCAAGGGCTATTACTACTACCGGGCTTCTTAATAGGAATTACTACCGCAGTTTTCCAGTTCTCAGGGAAGTGCGATGCATTAATTATATGATTAAGAAGAATGAGGATGGGAAGTAGATTCGGTGGGCGTAGCCTTTTAAATAGAAGACGTGGGATTCCATCTAATCCAGTTGACTTTTTGTTATTTCCTGATCTTACGATCTCGGATAATTCGTCCGCAGTTAGAAAATTTGTAGTGTCTAAGGGGTGTGAAGCTATGTTTGTGTTGTTGAATTCACCGGTGAAAGGAGTAAAAGATGGGAATAATCTGTTTGAGATGTATTCGTCTACTGTGTTCTCGAAGCCAGAAGTTGCGAGAGAATTATTTTGCTCATGGATCTTTGCAAAGTGTTCTGCGAGGCAATTTGCTATGTCCGAATCGGACTGGGCAATATTATTGCTGATCGGGTTAATGAGATGGTCAATTCGGGGTTTATATTTACGACCAGTTAATTGATTGATGTTTTTGAAAAGATCCCAATTTGGTTTGATATTTTTAAGTGTGGAGATGTAGTTTTCATCTGCGAATTTTGTCAACTGCTCATTTATCAGAGTGGATAGGAGTTGGATTTGGCTTTTAATAAAGGGGCAGTATCTTGTATGAAGTTTACGGCGGAGCTGCTTTTTAAGGCGCAATAATTTGGTTAGGATGCTGGGCAAAGGCTTTCCTAAATAGTTATGAGGAATGGTTGTCGGGGTGTTTTTGCTGAGAGCATCCTTAAGAATTTGCTCTATTCTTAAAGATGCTTGATCGATTTCAGTAGGGAGTAAGTTAGATGCTTCAGGGATATACAAGTCAGAGAAACTTATCGCTATGTCCCTATTGACTTTTCTCCAATTTGTTTTGGTGAAGTTTGGGACAGAGTTTGACGAGTATAGTGGATCGAGAGAGGGGATTTGGATCGTGGTATGAACGGAACCATGATCAGAAGGAAATATAAAGGAGACTGTAGGTGGACCCGCTGAATAAACATCGTCGGACTTGAGGAAGAAGTCGATTGTTGACCTGGCTGAGCTAGAGACTCGAGTTGGCTGTAATGGGGAGTCAATGTAAGTATATGGATAAGACTGGAGGAGGGCTAGCAATTGGCGACCATATTTGTTGCATTTATTATCATTGAATGCTGTGTGACGAGCATTCCAGTCTCCTCCGATTATAAATGGAGCGGGAACGGACTGTTGGATAATCTGCGAAATGTCAGTATCTGGGAAATCTGGTTGTGAAGGGTGAATATAAATGGATGCTAAGACGAGCACTTTATTGTTCTCACAGAAAAGTTTTACTGCTGTGTATTCAATGCTGGATACACGGGTGAATCTAATTTCACTGAATTGAAATTTTTTGTGAATTAATATGCCGGTACCTCCATGAGATCCATTAGTCCTGGGGTTAGAAACTAAAGTATAATTGGGAATTGAAACTCGGGAATTTGGTTTGAGCCAGGTCTCTGAAAGGAAGAGGATATCTGGGGAAAACTTTTCAATAAACAACCGGAGGTGTTGCTTACGTATGTTAGAGTAAATGGATTCTGTGTTGAGGGAGATAATGGTTAGTTTAGAGAAATCTGGAAAGAATATGGGAAGTTATTAGTGAAAGAATCTGACCTTTTTTCTCTATTTCTGACATCTTCCTCAGCGAAGGTAGCATGGCTTGTAAGCTTTGGATGTATCCCATGATGTCCAGATTGAAGTTTTCAGTATTGTTGTTAGGGGGAGTGGTAGTGTTGAGGTTTCCTCTTGCTGCATCCGCGTACGATATTCCGGGTCGGGTTGACTTCGTTTCCTGCAATACTGTTGGTTTCGTTGTTGTTGTTGTTGATTTTATAGTTGTTGCTAATTTCCGTCTTTCCAGAAGTTTTAGCTTCTGAGGGCATTGGGAAAAATTTGCCGGATGAGGGCCTCCGCAGTTACAGCATTTAACTGTGATCTTTTTGTTGGTAATGGATCCATCAGCGTTGACGGTTTGTATTGTTTCAGGTTCCAGGCCTTGTGGATTTACCTTGCATTCCTCGAGCTCGTGTTCCTCTGCGCATCTGCCGCAACGTCTTTGCTGGTGGCATGAGACCGCCAAGTGTCCTGATTCTTGGCATCGCTTACAATGAAGAAATTCTTGTTTGTGGGGCTCTTCGATTGTGATTTTTTGGGTAAACAAATATTTAATTTGTTTAAGTTGCTTGATGTCCTGATTAGGTGGGATTTGTATGATTCGGAGGTTTTTTACATTGTTTGTCCTCATGTACGGTGTTTGGAAGTAGTCCAGCTTATTGATTTTTATTTGTGGACATATCCTGGCGATTTCCAGTCCCACTTCTTCGTTGGTCCATTCGGGATCGATGTGCCTTATAATAAAGGTAGCTGGTTTGCTGTTCGGATGCTGGTAGGTGAAGAACTGATACTGTTCCTCTAACAGTTTTTTAACTGCCCTGTCATGATCGACTAATGATCTGACTGTTATGGAAGTCCTCGATCCTTTTGCATTGGTGCTAAAATTCCGGTGACCCAAGGCATTTTGCAGGGTTTGAATTAGTGCTTTGGTGCTGGTCGGGTTTCTGATGTAGATTGGCGGTGGTCTTTCGTTTTTCGTGGTTGATTTCGTTGTTTCTACTCTGGTTGGAGCAGGTATCTGGTTTGATGAGGGCTTTGTTGGTGTGCGAAGTTTGGTTGGTAGTTGGCCTTGGCTGTTGCTCGAATTGCGGGATTGCCGGGACGTTCTTTCCATATGGATGTCATCGGTGTTATAGATGGAATCTCTTTTATAAATTTGTTCCTGGAGTTGTTTCACTCTTTGCGTTAATTGGTTTATCGTTTCCAGGGCTTCATCGAGTTTTCGTTTATAATCTTCAGGGCTCCTTGATCTCTCCATGTTCGTAGATTTTTTCGGTGCGTTCCGTAGGATGTCTAGAGGTTTCCTTTTTCGCTATTGTATGTATTCCAGTGCCTGGAATTCAAATCGTAGCTTAAAATAACAATCAAAAGAATAAATCAATTAAGATTTTTAAATATTTTTGTTTGAAAATACATTTGTATAATCAATTACATAAGATAAATGAATTGTCTTTAAAAAAATTTTTGTTTACAATATTCCAAAAAATATAAAAAAATTTAAATAAAACTAAAAATAAATTAAAAACAATCATGACAAATTTTCTTGGGGGCTCTTGCTCGCCAGGGCCCCAGGCCATGGCCTAGTCCGGCCTAATGGGTAATCCAGCAAATTGCACCACATGAAATGTCCGATTTTATAGTAAAAATTTAAAAGCCGATATTATTTTTCCGTAACTTTTTATTCAATCAAAATAGGATCCGTTGGCATCTATGACATTCTTCCAACTGCTGACTTTTTTAGGCAATGAAATCTTCAAAGGCTTTTATGACCTCTGCTCGGTTCCGGAAGACCTTTCTACCGGCAAAATGAACCCAGGAAATGTCAGGAGAGTACGGTGGACGCGGAAGAATTTCAAATCCCAACAGCAACAGTTTTTGCACCGTTACTTGTGAGGTATGGGGTCTACCATTGTCATGCAAAAGGATCGGGCCGTGCCTATTGACCAACGTAGGTTGCTTTTCAGCCAATTTGGCATGCAGTATGTCGCTTTCCTTTCAATAGTTGATAGCGTTTATCGTTCCTCCTGGTTGAAGAAATGAAAAGTGGATTGGTCCTTTCGATGTCCACCAAATTGTCCACAATAACCTATTTTGGGTGAAGATCGGGCTTGGGGGTGTGTTTTGGTTTTTCACCTGCATCCAACCACTGCCCAGGTCTTTTTTTAACATTTTTTATTTTCTTTTGATATTCTTAGTTTCTAAATTACATGATAGACAAAAAAATGCTTAAATTTGTGGAGGTTATATTTTTTGGGATTATAAGCTTACCTCCGTCCCGCGGGTCCTTAATACCCGGATTGATGTCTTGACGCGGGTGTCTGTCACTGTTGGAGGTGTGAGGGCGGCGTAAAGGATGTGTCCAGCTTCCCCGGGGGCCCGATCTTCTAACGTAAGCTCCTTAGATTGCGTGTTTCCATAGTTAATCCACCATGGGGGGGCTTGGACTTCCTAGTTGGCAGTGGGGTCGACAGTCTTGGCCGTCTTGGAGGAATGGGTCAACACTTGTTGCCGTTGATGTGTGAACGTACGCGCAATTACTTTTTATTTTACAAATGAAGGGTATTTTGGGTTCATTTAATTTGATTTTGTTTATTTTATTTGCCTTAAATGACTACAATATTTGGCCGTCAGTTTGACCTTCTTGATTTCGATTTATGGACTTATTGTTTGTTGGTCGGCGGTTCGCCCTTCGGAACTAGACTGATTACGAAATTGAGAATTACCGCCCTTTTATTCTTTTTCACGTTGAGATTTGTCAACGTTTTTAGTGTAAAAATTCCAAGAAGCACACACAAGATTTTGTGTGCTTCAATTGGAATTGTGTTCTAGGAATTGACTAAAGTAGGTTCCTGGAAGGGAAATCATGAAATGCGTTTTGAATTAACCATTTCATGATGTCAGGATTTTAGGAATTGAATCAATATGCGACGAATTAACTTTTGGTTTAATTCGTCGCTCATATGATTCAATATGGAATTTAGCTGTAAGTTAATGGGAAGTATTGGGGATTTGGATGGGATTATTGGTAATGTTGTAATGTAAATTGCTCCTCGATAGTATAGTGGTTAGTATACCCGCCTGTCACGCGGGAGACCGGGGTTCGATTCCCCGTCGGGGAGCTTCTGGCGCAAGACTAATGACCTTGCCCGGAAAAAACAAATCATTATGGAAAATTTAACAAGCCCCAGGACTTGCTGAATAAGGCCAAGACCAGTTCCCGGTTGTAGTGCCGATGATGATGATGATTGGTAATGTTGGGGATTTAGGATCGCTACAAATTGTAGCTTAATTATCTTAATTATAACTTACTGGTCCTACGCAGACGCTCTAAGCTAAACATTACGTAACTATTGTATAATTTGTCTTTCGGCGACAGAACTGTGGCACTACTTATAATTATTTAAATAACAAAGAAAAATTTTGAAAACTTTTTTTTTTTGTTTTTTTTTTTAAATTTTATTTAAAAGAACTTAACTTAATTTAATTCTTATACTACCCTAATTCTAGAAAAGCTAAGTCTATGTAAGTTGGCTGACGATACTGTTATTCTATACCGACTTTAGTATCCAGGTCTTTATATGCCATTCAACCACCAGAACTGTTGACGCTGTCCAATACTATCGTCCCGGTCTCTGTGGGAGATAGCCCTACTGAAGCGCAAGAGCACTTCTTCGGTTCGCATTACTTCCCGCTCGTAGCACAATCGCCCGGCTACGGATGATCTACTTACATGATAGATCAGCGGAATTCCGGATCTATCCTGTATAAGCCCTTTCATGTCCAAATCAAGGAACGGCTCTCGTGGAACAAAAACGATCCCATAGTACAGGGTATTTGGATAATAAGCCCCGAAAATTAGGCCATTGGACGAGAGCTAATTGCTCTTGAAATGTGTCCTCTGATTAATTTGATCATAAAATTATCCACCCTATTTATGCAAGCTTCATTATATAAAGTCTCATTTTTGTAGTACTTTTTGTATTCCGATTCCGCTGTTCGATATAATCTGAGGCAGGTTCTCAGACACTTCCTTTCGAACACCCGAATCTTTTCCATCAAATTTGGACCTATGTTAAACCATACTGGACAACCATATATGAGTATTGGCCTGATTAGCGTCATGTAGCATATGACTTTTACCCTGCTGTCAAGTTGCCTACTGTGAAATAGCCTCCTTGTCATAGCAAACGTTTTTCTAGCCTTGATCAAAACAGCCTCTACATGTCTGTTGAAATACAGATATTGATCTAGCCAGATGCCAAGGTATTTAACTAAACTCTTGGTTTCCAGTTTATCTCCATGTGGTCCCACGATAACTAGCTTTCGCCAGTTTTTCCTTGTGTCGTTCGTGGCTTTATATAATGGGGTTCTAAATAGGATGGCTTCACATTTCTGGAAGTTGATCTTAAGTTTCCAGTCATCGCAATAGCGCTGCACGTTGTTGAAGTCTCTCTGTAGTAAACTATTTATGATCTCAACTTTCGGAGCTATTCTGTAAATTATGAGATCGTCTGCGTACGCAATAGCCTGCGGGAGTGCATCTAATAAGTCGCTAATGTAAATGTTAAAAAGAATCGGAGAAGGTACTATGGGTATAATGTATATGTGCCGTCGTTGGCACGGGTTCTACTTCTGTCCCAATAAGTTACCCCATGGGTTGTCATCACTGTGGGGTAGATTTTCTAATGCGTATTGTCACCACTGTGGGGTAGCGTTTTCCTGATACGTATTTGTCCCAGTAGTAAGGTGCCACAGGGGCACAGGTTCACCAAATTATCCGAACGCTGTTCTAGGGAAACGCTAAACCCAGCTGTCTGTTATCTCTCTAATAAATCAACAGTTCTGTAAATAAATAAAAGATTTAATTTTTATACACTTTATTTAGTAAACTATAAATCCGAGTGATTTATTACATAAATCAACTGTACAGGTATTCCCCGACTTACGACCGAGATAGGTTCCTGGTCATCGGTCGTAAGTCGATTAAGTCGTAAGTCGAATTTCATATAAAAAAATTCCGACTTAGCTATTGTAATGTATTATTTGTACTGAAATATGTATGTAAATCGAATTTTTTTTTAATTTTTCTCATATATTTTAGGGATTCCCCGCAACTACATATTTGTCTTCTTTAAGTATTTTCTATGAAAAAAATTCGAAAAAAAAAATGGTCGTAAGTGCGAATAGTCGTAAGTCGGGGACTACTTGTACTGTCACTAAATGATTAATTTAACTTTGATACAATCTATTTACAGATTTATAAGTTGGCTCCCGACACCGATCTTAAGCACCAAATTAACACTCCAAATGTTGACGACAGATTTATTATTAAACGTGGAGGCCCGACTTGCCTCCACGGAATCCAGATCGCGATTAAAGATATAAATTGAAACGACAGAATACCGAAACTTTCATTCATTGACACGATGACCATATAAGGGATGATCATCGAAAGGATGTGCACACACACAGATGAGGTTGCTTCGCCCTCTCATGCTGTGCATGAGCAATCGAACTGCGGATATGATAATTTCCTAAGGGGAACATAAGCTGACATGGTTGCAGCTGGTGCCAATATCCCTGCATAGGGATTAAAATGTTTGCACGATCAGCGACTGTGTAAAGTATTATTGCTGACCGTGTACATGTTGATGGCATCTCCACATAGTCGAATTCTCGATGGTAAATTTCCATTTTGAGAACTCGACTTGCTTGGGCGGTCGGCTGGATGCCCTCATGTATTTGTCGGTCGGGTGACCGATCGATGTGGGCATGATATGCAAGGGGAAGATGAAAAATTTCCTGCAGGTGTGCGGCTGGCGCGCAAGGGAATATCTCATGGATATTGTTCGGGCAATGTTGGTTGCTACATGGTGCAACCAAATTGCGCTTACGTGTGTAGGATGCCAGTCACATGATAGAAGTCGAACCGAGACATTTTTTTTTATTAAATAGCACCATATGGTGAATTTATTATATAGCAATCTAGTAACATATTACTAATAAACTATTTATGTCTAACTTAACTTGCTACGGGTATATATAATCTTTTAGGGTACTTGTCCTACGACAGTAGCTTTTATTCTAGTTTGTATTACATTGTTTGTGTACATATTTTTAATAATTTTGTTTTTAAATATATATAAATGTAGGTACTTAAATTACGCTAGGTCGAGTGGCTTTGTCCCTTTTAGTCTTCTCGCCAGGCCATCATTATCCAGGAGCTGGAGGGCCTCGATGTTGGTGTACTGCTGGAGCCGTTGTTTGTGTTTACGAGCGTACTGCTTGATGACATTCTCGACGTTTTCCACACCCAAATCCTTGTGCAGGTCGTCATTCCGTATATACCAAGGAGCATTAACAATACTCCGAAGTACTTTATTTTGGAATCGTTGGATGATCCTCCTGTTGCTTTGTTTGGTACAGGCCCAGAGTTGAATGCCGTAAGTCCATATTGGTTTCAGGACTTGTTGATACAGGAGTAACTTGTTGTACGTTGTCAAGGCAGAATGTCTGCCCAGTAGCCAGTACATTTTTCTAAACTTTAGTTTGAGTTCTTCTTGTTTCTTCTTGACGTGTACTTTCCATCTGAGTTTAGCGTCAAGAGTCATTCCAAGGTACTTTGCTTTGTTGGCGTAGGTGATCACTTGGTGACTGATGTATACTGGCTTGTGCTCGATTCGTTTATTTGTAAAATCGACGTGCACTGATTTGCTTTCATTCAGCTTGATGTGCCATTTTAGTGTCCAGCGTTGCACTGGGTCTATGGCTGTTTGTAGTGTTTGTGTTGAGCTGGCGTTGTTTTCTCCGACGGCCAAAATGGCAGTATCATCGACGAATGTGGCAACAATATTTTCGTTGAATGTGGGCAGGTCGCTGGTGTATAGGAGGTATAGGATTGGTCCCAATACGCTTCCCTGTGGCACTCCCGCTTGGATTTTTTTTCAGTCCGGAGTCGACATCTTCTTGTTTGATCCTGAAGTAGCGTTCCGAGATGTGTGATTCCAGGATTTTCGAATATGGGACAGGCAGAAGCATCTTAAGTTTGTGTATCAGCCCCTCATGCCAGACTCTGTCGAAAGCTTGCGCAACATCCAGAAATACTGCTGAGCGCACTTTATTTTCTTCTAGCGCATTTTCAATTGCATCAGGGATTCTGTGCACCTGATCAATAGTAGAGCGTTGGTTCCGGAAGCCAAATTGATGATCCGGAATGAGATGTTTTTCTTCTATGATCGGTTTGATTCGTCTAAGAAGTTTCTCGAACAGTTTCGATATGACCGGTAACAGTGAGATCGATCGATATGATGTTGTTTCGTGGGGCGACTTTCCGGGCTTCGGAATCATTATTACTTCAGCTACTTTCCACAGTTGTGGTACATATTGTAGCCTGAATGAAGCATTTATTAGGTTCGTTATTTTAGTGGTTGCCTTTCTCGGTAGCTCCTTCAGTATCTGTCCGGTGATGAGGTCAAAGCCAGGGGCTTTTTTGGGGTTGATATTAGTTTTAATTTCCTTTTCAACTTCTGCTGGGGTGACGGGCGGCATTTCGACTGTTTCTTGTTCGTAGTCATTAGGCAGTGGCTCAGTACTGCCTTCCGGGTTGGGTTGGAACATATTTTGTAAGTGTTCTGCGAACGTTATTGCTTTTTGTGTGTTGTTTCTAGCCCAGCTGCCTTCCGTCGTTTTGATTGGAGGTGTTGGCATAATTGGCCTTATTAGGTTTTTCGTAGTTTTCCATCGTGAGTATTCTGTACTGGAGTCGTGTGTCAGATTTCGTAAGTATTCGCTAATGCTGTTATTCTTTAGGTGTTTGATCTCACTTTTCAGTCGTGATGATAGATTGTTCAGCCTTGTTTTGTACTGTCGGGCCCTGGACTGCTGCCATTTCTTCCTCGCCTTTCTTTTTTCTGCAATTAATTCCAGTATTTCTTTAGGGTAGTTGTTACCCTTAAGTTTTGTTTTAATTGCGTGTGTTTTGCCACGCCGAGTGTTGTATGTCCATAATTAATTTCTCCACCTCGACGTCCAGTTGCTCTTCTGTTTGTAGAAGGGCTGCTAGTGTTATCTTGTTCTCCAGGCTGGTTCGAAAACTTTCCCAGTCTGTCCTTTTATTGGCGAGACATGGGTTGGTCGGTTTTGACATGATGTGTTCACTTAGTGTCAGGACGATCGGCGAATGATCGGAGTTTAGTTCCAGGTTATCTTCGATGCACATATAGTTGGTTGACACATTTTTGATGATGAGGAAGTCTATCAAGTCTGGTATCTTATCTGGGTCTGTGGGCCAGTAGATACGGCTTCACATCCATAGTTGCTTTTAATAGCTCTTTTGTTGTGATCAGACTGGAGCCCCAATGCGTGTGTTTTGCATTGTAATCACCACCTATGATGAACCGGTTTCCTATGGCTTCGAAGAGTTCTTTGTATCTGTCAGATTTGATGTTGTGTTTCGGGGGGCTATATAAGCTAGCTAATGTGATGTTAAGGTGTTGTGTATTAATACTCACTGCAGTTGCCTGTATATCTTCTGCTTCGAATTTTGCTTCTTCGTATTGAGAGATGTGCTCTCTGATTATCACCGCACTTCCTCCCCTTGCTGCATTTCCGGGGTGTACGGCATGGTATGTTTTGTATCCTCTGAATTTGACAAAAGACTGTTTGGTAAGGTGTGTTTCTGATATCAGACACACATCTATTTTGTTTATGTCCAGGACTGCTTGTAGCTCTTGTTGATGCCTTAACAGTCCGTTTGCGTTCCATGACATAATTTTTAGTGTGTTGGTCATTTTACTTTCTTTTGGGTTTGGGAGCCATTTTATTTGGTACTGGTCTCAACTTGAATCACTCTCTCGTTTAGTTTAGAGAATGAGCTTTCCAAGTTGGTTATCTTGTTGAGGATAAGTTGTAGGGTTTGGTTTATATTATCCTCTTGCTTTTTGGCTGTATCTTGTATGCCTGAGGTGGATGCAGCAATGGAGGCATACCTTAGCTTATTTTGGGTGTTCACACTCTTAGTTGTGGTTGGGATTTCCTTTCTGTCTTCTTTAGGTGTGGGGATTTTTTGGTTGGATTTTGCAAGTCTTTTATTTTTGAGGTCTTGTATCTCTTTGGCGACGAGACATCCTCTATAGTTGGCTGGGTGGGCGTCTCCACAGTTGACGCATTTTGGGTTTTGGCTGGGCGATTTTGTGCAGTTTACTGTTTGGTGGTTGCCAGCACATTTTACACATCTTGCATTTTTGTTGCAATAATTTTGTGTATGTCCATAGGCTTGGCATTTTTTACATTGAGGTATTAATTTATTTAATTTCATTGCTTCGATGTCCACCTTACACCCAAGTATGTGTGTTATTTGTCTAATGTTTTCTATAATTTCTTCATTACTGAAGGTTAAGACAAACATATTTAGTGGCTTTTTATCCTTCCATGAGAGTTTGTTGAAAGCTGACAGGATCTTAAGTCCCTTCTTTATGAGGTAGTTCTTGATGCTGTCCGGGTTGTATGATGACTGCAAATTTTTTGCCATTACCCTGATTGGCCTCGTTTGCTTATTTTCATATGTATGAAAGTCCAGATTCGATTCCTTGAATAGTTTTGTAATGATTCTATAGGTGTTCGGATCGTTACAATTAATTTTCGCTGTTGTTTCTCAGATCAGTTTTATTTGGAAGGAATCCTCATTCACCTTTTTCACAATTAGGCCATACAGGTATTCGTATGAGTTAATTCCCTTGACCACAATCGGAGGTGGAGGTCGTTCCTTTTTGGTTTCTTGTGGGCTGATGGTTGATGCTGCAGGTTGTTGTTTTGTTGTGATCTGGTGGTTGTTGCTTTTCCCTGTGTTTTTGTTTTGTTTTTGGGTGAGGGGGTAGTATTCGCCTTACGTTTTTTGTTATTTTTTGGGGCTTTCCAGAACCCATTCTTCAGTGTCCCTGGCTAATTGTTTTTCATCAGTCCAGTATTCAATCTGTAGTTCCGGTACTGGCGTTGGTGGACTGGAGTCTGCTATTTGAGTCGTTGGGTTTGCTGCGACTTGTCGAGGTGTGTCCATTTGTCTCCCTGGCGGATGCTTTTTCAGCTCCTCCACTTGTTTGTGTAATTCCATTATCATGGATTTTAGGGGTACATTTTCACTCTGTGCATTTTGCCATCCGTTGACTGCATAATGCCACTGACTATACAGTTGCTGTTCGTTTTGACTGCGGCTGTGATTTTCATTAAATCGCGCATTATTTTGTTGCATCAGCATGTGTTCATTAATTGAGCTTGGTGCACTGCTGTTGGTACTCATTGTTTTTGGGATTAGTCTCAGATTCTGAGGAATTGTGTTTTAATTTCCACTACACATCACCCAATTTTACACAGTTGGTGCACATGTGGACCTTTTGTTCGTATAGAACGTTTCCTGGATAATGGTTCCACTTATCGTTTGTTTACTTTTCACTTTCCGGAATCGTACACGGATTTGTTTGGTTCACGCGGTCTGTTCACTTCGGTGGTTGAGAACGAACTGAACCGAGACATGTACAATGTATTGGTTCGGTTCATGTTGGCTGCGTGTGGTGATGCAACCAAATTTCCCATAAGGAACATACCTGTTTATGTCCTGATGGATTTAGCATCAGCAAATATTACGTTTTTACAGCGTTTCAAAGCTTTAAGGTACAACCATGAACAGGTAAGTACTTGCTTTCCAGGTTTATGTATGCCCTAGGTGAGAGTTTCTACGTGTTAATGGGAAGATGATTGGTGGCGTTCAAGGGAACCGCCACAGTATCGCTCCCTGTTGCAAGCCATTCTTGATACTATACGTTTTATTAGAGGTCACATTACCATTTTTGACCACGAACCTCCTGTCCTTTAACATATCGTAAAGTACATATAGTAACGGCTTATGTATGCCATGTCTGATCAGCTTATAATACAACCCTTCGATCCAGACGGTATCAAAGGCTTTTTCCAAGTTGATCAGACAGGCACCTGTGCATTGGTTCCTACATTTATTCCATTGTATGTCGAAGACCAGTTTAGCTGCGACATGTGTGGTTTCATGACCCGCCTTAACCCAAACTGGTTATTTGGAATAATGTTGTTGTCGTCTACCCATTTTAGCAGAGTTTTGTTAATGGTTTTTTCAAATACTTTACTGATGCTTGGGAGTAAACTTATCGAACGCATGTTCATTGGGTTTGTAGAGGCCTTTCCCTTTTTTGGGATGGGCTGAATGATAGCCGTTTTCCAACGCGCGGTATAATATGCATTATTCAACGCGTTGTTAAACAGGACTGTGTATATATCTATTGCCATTGCGGGCACTCATAATACATATTGTTTGGGTAATATGCACCAAAAATTAAATCGTTCGGCGAGTTCATTAATCTCGCAAGATGCTCTCGGATCAGCTTGATCATAAAGTTATCCACTCTGTTTATATTGGCCCCACTGTACAACGCTTCATTGGGATAGTATTTTTTGTGATCGGATTGACGAGTCCGATGTAAGTTGAGACACGTACTGAGGCATTGTCTCTCAAAAATCCGAATCTTTTCCATTAAGCTAGGTCTCACATTAAACCACACTGGACATCCATATATGATCATCGGTCTGATGAGAGCCATGTAGCATATAACTTTAACTCTGCTGTCAAGTTGACTACTATGTAACAGTCTTCTTGTCATAGCATACGCTTTCTTTGCCCACATGTTTGTTAAAATATACATACTGATCCAGCCAGTTGACTAAGTATTTGACTATGTTTTTGGGCACGATTCGTTTACCGTGCAGAATTTAAAGTTCGTTGAAACTAACGACGACAAAATAAATAAAATACATGAAATGTTTATCACTACGAAACTTTATTTGCTGTGATGCAAGCGACATGATTACAATTTTATTAGAATTGCACGAAATTAACGACAATTGAAAACACACTATTGCTCTCAAAGCCGATTTTGAATGGGGGTTACGACTGAAGCGACTGCTACGCTTTGGAACGACGAACGAAGTGAAAGAATTGTGAAGAGATCTTCACCGTTGAAATTCTTAATGGCCGCCATCTTAACGAAAGTCCTTTGATGAACGGAAGTAGGCGGGGCTATGCCTTGCAGAACGATAACTGGACGAAACTGGACGAATGATGTGACGTACGACTTATGACAGTTAAGGTGTCAATACAATTTTGACGGTATTGTCTTTCAAATGTTGTTGGCAGTCAATGTTGGCTATGCTACTTTGTGAAGCGAGATGCGACAGACTACATTTTTGGTTTCCAGTCTTTGTCGGTGTGGTCCCATAATAGCTAGCTTTCGCCAGTTTTTCCTGGTGTCGCTGGTAGCTTCAGCCAGTGGTGTTCTAAAGAGGATGGTTTCACACTTCTGGATATTGATTTTGCGTTTCCAGTTGTCGCAATATCGCTGAACACCATTGAAATCCCCGTGTAATAATCCGTTAATGATTTCAATTTTTGGTGCTGTTCTATATATTATCAGATCGTCTACGTACGCAATAGCCTGATGAAGAGACCTTATCAGGTCGCTAGTGTAAATAATAAGAAGGATCGGTGTTGCTGAAACGAAAAGAGAAAAACCGAAACAACAAACGGCGCTTCGCTAGCGCTGCCTCAGTCTCTCTCCGAGTGGACTGTATTTCCGGCACTGGCCGGCCAACGATGCTTTCTCCTCAAATTTGAGGGATTGTACTTCCAGAGCCGGACTCTTCTCTGGATGAAACGGGCGTTTTAGTCTTGCCCAGTACAAATCGAAAGTGAAAACGACCGAAACGAAAGAAGACAAACCAACCGACCAAAGAAAATCTCGACGAAGCAAAAAACAGTTTGCAATAATATCTAGGGAATACTTGCTTATTCCCTATAGTTTATTGCTGAATATTCACAATAAAAATCTGTTCTCTTTACACTAGTCTTGAACAAGACTGATTGGGCAGGAGTTCCTTTGACGACTCCCACTGCTTCAGCGCCGCGCTCGCCTTTTATTGCCAGCAGCTGTCTCCTCGTTCGCTTGGTTTCGATAAATCACTCGTTTCCTGTTGAGTGATTTGTCGCGACTGGTATACAGCTGTCTGCCATGCTCCTCCTTCTCGAGTGCTTGTGCGCCGACGTCGAGTGCTTGTGCGCTGGTGCCCAGTGGTTGTGTGTCGATGCTGAGTGCTTGTGCGCCGGGAAGTATGCATCGCCAACAGTCTCCCCCGCAGTGCGAAGCACTTCAACGTGTGGCGGCGATGTTGTCGCTGGAACCAGCACTACTACGCGGCGGGTTGGCCTTCGTAGTGTTCCCCATGTCGTCCTCACGTCCAGAACTCTGATCCTTCCATCGGGTCCGGGATATACCGCTTGCACTTCCCCACGGGGCCAGGTATTGCGGGGCAGCGATGAGTCCACTACCAGGACTATATCTCCGACTTGCGGGTCGGTGGTATCTTGGCTGGAGATTCTTCTTGGCCTCAATGTCGGCAGGTATTCTTTTACCCATCTTTTCCAGAAGTGGTCCGTCAGTCGCTGCGCCGTTCTCCAGTTCGTCCTACCGACGAGGTCGTGGTCGTCAAACTCATCGGGTGCCATCGCACCACAAGAGCGCCCTAGCAGGAAATGGTTCGGTGTGAGGCTCTCTTCGTCGTTCGGGTCCGTGCTGACGTGGGTCAGTGGTCGTGAGTTGACGACGTGTTCTGCTTCGGTCATCAGGGTGTACAGTACCTCTTCTGGCGGCGTCCTGGAGTGTAGAGTGGCGGTCAAGGCCGTTTTTACCGATCGCACGAGCCTCTCCCATGCTCCACCCATATTGGGGCATCCTGGTGGTATAAACTTCCATCTGATGATATGCCCGTTATTGGACTTCTCCAGCTCCTTGCTTGCCCCGGTGAAGTTGGTCCCGTTGTCGCTCCAGATGGTCCTCGGAGTCCCTCTTCTTGCGGCCATCCGTCGCAGGGCCATGATCATGGAACTGGCGCTGAGAGAATTGGCCAGCTCCAGGTGTACGGCTCTCGTGGTTAGGCATGTAAACAGCACTCCCCAGCGCTTCTCGATCCTTCTTCCGATAGCGACCTGCATTGGTCCGAAGTAGTCCACCGCGGCGGCAGTGAACGGGTGTTGGTGGTGGTGCAGTCGTTCGATCGGTAGGTCTCCCGTGGGTGGCACTTGGGGGGTGCATTTGTGGACTCTACACCATTGGCATCGGTGTATCACTCCTTTTGTGGATGCTCGTAGCCCTAAGATCCAGTATCTCTGCCGAAGCTCGTTCATCACGGTTGCGGTGTTGCCGTGGGCGAACCTCTTGTGAGAGTGGCCGATCAAGAGGCGGCTCAGATGATGTTTCCCGTCCAGCACAATGGGATTTGTTCTCCAGCCGTCGATCGTTATTTTTCTCGTCCGGGACCTCAGCTTCATCACTCCATTTTCGTCGAGGTAAACATCTATTTTGCGCAGCCGACTCGAGCTTTCCGGTGGTCTTCCTTCTCGCTGGCGGGCCACGTCTCCTGCGAAACTGTCCTGTTGGCTCATTCTGACCAGTTGCTCTTCGGCCCTGTCCAGATGTTTTTGACGCAGGGGTGTGAATGTCTTCCTCTCGGCTTTGGAACATGTGGGTGTTTGTTGCCTTCGGGACTTCGGTGTTTTGGCTGATATTCGCCGCTCTCTCTTCTCTTTTAGCGTGTCTATATATTGAAACACGCGTGCTGTGGTTCTCAGCAGACGCAGCCAGTCGGAAAATCGTTCCGGGTTCGGTGTGGATGGTTCGACCACTCTCGCCGCGGCTACCACTTGGGGGCTCTTTTCTTCTCCAGTGATTGTCGCCGGGCTCGCCTCGAAGTGCCGGTTTGGCCACTTGTCTCCTTCCTCGTACAGAAACGCGGGTCCCTTGAACCATCTCGCTGTGCTGCTGAACTCGTTTGGTATCCCTCTGGTAGCGTCGTCCGCTGGGTTTTCCTTCGTCGGCACCCATCTCCAGTCCCGTGGTCCTGTCAGCTCTTCGATTTCCGCCAATCGATGGGCTACGAAAGTCTTGAACTTGCGTGGCTCCGATTTTATCCACTGCAGTACTGTGCTGGAGTCGGTCCAATACCATTTCTCCGATATTTGGAGCCTAAGCTCCTTCTCTATTGTGGCCGCTAATCTGCTTCCCAACAAGGCAGCCTGTAACTCTAGTCGGGGCATGGACACTGGTTTTGTCGGAGTTACCCGGGCTTTACCGGCGATCAGGGTCACGCTCACTCTTCCATCGGGTTCCCTCGTCCTCCAATAAACTGCGGCTGCGTATGCCTCTTCGCTGGCATCGCTGAAAGTGTGCAGCTGACCTTCTTCCTGGCTGCTCGACAGGCACCGAGGAATCCTCAGACCTTTGAGGATGGACGTCTCTTTTAAGTAGGTGGTCCAAGCGGTCCTCTGTTCCTCTGGGATCTCATCATCCCATCCGATTTTGGCGCGCCAGACGTCTTGGATCAGCTTCTTCCCCTGTATGAGCACTGGCGTTGCGAACCCCAGTGGGTCGAAGGTTGACATCACCGCGCTCGTGACTTCCCTCTTGGTAGGCATTCTTCTCCCGGTGAGGACTTGTGGGGGGGTGTTCCGGAACTCTACGTTGAAAGCCAGGATGTCCTCCGTCATCATCCATCTGAGTCCGAGGTCTTCTCTTCCTTCGATAATTCCACGGCTTCTGACTGGGGCTGCTCCTGAAAACCTGAGAAAATTTGGGGTTGATTACTACTCCACCCTTTGAGTCGGAATCCCGCCTTAGCATGTATCCTCTCCACCGCCTTTGCCACGTCCCTGGCTTCTTCTACCGTCGCAAAACTCTGTAGGTAGTCGTCCATGTAGTGGTTTTCACGGATGGCTTGCGCCGCTCCCGGATGTTCCTTCTCGAAATCCTTTGCGTTCTTGTTCATCACATAGATCGCGGTTGATGGTGATGAGGTGGCTCCGAACACTACGGACGTCATCCGATATTCTTCCGGTTTGCTTCTTGTGTCTCCGTTGCGCCAAAGAAACCTTAGGCAGTCGCGGTCGGCTTCGCGCATCTGGATTTGGAGGAACATTTCCTTGATGTCAGCGACGACGGCGATTGGTCTTTCTCGAAATCTGACCAGCACCCCCACGATCGATTGGAGGAGGTCCGGTCCGGGGAGTAGAGCGTCGTTAAGGCTCTTGCCGTCGAACTTGGCTGCTGCGTCGAGTACTATCCGCGGTTTTTTCTTCGTCTGGTGTATTACTGCAAAGTGCGGGAGGTAGAAAGTCCTTCCGGTGATGGAGTTCGCCGGCGCCCTTTCTGCATACCCGTTCTCTAGCAAATTGTCCATTTGCTCCAGGTACATCTTCTTCAGGTCCTCGTCTTGGCCCAGTTTCCTCTCGATATTCAGAAGGCGTCGATAGGCCTGGCTATAGTTGTTGGGCAGCATCTCATCGTCGCTTCTCCATAGAAGGCCCGTTTCGTATCTTCCGTTTGGCAGTCGTCTCGTGGTTTTTTCCAGAACCTCTATGGCCCTTCTGTCGGCGTCGTTCTTGGGGCGTCGTGGTTGCACTCCCAATGTTTCGATTTCGAAATGGCGTCTTACGAGCGATTCTGTCTCGTCTTCCTTAGTCCTGCCATAGTTGACGAATCTCACCGGCGCGCTGCTCCTGGCCTCGCACCCGTGCAGGACCCATCCCAGGCTGGTAAGCGAAGCGACTGGTTCGGTACGTCTCCCCTTCCTCAAACTCCTTGTGACTATCAGGCCCCAGTTGTCCTGGCCGATGAGCAATTTAGGTTCCTGTTGGGTGTAGGTCAGTTGGTCTCCGAGGTCTCGTAGATGCTCGCATCTCTCAATCGTCTCCTTCTTCACCTCCTGCTTCGAAAGTTTAAAGTTAGGAAGGGTTCTTACCTCGATCGAGTATCCGGTCCGGCCATGGGCTCCTTTGACTCGCACATGGACTCTTTGCGAGTCGTTCCTCCTGATGCCCAGTTCCCCGACTGTCTCCAAAACGAGCGTTTCCCGCCTGCCTTTCGCACCGATCTTCTCGGCGACCGACGAGTCCAGTAACGAAATAGTGGATCCCTCGTCAAGCAGAGCCAATACCCGAGCCGACCCCTTGGGTCCGTAAAGGTCCACTGGAACCATCTTCAGGTAGGCTTTGGTGCTACTGATTGTGCGCATGGAGGTGACCACCTCTCCTCTAGTTTGCTCGTGGCCGTGGCCTGATGGCGAGGTGTCCTGGTATGACCTTCTTCCTCTTCTGGGTGCCATTCCTGGTGGAAGTTCGTCCGGGTGGAGGATGACGTGGTGTTCCCTTGAACATCTATCGCACGGTGGTGCCCTGCAGTCTGCCTTTCGGTGTTTGGAGCAAAGGCATTTAAAACAAAGCTTTGCCGTTTTTGCCAGATTCCATTTTTCCCGATTACTGGCCTTCTTGAACGTGGGGCATCTGGGGGTGTCGTGGTCCTTCAGACAAACCGGACACTCTGGTTTGATTCCGTTCCCGGGTGCATCATTCTCTCGAACGGCGTGGATCGATCTCCTTCCTGAATTGCGTCGTCCTTGGGATGATGCTCGTTGATGGTAGCCTCCTCTCGGCTCCCATGATACTTCTGGTGGGGCGAAATTGGCACACATGTCTGCCTCTACCTTCATAAAGTCGCTGAAAACCCTCAGCTCCGGCTGGTCCTCTCCTCCATGGCTGTTGTAGTACGCGAACCACCTGCACCTCATGGATGACGGGATCTTTGTCGCCAGTTCTCTTACCACCTCGGGTGCGTTTAGAAACTGCTGCTTGCCCAGCGCTCTGATGGTGGCCACGGAGTTCATAACCCGGCTGGCGAAGACTCCAATATCGCTCGGGTCTTCGGTGACCCGAGGCAGGGCTCTCAGCTTTGTCAGCTCCGCTACGGCCAACGCTCCCGGCCTTCCAAAGCGAGCCTCTAGTCCTTCCATTACCTCTTGGGGGTCCTCGGCGATAAACAGCAGGCTTCTGACAGCCTCTCTTGCTCTTCCTTTTAGAGCTCTCCGGAGACGCGCCAAGTTCTGCGCGTGGGTGAATCCGACGGAGGTATCAACAAACGATCTCCTGAAAGCCAGCCACTCTTCGCTGGCACCGTTGAAGTCAGGTAGTTCCACCATTTGCCTCGGGGTACTTGCTCCGGGGTGTGTTCGCAAGAGCCTGGCTATGGTCTGGGTCAGATCCTGGATCTCGCTCCTTCCTTGATCGCGGTGTGGTGACCTGTCTTCTTGGGCTAGCTCCTCCTGCCTTTCTCCGGGCGGTCTCGGCAGTTCGTCCCATTGATTGAAGGGGTTCCGCTGGTACTCGTCCTCGTCTTCATCAGCCTCGCTCTGGCTCGCCTCGTCCTCGGAGTCTATCCTCCGCAATTCGAGCTTCTCTCGGGCCACCTTCGCTTTCGCCTGGGCCACCTTCGCCTTCGCCTCTTCAGCCTTCGCCTTCGCCTCTTCCGCCTTCGCCTTCGCCTCGGCCGCCTCCAGTTCTCGCATGGAGACCTCCAAACTGGCTGCGGCATCAGCTCGCCTCGACGACTTCATCGAGCTTCCTCTTGAGCTAGTGCTTCGCGTTCCGCGCCACGCTTCGACCTTGGCACGGTTGTCTCGGGGCCTGTCTTCTCTGGTCTTCTGGGTTAACGCTTCGTACGTTAACTTGGTCCCCCGCCTGGGGGTGTGGGGCTCGGATTGGATCCCCCTTGCTTCGGCCGATCTCGTTATCGCCATCTTCATCGTATTCGTCACGTGCGCTGATCCCCTTCTTCTGGCGAGCGCTCCGACAGGTCCGTCATATTCTCCTCCAAGTCGTGTGGGAGATTCTTCTCCTGTGGCGCTTGCTCCTTGTCCTCCCGTAGGGAACGGCAGCGTCCTCTTCGCCTTAGCCGATCTCGTTATCGGCATCGTCGTCTTATCGCCGAAATCCGGCTCAAAGGACCAAAATTGTTGCTGAAACGAAAAGAGAAAAACCGAAACAACAAACGGCGCTTCGCTAGCGCTGCCTCAGTCTCTCTCCGAGTGGACTGTATTTCCGGCACTGGCCGGCCAACGATGCTTTCTCCTCAAATTTGAGGGATTGTACTTCCAGAGCCGGACTCTTCTCTGGATGAAACGGGCGTTTTAGTCTTGCCCAGTACAAATCGAAAGTGAAAACGACCGAAACGAAAGAAGACAAACCAACCGACCAAAGAAAATCTCGACGAAGCAAAAAACAGTTTGCAATAATATCTAGGGAATACTTGCTTATTCCCTATAGTTTATTGCTGAATATTCACAATAAAAATCTGTTCTCTTTACACTAGTCTTGAACAAGACTGATTGGGCAGGAGTTCCTTTGACGACTCCCACTGCTTCAAAAAAAAAAAAAAAAAAAAATGTGGCGAGAAGGCCGAATTTGGCGAGACAGGACATATGTGTCCTTCATCTTGTCTCTGACTTCTGGTCATCTTGCGATAACCAGAATCACCCACATCCGTGAGGATATTGGGCTCGGTCTCGCAGCATCTGAAAAGAGAAGAAAAAAGGGGGGGTATCCAAGGATAGTGTGGACAGTGTTAGTCCAAGTGTTCTCTAACTACTTTTATAGCGGGATGGTGGGAAAGAAATCTTACAAGACCGGTGGGTCTTGGGTGCGGTAGTAAACGCAGATCACGTCTTTGGCGTCTGATAATCTGCTCTTTGGTCGGTGTGTATGTTTGCTCCCACTGCTTCAGCGCCGCGCTCGCCTTTTATTGCCAGCAGCTGTCTCCTCGTTCGCTTGGTTTCGATAAATCACTCGTTTCCTGTTGAGTGATTTGTCGCGACTGGTATACAGCTGTCTGCCATGCTCCTCCTTCTCGAGTGCTTGTGCGCCGACGTCGAGTGCTTGTGCGCTGGTGCCCAGTGGTTGTGTGTCGATGCTGAGTGCTTGTGCGCCGGGAAGTATGCATCGCCAACAATCGGAGATAACAGCGCTCCCTGTTGCATACCGTTTTTTATTTTGTAAGTAATGTTGGAGGTCACATTGCCACTTTTGACGACGAATTTCCTTTCATTCAACATGTCGTATAGTAAATACAGTAGTGGTTTATGAATGCCTAGTCTCATTAGCTTAAAGTATAACCCTTCTAGCCCAACGGTGTCGAAGGCCCTCTCCAAGACAATGAAACAGGCACCTGTCCAGTGTTTCAGATCTTTATTCCACTGAATGTCTGAAACCAGTTTACCTGCGGCATGTGTGGTTTCATGACCAGCTTTAAAACCAAACTGGTTATTTGGAATAATATTATTGTCCTCAACCCATTTAAGTAGAGCCTTGTTTAGAACCTTCTCGAATACTTTACTGATACTCGGTAACAAACTGATCGATCACAGATTTTTTGGGTTTGTTCTGTCTTTTCCTTTTTTTGGTAACGGTTGGATGATGGCCGTTTTCCAACGTACTGGATAGTGTGCGTTGTTCAGAGCGTTGTTAAACAAGACTGCATATATGTCAATTGCGATTGGAGGAAGATGTTTCAGTACGATATTGGGTACTCCATCGATTCCAACTGATTTTTTGTTTCTTAATGATGCAAAGGCGCCATGGATGTCTTCACTAGTGATCAAAAGGCTGTTGGCGCTTTCGACAGTCATCTCGGCGTTTGCCATATTTTCATTACTGAATTCGATAAAACCATGGTTTTCTGATCGCCACTGTGAAATGTTATTTCGAAGATGACGATAATTCAGTAAAACTTTATCCTCCAATTCATGGTTGCGGCGAATTACTTCATTTGCCTTGTACAGTTCTTGAAAGACGGCCCCTACAACATTCACTTTTTCCAAGGGATCTTCAAACATAAAAACTTCATCATTTAGGATGGCGTTGTTTGTGTCTATGCCTATATTCGTTGGTTTTCGTCAGTTAGTGGTATTTCGGGACACTGAATCTCGTTTTCATTACTCCGTCTAAATATTTTATTAATTTGCGAGAACATACTGGGGTTGTTGGATTTTACCGCCCGAACTTTGTTGTTCCAATACAAATTTGCTGATAGCCCATAGTTGGCTTTTATCAGCTGTTGGAGTTTTTTAATCTGGACTTCAGTAATATTATCTCCTGGTCGTGCCTATCAATAAATCGTCTGTACTGTAGTTTTAATTGAGACAGAAGTATACTTTTTTTTCTGTGGAGTGCGTTTATTGTGGCGTTTCGGTACATGTTCATGTTGACCTTAGGTGTGGTTTTTAGTATTGTTCTGTCCATAGTTTGTTTTATGGTTTCGTCCATTTTTTGTATGTATTTGTCGATACCATCGTTGGATTTGTTTCTGTTGGTAGGAGGGTTAATATCTTTTAAGCGAATTTAAGATGGGCCGGACATGTGGGAATGGACAACGATAGGACCGTGCGGAGAATTGTTGACGGAAGACCAACGGGAAAGAGACCGTTAGGACGGCCGCGACGGAGATGGGAGGACAATGTTAGGTTTGACCTTGAGGAGTTAGGATTAGGTGGTCAAGCGTGGAAGAAGAGTGCACAGGACAGAAAGGTATCGCACGGCCGAGTCAGTGAGGTAATGATCTTCCGGATTCATATAGACCAATAAATAGTAATAGTAACTTAATTGAAGCAACCACATATTTGAAGCTGCGAAAAGGGCGGCCAAATGAAAGGGGTTTCTTAAGAGATGCAAACAATATTTCACTCCATCCCAGCTACTATTTACATGGCGTGTATTCGTCGCAAAATGGAGTCCAAATCCCATATTTGATCAGGCGCATCAGAAACTGCGTTACACGTGTTCGAAAGGATGCAAAAACGAGCTGTGAAACTTATTGGAACGCAGCCGTAAGTCGATCTATTCCGTCATTAGAACATAAGCGCAATGTATATCTTCCCATCTCTTTTCTATAGGTATTATCACGGTCGTTGCTCAAATGAACTTGCTGAATGTGTTGCGCCTTGTAAGGTTATAATTTATTAAATTGTTTTTCTTGGGCTTACCTCTAGTCCCGCGGTTCTTTCCCGGCCGGATTGGTCCTGATTGGGGTCTTGGTAGAGGTCAGTTGGGTGGAGTCAGTCCGGTTTCCAAATGGACTGGGCTGGGGGAAGTCGGGGTTAATCGCCACAGAGCCTTGGTCGTCTTCGGCAAGTGGATCAATTGTCGCTTGTTGTTGACGGGTGAGGGTACCCGCAATAGTAGGATATGTTGGCAGGTGAAGTCCAAATGAAAGATGTTGTTTTTTTTTCGGTTATCTTACTTTTATTTTTAATTATACCACTTTATTTACTTAGCTGCCTTCGGCCGTAACTTTGGCCTTCTGGATTTCGACTGATCACGAATCAAAAAAAAAAGGTGGAGAGAGGCCGATTTTAGGGAGACAAGGACAAATGTGCCCTTCATATTGTCTCTGGCTTCTGGTCATCTTGCGATAACCATAACTACCTACATCCGTGAAGATGTTGGGCTCGGTCTCAAGATATCTGAAAAGAAAGGCGAAGGACGTATCTAAGGATAGTGTGGACAGGGTTAGTTCAATTGTTCTCTAACTAATTGGATGGGGGGGTGGTGGGAAAGAAATCGTACAAGACCGGTAGGTCCTGAGCGCGGTAGTAAACGCAGATCATGTCTTTGGCGTCTGATAATCTGTGCTTTGGTCGGTGTGTATGTGTGTGTGTGTGTCTGTCTTGTACTGTCTTGTACTGTGTGTGCGTGTTTGTAGTGTGTCAGCAGTAGATCCTATGGGATGGGTCCAGGAATCCTCTATTATAAAGGAGAATGTTGTTGGGAAGGGTGCTTTTTTCAGTTTTGTCATCATCATCATCAGCCATACAACCGGGATGCGGTCTTGGCCTTATTTAACAAGTCTGAGGCTTGTTAAATTTTCCATAATAATTTGTTTTTCCGGGCAAGGTTATTAGCCAGTTTTGTACTGAAGAAGAAATTGTGGTGGTCTGATCCGAAGAGATCGAAACAGAGAAAGGCCAAGAACGCAAGACTCTCGTACAAGTGGGTTCTCGCTGTTCTGAATGCTTTCGAGGTACTTGTATGCTAATTGTAGCAATTACTCGTCGATAGCGATAATCGAGGCACCTTCGTAAAGGTGAGAGTTCGGGTAATGGCGACCGTCAGGCCTTCTAAAGCGGTTGATGCATCTTCTGAGGAGTTTTCTTTCGAAAACTCGAAGTGTTTCCATTTGGGCCGAAGATATGCAGGACCAAATGGGAAAGGCGTACGATATTCCAGATCGGATTAGCTGCTTATAGCAGAGAAGCTTAACTTTGGTGTCAACTTTGTTGCTCCACTTCAAGATGTTGTGCAGTTGCTTAGACCGACCGAGGCCCCTTTGAAGAATGTTTGATGAAATTCATTTTCGGCGTATGGATGACCCCAAGATATTTCATCCTGTGTTGTGGTCTAATCGTAGTACCTCCCATTTGTATTCCGATATTCTGTGAATATCGAGAAGTAGGTGAGCGGTGTTTACTACTCAGAATTATAGCTACTGCTTTAGATGGGCTAAGTCGAATTTTCCATCGACTGTAATACTGATCACGAACCCAAAAGTGCCACCCTTATATTCTCTGTGGCAACAGAAATTTGTTAAAAATTTTATGTAATAATTCCAAGAAGCACAAACAAGATTTTGTGTGCTTCAATTGGAATAGGATTCTGGGAAGTGTATAGGAATTTACTTGAATAAATTTTGGTCGCATTCCAAGCGACGTGGACGAGCTGTCGGTAATGTTCTTTGAGTCAATAGCACTTTATACGGATGCAATGCAAATCATCCGTCATACGCTCCGCTAGGTGGTTCCACTGACGCTAAAATGCTGAGCGCGGTGACGATACGACACATGTTGGATCTCGGCAACACTCTCTCTCACCGCTTCAATCAGTTCATTGCAATGTCTTGGACGATCTCCCAGTGTCCCGTTCTCAACAAAATTCGACACCGAACGACGAATAGTGTTGTCAGACGGTGCTTGTTGGCTTATTGTTGAGTTAACACAACTGAATGACTATTTTCAATGTATAGCGTCACTATTTCGGTATGAAACTACTGAAGGCTAAAATTGTATTGAATTGACATTGTATTGAAAAACACATCTATTCGAGTTAATCGGTTGATAAATGTCAAGTTATTCAATGTTTACATACCGACACAAAATATGGCGCTCCCTGTATATATACATATATAAAAGTTAAGTTTTATTTTTCAATTTTCAATTAAAAACAAATTTACTTATTTCTCATGCAGCTTGCCTTTCTTATGATGCAACAACTTGAGATTAAAATACAATCGAAATGGGAAGGCTATTTATAATACTACTTTCGTCTCGTCAGCAATTCTGCAATTCCGTTATGACTTGGTGATGAAGTCGTGATGAACTCAGGTGAGTTCAAGGTTTTGCACTGTCGCGGTGTTGGAATGTGCTGCGTTAATTCCTCCCCACTTAAATTCGATTGCCCTCAATCGATTGGAAGAATGGCAGGTCGTTGAATTTCCCACGTGGGGTATTGCTTTTGCATGGCGTCTTTTCCGCCTGGCTTACGGTTTGGTTTTCTTTGTTTCGGGGTGGTGTATGATGATTTCCGTAGTTTTTTTTCCTGGTTATTAGTTTGGCGGTGAATGGTATGAGGGAGAGTTGGCCGATTGCTGGTATTATCAGCAGGTTGTATTTTTGAAGGTGTTCTTTTCTGATTGTAGTAAGTGAATTTCTTTGGCATTGTTGATATGGAATTCATTGACCATTTCTAGGGATAGTAGTTTATGGTATTCGTTTTCTGTGGGAGAGGGCTGTAGTATGGCAGACAGGATCTGGTGGGTGGATACTTTTTGTGCAATGAAAATTTTACTGTTGATGGATGGATCAATGTTGTATAATTTTATGAGATATGTACCAGTCAAATTTTGTTTCATGGAATCTGTTTCTATGGTTCCAGAGAAATCGTTGAGTAGTATTATTCCGGGTGATACAATATTTCGTCTATCGTTAGAATGTGCTGGCTATTCATAACATTACAAGTAGCCTTGGTGCCTTTAAGTAATTTTGGTATACAATTAGTGTTTGTTATATTAACAATATTGTCGTTATTACAAATGGAAAGATGGTTATAAGTTTTACAATTATTAATTATGCCAAACATCTAGTTTTTGTCTTTTATTACAGTTTAAAATGCAGGTCTGTTACAATGGATTTTCTTTTAATAGGTTGTAACAATAACTTTTCGTATGTGCTGTCGGTAGTGATAGTATAAGTGTTGAATTAGTTAAAGCCTTTATTTCTGTTCTGTTACATATGGTGGTAACTTAGTTTTATCAAGTGTAGAGATTACAATATCGGTTGAATATGAATGAATTAATTATTCCCGATTTTGCCCAATGTAGATTTATATTCTGTAATTTCTCCTTTTTTAATTTTAAGTTTGTATTGTTTTTCTGTTAAAATTCTTCCGCTTACATTTTTATCATCTTTAAAAAATCCTTTAATTTCATTTGTTATTCTGGTCAAGTTATGTATCCGTTCGTTATTTAGCGTATTGATGATTATTTGACTATTGCTGTTCGTTAACAAATTGTCTATTTTTCTCTTTATAGTTACATAATCCTCATGGTCTGGACTGCCTGCAATTCATTTCCATGCGGATCCTAGGAAATTTAGCGATCTTTTCACTTTCCGCGCTTGTGGTTTAAGGTTATGGATTAGATTTTGTACTTGGGATAATTCGTGGAATAGATACGGGAATAAATAATTTTGTGTGGTTGTATTTAGATTATCATCATCATCATCATCGGCACTACAACCGGGGGAACCGGTCTTGGTCTTATTTAGCAAGTCCTGAGAGGCTTGCTAAATTTTCCATAATAATTTGTTTTTCCGGGCAAAGTCATTAGTCTTGCGCCAGAGGCTTGTGGGGGACGAAGTCGTGGCACCAGCATGGTCGCAGTGTTCTACTTCGTCCCACGAACTCTTCACTTAATAGGCGCACTCAGTCAATGTCGAACAAGCAAAACGCCACAATGCAACGTTCACAACAGGAAAGGGAAACACACACTCAAGAAATAAGACGCTCGGTTATTGTTCGTAAGAAAAAGCTGGTTTATTTATTCTTTGTGATTTTAACATTTTAAAAGAGAGTGATACAGAAAAAAAAACTTCTTGCACTTTACATATATGGCGCACATGCATTTAGTTGACACCTTTTGGTGGGTCCGGAACGTCTTACACAGAAACGGCAATTTAGAGTTCATTGTTTGAATATAAAGTTACTTTTATCACTCATTAATTATTTTTGGGTAGCTCAAACGAACTGGGCAGAAATTCGCCAAAAAATTAGAAACCGACAAGTTCGACACAACTCCTGCGACTCGACCGTAAATATCTACGCTCCTCCGCCGTGGTACGGAGGGCGGGAGCTCGTGCGTGCGACCAGCGTGGTCAGCAGATGAAATTCAGGTCCCCGATATTAATTCGCTGACAAGGGAATTCGGTCAGTGAAACTGGCTCTCTTAATTTAGGGGTGCGTTTTCCTATACCAAGAGAGACGTAAAGTCTCTCTTTGGAGTAACCAAACCGATCTCTTAGAGGAGATCTCCACGATACACAAGTGTGTGTGTACATCCGTTCTTTTCATAGATCAAAGCCATGATGAAGAACCTGAAACACAAAGAAAGGGAAAAGGATCGTAGAGATCTTTGTTTATGTGAGAAGGTTACTGGGAAACGGATCCAGAACTATGTAGGATAAAAGAGATTTATGACCTGGGAGTTCAACTGAGTAAACATTATATGGTAGGTGCATTTGGGATACTAGGATGATTGAATCGTTTGCGTATCGCCAGAATGCCTGCTGAAGGACAGCGGTCTTTTCTTTGCACTTAGTGCATTGGTAAGGCATTCGTCTCAACGCAGATGGTGCTAATTACATGCATCTGCGTTGGACTGTTTAACGCTGGCTATAAGGGGTCGCCAGCCGATGTGTGTGTAGATAGTTTTTGTACACACATCGTGGCTGGGAAAATAGACGGCGCAATATTTATGATCCCTGTCATGAAGGTTGCATTGTATGTAAACCGAATCATTTGTTTACAGGAATTCGTCTAGGGGGAATTTGTCTGGCAACGTAGATGCCAAAATTGGTTTGGAATTCCTGATAAGCTAATAAAGAAATCTTACAGAGAATTGGTATGCAAAGAGAATGCATGAAAGGTAAGTTTTCTTTACAGGGACTTAAAGATCATAGATTTGATCTCTTTAATGCGTGAAGCATTTCAGGGGCCTGATGCGATTGCATTGGCGAAAATTTATGCGTCTTGGGATGAGGTAATGTGGGTTTTTAGGTAAGTGTACAGTGGGGTTTAGCGGCACCGCCACAGGCTCCCCGACGGGGAATCGAACCACGGTCTCCCGCGTGACAGGCGGGGATATTAAGCACTATACTATCGAGGAGAGATTATAGGTCGGGGTAATGTCTGCTATGAATCTCTCGCATTGGTCTATGTTAATTTCGTGTATCAATTTGAAGTTCCCATCTTCTGTTTTCGCTTGTCCTGTGTGGAGTGACACGAACTGAACACGTGAATTGGAGAAAATGCAGGATCTGAATTTCTCCTTTTATAGTGGAGAGTATCGGATCGGATGGTCGAAAGTGGAAGGAGAGCGCACGGGAGAGGGAGCAATGGCGGAATCGAGTCGCCGAGGTCATAAACTTACGGATTCATACAGTCCAGTAAATAGAATAGAAAATAGAATAAATATAGTGGAGAGTAAATGTCTGAAATGAGATGAAAATATGGTTAGTTTCTTATATGGCTCTTGGGGACAGTTCTTTCTGATTCTGTTTGGACAGTTGAGTTTTTATTTTCTTTAGCATTTTCTCTTTTATATCTGACAATTCAGGACCTATTCTTTTGTTGTGTTTCACGTAGATTATATCACCAGGGAGGTAATTTTAAAAGGTTTCCGTTTCTTGTTATGTTGCTTCATATCTTTTTCTTGTTTCAACTTCAATTTTTCAATATCGGTTGCTCGGAGTTGTTCGAATTGTTTTGGGTTTATGGCTGGGGTTCGTCCGAAGTATAGTATAATTCAAAGAATCGATACAAATAATGTTCCTGGAACCGCAAATTTGTGTTAACGCGTTTATTATTTACATTATAATAGTATTCAACTTAAGCACAACATTTACATTCATTTATATTTAGTTAAGCCGCTTTACAATCTCACACAGAGCCATTTATTGGCATGACCATTCTTAAACCGCATTGGGCACAATTTCAAATATCAACCTCTAGGTTCGTTAAGTTAAGTTGCACCGTTTTGAAGAACTGCCTTGATTCACGAGCGTCTAACTCCGACTCCGGGTGGCACACGACTGCTCCTGTGCGTACTCCTTGGTGGATAAAACTCGACTGGTTGTGACTCGTGCAGAGTCGACCCTTGGCCAGAGGTGAGTTTTGGTCTTAAGAAAAAAAAGTTTCCCTTTGGTGACCAAGGGGAGAGGATCTCTCTGAGTAGATCCTGGCGAGTGTGCGGCTGATCCCGCGGAGATTACATTTTTTACCCATGCTGCGTAACGAAACCGGGAAAAGGGAATGGGACAAGGGACATCATGGGAGATGTGCATGCAGCTGTGTAAATATGCTGCATGCCATTAGGGAAACTGGTGCTAAAAGCAATTTAGATACTTACACAATGTTGATTGTGCACGGTATCTATGCCGGTGGCAAGGATCGAATTCTTTTGTGTGTATATTTCCACGCTGGTGAATTGAGTTTTTGGCGGCTAGACGCGAGATGCAAAAACTGCTTTTGTCGGTTGGGCAAAAGGCTGCCGTGAATGTGGATAAGCCGGGAAAATCTGCTGCGCACGTGTGTGGCAGGATACGCTGTCTGACGGGGGTGCCCATAAGGTTTCCTGATTTATGATGGTTACTTTGTATGTTAACCGAATTATTTTCAGGAAAATTTGGGTGATACATTAATGCATGAAACAATGCCCTTGGGGCGGAAATGTTTGCAGGTGTGGTGAACGGGGTTGGGGTTGAAATTGTGGGTGGTTCTTCGCGCAGTTTTAAAGAACCCCCACAATCTCATTATCTCGGATAATGTAATGTTCAACTTGTCCGTTGATTTCACTTTTGAAATCCCTGGATCTTTGTTTTTTATCTCAATCCCCGTTATCCCACCGAGGACCAAAATCAGGTCATATGGCCGTCGGACCGATGTGGTTGATCTCAAGTTCTAACCAAGATCTCACGAATGGTATCGGTTAATTTTTGTAACTGGTCGTTTGTATACTCCAGTTGTAACATGTGTTTAATGTCCTAATTTTAAAATGTTAAATGTAATGTATGTTTTACCTGTAATTTAAAATGTGAATGGTAATTGAATGTTTTCTCTGTAATTTAATGTTTTGTTTAATTTAAAAAGAATGCGAAATGTGGTCTCATGTGATCTTCAGTGATGAAAAAAATGTAATCTGGACCTTTCCGGCGGTTTTAAGTACTATTGGCATGATCTCAGGAAAGAAAGGAAAATCATGTCACGCAGCGCTTTACGAGGAGGAGGACTTATGGTGTGGGCAGCTTTCTTTGGAAATATGAAAACAGAAATTGTTTTTATTTCTGGAAGAATGGACGCTAAAAAGTACCAAGAAGTGTTGGGAGAGCATCTTCTTCCTTAAATACCCCTAACAGAGGTTGCAGATGTCATATTGCAACAGGACAACGCTCCTATCCATACCGCAAGAATAACAACAGCGTGGTTTCAAGACCATGGAATACAACTTTTACGGTGGCCAGCTTTAAATCTAGACATAAACCCTATTGCGAATCTGTGGGAGATCCTAGCATGGGGGGTTTCATCATCTTCATAATCATCATCATCATCGGCACTACAACCGGGAACCGGTCTTGGCCTTATTTAGCAAGTCCTGAGGCTTGTTAAATTTCCCATAATGATTTGTTTTTTTTTTTCGGGCAAGGTCATTAGTCCCGAATCCGAACACCGGTCTCCCGCGTGACGGGCGGTTATACTAACCACTATACTATCGAGGAACCCAGCATGGGGGGTTTACGTTCAGGAAAAGCTAGAAATTCAAAATGTGGAACAACTCAAAGAAAGAATTGTTGAAGCATGGAATAAAATCCTGGACAACACTTTAAACAATTTTATTTCCAGTATACCAGGAAGATTGTTAACTATTATAAGAAATAACAGACAAAACATTCCATATTAAATAAATTACTGTATCAAAAATTAAAATTTAAATGTCTTGAGTTTATACTCGTACGTATTCACATGCGAAATTTGGTTTTTTTTCAGAAAATTAATTACCATCGCGCCCTGTGAGTAGGACGTAAGAATATACTCACAGCTAGGCCGGCTTGTCGTAAGCTGTGCCTAAAGGCCGACTGGCAGATGGGGTCCCAACGCCCTGTTGGCCGGTGAAATACCACACATCAAGCTATAGGTTCCGTGAAATCCCTGGCCATCTTTCGCAGCTTGGCTGATGGACCGGTTCGAGAAAAGGTTGGTTTAGGTGGTAGTCGGTCCCAAGGTGAGATACCACCCCGTGACGCTGTACATTCCGCGATATCGTTGGGAGAAATCTTCGACTATGTTTCGGATGTATGGCTGATGACCCGGACTGATACGGAGATAAGTCATGATGGTACCTTCTGATATAAAGAATTCCTGAGGTAAACTAGTTTTCCATTCGGATCTCCGGGCGGAACTATGTCAGGGGGAACATCATGCAAATATTATGATAAATAACCGAACTTTAAGAAATTCGTCATCGCATAATCGGGCTCGCTCTAGAGGCTCTGTCGACGCTCGACTGATAACGGCATTTTATAACATCAGGGGCCTCGGTTTCACCAATCTGAATGTAAACGCCGTTCACCAAAATTTGCAAACAGCGAAACCTGATATCCTTGCCCTAATTGAGACCCAGATTTCGTTTAAGGGCGGAGTCTGCGGCTTCATGCGGTCCGATCTGGCTTGACAGAGAACCCAGTAACATGGACATCATTTGGTTGAGGGTCGTGCTGAGGAGTTCTGTTAAATTTCTTTGTTGTCTTCACCGCTCCACGAATGACGATCGACCAGCGACATTTTTCGAACATCTCACGTACCGTCGACTGGATACAGATCAGCCACCCGGCTTCCGGTCATTATTATTATTTTTCTCGGGATGGAGATCTGCATTCTGTATTCCATTAAACGAAGTTCATCTGATAAGCCTTGGTTTGATAAAAACTGCGAGCAGATTACAGCGACAAAAAATATAACTTTTAAACAATGGCGCTCCAATCCCACCGATGTTGACAGAATGAACTCTGTTAGAATAAGAAACGCGTGCAACCAGGCGATTGATATTGCGGAGAAGGCTTACAACGACAGAGTGACCAATAAACTCCTTCGGCGTCCGACTGGTTCGCGCTCCTTCTGGTCAATGGCAAAAGCTGTCAGCAGTAACTTTGCTTCCTCCTCTTTTCCTCCGTTGGTGACAGACAGCGAGACGTTAGTCACAAATTCAAAGGATAAAGCTGATGTGTTCGTCGGACAGAATATCAGCAATAGTCCTTAAGAACTGTGCTCCAGAATTATCGCCGGTTCTTGGCAGACTCTTTCGCTTATCTTATTCACGAAGAACCTTTCCTATCTGCTGGAAAATCGCTCGAATTCAGCCAATCCCAAAGACGGGAAAAAAGTCCCACAAAATTATCGACCGATAGCATTACTATGTTATCTAAGGTAACGGGAAAGGTAATCAGTGGCGACTTAATTAAGTATTTGGAGTTCAACGGATTTCTGAATGATCGTCAATACGGATTCCGTAATAGATGCAGATGTCCATACATCGATTATAAGGGTCA
Source organism: Microdon myrmicae (assembly GCA_963931805.1). Lineage (NCBI taxonomy): Eukaryota > Metazoa > Arthropoda > Insecta > Diptera > Syrphidae > Microdon > Microdon myrmicae. The sequence goes on from OZ007500.1 coordinate 45,590,535, forward strand.
AAAGGTCTCCCGTGGACCGCCCACGGGAGACCTTTTGACCCTTATAATCGATGTATGGACATCTGCATATCATGATAGGTAGGCAAATGTGCTTAATGAAAATTGGTTTGGAGAAAGATCCTTCCAATGGACAAATGGGAAAAAGTAATCTGAATTGACTTTGACGCAAATCCGTACAAATTTGTTGCTCTTAGAAGGAGTTCATGGGCGGCATCGAGGTGAAGCTTTAATTTTCCGTGTATATTAATTATAAAAAGCACCGAAATGACAAATTGTATAATAATGGGGTATCCATAAAGCACGTAACGTTTTTTTGACCCCGTCCCTGCGCCCCTTACCATGTAACGTAACTTACCACCGGTCAGACCTCTTACGTGATTTATGAACGATCTCTCACATAAAACTTAATTACACCCTACAAAATGCCTGTTGACAATATACCACTTTGTTTTTCCTTTCACCATCAATATAGGAGCTCGTCGCTTTTTTGTAATTCTAAACGCCAAAATGGAGATCGATAGAATGGAAGAGTACGACCGCGGGACGTGGAATCCTTTTTGGAAAACGATGCTTGGTGCAATGCGCTGTTTCGCGGAATATGCTAGTGAATTTCGGGTGCCCCGGCGCCCGGCTTTTGTTGAACCACTACCTTTGCACACTGGTAACATTTATAGTAATTTAGTTGTCATTGATCTTCTCATTTAATCTTTTTAGATGAACATGTCTCTGTGTGGAGGTAAATATAAATTATATAGAACCAATTGTTAATTTACTAAATAAATTATTCTTAGGCCAATGGATCAATACCAATTCGTTCTTGATCGTGAACTTATGCGGAGGGAGTATGGGCTTTCTGGAAATTCAGCACGTTTCAATACATATGGTCCTAACGTTTTTCGCAGCGGCTTCTATGCTTCACGGATGAGGCATAATAATTTCTCAATAACAAACAAATTGAGAAGGAAGATTGGACGATCCACTTGTGCAAGTTTCAACACAATTGGTAATTTATTAGTCGTAGGAAGAACTGACATGTCAGTATCGATATGGGACTGGGAAGCTAACAGGCGATTGGTCACATATAATTCAATGCATAGTGGGGCCATGCAAGATTTTAGGTTCATCGAAAGTGGTAATTCGCTTAAGATTGTCTCGTGCTGCAATGACGGTGAAATCGGAGTAACTGCCGTCGATATCGCCTCTGGTGGACATGATGTACACATACTTTATAGGGCTGATACCCCTATCCGTAAAATGACACAATGTCCGTATAACCAAAATTTAGTTCTTTGTTCCGGAGATGATACCAACATCAGATTATTCGACTTAAGAATTCCAGCTGTAGCAATGGTTCGAGCTATTCATGATGACCAAGAAGATAGACCGATATACGATATTTGCCATCACAGCACTCAACCTCAACTTTGCATCAGTAGTTCAGATAAGTTTATACGTATCTTTGACATGCGCCATCCAGACTTGAATGTTGGTGTAATGTATTCACGTTTTGTGTCAAATGACCTGGGTTCTATAACTCCCACTTGTGTGTATAATAAGAATAGGTCGGAAGTGTTGGCTACTTTCGGTGGTACACTAGCATTCTTATTTGATACTAGTAGACTTAATGTTGAAGGAGAAAAGCAAATATTTCAAGGGTCCTCCGATATAAAACCTTGCAGGAGTGCTCAATTCTTTGGAGACAGATCACAGTATATCGTCACCGGCGGTGGAACTGGTACTTTATGTTTCTTTGACAAGTATTCTGGAGAATTATTACAAACTGTCAGAGAGGGACGTCTGCACAGAATCACCGATGTACGCACTCATCCATACTTGCCAATCATAGTAACGTCTGGTCAAAACAGCGCCGTCAAAGTTTGGGGAGTAGGTTGTGCTTAAAAGTATCTGTGTCATATATAATATAATTGACTTTGTAACTTAAATATGTGTTTTACTTTGTTTTGAAAAACTTAACTGTACAACATATGAGTATGAGTCCAGGATGAGTTTGGCCTATTAAGATAGGTTCATAGAAATAAGAGGAAATACGGAATTGGCAGCTAATCTGTACCATTGGTCATAGACAAAAGCCATTCGTGGTAATGCATGTTTCATAAAATTGTAGGGCCATTTAAAAAGTGTGGATTTTTTCAATCCTTATTTCTAAAGGAGAATAATGCATGCCTTTGTTGAGGTACAACAACAAAGAAATATTGATGCCAAATGAAAATGAGTTTAATACCAATATTATTATTTGACCTGATTGCGTCAAATAATAATACTATAAGTCGCAGGAGATCACTGTTCGAAAGGACCACTAATTTCTATCTATTTTTCTTGTGTTTTTTGACCATTTGAATATGGTTACGCTCTCCGTTTTGTCAATTACAATTAAATAAAGAGGATGTGCCACTTGATAGCTCTATTATTGGTTGCTCGACAAGTTTACCATTGAGAAGTTTGATAACGAAGCCCAGAGGTGAGAGTTTCTTCAAGTATTTTTAAGTTTTTGATAAATTGAAGATTCATTTAAATTTAATGAAACTTGAAATTGATATTGACATGTATTAAAAGGTTTCATTGGAGATATAGGGTTTTTGAATAGAGGGATGTGTTGGGTTTCACAACACGGATGATATGTTTTTAAAATTAAAGTACAAAATATATAAGATAAAAGCAAAGGTTTTTTTTTATTCAAAAGTACAACTATCTTAATGTCAAATTATAAGGCAAATGATAGCTAGTGACAAAGGGCAATTAAAGAAGTCCCCCATGAGGATTTAAATATAGCATAGCCCCATTGGGAAATTCGTTATTTAATTTTAAAAACATCGTAAATATTGGATCCCCAATACAAATGTTAAGCCAGTACTAATTGCTATTTCGACGAGGATTGCGAGCACGCAATGCGTGTCTTTCTCATTTTGGTGTAAAGATTACATAAAATGGATGCGCAGGAATCTGATGCTCGGCCAGGTACATTCTAAGTACATTTAAAATGAAGTACAAGCCAGCATCAAAAAGATACGATATAATACATCTAATGATTTATTGATGACAGTCATCTTTTAATAACATAGTAGCCTTCACCAACATGCCATCGCCCAAAAGGCGAAAAATCCCCTCAAACCTTCTCCTCTATTCCTTAGACGTGTTGACAAAATCGGTGGTATTCGAAAAGTACCGAATGAATAAGTATAAGCTGCTGTCAGGGATAGTAAATCTTTTGGAGTGTATCACAATGAAGGAAGCAGTGTCCCATAATCACATTAGTCTCAACTGTATGATAGTATGCAATCTCGGATGCCCTGTGGCTCTACAGCTAGTTATTTGTAGCGTTCTACGAACGCACAATTCCGCGCAGGTAAGGTTCCTACCTTCAAAGAACTTACTTACCTGATAACGCACCGCACGTGCCCACAGACACGCGGCCAATAGTCGTTACAATACCTGTAACGAAGGTCATAGGAGGCTGCAAAATGCGAACCGATATAAAAAGAAGCAATGAACTGAACGTCCCAAAGCTTTCAATATCAAGCAACAAGCCGAGTGTAGGATACCTGAAACAAAGGTAAAAGCATTCATTCATCTTATCCATAAAGATTGAAATGCGCCGCACTCCAACACTGCACAATCGAAAATCCTGAACATATACATGATGTTACAAGGATTCGCTATCGCCAGCAAATTCTCCGAATAACGGACGCACGTGCGGGTGGTCTACCACAAAGACCACCAAATCTATCACCCAACAAAAGAAGCGGCAACCGTAATTATCTCAACAAGATAATTCAAAATGTATGAGGTTTAAAACCTACAAGGGAACTACTCCTATCCCACGGTGTCTGTTTGTATTTCACACCCATTAGAAAGATCTAATGGATTTCGGGACATCCATGCAAATTGCAGGATATCTTTCGGCCGCGCGCCAGATGTGCTATGCAAATAGAAGCGGCACACAATCGACAACCGTCGATCCGAACTTCGATCACCAGCACGGATGGTGATAATAATATAAGGATGTATGCGTCGATGGACTTTCTCCTTTTCAGGCACCTAAATTACCCATGGGCATTAATAACATGCCGCTAACAGATACTGTGGAAAATTCTGTTAGCGGATGAAATGAAAGATTTCTTCTGGGAGACATGGGTACGATCTGTAGCAGGATATCGTTGGGGGTTGAGATAGGCAGTCTGATTTTGATAGCCATCGGGACGAGAAGTCTCTTTCGAAGGACCAGGGGAGTCTATATCGAGGAGTCGCGGAGATAAGTCGAAGGATTGAGGGTCAACGTAGATCATTCGAACCGCGAGGATCTCTATCGAAGAGATTCTATTAAAGTTAACTGAATGAGGTCGTGAAGGAAATTATTCGAGGAAGTCGAGTTAGCGGGTGTTTCGTTCGGTGGCTACCTGCGTTCGTATTGTTAAGCCCGTTATACATGGTCCACAAGTGTGATTCAATAAAAATAAAATAGTGTGACGCATATGACAATCAGTACTAGAATATTCTAGAGAGTCCGAAACAAAGTACTAGAATATTCTATAAAGTAATGGAAAACTGGAGAGTAGGAACAGTAGAACATTCAAGGCAATGGAACGGACGGAAACGAAACGCTGAAACAGTATAAATACGCCACACACAGAGCATAGTGAGGAGTAAGAAGTAGAACGTGAAACAAGCGATAAGTCTCGAGCGAGAAGTAAGCAGTAAAATACGCGATAATTATGGAAGCGATAATAAAGAAAACGTTAAGTGTACGGTAAAAAGTAATGATTGTTATTACGGACTAATAAAATGTCACATTAATTCAGAATCGATTTAACGGCTCTTATTTATTTTAAAATAATTAATCCAGCGAACCCTAAGCTCGCTACAATTGGTGTCAGAAGTGGGATTAATTATTGTTTAAGTGAATAAGTGTGTGAAAGTGTATTGTGACGAAGGCAGATCGACATTCGGAGAAGAGCTCGCAACCGTTGGACATTTCGGAGATGTTCAGGATTATGGTGGCAAAATTGGACGCGCAAGCTATCGATATTAACTCAAAATTGGACGCGCGAACTGCAAAATTTGATGCGTGGGCTGCAGACGTTAATTCTAAATTGGATGCGCAAGCTGCAAAATTGGATGCGGGAGCTGTAAAATTAGACGCACGAGCTGCAGAGCTTAAGGCAAAATTGGATGCGCGAGCTGCAGAGGTTAATGCAAAATTGGATGCCCAAAGGCAGTGTATGAAAGAATTCTGGGACTTGAAAGCGGAAGAAGGTGAGGATGAGGAGGAATTGGAGCCACATGAAATGAAGAAACTCAGGAAGAGAAAAGCTATGGCCGACAGCAGTGAGGAAGAGGAAAATGGCGGTGATGTGTTACGTGAAGAACTGAAGGATTTCATCGATGATAACCCGATTGAAGAGGACGGCAGTGATGATGAAGACACTGGTGCTTCAGGCCGTTCCCTGAAACGGATTTACAATGATGATGACGAGTTGGACGACCGACTGGAAGACGACGACTGTGACCTTATTGAAGAGAATCTTGGTTTGAAAGTCGAAGGCAGAAAGCGTTCCAAGCGTCTGCGTCGTACACAGGACGAAGAAAGTGATGGAGAGGAAGACGACGACTGTGACCTTATTGAAGAGAATCTTGGTTTGAAAGTTGAAGGCAGAAAGCGTTCCAAGTGTCTGCGTCGTACACAGGATAAGGAAAGTGATGGAGAGGAAACGCACGTCGATGAAGGTTCAGCACGTGAGGCTATAGACGAACAGCTATTAAACGACGAAGACGATGTTGAACGCCGCTCTGAACGTAGTCACAGGGAAACTGAGGCGGCAAAACATTTCAACGATGAATTGGAAAGGGATCACTTTACTGATTTGGACAATGAAATCCGTAAAACAGATATTCCTGAGCGAATGCAATTACGCGAAGTTCCGGCTACGCCTGTTCCAGAAGGACCCAATGAACTACAAGATGAAGCTGAATGGATTTACAAACAGGCGTTTTGTAAATCAACTGTTTCCGACCAAGAGAGATCAACGGATGTTGGAGGTCGAGACCGCTATTGTAAGCCACCACATAAAACAAAGCAAGCACTTATGAAGCAGACGGCGAGTTATGCTGCGGCCGCCTATCGGCCAATACTGCTGGCGCACCGAATATATAACGTGGTTTGGATACCAGCGTGTTTGAGTCTAATATGCCCATTTTGTATAATTAACTTCGTTATGTGATGCTGAGCTGGCAATAGGATAGGATGGCGTTGATCTTCTGAAATAGACCCGTAATATGCTAGCCGGATCCATTATTGGGTTCAACGGGATCAATTTGCTTGATGCTGGCAGTGGCTGGCCAGCTGAGAGCGCCTCAAGCTCGCGTTTGAACGAATGCATTTGAACAAGCCGAATAATGAGGTTACGTGAGCGCGACACATCGTCAACCCGCAATGGGCCCCCATTGCGTTGACGCTTGTTTTTAGCATTGTGAATGAATCTGAACACATATCCAACAACTCGTTGTAATTTGCTGAATGAACTGTATCGTTCAAGTATATCCCACTTTCGAGTTTCGAGTGACATACAAGTAACCGTGGGTATAATGGGCTTGAGCTCAGGAATTTCTATTTTAGCGAGAGCTCGACTTGGCCACGATTCATCATCCTTTAACCATGAGGGACTATAGTGTTTGAAATAATAGTGAAGAAGAACGTGTGATTCGAACTGACGCCATGACAGTTTGAATCACCAAACATTTAATAATTACCCATCAGGCTACTGGCCGATTTTAGAATTCGATTTTTAAACTCGACTATACTCCACTGATGTGAATTGTTATGTTATCGCTATGTCATACGGCTCTGATGTATTTTTCTTATTCGATTTTCGTTCGGTGCTTTTCACTATTTTGCCTGTGAATTGTATGTGTATCTGTTATAGACGCCACACCACTCCCTTCCCAGTAACTTCGTTACGATCAGCTTCGGTGCAAACGACGGAGCGAACGAGAGAATGTCGGAGCAAGCGAGTGTGTCTTAGTGCTCTATGCGGATGTCATGATCGTGTGTGAAGTTCTGTTTACTACGGGAAGTGTGTGCTGCGTTGTACAGATCACGTCGTAGTCACGAATTATAGCGTTTGCGACGATAGTGAGGAGCGAGTGATTCGAACCGACGCTATCACGGTTAGAATCACTAGAAGATAGAACCAAAGCTCAGCCCATCAGGCCACCGCCGCTTATATGAATTCGATTTTTAAACTCAAACACATTCGACTAATGTGGAAATGGTATATTATTGCTATGGTATACGGCTTTAATGGATGTGCTTTTGGTGGTGTTGTTCTTTACTAGTCGTGTGTGTATCTGCTAGAAACGCCACAGGACCATCGAACCAAAAGCTGCTTTCCACAAAGTCAGAGGGAAGCTGGCCACGAGAAACAAGATCTGCGGGATTATCCTGAGAGGAAATGTGATTCCAATGGCACGCGGATACATTTGTTTGTATCTCGCACACACGATTTCCTACAAAGGTTTTTAGCTTGTGTGCAGGGGTGCTTATCCAGTGCAAAACAATAGTGGAATCCGACCAGAGATAGACTTCATTAGTTTTCGTTGGGATGCCTGCTCTTATGATGTTGTACAGTCGAGAGAGCAATACCGCTGCCCAGAGTTCCAGCCTAGGCACCGTTAACGGTTTGGGAGGAGAAACTCGCGATTTAGATGCGATTAAGCGGATATGCACTTAGCCTTGCGGATCGATGGACCGCAAATAAAAACAAGCCCCGTAAGCCTTTTCGCTAGCATCACAAAACCCATGCAGTTGTACATTAACTGCATTTGGTATAGTTACTCCACGAGAAAATTTGAGATTTCCTATCAAATTCACTTGCTCCTGGTAAGAAGACCGTGATGAGTGGATCTCCATTGGGACAGACTCGTCCCAAGTAACGCCAGCTTTCCATAATAGTTGAATAAGTATTTTGGCGTACACCACGATGGGGGCAAGGAGTCCCATAGGATCAAATAATTTCGAAATTTGAGATAATATACTCCTTTTGGTATTGCCATTTTGTCTATCGATATTGACAACGTAAAAGAAATAATCCTTGCGAGAATTCCAGCGGATGCCCAAGGTTTTTATATCCCAATCAGGATCTAGCGACATATGTGAACTATCAGGATGCTGTAGATCTTTGACGAGTCGTGCTGGGTGACTCGAAGCCCATTTTCTCAAGCAAAAACCTCCTTTCTTTAGTAGTGCCAGGAGTTCATCACGCAGTAGTATGGCCTCGGTTGAGGTCGCAGCTCCTGTAAGTAGGTCGCCAACGTAAAAGTCCTTTCGCAATATTCGAGCAGCCTTGGGAAAATTTTCCATTTAGTCATCAGCCAGTCTGAATAACGTTTTTATGGTCCCCATATGATGCGCAAGTTTTTCCATAAGTTGCAGTATTAAGTTTATACACCTGAATGGGATCATGCATATTGCGGCGATACAGGATTTTTTGATATTCCGAGTCGGAGGAGTGAACCCGAACTTGGCGATACATCTTTTCGATATGAGCCGTAAGAACGAAAATGTGAACGCGAAATCGTAGGAGAAGTTCAAATAAGTCGCCCTGTAATTTGGGGCCTACCAAAAGCGTGTTACTTAATGAGCTACCCGTTGTTTTTGCCGAACCATCGAAAACAACCCGAACCTTGGTTGTCAGGCTACACTCCTTCAGAACCGCATGGTGAGGAAGGAAAAAACCCTTGGGCTCTTGACTCATTGCGAGTGAAATGTGACCTAATGACAGGTATTCATTTAGAAATGCAGTGTACTCACGCTGCACCTCATGCCTGGCTTGGAGTTTGCGCTCCAAAGCATAAAAACGTCTTAATGCCATCGTATATGAGTCGCCTAATGCGGTCTTCTTATGGTTGAAAGGCAATTTTACTTCATATCTCCCTTCGGGAAGTCTAGTGGTATGAAAGGAGTAGTGCTCCTCACAAGCTATTTCTTGAGGCGAACGAATTCTTTCACTTGAAATTTCCTCCGATTCCCAAAACCGAGTTAAATTCACATCTGGGGGGTTGGATTGTATCGACATATGGCAAGACACGTTTGTTGCCCGATAATTTGGATCGAGATCGCCTGCAACAATCCATCCTAATCGAGTCTTTTGCAATACTACATTTAATTGTATCCTTAACGATATTTGGCCAATGCATAGCAACTTGTAAAATAACTTAACGACAATTACGCATCAAAATTTGAAGATTTAAAATAATCCGCCTCGAAGGACCATATATTGTAGCACGATGCGTTTACCGTGCAGATTTAAAATTTAGGCGAAACGAAACAAAAACACAATGAATAACGATACATGAAGTTCATCACAAAATTCTCTTTTATTATATCGTATATGTGGTAATTGAAACGACAATATTCAATTACACATATGCGAAATGTGACATGAAAAAGTCGCACGACACGATACAATAGCGACCGACACGATGGCAATTACGAAAAAAAAGAGACTTAAAAAAAGAACATAGTTGCTTTTATAGCGTTTACATATTTGAAAACAAAATGGTGGTGGAATGCAGAGGCAGCGAACATCTTACAGGATGTTAATATTTAATAAAGGCAAGATTGAAGAAAGTACTAGAAGAAATACACGGATAAAATTTACAAACGTTAAATCATGGAAATAATAAAAGAAATCCTTTAATGTGTATTCTTCAAATGAAAACTAATTTTTATAAACCTAAGCATGCTGTTATACTAAAACATGCTGCGGCAATCGCAATCTTCTACTGAACCTATGTGTAACTGGGCGCACACCTCAACTCGGTCATTGAGGTGGGTTTGCACTTAATTATGCGCCATTATTTACTAGAGGTTTGTGCCAGCGCTTGGGTGATTGCGTGTCCCAATGGCCATAGCCTAATGGCGGAGGATGTTACACATGTCGTGTAACACATTTCCAGGCACTTGCCATACTTTATTTATAATAACACACTTTGGAAATAAAACACGCTTTTGTGTTGTGTTTAACTTATTTTTTTATAATAATGTTTTAACGTTACACATGCACACACAATGCACACACTTTGAACTTTTTTATAAAAGAAGCACGACCCACACTCAGCTCGTTTTACTCACAACGTCCGTTTTTATGGAACGGGTATTATTCGTGACGCTTTAAACTCAATTTCCATTCGTTCCCGACGATAGTTACAATTCGTCTCTTTTCATCAATGCTCCTCTTCGGGGACGGCTTAAAAAGGACGAAGATTGCAATGAGACTCACCGAATACACATCTGACGGGGACAAAGGTTTAGAGGTTTTCAGTTACCCTTTGTTTAGAATATTTCAACCAGGGCACACAATAGATGCATGCCTCGCAGTAAATCATCATCATCGACACTACAACCGGAATCCGGTCTTGGCCTTTTTTAACAAATCTCTCCACCGGTCCCGATTTCGAGCCGATGTCATCCAGTTTGCACACCCAGGCTCTGGGCGTCCTGGTCTACGCCATCCCTCCATCGCAGACAAGGTCTGCCGCGATGTCTCCTTCCATACATACTGCCACAAAGGACTTTCCGGGCAGGCTTCTCTTCGCTCATTCGAGCTAGGTGTCCCGCCCATCGGCGTCTACCGAGCTTGATTTTTCTTACAATATTAGCTTCAAGGTAGATTGCGTACAACTCATGGTTGTAGCGTCTCCGGAATCGTAGTCCCTCACATACGAGGCCAACAAATCTCCTTAAGAACTTTCTCTCGAACGCGGCCAAGAGTTCAGAGTGCCTTTTATTGAGCACCCAGGTCTCGGATCCATACATGAGTACGGGTAAGACCATGGTCTTGTACAGTAGTAGCTTGGATGTTCTGGATAAATTTCGGGATTTAAAGAGCCTTGATAGACCATAGTAGGCTTTGTTGGATTTAATCAGACGTTCGCGTATTTCTTCTTCCATATTGTTATCGGCTGATACTATTGACCCAAGCTAGTTAAAGGATTGCACTACTTCAAATTCGTGCTCCACTACCCTGATAGTTTGACCAATGTTAGGTCTTCTCTTCGCAGAAGTCGCCACCATGTACTTAGTTTTTCCCTCATTAATGTGCAGTCCCAGTTTTTGTGCCGCCTGCTCGATCTGGGTGAAGGATTCCTGTACAGCCGATTCGGTTCTACCGATGATGTCGATGTCATCTGCGTAGGCAAGCATCTGGCTGGACTTGGTGACAATAGTCGCTCTTGTTGTAATGCCAGAGTCACGGATTGCTTTCTCCAATGCCAGGTTGAAGAGGAGGCAGGCCAGACCGTCCCCTTGTCGGAGTTCATTAAAGATGTTTATTGGTTTGGACAGCAATCCCGCTACTTTTACTTGACTAGTTACGTGGGTCATGGTCAACTTACAAAGTCGTATCAATTTATTTGGAATGCCGAATTCTCTCATGGCATTATATAGTTCTACCCTGGCTATGCTGTCGTAGGCGGCCTTAAAGTCTATAAACAGATGATATAATGGAATCTTAAATTCCTGACATTTTTCCATCGCCTGCCTAAGGGTGAATATCTGATCAATTGCTGATTTGCCTGGGATGAAGCGACACTGATGTTGACCAATGACGGCTTTAGCGTATGGGGCTATCCGATCTTGTAGGATAGTGGAGAACATCTTATAGGCGGTACTCAGCAATGTTATACCCCTATAGTTGCTGCACAGTGTGATATCTCCTTATGTATGGGGCAAATTATACCGCGACGCCAATCTTCCGGCATCTACTCTTGCTCCCATACGTGCACCACGATCTCATGAATTGCGTGATGTAACGCTGTCCCTCCTTGTTTGATCAGCTCAGCTGGTATGCCATCAGCTCCAGGGGCTTTATTTGATTTTAGCTGTCTAATGGCTTTTAATGTTTCCTCAATGCTTGGTGGAGGCAGCATTTGGTCTTGGTCTTGTATTGGTGGAGCCTGCAATTCTTCTGTGAGCTGACCATTTAGCAATTCATTGAAGTGCACTTCCCATCGCTCCAGAATGCCTTCAGGATCGGTGATTAGATTACCCTCTATATCCTTGCAGTAAGTGCAGCATGGTGTGTCATACTGCGGATTATTTGGTAGAACTTCCGTGCCTGGTGCGGACCTCGCTCTCTACTTTTCTCTATTTCACAGACAAGGTTTTTTTCCCAGGCACTTTTCTTTGGTCTGTGAAGTCTTTTTTCAGATCTTCTGAGCTCTTTGTATTTCTGCTCGCGTACCCGCGTCCTATGAGACTGCTGCATTGCTCGGTATGCAGCATTCTTACGGTCAGTCGCTAGTTTGCACTCATCATCAAACCAGTTGTTCCGATCTCTACGACTACTGCCTAAGATGGAGTACGTCTCCGTAAGGCAATCCGCGCTCCGAAAACTGTACCAACAAGATAGTGATCCGAGTCGACGTTGGCACTTCGGTACGTTCGTACCGTCATCAGGCTCGAGTAGTGGCGGCGATCTATCAACACATGGTCGTTTGGTTGCGAGTGGCTCCATCAGGTGATACCCAGGTGGTTTTGTGGATATCTTTACGCGGAAACCTGATACTCGCAACGACCAAGATGCTGCCAATTCGATGACTCGTAGTCCATTGTCATTAGTGTTCTCATGCAAACTATGGGAACCTGTGTAGTGCTTGAAACGACCTATTTTTGCATTCAAATCCCCAAGAACGATTTTCACATTGTATCTTGGGCAGGCATTGAGGGCCCGTTCGACGTTCTCATAGTTTTCTTCTTTTTCGTCGTCAGGGGACTCCTCTGTAGGTCCGTGAACGTTTATGAGGCTTATGTTCTTAAACTTGCCTCGCACGCGAAGACTGCATAGCCTTTCATTTATTGCATTAAAGCCGATGATGGCAGTCTTCCGTTTTTGGCAGACTAGAAAGCCTACCCCGCGCCCATGGTGTTTTGCGTGACAGCTTTAATAAATGTCATACTCTTTTCTTTGAAAAACACCACTCCCCGTCCATCTTATTTCTTGCAATGCTGTTATGTCAGCCTTATATTCGGACAAGGCATCGGCTAGCTGCTGTGCAGCTCGAGCTCTGTATAGTGAGCGTACGTTCCCTGTAAAAATTCTTAAATCATTTAGCTATTTTCGTTTCCGTGGTCGTCGTCGTGTATCCGGTCCATATCCGAGGCTTGTTAAATTTGCCATAATAATTCATTTTTACGGGCCTCGTTATTAGCCTTGTGCCAATGCCTCGAAATACGATTTTTGTTTATTTAACATTGAACGTGTTTATGTTCAGCGATTTCTTGATTATGTGGATGTGCGTAATACAATCCATAGAACCTTGTATTCACACAAGTGTTCATTGATGGTTGTGATAGTAAAGATTATTTTGTATATCTTATTGCATCGTTTCCACGTATTTCCTTATTGTTATGAGTAGCACATTATTTCTTTTGTGCCGTCATATATTTTTGTCCTGTGAGTAGGGCGTTAGAATATACTCACAGCTAGGCCAGCTTGTCGTAAGAGGCGTCTAAAGGCCGAGTGGTAGCCGGGGTCCCAACGCCCTGTGCGCCCGGTGAAATACCACCCCATCAAGCTTTAGGCTCCGCGAAATGGTCGGGAGAAATCCCTGGCCATCTTTCGGAGCTTGGCTGATGGACCGGTTCGAGAAAAGGTTGGTTAGGTGGTAGTCGGTCCCAAGGTGAGATACCACCCCGTCACGCTGTACATTCCGCGATATCGCCGAGAGAAATCTTCGACGGTGTTTCGAATGTGTGGCTGATGGCCCGGACTGACACGGGGATAAGTCATGATGGTGTCTTCTGATATAAAGAATTCCGGAGGTAAACTAGTCTCCCATTCGGATCTCCGGGGGGGACTATGTCAGGGGGAACATCATGCAGATATCATGATAAATAATGGAACTTTGAGAGGTTCGTCATCGCATAACCGGGCTAGCTCTCGAGGCTCGGCCCACGCTCGACTGGTGACGGCATTTTGTAACATCAGGGGCATCGGTTTCACCAATACTAATGTAAACGCCGCCCACCAATATTTGCAAACAACGAAACCTGATATCCTTGCCCTAACTGAGACCCAGGTCGATTCGTCAACTAATTCGACATATCTTCGTTGCTCAGGATACGACTTACATTCGAGATTCCGTTTTAAGGGCGATGTCTGCGTCTTCGCACGGTCCGATCTGGCTTGCCAGAGGATGGAGGCGTTGGAACCCAATAATATGGACATCATATGGCTGAGGGTCGTACTGAGGAATTCCGTTAAATTTCTTTATTGTCTCTACCGCTCCCCGAATGACGATCGACCGGCGACATTTTTCGAACATCTTTCATATACCGTCGACTGGATACAGATCAACCACCCAGCTTCTGAAATTATTGTCCTTGGCGATTTTAATGTGCACAATACCGACTGGTTGTTACATTCTAACAGAACCGACGAGGCTGGGAGGCTGGCGGAGATATTTGCTGTAAGCCACAACTTGACTCAACTCGTGGGGGAGCCAACGCGAATACCGGATGCCCGAGGCGATTATGCGAACACCCTGGATCTGTTTCTGACACCCGAACCGAGTATTTATACCGTAGCGGTTTCTGCGTCACTGGGAAACTCAGATCACTGCTTGGTATCTGTCGCGCAAGCACTTGCATACCAAGCGAATAACCGGCCTAGGCAGCTTCGCCATGTATGGAAGTATGGGGCCGCTAACTGGGACGATATGCGAGATTTCTTCGCATCCTTTCCATGGACGTAGGTGTGCTTCGGAAACTCCGATGTTAACGCTTGCGCGGAGTCGGTGTCAGAGACTATTCTTCTGGGGATGGAGATGTATATTCCACATTTTATCAAACGAAGTTCGCCTGATAAACCTTGGTTTGACAAAAAATGCGAGCTGATTACAGCGGCAAAAAATAGAGCTTTTAGGCAATGGCGCTCCAATCCCACCGATGTTAACAGAACGAATTTTGTTAGAATCAGAAACGTGTGCAACCAGGCGATTGATACCGCGAAGAAGGCTCACAACGACAGGGTGATCAATAAGCTCCTTCGGTGCCCAACTGGTTCGCGCTCCTTCTGGTCAATGGCAAAGGCTGTCAGCAGTAACTTCCTCCTCTTTCCCTCCGTTGGTGACAGACAGCGGGACGTTAGTTACAAATCCAAAGGATAAAGCTAATGTGTTCGCGAATTTATTTTCCGCGAATTTATTTTCCGCGAATTCAAACCTCGATCCCGGCCTTTTGCAGCCACCCGTGATCTCGCCGGTACAGTCTTCCATGCGGGATGTGAGATTTCGTCCGCGCACTATTCAGCGCATTCTACGTGAACTGGATTGTAGGAAGGCAACCGGCCCGGACGGAATACCAGCAATAGTCCTTAAGAACTGTGCTCCAGAACTATCGCCGGTTCTTGGCAGACTCTTCCGCTTATCTTACGCACGGAGAACCTTTCCTGCCTGCTGGAAAATCCCTCGAGTTCAGCCAATCCCAAAGACGGGAAAAAAGTGTCTCCCACAAAATTACCGTCCGATAGCATTACTGTCTATTTTATCTAAGGTAATGGAAAAAGTCATCAATACAGAGTTGGTTAAGTATTTCGAGTGCAACGGTCTTCTGAATGATCGTCAATACGGATTTCGTGGCAGGCGGTCCACAGGAGACCTTTTGACACTTATAACCGATATATGGACATCTGCGATTGAACGGCATGGTGAGTCAAGGGCGGTCGCATTAGATATCTCCAAGGCTTTTGACCGCGTCTGGCACGGCGCATTGCTGAGCAAACTTCGTTCATATGGACTTTCCCAACAGCTTTGCGACTGGACGAGGAGCTTCCTCGAGAATCGATCGATCCGGGTTGTTGTGGACGGCGAGTGTTCGGATCTGTATCCTGTTAATTCGGGGGTGCCCCAGGGTTCTATTTTGGCTCCAACCTTGTTCTTGCTTCACATAAATGATTTGTTGGAGACAACGGATAACAAAGTGTTCAGTTTTGCGGATGATAGTACGCTTGTTTCCTCCTTTTGGAGTGATCGGCCGATTGGTGCATCAATGTCGCACAAGCTGAGATGCAGACAGATTGACTCTCTGAACCAGGATCTAGATAAAGTCCTGCAGTGGGGAAAGGCCAATCTTGTCGACTTCAACGCAACGAAGACCCAGTATACAACATTCACAAAGAAAATCGGATCATCGGTTCCACAGCTGATGATGAATGGCCGGGCCCTCGAGGCTGGGGAAAGTTTGAGATTGCTCGGCGTCACGGTCTGTGGGAATGTATCATGGCATAAACACGTATTGGGTATCGCCAGATCAGCCTCAGGAAAACTGAGTTATCTTTTTAGAGCCAAGAAATATTTTACTCCGGCCCAACTTCTTCTCCTATATAAATCTCAAATTAGACCCGCGCTCGAATATTCCTCTCATGTTTGGAGCTCGGCTCCTAAACATACCCTCGACCTACTTGAGAGCGTACAAAGACGAGCGATCCGCCTGATCGGGGACTCGGCGCTGACGTCGGGACTACAGTCGCTATCACATCGAAGGCGCGTGGCCGACCTCTGTCTGTTCTACAGATATTATCACGGGTGCTGTTCTTCGGAGATTCTTGGCATTGTTCCACGCAATTCGGTCTATATGCGCTCCACAAGACAATCCGACGGATCGCACCCGTTTGTGGTTCATCTCCCGACGGCGCGAACATCCCTGTATCAGAACTCGTTCCGTTACAGAGCGGGGAAGCTGTGGAACTCCCTTCCCACGCGAGTGTTCCCGGAGCGTTACAACCTGCAACTGTTCAAAAAGAACTGCAACAGTTATTTGATGGCATCTCGGGGCGCCCACTCGACGCTATAGGTTCGCCTCTCCCGAGAGAAGTCTAATAAAAAAAAAAAAAAAAAAGATGTAGTATCTGGATTCTATGATCCGCCTGTGTATGCGTTTAGGAGTCATGCACTTTTACAGGTACTCATACAAGTATTACATATGCTGATTAAAGTTAATCAACATCGGTTCATAATGGAGAATTCATCCGATTAATGGTGTCGGGTGGCCCCAAAAGGGTAAGTATTATGAGGTGGTAGGATCCCTCCCCCCACCCCTGCCCCTAAACGAGCATTATTCTTGGAAGAGGAATAATACTCGTGAATGGTCATTAGATTGGATGCATGCAGGAGTGAGAAGTGTTGCGTGAAAACAAGGTAAAGTGTTAGCGTTTGCAAGGTTACATTTTTTTATACAAGTTTTGTTACTGTTTTGTTTCATATTCCAATTACAAATGTTGGGTTCATTGTATTTCGTTGACTTTTATTTTATATGTATTTGTTATGTATAGGGGTACAATTTTTCAATGTTCGTTGTATATGTTAGTGGCGTAAGGGACTTTAAGTGCATTTTTGTATATAAATTCTTGTTATGAATTTGCCCCATTTAGGCGTACAAAATGTTTTCATTTTTGTGACAGTTATTCTTTATGAGAAGTTTCTCTTTTTCTTTTAGTTTTTTTTTGTGTATACATATTACTTATCTTTTTGTTGAACCTTTAAACCTTATATGGTTTTTACTGTTATACATAATGGATTAAAAAATACAATATGTACTTATAATTAAAAAGAAAATATTATTACAAAAATACGCATAACTGAATATAATAATAATAGTAGTTATAGTAATAGAATCAATGATTCTGTTTTCTTTCTTATAAACTCAAACATTGTATTCCGTGGCAGTTATGGCATAAGCAATAAGTACATTTCGTATAAAATGTTTGTAAGATTACAATGATTGTTTTCCAGCTTTATTTTTCCATGTATTTCTTAAGTGAATTACATACTTATTTACATGTTTAAAACTTTAGTTTCAGTTTTTTATTGGATAATATTTATAGCTTTATCATAAGGACGTGTAATGGCATATAACTTGTACTAGAATTTTTCGTTTTTATTCTTCCATTTAATTTCCCTTTGTATTTGTTCATATAAAACAATTAATTTTATTTACAATATTAATGACACATATAATTCGTGTGTTCTGCCAGGGACTCGTCCAAGATTTTTTGGGGAAAGGTTTGTGCTGGGTTAGAAAATAGATGGTGAATGTGTATAAGGAATTGGAATGGGGATATCGGTCGCTCGTTCATCTGGGGTAATTTGAAGATGAAAGGGGGTTCGATAAAGATCCACTTCGTGATTAACACATCGTGAGACGACATATACTCTCTAGTTGGGATAGATCGATAGTTCGCTTAGTTCCAAAAATCAACAGCGGTTGCCTGAGATGCACGCTAAGTGTTCCTCAACCGCTAACAAAACATTGAAAGTGTTGCTGCCGGCGAAATGTTGATATATATTTACTGATATATCTTGCTTCCGAAACGAATGTATTTGATTTGAATGGTATTTAACATGCACTTTGTTATTTGCACCCCTCACGTCACTGGAGAGTCTAACCACGATTAGATATTTGTCATTTCTTGAATGTTTTTTTTGCTTGGGTTTAGTTTAGTTTACTTTAGTGAGGGCAGAACCCTCGTATATTCAGCTTAATCATCATCATCGGCACTACAACCGGGAACTGGTCTTGGCCTTATTTAGCAAGTCCTGAGAGGCTTGGCTAAATTTTCCATGATAATTTGTTTTTCCGGGCAAGGTCATTAGTCTTGCGCCAGAGGCTCCCCGACATATTGAGCTTAGTACAAGCGATAAAACTTAACAACTATCTCAAAATATAAACTATGGTTAAAAAAAAAGAAAAAAGGAGGGGGGGGGGGGGGGGGGGGGGTATGTTTGGGGCGTTGGTTGCTGGGTTTATCCATCAATTATCACTCATTCATTCACACTCGCTTAGTACAGGATGTAAGAGTGTAGACGGGGAGTGGGCGCGGTCAGGAGGGGAAAGAGAGGAGATAAAGTTTGAGAGCAGTAGAGGTAAAGTTGAAATCGAAAGAGGTCGGGTAGGAGTTTGCCCGCCGCAGCATTCGCGAAATGGGTTCATTAGAGCCGTAAGAAGTGTGGTGGGTGGTAGATGAGATGAGAGTTTCGCAGGTTACGGGGGTTAGTGTGAAGTGGAATGATGGAGATCAAGCTTGGGCAGTTGATTGTGCCTGAAAGGAGACGGTGGATGAAAAGGATATCGGCATGAGCCCTCCTCAAGTGCGTTGAAGTTGATCTGATGGAACCAGGTTGGTTTATGGGGGGAGCATCCGTGGATTCGCCCAGTTTAGTCCGCGGAGGGCAAAACGCAGAAAACGACGTTGCACGCTTTCGATTCTGTGTACATGGGACGAGTAGTGTGGAGACCAGACCTGGCTGGCGTATTCAAGAAGGGGGCGGACGAAGGCTATGTAGAGAGAACGAGAAACGTAAGGATTAGAGAATTCTTCAGACCAGCGTTTCACAAACCCAAGGGCAGAGTTGGCCTTAAGAATAATATCATCAATATGCGGGATGAAGCTAAGCTCCCTGTCAAATAAGATCCCGGGGTCGCGTATCGAGGGTACAGATGATATCTGTTGGTTTAGCAGAAAGTAGGAACGTGGGGGGGGGGGGGGGGTCGTTTGCGGGAGAAGGTGATGGAGTAACATTTGACAACGTTGGGTCCAAGGCAGTTATTATGGCACCAAGTTGAGAACAGTCGTGGCCCGTTTGGAGAAGTGAGGAGTCGAGAGGAGAGATGATCGTTTTGTAGAGTTTGGCGTCGTCCGGATAGAGGGAGATGGATGAGTATTTAAGAATGGAGTCAACATCATTGATGGTAAGGATAAATAGGAGGGGACCTAGATGGCTGCCTTGCGGAACCCCTGACGTGGGAAGAAAAGGATTGGACTGGGAGGATCTGAATTTGACACGGTAGGATCGATCTTTCAGATAAGGAGATAACCACTTGATCAATAGGGGTTCGAAACCTAGGGAGGATAGTTTAAAAAGGATGAGATTATGGGAGATTTTGTCAAAAGCCTTGCTGAAGTCGGTGGTGATTACATCGACTTCGTTGCCATTCCCTAAGGCACGGAGAGTATGGAATGACAACTCGATCAGATTCGTTGTGGTCGACCTACCCGAAAGGAAACCATGCTGGTTGGATGAGATGATGGATTTACAACGGAAAGATAACGCGTTGTAAAGAATTCCTTCGAACAGTTTGGAGATATGAGACAGTTTGGCGATGGGACGGTAGTTGCTAATATCGTTTTTAGGTCCCTTTTTATATATGGGGGTGACAGGAGGATTTCCAAATACTAGGGAAGATCCTTTGTGAAGGGGATAGATTGAATATCTTTGATATCGGGAGGGAAAGAGAAGTGGAACATTTCTTTAAAAATACAGCCGGGAGTCCATCCGGCCCAGGGCTGAACTCGTCTTTGAGTAAGTTTAATTTCTCCTCAACTACGTGACGCTAATTAATTTGAGGGGTGAAGGGGCCGAGGAAGAATTCGGGCAAGTCTTTGAAGTGAGACGGATTGGGTTCGAAGGAGATGTCTGTGAAGGATTTATTGAAAAACGAAGCGAATAGATTGACAGTAGTTAGGGGGTCGGTTGAAGTAGTCGCGCCATAAGAAAGGGAGTTAGGATAGGCGTCGGATTTACGTTTGTAGTTTATGAAGTGGAAAAAAGATTTGGGGTCATTGATCAAATTAGATTGTGTTTTTGTGAGGTAGTTGGTGTAGAGGGAGTTGTAGAGCTCGGAAAATTTATAAAAGGAACCGGGATAGTTGGAGTAGTTTTGGAAGGAACGTGTTTTGAGGAAAATGTCCCACAAGTTATTTCTCTTGTTCCTAAGAGCGCGGAGTGTGCGGTTGTACCATGGCGGCGATGAAACCGATGACCTATGACGAGACATATAAGGCGACGGCATAGTAGATCTCCTTATAGAGATTGGCAGTAGCTTCTTCTACCCCCAAATGATCAAAGCGAAACGCTGTTTTGCTAAGATGCTCATTTAAAAGGCGGAAGTTAGCTTTGTGGAAGTTGTAGGAAAAGCTGTCTTGAGGTAGAGAGGGATGGGTTTCATGGTCAAGATATATGGATAAGAGCAGCGGGGGTGGTAATTATCAACGGTGGAGAGGGCGTGTGGACTAGGGGCAACTGAGGAATTGTGTGGGTCCGTTGTGAACACGAGGTCCAGTTGTCTCCCCATATGATTTGGGACATTGCTTACTTGATGGAGGTATGAGTCGGTGAGACCGTTTATAAAAATACGCTCCTTGGAGCTAGTGGGGCTTGAGACGTAGAAGGCTTGTTCGTCAGCCAATGTTCATTGGAGATGGGGGAGGTTAAAATCGCCAAGAACGACGATATCGTCTATTGAGTTGCTTAACTGGGTTAGGTTATCTACCGCTTCTATTGAGAGTTCGTATGACACGCTGGGTCGCGAAGGATATATATAAAAGCAGATAATGAAAAGAGACTTAGGGCGCTTGTCGATTTTTAATGCGACGTAGTCGAGATCCGGGGAAGAAGAGATGGAAACTAGAGACGAAGCGAGTCTGTTATGAGTGGCAAGCAGCACTCCACGGCATGAGGAATTGGGATCTTCTCGATGAGCGTTATTATCGCGAAAAACATTGAAGGAGGGGGGGAATAGTTCAAGACTATTAATACTAGGGATAAGGTTGGTCTCAGTCAGATCGTATATGTCGAAGGGGAGGGAATGTGCCTTTTCCAGAGTCGAATGTGTTTTGGAGCGGAGACCTCTAACATTCTGATAGTAGACGGTTAGGGGGAGCGTATTGGGGGTATTGAGATGATAGGGGGGCGGGAGGGTGTCTGATTGGGGTCAAAAGTGCTTGCCATTATTGGGATAGGTCATTTAGTTGTCGATATATTGGCAAAATGCCGAGAGATCTTTTAGCACCTTATTAGGGATAATACATATCGAGATTTTTATGGAACTTAACGAACAATCTGCGAAGGCTAGGAAAGTCGGTGGGTAGACCTTCCTGTTGGATGGAGGCTGTTATGCTGGTAATTAAGATGGCGAGTCCACCTCCTTGAGTAGAGTTTGGACGATCTCGTCTGATTACTTTATCATTTTTGTGCCCAATTTGTGCCTTTAGGTTAGCTTTGTTTTGTTAGCCTAAAGTAAATCCGGGGGTTCAACTACCCGTAGATTGTTCAGATTATCTCTTCTCTCCATTTGGATTAGTGAATTAACATTCACAGCAATAATTTTAAGGGTTAAGTCAACCGAAGAGAACATTGTGTCTATGGTGTTGGGTTATCTGGAGACAGTGTCGAATAGATAGTATCCACTCGGGCTGCCAGTTCTGTCGAATTCTTCGAACTTTTCCAAGCGCGGAAACCTGTGCTTCCATGGATCTTTAAATTGTGGTTATGGCATTTCTAACATGATTGTTGAGGCACATCACGCATCTAAATTTCATGCTGCAATTCGATGCCACATGGCCGAAGCGTTGACACCGCATGCATTGCAATACGCGATCGGACTTCTTTATTTTTCCCCAACTTATTGCTTGATAATTTAGGACACTAATATGTCTGAGTGGCGCAAAGCGGTTATTATGCCCGTAAAAATAAATTATTATGGAAAATTTAACAAGCCTCGAGACTTGCTAAATAAGGCCAAGACCGGATCCCGGTTGTAGTGCCGATGATGATGAATATGCGTGAGTGCATCAATTTTACTGTCAGGACTTAAAGAGACAATGAAGTACGGCAACTTGCAGTTGCGACTTCGGGAGACGGCGTGGTTTAACACTTGTAAATTTTAAATTGTCGGTTTCGGTGGATCTCAATTCCCCGAGCAATTCGAGAAAAGGGCGGATCAACTTCTTTGAGGAGTACGGAGACCGTTTTTTTCTGATTTTGGGGTGTACGTGTATTACTCACTACATGCTTTCCCTAACACATCTTTAATGGTGTGACCGTCTTTCAAACTATCGCAACAAAACTTATTTTGTTGTTTTTTAATCGTTTTGTTTTAAAAGTACTGCAAGTTAACTTACCAAGTTGAATAATATTTTGGCGGGTTTTGGTTGGTCAAAGTCACTGCGGATAGATGCTGGAGTGTTCCGCCGAACACTGCTTACCCTAGAAGACAAATACACCAACCGAGCGGAAACAGGGTCAAATAAACCACGGAATGCTTTTCTTTAATACTCTGTCTTATTTATTTTTCGTTTAATTTTATGGTTAGATAATTTTTACAATTTAGTTTTTAAGTACACATTTGGTTCGTTCCACCACCTTTTACTTGACTTATTATTTAGGATGTCCAATTGATTAACTTAGCTTAAGCTGTCTTTAATAAAACGGCGCAGGTATTTCTCGCCACAAACGTTTTGTTCCGTCGGAATCCTTTTAATTCGCCACTATGACACTAAAATATTGTTACCCGTACATACGGTCTATGGGTTTTCGAAACAACATCCGGTTTAAAGAATATGTATCTTTTGCGCGGTTGTAACACAAGAGAACTCGAAACTTAATTCACTTGATCGCGTCTTAAAAACACTGTACCAAAAATCCGCTTCTCAAAGTCGACCTCCTCGATTAGGGATCCTCTCCGTTCGACAATCTTTTCTAGACTAAATTCCAATTCCCCATCGGCAGGGGAAATCTTCCCAGCGCATCTCTGCATAGAACGTCCCATCATATCTGCTAACAGACCTTTCCATAGTATCTGTTAAAAGCATAAATTTCCCATTGCATCTCAAAAGGAGAATTTCCCATAGTATCTGAAAAGGAGAAATCTTTCCTCATAATCATCAACACCATTGTCTGTTGGTTATCGGAATCTTGTTCCTTTTGTTTTAAGATCG
The DNA here is from genome assembly GCA_963931805.1 of Microdon myrmicae. Classification (NCBI taxonomy): domain Eukaryota; kingdom Metazoa; phylum Arthropoda; class Insecta; order Diptera; family Syrphidae; genus Microdon; species Microdon myrmicae. The sequence goes on from OZ007500.1 coordinate 45,614,324, forward strand.
GATGTCGCCGCTTATTCTCTGATCTTTTCGTGGGATTTGTTTAGGTTACCCATCTGGCTTAAGCTATTAATGTTCTTGCGCGTTTCAGATGGGTAATAAAAGGAACCGTGGGTTTGGCATAGTTCCTTTCTTAGGATTTTCGAACCATAAACATCTAGCGAGCGATCTACGTTAAGATGTTTATGATTGCATGACTATTGGTCGGCAGCGAAACGATATGCCTTGTTTGCACAAGCGTGCCTTTTGCGTTAGGGTCATGCAAGAGATTTAGGTGCTAATTGTTATTAGGTACCAGAGTAGGCATCCGTTGTTCGGTTTATTTACCGACAATGGTATTTCATGGGAAACATCGCGTTGATGCTTAGGATGGGTGAGTGATCTACATGCGACGCTTTCCTGCATGGCCCATTTGCTTAAATGCGATGCTTTCCTGCCTTTTGGAACTGGGTTGAATATAATGTATGGGTGCGTTGAACTCGATATTGGAAGCTTTTGAACGTTTAGTTCCTTGCTTTCTGATATCGGGTTCAACGTCGTTGCATGTCCTATAACCTTTTGTTTTAGGTTTTTTTCTGAGTATCGGGACACGTGTCTGTGGGCACGTGTGCTGAAAAAGGTGAGTATATTCCTTGGAGGAAGGATACCTCACCCTATGGTGGGTTGAGTGGTTCGTAGAACCGCTACAATATCTTTACCCTCCATGAGACTAACTATCATTGGGGGCAGCTTCTCTTTCCTGTTGGCTGGTGGTTGTATCTGATGTTGCTGTTCACTCGGTTGCTGCTGCTGTTGTTTCTGTCGGTGTTCCTTCACTTTTGCAAATCATTATTTTTTTTCCCAGGGTTTGGCTATCAATTTGTCTCGTTGTTCACTTCTGTGTAGGAAATGTTCGTTCCTTCTGTCGCCAGCTCTTTAAGCTTGTTCTTTGCTAATTCCTTGCCCCTCTCATCGGATTTTAGGCGCTTGGCTTGAAGATCCGGTTGTGGTCCGGACCTTCTTCGTAACGCTATTTTAAATTCATTCTGTCCATCGTCCACTTCGTAACTTTGTTTGTTTATATAAATATTATTCTCACAAGTTTTTACACATATACACACATACACACATACACACATACACACATACACACATACACACATACACACATACACACATACACACATACACACGAACCACTTGGCATGTCGCGTATCGGGACTGATTGTTTTTTTTTGCGAAGAAGTTGCATGCGAACCCGTACTCATTTAAGACGTGCAACACAGTTTATAGTAATAGTTTTACATATGCTTTTAAGGCCGTTCCGTTGAACGATTTGTCAACTATCGTTTGTTGATTGTCGACCCGTCTACACCAGATAGTGGTCAATTTGGTACTGAATACAAACAATGCCCTATACCTATGGTGCACGATCAGTAACAATACTATTATCCTAGCAATTGACGTGAGATGCTCTTGTGGGGACTCAACACAGGCATGGCACAATACAATCAAACACACAAAACCATAGCGAAGAACAGCACCAAAAGAAGAATTGATAAATAAATCATCAGAGCCGTTTACCAAACCAATCAACACAGCGTTCGCGCAGTTAAGATTATCCGAGGATAATGAATTTTCATCCACACGCGGCAGTGGTTTGTTGCGTTGGGGTTTTGGTTCTATAATTGGCTATGATTTTAACCGTCATAGCGTTGGTTCGAACCACATCCTCATTATTGTTGATGCTATGGATGATAGTTCTAACAGAAATATATAAATCATAATTTTAAACCTAAGTTTTGTAAAACAAATAAAAGGGAATGCTTTTAATTTAGACAGTAGTTCGGTTGATCTCGCTGCCCTTCCACTCACGCTATTAGCGTTTGCCATTTTTGTTTTATTACTTTAAACTTGGAGTGGTGGTTGTGCTCTTCTGTTTAATAAAGCAAAGTTACGTTGGGTTTGCAATCGTGGTTTGGGATTTTGCGTAGTGTGGTGACAGCGTGTGTCGTTAATTTTCCTCCTTGGCTTTTTCTCTGGTGCTGCACTTCTCAATTTTGCTTAGTGGCATACGAGTTTGCGTAGTACTTTATTGCGAAGGGAATGGTAAATATTATATGTAATTCGATCCAATGTCAATATGAGGCCAAACTTAATACTAAGGGCTAGAAATGTGAACTCATACACACTCTTATTGATAGAAACTTGTGGGAATGAAGTTAAGATAAGATGTAGGGCAGATCAAGATGTACTGATTTGTCTATAAAGAATGTGCTTAGCATGTTTTTTCCATGGAATATCCGATTTTTTGAGAGACTGAACAGAGGGATAATAAAAACCTAAGAGACTGACCAGCACGATATAATTATAAGAAATTCATGTACAATAATTACATGTGAACTCAAGTATCACTTAATGGATTGTATTAGAGATTAATCGATTGTACAGACAAGTAATAAAAATGTGTGTAATAAAAACCTTGTTTTATTGTGTTCAAGAACTGTGAATTTTGCATTGTTTTTAATGTTAATTTTACATTACTTCAGTTTTACTTCGATTAACGTGAATTACTTTAACTTAATTCATTTGTTTTATATTCTATTTAATTTCATAGAGCGTCGTTTTGTCCGTCCTAGAGTCGGGACACTGCCACGACATCTTTCTGTTTGCTTGGTTTTAAAGTGTCATAACCTTGAAGCAATGACCAATATTTGACATATTGGGTTAAGTAAAAAGTCATTGCGTATTTTTGCAACAGATAGTACAGTTTTGGCAGTGCTGTTTATCATATGTGGTTTAACAGCTGACAGTTTAAGCTTCATGCTTAATAAAAAAATGAATGTTTTGGTTGAGTTTTGAAAATTTTTCAATAAGTTGAAAACCGATGCACCAAACTGCATTTTCGACATATTCTACTTCCGTAAAGGGATGGGCGGGCGACAAGCTTGTGAAAAATTGTGGACGGTTTACAGTGACGATTCTCTTCAAGACCGTCAGTGCCAAAACTGGTTCAAGAAATTTCGCACTGGTAGTGTTGATATCAAAGAGGACTGCTGAGGTTTATGATAACAAAATAGTGACATTGATCAAGTCAAATCTACTTTGCACGACACGAGAGATTGCAGGAACATTGAAGATCGGTCCACACATGTGTTCCAAAATATTGCAAACAAATATGAATATATTGTGACGAGCTGGCAAGACTTCAAAACAAAGTACTGGAATATTCTGGAAAGTACTGGAAAACTGGAGACTATGAGCAAAAAGAAGCGAGAGGGAAAAAAGATGTCTCCAGTGACAGAAGTGTCACTTTTGACAGAGAAGCGAAAGAACGATTGTCAAGAGCAGAAAAATAAAGATTTATTAGAAAATTGATTTCACGGCTTATTTTGTGTGAATAATTAATCCAGGGAACCCTAAGCTCGCTACAATATGTCAATATAAATGATAGGTATTCACTGTTGTGCTCCGGAGTTTGGCTCGACAGGGGTTCGTGCCGCTGTGTTATTATTGGTGTTATTCGTTGACTCCCTCCTGAGGAAGTGCTTATGGTGATTAGGGCCGCTCTCTCAACTTTAACGCTGGACCGCCGTTGTGGTTAGCAGGATAAAGTTCTGATTTCGGCAATTCACTTTATTGTTAGTTCAATTATTAGATTTTCATTTAACTTTATTTTTCTTTTACGATTCGCACGTTGTTGAGGTCTTACACTCTGCACGCAAGGGGTACAGCACAATCTATTAAATTTGATTTAAGAAAGATAAAGAAAAATAAACCGTCGCGTCTAGAATCCTAGTAGTGAACTGTGGCGGTTCTTTAAAACCTTCCTAAAGAACCATCCATTTCTTTAAAACAACCTACTTTTCCCTCACTCCATAAACCACTGTACTTACCTGAATTCGGGCAGTGTAAGCTTCCTTTCCAATAACTTTCACCTGAAAGTAAAACCCCAGCAAGCATGCACATCAAACAAATTGTTTCATTCATATTACATGAACCGTGCCAGACAATCGGCTCGGCTTGTCAGCAATTATAAAAGATAAACACTCGCTGGCCAGCGTAATTGTTGACACAGCTGTAGCCGGTATTCTTGCTACGGTTCATGAGTGAATATTGCCCCAATCCCAAGGTTCGCTACAGTTGCAACCAATTTCCTTTATCGGTTATCTACCGATCATGGGATTTGGGCACGAATATGATTGACGTTAGACAATCATATCCATGGTCATGTCTAATGATTCGTTGTCTAAACAACGACCAGCCACTATTCTCACGCTGGCTATTCTAAACGAAACGATTCTGTGTACTCCACGTAAACAGAAGAAATTATTTTTGCCTGCATGCCAGCATTCCTGTGCATTATCCAATGCCTAAAATAAACATGCACCCAAATCTAATAGCCTTTGCCGTCACAGCAAAGCTATGTTGACTTAACGTCAATCAAAAATCGATCTCCTATCGTACGGTGGCGATACAGCCAGCCTCTACACCGATCATCATATTTGACCAGCTGGATGTTTGTTTTTCCTTTCCTGCGTCCAGCGAGTGTTTCGTGTGTCTTTCTTGCAGAGGAAAAGGCATTCATCCTATCTGGAAAGATTGTTTTCCCCTGCGATGACATGCGTGGAAACTCATCGCAATCACCAGAGGCTGGGTCAACGTCGTCCAGCTCGGCGAGTCAGATTTCGTCATCTTAAGAGTGCACACACACTATACGCGCCTATTGAGGGCTTTTTTTTAATATACGGAGTCGAATCCGAACGGAGTATCTTTTGTCTCGTGCGTGATCTTGTGTCGAGCTTGTGTTGAAGTCCGTCATTGCGCGATTCGCTTAATATAACCACATAACCATTGCTGTTCGTTGAAAGGAACACTAAATGCTGTAAAACGAAAATTGAATTTAATCCGGTTTATTGTGTTAAAAGGAACGTATATCAAATTAAGGTTAATCAAGTTTATTGTGTTAAAGGGAACATGTAGTTAACGTGAAATCAAAGTATATTTAACCAAGTTTACTGTTAAATTAGGAACACAATTATACACCCATCGATCGGATTAACACAAATAAAAGAACGTTTTATAACCGGAAACCATCAACTTGTTTTATTCATTGAATGTCACACAAAATCAGAGTGTTTATTCTTCTCTCGGCGGAACTTTTAGATTGTTTCGGGATTGAAGTGAACCCGTGTCGTGTCAGGCACCTACTTCTACCCCACAGAACTACAACAAAAGCATTTGAAATCAAATTTAATATTATTATTTAATTCTTCAGAAAAACAGAACATAGAATTTGTGATTTCCATCTTCCATTCTACTTCACAGCCAAATTCTCTTGATCGCGTTATTCAATGTAAATTTTCGGACGGCAACTACAAGAATTTTGGTTGGAAGGCAATTACATCTGTAGTTGCCGACGGCCCATTGGTTGAGGACATGTTGGGCTGCAACACACTCGAATGCCTCGAAACACTGTGTGGTCCTTGGGGCACTGCATTATCGAATCTGACAATACTAACAACACGAATCATCAAGAAATTTAACAACACGAGTTTTTTCGTTTATCGATTCGTCGAAATTGGTTTGGTTCTCGCGAACCTGACCCCGTTCAGCGAATTCAGGTGTTCGGTACATAAGGTAATAAGGTAAATTTGCTGGGAAGGGTCAATGTACCTGGTTGTGTGTGAAAAGTATTCAAAGGCCCTCGTTAAGAGAATTTTGTAATTCGTTTTGATTTATGAATTACGAAAATGTGAGATAGGGGATGAAAAGGGTGGAAAATGTTTGTATGTAATACAATGGGAACTGTTTTTGGGATAGGATTGTATTTCGTTAGGGGAAAATATTTGAATTAGAAAATGCGCTATTGTAGGACAATGTTTTTGGATATGATATGTGTATTTTATGGCACAAGGACGCGGATTTGCGTATTGATTTAGATGGAAAGCGGGGCTGATAATTAACATTCTATATTATGTAACAGCTCGAACCAGATACCCTAAGAGAAACTCCTCCCATACGTTTGGAACATGTATTTGATGAGGCAGAAACACGGTTACACACTGAAGCCTGAGGCTTTAGAAGGAGATCTAAAGATGGCAGGAGACGTAAGCAAGCTCGACATGTGAATTTCTCATGAACTCGCAGAAATTCACTTGACAGTGCGCATAAACATCTGAGATATGTTGCTGAAACGTGAAGAGAACCATCCTTTTTTGAAAAGAATGATAGATGCTGATGAGAAGTGGATTGTTTACGCAAACGTTGTTGGTACCGACGTAATGATTCGCCTGAAATGACTTTAAAAGCAGAACTTAATCAAAGGAAGGTTATGCTCTGAGTTTGGTCAGTTTGAAAGGGTGTGGTATTTTTTTAGCTCCTACCAAGGAAACGATAAATCAACCCGGATGGGTGCTGCTGGTAATTGGGGAGTTTTAATGAATCTGCCATTCAGAAATGTTCGGAAATCGTCTATCGTAAAGGAGTTGTGTTCCATCACGACAATACGACACAATACACATCTTTGGCGAGCCGTCAAAAATTATTGGAACTTGGATGGGATGTGTTGGCCAGCTAAGTATACTTGGCTCACACTGCGCCGTCAAACTTCCACTTGTTTTGCTCTCTTCAACACTCCTTGCGTGGAAGAACGTTACATTCACATGAAGCGTTACATAATTCAGTATCTTATTCAGTTCTTTGCCAATAAAGACAGGTCTTTCTACGAATAGGGAATTATGTACGTGTCTGCGAAGATGTTTCTGAGGCATATCGCCTTGCTATTTTTTATAACCCTCAAATATTTTCAACCAACAAAACATTATTTATCCCGCCGACGCGACGTGAGCTTTTTTTCATTTTCTTTAGTTTTCAAAGTGTACTCTGAGCAAAACAGATAGGGTACACAATTTACTTCGGTGCTATTCTTTCAGTATAAAGAGTGATTCTAAAGGTGAATCGCACTGCATGTTGATCGTCAATTTTTTGCTTATTTTTCATACGTATCGAATCTAATAAAAACTTTTAAACCTAAGAAGTAAACTGTGTTGTTTGTGAACGAGAAATTGAATGTATGAAAGGGGGAAGCTCCCTTGAAGGTCTAAAATTCCGATCTTAAGAAACGCCCGAAATAACACCGGTATAACCAGGCCAAAAAAGACCAGGAGTGGGGCAACTATGATGATCTCAAAATAACGAAATGAAGAAGAAACTGTGGGGATGTTGTATGGATGCTGACGTACGACACTTGTTCTCTTCAATCCCCAACGATGTTTCGCCGAACACACTTCTCAAAAATATCCAGAAGAAAAGGAAAGGAATGAAATGCACTGGTGTAGTTTTACTGAGTTTTTATCGTTCTTTATTGTTCATTCGAATTTACACTGTTAACAAGGTGAATTGCACTTATAGCGTTTGAAATAATAGTGAAGAAGATCGTGTGATTCGAACTGACGCTATGACAGCTCGAATCACGAAAAAAATTTGACCTAAGCGTTACACACCAGGCTACTGACCGAGTATAGAATTTGATTTCCAAACTCGACTACATTCCACTGGTATGAATTATTTTTATTTTATCGCTTGGTATACGGTTCTGATGTATTTTTCTTATTCGATTTTTTTCGTTCGGTGTTCTTCACTACTTTTGCTTGTGAATTGTGTGTATCTGTTAGAATCGCTACACACTGTTTTCAGGTGAATAGGTAAATAGGAGAAATTGGGGTTGGTTTGACACGCTGTTGGCGGTCGAAATTAGGCGGAAATAGTGGGTTGGTTCTCCATGTATTTCGAGAACCCCCACAAAACAACTTGAAAAATGTAACCGGATGTTATGCCCACACCACAACAAGAGTAGTAATATGATGTTTGTAGTTCTGAAAGATATCATATTGAGTATAACATTGTCCCTCATTGTCATTTTCTCTCGAAGTTTTATTGTCCTTAATTTCCATTAGAATGAGGTAAGAATGAACTGCTGCATCAGGATGGGCCATCTTGATGGCGCTCTTATGAATCTCATCAGGAAGCTCTTTATGTTTGACTTTCTCTGTGTCCATCTTTAGATTAGCAGCAGAATTTGGGAGCAGACGTCGATTTAATTTAGGCTTGACTAAAACTCTCAAGAGTTATGTGATTGAACTGTTACCTGCTAAGTTTATAAATAAAAGATTTATGGTAGTTGTTGTATAGACGTACCCAAACTAGATGGCATCGGCTCGAAATCGGGACCGGTGGAGAGATTTGTTAAATAAGGCCAAGACCGGATCCCGGTTGTAGCGTCGATGATGATGATGTATAGACGTGTGACGGTTCCTTCGAACGCCACTACTCACCTTCCCATTAACCATGTGAAAACCTTTCACCCTAGAGCATTCAAAACGATATAAAACAAGTATTGTGGCGGTTCTATTGAACACCACTACTTACCTTACAACCTATGATGAGGAAACAGTTTCCTTAAACACATGTACTTACCTTCCATACTTGTACCAATATCTTCAGAAATGCTTTAGAAATATAACTGCGCTGATGCAAAATCCATCAGCAACAAATAAGTGTTTTTCCACAAGGGCATGTTTGCATTAAATGCATCATGTGCCTTAAAAGCAATTTAGTTGCACCATCAAACAACCAACATTAATCAAACCACATCAATGCGATATCCCCTAACGAGTCAGCCGCACACGTGCAGGAGATGTGTGGGGAGGAAGTAGTGCAGCGGCGTACGGGGCTGATTATCTCCCTCCTCCATCATCAATTGTTAGCCGCGCAAAACACCGAACCGAAAGTCATCAGCAATAAATGAATGAACGCCGCCTCGTTCGTTTGCAACCACGAGTAAAGGTGAAAGTTAAATAGAAACAGAATTCCACAACGCAACGTCCACAAATTGCTCGAAAGAGGAAAGTTGTCCACAGTAGATATCCAAAAATAAAACGCACTGTTTAATGAAATAAATGGTTCTTTTAATTGTTTTTCTATTATTTAATTTTAATGAAACTATCTAACTCCCGATTTACTTTAAAGGCACCACGCACTGCAACACAACCGATTATTTTTTATTATCGCTTCTCTGTGCGCACCAGGGTAGCGATGGAGCCGCAACCCGCTCGGGTCGAAGGATGGAATAAGACTCAGCGAGCGTCATCTCATGCAGAGATGATTTCGCTAAGGAAAAAAAAGGAAGAGAGAGAAAAACTTTTCTCTTAAGGGTGTAAACACTAAGAAAATGCGATCTTTTTGGTGCAGTGGTATATGTGCGCGATCGAACAGATTCAATGTAATTGCACGTGTTCGAAAGCAGTGGAACGACGAAACAGGCAGGCGGCAAGGACAATAGGGAAAAATGACCAAATGCGCCGTTGGTAATGCGGGTCATTGTTTACACGATGCCTCGTCGCTATTTTCGACGTTAGGAGAAAAAGGTGCTAAAAGCAAATTGGATGTTTATGGCATCTCTGGCTGCAGTAGAAACCAGGTTCATATTTGCATTAGGAAATGCTGGAGAATTTGGTTTCAGCGTCTATTGCGCTAATTATACGAGGGTTGCCTTTTATATTTCGGGATTAGAGAACAAAAACAAATATTGAACATCGAAAATCACTTTATTGTTTTTCAAAATATTCCCCATGAAGATCTATACACTTTTGCATGCGTTTGAACCAATTGTCGAAGCACTTTTGCCACTCTGATTGAGGTATCTCCAACACATGCATTCTGAATGCAGCAACCGCTTCTTCAGGTGTTGAAAAACGTTGACCTCTCAGTTAGTTTTTTACGTACGGGAATAAAAAGAAGTCATTCGGTGCCAAGTCAGGACTATACGGCGGATGACCCATCAAATCGATGTTTTGGGTGCTCAAAAATGCAGTTGTCGCAGCCGATGTGTGAGAGCTCGCATTGTCGTGGTGAAGAGTGATCCGTCTTCGGCGGTTGGTTTTCCTGATTTCTTGGAAGACAACTGGCAAACAAATGGTTGTGTACCACTCAGAATTGACTGTTCTGCGTTGTTCTAGTGGTACGGTTGCGACATGTCCAGTTTTTCCGAAAAAACAGGCGACCATTTGCTTGGAAGTGCTTCGTGCGCGAACAACTTTTGTTGGATTTGGCTCATCTTGAAACACCCAGACAGTCGACTGCTGTTTACTTTCGGGCTCATACGCGTAAATCCACGATTCATCACCTGTCACGATGTCATAGACGTGTTTCGAAGCACCGCGACCGTATTTTTTGAGCATTTATTTCGACCAATTGACACGAGCCTTTTTTTGGGCGATTGACAAATTGTGTGGGATCCAACGCGAACAAATTTTTTGGACAGTCAAATGTTTATGCAATATTGAATGTATGCTGGTCCCACTAACGCCTAAGGTTGTCTCAATCTCACGATAGGTCACATGACGATCTTCCAATATCAGTTCGCGCACAGCATCAATGGTTTTCGGAACAACAACTGATTTTGGACGACCTTCACGAAATTCATCTTGGAGTGAACAACGACCACGATTGAATTCACCATACCATCGATAAACACTGGTCCTTGATGGAGCTTCATCGCCAAAAATTGAATTAAGTTCATCCATGCACTGTTGCTGAGTTAATCCACGCCGAAAGTTGTAAAAAATAATCGCACGAAAATGTTGACGATTTAATTCCATTTTTGGGCCGAGATGAATCTTTTAAGTTACTGTAAACAACACAAATAGCGCTCGTATGTCAAAACGTTCTGAGTGCGTATAACCTCAAAAATGTCCAACTTTACGACAGAGCTGTCAATTGCCGGATTGCAACACTAGGGTTGCCAAATCCCGAAACATAAGAGGCAACCCTCGTATTCAGCTGCTTGGGTTGTTTGTTGATAAGACAAACAAAAAAAGGTTGCCAGGCAATGTATGAAAAGGTATATGACGCGGCTGGGAAAATAGACGGCGCGATATTTATGGTCCCTGTCATGACGGTTACATTGAATGCAATCAAATTTGTCTAAGGAAATTTGACTGGCGACGTAGATGCCGAAATTGATTGGAAATTCCTGTTAAGTTAATAAAGAAATCTTAAGGAGCAATGGTATGCGAAGAGAATGCATGAAGGTAAGTTTTCTTTACAGGGACTTAAAGATCATAGATTTGATCTCTTAAATGCGTGCAGCATTTACAGGTACTAATACTGTTGCATTAGCAAACTTAAGGGAGTTGGGTAGTAGTTATGGGGGTTTTTCAGGTAAGTAGACCGTAGGGTTTGGCGGAAACGCTACAGATGTTTCTTCTTCTCCTTTTTATACATGCCCACATCGGCCGGTCATCCGACCGACAAATACATTAAGGCATACGGCTGACCGCCCAAGGAAGTCGAGTCCTTAAAAAAGAAAAATATCCAGCGAGAATTCGACTACGTGGAGATGCCGCCAAGATGTGCACGTTTAGCATAAATGCTGTACGCAGTCGCTGATCGTGAAAACACAAAATATTCGTCGAGATATTAGCACCAGTTGCAACCATGCCAGCTAATGTTCCCCCTATGGATTCGGTTGATCCACGGTCCACATACTCGTGGACACACACCATGAGCAGCAGAAGCGATCAGCGTGTGTGTGTTTCACGCCCTTTTGCTGGACCAATGCAAGGAAAATCATCCCTTGTCGGGCACCGAAGCAATGGACGAAATTTGCTGTGCTGTCGTCTTCGGTGAATTAATCAATCGCGTTTCGGATTCCGTGGAAGCTAGTCGAGCCTCCACGTTAAATAAGCTACCGTTGAGTCGAGAACAGTAATCCACCCGAGTCAGATCGTTGAAAGGGATCCTCCTTTATGTTAAAGCCTTCCTTTGTGTATAAGTAGAAGCCTAAATGAATGTAATGGTTTTCGCAAGAGTCTTAATACAAACATTTTTGGATCAAACAAGTTTCCGTTTCCTGTGTAAATTTAATATAAACATTGTCGAAGCAACAAGTTAACTTTCATAATTAGTTTCCGTTTCCTGTGTAAATATAAAACCCAAGATATTGAATTAACCAACTAATAATAAATGAGAAAGAAAGGTGTCACACGGAGTTTCATTTTATCGACTGGAAAAGCAGAAACTGGGTATAGCGGTGGACCTGTGCCCCTGAGGCACCTTACCAAAGCGTACAAATACCCACGTTGGTACAACCACTACCACACATCCTTTCCCGAGGCGGTATTGGTTTTCTGTGTAGGGCCATTTTAATGGAACGGGAATTTCGCGTTGATTTATGTAACATTCGCGGCTTGAGATGTTATTTCTCTTCTGTGCCTGTCCACGTTTCTAACCAGAAACCAACTATCCTTGCACTTAGCGAAACCCAAGTAATTACTAATACAGATATTTCCGATTTTAATCTACCTGGATATAGCTTAGTGCCACTATTCTCTCCGCATCGTAGCATAGCCACATACATACGAAATGATATTGTTTATCAGCTTCTGCCACAATATGGGCTCTGTTCCAACCCAGAATTTAATTTTTCTTGGCTAAAACTTCACGTTCGTAACCATATCAAACATTACCCAAAGTAAATATACTGTCTATGAAACGAACATGCATCGACGAAGCTAAGGAATTATCAATCCTCGCCACTCGAATTAATTCGACTTGGAATTACCACATATTTGAAGCTGCGAAAACTGCAGCCTAATGTATGGGGTTCCTTAAGAGATGCAAAAGATACTTCACTCCTTCCAACCTGGCCACTATTTACATGGCGTGTATTCGTCCCAAAATGGGGTTCAACTCACATATTTGGTCAGGCGCATCTAAAACTGCGCTACACGTACTCGACAGGATGCAAAAGCGAGCTGTGAAACTTATTGGGGACCCAGCCGTAAGTCAATCAATTCCATCGTTAGAACACAGGCGCAGCGTATCATCATCATCATCATCGGCACTACAGCCGGGAACCAGTCATGGCCTTATTTAGCAAGTCTTGAGGCTTGTTAAATTTTCCATAATGATTTGTTTTTTCCGGGCAAGGTCATTAGTCTTGCGCCAGAGGCTCCCCGACGGGGAATCGGACCCCGGTCTCCCGCGTGACAGGCGGGTATACTAACCACTATACTATCGAGGAGCCGTATCATGCCTATCTCTTTTCTATAGGTATTACCACGGTTGTTGCTCAATTGAACTTGCTGAATGTGTTCCGCTCCTTCAGACATTTTCCCGCGATATCCGTCAATCTGTGAATGCACATCAGTTCACGTTGAAAGTGGACTTCAGGCGCACAAATAAACATAGAGAGTCATTCTTTAGCCGAACCACATGAATGTGGAATGTTCTGCCTGATCATGTGTTTCCTGGTCGTTGTGATGTCCAGACATTCAACACAAATGATGCAGCAGTTGCGTCCCGTCCCGCGATGGAATATCTAAAAGAAATCCGCTGGGATCAACGGGAATATGAGCCTGGCGGGAGGTGGTTTTAGTCGGTAAAAACCCGGCATGCCCCTGGATCGGTCTAGAGGTATCTTTTGAAGATTTCCACCTTCCTACCGAAACCAAAAAAAAAAAAAAAAAAAAAAACCTCCTTCCGTTATCCCCTTCCATTCCATCCGTTCGCACTGTGCTCTGACATTTAAGGGTAGTTCAAAATCCCCTTTTGTGCGCGTGTTAAGTGTATCAATGACGACCTAGATAAAGATGTTATACATGAGGTCATTGATGCACTTAAACCAAAAAACGCCAACCGATTCTGAACACATATGACCCCCAGAGCGATAATGGAATTAATTGCCCCACATTTCGCCACAACCGTTGAAATGGAAATTATGTAATTGCACATCAAAATTCATTGGGGCACTTTGCAATCGCGGAAGTTGAACTGTGAAGCAAACCGATGAAGGTATCAACGTAATTGCAAATTGAAATTACTAATCAGGAAGTAGGTCGATGGGGTGCGAAATTGCATTGTCCTCATCGGGAGGTGTTGACCCCGAGGTAACGAGAAGGGGTACGAACAGAATAGGAGCCAGTCTGGTGGTGAGTCGATACTTAAATATATGTTACCGGAAGAGTCTTATTTTTAGAGTTGATAATTAGAAGTGTGGACCAGATGTATCCAAAGAAGAAAGTCCGTTGTTTGAAGATTTAATTTGTAGTAGTAATTTGTCCTGACCGCTAAAAGTTTATATAATATATACCGTATGTAAAAAGGGCATTTTGTGAAACTGTGTAAAATCAAAGAATATAATTAACTAAAAAAAAGAGACCTAACAGAAAGTGGTAGAATAAATAGTTGAAACTAAAGTGACGTGTATTAAACTTGTATGTTTGAAAAACAACACGTCGAAAACTAACATTAAAGGAACATTTTTTTAATATATGTGTAACGGAAAAAAGATGTACAAAAACCGTTAACAATAGAAGTGTATGATGTACCATATATGTATAAGAGATTATGAGAGTGAGATATCGTAAAACAAATCAATCAGAACACTGTTAGTCTAACGTGGTGTGTAAACAGACTTATTTTGTACATTACTGTGTGTAATATAAACTAAGAAAAAAAAAGTGAAGAACAATAAAATAAAATAGAGAAAAAAGAAGAAAAGGAAATTTTTCTGTTTTTATTCTTGAGGATGTTTCATTACTGAGGAATACCCCAATACCATAACTGGCGCAGTCGGTAGGATAATACCATAACTCGCGCGTTAGTGTAAAAAAAAAGTGTATGCGTTACACCCATCGCCTGAGAAGTCGTAAGCTCTCTCTCTTGGGTTGGGAATCAGTCAGTAAACACAAGGCACAACAAAAGGTTGTGTTATTCTAGTCGTACACATTAGCAGTAGTATCTGTCTCTATCCAACAACTCTCGCAGTAGTGTGCATACTAGAGTCCACGTGGGCCTCGTGATACGTGGGCCATATACTTCCATATTTCCAGTGCCTGCATGGCTCCCCTCGACACACGGTTTTAAAATTAAATTTGTTTGACGACCTATTTGCTGGATAAACATAATTATCCAAGCTCAGCGTCGCCCGATACGGGCATTAGTCGAAAAACCGGGGAAAAAAGCACAATAGAAAATGTATCAGCATTAAACGACTTTACGATCCTCTTTGAGCCAGAACCGAATGGGTTTTCCTTCACGGAAATCTTGCCAATAGGCACAGTATAAAAACACGTAATATAATGCAGGGACTGGGATGAGAATCGGAAGCGGCATGAAGAACTCATATGCCTGGTAACTCCATGGACGACCGTCATCCAACGCTATTTTGAAGAGAGATTCCTCGACCAAGCCGAGGAAACATACCTAGACGAGGTCACGGAGCTGGCTGAGGCATGGCACGCCCTGGTCGCCGACCGCCCGACCGCTTACAAGACTGCGGCGGACACCGTTTATCAACCACCAAGTCGATTGCCGCCATTGATGTCGCAACTGTTTATGGTGGCCGGGAACCCCTTCCACACCTAGCATGCGTATGCCACCTGGTCATCTATCCAGATTACCATCACGAATGATGCCCCCGGACCACCCCGCCCCCATACAGACAACAAAGGCGTGACGATAGACACCGAACAGTTCAAAACAGGCATGGTTCGTAACAAATGGTATTCTCTGTGAAATGATGCAGCAGTTGCGACGCGACGAGCGGAGTAACAGGTAAACTCCGTCCCGTACCGGGAGGTGGTTTTAGTCGGTAAATCCGGCATGCCTCTGGATCGGTCAAGAGGTATCTTTTGAAGATTTCCACCTTCCTACCGAAACCAAAAAAAAAAAAAGACGCCGAACAACCAGCCAAGATAGGTGCTGCCGAAAGCACGACAGCCAAAGGAGGAACGGTCGAGAAGAAAACCGATCCAAAACCTACAACTAACGCCGCCAAGGACATCAATAAGGTTTCAGAGGCAATGAAAGAAGGGAAAACCGCAGCAGCATCCCTTACCGCTACAGCAACACAACAAAAGAAGGCTGATTTCAGAAAGAAGGCACCAGCAGCTGCCAGTGCATTAACACCAGCGAAGAAAGATGCGAAGAAAACCGATGCACCGAAAGAAGGAAAGAAGCCTGCTGCAGAGGAACCCCCCGACCAAAGCAATGATGCCAAACTATCGAGACTGCTCGAGGCCCATTTCGTGCTTAACCCAGTCTCCCTCTGAGTAAGCACCAGCAGCCCGCCGACCGGAGTGCCACCTGTCCAAAGCTCAACCCGGCCCATGTCGCGATGCTCGGACCAACTCCGAAGCCCTAACGGAAATCGATGCCGCGCACGTGTTGTGGGGCACAACATCACATGGCCGTTCCTCGTGGGTTGCGAACTTACAACTCCGACCCAGAGGAACTGGTCCACCTTGAACATAATTCAATGACCACTAACAGCGTATACAACACGCTTCAAGAGCAAGCAGGAGCTACGGCAAATATAGGATCCGTGCCAGATCTAACGTCAGCGCATTTCACGAAGACGCCATCAACTGTCCCAGCAACAGAAACCAACAATGTCCGCAGTGACCGTGACAAACCACAGAGTCCGGTTAATAGCCCGTATTATCAGCAACATCAATTGCAACAACAACAACTACAGCAGCAGCAGCAGCAACATTCACCAGGAAATGGCCTAGGAGCAGGCCAATCGCATTTGTCAGTCACCAACCTATCGGTGATGTCGAACAATATATCAGCCAATTGTAATTCGCTGCAAAACTCGGATGGAAATCTTCCATCAATCGGTGGTCTCTCAGCAACTGCCAGCAGTACAGGCAACCGAACAGAGACACCCTATGGCCAAACTTCGGCCAATGAAAGGAATCATCAAGGACGACCGCTACCCAATGTAGCCTCCCCAATAGGGATAGGAGAGCGCAATGGCTCCCCAGCATCCAGGGAACAATCGCATCCCAGCCCACAAGCACGCCTGTCAGTAATTCAGGAGAGGCGGTCCTTCACTCAGCCCAGTAGGCACTGGGTCCGCACTTGTCATTCCACCAGGACCCGCGGACGGTGCCATGGAAAAAGCCGCACCAGACTCATCGTTGCGGCCTCACATGACCTCGGCCGCATCCCATCGGCAGCTACCATCAGACGGGCGTCAATGGGCGCAGCAATTTTCACCACTGGTGGTCTCAACGACGTACTTATAACCACCAGCCATTACGTGATCATTGATTGTGGGTTGCGAACTTACAACTCCAACCCAGATCAAATGGTCAGGTCTGCGACCCAGGGTACCGGACACCAGCGACGGAACTCTCGTCGTCACCAATTCTTAATCTGTCACCAATTCAGGGCGGACGGCTCTGTCCAGACCTCCGCATCACCAGAAGACCACCGCCCTGGTCCTCCGTCCTCTGGAACCAAAGGGTTCGCCAATGATTGGCGACGGCGGGCGGAGTCTGTGTACTCGGCCATCATTAAATCTGGACTTATAAAGTCTGACCACTCGGACATCATCGCCTCGGACATCATCGCCCAGGACACTCATTTGGGGTGGATACTGACGGGTGCGGCATCACCAGCCCTCCCTCCTGGCCCCCGTTCCTAAGAAAACAACCGGCAATGTGTGAAAATCAATAATAGTCTCTAGCGCATCTTCGGTCACACAGGCGGCATAACATCTCTGTTTGTGGAATGCTTCCGTATCTTATCAGTGCGCATGGTGTAGGATACAAAGTTTTCGCCAGGAATGGAACGAAGAATATGGACAGGTATTATTATCATCGCGTTGCAACGAAGAATATTGCATAAAACCAAAACAAAAGTGAGCACACATCAACACAAATAAAACAAAAACACCATGACGAACCTATAAAATGAGGCCGTAGTCATGTGGCGAGTCAGTTCGGCATTCGGACGCATTAAAAAAGGTCATTGTTAGTCAAAGAGAAAAATAACTCAAGGCATTGGTAAAAACTGCACTTCGGCATTCAATAAACGGGGGAAGGCATTTTCAAATTAGCCAACGCTGGAGAGTAAAATATAGAGTCCATTTTAGAAGCAGGAAATGCGGGCATCCCGCCTAATATATATTATAAGATATTGGCCACTTCTAACCGGCATTGAGGCCGCCTCAGTGGTTAAGTTGTTGGGGAGGTTGGATCATGTGTTTAATTGTGCATATGTAGGATCAACTGGCAACATTTGCTTTTGCGCGGTTCAACACAATTACTGAGTGGTAGTGTGGGGGGCGAAGTGGTGGTGCCGGCGTACGGCACGGGGTTCTACTCCGTCCCCACAAACTTTTCACTTTTCACTCGCCGATTGTTCCTTGGAATTCCGCTGCAATTTGATCACCATAGCAGCAGAGGAAACATCCCACCCAGAAGAAATGAAACACAGGTTGGTTCATTATAATTTGTTTTATTTCATGCAGACAGTAGTCACGATGAATTTCACAATTACATATACGATAGATTTTTACGTTATAAAGGTCCTTTTTATCTGTAAAGATTTGTTATTACAGTTGTGTTTATTATAACTTGATTTGGTTTTATAATTTTATTCCCGACATTTGCACTAATTAACCGACTAATTTTTTATCATGACAACCCGATCACAACTCTTTACGCGGTACGCCCGCAGTGGTACGGGTAGTGGAAGGTGAAACGACCGGCTCAGTCGGGTGATGGAAAACGATTCAGCGATGTGAATTCGCTGCCAAAGAAAATTCGGCCAGTGGTACTGGCTCTCTTAGTTAAGGGTACGTTTCCTATTCCAAGAGAAACGTGAAGTCTCTTCGGGGGTAGGTAATCGGATCTCATAGCGAAGATCGTAGTGGTACGCATGTATGTGTGAACATTGGTTCTTTCATGGTACAAGGCCATGGGAACGAATCTAAAACAAAGAAAGGGAAAATGTGCATCCATGAGATGTGAGTTCGGCTAAGCAAACAAGCCAAAATCTCATTGGATGCTAATTGGGTTTGTGTTTGCTTATGTGAGAAGGTCAATGATAAACGGATCCAGGAATATGTAAGACAAAGGGACCGTTGATGATCGTTGTCTACAATATGCATATCAGCAGTATTGGCAGCCGCAATGTATCATGAACATTGTGCTAATTGGTTTTAGCTTGTTTACCGGGAAATGGGGTTTATGGCCTCGCTGGTAGGGGTAGGTATTCAATTTGTATTTGCATTTGCCTATGCTGTCGGATTTAATTGATGCCTTAAGACGCAAGATGCGTATATTTGTTTTTGTCCCTGTTATGATGGTTACATTTTATGCAAACCAAATCATTTTGTTCTCAGGAATTCGTCTAGGGGGAAATCCAGTTGGTGAGATTGGGATGAAGTTATGGGGGTTTTTCAGGTAAGTGGGCCGTGGGGTTTGGCGGAACCGCCGCAATGTCTGCACTTGATGGCTATTTTGAGGAGCTCGACGTTTCTTACTATAAACAAGGTATCGACACTATTGTACATAGCTGGGAAAAGTGTATCGAACTAAAAAGAGACTATGTTGAGAAATAAACAATATTTTGCCAAATATTTTGTGTTTTGTTTGTCAGGCCGATTCATTCTGGGGCTGCCCTCATACATGAACGAGTTTAGTTCTGAAGCCAATGTCTCTATTTCAACGATTCTAATGCCAAACTCTCAATTCACGCGCTAAGAGGTTTGAATAGTTTATAGAATGAAAAATGGCTATATTTGAATTGTCGATGACATGAATTTTACACCCCAATCTAATCCGTCTATGAACCTGTCCTTAAAAGTTACCCTGCACCGTCATACAGGACACAAGTTTCCATCATGATTGGATGGATTCATAAACCCAACTGACAATATACTTATGTTTAGTGTGCCCTTTATAGTCTGCGGCAGATTTTGGTTAGTTTCCCAGAATTCTTCTCAGGAGGGCAAGGGGAAAGTAAAAAAAAAAATCAATTCCGTGTGATGAATGGTTCTAAAGCGACTCAACATGTAGATGGTGGAACTTACTCAATGGTCCATGTCAAGGATAACCTTGTCCGGTATGGAATATGTGTTAAGTGGCGAGAGACTGGAACAGCCGTGCTTTTCACTTAAATTACAAACAGTGATGAGAAGTTTATGAGATAATGTCGTGAAAAATTTAGCACTAAAGTAATGGCCTATCAAGAGAGTCGGGAAGGTTGTAGGAAATATATTGCGCTCGTATACAATTCTCATGTCAGCCACACAGGGATATAAACTTTGGCTTTATGGCTAAGAGACACGTGTAGAAGATCTTTCGGCACCTCAAATATTTTTGGTAGAGTTTTTGGTTTGCTAGTATTTGCTTTTTCATTTTATTTTTTTCGGCTTCTGTTTTATAGATTGAAATGGAGAAAACCAGGTGTAATAGCCAGGTGGGAGCTATTCGTTGGGCCTAACCTGCTCAGTACGCAACATACAAATACATACATTCCTTTTATAAGGAATAAAAGTCCGCAGATGAAAAGTCATAACACTGAACAAATTGCGTTGTTTTCTGCATTCGAGATCTTTTATTTATTTATTTTTTTATTTGCTTTTTTAGTTATTTCTTTGGTGGTGCAATGTAAACGTTCTGTGTTTCCAGCAAGGTGTGATAACTTAAGTTTTTATTTCATGGCAAAATTGTAGCTCGTTTTTAGAGAATATTACTTAAATGCTCTGGACAATATAGTAGTCCTGCGAGGGACATTGTTGAAGGTATATGCTAAGTGTAAAAGTGGATTGACAGAAACACTATGAGTCGATCTTGTACTACTTGTGTTTAGACTTCTTCAGAAAGCACATTCACTGTTCAATTTTACTCTAGCTTTTGGGTGAAGGTACTTAGAGTACTTAGGGTGATCTAATTAGAGTTGGGATCACTTACTTTCTTATCTGGATTATCTTGGTATCTAGTTTTCGTCTTTTCCACAGGTGTCGATATTGAGTCTATGTCATCCAGTTTGGTGGCGTCTGCATTTTCACGCGACCCGATCTGGCTTGCCAGAGGTTGGAGGCGATGGAACCTAATAACTTGGACATCATCTGGTTAAGGGTCGTGCTGAGGAGTTCTGTTAAATTTCTTTGTTGTCTTTACCGCTTCCCGAATGACGATCCACGGGTGACATTTTTCGCACGTTCCGTCGACTGGATACAAATCAACCATCCGACTTCTGAACTTGTGGTCTATAGAGATTTTAATGTACACAATTCCGGCTAGTTGGTGCATTCTAACACAACCGCCGAGGTTATGACGCTGGCGGAGATGTTCGCTGTTAGTCGCAATTTGACTCAACTCGTGGAGGAACTTGTGGGGGTTCTTAAAGCTCACCTGAAGAACTCCCCAAAATTCGCTACCCATATTTGCACCTCAATCTCCCCGCATCAAAGCATTTCCTTTCTCAAGGACATTTAATGCATTTAATTATCTGAAAATCCCTAAAAAGAATTCTCACAGCATTCACACATTTAATGCGTTATTCAAATTCCCTGTAAAGAATTCTTCACATCATACGGCATCATAAATCCCAAACCATTCGGCAGCCTTTGTCATTTTTAAAATGGTATGTCGGACAGCTTATTTATACAGCTGCAATAAGCCGACCCGCGATTCGTTTGTCCAATCGACAAACAATTACCGCATCCCAAGCATTATCATCGAAACCGAATCCTCTAGCATTTCCTAGTACAAAGAAGAACTCGGTTCCTATAGCAGTCAGAGATGCCATAAACATTTAAAGCCCATTAGCACCTCTTCCTAATGGCGATACATCTATTAACGCATCTGCACCACTCATCCACGACTGTAATGATGCCCTTATTTGTTTTTAGCACCATTTCCCCGATGAATTGCCGCTTATTATAGCTACAATGCATATGTTAAACAATGATCTATACGATCCCCTTGTCTTTTGATTTTTCAGCTTCGTTCTCATGGCCTTGTCCCATGAAAGAACCAATGTTCACACATACATGAATACCATCATGATCTCCTCTATGAGATCCGGTTACCTACTCCAAAGAGAGACTTCACGTTTCTCTTGTAATAGGAAACACACCCTAAATTAAGTGAGCCCGTACCGCCGGCCGAATTTCCTTTCCTAGCGAGATGACATCGCTGAGTCTTGTTCCACCCACCGACCGAGCAGGTCGTGACCACTCCCGCTCCCCGGCGCGCACGGGGAGGCGAACATTATAAAGTCGAGTTGAGTAAGCGCGTTACCGATTAAAAAGTAATTTTTCTTGTGCCGCCACGATAATGCCTTTTAAGTAGAGTACCTTGTCTTACATTCTTTTGTGCATCCGTTTCATCATCAGTGTAATCAAAATCCGTTTTCTGTAATCTAAATAAATACCGAAAAATTTGTTGTGAATAAAAAGTAACCATTTAATTAATAAAAAAACTCGAGTGTTTTCATTTAACTGTCTTGTGGCGGAGTTTTACTCCTTGTGTTGGTGAACTGTTTTGCTGAAGAATCGATGGTGTCTCATTGTTCCCCATTCGTACGATTCGCGGTGAACTCAGTTTCTTTTGGTGTCCGGAGAACTCTAATTTGGGATGGTGGAAGCAGAAGTGAACCCCGTGCCGTACGCCGGCGCACAATACTTCGCCCCCCACAAACCTACGCGAGTATCGGATACCCGAGGAGATTATATGAACACCCTGGATCTGTTTTTGACATCCAAGCCGAGCGTTTATGCCGTGGAAGTTGCTCCGCTACTGGGAAACTCAGCTCACTACTTGGTATCAGTCGCGCAACCACTTGCATTTCAAGCGAATAACTGACCTAAGCAGCTTCGCCATGTTTGGAGCAATGAGGCTGTGGCATCTCTAACAGATACACACAATTCACAAGCAAAATAGTGAAGGACATCGAACGAAAATCGAATAAAAAAGTACATCAGAACCGTATACCTAGCGATAACATAACAATTCACATCAGTGGAGTATAGTCGAGTTTAAAAATCAAATTCTAAACACGGTCAGTAGCCTGATGGGTAACGCTTAGGTTCAATTTTTTTCGTGATTCAAACTGTCATAGCGTCAGTTCGAATCACACGATCTTCTTCACTATTATTTCAAACGTTATAATTGGTGACCCCGACGTGATCTGTACACGCAGCACACACTTTCCCATAGTAAACAGAACTTCACACACGATCATGACTTCCGCATAGAGCACAGACACACTCGTCTGCTCCGATGTTCTCTCGTTCTCTCTGGCGTTCGCAGCGAAGCTGATCGTAACGCAGTTTCTGAGGAGGGAGTGGTGTGGCATCTCTAACAGATACACACAATTCACAAGCAAAATAGTGAAGGACACCGAACGAAAATCGAATAAGAAAATACATCAGAACCGTATACCTAGCGATAACATAACAATTCACATCAGTGGAGTATAGTCGAGTTTAAAAATCAAATTCTAAACACGGTCAGTAGCCCGATGGGTAACGCTTAGGTTCAATTTTTTTCGTGATTCAAACTGTCATAGCGTCAGTTCGAATCACACGATCTTCTTCACTATTATTTCAAACGCTATAAGGCTGCTAATTAGGACGACTTGCGAGATTTCTTCGCATCCTTTCCTTGGTCGGAGGTGTGCTTTGGAGAGTCCGGTGTTAACACATGCGCGGAGTCGGTCACAGAGATTATTCTTCTCGGGATGGAGATATGCATTCCGAATTACATCAAACGTAGTTCATCTGATAAACGTTGGTTTGATATAAAGTAAAGCAGATTACAGCGGCAAAAAATAGAGCTTTTAAACAATGGCGCTCCAATCCCACTGATGTTAACAGAACGAACTTTGTTAAAATCTGAAACCAACCAGGCGATTGATATTGCGAAGAAGGTTTACAACGACGAGTGACACATAAACTCCTTGCGTGTCTAACTGGTTCGCGTCCTTTCTGATCAATGCGAAGGACAGTAACTTCGCTTCATCCTCTTTTCCTCCGTTAGTGACAGGCAGTGGGACGTTAGTCACAAATTCAAAAGATAAAGCTAATGCGTTCGCGAATTTATTTTCCGTGAATTCAAACCTCGATGCCGGTCTTTGGGAGCCACCTGTGTTCGCGCCGGTACGGTCGTCGATGCGAGATGCGAGGTTCCGCCCGCGTACTATTCAACGCATTCCACGTAGACTGGACTGCAGGAAGGCAACCCGCCCGGACGGAATACTAGCAATAGTTCTTAAGAGCTGTGCTCCAGAACTATCGCCGGTTCGTGGCAGACCCTTTCACTTATATTATGCACGGAGGACATATCCTACCTGCTGGAAAATCGCTCGAGCTCAGCCAATCCCAAAGAGGGGAAAAAAGTGTCTCTCACTAAATTACTGGCCAAAAGCATTACTGTCTACATGGGTGGCCTGACAAGTTTCCGACCTCAACGTGAAGATAGCAGCTCTCGTCAATAAATATATAATATATATAAAAATAATCATCATCATCATCATCGGCACTACAACCGGGATCCGGTCTTGGCCTTATTTAGCAAGTCTCTCCACCGGTCCCGATTTCGGGCCGATGTCCGAGGCTTGATAAATTTTCCATAATAATTTGTCTTTATGGACAAGGTTATTAGCCCTGCACGACCTTTCTTCGGATGTCGTTACATGCATTGGTTCACTACTTGGCGGGTGCCAAAGTAGCTATCCAGGGGTGACTGCATGTGAACTTGGATTGAACAGGGACAAGGATCGTCCTGGTGTTATAGAATTAAACCACCCCCCGAATCATTAAATTGATTCGCCTTTGGTTGGCCCGAGAAGGCACCATTATTTGATCTCCCACATGAGATTTCCTATCAGAAATAAAAAGTCTCATGCCTGGTTAGCAACAGCAAAGCGCGGGTAAGCGACGCTATTGCTACATAGAGAAACGGCTTGGGTTATCGCGAATTCCTTTTGCGAATTCCCGCGCTGATATTATCCCAAGCCCCAGCGGCGTCCTTTGATGTCGCTAGACACGGCTATTCGCTGGGGAACAAAACCTAGAGTCAGGTGAAAAGTATGAGAAATATACTTTTCAACCCACCACATTTCGCCTTCTCGTAGTGCATTTTTGGTTCTGCACGCTGAGAGCAATTTAGAGAAGTAACGAGCTCATGCAGTCGCCCTCTTGGTTTCGCTTTCGTTGTAAGCGAAACCAAACCCACCCCGAAATTACCATGATCTCCGTTGCAATTTTCCCATTCTCGCTGAGTAAGAGTTTATTTACCTTAATGGGCGGGGAAATGGCAAAATGAGGATGAGTGTGCGATCGAAAATGGGTGATCGTGTGTAAAGTACCTGTTGGTTGTTCAGGGAATGGGTGAACAGTCAGTAGTCGCCAGTGGTAGCAAGTGGTACTGGATGTAATTCAGATCGTGGTTAAGTCTTGTGGTAGTGTTTAGCTATGCACCAAGCACGGGTGCGGATTCAGCTAACACCCACTGATAGTTCTCCAAAAACTCCACAAAGTTCGCCGAAAGAGAAAAATAAATAAAACTCGCTGGCTTGTTTTACCGATTTAATGTTGTTTAAAGTTAACTTTTATTGTTCAATGTTTCACGCTGTGTACACTCCGATATTTAATTTACATACATCAAAACATATGTTTTCTTACTCACAAGAGTCATTTAATTCGTATGATTGCTTAATATAAACGCACACCGTACTTCGACGATTGACACTTAGGGTGCACACGAAAACATCAAAAACGTGATTACCCGGATGTCACTGCGGACTCGAAATACACCAACTCCACCGATAGCACGACTACTCTAAAAAGTGAGCGCCCCGATAGACGATAAAAAATCTGACTGACTATTGAAACGTAGCCAGCGACAAAAATTAGCATTAAAAGGGCGCGACTGTCCTCTATAACGACTGACATCTGACTCACTATTGGATGTCTCTTTACAGACATCCAACAAGAACGAACATAAGGGATTCGCCGCCGCAGGGCAGCCAATGGTGAAGGTCATGAAAAAAAGGAAAACAGGAAAAACTCATGTTGCAGGTCAAATCTGCTACTACATGTATGGGCAAGATAAACTGCCGCCATCCGCAAGGGATAGATTCTTTGATTGACGTGAGTCAATAAAACCCTTGCCGAAGGCAGGAATCTATATTGGGATAATGAATCAAGCATTGGGTATGGCCGTTGCTAGATCGTTTAAAATAAACATATTTCGGTCATGTATGATTCGATGCATGTTGTTTTAGGGATATGTTAATCCCGTTGTGGGTACTGTCAGGCGAAAGTATCCGCTTGGGTGTTTACTTTGTGTAAACGAAAACAGCCTCGATAGCCAACGTGAGAATCGTGGCTACTCGTTGCTTATGTAAATATTGGTGGTCATGACCGATGCTGGTGATCGTTCCAAGAAACGGCAACGGATCATAAAATCGGTCATGCTAATAACCAAGCAAATATGCGCGCCTGAAAGGCCAATGTTTAATTTGATCTTCGCTACTTTAGGAAAGATAGATCTTAGAACATGCCGTTGAAAATCTGGCTTGCAGATGTGCAAGCAACCCGAAATGACTGCTAGGACAATGGATGGGTACATAGATAACACACGGAAAGATTAGCGTGTGTTGGTGGATATGTGCCATCCATTGTTCGGTCGCGGAAGCTCGGTTGATGTTGAATTGATGTCATGGCAAGATGATAATCTTGCCATGAATTATGCTTTCAGGAATGACCGTGGAGAAGAGGCTTGGAACAGCCCCCAAAAAAGGTAAGCTGCCTAATATGTATTTATGTCGGTTATCCGTAAGGATAACCGAATTGATTCCAGCTAATTGGGTGGCGGTTAATGCCCTAGCAAGATTGTACAATCTTGCCGAAATTTCAACTTTAAGGTAAGTTGTATTGCTGGTAATTGTGGGGATCGGGCGATACGTGGCTCTTCGGGCCCTGAAAAGCCCCACAGTCTCGCCTTGTGAAAGTTATAAAAGAACAGTAATTAACTTAAAAAAAAAAACAAAACTGAAAAGTTCGTTCAAATTCTGAATTTGTTAAAGAAAAAAGTAAATAATTAAGGCTTTTGTATTGTTACGGTGTAATATTAGTGAATAATTGAGAAGGATTATGCGGCGTCAGGAACCGTGGTAAAAAATAAAACAAAACTGAAAGGTTCGTTCAAATTCTGAGTCATTAAAGGAATAATTAATAAAGAACCAAGAAACTACCAAATGTGTCGTTAATGTGCAGTCGTGTTCAGTCCCCACCGAGAGAGCAACAATATAGTAGAGCAACAGGTAACTCCACACAACAGCCACGCGAGTACCCGCAGGATTAATATATCTGTATACATGAATGCAAAATTAAGCAGCGTTGCCGAACCTAAGTTTACACACCAGGTAGGTACAATAAGTTTTACACTGGCCTTCGCCAGGTGAAAACACAGACTTTACCCTATATGTTCGCTCCCATCCCCTATATAATAATAATAATAATAAAAATAAAAATATATAATATGTATATATATAAATATATATATATATATATATATATATATATATATATATATATATATATATATATATATATATATCTATAATAGTTAGCGAATGTAGTTGTGCATGTTTTGACATTTACTCACCAACATTCCAGCCATTTTGGATGCGTAGTTTTTAGTTGACAGTCGTTTGAGTGAGTCGATGTGAGTGTTTTTGTGAAAACGGACAAAATTGAGTATCGAACTGTCATTAAATTTTTGTTTTTGAACGGCAATACGCCTACGCAAATCAAAGATGAGTTGGACTCACAGTCTGATCGGGGAGACGGCGCTGACGTCGGGACTACAGTCGCTATCACATCGAAGGCGGGTAGCCGACCTCTGTCTGTTTTACAGATATTATCACGGGTACCAGTTTGCGGTTCGTCTCCCGACGTCGCGAACATCCCTGCATCAGAACTCGTTCCGTTACACAGCGGTGAAGCTGTGTAAATCCCTTCCCACGTGATTGTTGCCGCAGCGTTACAACCTGCGGCTGTTTAAAGAGAACTGCAACGATTATTTGGTGGCATCTCGGCTATAAGTTCGCCTCTCCCGAGAGAAGGCATCTGGCCTTCAATCGCAGATGTACATATATCGGTTATAAGGGTCAAAACCTCTCCCGTGGTCCCGTGGTCCACCTGCCACGGAATCCGTATTGACGATCATTCAGAAGTCCGTTGCACTCCAAATATTTAATAGACAACATAGACAGTAATGCTATCGGTCGGTAATTTTGTGGGAGACACTTTTTTCCCCTCTTTGGGATTGGCTGAACTCGAGCGATTTTCCAGCAGGTATGTAAGGTTCTTAGCTCCTCAATAGTATACTGGTTAGTATACCCGCCTGTCACGCCGGAGACCGGGGTTCGATTCCCCGTCGGGGAGCCTCTGGCGCAAGACTAATGACCTTGCCCGGAAAAAACAAATCATTATGTAAAATTTAACAAGCCTCAGGACTTGCTAAATAAGGCCTAGACCGGTTCCAGGTTGTAGTGCCGATGATGATGATGATGATGTAAGGTTCTTCGTCCATAAGATAATCTAAAGGCTCTGCCAAGAACCGTCGATAATTCTGGAGCACAGTTCTTAAGGACTATTGCTGGTATTCCATCCGGGCCGGTTGCCTTGTTATATTCCAGTCCAGGCAGAATGGGTTGAATAGTACGCGGGCGAAACTTCACATCCGGCATCGAAGACCGTACCGGCGTGATCACAGGTGGCTCCAAAACACCGACAGTCAGGTTTAAATTCGCGAACACATTAGCTTTATCCTTTGAATTTGTGACTAACGTCCCAGTGTCCATCACTAACGAAGGAAAAGAAAAGGAAGCGAAGCTGTGTCAAATTGCGGCTAACAGCGAACATCTCCGGCAGCCTCCCAGACTCGTCGGTTCTGTTGGAGTGCACCAACCACTCGGAATTATGTACATTAAAATCGCCAAGAACGGCAATCTCAAAAGTCGGGTGGTGGATTTGTAACCAGTCGACGGTACGTGAAAGATGTTCAAAAAGTGTCTCCGGTCGATCGTCATTCGGGGAGCGGTAAAGACAACAAAAAATTTCACAGAATTCCTCAGCACGACTTGGAGATGATGTGGTTGAACATGATGTTCTAGTTATTGGATTCTAATGCCTCCATCCTTTGGCAAGCTAGATCGGGCCGCGTAAAAACCACAGTGTTGAGTCCCGGTGCGTTTACCGGGCACGAGCGACGACGAAATAAAAAGCAATGCACGAAAATGTTTATCGTAACGAAGAAACTTTATTTCTCGTATGCACACAACTTTGTTGAAAAATAACAATACGACATTACAAACAAATATTTTCACGAACGGAAACTATTCTTGCCATACACGAAACGAAAAACTAACTAATTTGCATATTTCATGACACTAAAAACTAACTAACAAAAATGGCAGTAACGAACACAAAAAAGTGCTGCCAAGCATGCAGGTAATTACAATTATAACAACTTATTCGACAACAATTATAACAATTAATAACAAAACAAATATAACGAATCAATAATAAAAAATATGAATTAAATTATTTAAGAATAAAGATATTGAGTCAAGCCAGGCTGCGACACACAGTCCACCACTAAAATAGAATTTCGAATTTAAGTCATATATTGAGTAACAAGGATATGTTGAATCAGTTGATGAATGGACCTGGGTCTCAGTTAGGGCAAGGTTATCAGGTTTCGCTGCTTGCAAATATTGGTGGACGGCGTTTACTTTCGTATTTGTGAAACCGATGGCCCTAATGTTACAAAATGTCGTTATCAGCCGAACGTCGACAGAGTTTCGAGAACGAACCCGATTACGCGATGACGAATTTCTGTTCCGTTATTTATCAAAATACCTGCATGATGTTCCCCCTGACGTAGTCCTGTGGTGAGGAAGTCGCGGCACCGGCATGGGTGCGAGTTATACTTCCTCCTCCATCATTCACTAATTATTTAAGTTTGGCCGAATGTCGCAGCAGGAACAGGAAACGCACTTTAACAATGAAAGGTGTCTAGTTTTGAATTTAATTTACTTTTAAATTTTGAAAATCAAACAGTTAATGAAATTTATAAATTGTTTATTGTTTGTCTTTTACATTTTTTGTTTTGATTTATACGTTTTCACAAAAAACTATTGAGCACTTCGTATGAACTTAAGGATATTAGTAAAGAAACTATTGTATACCGATTTTTGCTGCACTATATGTTTTCGATAATAAACAATTTGGGGATCAATAAATTTACGTTATTTCATAGATTCACGGATAAATTTACGTGGAAAAAAATAAACTACAACTTCCTAGAGTTGAAAAATAAAACACACACGACTCCGGGTATATATTCGCGTGTTACTGTTTACGCTTCTCCGCTGGTGGCGCGGAGAGCGGGAGTGACCCGTGCGACCAGCGTGGTCGGAGGATGGAATAAGACTCAGCGATCGTCATCTCATGCAGAGATGATTTCGCTAAGGAAGAAAAAGGAAGAGAGAGAAAAACGTTTCTCTTAAGGGTGTAACTAGTGGCGCAGTGGTATATGTGCGCGATCGAACAGATTCAACGTTGTTGCATGTGTTCGAAAACAAGGACAATAGGGAAAATGACCACATGCGCCGCTGGTAATGCGGGTCATTGTTTACACGATGCCTCGTCGCTATTTTCGACGTTAGGAGAAAAAGGTGCTAAAAGCAAATTGGATGTTTATGGCATCTCAGGCTGCAATAGAAACCGGGTTCATATTTGCATTAGGAAATGCTGGAGAATTTGGTTTCAGCGTCTATTGCGCTAATTATATGCAGCTGCTTGGGTTGTTTGTTGGTAAGACAAACAAAAAAGGTTGCCAGGCAATGTATATGAAAAGGTATATGGCGCGGCTGTGAAAATAGACGGCGCGATATTTATGGTATTTGTCTGGTACCGAATTGGTTCAGAATACCAAATAAGCAAACAAAGAAATCTTATGAAAAATTGTATGCGAAGGGATGCATGAAGGTAAGTTTTCTTTATAGGGATTTTAGGGTTATTATAATTGGGTCTGTTTGATGCGTGAAGCATCTAAGATGCTAATGCGAATTGCATTAGCGAAAGCTGGTGCAGACCCGGGTTATGGTTATGGGGGTTTTTTTCAGGAAGGCGAGCCGTGGGATCTGGCGGAATCGCCACAGTACTCCCCTCCCAGTGACGTAGTCACGAAAAAAAAGGTAGGGGCGAGGGAATGCTCGATGGTGGGTGCTGTAATGATAGGGAGGTTGCTTCGGAATGCGCTGTGGTAATGTTACGGGACTGTCGTGGTGACCAGTTCCTGGTTATTGTTTGGGCCTTTATCGATAAGATGGACACAGTTGTTACCGCTTGATGCCATCAAGGGCAAATGTGTGCGGCGTGGTCCATCGGCCTGTTATGGGTCTCGTAGACCAACAGGCTTATCGCCCGAATAGGTTGGAACCTATCGGAAATCCGCTCACATCCGCAGTGACGAAATAGTGTGTGCGAGATGGAGGGGGATTTATCCCAGGGTAATTCCCATCCGCAGTGACGGGTTGCCGTGTGCGGAATGGAAAGGGACCAAGTCCAGAGCGGGTGTCTTTTGTCCATACGTTTGTATGGCGATTTGTTTGCCGCTGGGACTGGTAAAAGGGGGGCGGGCCCTCAATTGCACGTTTTACCTATCGAGGGAGGACCGGTACATTGGTGCCAATGTAGCGGTAGCTGCGACCTCGACCGAATGGAAACTTGCTGAGGTGCCGGCCGTCGCTCTTGTTTAAAAAAAAATAGGGGATTTTGGTTAGGGGGCTCCTGGTGGGTGGTTGATTGTGTCCAACCCCAGGGCGCCCTAGGGTTATTAGATGTGCGCTCCGAAGTATTATGCACCTAGGTATTTGAGGCGGCGTAGAGGGGCGTGTATAGCCTTTAGTTGCCGCTAAAGGGGAGCCATGGTGGCTAAAGATTGGGGAACCAGGTATGTTGTCTCAGCCCGGTGGTATCGGTTTGATTTGTGGACCGGTGTTGCTGAGACATTTGGGAGACGTAGGAGATCTAAGGACGAATGTCCTGAAATTTAAATAAAGGGGCAAAACCAGGTGCCCTGATGGGTGCTGCTACGCGTAGTAGCTGTGGTAACGAGGGAAGCTGGCTTGCTGAAATCGGGTAGAAAGGTCGAGCATTGATGAACAGTTTCGCGTGATAACTGTTTTTGGCGTAGATGGGCGCCAATATATGAACAGAGACAGAAAAAGGTGTTAGATGTCACGCAGAGTCGAGAAGGGTTGTTTGGGGTTGCGTGAAGGCTATGGTTGGTGAGCGTGAGCGCCAACCTTCAGAAAAGAGACAGAAAAGGGTGAGGTGTTTCACGCGAGACAAAACCGGGCGTCCTATTGATTATATGCTACGCGTAGTAGCTGTTGTTACATAAGGGGCCGGTTTGCAGAAATGTATATAGACGAGAGTAGGCGGACAGGGTCGCATAGAGGCGAGCTTTGGCAGTATTTAAAGAAGGCCAAAGGTCATCACTTTGAACTCGAAGAGTCCGAAGGGTGTGATGAGGAGCCGGTTAAAAGAATAAATTGAGCCGATGTGGGGTCAAGTGAGGTTGGGTGGGGTCCAGTGTTTAAGGGGCATTGTGTCCCGATGTAAGAGACGAGCTATTAAGAGAGGAGTCGGTTGTGGAGGAATGAATGGAGTCGAGAGGAGTCGAAAAGTCGAGAGAAGTAGTAAGCGGAGTCGAGTGGATTGGACAAATGGAGTCGAAGAGTCGAGAGGTCGCGTGTGAGTAAACGGAGTCGTGTGCGTGCTGGAAAGGGTTGTGCGCTACTTAATACCCTGAAGGGGCTTACAATATTTGTTATTTTGTTTTTAAAATGTATAAAATTGCAGCAACCATTTCTATTCGATTAGGTTAACAGAATATTTAATATGCGAAACATTAAACTAGACGAAAGAAAAACAGAAATTGAGGGGAACAACAAGGAAATCGGACAATCTGACAATAAGTGTATTTTAAATGGGTGTGAATGTTTATTTCGTGTCACTTGTCGATATATGGGATTGTATTTCGATATTTGTTTTACAAGTTTTGAGAACAGACACACTTACTTGGGCTATTACATTAGTTTTGTTTTTCTTTGAATTGAAGGTATTCTAATATATTCATATAGGACAAAGTCTAAGCTATTTAGTAGATATAAACATTTGTTTGTTTGTTGGTGTTGGTGATAATTACTGGTGTAAGTTTCAAATAACATGTATATAATTATTGGTCGTTACAAACAAAGAATAAAAGCAAACAACAAAAAAAAAAAATTTATTAAATAAGAATAAAACAAGTCAATGTTATCCTTAATAACCTTGAACCAACTTCATATATATTAATTAAAAGTCCCAATATTTGAATTTATTTCTTAGATATAGTGTGCAACAAAATGTTATTTGTTTGTTATCCAAAAATCATGTTAAATCAAAATGAGCTTATAGTACTTAAAAAAAAAAAAAGGAAAAAACGATTGCGTTTAAGTGTTTTATATAAGGTCTTGTTTTCTTTAAATAACTGGAGTTTGCTTAATATACAAAGTGTTAAGTAAGACAGAAGAAAGGCAGACATTTAGGAGAACAAAGAGGAGAATATAAAAATATTTTTAATATTCGGATTAATGTTTGTTTGTTTTAAAAGAAAATAAAAGAAACGCATTCATACAAATGAACATATTTCCGGACATACGTTCATTCATATAAATATCGATATCCTTTATAGCCTTTAACAGTCAAGCTTATTAAACGATTTTCCTAGACTGGCAGGACAACTGTTTCGAACCAGTTGTCTACCTTTACCATGAAAATCGCCTAATTAGGACTGTGTGTGGTAATTTGCACTTCAAATCGGTAATTAATTTTTGAATAACAAATGTCAATGCACACAAATGTTTTTTAGGAAACAAATTTTAAATTTCGCTCAGAAGGAGCTTACATGAAGACAATACAAAAAGGAAAGGAGAAAAAAAAATTAAAAAGGTTTTAAGGAATTTAATATTACTACAGCATACATAAAACTGTAAAGGGTTTTAAGCGGTGTCTGTTAAGGATAATCGCAGCCAGTCGAGTTGTTCACATGTATATCATGAGGTGTTTAGAAACACCAGCTAGCGGTATATAACTACAACTTAATTCCTGCCAATAAGTTTTCATTTTTAATTAAATAACAAAGATACAACTTTTTTATAAAATATCAATATCCTCCCGTCTAAATAAGAATCACTAACAACGATAAAAACAGTAAAACCCTGAAAACATTTTCCTAAAAACTTTTTTATTTTGGTTTTCATATTCAACTTCTGTTTTTCTAATAAAATTTTGACTAACGAATCGATTGAATTAAGTACAATGGATAGATATAAAATACAATACATTCTATTATCCTGTTACGGTTGAGGCTTAACTATTTCGCAGTATAAAACTTATTATAATTTAAAACCAATAATTTGTTAATATTCCCTGTGCTTGTAAATAATATTATGCTATAAGGACGTTATAGGGTTTGGGGTTATGGAACGGTTCGTTGCTGCAGCTGCTGGTGTCCCGGAGGTATTCGTGTTCTGTATCCTGTCCATACTGAATTCATTTGGATCGTAATCAGATAAAGCAATTTGCTTTTCTGGAGATTCATCAGGTAGCTTATAAATCTTTTCGAGGCGATTCTGAACGATTTTTAGATGTTTTAAAATGTACTCCTCGTTCGGAGCCAATTGATGGGCGTACTGGAGGCAGGTTCGTGCTTTGACAAGCTTCTTGCGTTCAACGAAAACCACACACAAATTATGAAGTCCCTGAATGGTATGCGGTTCGTATTTAATGATACTTCGATAACATACCTCAGCCGCATCAAGATCTTTCATATAGTTGAAGTAGATATCTCCAAGGAGTATAAGGCCTTTTAGGTGATCCGGATGATAACGAATTAATTGATTTAGAAATGGAACTGCGTCCAGAGGGCGATTAGCGTCTGCCAACAATAGAGCTAAGTTAAACAAGGCACTGCGGAAATCAGTTTTAATGTGAATAGCACGTTTGAAATAGTTTTCCGCTTCTTCAAAATTATGTTCGTCCATTGCCAGCATTCCCAGATTGAAATAGGCTCGTTCATTATTTTGATCTTTTTTCAGCATTGTGAATAGCCGCTCCCATGAGACCTTGCGTAACTCGTCACCTCCAAGTTCTTGCAAGAGGATCGCTGAATTCAAAAGAGCCTGTTCGTGATCCGGTGCTAATTCAATGGCTTTGTTAAAATATACATTCGCTTGGGAAGATTTTCCCTGTTCAGAAAAACAAAGAATAGAGAAAATGGAACTTACCAAATCCTGGCCGTTGCTGTTGAGGCGAGTGCTGCTCCCGGCCAGGTGATGTTGGTAAAGCCTTGGCTGTTTGGTGTTGCTGCTGGTCTGGTGATGTGTTGGGGTAACTGGTGCTGGTGCGTCGCTTGGTGATCCTGTCGTTGGGGCGATGTTTGCCCATTCATTGATTTTTGGCAATTGCCGCCACAATTGCTCACCGAATAAGTCACTGACACTGTTGCCGCACCGAATAGTCACTGGTTCTGAGTTACCGGAAACAAAATGGCACTGTTTTTGATCGAAGGTTGCGTGAATTTACCCTAAGGGTCACCAATGTGGTGAGGAAGTCGCGGCACCGGCATGGGTGCGAGTTATACTTCCTCCTCCATCATTCACTAATTATTTAAGTTTGGCCGAATGTCGCAGCAGGAACAGGAAACGCACTTTAACAATGAAAGGTGTCTAGTTTTGAATTTAATTTACTTTTAAATTTTGAAAATCAAACAGTTAATGAAATTTATAAATTGTTTATTGTTTGTCTTTTACATTTTTTGTTTTGATTTATACGTTTTCACAAAAAACTATTGAGCACTTCGTATGAACTTAAGGATATTAGTAAAGAAACTATTGTATACCGATTTTTGCTGCACTATATGTTTTCGATAATAAACAATTTGGGGATCAATAAATTTACGTTATTTCATAGATTCACGGATAAATTTACGTGGAAAAAAATAAACTACAACTTCCTAGAGTTGAAAAATAAAACACACACGACTCCGGGTATATATTCGCGTGTTACTGTTTACGCTTCTCCGCTGGTGGCGCGGAGAGCGGGAGTGACCCGTGCGACCAGCGTGGTCGGAGGATGGAATAAGACTCAGCGATCGTCATCTCATGCAGAGATGATTTCGCTAAGGAAGAAAAAGGAAGAGAGAGAAAAACGTTTCTCTTAAGGGTGTAACTAGTGGCGCAGTGGTATATGTGCGCGATCGAACAGATTCAACGTTGTTGCATGTGTTCGAAAACAAGGACAATAGGGAAAATGACCACATGCGCCGCTGGTAATGTGGGTCATTGTTTACACGATGCCTCGTCGCTATTTTCGACGTTAGGAGAAAAAGGTGCTAAAAGCAAATTGGATGTTTATGGCATCTCAGGCTGCAATAGAAACCGGGTTCATATTTGCATTAGGAAATGCTGGAGAATTTGGTTTCAGCGTCTATTGCGCTAATTATATGCAGCTGCTTGGGTTGTTTGTTGGTAAGACAAACAAAAAAGGTTGCCAGGCAATGTATATGAAAAGGTATATGGCGCGGCTGTGAAAATAGACGGCGCGATATTTATGGTATTTGTCTGGTACCGAATTGGTTCAGAATACCAAATAAGCAAACAAAGAAATCTTATGAAAAATTGTATGCGAAGGGATGCATGAAGGTAAGTTTTCTTTATAGGGATTTTAGGGTTATTATAATTGGGTCTGTTTGATGCGTGAAGCATCTAAGATGCTAATGCGAATTGCATTAGCGAAAGCTGGTGCAGACCCGGGTTATGGTTATGGGGGTTTTTTTCAGGAAGGCGAGCCGTGGGATCTGGCGGAATCGCCACAGTCCTCCCGGAGATCCAAATGGGAAATTAGTTTACCTCCGGAATTCTTTATCTTAGAAGCTACTATCATGACTTATCTCCGTGTCAGTCTGGGCCTTCAGCCATACATCTGACACATAGTCGAAAATTTCTCCCGACGTATTGCGGAATGTACAGTGTGACGTGGTGGTATCTCTCCTTACGACTGACTTACCACATAAACCAAACTTTCCTCGAACCGGTCCATCAGCCTAGTTCCGAAAGATAGCCAGAGATTTCTTCCAACCATTTCACGGAGCCTATAACTTGATGGGAGACCGGGGTTCGATTCCCCGTCGGGGAGCCCCTGGCGCAAGACTAATGACCTTGCCCAGAAAAAATAAATCATTATGGAAAATTTAACAAGCCTCAGGACTTGCTAAATAAGGCCAAGACCGGTTCCCGGTTGTAGTGCCGATGATAATAATAATAATAATAACTTGATGGGGTGGTACGAGGGTATGTCAATAAGTCCTTAGAAACGCCTACGATGGCGTTCCTAGCGTTGCTAATGGTCTGTTGTTAGTAAGCATCATTCTTTGCTAGGTATCTGCCAATTTTCAATTTGTCTTATTTTTCAATATTGTTTCATGTTTCAATATTGCATAATAAATTGGGTATGAAATATGCGAGATGGGTGCCGCATTTGCTCTCAGCTGCGAACTTTTGGAGGGCATGCGTCGCAACCCAGATGAGTTTTTGACCACTTTAATAACTGTAGATGAAACATGCATACACCACTACACTCCAGAGACGAAAGAACAGTCAAAACAGCGGATTGTTAACGACGAATGGGCTCCAAAGAAGGCAAGGACGGCGAAATCAGCTGGAAAGATTATGGTTACTTTTTTTTTGGGATGCACGTGCCGTTATCTTCATTGGCTATTTGGAAAAGGGACAGACGATAACTGGCCAGTATTATGGGCCATTATTAGACTAGCTGAATGAGAAAATAAAAGAAAATCGTCCGCGTATTATAAAGACTTATTGTATTTCACCGGGCGACATTGCGTTGGGACCCTATCTCTACCACTCGGCTTTTAGTCGCTTCTTACCACTTGCCGGCCTAGCTGTGAGTAAGGCCCTACTCACATTAGCAAAGTGTGTATTCAATTATTCCTCATACAGAACCATAATTATACTAACCCACTGTTTTCCATTGCTGTATATCAAATTACTATGTACAAGGTGGCGCAAAATAAATCATCCAAATTTGTTTTCGAATTACTTTTTTATTGAATAAAAAAAAAAATGATTTTGAGTGATGGAAATCTTTATTTGGACCTTTACAATTTTTTTTGTTAAGTGGAAAAGATGTTATCCGTCGAGTATCTGCCGCCAGTGTTGTTACACATTTGTACCCATTTTATCGCATTTTCCATGACTTTCCGCAAGATTTCCGGTGATAACTGTTCGTATTCCTGTCGAATATTCTCCTTAAGGGCTGCGATTGTCTGAGGCTTGTTGGCATAAACCCGCGACTTCAAGTAGCACCAAATGAAAGAAGTCTCGAATGGTTAAATCGGGCGATGTTGCCGCCCAAAACGGGAGATTACGCGACCAGGAAACGCTTCCTTCACAATATCCATTGTAGCTTGTGCTGTGTGTGTCGTTGCAACGTCTTGTTGAAACCACATCTTCACCAAATCGTTATGATGGCCCTGTAGCGTTTGCCAGTTACCGTATTTCCAATGGCGTCCTCAAAAAAATACTCGTCCGGCGTGAATGCTGCACCAGACAGTGGCTTTGAGTGAGTGTAATGGCTCCACCTGCATCACAAGCGGATTTTCAGTAACCCATTAACGAAGATTTTGCTTAGTGACGTAACCGCTTAAGTGGAAATGCGCCTCGTCGCTCATGGTGATTTTCTACCCAAAATCGTCCTCTTCGTTGTTGAGATGAAATCGACACAATCATTCCACGCTCTTGCGGAGTATAACGCTCTATTGCTTATCTGTTTCTATACTGCAGCTGTCTAGTTCACAAATGTCAATAGACATTCAGATACGGTGATTAATTTTGCGCCACCCTGTATAAATGAACACCCCACCATAAAAACATACCCTCTGGTATGGCTGATTAAAAAGAACCAGCCCGCTAAAGGTTTTTCTTTCACAACAGAACTCAACAAATTTCATTATCCCAATTGTAGAAAATGAGGAAATGCAAAAAATGCCTGGGAAGTCTTCGTCAGTGGGATACTGTACCTACGGCTAATATCCTTTTGAGCGGAGTCGAAAGCAACAAAAAAAGATGTACCCTTGGGTTGAAAATTGCCCTTGATTTATTTACAGGCAATTGCCTCATGTCGGCAGATTTACGATTTCGATGGTATTGACTCGATTTCCCAATTTCCTTTGAACATCATTCAAAGATAATAACGTTGCAATGAATGGGGAACGTATTAATGGGCCGATTACAATTACTTTGTGGCTTCGGTTTAATCCAACTCGAATTTCCGATATTTATTTTTTAACAAGGTGCGGGTATTCAATACCGGATGTGCCCTGTTTTTCGGAAGCAATTTCATGGTAATGGATGTGGTGACATGAATCGCCCGACTGTAACGTAATGCTATTCGAAAACGATCCTTCAGGACCTTTTTTGTATGCGGTGGAACTTCTTCTTCTTCGTAAATAGTTAATTCAAAAAAGGCAATACAGTTTGTGAATAGATGGCGAGAAACGGAACATAATGATTCCTCCAATAACTGCACCACAAATCATTTGATTTTGTGCTAGTTCTTGACAATTCATTTGTTTGGTTGACACAGCTTTTTACAAGATTGCCCTTAGGAGAGGTGAGTATATAATGCTGTGACATTCCCCGAAGAAGTGAACTACTGATAGTTTCTGAATAAATTCGCAAAATCAACTTTGTATACCATTAAATCATGATGTACAAGAGTCGCCCTAGTTGCACCCCAAATATACCATTTACGCTCCCTAATTCGATACGATGTGCTAACCGAGTTTGAACACCCAACCAAAGGATCTGTTCTTGTGAAAGAAAGCGTAGAAAAGACCAAGCGTTAAGTATAGTCTTCAGTGGCAGATAATAATGAACAGACAGTTTTGAAAAAAGAGAATCGATTGGGGAGGACGCTCCGGCTTAAGACATAAAAGTTAGCCTAACATCCATTTATTAAATTTCCTTAATACAAAAGAAGGCTTTTTAAACGCTCTTGTGGGCATGATATGACAATGCTAACAAAGTTAATTTATATTTATATTATTGTATTCTTCCAATGTACCTATCGGCATAAGCAATAACTTGTGCGGATGTAGTGGACCTGTGTACAGCTCCGAAGTAGGATTTATTATCCATTCATTATATTTTTATTTTATGTCACTTCATGCGAGTTCGTTCCTTTTATCTTTCATGAAGTCCATGGGTTGATGTCCATGAGTTGAATAGCTTTAACTGCTTTCGAGTTTCAAGAAGTCTTCTTGGATAACTCTGTTAATGCATGTCTAAATCGTTGTGGATTTTCCTATTGGTCACAAAACTCTAGGCTTTGATGACCATGTGAAGGAATTTGTTTTGGCTTTTTTGAATGATCTTTGAATTTGACTGTTTAACTCAGTCCTAAAGTTCGATTCCGTACCTGTAAATCAGTTTAATTGATAAATCAACTTTTGCCCAAGAGCACGGTTTAGAATATATATAGTTAATCTAGTTAATCATGAAGGGCGGCTAAAATATGTGTGGTAAGTTGGCTTCCGACGGTTACTATCTAATTAGGATATAGGCTCTTTGAAATCATCATTATCATCGGCACTACAACCGGGATCCGGTCTTGGCCTTATTTAACAAATCTTTCCACCGGTCCCGACTTCGAGCCGATGTCATCCAGTTTGGCACTCCCAAACTCTGGGCGTCCTGGTCTACGCCATCCTTCCATCGCAGACAAGGTCTGCCGCGCTGTCTTCTTCCATACATCCGGCCACAAAGGACTCTTCGGGCAGGCTCCTCTTCGCACATTTGAGCTAGGTGTCCCGCCCATCGGAGTCTACCGAGCTTGATTTTTCTTACAATATTAGCTTCAAGGTAGATTCCGTACAACTCATGGTTGTAGCGTCTCCGAAATCGTCCTCCCTCACATACGAGGCCAACAATTATCCTGAAGACCTTGTGGGGAGCGAAGTATTGTACCAAACACGGGCACTAGGTTCTACTTCGCCCCCAGTCGCCGTGCTTCCTCTTTCGAGGGAAGAGCGTGGAGGTTATTATATTTATTAAAATACTTATATTTTTTATTTAATTATATTTTATTAGATTTTATTTTTATTTTATTGAACTCAGCTATCTCAAGCTGAGCTCTCTTCTTTCTAATTTTTTCATATAAATTTACTTGTTTATATAGAACATTTTGTTCTAACTGACTGTGGCGTATAAACTGAACAAAACAATCTAGAAGTCTCTGTGACTTAGAATTTTGAATAAACTTTGAACGAAAATCAAAGTGGCCATGTTTTGAAATGAAAAATGTGCTTGTTATGAAAAGGGGCATATTTATGAAATGTGCTGTAAGTGACTGGATATAGAACATAGTGTCTGTTTATTTATGAAATGTGCTGTATTAACTGAGAATGTAAGATATGTGAGGATGTAGTTTTAAGGGTTGTATTTGAAAGGACATGAGTTAGTGTTAAAGCGAATAAGGGTAGTATTCTGGAATACAACATCCCACCCTTCTTCGAGAAAGAAAATTATCCTTGAAGAGAATAATTTTCTGTTAACTATTGCTTAGATTAGGGTTAATTACCGAGTTGGATTTTCGTTCAATTACAATGGCGTTCAAAGTTAATCTTATGTCAAAAGTTACAAAAATCCAAAAGTTCTTAATACTAGAAAAATAGGTTAGAATAATCTAAAAGTTTACTTATAGTCTACTTACATTATCTTTTAACTAACTTTAAATAATTCTAACTAACTTAATATTTCCACTTGGAACCTTTTCTTTTATTATCGAACAACTTTTTTTTTTTTTTTTTTTATATATATAATTAATATTATTTCTCAAAATTCTCTTTTTCGTTCGATATATATTTTAAAATGTATTATATCCCAGTATATAATAAAATTTTTTTTTCTAAAATTTTCTTTCTTTCTTCCCCTTTTTTTACCTTTTCTTTTTCTTTTTTTTTTTTTTTTTTTTCGTTTCCGTCATTTCTTACAATTGTTTTATATATTGAATAAAAACAAAGGCCATTTGTTAAGTGTCTTTTCCTTAAATTTATGGAAAATTTTCCAAAACTTGTTTGGGCCTATTATTATGATGACTGCATAGAATTGCATAATACCAAACA
Source organism: Microdon myrmicae (assembly GCA_963931805.1). NCBI lineage: Eukaryota > Metazoa > Arthropoda > Insecta > Diptera > Syrphidae > Microdon > Microdon myrmicae. Next base: position 45,656,443 of record OZ007500.1, read on the forward strand.
TTTTCTTAAGAAATGACTTCAGTTGTCCTAAATGACTGTGTACCTTTTTATTTTTTCTTATTTTGTGTTCGAATACATGTTTATTGTTGTAAAATTTAATTTGTAAGGTATTTATAAGGTTTTTCTTTTCAACGCCTGTTTTAATTGAATTATTATTTTCAATTTTCATAACTTCGTGTTGGTGTTTAGTATCGTTATTTAAAATGTTTAGTGTTTTCGGCTCATTGTCATCATTTTCTATAGCTTTAACTTCTTTAATTGAATTATTATTTTCAATTTTCATTACTTCGTGTTGCTGTTCAGTATTGTTATTTAAAATGTTTAGTGTTTTCGGCTCAATGTCATCATTTTCTACAGCTTTAACTTCTGTCGGAACGTTTACCTTTTCAGCCTTACTCATTGCTGATGGATCGTTTAGTTTCTCAGTCTCATTTACTGATTCGTATAGTTCTTCAGACTTATTTGCTGTTAGAACATCTTGGTTCCCAGTCTTATTTGCTGTTTGAACTATTTCTTCAGTTATATCTGCTGTAGAAACCTTCAATCCTTCAGACTTTGCTGCTGAAACATGGTGTTCTTCAGTGTTAACTACTGAACTGACCTGGGTTTCGATTTTTATTGCACCTTTTGGATCTTCAGTCTTTACCACTGCTGAATTTTCAGTCTTTGTTGCTGAAGTGTCGGGGTTGTCTATAGGGATAGCCGAAATGTGAGGGATTTTTGTTTTTACTACTGCTGAAAATTTCGAATTTTCAGTCTGTGTTGCTGAATTATTTTCCAAAATTGGAGTATGAGTCGGAATATTTATATTAGTGCTTGTTTTCTCTTCGTTTATCTGTATCGCTTTAGTTATTTGGTTAGGAGCTTCATTAAAATTGTCGTTATCTATTGCCAAAGATCTAATGTTATAAATAGAAAAATTTTGTCTGTCTTCCATAAACTTGGGTTGGCGTCAGGCCTCGTTTTCCGACTCTTGCACCCGAGAAAAGTGAACATTTTGCCTATCGTTTTGTCTATTGGTGATTCTAGGATTTTCACTAAAACGATTTTCGGTGTTTGCAGGATTATTTCGGAATGGATTACGCGTTGTTGTACCTTGTTGGTAATTTGTTAAGGATGGTCCATTCCTAGATATCTTGTATCTACACTCGTTCTCTGTGTGATTATTCCGTCCACAGAAATTGCATATAATGTTATATTCTCTTTTAATTGGTTGTCAATTCGGAAAATTGTTGGACTGCATGTTCCGATAACAAGTGTCCTGAGAATGACCTGGCTTACCGCAGGTTTGGCAGACTATTCGATTAAATCTGTCATTATAGTTATATGGCCTGGGGGAGTTGTCCATTCGCACAGCATGTGATACTACATGTGCAATAGACTGTTTTAAACTACTTCCCCCATGGACTTTGGCTAGGATTTTCAGTTGTTCATTCTTGAGACCATCCTCAAATATTTGCACGGCCAATTTTGAGTTTTCTTCTATCAAGAATTCTCTAACCACCGCGTCTGCTGTTATTTCACACGTAGCAGAGTTCAGCGTCCTCAGAGCATTCGCAACTCTATCTCCGTATTCCCGAACGGTTTCTCTGAAGTTTTGTTTCAGGGATATCAACTCATTGTGCGCCGTTGACCGAGATTGCTCCTCTTTATATTCTGATTCAAGTTTATCCTTTAAATCCTCCCATTTAGCAATTGTGCTATACCTAATTAGATCATAGGCAGGACCCTCTAGTCTATTTTTGACTAGCTCCAAAAATGTTTCATATATCTCCGGGTCTGCCCTTTTTATAGATCTAAATAAAACGTCTCCCCCGGAAATAAATTTATCTAGGTCGCAGGGTTTTCCGTCAAAGGTGGGGACGATTCTGAAAACATCAGAAATTCCGACAGAAAGAGCCATTTCAGGGGGGTTATGGTGTATTTGTAGAGAGTGGATTTGTTCTTCCCCTTGCCTAGCCGCCTGTCTCGTGTAATACGGACTCGTAATCTTGAAAACTCTGAAATCAATGTATGGCAAAATCACTTCTTAAAAATACGGTATATAAAAATGGCCTTTCTTTTAGTTATTCAATATATATGAAAAAGAAAGTTAATTTGGTCTCAAAGCTGTAGAAAAAGAAAATTCGGCGAAAAAGAAAAAACGGAAATGTCGTCGAAATACTGGAAAGAGAATATTCGAAATAATTTCTATCGGACAAAATTGTTAGTAAAAAGTAAAAGTTAAAAGTTCCAAGGTAAAAATATTCCTACGGAAAAATGAACAGAAAAATTGATATTTCGCTAACGATTCTTACTACTAATATATGTTGATTGATGTTTTGTTCTCCTTTTTTATAATATTTTTTTTTTGATTAATGTTTTGTTCTTTTTTTTTCTGAGGTGCTGTCTTCTTGTTTTTTTTTCTTCATCTGCTGCCACTGAGGTTAATTTAGATTTCCTCTGGAACTCATCGGCAAGGGAAATTACGAAGTTATTTGCACTCGATACATCGAATGTTCCGCCATCCAAGTCGAAAATGAGGGACCTTCCTTCCCTCTTTAGGGTTTTATCTTGCACTAATCTTCCTCTGGGATCGAGTCCTCCTACGAGGATTAAGTCGTCCTTCGGGGATTGGTCTTCCTTCGAGAATTTAGTCGTCCTTCGAGGATTAAGTCGTCCTTCGGGGATTGGTCTTCCTTCGAGGATTAAGTCGTCCTTCGGGGATTGGTCTTCCTTCGAGGATTAAGTCTTCCTTCGGGGAGTCCACCAGTCTTCGTGGATCGGTCTTCTTTCGGGGATTGGTCTTCCTTCGAGGATAGAGTCGTCCTTCGGGGAGTCCACCAGTCTTCGTGGATCGGTCTTCGTGGATCGGCCTTCCTTCGAGGATTGGTCTTCCTTCGAGGAGTCTGTGGAGAACGTACAAATTCCCCACAGGAAAAAGTCCAGACCAACTTGAGGTAACGCACTTACCTGGACAACATCACGTCCACAGACGCGATCCCAAGCCCAGCGGGGGCCGCCAGTAACCCAACGTTGAGTCGACACCAGAAGGCAAGGAACTTAACGTCCCCAAAGCCTCTAATACCGAGCTAAACGCTCCATACCTAAAACCTACGACCCGAAACAAGGAGAAACATCTATGCATCCTTCGACGTGTGCAATCGCAAGCTAAGTGAATGCCAGCACCACAAGTCGGCAACCCTGAACATCTGCACGAGATGCAGGGAATTACAATTAAAACAATTAACCGACCAACGGACGTGGTGCGGTTGATCTAAACATTAGATCACCCAAATATTCACCGCAAACAAAGGAGCGCATTCCTTAGCCGCGTTAACACCCAGATGGCGCGAAAAAACCAAGCACCACGTAACTCCAAACAATACTTTGTTTGGAGTTTCACGAAGGCCAGCTGCAATAAATAAACACGGCACAGCATTGCGCCGTTGCCACTGTCCGCCAAGCAGAAATGCATCAGCGGAATGTTTGTTTTTCACACCATGTGAAAAACTCTCTTGGATTTCAAATCCAATAGATACCAGCGGACTAGACGTCCAGGCGATCGTCAACACCAGATGGTCGACCTAACTAAGCAGCGTGGGAATAGAATCCACCGTCAACAACGACGGTGAAGCTTCCATATGTATGCGTGAGAATTTTCTCCTTACAGGAAATTGTGTCTGCACCACTGCAGATACAAAACACACAGATACTGAAAAAAACGGTATCCGATAGGTTGAAAGAGGGGGAGTTTTTATATCGAGCATCGGTACAAAAAGGTGGTGACAGAGAAACCCTACGAGGAGGGCGGTCCGCGCTGCGCAATACTTCGCTAGAGAAGCAGGACGAAAAGGTCTGATTTTGGTCGTCAAGGAGACAAGGAGTTGGGATTGGAGGTCGAACCGGTATCGTAAAAAAAGAGAGCAGTGAAAACAAGATAGTCGAACGGAGAGGATCCTCTGAGAAGAGTTATAGGAAAGTTAATCGAGAAAGTCGCGTCGTACGTGTGTTAAAACATTAACTCAGTAACTTGTGTTTCTTTCGTTTTCTTAACTGCAATTGCAACAAGCATAAACTATTGGTATTTACGTGTTAACTCCGTAACGAATGTTCTCTCGTGAATTTCAAAAGTAACGTTCGCAAAAAAAATCGACACGGACTAATAAGATCCTGTGGAGTTAGAAAACTTAAAACAAAGTATAAATTGTGTACTAGACGTTTAAGTGTATTAAAAACAAAACAAGAACAATAAAAGTTAAAATAAAAGAAAACGATTTTTCCGTGTTTCATTGTGCTGTTTCCGCTCAGTGTGTTCTTCCTGGTGTGCGTTCAGTGTTCGGCGGAACACTTACGACCGAATTTGACATAACCCGCCAAACTGGTGACCGCGAACGTGAATTAAATCGTGAACACGCACGTAAAATTTTAAGACAGTAAACCGCGTAATAGCAATTATATAATAAAATGAACACGCGCGAAAAATAAAACGCGAACACTCAAAAACAATTTAGAGCGGTGAATGCGAATAAAAACAGTTCCGGAAACAACACGAAGAGCCGAAAAATCACAAAAATAAAACAGTTCCGAAACGCAACACTTAATCAGTGATATCACCAATTAAAACAAACAGTGAGTTCCAGTGGAGTGAAGCGCCTACAGAACCGCAGCTACCAGGACAAGGACCCACCACGACGCCCAACAGCAGACCGGGAGGAAACCAGGAACACAAAAAATAACCGCAAGTCCTTTAAAAAATTGTTTTCTTTTCCTTTTTTTTTTTTTTTTTTTTTTTTTTGTAAATATATTCTATTTTTCATTATAATTTTTTTTTTTTTTTCTCTTGTGAAAGCTCTTTCTGAGCCAAAAATAAAATTTATAAAGCTCCTTCTGAGCCAATACAAAACCTTGTAAATATAATCGGGGGAGTTCATGTTGAGCCACCGTACTTAGGAATACATTTAGTACTTATATAAGTAACGCGTCGGTAGCCCGAAAAATAGCGCTCAACATCACTTGTGAAAATTGTGAAGCCCCTTCTGAGCAAATACAATACGAAAACATAAAAAGAGAAAGAATACAAGTGAAACAGTAACGAAAGGAATCTACATTATATATAACATAACAATAATTGTAAAGCGCAATTTTAGTCCGCAGTTAAATTGTTACTGTCTCTATTTCGAAAGTGTATACAGATTTTTATTACCGACATTATCGAGCAGACTCGGAAGCTTGACAGGAAAAGAATCAGATTTGACACATTCTTTCCATTTGTAGTATTATACGCAAATAATTAAATAATAAACGTAGTACATTAACAAAGATTCCGGGACATTTTTGATGCGACACTTCTAAATATCGCACACAATTAAGCCAAAGAGGCAAAAGCAGTTAAGAATTTCAAAAAATATATAAAAAAAATAAACAATTTTGTAAGCTCCCTCAGAGCAACGAAGGACACGCGCGAACCGACGACACACTCGACAAATTTTTTCTCGTTTTTCACCTTTCGTGACGACCGCGAAATACAAGGGAAATTAATCCCCCGAAATAAAGGCAACGAAGAAACAGTTGCGCACCCGCGAAAAAACTTCGACAGTCCTCACCTTCTCGTTCTTCTCGTCCTCCTCCGAACGAAAAAGTTTCTCTCCGTCCGCTCCTAGCACCGTCGAAGTAACCGAAGAATCCTCTGGTGTAGGCCCATCCCTGGTTCGCCTTTGGAATTTAGATATTTTTCTCTTGTGCTAGGCCTTTTCCCTGACTCCATCTTTGGACCCAGCAGGTTGTTTCGCCGCGTCCACTAATTTAAAGAAAAACTCGCGCATCGAGCGACCGAGTTACAGCGCGAAACCCCCAGGAAATTAATGACAACCACGAGGTTGCAGGCGGCGACCCAGAAAGTAAAAACGTTGAGGGGAAACGTAATCGCTCCCTCACAGAGAAAATCGACGCGAAATCTCCCGAAGTCAACGATAACGACCAGGTCGAAATCCACAATTTCTAAAGCTACAATGGCTAACAACGCCGAAGCTTCCCCAACGACGTCGCAGGCCGCAGCCCTCCGTCAAGAAGTTAATATTGCAACACAAGCGGACCGTCGTTCGAATCGATACATTAAATTACCGGACTTCACGTCCGATGACCCAGACTTTTGGTTCGGTTACGTCGAACAAACGTTTGCCTGCGAAGGCATCACCGGCGAACAGGAGAAATTTCTCCTAGCAACCCGCGATTTAGATCCTGTCTTGCTCCCTTATGCGAAGCATCTAATTAAAACGCCATCTCCACAACCATATACAGCATTCAAGGAGATGGTGATTAATGCCTATAGGGAATCGCCACAAAATCGCTTGCGACGTTTATTACGGTCGACCGACACCTCTGGGATGCGACCATCCCAGCGCGCCGCTTATTTCCGTGCACTGGCCGGCACGGATATGTCCGAAACAGCCTTAACGGCTATATTTAGAGAGTCTTTGCCAGAATACGTTCAGGCAATCGTCGCGCCTTTAGCCGAATCTGGCCTCGACGAATTAGCGCGACACGCCGAGGCAGTCATGGCCACAGATAGATCCCGAACGGATCTCCAGCTTCCACTGGCGGCGACGCACGTCCAAATTCCACCCCAGCCCCAGCCACGAACCCCCACGGTTACATATACCCATGCGACGCAGCCAAGCGAACTCGAAGACTTGAGAGTGCAAATTAGGCAAATGCAAACGCAGCTAAATAATCTTAGCATGGGGAACAATTTTCGGGCTGGCCGTGACAGATCGCGACGCCGAGACAGGTCGCGAGACAATTCAAGGCGTCAGCATAGCAGACCACGCACGCCAAACAATGAGAACACCTTCGGCAGGTGTTATTATCATCATCGATTTGGAGCGCAGGCCAGGAATTGCAGGCAGCCCTGCAACTGGACGCAAAACCCAGCATTACCGGCTAGTTCTTTAAACTAGAACTGCCGACCGACGAAAAAGCGCAAACGGCCGGCAATCCCCAAATAAGTCGCTTGTCAATTTATGACTCAAAATTAAACATGGACTTCATAATTGACACAGGTGCGGATATTTCCGTTCTTCCTCGCTCGTACGCACCTGCCACTCGGTTGCCGGATGAATTGAAAGTGTTCGCCGCGAACAATACCCCTATCAAGACATACGGTAGGAAGTTAATGACACTAAAAATAGGACTACGTCGACCAATTCGATGGTACTTCGTAGTAGCCGATGTCACCGATCCTCTAATAGGGTCGGACTTGCTGCGACACTATAAACTAGTAGTGGACGTAGCACGTAATAGACTGATGGACCCGTTAACGTCTCTTTCTCAGCCAGTAAACGCAAAGGCGGGAAAGGCATTGACGTTAACGTGCACAACCGCAAACGGTCCATTCAGCGATCTGTTGCGCGAATTTGCGGACATTACAGTTCCGCTTAGTAATCCCCGACGCGCAAAAGCCGGCGTTTTTCATCACATTGAAACGCGCGGCCCCCCAGTGAGCCAACGCCCGCGCAGATTGGCTCCCGAAAAATTGCGTGAGGCTCGTGCAGAATTCGAGTATATGCTCGACTTAGGAATCTGCCAGCCATCCGATAGCCCTTGGGCGAGCCCACTCCATCTCGTCAAAAAGAGCAACGGCGAGTGGCGTCCATGCGGTGATTACCGAATGCTGAACGCGGTGACGACACCCGATCGGTATCCGATAGCAAACCTGCACGATTTCTCCTATAAGCTGCAGGGTTGCGAAATCTTTTCGACCCTCGATCTCACGAGGGCATACCACCAAATCCCGGTGGCTCCCGAAGACATCCCCAAAACCGCGGTAACTACACCTTTTGGACTGTTCGAGTTCAAGGTGATGACGTTCGGTCTTCGAAATGCAGCGCAAACGTTCCAGCGCTACATTGACTCAGCTCTCCGCGGACTTGACTTCTGCTATGCGTATATCGACGATATACTCATAGCATCGAAAACTATGACAGAACATCGCGCCCACTTGAAGCAGGTGTTCGAACGCCTCCGAGATTTCGGCCTGGTAATCAATCCAGACAAGTGCCACCTCGGAGAAGCGGAAGTCAAGTACCTTGGCTACTGCATTAACGGCCAAGGAGTCCGCCCATTACAAGACAGGGTGGATGCATTAATGCAATTTCCTCGCCCCACGAACGTGCGAGAATTAAGGCGTTATTTGGGCATGCTGAACTTCTATCGCCCAACACTCCGAAACGCCGCACAGGTCCAGGCTCCTCTCAACGAATATCTAGTAGGAGCCAAACGCAACGATAAGCGACCAATTAAGTGGACCGAGTCAGCTGATCAAGCATTTCGCTCATCAAAAGAACAGCTGGCGAATGCAACGTTACTTCGACATCCCGTCGAAGGAGCCCCATTGGCCTTACAGTGCGACGCTTCCGACACTGCAATTGGGGCCGTACTCGAACAAGAGTGCGACGGCAAATGGGAACCGCTAGGTTTCTTCTCGAAAAAGTTGAACCCAACCCAGCGACGATACAGTGCTTATGACAGGGAGTTACTAGCGATTTACAGCGCAATAAAGTACTTCCGGCACATGATTGAGGGACGTCAGTTGACGGTAAAAACCGACCACAAACCACTGGTGTACGCTTTCCGAAAGAAAGCGGATAGTTCAACCCCGCGACAAGAACGGCACCTGGATTTCATCGGGCAATTCACCACCCGAATCGAATATGTCCCAGGTGCGGACAATGTAATTGCAGACGCCTTTTCGCGTATCGATGCAATTAAACTCCGTGCGCAAATCGATGGTGCCGACTTGGCACAAGCACAAGAAGATGACCATCAACTCGAGTCACTACTGAAAGCGGAGACAGCACTAGTTTTGCGTAAACTCCCTTTCAACGACTCAAACGATGAAGTCTGGTGCGATGTTTCGACAGGGACAGCTCGACCCTACATCCCAGAAAATCTGCGAAGGAATGTGTATGAAACATTCCACAACCCAGCCCACCCAAGCGGACGCGCAACCATTGCCGCAGTCCGACGCAAATTTGTCTGGCCACATATGGCCAAAGACATAACAAAATGGGCACGAACTTGTTTGCAATGTCAGCGTTGCAAAGTCGATCGACACAATGTGCTCCACCCAGGACAGTTTAAGCTCCCCGAGGCACGATTTGCCCATGTTCACATCGACATTGTGGGACCGCTTACGCCGTCGAGAGGTTACCTGTACCTCCTGACGATGATCGATCGTTTCACTCGGTGGCCAGAAGCAGTGCCACTACGAACAGTGACCGCAGAGAATGTAGCCAAAGCATTCTATTCGACTTGGGTCACACGTTTCGGCGTCCCAGCTACCCTCACAGCCGATCGAGGACCACAGTTCGAGGCGGCGATTTTCAAGCAGCTGGCCGATCTACTCGGCTGCCAGCAAAGCCACACAACAGCCTATCACCCACAGTCCAATGGGATGATCGAACGTTGGCATCGCTCTCTTAAAGCCTCACTGATGTGTCATGACGACAATCAATGGCTGGACGCACTACCAACAGTTCTTTTAGGCTTGCGCACAAGCATAAAAGAAGACCTGGGAGCCTCAGCAGCAGATCTGACGTACGGAACCAATCTGCGCCTCCCAGGAGAGTTCTTCGCCGATGGAGAACCACCGCTCGAACAGTTGCCAAATTTGGAAAACCTACGCAAACTCATGCGTAAGGTCAGGGCAACGCCGGTCGCCAGACACGGTTCCAAGAGGTTATTTGTTCACCCAGATATGGACAGCTGCACGCACGTCTTCATCAGGGTGGACAAAGTTAGGAAACCTCTAGAACCGCCCTACGAAGGGCCATACAAGGTGCTGGAGCGAATAAACGATCGAGTTTTCTCCGTAGACATCGACGGAAAGCCGTACACCGTCAGTGTCGAGAGATTGAAGCCGTGCCACCTGGAACTACCGCCAGATACCGTGCCAGGAGAGGTACACCATCAACCGTTGGCGGCAGCCGAAACCCGCCCTGTGTACCATCCACCACACTCCCAGGAAACACCAGGCACGGTAAGAGTTGAGAATCAACCTAACCCTCGCGAAATGGTTGCTCGTGGGGCATCGGATATCGTGCACGGACCGATAACGCGGCAACGCGCTCGAGATCTGCGCGCCCAAGAAGACGCCGCAAGGATTCTCAACTTACGGCAACCACTAACCGAAACCACCAACAATGAAAGTGCGACTAACATCCACAAGGAAACAACAAACGCGATTGCCTTCGCTCCTTTACCGCCTAAACACCGACCACGATGGAAAGGAGCACTCTCCGACCTTTAACAGCACCCTCCATACTCCTACCTTTTCCTTATCGTGACTACGTCACTGGGGGGGGGAGTCCTGTACAATACTTTGTTTGGAGTTTCACGAAGGCCAGCTGCAATAAATAAATACGGCACAGCATTGCGACGTTGCCACTGTCCGCCAAGCAGAAATGCATCAGCGGAATGTTTGTTTTTCACACCATGTGAAAAACTCTCTTGGATTTCAAATCCAATAGATACCAGCGGACTAGACGTCCAGGCGATCGTCAACACCAGATGGTCGACCTAACTAAGCAGCGTGGGAATAGAATCCACCGTCAACAACGACGGTGAAGCTTCCATATGTATGCGTGAGAATTTTCTCCTTACAGGAAATTGTGTCTGCACCACTGCAGATACAAAACACACAGATACTGAAAAAAACGGTATCCGATAGGTTGAAAGAGGGGGAGTTTTTATATCGAGCATCGGTACAAAAAGGTGGTGACAGAGAAACCCTACGAGGAGGGCGGTCCGCGCTGCGCAATACTTCGCTAGAGAAGCAGGACGAAAAGGTCTGATTTTGGTCGTCAAGGAGACAAGGAGTTGGGATTGGAGGTCGAACCGGTATCGTAAAAAAAGAGAGCAGTGAAAACAAGATAGTCGAACGGAGAGGATCCTCTGAGAAGAGTTATAGGAAAGTTAATCGAGAAAGTCGCGTCGTACGTGTGTTAAAACATTAACTCAGTAACTTGTGTTTCTTTCGTTTTCTTAACTGCAATTGCAACAAGCATAAACTATTGGTATTTACGTGTTAACTCCGTAACGAATGTTCTCTCGTGAATTTCAAAAGTAACGTTCGCAAAAAAAATCGACACGGACTAATAAGATCCTGTGGAGTTAGAAAACTTAAAACAAAGTATAAATTGTGTACTAGACGTTTAAGTGTATTAAAAACAAAACAAGAACAATAAAAGTTAAAATAAAAGAAAACGATTTTTCCGTGTTTCATTGTGCTGTTTCCGCTCAGTGTGTTCTTCCTGGTGTGCGTTCAGTGTTCGGCGGAACACTTACGACCGAATTTGACATAAACCGCCAAAAGTCCACTAGTCGGGAGTCCACCAGTCTTCGTGGATCGGTCTTCCTTCGAGGATTCCACTAGTCGGGAGTCCACCAGTCTTCGTGGATCCCACCGCTGCCACCAGTGTTACGTCTCCAGTCGCCGTGCTTCCTCTTTCGAGGGAAGAGCGTGGAGGTTATTATATTTATTAAAATACTTATATTTTTTATTTAATTATATTTTATTTGAATTTATTTTTATTTTATTGAACTCAGCTATCTCAAGCTGAGCTCTCTTCTTTCTAATTTTTTCATATAAATTTACTTGTTTATATAGAACATTTTGTTCTAACTGACTGTGGCGTATAAACTGAACAAAACAATCTAGAAGTCTCTGTGACTTAGAATTTTGAATAAACTTTGAACGAAAATCAAAGTGGCCATGTTTTGAAATGAAAAATGTGCTTGTTATGAAAAGGGGCATATTTATGAAATGTGCTGTAAGTGACTGGATATAGAACATAGTGTCTGTTTATTTATGAAATGTGCTGTATTAACTGAGAATGTAAGATATGTGATGATGTAGTTTTAAGGGTTGTATTTGAAAGGACATGAGTTAGTGTTAAAGCGAATAAGGGTAGTATTCTGGAATACAACAGACGTCACTATAAGTTCATCCGCGCATTGTCCACAACGAAAAGAACAAACACACCCAGGATAAAACGTACACGACAGGAAAAGCAAACACACTGATTTTGTTTATTCCGTTTTATTCTCTTTATTCTCAGCCATTATTAAATATGTTAGTGTTTTTTTACTCCGCGTAAACTTACTATTAATACAAAATTTATTTTTATGAATTTTATTCAACTACACACACTACTTCGGGTATTTTCGCGTCATCGGCGCGCGACGAGGAGCGGGAGCAACGATGCAGAGCCACTTCGCAACCGGGGGTGAGTTTTCTCTAGAGAGAAAGTGTTCCTCTCGTGGTGAAAACGAGGAAAGAGGATCTCACTGGTGAGGTCCTGTGGTAGTGTGCGTGAAGTCGATCGTTGAGATCAGATTGTTTACATATGCACGACGGCAATTGAACAATGAAGCAGGCAGACGGCCAGGACAAAGGATGAAACGACCTAATGCATCGTTCGGCAATGAGGGCCAGCTGGGTAAATAGCAGCCACTCATTAAATGAAAAATGCATTTAGGATACCACAAACGATATGGGTTGTTTATGGTATCGCCAGGGACCCTATGGAGGAACAGCGTTCTTTGTTTGCACTTGGTGCGAGTTAGGGAAATTGCCTTCAGCGTCGATTGCGCTAATTGAATGCAGTTGCTTGGTGTTTTATTGCTGGAAGAAAAAGGTCGCCGGCCAATGTGTACGTTAAGAGATTTATCATACACACGGCGAAGCTGAAAAATAGACAGCGCAATGTTTACGGTCCCTGGTAAAGGTAACATAGTATGTAATCCAAATCCTTTGTTATTAGGAATTCGTCTAGGGGAATTTGTCTGGCACCAAAGGTGCCAACTTGTTTTGTGATTCCTGATAAGTTAAGCAAGAAATCTTACGGGGAATTGTATGCGAAGAGATGCATGAAGGTAAGTTTTCTTTAACAGGGACTTTTAGGTTGAAAATTTGATCTATTTAACGCGTGAAGCATTTAAGATGCTAATGCTATTGCACTAGTGAAGTATGAGATTGGGTGGAAGTTATGGGGGTTTTTCTGGTAAGTGAACCGTGGGGTTTGTCGGAACCGCCACAACCTTCCTTCAAAGTGCCTTTTATTGAGCACCCAGGTCTCGGATCCATACATGAGTGCTGGTAAGACCATGGTCTTGTAAGGTAGTAGCTTGGATGTTCTGGATAAATTTCGGGATTTAAAGAGCCTTGATAGACCAAAGTAGGCTTTGTTGGGTTTGATCAGTCGTTCGCGTATTTCTTCTTCCATATTGTTATCGGCTGATACTATTGACCCCAGGTAGTTAAAGGATTGCACTACTTCAAATTCGTGCTCCACTACCCTGATAGTTTGACCAACGTTAGGTCTTCTCTTCGCAGAAGTTGCCACCATGTACTTAGTTTTCCTCTCATTAATGTGCAGTCCCAGTTTTCGTGCCGCCTGCTCGATCTGGGTGAAGGAGTCCTGTACAGCCGAATCGGATCTACCGATGATGTCGATGTCATCTGCGTAGGCAAGTATCTGGCTGGACTTGCTGATAACAGTCCCTCTAGTTGTGCCGCCAGAGTGACGGATTGCTTTCTCCAACGCCAGGTTGAAGAGGAGGCAGGCCAAAGAGTCGGAGTTCATGAAAGATGTTTATTGGTTTGGACAGCAATCCCACTATTTTTACTCGACTAGTTACGTTGGTCATGGTCAACCTACAAAGTCGTATCAATTTGTTTGGAATGCCGGATTCTCTCATGGCATTATATAGTTCTACCCTGGCTATGCTGTCATAGGCGGCCTTAAAGTATATAAATAGATGGTATAATGGAATCTTAAATTCCTGACATTTTTCCATCGCCTGCCTAAGGATGAATATTTGATCAATCGCTGATTTGCCTGGGAAGAAGCCACACTGGTATTGACCAATGATGGCTTTAGCATATGGGGCTATCCGATCTTGTAGGATAGAGGAGAGTTTCTTATAGGCGGTACTCAGCAATGTTATACACCTATAGTTGCTGCACAGTGTTATATCTCTCTTCTTATGTATAGGGCAAATTATATCACGACGCCAATCTTCCAGCATCTCCTCTTGCTCCCATACGTGCACCACGATCTCATGAATTGCATGATGTAACGCTGTCCCTCCTTGTTTGATCAACTCAGCTGGTATGCCATCAGCTTTGGGGCTTTATTTGATTTGAGCTGTCTTATGGCTTTTAATGTTTCCTCAATGCTTGGTGGCGACACCATTTGGTCCTGATTTAGCATTGGTGGAGCCTTTAATTATTCTGTGAGTTGACCATTTAGAAATTCATTGAACTGCACTTCCCATCGCTCCAGAAGCTCTTCAGGATCGGTGATCAGATTATCCTCTTTATTCTCGTAGTAAGTACAGCGTGATGTGTACCACGTCATACTGCGGATTATTTGGTAAAACTTCTGCACCTGGTGTAGACCTCGCTCTCTACTTTTCTCTATTTCACAGACAACGTCTGGCACTTTTCTTTTATCTGTGAAGTCTTTTTTCAGATCTTCTGAGCTCTTTGTATTTCTGCTCGCGTACTCGCGTCCTATGAGACTGCTGCATTGCCCGGTATGCAGCATTCTTACGTTCAGTCGCTAGTTTGCACTCATCATCAAACCAGTCGTTCCGATCTCCACGAGTACTGCCTAAGATGGAGTTGGTAGTATTAATGACAGTATTCTTAAGGCGTGTCCATTTCTCTTCTACGCCGGGATTCTGGCCCCAGGACTTACTCTCTCTCCGTCGAGCTCTACAACGGCGAGCCTTAACGCACGACCAAAGCTGTTGCTGGTATTCTCATTGCGTAAGGCAGCCGTGTTGATTCGAACCTGATCCGCGGATGCAATACGTCTCCGTAAGGCAATCCGCGCTCGAAAAACTGTACCAACAAGATAGTGATCCGAGTCGATGTGGGCACCTCGCTACGTTCGTACCGTCATCAGGCTCGAGGAGTGGCGGCGATCTATCAACGCGTCGTCAATTTGGTTGCGAGTGGCTCCATCAGGTGATACCCAGGTGGCTTTGTGAATATCTTTACGCGGAAACCTGGTACTTGCAACGACCAAGTTTTTCGATGCTGCCAGTTCGATGACTCGTAGTCCATTGTCATTGTTCTCATACAAACGATGGGAACCTGTGTACTGCCTGAGAACCTGCTCCCGACCTATTTTCTGATTGAAATCACCAACAACGATTTTCACATCATATCAGCCAGGCGTTGAGGACCCGTTCGACATTCTCGTAGTATTCTTCTTTTTCGTCGTCAGGGGACTCCTCTGTAGGTCCGTGGACGTTTATGAGGCTTATGTTCTTAAACTTGCCTCGCACGCGAAGAGTGCATAGCCCCTCGTTTATTGCATTAAAGCCGATGATGGCAGTCTTCCGTTTTTGGCAGACTAGAAAGCCTACCCCGAGCACATGGTGTTTTGCATGACAGCTGTAATAAATGTCACACTCTTTTGTTTGCACAACACCACTCCCCGTCCATCTTATTTCTTGTAATACTGTTATGTCAGCCATATATTCGGATAAGGCATCGACTAGCTGCTGTGCAGCTCGAGCTCTGACACCTAGCTCGAATGAGCGAAGAGGAGCCTGTAGCGTTCTACGAACCGTACCATTCACCACAGGTAAGCTTTCTACCCTTCAAGGAACATACTTACCGGAAAGCATTACACGCGCCCACTAAGTCCTGCTAGGGGCCGGAAACTTTTAGCCAACGTTGAGCCCGAAACTAAAAAGCAAGGAACTGGACGTCCCAAAGCTTTCAATGTCAAGCTCAACAATTCGAATATATCATACCTGAAACAAAGGTAAAACATTCACTAATCCTATGCCCAAAGACAAGCCCAAAGACTGAAATGCGCCGCACTCCAGCACTGCACAATCGGAAATCCTGAACATCCACACGATGTTACAAGGAATTTCTATCGTCGGTAAATTAGCCGACCAACAGATGCACGTGCACTATAAAGACCACCCAAATCCGTCGCGCAAACAAAGGCAGCGGCAACCTCATACAATAAGGCATATCGCTTATCCGCTGCCAAATTCTAGGCAACCATAAATATCTCAACGATATAATTCGGGAATATTTATGAGAGCAAAATCAACAAAAGGAATTACTCCAATCCCACGGTTCCTTTTTTGTATTTCACACCCATTAGAAAGACCTAATGGATTGTTAGTTTTAACGGAAAGAAGTTAAACAAAACCCATGGACCGTACGTCCATTCAAATTGCACGATATCCGTCGGCCTGCGCGCCAGATGTGCTGTGTAAATAAAGGCGGCACACAATCGACACCCGTCGAACCGAATTTCAATCACCACCACGGATGGTGATAATGATGTAATGATCATGTCCAAGATTCTCCTTCCAGGTCCATTGGGAAATTCTCCTTGTGAGATGAAAAGGAAGATGGTATGCTGCTAACAGATACTGTGAAAAATTCTGTTAGCAGATTAAATGGGAAATTTTCTCCTTTGCAGATACAGATCGGAGATCTGAATCGGGATATCTTTTTGGGCAGACAGTTAGCCTACATTGAGGTTCCAGATTGGAGAGTCTCTTTCGAGTATCCGAGGAGTCGACAGCAAAATCGCGATTGTTGGATGACAAAAAGTTAGTGTCAGTCGAGTGTGTACCTTGTTAATCGCGAATTGTGACTTAGAAACGTATATAGTATATCAGAACTACAGAACCGAAAGTAAAATTCGCGGGCAGACATTGTGTTGTTATTTATCGAGTTTCACATACATTAAATTATAGTCTAAGCCGATGGAATTGATTGGCCCAGAACAAACAAAGAAATACAAAAATAAATAAAGGACGTTTGTAAATAAAACAATTTCTCAGTGTTTTTTTGATGTCCGTGTTCCAGTGTGATTCTCTCCTTCTTGCAAACGGTGTTCGGCGGAACACTAGGATAAAATAAACAACCACCGCCAAAAGCCCGTCCGGAAAGTCCTTTGTGGCAGGATGTATGGAAGAAGACCGCGCGGCAGACTTTGTCTGCGATGGGGGGATGGCGTAGACCAGGACGCCCAGAGTCTGGGAGTGCCAAACTGGATGACCACGGGCCGAAACCGGGACAGGTGAAGAGATTTGTTAAATAAGGCCAAAACCGGATCCCGGTTGTAGTGCAGATGATGATGATGATTCAGAAATTACCTGGAAGATGGGCGAAATGTGTAGAAGCCGATGGCCAATATTTTGAATAAAAACAAATTAATTTCCCTAAAAAAAAACCGGAAAAAAAAACGTATGCATACACCTGATATTTACAAAAAAAAAAAAAAAACTGCGTTACAATTTGAAACTAGATCCTAGATCTATTTTATTAATAAACTAATTATTTATTGGCCTGTAGGAACCCGAAAGTTCATGAAAGTTCCGCCATTGTTCTGTGGTAAATTTTCTAGGTTTAGTTCTTCACTGTCTTTCGTCATGTACCTTCCAAGATACGGTTTCACGAAACTGACTCCGTATATCAGTTCACAATCAGTTAACTGCGCAACTACGCCACTAGCGGTGAACAACTAAAGAAGTGAAACGCACGGTCCAAATTAAATAAATTCTCTTTATTGTCATTAACTGTATCAACTTAAAAAAAACATATATACAATTTAACCCGAAACGACTAATTGTTATTCTGCTGTACAATTCACGTAAACTAGGAATAAAATATGGTGACACTTCTTGTCCTTTAATTTAAATAAGAGCACGGAACATTTACGCTAATATGTTAGAAAGAATTATTCGCTCTTCTATAAAATTAACGCAAGCTAGTAACAAATTGTGGTGACACTTCCTGTCTTTAGTTTACATCAGAGTATCGAACATTTAAACGACTAATTGTTATTCTGTTGTACAATTTAAGTAAATTTATCTATTTCGACTTGATGGCACGATCGCACGTTAAGGCTACTAAAATTCGACTCTCTTTTTTCGTTTATTTAACGTGGAGGCCCGACTTGCCTCCATGGAATCCAGAACGCGATTACCATTGCCACCGAAGCGACAGAATTACCAAAAATTCCATTCATTGCCCCGATGACCATATAAGGGATGATCACCGAAAGGATGTGCACACACACAGATGAGGTTGCATCGTCCTCTCATGCTGTGCATGAGCAAGCGGACCGTGGATACAATAATTTCCCAAGGGTGTAGTATATTTAGGTTACACCTTTTATTTACCACACCCACTATAAATAAAACACTTTACAATCTCCTTTAATACTTTTATTTTAAGTATTTCAACAGTTACTTAGGATGCACACAACAAGCTCACAAAAAACATTATTACATTAATCATAAATTAAATTAGGGTCAGCTCACAGAATACAGTATTAGATTAATCATAAATTAAGTTAGGGTCCGCTCACAAAATACACACTCAACGCGTTCCACGATTAAACTCAATTCAACATCTGCGTTTTTAAAACTCCCACCGGCTCGGTCATTAACTATAACTCTACTCGCGTCAGCCCGTCTCGGTCAGCAATTCAATATCAACACACAAAAACCCTTGTGTCCGTCTTGGACAACTCTCAAAACCCAACTCCCGTCCGTTCTGGACTTGACCCGAAATACAACTCTCATGTCCTTTTTTGGACTTGATCCCAAAACCAGCCTCGTCTTCAACAATGGCCCGAACAACAACTCTCATCCCACTATCGTTGTTCGTTTTCCATTGTACTTTTTCCTAGGTGTGAAACCTGGTTTTTTTTTCACGAGATCAAAGGATCTTTCCTTTTTGCCTGGTCCCCTTTTTTTGTGTTAAACTCAAAGAAAAATCAATAGCGCGTTTATTTCGCCTATTGTTTTTCTTTTGCCTAATGAAATTTTCCCGTGGGAAACTCATGAAGGAGGATCAATGGTGCCGAGGCGCATGTTTATTTTGCTTTATTGCCTTTTCGTTTGTTCTAACTTAATTTGGTTAGAACGAAAACTGGACGACGGCATCTGGTCCGCACATTTGCCTTTTAGGAGTTTTGTTGGGTGAATCCTTGGTTCAATGATTATCTTTCAGCTTTTATGTGAGTAAATTTAGCGTTCAGCTCAATTTACTTGGCATTTAATTGATTATCGCAAATTGCACGTTTTAGCTTGATTTGCTTGCTATCAATTTATGCGGGACGAGGTGTATAGGGTAATGCTTTGATTTAGCTAAATGTCATATCCTTTAAGTGGATGTTTTTGGCGTGTATCGCCGTTAGTGGTGGAGACTAGCTCCAAAGGAATAAGTATTATGGGATGGGTGGTTGTGGCCGTAACAAGGGGAACATGAGCTGACATGGTTGCAGCTGGTGCAAATATCTCTACATAGGGATTGAAGTGTTTGCACGATCAGCGACTGCGTAAAGCATTTACTCTGATCGTGCACATGTTGGTGGCATCTCCATGTAGTCGAATTCTCGATGGTAATTTTTGCATTTTGAGAACTCGACTTGCTTGGTCGATCAGCCATATACCTTCATGTATTTGTCGGTTGGATGACCGATCGATGTAGGCATGTATGCAAAATGAAAAGATAAAACATTTCCTGCATGTGTGCGGCTGGCGCGTAAGGGTATATCTCATGGATATTGCTCTGCAATATTGGTTACTAGATAGTGCAACCAAATTGCTCTTACGTGTGGAGGATGCCTGTCAATTGATGGAAATCGATCCGAGACATGTTCAACGGATTGGTTCGCTTCATGTTGGTGGCATGGTGTTGCAACCAAATTGTCCATAAGGACCATGCCTGTTTGGTGTTGATGGATTTAGCATCAGCAAATATAGTGATTTTATTGCGTTTTAAGGCTTTATGGTTCAACTATAAACAGGTAAGTACTTGCTTTCGAGGTTTTTGTATGCCCTAGGTGGGAGTTTTTACATAGTTAGTGGGAAGATGATTGGTGGCGTTCAACGGAACCGCCACAGTTCCCTGTCCCGTGCGCTCTCCTTCCTTTTAATAATAAAAAAAATTGTAATTTACTAGTTCGACGCATAAACTTTAAATTATTTTATATACATTTGTGCATTTTTTAAAACATTCTTATTATCACTGTACAGATATCTTTTTAATTAATTACTTGAAAGAAAACGTTACAATCATTTCAGTGAACAAAAGGAAAACTTGAGACAACGCATCGGTCGAAGTACTGAAAATATCGTAGCCGTAAGTGCTTTATTTCAAAATGAGCAAATTTAGTCGATTCCACACCGCTCACAGGAATTAGGAATCTCTCAAACTACATTGTGGCGAAGTATGCGTAGAAATCTTCCGAAAGATGTGCACTGCACCTGGAATAACTTTCAGCTCGATATCTCAATTATTCTGTGTTTTATTTAAATACAAAATTGGTATGTCCGATAGTATCCCAGGGTGGTAACTCAGGGCCTTTCCTGAAAGGTGAAATATCTCACTGCGAATAAACAAGATGATTCCAAAACATTTTTGTAACAGGCGAACAAAACATAAAACTCGTTGTATGTTGTGTGTTTTTTTTTTTACATTTTATTGACAAAACAAATTCTATAGATCAGATCTGATCACGTTTTACATAAATTTATACATATACACATAAATCAAGTAGTAGTATTGGCTGTACATTGATTTCGAAGTATTTGGCTTATATTCTAGGTTTATTTATATTCAATTTTTGTTTTTATAAAACTATTTTATATTTTGGCTTTATTTGAATTTATGCTTATTAAAAATTACATCGAAACACCAATTCAAACATAAATTCGCCAAATATCTTAAGACTCGAATAAGGAAAACAATGATAATCCACTACGGGTCAAGTACAATAAACACTATGAAGTAAATTCGATATTCATTTGCCGGAAAGAGATAATAAGTAAGAAAATAAAAAGAATCATTAAAGAAAAAAGACGTTTATTAAATTGTTACTAAAGTATTTCTTATATCTCAGCGGGCTACATTGAAGCATAAAAAACGCACTTACCACGGCAATGTACAATGTATTTGTGTTCCTGTTCAAGGAGATACAATTCCGCAGAAATAAAGATCCCAGATTTTTCATGTAGGACTCCTCTGAACTATGTATGCGGATCTGGTAGATTTGAAATTTTGAATTTAATCATTTTCAGTATATTAGAATACAATGGGTAATTTGGGTTAAAACTTGTGTATTATAACTTGTGCCACTGAGGTAAGTATCTTGTGAGCGAATGCCAGTAGTACTTTAGCTTTGCATAAATTAAGTACGTTCTCCAAATTGTTTATGTTCCAATAAGGATAACGAATACATAACCATGTGTTTGTGTGTGTGGGGGTGTTTGTTACAAAGAACACAACAAATTCACTTTTGCTGTGCCTTCGCTCTAACGTATGAGTATGGCTTATCCTTCAATTACTTATCTCTTGACTAAAGTCTAAAGCCAGCACTACACCGGCAGTTCCAATTACCGTAGAAACATATACACTTATATTTTAAATTAATATATTTTATATATTGCACCAACTCCATAGAGTTAATTATTTTATGTTCCTTAATAATCATTTGTTTTTTATTTTAGGGGTGTTTATTAAAATATCAGCATGTATGCGTGTATTTAGTTTTTGTATCCTTTACATCTTTTTTTTTTTAATTTCATTTCGTATCATTTTATTTAAGTTCTGCTGTTCGAAACTTTATATAGTTATCGATTAAATTCTTATTACGGACTGTGTCCAAAATAAATTCTATAATAAAATTTAGTAAGTATTTACGGTCACAACATCGTCAATAAAGTATTTATTAGTTTATTATTCTATTTAGTAAAATTTGGCTGATTTTATAGATTTCTGTATCTTAATCTGCCTTTTGATTTCAGATATTTAGTTTTAAGTTGTATTTCGCATTTGTAGCGATTCTTGCTCTTGTCTCTTTTATCCATCTTCATCTTCATCTTGTTTTTATTATTAATATTCTTTATTTATTCATTTTTTGTTACAAATAATATCACAGATAAAAATTTCCTTAAAAACATTGAATGAATACGAGGAGAGTGGGAGAATAGAGAAAGCTAAGCCGAACCTAATACAATCCTGTGCGGTGTTATTATACCCAAGTAGAAGTGAAGTGAAATGATTATAGGGCCCTCGCTGGCAGTGGTTCAGCTATTCAGATAACCGCGGCGACGATGGTTCTATTATAGGTTAAATCTGGATATGAGTTTGGCGGCTTTGAATAGCATGATGGTACAAAACCATTTGTGACTATTTCAAATTCAATTTAAATTGGATGCACACAACAAATGAAGTGAAATAACAAGAAGATAAATGAAGGAGAATGGAATTCCTTGTGTGAATACTTGGATACTATCACGTGGGCCCTACGCTTCCCTTTGACCGTAGGGTCGCAATAAAACCGAATGAGGGTATTTTATTTGCTGGGATACATGAATGAGCTTTCGCTTTAGGTATCCCGATGGCTGGTTGGCTCTTTGACTTTTCGTAATCCAATTCAAAGTATGAACGTGATATCCAGCCGACATTCAGGCATTCAAATCAAAAGCAGTTCTTCTTTGGCCCTGCAAATGGGTGATTTTAATTTTTATTTATATTTATATTTATGTTTATGTTTATGTTTATATATCGTCTGAGGTAAATGGTACGTTGTCTGGGGGAAGGAAGGGAAGGAGATCGAGAATTCACAAGGACTATTTAAATAAATTAACACGTTCGTTTTTAAAGGCGACGATTTCATGTGCTCCTTGGAAGCAGCTTTATTATATGATACGACTATGAACGTTGAAAATTCTATAAATATGAAAATAATCCTTGAAACTGTGTTCAGGGCGCTGATGTAATAAATCACATTGTTCCGGAAACGGGTGAAGTGCCATTAAGTTCGATTGCATTGTGTAGAAAGGACTGATGTGAAGGCACTTAATGGGCCCTTCATTAGTGACGATACCTTTTTGACAAGTAAATGGAGACAATTTCGTAGACATTCGTTTCAACGAGAGGAGGAAGTGAAGAAAGGAAAAAAAAACCAAAGCCAGAATTAGAAAATACAAGAGGAAGACATAACGAAAAAGAACAAAAACCTGAGCTGGTAATAAAAGTACGCGTCGGGTCTTATAGCAGATAAAACTTAACGATTTCGTATGTTTGATGCACAAAAGACCGATTGAGAATTACAAGAGTGGGGCAAATAATGCGAAGCAACGTAAACAAGTCTAAAAGTGTAGGCGGATGAACCTAACGTATTGAAGCATTTTAAAAATGCTTTTAGTCGTTAATGAACGTTTTTTGGGTTTTTCTTGTTTTATTTTTTCTCTTGTATTAACGCGACCGATTCGTAGAAATACTATCTGTATATGATCGTTTAGCTCAGACGTAAGGTACCTTGAGAACAATGTCGAAGGACACTAAAGCAGAATAAATGTATTGGATTTCTGCCTAAAGTGTAAGTGCGACAGTGAAGTGCCTAAGAACCATTACTATGATCCCATTATGAAGGCTAATTAGAACTTCAGCAAGATGTCGTTATAGTCCCTGACAGGGTAGTTAGCCATTTGCGACGTTATCATTAAAGAGATTTGGAAAGTGTGTGAGAAGCATTTTTCACATTACATTTGAAGGTATTTGTATTTGTATAATAATAACAAAGTTTAAGTAAAATGGGCTGATGGACGAAACTGATGATGATGATGCTTTTTATGGAAAGGGTTTACTAGATGGCATTAAACACTGGCTCATGAACATTGAGAATTAGAAACAATTATCGTAATAGCACAGTGCCAATAAAATGGTTATGATATGGATAGGTAGTTAGTTTTTTATGTCATTCGCTATAAATGTTTGATAACATATTATACACAAGTGTCTTATAACTTGTCTAATTACCTCAGATGGTTTATTATTGCTACGAAAGAAATAGATTTAAAAAATGTATATATTTTGAAAGGAGAAAGGCGCTAAAAAATGCCATTGAAAAAACGTTGATGCGTATAATTAAAAGTATACGAGCAACATAAATAATCTGTATTGTATTAAAAACAAACAATATAAATATTTATGATCAAAATACTTACAAACACAGACAAGACTTATACCACAAATACTTTAACCCCAATGCCCAGTTTTTCGGTACGATACCATTCTATTGTTGGATTCCAATCAACAGACAGCACACTAGTATTTAATTTAAATCAAATGCTAAGTGTAACAAATAAATTCATCATCATCATCATCATCGGCACTACAACCGTGAACCGGTCTTGGCCGTATTTAGCAAGTCCTGAGGCTTGTTAAATTTTCCATAATGATTTGTTTTTTTCCGGGCAAGGTCATTAGTCTTGCGCCGGAGGCTCCCCGACGGGGAATCGAACTCCGGTCTCCCGTGTGACAGGCGGGTATACTAACCACTATACTATCGAGGAGCAAAAATAGCATTATGAGATTCGTGTAGTGCTCTGAAAAGCCCTACCATCTCCTTCCCCCACACATACATCCATTTCTCATAATCCTAAACTTAGATTCATACAAAACAATCATCTAAATTGAAAATTCGCGATAAACGAATCAAATGTTCGTTTATCGCTCTTGCACCCAACTCACCATAATCATCCAACTGATCCAGAAATACATTATCCCAATCCAGCAAAATTCCTGGTCAACGAATCAAATATTCGTTTATCATCCATACACATGAATTTCCTATGATCAAAAAACATATGGTAAATTGAACCAGATGTTCAATGCCCATACTCACGCTCATGTGTCTGAGAATTCGCCTAACCGAATTCTTATCTCGAAAAACAAACACTTGGCTCCAGTCAAAGTATCTAAATCGAGATTTTGCTTTGAATTCGATCTCTTCGAGATACAAAAACTCGATTTGATTTCATTTATAAGGGTGATGAATTTCAGATTCGAAGATCAGCTCAATCCATCTAAAGCAGTAGCTATAATTCTGAGTAGTAAACACTTCCAACCTACTTCTCGATATTCACAGAATATTCGAATAAAAATAGGAGATACTATGATTAGACCACAGGACAGGATCATTTATACCCCAAAAATAAATTTCATCAAACATGTGACCCACATTCTCCAGAGGGGTCTCGGTCGGTCTAAGCAACTGCACAACATCTTGAAGTGGAGCAACAAAGTTGAAACCAAAGTTAAGCTTCTCTGCTATAAGCAGCTAATCTGATCTGGAATATCGTACGCCTTTCCCATATGGTCCTGTATATCTTCGGCTCAAATGGAAATACTTCGAGTTTTCGAAAGGAAACTCATCAGAATATGCACCAATCACTCTAGAAGGCCTGACGGTCGTCATTAACCCAACTCTCACCTATACGAAGGCGCCTTTATTACCCCTATCGACGAGTACTTGCTAGAATTAGCATACAAGTACCACGAAAGCATTCAGAACAGCGAGAACGTACTTGTACGGGAGTATTGCGTTCTTGACCCTTCTTTCTCTCGATCTCTTCGGATCAGACCACCACAATTTCTTCTTCAGTCTTGTACCCATCCTAACAACATTCCCCTCTATAATAGAGGATTCCTGGATCCATCCCATAGGGTCTACTGTTAACAAACCACACACACACGGACGAACAGTACAAGACGGCACAAACATACACACACCGACCAAAGCGCGGGACATCAGACGCCAAAGACGTGATCTGCGTTTACTACCGCACTTAAGACCTACCGGTCTTGTATTATTTCTTTCGCACCATCCCTCCGTTCAAGTAGTTAGAGAACACCTGAACTAACACTGTCCACACTATCCTTGGATACCCCCCCCCCTTTTTTTTCTTTTCTTTTCAGATATCTCGAGACCGAGCCCAACATCCTCACGGATGTGGGTGATTCTGGTTATCGCAAGCTGACCGGAAGCCAGAGACAAGATGTAGGACACACCTGTCCTTGTCTCGCTAAAGTGGGCCTCTCGCCAACTTTTTTTTGTTTTTGTTTTATTTTTGATTGGTAGATCAGTTTGAATTAGCGTCGGGGGGGGGGGGGGATAAGGACGTCAATAAACGAAATTAAAATTAATTAATATATTTATAGTGAAGTATACTTATACAAAGTATTTGCGTTCTTTAATTATACCTGGTCGATTTCCGGGCCTCTTTTATAAACGGTCGGTCGCTACTGTTCCCTCAGGTCTGAGGAAGCACGGTGGCGACCGCCACGACCCTTCTCAGGAGCGGTCTATTAAAGAGATCCTTTTAAGGACAAGCAGACAAGCTCCCTGAGAGAAAGGCTACTACATTCGTCATAAAACGATTAAAGTAGCAGTACAACTAAAAGTGAAATAAAATCAAAAAAAAAAAAAAAACAAACATGCAAATACTTCAGTAAACAACATATTTCCGTGGAATCGAGTCGGCTTGGAAAACTTCTTACTCTGAATCGGAAACGACATTTTGTAGTACCAGATGATTCGGCTTCACAACAACGAATGTTAACGTCGGGCACCAGGGTTTTCAAACAACGAAGCCTAATATGCTAGCACTAATTGAGACTCAGAAGGACTCGTCCACCAACTTGACATATTTATTGTTTCGGATACAACTGACATGCGAGATTTGATTTTCTGAATAGAATCTACCGTCTAATATGCTTAAGTGATGACACAGCAGAACGCAGGTTGAAGATTGTTCCGGAGTTCCTCAAATTTTGTCGTTGTTGTCTTTAAAGCTGACCAAATGATTTTTACTATTGATACTCTACGAATAACTTTCTTTTGTTGACTGAAAACTATAGTAGTCTGAAAAGTAATGCATACGTGCTTGCAGAACGCGGTGGCAAATGAAAGTACCATTCTCTCTTAATACGCATGTCTATTCTATTCTATTTATTGGCCTATAGGAGCCCGAAAGTTCATGACCTCACCGACTCGAATCCGCCATTGTTCCCTGTCCCGTGCGCTCTCCTTCTACGTTCGACCATCCGATCCGATCTCCTCGATCGACCTGACATTGTCCTCCCATCTCCGTCGTGGCCGCCCTGTCGGTGTCTTTCCCGTTGACTTACCGTCAAGAATTTTATGCACGGTCCTATCGTTGCCCATTCGCGCCACGTGTCCGGCCCATCTTAATCTTCGCGGCTTGATTACGCTTACTATTGTAGCTTTGCGGTATAGCTCTTCCAATTCTTAATAAGCATGTGCAGCGCTGAAATCAAGGGTTTATCCAGTGTCTTTCGAGATCGGGAAGAATGGCGGTGTGTTCTAGTGCTATGTCAAAGGAATTCTTAACATATATTACATGCGTATGACTATACAGAACTCTTGCTGCATCCAATCCTGCAGTTCCCATTATCTTGGGATAGCCTCTGTTATTACAGCATATCATTTTTCTATTCCCATAAGCTTGGCATAATGTTACTTTAACTAACAGCAAACTTGCAATTCTGCAATTCCCATATTCCATCCCATTACATGCATTCATATATCTACTCCAAGGTTGCATGATATTGCTGTACGCAATTCTAAAACAGCTTGCGCCTGACACCAATATCTGTTTCCCACAATATTAAAGTTCTCTTTACCTTGAATCGATTTGCGCCTGACACCTGGATCTGTTGCCCGAAATTTTCCTATAGCCTTGGGGTGAGCTACAGCTGAGTAGGCATAAATTTGCCGTCTCAAGGTGAATGACGACAATATTGCAAGGTTGCAATTCCCATTGTCATTTGCACGGCCTGCGCTTAAGCCTTGACGTTGGGTGACTATCTCAGGCAAAGTGAGATGGTGCTGCCATGGAAAGGAAGATGAAATTGAATCTGGATTTTGGAACTATAAAAGGGTTTTGTTCGAAGCTAAATTCGTGCACTACAAGATTAATCGTTAGACCAGGAAAAGGAGAAGGAAAATAAAAACCAAGCTAGCGCATTCGCGGCCAAAATAAAAAAAAGTGTTGTTTTTAATTTTGAATGTGCACCCGGCTGGTAAGTTCTGTTAAACCTCATCTATATATAAAAAGGACTGGGCTCGTAGGGCGAGCAAGTCACTCTGTTTGGCCCACCAAGAGCAAGCCAAAACACGGGCTCAACGGAACCTACGACTTATCAAGCCGGAAGCCAACGTCCACAGGTAACAACCTGTGGGGAGGAAGTATGTACCAGCATGGGTACTTGGTTCGCTTCCTCCTCCATCATAATTTGTTCGCCGCGTAAAACACCGAACCGAAAGTCATCACTAATAAATGAACGAACGCCGCCTCGTTCGTTCGCAACCACGGGTGAAGGGCGAGAGATAAACACCAAGGACACTGCGACACAGCAAGGAGACGAAACCGTTAAAACAAAACACACAACAACAAAATACTGTTCGGGTAACGCCTAGATATTTATTATTCATTTTATATCACTGCCGATTGTCTTTTTAACACGCGACACAATAAACACGACTTCGATAACTCCACGCTCAACTCAATGGGTGACGAATAAAATTTACGTACAGCAATACCGAGTAATTCGGATTTATTTCGCCCACGACTCCGAATATATATATCGCCACTCCGCCGCGGCGAGGGAGAGCGGAAGCCGAACCGACTTGCTCGGTTGGATGATGGTGAACGACTCGGCGATATTAAGTCGCTGTCAAAAGAATCTTTGGATGCATCTCCTTTACTTGTAGTGATAACCGGATCCCATTAGAAGAGATCGTCATGACACACGTGTATGAGTGTACGTCGGTTCTTTTCAAGGATCAAAACCATTAGACGAACGTGGAACACAAAGAAGTGGCATAATGGGCATCCAAGAGATGTGTGTAAATCTCGAATCTCGTCGGATGCTAATGGGTTTGCTTATGCATCGTTCGGTAATGAGGGTCAGTTAAATAAAAAGCAGCCGCCCATTAAATGAAAAAAAAAAAGTTTTTCGGATACCACACACGATAGAAATTGTTTACGGTATCGCAGGAAACCTATGTAGGAACAGCGTTCATCTGTTTGCACATGGTGCGAGTTGAGAGAATTTTAGTGCTGGGAGAAAAAGGTCGCCGGACAATGTGCACGTAAAGAAATGTATCGTACACATGGCGAAGTTGGAAAATAGACGGCGCAATATTTATGGTACCTGTCATGACGGTTACATTGTGTGTAAACCGAATTATTTTGTTTACAGGAAGGTGCCGAGTTGGTTTGAGATTCCCGATAAGGTAAGAAAGAAATCTTACAGGAATTGTATGCGAAGAGATGCATGAAAGGTAAGTTTTCTTTTCCAGAGACTTTTAGATTATATAAATTTGTCTGTTTTAATGCGTGGAGCATTTAAGATGCTAATGCGATTGCATTAGCGAAAGCTTATGCAGACTGGGTAGCAGTTATTGGGGCTTTTTCAGGAAGGCGAACCGCGGGGTTTGGCGGAACCGCCACAAACCCCTCTAAAAATAATATAACAATACAATTGGCGTAGACGGTATGGAACTACCGGTACCAATTGCTAGTATAAGCATTTTATGTTACTATCCATTGATACTTAGCCTAAAACTAACGGCGAGGTGCTCAGCTTTGATATGACAGACTCAACGTGTTAAGATTAAATACCGTTGACGGAAAATAAGGGTGAGGTAATTACCCGCGATCATAAATGCTTGCAATTGAGTCATGTGTAGACACATTTGCTGTTGCACGCGGATTTTTCGAATCTCTAGGGTTCGTTACCATTTACATTCTTGGGTAAAAAGACTATACAAGCCAGCTGTGGAGTTTCTATCGTCTGCCACACTATTCGTAAACCTAAGGAGTAAGGAATACTTCATGATACTGGCTTACGTTTTAATATGATAGTTACCTAACGTGATAAATTAAACAAATATGATTTTCAAGCGACATGGCCTGTAGCGTTTGGAATGATAGTGAAGAACGTGTGATTCGAACTGACGCTATGACAGTTAGAATCATCAAAAATTGAACCAAAGCGCAACCCATCAGGCTACTGGCCGTGTTTTGAATTCGATTTTTAAACGCAACTATATTCCACTGATGTGAATTGTTATGTTATCGCTATGGTATACGGCTCTGATGTATTTTCTTAGTCGATTTCCGTTCGGTGTTCTTCACTATTTGCTTGTGTATTGTGTGTGTATCTGTTAGAGACGCTACACTACTCCCTCTTCAGTAACTTCGTTACGATCAGCTTCGTGTGCGAACGACGGAGCGAACGAGAGAACGTCGGAGCAGGCGAGTGTGCCTGTTGCTCTATGCGGAAGTCATGATCGTGTGTGAAGTTCTGTTTACTACGGGAAAGTGTGTGCTGTGTGTACAGATCACGTCGTAGTCACCAATTATGGGTTTATTTGGTCTCGGTTAGGTGTCGGCCTGACACAGGTTCACCGAGGCTTCCCATGTCCGTAACAGTTTCGCCGAATGGTGTGGTTAATATTTGTTAGTAATGAAAACGCCAGCGATTCATCTTCAGTTGATGTATTTATACATTTTTATTCTTTTTATATCAACAAAAAAAAAAATAACTAAATGGAAATCAGTTGTTAAATTAAAATGGCTCCGCCGTTTAAAAGGGCTTCACACTGTCTCGAATAAAAAATCGTGAAGCATTGCAATAATTTATACAAACTGAATTAGGAAATAGCTTCAATAAAGCACGGCGTTAATTTATAGAAGTGATTTGGACTATCTTCAACACTTTTTGTATACTCGCTCACGACGGTTGTTGGGTTCAGACTAAATTCATCGTTCGATAAGACCCACCATCCATAAGATAAAAATAAAACAAAAAAACTTCAAATACATCCCCTCCGGCCACACGACCTGTAGGCAAAGTAATATCTGACGACCGGTCTCACTCAGGATGCGCACACACACCATGGTTACCCCGGTCGCCCATACAGAGCATCCCACAGCATGCGAGCCGTGAAACATCGCCACTCCGTGCTCTCATCAACGGATACGTTTGCTGCTTAGGTCAGACGTAGAACACGCAGGTGTTCATGTCACTAAGCACGATACTCGTTGGGGTTCCATGACCGGCCAACTTGCGTGAGATTGAGTGTAAACAACACACAGGGCATGATCAATAAGGTTTTCTGCTGTGCCTGTTGTATAAAGGGACGTCGGATGTTTATACGATGGCAACTGTGTACAGCATCCATGCTGATCGTACATCCCTTGTTAGTGATTGGTGCGGCATTTACGCTAGTGCTATGTTGGTGTGGCTTTCTTGTGGCAGCTAGGCATTTTTCATACATTGCCTGTGAATTGTTTAGCTACCGAGATGCTCGCTGTAAAATAGAAACGAGAGAATATATCCTGCACGTGTGCGAGGGTATTAGGCAGGAGATATTGGTGTCCAAATATATTTCAGGTTGCATCGGTTGTTTAGTGATGCGACCGTTTTTTCTACGCAAGAAGATGGTGCACTATGCCTGGGATGATAGCGTTGGCCATTGGCGCCGGTTGATTTCCCTGGTGTGCGTTGCATGTTGGGCGATCTCAGACGAACGATTCTTCGTTTAGGAAAATTTTGGTCGTTGCCCAATGGAAGTGTTATGCGAAAACCAAGCTTTTGGTTTTTTGTTACGATGCCGATGGCATGAAAACTATGTTCTACGGCGCATTGTCTACATGCGCGATGAATTCGGACAATGCGCCATCACCTCGTTAGAAGAAACCGCCACAGGACCTTGCCCAATGATGGCAAAATGCTTCTACAATTCATTCAAAGTGTGTCTCGTGGGCTCAACGCCCCTCCTTGCGTTTGTCACTTTCGTTTTACACTTCTTTAGGTTTTTTGTTTGTTCTTTCTTCTATCCCTCTTTCCCCCGCTTGGTAGAAACCTTGACATGGTGCGGGGGCTTAAACTACGATGAATCACTTAGGCTATGCTGACGGAAGCATACGCTTCCAGTAGGGCCACCCATGTCAGACAGGCTAGCGAGGACTAACACACAAAGATCTACCGCCCCTAATCCAGGGTGTTATGCGTCACCGTGCCCATTGGATGGTTTGCAGCCAGGGGTACACCGGTTGTTTTATAACGGCGCCTCTCTGACACCGGGTCGAATCAGAGCAGTAAGCAGACCTTACCATATCAAAGAGGGGCTCTGATATGGCGGACCATTTGAAACCGCAGAGTGATCCCATAAAATGAATGAGCAATACACAAAAACCAATTTCACAAAAAACCCGGTAGGCGTAGGTGTGATGAGCCGACACTACCATAAGGGAACAAATCATCAAAAAACCACCGACTTGGCAAAAAGAAGACGTAGGGAAAAACGGAAAAAGCGGGATATACGCGTCGGCACGTGGAATGTTCGAACGTTATATAAACCAGGCACGATACAGACGGTCGTAGAAAACGCGAAACAATATAAAATGGACATCGTCGCGCTGCAAGAAGTCAGACTCCCACATCAAGTAATAGAAACCAACGGTTTTACACTGGCCTGTGGAGGTACCGATATACATAACCTCGGAACCGGCTTCATCATAAGCAAGAATATGACGCCCCATGGAAAGGATGTGAAATTTCTTAATGACCGAATGTCGGTGCTAAAACTACAGGGACCATGGTACAATTATGTATTTATAAACGTACACGCCCCAACAGAATCTACGGACGAAGAAACGAGGGACACATTCTACCAGACCCTAGAGAAAGTATTCGATGGGATCTCATCATTCGATGTTAAAATCCTCCTCGGCGACTTCAATGTGATAAATGGAAAGGAAGATATCTTCCAACCAACAATAGGTAAAGAAAGCCTACATGACGTTTCAAATGATAATGGAATGCGAATAATCACATTTGCAGCGTCAAAAGATCTGGTAGTGGAAAATACGATGTTCAAGCACAACCAAATCCATAAAGCCACATGGATATCACCCGACGGCGTAACGGTTAACCAAATAGACCACTTCCTCATAGACAAAAGAAACCACTCGAATATCCTTGACGTAAGATCATATAGAGGAGCAGAATGCGACTCCGATCATCTTCTAGTGATGGGCAAAATCAGGAGTCGCCTCGCAGCAATCCCACATAGGCAGTCACGGAAGAAGAGCAAAAAGTTCGACATTGATAAACTAAAAGACTTGCGCAAAAAGGCTGAATATCAGGACGAATTAGCGAATAGATTTAGCATTCTAGAGAATGTGAGCAGTGAGGAAGAGGAACTAATAGTGTGGACACTAAATGGACATCGATCAGAGACACAGTCAAACAAACAGCCCAAAAGGTATTAGGATTTAAGAAAACAATTAAGTCCTAACCTTGGTTTGACGATGAGTGCAGGGCGAAGATCGAAGAACGAAAACGTCTCAGAGCAATTCACTTAGAAAGATATGATGAAGTCAACGCAGAAAGATACAGAGAGAGACAATGAGACTCTTCAAATGCAAAAAACGCGAATGGGAAAAGGCTCGGATCGAAAACATTCTAGAAAATTCTAGAGCAAAGAACATCAGAGGTATGTATGTCGGTATAAATTCAATTAGAAATGGTTACCGAGGGAGAGTCGAAATAATTCGAGATGCAAACGGCTGTCTGGTCACAGAAACAAACAATATCGTGACAAGATGGAAGCAATACTTTGAAAACCTGCTCAATGTACGCACCCATCAACCACAAATAAATGCACCAAGCGTACATACAGCCGAGTCTCAGATCCCAGAGCCCTCTCTCAACAAAGTTGTAGACGCAATAAATCTATTGAAAAACAACAAAGCTCCCGGAGTCGACTGCATACCGGCAGAGCTTGTGAAGCATGGAGGAGAGGCAACCACTCGAAATATCCACCAGCTCATCCAAACAATATGAGATAAGGAACTCACTCCGGAAGAATGGAAAACCTCAATTGACGTTCCCATTTTCAAAAAAGGCGACAGATCTGACTGCGAAAACTACAGAGGAATATCATTGCTCCCAACCGCATACAAAATATTAGCAAATGTCGTTCTGGCGAGAATCACATCGTACGCAGAAAAAATACTGGGAGACTACCAATGCGGATTCCGTAGGAACCGGTCAACAAGCGACCAAATATTGACAATAAGACAACTGCTGGAAAAGAAGTGGGAATACGGAGAGACGGTTCACCAACTGTTCGTTGACTTCAAAAAAGCCTACGACTCAGTCCCGAAAAAAATATGCCGCCCTCATTCAAATTTGCATGAACGAAAACAAAGGGCGAGTTAGAATAAAAAACCACCTTTCAGAACCATTTGAAATCCGGGACGGACTAAAGCAGGGAGGTGGTCTATCACCGTGTCTTTTTAACCTTGTGCTCGAGTATGCCATCAGGAAGGTACAAGACGACAACATTGCCGGATCATCCCTGAACGGGGTTACACGAGTGCTCGCATATGCAGATGACATCGCCGTTCTGGGCGATAATCTCGAAACTATAAGTAAAAACTGTGAAATAATCATGCAAGCAGCAGAAGAGGTGGGCCTATAAATAGATGAAGACAAAACGAAATACATGATTACGACGACAGCAGGTGGACCTCGGAGAACACATATAAACGTCAGGGGCAAGATATTTCAAAATGTCAAAGAATTTAAATATCTGGGAACGATACTGACGACCAGAAACGAAACGTCAAAGGAAATTAACAAAAGACTACATTCCGGCAACGCTAGTTAGCATGCAGTCAGTAAACTTCTGAAATCCAAACTGCTATCACGGAATATAAAGCTCCGTGTCTATAGAACCATAATCATGCCGATTGTTCTATACGGATGCGAAACATGGGCTCTCACAAAAGGGGAAGAAAACAAATTCCGCGTATTCGAGAATAAAGTTTTGAGGGGTATCTTTGGAGGTAAATATGACGAGGAGGCAGGACAATGCAGGAAACTCCATAACCACGAATTGGAAGAGCTATATCGCAACCCTACAATAGTGAGAGTAATCAAGTCGCGAAGATTAAGATGGACCGGACACGTGGCGCGAATGGGCAACACTTGGACCGTGCGTAGAATTCTTGACGGTAGACCAACGGGAAAGAGACCGGCAGGACGCCCGGGACGGAGATGGGAGGACAATGTTAGGTTTGACCTTGAGGAGGTCGGATCGAATGGTCAAGCGTGGAAGGAGAGTGCACAGGACAGGGAACGATGGCGGAGTCGAGTCGGTGAGGTCATGAACTTCCGGGTTCCTACAGGCCAATAAATAATAAAAATCCCTCTTTAGTTTTAGTTAGTTGTTTTAATTGTTATTTGTCTAATACACACAAAAAAGAAAATACATTTCACAAATCTTAAAATTGTTACTAGAAAGAAGTTTTCGCTTCTGGAAGTAAAAAACAATAAATAAATTATTTTACGCACAAATATTGTAAACAAACAAAACGTCTACACCATCGAATTTGCAGGTCTCGTGAAGAGCAATTCAATTAGCTTAATCCTATTATTATATTTTGGGTTTAATGTTTAAGTAGTAATTTAGCTTTTTTATAATTTTTCTTATCATTTAATGAAAGTGTTTTTCTACTGGTTATCAATCAAACAATCAACCAACCAACCAATCGACCGGTCAATCAACCAATCAATCAACCAATCAATCGACCAACCAATCAATCAGTCAATTAATTAAACTGTTGATAATTAAATATATATATATAATTGAATGAATGAATGAAGGAATGAATAAATGAATCAATCAAGTTGATATACTTTACGGGGAGGAACTGCATATTCAGTGGTTGTGGCGTTGATTAATCCGTAGGGTTATTTATTATTACGGCTGAAAAGGGTCCGAATACTTCCGGCAAATGGCGTTACAAATAAGGAGAATAAAACCAATTTGACCAAAAATCTTTGTGTTTAAACCACCAAGTCCTTTCCCCCTCCTTTAGGGTCCAATAATTGTTAGATAAGTAGCTAGATATATAAATCAACAGAAAAATGTAACGAAGAAATGGGCGGTTTTAAATCCTTCAATTCACAACAACATCGATCGAACGGAGTCCTGGCTTGTTAGGTTCGGCAAGAAGTTGTCAAACATAAAATTTAACTAATTATTTCAGGTACAGAAAATTAACAAGTGGAACATATTATACAAAAATAACAAGTCACCCACGAGTAGTATTGTGGGTTTTGGGTGTTAGTTTCAGGTGATAGGTGAGTTTTCATAATTGTTAGGAATCCAGTATGACAACATAAATATATTGTGATTACAACGTGCGTGTGTGCGTGTGTGTGCATCCTTATTTCGCTTTTATATAATATTATTATTAGTTTTATTCGTAATTTTTCCTAGGAATATTTACAATAACAACATTTTCTATTCTTACGTTTTACTATCTACTTACTTCCTCATTTTGCCTAAGGTTGATCTGGCTGGACATTTGAATTAACCTTGTTTTGCTTTTATTGTTTTCGTCTTGCACCTACCAGGTGTGTAAATAACAGTATTTTTTATGGTCATTCAGATTTCCATACAATGCCTTTGTTTGTGTGCATCTTGTGTGTTTAAATCAAATCAATCAGGCGAGCAGGACACACTACGTATAGTCTTTCTTTTGTTCTATTATTTACAGGATACACACACCGCCACACACACACACGCTCCTTCACACATAACAACGCACACATAAATGCTAAAGAAGATCCTGAAAATAGATTTACTTGATACGGTGTTTTAAATTTTTGTTTCTTGTTTTTTTTAAAAGCAATATGTCCGTTCAGAGGAAGAGCTGCTGGACCTGCTGCTGTTTGGATCCTTTTTGGTATTATTTTGTGTGGTATCCTTTGTTTTTGATGATGCAGTGTCAAGACCGAGGGCATTTGATGTTGGTTTAAACTGCACATTATTGTGGGTAGCTGAATTGGTGGTTTCCTCTAGAGTTTGTCATCCGTAATAAAATTGTGAGTTGACGGGAACACCAGTTGAGAGTGTCCTAGGAGCAGTACCATCGTATGGAAAGTTATCGCAAGTTTGAGACCGATGAGTTGATGAAGATGAAGCTTTTGGTGGAACAATAGCAACTATGTTTGCATTAGGTGGAGTTGCAACTCTTGTTGGTCGGTGTAAAGTACCATCGGCATCCATTATATAGCCGGGTGTACGGAAGGTAGGTGCTGTGGTATATTGTGCGAGTGATGAAATAGGAACGATGACTGCAGAGCCTGGACAAAGAGAGAATACAAAACAAAATTCATTGAAATACAAAGTGTATTGAAATACAAAATGGTTTTATTGAATGTTAAAGTGGTTGATTGGGTTTGTTTGCTCTATTGAGTACAGTGTGTGTTTGTGGAGCGTTTTCCCATCTGTGAAATAATACAATCGAGTAAAGAATTGATTGGTGAAAATTCCTGAAGATCATAGTCTAAATGAACATTGGTAAGATGATGTCGGGTGTGCGGAAACTTGAGACACTTAAGACGTCGCCCCAACAATGGGTTAAGGAGGGTACTAAATTTTCATAGGTCCTCAATAAAAAGATCAATTGTCGCCACATTCCAACACCCTTTGTATATTATGTTATGGCATGCACACAAAAAGGGGTTTCTTGGATCCTTAAATGTCCTAGCATATTACGGATGGAAGAAGGGGGGAAAGAGGTAACGATGGACATTAGTCTTAATTTTTTTTCTCTTTTACTTCTCTCAGGACAGGCCCTCTATAAGAACTGATTCGTCGTCCTGACTTATGAATACGCAATTGGCGGTATTTTTTTGAACACTTAACACTTGCGAATTGTAACGTTTTGAGAATACCTGTCGTATGAGAGAGTTCTACGGAATTTTCCGAAGTTTTGGCATAGAGATGCATTTGTCAATGACAGATGAATTGCAAATTGATGGGACCTATAGGATTACCTTGTGAGGCACAAATAAAACGAATCCCTTGGAATGACATTATGCATCATATAATACTTGTAAAATACAGAGATGTCCGCCGCGCGCCTTTAATGTGATGGTAGTATGGCCTTCTCATTTAACCAGATTGATCGTCTCTATTTGCTATCAAGTATTCCAAGTATGTGCTTACGATCGATCAATATTCGGGTACAGGTATAATTTTTGATTTGTTAGAGAAAAATTGTGTTGAAGTGAAATTGTGTTGATGGAAAGGTACCACACATTTTGACGGCAGACTTTGCGATATTCCACATATGTTCATGTGACATCGAGTAAATTCAAGCTTTGTTCGGATCTGAACAACTGATCGTTCATCACAAACTGTGGCGATGCATTTTTTCTTGCAAATGTCTTGTACAGCATTTTCTTCGTGTTGAAATCAACGAGATTTGTTTCTCCCTACTGCGGGATAATCCCCAGATTTTGATTTAGGGAGTCGACCTCACCTGGTGCTGTGGGGAAGAGGTATGTTTGCCGAGTACGACACGGGGTTCACTTCTCTCCAGCATAAGTTCACTTTCACTGACTGCTAGGTCACCAATGGCGGGGTTTTTAATGTTAATATTGAAGGAGACAAATAAAACTCACTGGTTCGTGGAACAAAAACTTTATTTCAACTTCCCTTTCTTTTTGGGGAAATTAACTTACTGTCGATATCAACACATGTTACGCTACTATAGCTTAATTAATTTTACACGAAATGTAAATTAAAAAGTCAATTGGGGATATAATTCATTTAACACAAACGTAAACTATTTGAGTCAACTGTGGTTATAATTATTTTTATACAAAACGTAAAGTATATGAGTCAACTGCGGTTATAGTTTATTTAACACAACTAAAAAGATCTTAATTTCACCGGGGAAAACTTCGAGTGGATTTTCCCCTGTTAAGACACGACCGCTCTCTCGACGAAAGTTAATATGCTACTCTAATTTATTTAACGTGGAGGCGTGACTTGCCTCCACGGAATCCAGAACGCGATTAAATCATCTTGGAAGATAATTTCATCTTTGGCTTGTCGACACAAGGGGATGATTCTCCTTGCATCGATCCCAGCACAAGGGCGCGAGACACACACACGATGATCGCTTCTGCTGCTTATCATGTGTGTCCACAAGTATGCGGACCATGGATTAACCGATTCCACAAGGGGAACATTAGCTGGCATGGTTGCAGCTGGTGCAAATATCTCGACATAGGGATAAAAGTGTTTACACGATCAGCGACTGCGTAAAGTATTTATGCTGATCGTGTACATGTTGGTGGCATCTCCACGTAGTCGAATTCTCGATGGTTATTTTCCATTTTGAGAACTTGACTTTCTTGGGCGATCAGCCGTATGCCAACATGTATTTGTCGGTCGGATGACCGATCGATGTAGGCATGTATGCAAAAGGAAAAGATAAAACATTTCCTGCATATGTGCGGTTGGCGCGTAAGGGTATATATCATGGATATTGTTCGGACAATGTTGGTTGCTAGATGGTGCTACCAAATTGCTCTTACGTGTGGAAGATACCTGTCATATGATGGAAAACGATCCGAGACATGTTCAATGGATTGTTTCGGTTCATGTTGGTTGCATGGTGGTGCAACCAAATTGCCCATAAGGACCATGCCTGTTTGGTGCTGATGGATTTTGCATCAGCGAATATTGTAATTTTACAGCGTTTCAAGTCCTTATGGTACAACTATATACAGGTAAGTACTTTCTTTTCAGGTTTTTGTATGCCCTAGGTGGGAGTTTTTACATGGTTAATGGGAAAATGACTGGTGGCGTTCAAGAGAACCGCGACAGTGCCACATTGATGTGTTAACGGGGCAATCGTCCGAAAATCAGTGTGCTATCGTTCTCTAACCAGAATGTCTTGTTAACGAATTATTAGTATAAAATAGAAATAAATTTGGTCTTAATGTAGAACCCTGAAGCACCTCGGCATTAATAGAAAGGTAATCCGTATACAATAATCAGAATTGATGGATTCTCAAGGAATCTCTATTTATTCAATTGCAAAGTTGTAGGTAATAATTAGATTGTAAGTGTTGAAGGAGATGAGATTAAAAAGAGAAGTATGCCAATGGTTGTATGTATAATAGCCCCGTTGTATGTTGTGCTGGCCGCGGCCTTTATGCGTTCCGATTCTTATCAGTAGAATGCGCTGAAGGCACAAACGTGGAGAATAGGAATTCTAAAATCAAAAGACGAAATACAAAGTTTTTCTGTAAGCACATGCCACTGAGCAAATTAGTCACAGTTTAAGTTCAAGTGAGGAGATATTAACAACGGAAAAACAATCACCATAGGGTTGTACGGGGTGAAGGTTATTACAGTCATAGAGACCCCAAAAAGCAAAGAGCAGAAAACATAATCTCAGATATATGAACAGAATTATATGGACCCCATATTTGCGATGCATGTATATTCAAGGGGAGAATACTCGAGGACAGGATAGACATAGGAAATATAAAGGAATAGAGAAGAATATAGTAATAAGCGGATTACTAAACTTGACAAAGCGGAATTGGCTTTTGAGATTTCTTCATTAATATGCTGCCGAAGGAGAGGGTTACAGGGAGATCGAAAAGTTGACTCATTGTCACACTTAAACAACGGAAGGGCTGAACATGACCGAAAGTTATTAAGATTATAAGAGTTAAGGATCGGCTTTCTACTTTTAGGTGAAACCGTTATAATATAATTCGCATTTAACAAAAGTTCCAGAAAGTACTTGTTGCACCAAGCAACCAAGAGATTAAGCAGAGCGGGAAAAGATTGCGACGAAAAGTTATAATTTCGGAAAATTGTGCACCGTGAATCATTTTTCGATGGTCTTAATTGCAAGGATAAATAAGATGGGTACCCAATGTTGTTAAATCTAAAGCTGAATTTATATTAACATTTTGCGAGGTACAACGAAACCCCTTTACATAGGTTGAGACTACTGCCGAAGAAGTGGGCCGCACAACTGTTAAACGATAACAGATTTTGTTGAAAGCCTTGCTTAAGTTTGTGGTAATAATGTCTACTTCGTTACTTTTTTCGAGAGCAATGAGGGGATAAAAGACGTACTCGACAAAGTTTGCAGTGGTGAACCTTCTATAGAAACCGTGTTTAGAGATTTACACATTTGAAAGAAACTGTTCGGTTCCCGATTTGCCAGCAAAAAAAAAAAACAAAAGAAAACCTTATCTTTTGTTATTTCATTTGTTCAGATTTGATACACGACGCCTTCTTTGCAAAACACACGTAATACCTTCCTTACATAAGCACACGACTCCTTATGCACGAATTCTTGCATACGAGCCTTTAGAGGAAGGTAACGGGAGAACGCTTGCCCTTTTAAAATTTTCTACGTTAATTCATTTTCCACTCCTCTCTCTATGTTTGGAGAAAACCAGTCCCATCATCCATCCAATTTTGGTTCTCTATTGGAATGCGGATGCATCGCATATAAGTGCATCTCGATGCCTGGATGGTCGCGGATGCCATACAACGATAAACAGTGAACGAGTGCGGACGTGTTTTCAATTCGGCGATCGCATTAAATGAAAAAAGTTACTGTTATGAGTCGCGAGTGGTTGAAATATAAAGACAATTTATAAATAAATAAATTCCAGTGAAAAATGCAGTCTAAACAAAGTTAATATAAATAAATATATTCAAATAAAAGAGAACCAGGCCACGTGTTGTGAGAGTCAAAACAAAGAACACAGTTTAATACAAAAAGTGTGTGAGCAACACGTTATGTGTGAACGGTGTTTACGTGTGAGCGCGCGAACATTGTGAGGGTGTAGCGTTTGGGACGATAGTGAAGAACGTGTGATTCGAACTGACGATATGACAGTTAGAATAACCAAAAATTGAACCAAACATATCAGGCTACTAGGCGTGTGTACGAATTCGATTTCCGAACTCAAGTACACCTAACTGATGTGGAATTGTTATTTTATCGCTATGGTATACGGCTCTGATGCATTTTATTATTCGATCTTCGTTCGGTGTTTTTCACTATTTGGTTGTGTATTGTGTGTGTATCTGTTAGAAACGCCACACTACTCCCTCGTCAGTAACTTTGTTACGATCAGCTTCGTGTGCGAACGACGGAGCGAGGAACGAGCGAGCGAGAGAACGTCGGAGCAGGCGAGTGTGCTGGTGCTCTATGCGGAAGTCGTGATCGTGTCGTGAAGTTCTGTTTACTATGGGAAAGTGTGTGCTGTGTGAACACAGATCACGTCGGATTGTTGCGTAAAGCAAGGATAGCGAAGAGGGTAATTTGAACATACAATGAAACGGGTGAGAAGCGAACCAATGAAACATCAGGCTACTGGCCGCGGGTACGAATTCGATTTCCAAACGCAAGTACACCCAACTGATGTGGAATTGTTATGTTATCGCTATGGTATACGGCTCTGATGCATTTTCTTATTCGATCTTCGTTCGGTGTTCTTCACTATTTGCTTGTGTATTGTGTGTGTATGTGTTAGAAACGCCACAAGTGTGTGGATGAGGCCGCAATCTATTTGTCCTTCGCGCAATAATAAAAGAAAAAATAAGAACACATGGTCCATAATATGGACATAGATCAAATGGATGCCAAAATGGTGTTTCGCAGAAAGCAAAGTACAGACCCAAATCTAAAGGCTAAACGCCACAAGGCCAATAAAAACAAGCATACAGACACGTGGAGCGACGGCGAAGACAACGCACATGGTGGCCAGTACTCAGGGGCTGGAAACCAATTCCAAGAATTGACTGTTAACGAAACAAGTGCAGACGCCAGCAATCAGGTCGAGGTCCTCAACAGACTCATCCATGAGATTAGTCTTAAAAAAGAAGAACTGGATAAGCAAATGGAAGAAGTTCTTACACTAGAAAGGTATCTGAGCCAGAATGAGCGGAAAACGAAAAAGGTACAACAACAACAGCAAGAACAAAGACAACAGCAA
Organism: Microdon myrmicae; assembly: GCA_963931805.1. Taxonomy (NCBI): domain Eukaryota; kingdom Metazoa; phylum Arthropoda; class Insecta; order Diptera; family Syrphidae; genus Microdon; species Microdon myrmicae. Next base: position 45,699,218 of record OZ007500.1, read on the forward strand.
CCCGCGAAGACAAAAAAAAACACGACAAGCTAACGAAACTTAACAGCCGGAATCACACCAACAAGAACTGCAAGAACCACACCAACAGCAGGAATCAAATCAGAGGCAGGAAACATCTCAGCAGGTGCCAGTCAAAAAAAAAGGAGAAAGTACCTCCTATCTACATTATTTACATGGAGACAAAGGATCTCATAAAACTGGGTAAGTTGACATGCAAAACTATTAAAACAAAACGTATAAATTTTAAGATGAGTTTAACATGCGATGATTTAGAAGGTTATCGCAAAATTAAATCGGCACTGGGGTAATCGAAAAGCGAGTACTACACGTACACCCCCAAGTCGGAGAAAACTGTCTCCATGCTCCTCAAAGGAGTTGATCCTTCCTTTACACCCGAAGAGGTGCTCGAAGAACTAAGAAGCTTCGAAAATGATACCTTGAAATTTACAGGTGTGAAACAATTTTCTACAGCAAATTATTGAAATCGCAACCGTAATCATCATACGATCAATTCCGTCGTTAGAAGACAGGCACAACGTATCGTATCTATCTCTCTTCTATAGGTTTTATCACGGACATTATCTATTCGACCCTGTTTCCAGATGGATCCGCACTTTAATCATAAGGTTCACTGCGGATGAATTAACTCTAAAAATTATTGCTGTGAATGTTAATTCACTAATCCGCATGGAAAGAAGGGATAATCTGAGCAATATGCTGTAAGCTGAACGCACAGATGTGCTTTTGGCTAGCGAAACTAAGCTAAATCAAAGGCACGAATTGGGCTACCCAAATTATAAAGTAATTAGACGAGATCGTCCAAATTCAACACAGCGGGGCGGGGTTGTGGCGGTTTTTTAAAACATTCACAAAGAACCACCCATTCCCTTTAAATTAACCCGCCTTTCCACACCCAACAAGCCATTTTGTTACCTGCAAATGAGCAGCGTAAGCTACACTGCATCATCTTCCAGCTGAAAGCAAACCCTAGCATGCATACACCTCATTAGACTATCCAGTTCATAATATACGAAACACCATATTCCCTATCGCTCAGCTTGTCAGCAATCATAATCAATCAAACCTATACCGATCCTCCTGTGTCTTCTTGTTCCAACAATCCGTTGGTCCAAAAAGGCACGTCGGGCAACTCGCCTGCTTGCACATCTGCAAGCCAGATTTCCGATGATCGATCGCCTATGCCGATAACCGATCATCGAGTTGGACACGATATGATTGTTATTTAAACAATCATACCAACGATCATGCCCCAAGTAGCGTTTCCTAAACTAAGCAAATCTCCACACTGGCTCTTACCGCTGGTATAAGCGATAAATACCCATGGGATCGGACACGATCATGATTGTTATTCAAACAATCATGCCAATGATCAGGTCCAACGGTATAGTTCCTTAACAACCCATATACCATTAGCTAAGATAAACAAACGCGTATCTTAGCGCATGACCCTTGAAATAGCATTCTGTTGATATAACACTGAGAAATCTAACCCTGCATCAACGATCGCTATTTTAAACATTACAACCTTTTTCGGTCGCTATCCGATCTATTTGCACAGCTGACCTGAGTCGAATTAAAATATCAGTCAGTCAGTTTTTGCTGTTGCTTTTCCCTTATTTGACTTCAGTCTGTATGCGAAATGCTGTCCTTTCCATGCACAGGCCCTTTCTATGTATGTGTGCAATCTCGAATAGAGATATCCGCGCGAAACAACATTTACTGATCGAGGAGTCAGATTTTAACACTTGGAGAGTGCGCATGTGCCATGGAGTCCCATTTAAACGTCGAGTTTCACCATTCATGGGAGTCGGGAGTTCTGGGACATAATACAAAATAGTGGCGACGTCGGTTTCTTTTCGGTCGTTTAATCGTGATCAGTTTTAGTCGTGTCCAGCTTAATCGAGCCAGTGTCGTCGGAGTACAGTTTTTGAACGAGTTCTATCACTAACCGGTCGTCCTACAATCAAGCTAAGAACAATGTCTAATATTAAATCTTTCGATTAATGTGTTAAATAACAACCAAGTTAATACGTCTTTGAACATAAATGTAGCGGTAATGTGTAATTAAATAATAGAAGGCTCCTCGATAGTATAGTGGTTAGTATACTCGCCTGTCACGCGGGAGACCGGGGTTCGATTCCCCGTCGGGGAGCCTCCGGCGCAAGACTAATGACCTTGCCCGGAAAAAACAAATCATTATGGAAAATTTAACAAGCCTCAGGACTTGCTAAATAAGGCCAAGACCGGTTCCCGGTTGTAGTGCCGATGATGATGATGATGATGAAATAATAGAAGTTTGAATAATAAAAGATTTGATTTCTGGAGTTTATTTGTTTCGGTTGTGTGTCTGCTTGGTATTTCGAAGTCTGTGGTGTTTTGCTGAATCCGCACCCGTGCAGGTGCACAAGCAAAAACTACCTACAGGGTCGCTGTCTGAGTCAAAAATGGTCTACAACATAAAGTCGTCTACAGTAGAGATGTATACAAGTTCCAGATACTAGAAGCCTGCGTTATAGATATTCCTTTGAAAAGTCAAAGGTATCTATATGTGGTCTCTGTTTATGCTCTTGAAGCTCTCTAGTGTATACAGTTTATCAATGAAGTTGATACCCTTTTCCAAAGTCTCAAGTAAGACTCCGAAAATAATTATTTCTTTATGGCGGGAGATCTCAATTCCAAACACAGTGCTTGGGGTAACCTGGTGTTCGACTGGTGACAAACAAACGCTATCGAACATAAACAAGAATTGTACGCTAAAAGTACACCGTCATATGCAAGAGGAAATTCTCTTTTGGATTTACTGTGCTGGACGAGCAAATTCAATTATTAGATACGGATCTAACTACTCGAAATTGTTTTCGTACAATTGAGTACGATAGCGATCATTACGGACTTAGTGCTGTAATACATGTCCCAAACGAACACTCACTACTTGAGCAGCATAAACAAATACATTCTTTTACTTTCGGAAAAGCACACTGGTCGCGCTTTGTTAGGATAATAAAAAAAGAATTACGCTCCAATGGCATAGATCCACCAACTGACAGAAATCTTCATAATGACGAAATTGATCATTATCTTTCGACGATGATCAACATTGTTATTAAAATTTTAAAGTATGATATCTTTTGGTTGAAAGTTCAATGTATGACCGCCAATGTCATACATGCATGCAAAAGTGGCTCAATCGATTGAGAAACTTAGGTTCATCAACCGAGAGGCAGTGCTTACCGAGACTGACTTCCCGTGCACGACGTGAAGTCGGACCGTTGCCGTTGGTCGCAGTATGTTACTTGGCAATGGGATAGAGCTCTCTCATCTTGCCTGGCACGACGGCACTTCAAAGGGGACCCGAATACTGTCACCCCATCCTCTTGTGTCTCAGGCGAAGGCGCCTGTGAGTGATGACGGCTGGTCATGAAATCTGATCAGGGCTTGATCTGCGAGAATTTCTAGACAGGATGAACGAGAACCCAGCTGAACCTGCTCACAAGAAAAGGAAGAACATTTGTAATACGTTGCCGAGGCGAAGTAGTTGCCGGAGGGCAGGAACGGGCTGGCTAAGTAGAAGAATGATCTAGAAAGACAGATCATCCCATCCTATTTCTGATTGATCAACGTGTCACAAGCCTGATGGTAACCAGCCTTCTGGAATGAATGTATGCGGTTGAAATGCACACCTCGTTGTACGCCGAAAGGCGTAAAGTGCTTACAAAGAGCCAGTAAGTTTGTGGGGTTAGAGGTCGCGACGCCAGCATGGGTGAGAGTTCTACCACCAACCCACTCGTTCACTAAAACAAAGTTCCACCGAAAAACAAACTGGAAATTATATTAGTCTTAAGATTCAAATAAGGGTTTTTTATTGTAGTTTTCCCTTAATTTATTATTTGTTATTCATTAAAATTGTGCTATTGTCGTTATATAGATTTAAGATTATAGTTGTAAAGGAATTGCTATCCTAAATCTCTTAAGTACTAGTTGTAAAATATACCATAAATGTAATTATCTACTAAATAAAAATTGAATTGAATTGAAACTGGAAATTGTCACGCACTGAACACCGCAGCAAAACGTTTACAAACAAAAGAAATCAACGCTGTAAGTCCAAGGAATAAAACACACTGTGGGACTTCTGTAACTGAATGTTCTTTTACTTCACTTTAATTTATTCAAGTCTTAATTGCAAGGCGATTGGCGAAGGGAATTTTATTCGTTAATGTAAATCTTAGGTCAATTGATATATTTATATTAAACAAAACGAAGGGAGCTTACACTTATTTATCGATACCAATCCAACAGGAAATAAACCCGATCGACTCTGCAAAAAGATACGAGCTTTGTGCCTCGCACCGTATCGGTGCAAACGGTACGGCGGATGATGACGCGACGTGATCGTTGTCTATGAACTGCATCGCGTCTAAATAAATAGAGAAGATGAGACGAGGGCATCATAAAAGTCTTAGATGAGTGATGCCGTAAATATACGAATAGACATTGGGAAAGCTGCTAATGGTTGCGATACTTTATACAATGAAAATTGTATGTCGTATCTTGGGTCGGTGGCTGAAACGAATTTGCTTGCATTTGTATATGCTGGATAATTCGTTTGGTGGCTAAGCACGTAGTTGTGATTGTTTGTTCGTTGGAAAACAAATCATGGGTGAATCTATTGCAGCTGGGTAAATATCCGTGTTGCTATTATGCTGGTGAAGCTAAAGCAATTTAGGTATACGATGGGTGGCCGTGTACCGTATCTTGCTGAACGAAAAGGGATTGAATTTTTATGCATGTTTGCATCCGAAGGAATTCGGTTTATGGCACTAGACGCTAGTGTTTGCTTTTGTCCCTGGGACAAAAGGCTGCCGAGGCCGTGGAATTGCCAGAGACATGCGGTGTGCACGTGGACAGCGGAATTGCTTGGCATATCAGAGTGCCGGATGATTTAGGGATTCACGATTAGTTAGGGAAGAATTCTTATAGGGAATTTGTATGCGAAGAGATGCATGAAAGCTAAAGATTCTTTACAGGGACTTTTAGATTATAAATTGCTCTATTTAATGCGTGAAGCATTTAACGTGCTAATGTGATTGTATTAGCGAACTTAAGGAAGTTGGGTAGCAGTTATGGGGGTTTTTCAGGTAAGGGGGCCGTGGGGTTTGGCGGAATCGCCACAAGTTAATGTAAGAACGATCGTTATAAAATAGGAGATGCATTTAGTTCTACGTAAAAAAAAAGAAGTTTGATTGCGAATGAAATAAATGCGGATTTCAAATCAAAAACCTATTAACTCTGTGACAGCGTTTTGGAAACCCTTGGCTTGACTGATGCACCCGGTTGAGAGTAAAAATAGTGTCTCAAAGCAACGATTCAGTGCTATAGATTCTCTTTTGTTGAGAGGAATACCGTGATTCATACTAAATTCTTTCAAAGAGCTTACAGAGAGTTTAGCTGTGGTTCGGGTGTTACATACTTGGGATGTTGGGATCTTTTTTATCAATGGGTGTATAGAATAGTTTTCATATCTCGGGAAACAATTCGTTGGAAAGGGATAGTAGGAAGAGGTTTGCAGTAGGGAAGGGCAACCTAGAGCAACATTTTTAAAGTAAATTAGCTTGGATACCATACGCAAAATGTGACACGCTGTTTTCTGGCTGTTATACCTAGTCTAGGAGAAAATTGTATGAATTATTAAAGTCTGTGCAACTATCTGCATATGCATTCACGTTATTTGCTGAATGCATCGATGTGTCACTCGAGCGTTTGCACACAATGCAGCAGAAAAACCCGAACGAAGGTATAAATTAATAACCCTTGAAGATTGCTGCATGCTGTGCTATTCTGTAAGTGCGACAAAAGCTGTATGTGTACGTCAAAACAAATCTGATTTTCCTTGGATTACCGAGCCCTGATTTGGTGGTGAGATTTAAGACGGAAACATGCAATTTACGTGTTTGCAATATATAGATTCAGTGACAACGGAGACGAGGGTTTGCCAATGCAAGAGGAGGGATATCTATTATTTGGAAAATAATTTCTATCCCGTTCACCCCTAATGGCCAATAAGTTGCGCTTAATGGTTGCAACATTGTCCCAACGATGTTCGTTCCAGTAATTACTGCCACAAACAGATGTACATGGATATATGCGTTCTATTTGTTAACCAAGAATCCATTCACGACTGCCAATTAGGTCCAGGGATTAAAGCTAATAAAATTAAATGAAATTCTTGAAGTCATTGTACACAAACTCCACATATTGACATGCTCTTCCATATTTTCCAGGGTTGTGCTCAGACTCATACGGTCTTAATTCGTATCTAAGGGTTACTAATTCACGTGGAGAAATATTAAGGAGATACTTTAAGCATGTACTCAACCTTAACGTCGTTTCGTTGAAATAAAATTCGTATGCCCGTACGTATTAGTAATTGTACTAAGCGTTCAAAAACATAAAAGGCGAACAAAAAAAAAAATAGAACATTTTAGCAGACAGAGAAAAGTTATCCTAAGGCAATCATTTAAGGTTTCATTATTACTTTGTTTGCTTTTCATTTACGTATCTTGGCTTTCGGGTCTGTTTTGCTTTTTGGTCGTCAGAGGAATACCAATTTAGAAACTTTACCTTCAGAAAAGCATGAGTAATTTAATATTTCCATCTTCATCTTTCGTTTACCGACATACAAGATGCAAAACTATTCCTCTACCGCCCTACATAATATAAGATGATACATCTGACGACGCGGAAGATTTCGCCGCATTACAAAAGGAAGAATTATAACATTTAATACCCTTACTCGTCTTGAGAAAATCCGAGGAACGATGTCACTTCGTAGATCTTTTCTAGACGAACTGTTGAATTTAATATGAGTACATTAGCACTATAGGTATGCAAGAAATATTGGTTATGGGTAAGGCGACCTTATGAGAAGAGTGCTACTTGGCATTCTTTGTGAAACGCACGAATTAATGGAGATATAACTATTAACATAGTAATGTCAACACATCATTGATAGTGTGAAGAAAAAGAAGTGATCGTAGGGAAGTCAGTTCTGTATTCGTTATTTAACCATTATTCATCGGAGTCAAAAGTCAACTGTTGACGAAGTACTACGACTTGTCCTACCTTAGACATTTCCATTTTCGTATTGCGCCCATATATTGCTCATTGCATCCTAAGTAGACAAAATAGGAATTCCTCTAACATTTCAGTCACATTTTTTTCGGTTTTGGCCAAAAAAGTAACGTGGAAGTCTAAGTGAACAAAGGATCTCCACCACAAGCCGATAAAGGGTGTTTGCGCATAACTCCGTACGATAACATTCAGAGTGTGGAGAAATGAAACCCGATTCGTAATCTAAAGGAATTTTGTGAATAGTTGAAAAGGTAAACAAAAAAAAACAACAAAGTTTGGTAGGGCGGCGTTCGAGTGTTTAAACTTTTCCAACTTATGTTATATGTATTGGGAAATTAAAGGTTTTCCGGAATTTAAATTAAGGAATCTGAAAATATACGAGGGTTGCCTTTTATATTTCGGGATTAGAGAACAAAAACAAATATTGATCATCGAAAATCACTTTATTGTTTTTCAAAATATTCCCCATGAAGATCTATAGACTTTTGCATGCGTTTGAACCAATTGTCGAAGCACTTTTGCCACTCTGATTGAGGTATCTCCAACACATGCATCCTGAATGCAGCAACCGCTTCTTCAGGTGTCGAAAAACGTTGACCTCTCAGTTTGTTTTTTACGTACGGGAATAAAAAGAAGTCATTCGGTGCCAAGTCAGGACTATACGGCGGATGACCCATCAAATCGATGTTTTGGGTGCTCAAAAATGCAGTTGTCGCAGCCGATGTGTGAGAGCTCGCATTGTCGTGGTGAAGAGTGATCCGTCTTCGGTGGTTGGTTTTCCTGATTTCTTGGAAGACAACTGGCAAACAAATGGTTGTTTACCACTCAGAATTGACTGTTCTGCGTTGTTCTAGTGGTACGGTTACAACATGTCCAGTTTTTCCGAAAAAACAGGCGACCATTTGCTTGGAAGTGCTTCGTGCGCGAACAACTTTTGTTGGATTTGGCTCATCTTGAAACACCCAGACAGTCGACTGCTGTTTACTTTCGGGCTCATACGCCTAAATCCACGATTCATCACCTGTCACGATGTCATAGACGTGTTTCGAAGCACCGCGACCGTATTTTTTGAGCATTTCTTTCGACCAATTGACACGAGCCTTTTTTTGGGCGATTGACAAATTGTGTGGGATCCAACGCGAACAAATTTTGTTGACAGTCAAATGTTTATGCAATATTGAATGTATGCTGGTCCCACTAACGCCTAAGGTTGTCTCAATCTCGTGATAGGTCACATGACGATCTTCCAATATCAGTTCGCGCACAGCATCAATGGTTTTCGGAACAACAACTGATTTTGGACGACCTTCACGAAATTCATCTTGGAGTGAACTACGGCCACGATTGAATTCACCATACCATCGATAAACACTGGTCCTTGATGGAGCTTCATCGCCAAAAATTGAATTAAGTTCATCCATGCACTGTTGCTGAGTTAATCCACGCCGAAAGTTGTAAAAAATAATCGCAAGAAAATGTTGACGATTGAATTCCATTTTTGGGCCGAGATGAATCTTTTAAGTTACTGTAAACAACACAAATAGCGCTCGTATGGCAAAACGTTCTGAGTGCGTATAACCTCAAAAATGTCCAACTTTACGACAGAGCTGTCAATTGCCGGATTGCAACGCTAGGGTTACCAAATCCCGAAACATAAGAGGCAACCCTCGTATCTTCATTATTGATCGGCAAACGGTTACTCATCACAATCTTATCGTGTGCGTATTCTCGGAAGGTCTTGTCTTTCTTCCATATTCGTGCTTCAAATTTCTTGTGTAAGTGAATTATGGTTTGCTTCGGGCGACACATCTGACGCAACTCGTTCATGAGCTCGTATAAGGTAATTTCCACATGGTCGGCTCTTGAATGCAACCACGCGGACGCTTTCTTCCTGAGTTCAGTACCGACCAACGTTTTTGCCATCCGCTAGCTTATACGTCCCCTTCACGAACTTGAATTGCCTTTACTACACATGGAAATTATCAGGCGTACCATCGAACGCACTTACTAATTGAGGAATCATCTTAATGCCCATGTTTGATTGCGGGATTGAGATCCTTGGTTGTGATCCTTGGTTGTGATCCTTGTCTCCAGTATTTTCTGCGATATGCGATATCTCGATTCTCCTCCTCGTTAGTGGTTCTCATCCAATTGCCCGTTGGATCATGTTCAACCAGTCGGACGATTATTTCGCCAATGGCTAATACACACATCTTAGCCTCTTGTCGCAATTCGCTAACTGAAATCGCTCGCTTCGGGCATGGTTAATTTATCCTTTCGAGGTTGGAAGTTATGTTCTTGTCTTTATTCGTTGGTTTTACCCCTTCGTCGTCGCCTTTTGGTGTTTCTTTGCCGCCTTTATGCCTTTGTTGTCGTTTTTATTTCTTCGTTGCCGTCTTTATTCCTTCGAAAAATCTCGGTTGAGACCCAAATGTGGGAAAAAAATATTCACTTTATTAATTCAAAATATTCGCTCTATTAATTTATCTTATACGAGTACTATTACTATTTACTTTTTATTGGCCTGTAGGAACTCGGAAGTTCATGACCTCACCGACTGGACTTCTCCATCGTTCCCTGTCCTGTGCACTCTCCTTCCACGATTGACCAGCCGATCCGATCTCCTCAAGGTCAAACCTAACATTGTCCTCCCATCTCCGTCGCGCCCTCCTGCCGGTCTCCTTCCCGTTGATCTACGGTCAAGAATTCTACACACGGTCCTGTAGCGATTCTAACAGATACACACAGAATTCACAAGCAAAAATAGTGAAGAACACCGAACGAAAAATCGAATAAGAAAAATACATCAGAACCGTATACCAAGCGATAAATAAAAATAATTCACACCAGTGGAATATGGGCGAGTTTGGAAATCAAATTCTAAACACGGCCAGTAGTCTGATGCTTCACTGCTTCGCTTTTCAACCGTTTCATCGTGTGTTCAATTCACCTTCTTCACTATCCTTGCTTAACGCTATAGTCCTACCATTGCCCGCTCGCGCCGCATGTTCGTCCCATCTTAATCTTCGCGTCCTGATTACTCTCACTATTATAGGCTATCTTTGAACTAACTATTACCTTAAGCTGACAGTTAATCACAAACTGTCTTTTTATTTTCACATATTTAAATACAAAATTCGACTGAAAAACCGATATTCGTAATGCGCTAAGTAAATCATAATCATCGGCACCACAACCGGGATCCGGTCTTGGCCTTATTTAGCAAGGCTTGATAAACTTTCCACAATAATTTGTTTTTCCGGGCAAGGTTATTAGCCTTGCGCCAGTAAATACATGTAAATAAATTAAATAATTACTTAATTAAGAACCAGAATAAATAAATACCTCAAGAGATTCCTCGAGACTTGATATTTGCTTTACTTCTATTGTATACCTTATTCCTTTTTCGGAAATATATTTTTTAATATCTTATAACTGATACAGGAAACCTTTGACTTAGAGCCAGCACCCGTGTGGGACTAGTTTACCTTGCAAGCTGATCATAACTGCGTTATACGTGACACCAACTAATCGGGAAACCTAATATTCGGTATTGCGATCCTTTCTGACATCATTCTATCGACTAGTCTAAAGGATACCACTAAAAATGACACCAAGGATACTCATGGAATCTATATATAATTAAATACAACTGCACTGGCACCCAATCCTTACTTACTTCACAGAAATATGTTGGTTGCGAATAACACCTTAATCCGGAAACACATCGTGATCATGACATCGCAGTGTACTAAAAATTGCAAGCACAGTCTGACCAATGTTATGGCCCGCATTCGTAGAATGGTATTCCTCTCACGTTGAGAGGATTCATCAAACTTCGAAACACCAAACAATAAGTTCAAGAGAGTAAGGACACGGATGACTAGTCTGTAGCTAACTGTGGATACTACAAACTAGCACTTTTATTATGGTCTTCATCACATGATAAGAATGTGTGTATCCTGTCTGTGAGTGTCTAGTGTTGCTGTTACACTTTTTGTTTTCTACAGGAGTCTGGTTATACCACCTGAGCAACCCGATGGTTTTCCAGTTAACAAGATAGAGCTGGTCAAAGTGGATTCACATCCACCCATCCGTACAATGTACGTGTCCTTGTATGTGGCAGACTTTTGGGTTGCTTCATAGGCAAGAGAGGTATTATGTTCGCTGGATGGACATAAGTCATGTTTGGTAACTGTTATTAAAAGTTATTGTGTGCAACGGACATATTAGAGCTTACCTATCGCACAGGTACTAGCATTTGATGGCTGTTGTCCGGGATTGACGATATTAGTTGCTGTTGTACAGGGACCTGATGCAGTTGATGTTGAAAGACTTCCGCTTGATATATTTGCTGTTGTCGTAGTAGTTGTCGTCACTGCTGCTACATAAGCGTTCGATATCCCGATAATATCTGGTGATTGTCTTGATCCCACAGTAATACCAACACCGACGCCGCCTCCGACACCAACACCACCACCCCCACCCCCACCCCCGCAAATTAATGGCTTAGCCACAGTTGGTGGCAGCAGCATTGTTGTCGACGTGTGCGATATATTGGAGGGTCCAAGGCTTCCATACAAACTGGATGTAGGGCCGTAGGTGATGTAATTCTGTAAAAGACGACAATAATAAAAATGTGCAAAAAAAGAAGAACGGGGAGGCAACAATTTTATAATCAGGTCATGACTATCGGAAGGAATAAAGATTTGGTTTTACGATTTTCTTTGTTGACAATGTCCAGGATATTTAAGGATGGAATGGTCATTTTAAAATAAAACCGTCGCGTTTCCACTGGGGGACGTTTTCGATATGCATTGAGTTCACGGTTGAGGTTTCATAGTGACCTATATCTGTTGAGACTTCTATTCACCAACTTTATGGTCAAAGAAATTTTGGTGGACATGCTCGTAGCAGAAGAAAATAGATTACGATACTCTTAATGTTTTCCAGACAACAAAGTAGAGACAGGGCAAATAAAGACATTGATAGCCAACCTCTATGTAGTCAATTACTACTGTGACGCCGGAGTGCGAGGAGATTGTGATGGGGTGGATCCTTATGCCAATGTAATAAATACAACTTGTAAAATAATCAGGTTTAATTTGCTGAATCATTTTACACTTCTTTGATGCGTAGATTGTGATTTACAAGCGAGCTATTTTCTGCTTGAATATTGAATGTTAATCCATACCAACTGCAGTGGCATGCCTGTGACCATATACAGTCTCGTGAAAAATTATAGACTCAAAGGTAAATTTTCAGTTTTCTTGGAATGTGTAATAAACTTTTGTCACCAGTTTTGTGACAAAATATTGTCAACCGACACCAACTCTGGGAAACCACTTTAATGGCTTAATTGCTTTTTTGCCAGGAATCGTAATTAATTTTCTCAAAAAACCCAAATTTCGAATGTGAATAAGTATAAACTCAAAATATATATATTTTAATTTTTTGTGTAATAATTTATTTAATATGGAAGGTTTTGTTTTTGTATACTGGAAATAAGATTGTTTAAAATGTTGTCTGGTATATTATTCCATACTTCAATAATTCTTTCTTTGAGTTATTCCAAGTTTTGTATTTCTGGCTCTTCCTCATCGTAAACCGCGCTTGCCAGGATCCCCCACAGGTTCTCAATGGGGTATATGTCTGGACTTAAAACCGGACACCGTAAAAGTTGAATTCCATGCTCTTGAAACAGCGCTATTGTTGTTCGGCTGTATGGATGGGAGCGTTGTCCTGTTGAAATATGACATCTGCAACCTCTGTTACTATTTACTATTTACTATATTTACTATTTGGCTCCTCCATAGTATAGTGGTTAGTATACCCGCCTGTCACGCGGGAGACCGGGGTTCGATTCCCCGTCGGGGAGCCTCCGGCGCAAGACCAATGACCTTGCCCGGAAAAAACAAGTCATCATGGAAAATTTAACAAACCTCAGGACTTGCTAAATAAGGTATAGACCGGTTCCCGGTTGTAGTGCCGATGATGACGATGATGATATTTACTATTTATTGGCCAGTAGGAACCCGAAAGTTCATGACCTCACCGACTCGACTCCGCCATTGTTCCCTATCCCGTGTGCTCTCCTTCCACGTTCGACCATCCGATCCGATCTCCTCGAGGTCCAACCTAACATTGTCCTCCCATCTCCGTCGCGGCCGCCATTTCGGTCCCTTTCCCGTTGGCTTACCGTCAAGAATTCTATGCACGGTCCTATCGTTGCCCATTCGCGCCACGTGTCCGGCCCATCTTAATCTTCGCGACTTGATTACTCTCACTATTGTAAGTTTGCGGTATAGCTCTTCCAATTCGTGGTTGTGGTCCTCCATCGTTCTACCTCCTTGTCATATTTGCCGCCAAAGATACCCCTTAGAACTTTATTCTCGAATGCGCGGAATTTGTTTTCTTCCCGTTTTGTGAGAGCCCATGTTTCGCATCCGTATAGAACAATCGGCATGATTATGGTTCTATAGAACCGGAGCTTTATATTACGTGATAGCAGTTTGGATTTCAGCAGTTTACTGACTGCATGCCAACTAGCGTTGCCGGAGTGTAGTCGTTTGTTAATTTCCTTCGAGATTTCGTTACTGGCCGCCAGTATTGTTCCCAGGTATTTAAATTCATTGAGATTTTCAAATATCTTGCCCCTGATGTTTATGTGTGTTCTCTGAGGTCCACCTGCTCTCGTGGTAATCATGTATTTTGTTTTGTCTTCATTTATTTCTAGGCCCCTCTTCTGCCGATTGCATGAAGATTTCACTGTTTTTACTTACAGTTTCTAGATTATCGCCCAAAACGGCGATGTCATCTGCATATGCGAGGACTTGTGTGACCCCGGTCAGGGATGATCTGGCCATGTTGTCGTCTTGTACCTTTCTGATGACATACTCGAGGACAAGGTTAAAAAGGCACGATGATAAGCCATCTGCCTGTTTTAGTCCGTCCTGCATTTCAAATGGTTCTGAGAGGTGGTTTTCATTCAGATTTGAATGAGGTCGGCATATTTTTTCAGGATTCCCAGCCCAACTACAATATGGTAGAGCCTTTGCCTTGCGACTGAGTCGTAGGCTTTTTTGAAGTCTACGAACAGTTGGTGAACCGTCTCTCCGTATTCCCACTTCTTTTCCAGTAGTTGCCTTATTGTGAACATTTGGTCGCTTGTTGACGGGTTCCTAGGGAATCCACGTTGGTAGTCTCCCAATATTTCTTCTGCGTACGGTGTGATTCTCGCCAGTATGACATTTGTTAGTATTTTGTAAGTGGTTGGCAGCAATGATATTCCTCGGTAGTTTTCCCAGTCAGATCTGCCAACTTTTTTGAAAATGGGGACGACTATTGAGGTTTTCCATTCTTACGGAACGACTTCCTTATCCCATTATGTTCTAATCAGTTGGAGGATCTTGCGAGCGGTTGCCTCTCCTCCATGCTTCACAAGCTCTGTCGGTATGCAGTCGACTCCGGGAGCCGAGTGACGGATGCCCGAGGCGATTATCCGACCACCCTGGATCTCTTTTTGACATCTGAACCAATTATTTATACCGTAGATGTTTCTGCGCCACTCAGAAACTCAAATCACTGCTTGGTATCTGTCGCGCAAGCACTTGCATTTCAAGCGAATAACCGGCACAGGCAGCTTCGCCATGTATGGAAGTATGGGGCTGCTAACTGGGACGATTTGCGAGATTTCTTCGCATCATTTCTATGGTCGGAGGTGTGCTTCGGAGACTCCGATGTTAACGCTTGCGTGGAGTCGGTCACAGAAATTATTCTTCTCGGGGTGGAGATCTACATTCCACATTTCATCAAACGAAATTCATCTGATAAACCTTGGTTTGACAAAAAGTGCGAGCAGATTACAGCGGAAAAAAATAGAGCTTTTAGGCAATGGCGCTGCAATTCCACCGATGTTAACAGAACGAATTTTGTTGGAATCAGAAACGCAGAAACGTGCAACCAGGTGATTGATATCGTGAAGAAAACTCACAACGACAGAGTAACCAATAAATTCCTTCGGCGCCAAACTCATTCGCGCTCATTCTGGTCGAGGGCAAAAGCGGCCAGCAGTAACTTCGCTTCCTCTTCTTTCCCTCCGTTGGTGACAGACAGCGGGACGTTGGTCACATATTCAAAGGACAAAGCTAATGTGTTCGCGAATTTATTTTCCGCGAATTCAAAACCTCATCGCGGTCTTTTGGAGCCACTTGTGATCGCACCGGTACGGTCTTCCATGCGGGATGTGAGATTTCGGCCTATTCAATGCATTCTACGAGGACTGGACTGTAGGATGGCAACGGGCCCGGACGGAATACCAGCAATAGTCCTTAAGAACTGTGCTCCAGAACTATCGCCGGTTCTTGGCATAGTCTTTCGCTTATCATATGCACGGCGGACCTTTCCTGCCTGCTGGAAAATCGCTGGAGTTCAGCCAATCCCAAAGACGGGAAAAAAGTGTCTCCCACAAAATTACCATCCGATAGCATTACTGTCTATGTTATGTAAGGTGATGGAAAAATTCATCAATACTGAGCTAGGTGAGTATTTGGAATGCAGCGGACTTCTGAATGATCGTCAATATGGATTCCGTGGCAGGCGGTCCACGGGAGACCTTTTGACACTTATAACCGATATATGGACATCTGCGATTGAGCGGCATGGTGAGACAAGGGCGGTCGCATTAGGTATCTCCAAGGCTTTTGACCGCGCCTGGTACGGGGCATTGCTGAGCAAACTTGGTTCATATGGATTTTCCCAACAGCTTTGCGAGCTTCCTTGAAAATCGATCGATCCGGCTTGTTGGGGACGGCAGGTGTTCAGATCTGTATCCTGTTAATTCGGGGGTGCCCCAAGGTTCTATTTTGTCTCCGACCTTGTTTTTGCTTCACATAAATGATTTGTTGGAAACAACGGATAACAAAGTGTTCAGTTTTGTGGATGATGGTACGCTTGTTACCTCCTTTTCGAGTGTTCGGCCGATTGGTGCATCTACGGACCAGCTGAGATGTAGACAGATTGACGCTCTGAATCAGGATCTAGAAAACTCCCTGCAATGGGGAAGGTTCAATCTCGTCGACTTCAATGCAGCGAAGACACAATATACAATGTTCATAAAGAAAAGTGGATCGTCGGTTTGTGGCGGTTACCTTGAATGCCACAAACCATCTTCCCATTACCTAGGTAAAAACCCCCATCTGGGGCATACAACCTGAATTAAAAACAAGTACCGTGGCAGTTCCATTGAACGCCACTACTTACCTTACAGGTACAAAAGGTAACAGTTTCCTAAAATACCAAAAAAGCATGTAATTACCTTCCATGCCATACCTGTAGAAAAACCCGTGAAACATTAATTCTCGCTGATATGAAATTCCAGCGGCAACAAATGCAATATGTCCAAAGCAATTTGGTTTAACAACCAAGCAACCAATATTGCCCGTGCAATATCTACACGATATTCTTTTGCGCGCCAGCTGCACACCAGCAGGAAAAGTGTATCTTGCCTTGGCACAGCATGCCCACCTCGATCGATCACCCGACCGACCGATACATGGGGGCATCCGGCTGGCGCCCTGGCAGTCGAATTCGCAAATGGAAATTTACCATCAGAATTCGACTGCGAGGATATACCAGCGAAATGTACACGATCAGCAATAATGCTTTACGCAGTCGTTGATCGTGTAAACATTTCAACCCCCTTTTGCCGTTGAGATACTCGCACCTGCTGCGAACTTTAAATGGGATGTACGCTGTGTCTGCATACTTGCGGATACACACGACGAACAGCAAAAGCAATTGTCGTGTGTGTATTTCAACCCCTTTCGTGTTGAACAAAACGCAAAAGGGTAAAATTACCAAATATGGTCATCGAAGCGATGATGGAATATGTGGTATTCTGTCGCTTCGATGAGCGTAATCAATCGCGAATTGGATTCCGTGAGGGTAGGTTGTGCCCTCACGTTAATACACATCTCTCGTGGGACGTACCAAGACATGAGAGTCTGAGCAAAAGTCGAAAAACGATCGGTCGTTGCCGCATGTGCAAATTTTTCATATTCAACGGAAATAAATAAGTAGACTGTATAGCGAGAGGATATATAATCACCTTAGTTTTGTTAATCGTGACAACGAAAATTAATAATAAGTGAATGATATTAAACATTTAATCATCTTAGTTTTGTTAATCGTCACAACGAAAATTAATAATAAGTGAATTATATTAAACATTTAATCGCCTTAGTTCTCCAGTCGTGACAACGCAAATTAATGATAAGTGACTTATATCGTAAGAAACATTTAATCACCTTAGTTTTGTTAATCGTCACAACGAAAATTAATGATAAGCGAATTATATCTGAATTGTACGTGAATGAACTCTTTTGTGAATACATTGTTGAATAAATGGAATCCATTGAAGGACAGCAAGTTTAGAAATAGATTGGGCTTGTCTTTGTTTTTTTGCTTGGAGCGCAGCGTACGTACCAGAGTGGTGCGATTAGCCGTTTGGGACGGGGTTAGGCCAAGATATAGTGGAAAGGTAAACCACCAGAAAAACCCATTTACCACAGGTTCCATAGCTGATGATGAATGGCCAGACCCTCGAATCTGGGGAAAGCTTGAAATTGCTCGGCGTCATGGTCTGTGGGAATGTATCATGGCATAAACACGTGTCGAGCATCGCCAGGTCAGCCTCAGGAAAACTGAGCTATCTTTTTAGAGCCAAGAAATATTTTACTCCGGCCCAACTTCTTCTCATGTATAAATCCCAAATTAGACCCGCCCTCGAATATTGCTCTCATGTTTGGAGCTCGGCACCTAAATATACACCCGACCTACTTGAGTGCATACAGAGACGAGCGATCCGTCTGATGGGGGACTCGGCGCTGACGTCGTGACTACAGCCGTTATCACATCGAAGGCGCGTAGCTGACCTCTGTCTGTTTTACAGATATTAATCTGTTCTTCGAAGATTCGTGGTATTGTTCCACGCAATTCGGCTTATGTGCGGTCCACAAGAGAATCCGACAGATCGCACCCGTTTGTGGTTCATCTACCGACGGTGCGAACATCCCTGTATCAGAACTCGTTCCGTTACAGAGCGAGGAAGCTGTGGAATTCTCTCCCAAGGCAAGTGTTTCCGGAGCGTTACAACCTGCAACTGTTCAAAAAGAACTGCAACAGTTATTTGGGGGCATCTTGGGCCGCCCACCACGTGTTATAAAAAAAACCTACGTTACAAAGCCATCACTTTTAGTCCACATGAAAGCTTGATGTTCCACTTGTTTCCTGAAAAAGCACACGACATACCTATTACGAATATATTTTCCTGAATGCAAACCTGTGTAACGACGCTTTGTCAAATGTTTTCCGCCTTCCGTTCTTTATGATCTCTTGTCGATTTATGCAGTACAAAGGAAAGTATTCATCCACACGATCAGCGAGACACATTATTTACAATCACCTTTGGAATTGTAGCAACGCAAAATACCTGAATGGTTGCAATTCACTAGGTAGAAATAGAATTTACCCGAATCACTAATTTGAACCTACAATACTTCGTAGGGTGGAGTGCTTCAGCTTTCAATGGAATTTCACGATCCAACTACGTGGCCTAATGTGTTTACTTCACAACTGAGACTTCGGTTACATTTTCCTTCCAAATATTACAAGCTCCGCACAAAGGGTATTCTTTAAGAATATTCTTGTAACTTGAATACCAAATCAACATTTCGACATTTCAAACTTGATTTGCCTCACCTGCCGGCTTCCTTTTTACGAAAAAATATTCTCGGGCATGTGTGTGGCGCCCAAAAATTTGCTACCAAGTATAGAAGGACAAGTAAAAATGTTTCCTCTTAACCTTATTCGCCTACATTTTAACAACAGTAGCCTTTTGAGAGATGGAAAATTTGTAGGAAACAATCTTTAGAATTTCGAACGCATACAGGCGCTATAACAGATACAGCTACTTGGTACACAATGTCTTTTCATTCGGAAATAATGACTACATATAATATTCATATCCGTTTCCGTTGGTACGTAGACATTTGACTGTATCTACTGGAAATTTTCGAGGGACATTCGTTTCAAAGAATATTTGCTAGATTTTGTTATCCAGTCATTTCCCCACATTTTTAGATATAAGAAAGGAAGTCTAACACACAAAAGAAAAATGATACCAAACAGGATTAGAACAAGAAGCTTTCAACAACAAGGGTCTGGGAATTTAAGATTTTGAAATATTTAAACGGTCCGTTCCTTTCGCCAAAATCGAGAGGCGGGAATTAATAGTAAGGCCAGCTGTGTCGACAGACGGGATACATTTTCATTAGGACGGCACACTTTGGCATTTAAATGTATCAAACAATCCCCTTTTGGGGGTATGTATTAAAAGAATGCATAGTTACTGGACTCAAGTTGACATATACGGAATAGGGCACTTATGTACTATTGCCGTGACGCAAAACTTATTGGGAAGTGTGGACGGATGTTACATGCACAAATTGCTACCCTTCAACACACACTTGTTAGGGCTCCACTCCTTCCCCCGGGATAATGGGATTCACTTAACGTGAATTCTCCCGTGTTCGTTAACATCAATATTAACATAGGAACACAAAGGGGACATAGGGAGAAGGCGAAGGGGCATGGGGAGGGGGTGGGGGGTTCAAACCAGATATATGGAATGATTGAGACTCACAAAAGGCAAAAGCACACGAAAGAGAAAGAACAGACAGAGACAAAGAGAAAAAAGTCAGTGCTTCTTCTATGGTGTGTTCGAAGGACAGGGACTAATTAAAATAATTCAATCACGTCAATATACGTGATACTTTCGTTGAAATGCGTATGAAGTCCATATGAAGTATGAAGACATATAAGATAATCACATATTTCGGTTGTTGCTTAATCTCATTATTTTATTGTTGTTCATTTTAGAATTTAATATCCTTATAAGGCACAAATAACAGGCTTCTCTCACATCACGTTCAAACCATCCAAATTTACAGTTTAAGCATATGTAAGGTTCAATATCATCACATGGAAAGCACCTATTTAATTTTCTTAAGTGACTATCGACACTAACCACACCAGTCACTCCATGAGTGGCCACCCAGCACCACCACCCACAATTTTTAGAAATAGCTAGCGATTTGTAAAAATGAGGGCAATGGTAATAGTGGCTTAGATTGTTAGAACCGAATTCAGGGATGGAACCCGAGGCTAGTGGAAATATTTGTTCTATTAGCCAGGCTGAACCTTGGGTCAACCAGTTGAATAGTGGGGAGGAAGTATTGCGCCAGGCATGGGCACTTCCTCGATAGTGTAGTGGTTAGTATACCCGCCTGTCACGCTGGAGACCGGGGTTCGATTCCCCATCGGGGAACTCCTGGTGCAAGACTAATGACCTTGCCCGGAAAAAACAAATCATCATGGAAAATTTATCAAGCCTCAGGACTTGCTGAATAAGGTCAAGACCGGTTCCTGGTTGTAGGGCCGATGATGATTCCTGCCACTAGCTTAACGAAGACAAACTTCCGTGGGAAACAAAGTCGCAAACAAAAGAAATAAATGCACCCAGGCACTGCGGAAAATTAAACTCACTGTCTATTGGTGATCACCGTTTTTTATGTCGTTACTTAGAACTTATTAAATATGTTGAATTGATTTTTATAAATTTTATTTTACGCGTTATTTTACGGTGGTCGACGGATGGAATTAGACTCAGCGATAAACGGCTCGTGCGGAGCCGACTCGCTCATGGGGTGAGTTTGTGGTGTGGTGGTAGATATCATCTCCACTAAGGATATGTTTTTATTTACCACCAGAGAAACGTAAAGTCTCTTGGTGGAATAGAAAACCAGATCTCGTAATGGAGATCATGGTGGTATGTGTGTGATCGTTCAAATCTGTGTTGTTTACTCATGCGCGAAGGCAATGGAAAAACAAAGCAGGCAGGCGGCAAGGACAAAGGGATCGAGCAGATCGTTGTCTATGAAGCGCATCGCGGCTAAATAAATAGACGACGATGGGTCGAAGAAATGTGGTAAAAGAAAATATGGGACGAGGGCATCATAAAAGTCTTAGATGAGTGTTGCCCTTGTGTAAATATACGTATAGATATTAGAAGGGGGTGCTAATGGATTACAATACTTTATACAATGAGAATTGCATATCGTATCTTGGGTCGGTGGACGAAACGAATCCCTTGTCTGCATTTGTATATGCAGGGTAATTCGTTGCGGCAGAGAAAGGAATTAGAGATTGTTTGTTAGTGGGAAAACAAATCATGGGTTGGATATTATGCGTGTTTACACGCGAAGGAATTCGGTTTATGGCACATGACGCTAGATGCGGTATTTGCTTTTGTCCCTTCGACAAGGGGTCTGCTAGATATGTGCATGTGGGAAGATTAGGATGCACGTGACGGACAAAATTGCTTGGCAAACAATGGTACCGGAATAGTTTTCCTACTTATGATACATGCATGCAGACGAATTATTTTTTCAGCGAATTCTACTGGTGCATTGCATGTGAAAACAGAATCTTTCAGGTATTTTCATGAAATGCGTTGAAAGCATTAATGTCCTTGAGAAAGGAAATGTTTACAGGTGCCAATGTGATTGCATTGGCGGGAAACAATGGGAGTTGGGTTGTAGTTATGGGGGTTTTTCAGGTAAGTGGGCCGTGGGGTTTGGCGGAACCGCCACAGAATCCTATCGCGGGAGATTCAGAGATGCCACGCCACGTGGAGCGACATCTACGAAATAGTTCATGCAAGGCGTATCTCGCGATGGTAGGTAAAAATGTGATTTGAATTTACGCAAGGAAAATATTAAAACCAAAACACCGAAGTATTCGACTACTGGGACACATCATCTTGCTCTATAAGCGATGATTACTATGTTAATGCTCTGTTATACGGTGCTGATGATTTTTTCGATTTCCTTTTGGTATTGTGTTCTTTACTGGGTTAGAAAGCGCGTCATCTGGTAAAATCGTCACGAGGTACTACATTCGTCTTCATTCACGCCCAGAAGTTGGCGCGTCTGTGAAGGGTACCTCAAGGAGGGCGAGGGCAGCCGTGAAGAGTCTCCTGCAGAAGACCCGGAGGTAGTGATGAAGAGGCCGAATATATCCTTCGGAAGATCGAGAACTTTGGCGGAATTAACAAAGTTCAATAAACTGCCACGCCATGACATCTCCCCATCGAACAACGATTACGAAGAAACCAGAGGAGAGGTAGTTACTGCCATGCACATCGCTAGTGGCACCAAAGCATACCTGAAGATGGTTCCAGTGGATTTCTACGGACCCAAGGGATCGGTCCGGGTATTGGCGCTGCTAGACGAGGGATCAACCATTCCGTTGCTGGACTCGTCAATCGCCGAAAAGATCGGTGCGAGAGGTGGACAGGAAGCGCTCGTTCTGGAGACAGTCGGTGGATCGGCCATCAAGAGGAATGATTCGCAAAGAGTCCAAGTGCGAATAAAAGGAGCCCACAGCCGAAATGAAAGATCGATCGAGGTAAGAACCATTCCTAATTTCAAACTTTCAAAGCAGGAAGTGAGGAAAGAGACAATCGAGGGATGCGAGCACCTACGAGACGTCGGAGACCAGTTGACATATACCCAGCAGGAGCCAAAACTACTCATCGGGCAGGACAACTGGGGCCTGATAGTTACGAGGAGGCCGAGGAAAGGGAGAAGCACCGAACCAGTTGCTTCACTCAGCAGTCTGGGATGGGTCTTGCACGGGTGCGAGGCCAGGAGCAGCCCACCAACGAAATTCGCCAACTACGGCAAGACGGAGGAATACGAGGCGGAATTGCTCGTTAGACGTAACTTCGCAATCAACGAAACGAGAAGTAAACCACCAACAGAACGAGCCCCAGGCAGGCCCAGAAGGAGAAGAAGGAAGAAAGAATTGACAACTCCGCATACGGTACATTCCACCGGAACATCAAATTGGCGAAACGAAGCAAATAACGTATCCTACATCAGTGAGGGAGAAGCCGCTTACACCGACCCAACAACCAAGTACAAATATAAGTGGTGGGCTATCGAAGAGAAGTGGCGGCCTTGGCGAGAAGATGGTGGTCAACTCGACCACAGTGCAAATCAACAGATGAGTCTTTACGAAAACGAATACTATCGCTGGTGCACGGAAACAAATGAATGGATCTCGAAGGCTCTTGGCACGAATGCTGAACCATTTGAAACTGAACATTATCGTTGGGATGTTAACAAGAATGGTGTTGAAAAGGCTGTACGGACATACACAGACAAGGATGGGGCTATATTCTTTTGGGACAGCGAGAAGAAAGCATGGTTTCTGATGATCGATGATGACTTTGTGACGAGGTATCGAAGGAGTTATGGCCTTATTGACAACACGACACCAACGGCGGGACAGCAGACAAAGAAACGAACAAAACCAGACCAGGTGGTGAAGGGAGCGGTCAAAACTATTGCACCTGCAGAGATTGGAGCTGGTAAAAGAAAGACTGCTATAGAGCCACCACAATGGTTCGATTTGGAATCGAAGGACGAAGAATGCTTCACGTCGAACCACTCCCTGCTGGGGCCGCTCTTGCCGTGCGACGGCACCCGATGACTTCGATGACCACGAACTTGTTGATAGGATGAGCTGGAGAACAGTGCAGCGGCTGACGGACCATCTTCCAGAGAAGAAGGGTAAACGAATACCTGCCAACCCTGATGACAAGGAGAATCTACGGACGAGATACCACCGACCCACAAGTTGGACATGTAGTCCTGGTGGTGGATTCATCGCTGCCCCGCAGTACCTGGCCCCGTGGGGAAGTGAAAGCGGTGTATCCCGACCCGACAGGAGGATCGGAGTCTTGGGCACGAAGAGGACATGAGGAACGCTGCGAAGGCCAACGCGCCGAGTCGTGGTGCTGATTCCAGTGACGACATCGCCTTCACAAGAGGGAGTGCTGGGCACTGCGGGGGAGACTGTTGGCTATGCGATCAGCATCGGCGCACAAGCATTCAACATCGGCGCACAAGCACTCAGCATCGGCACACAAGCACTGAGCATCAGCGCACAAGCACTCAGCACAACAACCAGCCAAAACCACTCAAGAGGGAAGAACAACGAAAACCACTTAAGAGGGAGGAGCATGACAGTCAGCGGTATACCAGTCGCGATAAATCACTCAACAGGAAACGATTGATTTATAGAAAACAAGCGGACGAGGAGACAGCTGCTGGCAATAAAAGGCGAGCGCGGCGCTGAAACAGTGAGATTCGTCGAGGGAACTCCCAAGAAAAAGGTCTTGCTCAAGACCAGCTCTAAAGAGACACAAAGGTTTAATAAAATAATATATTGTAAATAGAAATAGAATAAAAAAGGGGATAATAAATTGGCTAACTGTATTCGTGTATTTGGATTGTCTTCTTCGTTGGTCGCGTCGTATTTACCGTTGTTATCAGGGGCAAGACAAAAACGCCCGCCGATCCAGAGAAGGGTCCGGCTCTGGAGGTGCAATCCCTCAAATTAAGGAATCATCATTGGGCGGCCAGTGCCGAGGAAAAATACAGTCCACTTGAAAGCGAGACTGAGGGAGCGCTAGAGAAGCGCCGTTTGTTTGTTTCGGCTTTCCTTTTCGTTTCAGCAACAGGGGGAAAATGTAAGGTTTGACCTTGAGGAGATCGGATCAGATGGTCAAGTGTGGAAGGAGAGTACACAGGACACGGAGCGATGGCGCAGCCGAGTCACTGAGATTATGAATTTCCGGTTTCCTATAGGCCAATTAATAGTAGTAATAGTAATAGTAAAGGATTACCGGCGAATGCGGATACAAATAGAGAACAGCTAACATCAGGACATGGAAGCTTCTGGCAATACTTGCACAAGTATAAGCATGTCAAACATCCATACTTCTTGTACTGTGAAGGCCAAATAGCAAATACAGAACACGTACTTGCAGAGTTAGTGAGATTCGAGACCAGGCGAAAGAAATTTAAGAGACATATGAGACGGCCAGGTACTCTGATAAGAGTAATAGAATACAGGCTAAGCATGGTCCGTAACAGATGATATTCTATGTGAGATAATGCAGCAGATGTGGACCGACCGATGGAGTTTTTTTTTATTATACTTCTCTCGGGAGAGGCGCTGACACGGCGCCCCGAGATGCCACCAAATAACTGTTGCAGTTCTTTTGAACGCTCTGGGAACACTTGCCTTGGGAGAGTTTTCCACAGCTTCCTCGCTCTGTAACGGAACGAGTTCTGATGCAGGGGTGTTCGCGCCGTCGGGAGATGAACCGCAAATTGGTGCGATGCGTCGGATTGTTTTGTAGAGCGCGTGTAAACCGAATTGCGCGGAACAATACCACGAATATCCGAAGAACAGTACCCGTGATAATATTTGTAAAACAGACAGAGGTCGGCTACGCGCCTTCGATGTGATAACGGCTGTAGCCCCGACGTCAGCGCCGAGTCCCCGATCAGGATCGCTCGTCTCTGTATGCACTCAAGTAGGTCGAGGGTATGTCTAGGAGCGAAGCTCCAAACATGAGAGCAATATTCAAGGGCGGGTTTAATTTGGGATTTATACAGGAGAAGAAGTTAGGCCGGAGTAAAATATTTCTTGGCTCTAAAAAGATAGCTCCGTTTTCCTGAGGCTGACCTGGCGATGCTCGACACGTGTTTATGTCACGATACATTCCCACAGACCGTGACGCCGAACAATTTCAAGCTTTCCTCAGATTCGAAGGCCTGACCATTCGTCATCAGCTGTGGAACCGATGATCCACTTTTCTTTGTGAATGCCGCATACTGTGTCTTCGTTACATTAAAGCCGACGAGATTGGTCTTTTCCCACTGCAGAGCCTTATCTCCTCATTCAAAGCGTCAATCTGTCTACATCTCATCTGATGCGACATTGATGCCCTAAAAACGAGGAAACAAGCGTATTATCATCTGCAAAACTAAACACTTTGTTATCCGTTTTCTCCAACAAATCATTTATGTGAAGCAAAAACAAGGTTGGAGCCAAAATAGAACCTTGAGGCACCCCGGAATTAGCAGGATACAGAACCGAACACTCGCCGACCACAAGAACCCGGATCGATCGATGGGAAAGCAAGTCCATATGAGTGCAGTTTGCTCAGCAATGGCCCATGCCAGATGCGGTCAAAAGTCTTGGTGACCGCTCTTGCCTCACCATGCTGCTGAATGGCAGATGTCAATATATCGGTTATGAGGGTCAAAAGGTCTCCCGTGGACACTCTGCCACGGAATCCGTATTGACGATCATTCAGAAGCCCGTTGCACTCCAAATACTTAATTAACTCGTCATTGATGACATTTTTCATTACCTTAGATATCATGGACAGTAATGCTATCGGTCGGTAATTTTGTGGGGGACACCTGTGGGGATGTAGAAGTATGGTACCGAACACGGGCACTTGGTTCACTTAAAATCCACCAACTTGACACTGTACTAATAAAACGCACCAAACGATTGTTCCGCCCTAGATCCAGGAGAAGGCAATAAATAATAATGCGCTGGTGTAGTTTAATTAGTTTTTATTTGTTCTTTTTATTTCGAATTTACACTTTTAAATTAGTTCTTTATTTATCCTTCAATGCGTGGCAAATATGTAATTGCAAAACGTCTATTTTGAAATACAACACGTTTCTCTTTCTCAATTGTCTAACGGGACACTACGTTTGTCTGACAACACTTTCTTAGGTTCTGACTCGAGCGTGTGCACCAGCGCGCACACGCTACGGTAGTTAAATAACGAATGATTTGAATTAGGGATGAAGATGGGTCACTTAATTTTTGCACACCGGACAACCAATAGAGATCATCTTCACGCTTCTGCTCTCTCATGTGCCACGCCCGTCGAGATTTGGTGAACACTTCGGTTAATTCGATGGTCGACGAATATGGGAGAATGAGAGAACAGAAACACACTGTACTATGATCTCGGGGTGGGTGTGGTTGTGTGTGCATGAATCAATGCAACTTTGAGGGTAGCCCACTCACCCAATTCGGTGTATGTGGTGACCTCAGGGGGCATTGAACTGTAGGAAGACAGAACTGTGAAGGAGAGAAAAATTTAGCTGGTGCTATTCACCTGCGAAGAGAGATCATTGATCCCCAGCGGATAGAGTGTCTGGGGAAAGTCGAAGTGACGCTACTTTGGCTAGGGTAATATTAACGTGGGAAACATGTTATGGACTTCGATAATTACCCAAGCCGTTGCATGATTATGCAACAGCGTCGTTTGATTCGACTTGTTGTTGTTAACCACATGGATTGGAATTTCCGGTGGAAATCTCATGGTTAGAGGACTGGAGTTGCCGTATGGCAGAAAGGTAGCTGAATTCAATTATGCATTACTTGCATAGAATAATGAATTCAGCTATGCGGCCGTTATTGCAACGCGCTTTTCAGGTGAATAGGTAAGTAGAAGAAATTGGGGTTGGTTTGACACGCTGTTGGCGGTCGAAATTAGGCGGAAATAGTGGGTTGGTTCTCCATGTGTTTAGAGAACCCGCACACACCCCTTTCCTCTCTTTGGGATTGGCTAAACTTGAGCGATTTTCCAGCAGGTGGGGAAGGTTCTTCGTTCATAAGATAAGCGAAAGAGTCTGCCAAGAACCAGCGATAGTTCTGGAGCACAGTTCTTAAGGACTATTGCCGGTATTCCGTCCGGATTGGTTGCCATTCTACAGTCCAGTCCGCCTAGAATGCGTTGGATAGTATGCTGGCGGAACCTTACATCCCCCATCGAAGACCTTACCGGCACGATCACAGGTGGCTCCAAAAGACCGGCATCGAGGTTTGAATTCGCGGAAAGTAACTACGGGTACATATCAGCTTTATCCTTTGAATTTGTGACTAATAGATAAACTTCGTATCGCCCCGTGATGGAATATCGAAAAAGGATGGTCTGCGGAGAACAACGGGAATACATGTTGGCAGGAAGTGGTTTTACTCCGGTATGCATCTGGATCGGTTCAGATGTATATTTTGAAGATCCCCACCTTCCCGCCTTCTTAATCCTTTTCATTTTCCAAAAACAAAATATAAAAAAAAGACCACTGGATCTTCGAAGATTTTCGGTCTCTCACGTTTCTTAACGCCGGTTTTGGTGGCAAAGGAGAGATGACGAACGACTCTGATTCAAGTACCTCGGTTGATGGTGTTCAAGACAGATTTGTAGAGCGTCATCTTGTGAGAAGTGTGCGAGATCCTATCACATCATGGTTCACTCTGAGCACTCTTCAACGATTATGACACTTGGGAAAGCTAGGAAGGCTCCCCGCAACCATTCTTATGAAGGGACGAAAGAAAAAGACATCATATCTGTATGGACCGTCAACAGTGTAAGGGCATACATCAAAATGATGTGATCCAAAGGGATTCAGCCGAGTATTGCGTTTACTGGATTAAAGATTTACCGCCTTGCCTCTAAGTCCATCCATTGCGAACAGAGTTCCTGCAGAATGCGATCCGCAAATGATCATCCTAGAAACAGTCAGCGACCGTCATATGGTCTAGGTTGATATGAAAGTGGCCCCCAAAAGAGACAGAATGTCAGTCGAACTAAGAACAATCGACAATGCCAAGCAGGAAGTGAACGAAAAAACGAAAATACGAGAGAAATAAAGAAGCACCTGTAGAAGATTCAAGGCCAATAATCAGTGGCAAACTGGAGTATGTGAAGGAAAATGTAAAATGATTTAATTGAATGAATGGATCAGGGAGGAAGAAATATTATTATTATGAACTAAATATAGACTTAGTGGCTATTTTTAAACTACTCTGTAGGGAGGAAGGATGTTGCACCGGCGTACGGCGCTGATTCACTTTACTCCTCATCACTAATCGAAAGTTTCGCTGCTGAACCTGATCCGCCGACACTATCCACCAAGCAAGAAAAACTCCATATCGACCGTCCATAAAGGGGTAAGTAAACACACGATTTAGTTCATTACGATTTGGTTTATTTTCTGTTCAGTTTTACAATTTGTAAGGAGCCACTTAAGGAGAAAAACTATTGTTCGTAACAAAAAAAAAAAAACATAAACGGAAGTTACATTTAGTGACTTTTTATTACGTATGGTAACATTTTGACGTGCACTTTAACTATTTGTTATCGCCGATGACTCACATTCGATTTTTTGCGTACAGTGGATGGCGGACGACCAGACCGCCTTGCTAGTTGACTTATGACCCAATGATATAACCCTCGTTTGGGGTGAGTTTGGTGGTGTGGTGAAAAAGACAATGAAATTTTCCTGCTGGCTCGACCAATAGGAGTGGATCTCCAGTACATAGATTCTAACGAGGGTGTGTCCATTTGCGCGCGGATCACTTTGTTTGCTCGTGATGCGAGCTCACGGGTGCACGAACAGTGGGAATGCACATTCACTAGATAGAACGTATTTTACGTGCAGCTGTTCAAATATCGCGTTAGGGATTATGATGCGTTTGGGATGATTACACAATGATGGTTGCGTTTACATCCATGTCAATTGCGTATTGCATTCATAGGGAGTCACGGGTGGAATCCCAGTGTGAGTATTTACACTGGCAATGAATTCGGATCTTGGCAGCTAGGCGCGAGTTGCGCTGGTGCTTTGAAGGTTGCATAAAAGCCGTCCTGGGTACGGGTACAAAATGAAAATCTGTCGCGCACGTGTGGGACAGACAACGCAGGGAGCAGGGATTCCGCTGATTGTTTCATTGTTCATTTCGGTTATCTAGTATGGCAACCAAAATGTTTTCTTTAGAGCAATGCTGAGATGCATTGATGTATGCGGTACTGGCGTACCGAATTTTTCCAGGAAAAGCGATATTACGCATTGAACGCGTGAATGTCCTTGGTAAGGGAAATGCTTGCGGTGTTGGATGCGATTGCATAATCGAAGAACTATGGGGTCGTGGGAGAATGCTTGAGGGTGTTAATGTGCTTGCATTAGCGAAAAACAATGAGGTCTCTAGAGCTTTAGGGCAGGAAGATGTGGAGGTAAGTGGAAAAGGTAGCAGTGGCGTCAGTAGAACCGCCACAACTTGATCTCTTATAACTGAAACAGTCACCTTAGTTTTTGAATGGCGCTTAGAGTAATTAACGGATTTCGGATATAGGCATCATTGGTTACAAAAGACACATGGAAGACCTGTTTATTTCACATTAAATAAAATCACTTAAAAATGTAGAAGAAGAGTTTGAATATTTCCCCAAAATTCGAGTGTCTACATAAACGCTTAATAGGGCATGGATATGTTAAGGTAAATGTAGAAAGCGTAAGTTGCTAAAGTAACGAACATAGAATATGACATAACTTTTTTGTTATGAATGCGAAGAGCAACACTTTAAATTTAACTATTAAATTCTACAGGTTGCCGTGTGAGAGTCAAGATTTTGTATGCCATCCACATATTTCACGTGCTCGTTCGATGCGCAGTTTAAACTTCAATTTTAACTTGAATCTTTTTAAAATGCAGCACGACGCTCCGAGACCAGTAACTACATGAACACCATTAAGGACACAAGAAGGAATCCCTTTTACGGAGTCCTAACCACATGAATGCGATTTGTAATATCACATCAAGTGGATTATTTCACACCACCGTTGCCGTCAGACGTATCCTTCTGCAAAAAAAAGACCAAACTGTACACGTATGTATTCCGGCTCGAACTCTATGAAGTGGATGCTGAACCAAAAGAGGACAACTGAGAAGGGAGAAAGGAGCAATGTGCATAGAACACTTACCTCATTCTTAGATACACTGGGGACTGGAACTGGTATGGTTAAGTCGATGTCTGCGTCAATTTCCGATATAGCATCGTTGAACCCATTCGGGATGGTCGTCTCTCCTCCGCCTTTGCCTGATGACTGAGACTGACTGTCAGCATTATGATCACGACACTTGAGCATTATAACACGTATCCCCACAATTACTATGCACAGGACAACTCCGCATGTTCCCGCTATTAGCAAGTAGATATATAGTCGTTCATGGTCACCTGGAATATAATTAAAATTCGAAGCTTTATTTACAGTTTTGTCATTTACGTTCATTCAGCAGACATCAGCAGGAACAAATTGTCATCGCGAGTGGCAGATGAAACGAAACAAGTGAGTATGACAGTATGGTTATTGAGTCTTTTTTTTAACAAATTACTTGTAGCCTACGGTGCAAAATTTTACATTAAAATTAAAGACTAAGGGCAGTAATGTATGCAGACATTTGCTTACGCTTTTGCTTTAGTTTTCCGATTAGTTTTTATTTATTTATTTTTTGTTCATAATCCTTGCGCCTGGGGCAGATCAACTACAACAACATCTCAATAAAAAATCAAAGATGCCAACTTTGAATTTAATTTGTGAACGTACTTGTAGCGGTTCTACGAACCACCACAACCAACCATAGGTTGAGATGTCCTTTCCGCCAAGGAACATACTTACCTTATTCATTACACGTGCCCACAGACACGTGTCCCCAAGCTCTTAATCATACCTGTAACAAAGGTCATAGGAATCTGCAACAATGTTGAACCCGATATCAAAAACCAAGGAACTTATCGTTCAAAAACTTTCAATATCGAGTCAACGCATCCATTCATCGTATGCAAAATCAATCCCAAAATGCGCAACAACGCGATGGTGTCCCACGAAATACCATTATCGGTAAATTAACCGAACAAGGGATGCATACTCGGGTAGCTAAATGCAATTAGCACCTAAAGCCCTTGTAGGACGTTTAGCTGCCGTCCCTTGGTCATATAATCATAAACTCATAACACTATTGTAGGGGTTTCTCTATTCTATAGGAGAAACAGCCCACAATTCCAACCACAATACCTACCTATTTCCTTGATAAGTTATTTACCTGTAAAACATGTCCAAGGGACGCATAGCTAAACTCATTATTCTATGCAGATAATGCATAATTGAGTTTAGCTACAATCAACGACATACGGCAACACTATTGCGCTAACCATGGGATTTCCACCGGAAATTCTATTCGTATTGGTTAGCAACAACCAAGTCAAACCAAGCGACGCGGTTGCGTCATAGTCCATAGGCTTGGGTATTTATCGAACATTCCACAGAATGGTATTATATCCCCAGCCGATGCGGCGTCCTATTGACTTTTCCCAGATCACCCATTCGCTTGGGATCAATGATCTCTTTTTGCTGGTGAATAACCTTAGCTAGGTTTTCCTCTCTCTCGTATTTCTGTCTTGCTATAGTGCGTTGACCTAAGAGATTATCACTAGCGTCAAGAATTCTATGCACGGTCCTATCATCGCCCATTCGCGCTACGTGTCCAGCCCATCTTAATCTTCGCGACTTGATCACTCTCACTATTGTAGGTTTGCGGTATAGCTCTTCCAATTCGTGGTTGTGGAGTTTCCTCCGTTGTCCTGACTCCTCGTCATATTTACCCCGAAATATACCCCTTAAAACTTTATTCTCGAATACGCGGAATTTGTTCTCTTCCCGTTTTGTGAGAGCCGCATCCGTATAGAGCAATCGGCATGATTATGGTTCTATAGAAACGGAGCTTTATATTACGTGATAGCAGTTTGGATTTTAATAGTTTACTGGCTGCATGCCAACTAGCGTTGCCGGAATGCAGTCTTTTGTTAATTTCCTTTGACGTTTCGTTTCTGGTCGTCAGTATCGTTCCCAGATATTTAAATTCTTTGACATTTTCAAATATCTTGCCCCTAACGTTTATATGTGTTCTCTGAGGTCCACCTGCTCTCGTCGTAATCATGTATTTCGTTTTGTTTTTGTTTATTTCTAGGGCCAGCTCTTCTGCTGCTTGCATGATGATTTCACAGTTTTTACTTATAGTTTCGAGATTATCGCCCGGAACGGCGATGTCATCCGCATATGCGAGCACTTGTGTGACCCCGTTCAGGGATGATCCGGCCGTGTTGTCGTCTTGTACCTTTCTGATAACATACTCGAGGACTAGGTTAAAAAGGCATGGTGAGAGGCCATCCGCTTGTTTTAGTCCGTCCCGGATTTCAAATGGTTCTGAGAGCTGGTTTTCTATTCTAACTCGCCCTTTGTTTTCGTTCATGCAGATTTGAATGAGGGCGGCATATTTTTTCGGGATCCCCAGCTCAACCACAATATGGTAGAGTCTTTGCCTTGCGACTAAGTCGTAGGCTTTTTTTAAGTCCACGAACAGTTGGTGAACCGTCTCTCCGTATTCCCACTTCTTTTCCAGCAGTTGCGTTATTGTGAACATTTGGTCGCTTGTTGACCGGTTCCGACGGAATCCGCATTGGTAGTCTCCCAATATTTCTTCTGCGTACGGTGTGATTCTTGCCAGTATGACATTTGTTAAGATTTTGTGTGTGATTGGGAGCAATGATATTCGTCTGTAATTTTCGCAGTCAGATCTGTCGCCTTTTTTGAAAACGAGGACGACTATTGAGGTTTTCCATTCTTTCGGAATGACTTCCTTGTCCCATATTATTTTAACCAGTTGGTGGATCTTTCGAGCGGTTGCCTCTCCTCCATGCTTCACAAGCTCTGCCGGTATGCAATCGATTCCGGGGGCCTTGTTGTTTTTCAGTCGATTTATCGCGGCTAGAACTTCGTCGAAAGAGGGCTCTGGGCTCTGGGATCTGGGGCTCGGCTGTATATACGTCTGGTGCGTTTATTTGTGGTTGATGGGTGCGCACATTGAGCAGGTTTTCAAAGTTGGTTTTTGAGATGCAAAGGGAAATTTTATGCTGCTAACAGATATGATGGGAAAATCTGTTAGCAGACAGGATGAAAGTTTTTCTTTTGCAGAGACGAGGAATGACAAGAACGGGATATTTTTTGGATAGGGACGATTAGTCTAGGAAAGATACGCGAGCCTGAAGGTCGATATCGAAGAGTCGAGAAGAAAAAAAATACGATTTAAGTGTAGCCAACAGAACCGATCGGAAATACAAAAATCTTCGCGTCGTATTATCTATTACGCATAACCGGTGGTGCAAGAACAAAACGTGAGGTGTGTGCAAGTTCCGTGTTGCTCATATAGACCGAACCGAACGTTCGTATTGCAATCGTGTCACAGACACACAGTTTGTCAATTAAGAATAGTTGTACAATAAAACAAAATCGAAGTGAAAATAAAAAACAGAATTTTAAATTTAAAAAACCATTTTTTTAGTGTCTAATTTTTTTTTCGTTGTGTTCGTTCCGTGCTGTTTCTCTCTCGTAGACAGTGTTCGGCGGAACACTCCCGCAACTAATAGACCAACATCCAAATCCGCCAAATACCCTTTCGCGGCTGCCATATGAACGAAGTCATAAATCTTTTGATTGTACTTCAAGCCGATAATAAAGTTTTTGAAATATCTCAAATGGTTTGCGTTAAAAATAAGTTGTTAAGTCCCTATTGGAAAACCCGATATATAATGCCATGAGAGAGTTCGGCATAGGACTTTGTAGAATGACCATGACCAACTAGTAACTAGTCAAGTAAAAATTGCTGTTCAAACCAATAAACATCTTTCATGGACTCCGACAAGGGGACGGTCTGGCCTGCCTCCTCTTCAAGCTGGCGTTGGAGAAAGCAATCCGTGACTCCGGCGTCACAACCAGAGGGACTATTATCACCAAGTCCAGCCAGATACTTGCCTACGCAGATGACATCGACATCGTCGGTAGATCCGGTTCGGCTGTACAGGACCCAGATCGAGCAGGCGGCATAAAAACCGGGACTGCACATTAATGAGAGGAAAACTAAGTACATGGTGGCAACTTCTGCGAGGAGAAGACCTAACGTTGTCGAACTATCAAGGTAGTGGAGCACGAATTTGAAGTAGTGCAATCCTTTAACTACCTTGGGTCAATAGTATCAGCCGATAACAATATGGAAGAAGAAATACGCGTACGGCTGATCAAATCCAACAAATGCTACTATATCAAGGCTCTTTAAGTCCCGAAATTTATCCAGAACATCCAAGCTGCTACTGTACAAGACCATGGTCTTACCAGTACTCATGTATGGATGCGAGACCTGGGTGCTCAATAGAAGGCACTCTGAACTCTTACCCGCGTTCGAGAGGAAGGTCTTAAGGAGAATTGCTGGCCCCGTATGTGAGGGAGACGATTCCGGAGACGATACAACAATGAGTTGTGCGCGATCTACCATGGAGCTAATATTGTAAGAAAAATCAAGCTCGGTAGCCACCTAACGAAGAGAAACCTGCCCGGAAAGTCCTTTTTGGCAAGATGTATGGATGGAGACAGCGCGGCAGACCTTGTCTACGATGGAGGGATGGCGTTGACTAGGACGCCCAGAGCCTGGGAGTGTCAAACTGGATAACATCGGCTCGATATCGGGACCGGTGGAGAGATTTGTTAAATAAGGCCAAGACCGGATCTCGGTTTTAGTGCCGATGATGATGATGAATAAGACAGAGATCTTACTTAGATTTCTTGATTCGTTAGCGTGATCTTTCCTTCGTGGTTACTTTTCCGCCGATTGAAAATGGAGAGGAGTCCGAGGATCTGAGGATCTTGTTGCTTCTGCTTCGTTCTTCGTTTGTTGTTTTAACTTGAGCTGTCCTAGGTGCCTGGTGGCATGACGAACTGACGACGATCCATGCGTCCGCGTCAGCGCCAATGGCTTTGTGACGGTTTTTATTTGGCATCAACAAGGATGCGGGTTCAACAAAAACACTATCAAAGTTCACTCTCACCCATGGAAAACAATAGTACAACGAAACAAACACTCATGGAACCGCAGCACGGGAAAGAAAACACTAAATGATTTTTTAGTTTTCGTCATTTTTATTATATGCATAATATTAAATTTATAGTAATTTAATTTATATAATTTGCTTTATAATAATTGTTCACATTTTTGGTTATTCTTTAATCACCTTTCTTTTGATTAATATAAGGGCGCGTATTTGGTACTTGGCAAGCAACGTCCCCGGTACGTGTGCTTGTTTTTTCACTCACAACTCCACGACTTCGACACGTGCGTGCAGTTAGACTGTTAAAATCTGACTCCTGTCATGAATCTAGATATAGTTTCGCGCGAATATCTCTATTCGAGATTGCACACATACAGAGAAAGGGCCTGTACATGGAAAGGACAGCATTTCAAATATAAACTGAAGTCGAATAAGGAAAATCGGCAACAACAACTGCCTAAATGATATTCGAATTCAACTCAGGTCAGCTGTGCAAATAGATGTTCACTCGGATAGCGACCGAAAAAGGTTGTCATGTTTAAAATAACGATCATTGATGCTGAAATAGTTTCTGAGTATTATGTCAACAGAAACGCTAAGATACGCGTTTGTTTACCTTGGTTAATGCTACGAGAGTTGTTTAAGGGAACTATACCGTGGGACCCGATCATTGGCATGATTGTTTGAATAACAATCATGATTGTGTCCTATCCAATGGGTGTTTATCCCTTATACCAGTGGTAAGAGCTAGTGTGGAGATTTGTTTAGTTAAGAAAACGCTACATGTGACATGATCCTTGGTATTGTAGTATTCCAGAATACTACCCTTATTGGCTTTAACACTGAATCTCATTACTTATCTAATCTCATTACTTAATACATACCATTCATACACATTCACAATATTCTATATCAAGCCAGTTACAGCACATTTAATATCATGCCCCTTTTCATAACATGCACCTTTTTTCATTCAAAACGGCGTCCCGGACTCGTAACAATGGTGGCAGCGGTGGGATGATCCAACCAAAGGATTCCATGAAGAAATAAAAACAAAATAAGAAGAGAGAAAAAAAAACAACAAAAAATTTATAAGAAGAAAAAAAAAAGGAAAAAAAACAAGGGAAACAACAAAGCTGGAGACAATTAAGAAAGAAAAAAAAACACAATGAGAAACTAAAACCGAATAAAACAACGAAAAACTAAAAACAGACATAAAACAACGAAAAAAAAGAGACCAGGATAATCACATCAACTATAGGGCGTAAAGTCTGCCTGGCGGTAATAAAATAAGAATAAAATAAAAGAAAAATAAAAGGAGACACTAATTCAAGATAAGAAATACTATCGGAATCCCGGAATCAAGACTTCAATCAACAGTTAGAAGTAGTAAGAATTTTTTGAATATCGACTTTTCTCTCTTCCTTTTTTTTAGGAATATTTTCAACTTGGAAGTTTTCCTTTTTACAAAAAAAATTTTTTCCAATAGAAATTTTTCTTTGAAAGTTCTCTTTTCAGTTTTTTTCGACGACATTTCCATTTTTTTGCTTTCTCTTAGAACATTTTCTTTCTTTACAGCTTTGGGTCCCATTTATCTTTCTTTTCCTGCATATATATTAAATAACAAAATAAAGGCCTTTCATAACCATATTTTTAAGAAGTGATAACAAATTTTCGCCATACATTATTTCAAATTTTCACTATTACGAGTCCTTACTACACGAGACAGGCGGCTAGGCAGGGGGAAGAACGAATCCACTCTCAACAGATACACAGTAAAACCCCTGAAATGGCTCTCTCTGTCGGAATTTCAGATGTTTTCAGAATCACCTTTGACGTGAAACCCTGCGACTTAGATAAATTTATTTCCGGGGGAGATGTTTTATTTAGATCCATAAAGAAGGCAGACCCGGATACGAGTATATATGAAACATTTTTAGAGCTAGTCAAAAATAGACTAGGGGGTCCTGCATACGATCTTTTCAGGTATAGCCAAATCGCTAAGGGGGAAGATTTAAAGGAAAAACTAGAATCGGAATATAAAGAGGAGCAATCTCGGTCGACGGCACACAATGAGTTGATTTCTCTGAAACAACACTTCAGAGAAACCGTTCGGGAATATGGCGATAGAGTTGCGAATGCTCTGAGGACTCTGAACTCTGCCACTTGTGAAATAACAGCAGACGCGGTAGTTAGGGAATTCTTGATAGAAGAAAACACAAAATTGGTCGTACAAATATTTGAGGATGGACTACAGAATGAACAACTGAAAATACTACCTAAAGTCCATGGGGGAAACTGTTTAAATCAGTCGATTGCCCATGTAGTAGCGCATGCTGCTCGAATGAACAACTCTCCCAGGTCATATCACTATAATGAAACTGTGGGGGGTTTCTCTATTCTACATGAGAAACAACCCACAATTCCAACCAACATTTCCACCTAATTTCGACCGCTTTCAGCGCGTCATACTTACCAATTTCATTTATATGTATTCCCCTGTAAAACATTTCAAACGGACGTATAGCTAAACTCATCATCCTTTGCAGATAATGCATAATTGAGTTTAGCTACATAAATGTCATACGGCAACTCCATTCTTGCTAACCATGAGTTTCCCATCGGAAATCTCATAATGTCGGTTAGCAACAACAAGTCTAAAAGAACGACGCTGTTGCATCATAGCAAAATAGCTGGGGTAATTTCAGCGTCTTAGAGTCTGGTTCTCACGCGAATTATTTCCCAAACATCAGCGGCGTCCTATCGACTTTCCCTCAGATCACCCATTCGCTTGGGATCAATGATCTCTCTTTGCAGGGGAGTAACATCCGCTAGGGTTCCCTCTCATTCGTATTTCTTTCCACGGTTCAATGCGCTTTAACTACACCATAGCCGTACCACTGGGTCAGTAGGTCGTGTCAGTAGCTGCATCTGATACCAACACACACAACCAAAGCTACCCCGAGATCACAGCATATCATGTTTTTTGTTCTCTCATTCTTCGTGTCCGTCAATTACCCTATTAACAAAAGTTACTCATACTTTGACGGGCGTGAGGTTGAGAGAGCAGAGGCGTGGTCTCTTTTAGTTGTCCTGTGTGTAGAAAGAAATATGAATTTCAACCCTAATTCACACCAGTCGCTATTTGTATCTGAACCTGGTTGTATCTGCGGATGAGATAGTTCGTTTAGTTCACGGAAAAAAAGCCCAAGGAGTCGTTCGATAGAGTTGGTGTACAGGTAAAGTTCTTTAGTTCCCGAAGCCTGTTTTGACGGTTCACCTATATTCGCGATTTGCGTACGACCGACCAGCTGAACAGTCTGGCGTTCCCGTCGCGTACTGCATTCCCTGCTTGACAGAAGTGAAATAGTAAATCATAGATATTCTGATTAATCCAGTGAGGCTGTGATTCATGTTGGCAAATACAATTAAGACCCAATTTTTAGCTGTGTAATTAAGTTCAATCGATATTGTGCCATTCACCCCAATTTGCGTGTTTTCACCAATAAATAAATAGAAATAAATTTAAATAAATAAGAACGTGTTCTTTTCATTTCTTTCTGCGGATCATCGTTGGGGGATTACAGTGAATCCTGTGCCATACGTTGGCATTATACTTCTTACCCCCACAAAACGCCTAGATTTAATCGAATAGTCTGCCAAACATGTGGTAAGCCAGGGCATTCACAGGACACATGTTATCGGAACATGCAGTCCAACACTTTTCCGAATAGACAACCCATAAAAAGAGATTTTGTTTGTTTGTTTGCAGACGCATTTATTCACAAAGTCTTTTTTATGTTTTACAATTTTAGTCTAAATGCTAAACCTATCTTAATAATTTTTACTACATAATGTAATTTACTGGCTCTTCACAAGCACTCTAAATTATACAATATTATATGCTTAATTTATGCCTTTCAGCTTACATTTTCTTTTATTTATTCTTAATATAATACACATACTTTATAAAAAAAAATAGACTATTATCTTAGAGGTCTACCTCTTCTTCTTTTAGAGGCATTATGACAAAAAAATAAAGATTTTTTTTTTTTTTTTTTTTTGAGGATGCAAAAATTTTAAAAACAAAACAATAAGTGCTTAATGAAAATAAAAAAGATAAAATAACAGAAGTTAACGGGAAGGAGGGCAAAGGAAAGGAAGGGAGGAAGCTGCGCCAAAGCTGAATATTATATCTGAGGACGTGAAGTCCTTTCTTCGTTTTGGAGCCACCACCAGTTGGGGTTGGCTCGGTCTTTTATTGATTTATCTCTTTCCCTGATCACCGTACTGAATCGAAGTCGGTCTGGCCTATTAGAGATATCGCTATTGTGGACAATTCGTTTATCCCTAGCACCACGGAAAGCGTGGTATATAATAGGTATTCCACCCTCATCTTGGATAAGACCTTTTCCGTCCAAGAAGAGGAACGCCTCTGGGGGAATGAACCCGTTCTGGAGGGTACTCTCCAGATACATATCTTTCGGGTAATATGCTCCCGCGATAAGATTATTTACACTGCACGTTGCCCTTGCAATGTGGCCACGAATAATTTTTATAATGAAGTTGTCTATCCTAATTAGTCCTGATTTATCATACAGGGTTTTATTAGGGTAAAATTTCTGGTATCGTGACTCT
Source organism: Microdon myrmicae (assembly GCA_963931805.1). Taxonomy (NCBI): domain Eukaryota; kingdom Metazoa; phylum Arthropoda; class Insecta; order Diptera; family Syrphidae; genus Microdon; species Microdon myrmicae. The sequence goes on from OZ007500.1 coordinate 45,739,731, forward strand.
GGTGTTCTATAAAGTCCGAGGCAGGAACGCAAACACTGTCTCTCGAACACGCGAATCTTTTCCATGTAGAATGGGGATATATTGTACCATATTGGACAGCCATATACCAACACTGGTCGGATGAATGCCGAATATGAAATTATTTTAACTTTTGGATTGAGAATGCTGCTTCGGAATAGACTTTTTGTGGCAGCAAATGCGTTTCTTGCTGCAGAGAGGGTGACTGCTATATGCTTGTCAAAGTATAAATACTGATCAAGCCAAATACCGAGATATCTGACTACAGTTTTCACTTGTAGTGGGAGATTATTATTCCCTACGATAGAGAAGTTTTTCCAATTGTGCTTTGTGTCCTGAGAGGCCCTGGAGAGCGGTGTTCTGAAACGGATAGTCTCGGTTTTGTGGAAATTAATTTTTAGTTTCCAGTCATTACAAAAACGTTTTATTTTATTGAAGTCGTCCTGGAGAAGTCTATTGATGACATCTATTTTCTCTCCTATTCTGTATACCACAATGTCGTCTGCGTATGCAATGGCATTGTTAAGCGTACCCACTAGATCACTGGTGTAAATATTAAACAGAATGGGAGAATTCACCGCCCCTTGTTGTAAACCGTTTGTAATTTTGAAGGTCTTGCTTGAGAATATATCTCCGCATTTTACCACAAACTGATTGTCCGTTATCATTTCGTAAATGTTGTACAATAGATAATGAGGCATTCTCAGGTTTTCTAACTTATGAATAAGTCCTTCTAACCACACGGTGTCGAAAGCCTTTTCAAAGTCAACTAAGCAGGCACCTGTGCATTGGCACTTTGTCTTGTTCCATTGTATGTCGAAAACAAGCTTTGACGCGGCATGCACCGTACTATGCCCATAAAAAGAGAATACAACATTATATGCAATTTCTGTGGATGGAATAATCACACAGATAACGAGTGTAGATACAGGTTATCTAGGAATGGATCGTCTTTAACAAATTACCAACAAGGTACTACGCGTAACCCATTCCGAAATAATCCTGCAAACTCCGAAAACCGTTTTGGTGAAAATTCTAGAAACACAATTAGACAAAACGATAGGCAAAATGTTTACTTTTCTCGGGTGCAAGAGTCGGAAAACGAGGCCTGACGCCAACCAAAATTTATGGAAGACTGACAAAATTTTTGTATTTACAGCATTAGCTCTTTGGAAATAGATAACGACAATTTTAATGAAGCTCCTAGCCAAATTTACCTTGAGCCCGCATATTCCTATAAAGCTATACATATAAACGAAGATGAACCAAACCCTAATATAATGACTCCGATTCAGACTACAATTCTGGAAAATAATTCAGCAACAAAGACTGAAAACTCAGCAGTATTAAAGACTGAAAATCCGGAATTTTCAGAAAAGTTACAAACTAAAATCCCTCATATTTCGGCTATCCCAATTGACAACCCCGACACTTCAGCAACAAAGACTGAAAACTCAGCAGTATTAAAGACTGAAGATCCAAAAGTTGCAGCAATTAAAATCGAAGCCCAAGTCAGTTCAGCAGCTAACACTGATGAACAAATCTTTTCAGCAGCAAAGACTGAAGGATTGAATGTTTCTACAGCAGAGAAAAGTGAAGAAATAGTTCAAACAGCAAATAGGACTGGGAACCAAGATGTTCTAACAGCTAATAAGTCTGAAGAACTATACGAATCAGTAAATAAGACTGAGAAACTAAATGATCCATCAGCAGTGAGTAAGACTGAAAAGGTAAACGTTCCGACAGCAGTTAAAGCTATGGAAAAAGACGGCATTAAGCCGAAAACAGTATATATTTTAAACTACGAAAATGAACACAAAAACTTACTCAAACTCGAAATAATGAAAATTTAAAATAATAATTCAACTAAAATAAGTATTGGAGAGAAAAAATATATAAATACATTACAAAAAATATATAAATACAACAATAAACATTTATTCAAATACAAAATACAAAAAAATTAAAAGTTACACCGTCATGTAAGATACTTGAGATCATTTATTAAGAAAATTTTTGGCAATATTCACTTTTATTCAATCATCGTAGTAATAGGCCCAACACAGTTTTGGAAAAGTTTCCATAAATTTAAAGAAAAGATACACACATAACAAATGGCCTTTGTTTTTTTATTCAATATATATGAAATAATCAAACAATTGTAGGAAATGACGGAAAAGAAAAAAAAAAAAAGTTAAAGAGGGGGAAGAAAGAAAGAAAATTTTTGAGTTAATATATATTTATATATATTGGAATAAAGAAAGAAAATTTTGGGTTAATATATATATTAGAAATTTTGAGTTAATATATATATTCGAACGGAAAAGAGAATTTTGAAACATAATATTAATATTATATAATTAATATAATAAGTAATAACAATTTTTGGATAAGAAGAGAAAAGGTTCCAAGGAGAAATATTTAAATTTAGTTAATATATAATGTAAATAGACAATTTTTCTAGTGTTAAGAACTTTTTGAAATTTAAATATTGTAACCTTTGATGGAAGATTAATTTTGAAAACCATTGTAATTAAACGAAAATCCAAGTCTTTAACTAATCTTAATCTAACCTATAGTTACAAGAAAATTATTCTCTTCAAGGATAATTTTCTTTCTCGAAGAAGGGTGGGATGTAGTATTCCAGAATACTACCCTTATTAGCTTTAACACTGAATCTCATTACTTATCTAATCCCATTACTTATCTAACACATCCTTAAAACTTCCTCTTTACATATCTTACATTCTCACTTAATACATACCATTCATAAACATTCACAATATTCTATATCAAGCCAGTTACAGCACATTTAATATCATGCCCCTTTTCATAACATGCACCTTTTTTCATTCAAAACGTAGCACTTTGATTTTCGTTCAAAGTTTATTCAAAATTTAAAAGTCACAGAGACTAAAAGGAATACTTTGATAAAATTTGTTTTGTTCAAATTATACTTTACAACCAATTAGAACAATAAGTAGCATAAGAAGAGAGAAATTTTAATTGTAAAATCAGTTTTATGGCAGCTTCTCCTTGCCCCAGGAACCGACATAGATTCCATAATACGGACAAAGCCGCTTCCAACTTTGCATCAGCAAGTTGTCTTCGAGGTATTTCATAACAGAGAAATACCTCAATGCAGACGTTGCCAACGTTTCGGGCATGCCTCCCGAGACTGCAACATGAGTCGCCGTTGCGTTCGTTGCGGAAAATCCCACGATATTGGCAAGTGCGAACTACCGCTAGCGAAATACGATCCCGCAACAAATGTGCAGGATGAAATAACACTGCCAACTTGCTGCAACTGCGGCAACAAAGGGCATCCGGATAGTTATAGAAATTGTCTTAAATATAAGGAAATTAAACAAAGATCCAAGGAGACTCGAGCTAAGCAAACAGCCAAGTCAGACTTCGGTAAACAGGCCACACAAAACCCCATCCAAAATGAATTCACATTTGCCGACATGCTTAGGGGTCAGCAGGCAAGGAATACAAAAACTCTTTCAACTCCTCCCCCTTAAAAACATATTCAAGTCCCTAAGCGAGCCCCGGTAAAGGCCAACACGACGCCTCAAATTCAAGCGGTGGTGCAAAAGCCTCCGAGGGGGCAATCTTCAATGCTCGAGAAATTACTTAGTTTCTCTTGCTTAATTGAGGATATCTGACCCCGATATGAGAAACTATCAACCGAGGCAGAGAGGGAGGCCCTCCTTTTCACTGCATATGCAAGACATACCCTCCACAATGGATTCCAAAATTAAAGGTATCCTCTTAAATGTCAACTCCCTTGTTTCGCATTCCAAGCGTATGATAATCTCTGACTTCATAAAGGAAAACCGGGCGGACGTGGTACTGTGGGGCTTTTCAGGGCCCGAAGAGCCATGCGTCGCTCGATCCCCACCATTCCCAGCGATGCGACTTACCTTGAAGTCGAATTTTCAGCAAGATTATGCAACCTTGCTACGGCATTAACCGCCAACCAATTCGCTGGAATTAATTCGGTTATCCCCAAGGATAACCGACATAAATATATATTAGGCAGCTTACCTTTTTTGGGTGCTTTTCCAAACCTCTTCCCCACGGTCATTCCTAAAAGCATAATTCACGGCAAGATTATCATCTTGCCATGACATCAATTCATCAACCGAGCTTCCGCGACCGAACAATGGATGGCACATATCCACCAACACACGCTGATCTTTCCGTGTGTTATTTTCGTACCCATTCATTGACCTAGCATTATTTCGGGTTGCTTGCACAGCTGCAAGCCAGATTTCCAACGGCATGTCTACGATCTATCTTTCCTTAAGTAAAGAAGATCAAATCAAACATTGGCCTTTCAGGCGCGCATATTTTGCTTGGATCTAAGCATGACCGATTTTATGATCCGTTGCCGTTTCTTGGAACGATAACCAGCATCGGCCATGGCAACCAATTTTAGTTTACACAAAGTAAACATTCAAGCGGATACTTTCGCCTGACAGTGCCTTTTCAACGGGATAAACACATCCCTAACATAACATGCATCGAATCATACGACTGAAATTTGTTTATGCTAGATGATCTAACAACGGCCATGCCCAATGTTCGATACATTTTTCCAAGATAGATTTCTGTTTTCGGCAAGGGTTTTATTGACTCACGTCAATCAAGAATCTATCCCTTGCGTATGGCGGCAGTTTATCTTGCCCAAACATGTAGCAGCCGATTCGATCTGCTACATGAATTTTTCTCTTTTCCTTTTTGTTTTGGACCTTCGCCATTGGCGGCGAATCCTTTAGGTTCGTTTTCGTTGGATGTCTGTAAAGAGACATCCCATAAGGAGTCAGATTGCAACCCCCGTCGCGTACACACGCGCTTAGAGTCCAGTTTCGTCATTAGCCGAGAAGAGTTTTTTTTTTGTTTTCATACACGGTGCGCATCACCAGATCTAATAAAGTTCCTACGCGAGTGCCAATGATCCTCCTTCCCAGTCATCACCATTAATTCCTCATTAATTCCCCGATTAACCGGTATCAGAAACATTAACAATCAATAAGTATCTCATTCGATTCGTGGGTGTTACTGAGTTATCGAGAGTTTTCACTGCTTGTGTTGTGCTGTTTTGTTAATAGTTCAGTCTACTCACATCTATGTGCAATTACTTCAGTTAAGAAGCTGTTAATTTCCACTCAGGAACATTTGTGTGAACAGACTTAGTGCATTTATAAGTCCACCATAGAAGAATAATTATCACCGCAATAAAAAAAAAAAACAATTTACATCCAATCAACTCTCTGTGTGTTTTATTTTCCCCTTCCTTGGTGAAGTAGTGACATTTTCATCAGTGTGCGTTGCGACTTTTCTCATCATCGTTGGAATTTTAGTGAATCAGTGCCGTACGCCGGTACATTCAACCTAAATAAAACCACAGTACTTGTAACCGAAACTAGGTTGCATCCATGTCACCGTCCCGTATTCCCAAACTTCTCCATGATTCGAAGGGATCGAACCCTCACTGGCGGTCCCACCATCAACTCGTATACTGGTTAATAGCGGACTTCGCCATGAATCTATTGACCTCCCACACCTAGAGTCCATAGAGGTATCTGGAGTTGAACTGCATCTGGCTAGTAATGGTAGAGTGAATATATACTCCGTATACCACTCGCATAAAACCAATAATCACCCCATTAATCCCGAAGATATCCGCAAACTAATAAGGACCTCGGGGCATACACCCTTCATCATAGGCGGCGATTTTAACTCCAGACATCCCCACTGGAACAACTCTCTCTCTTGCCCAAATGGCACAAAACTGTACCAATGGTACACCGCAAACATGTATGCCCTCAACCTCGAAATAGTCGCACCCACGGTTGGTACTCGAGGTAACTCAATTCTGGACATATTTATTGTGTCCAAAGACTTACTTCCACGAATCACTCCTCCTCAAGTTTCAGCGGGTGTATCTGACCACAACGCTGTGACCACATTCATTCGCGGCTATCGAGCATCCCGGGCTCATATCAGGTACATACCCGATTATGGGCGGACAAATTGGGACAACTTCAATATTACATTGAACGATAAACTCCACCATTTCTCTCTTCCCACTGACAGGAACCTAACGACGGTTGAGATAAACAACGTTGCAAAACGACTTCACGAGATTCTAGTTGAAACTAGAAGTATAAACTTGAAAAGATCTATCAGATTCCCCATGACGACATCACTCTTCGTCTCATCCAGGAGCGTAAAAAGCTCTTCAGAATGAGATATTGTCACCGCTTTACCATTAATGCGATCCATTATTCACAATATTGGTACACTGATAAAACAGAGAATCCAAAACAATCGTACCCGACAATTGGAAGACAAGCTGAAGGGTATTCAGATGGACCAGAACGTTTATAAAAATGTTAAAAAGATATGTGGCGCTTCCCGCATCACTGGGCCAATTATGCACATTGGTGTTGTTGTCAATAACACCAATGAAGCAAATATCATCGGAGAGACCATCGAAAACAATCACAAACTCACTCTCCAAGATGGCGACCCGGAAACTAATGCAATCGTTAGTTCAGAGGTCCACAGTAAGTTGGACGACTTCAACGAGCCAATTGTTGTCTTTAACCCAACTAACAGTGCATACTTCGATGACACACGTGATAATGGTCACGGTTTCATCACACCAAATACCCTACAGAGTCTGGTTAAATCTCGACACCCTAAGAAGTCACCTGGTATCGACAACATGTCATACCACTCGTTGCGAAGGCTTTCTGCCTTATTCTTTATAAAGCTCTCCATTCTGTTCAACCATGCTTACAACATGGGGTACTTTCCCCAAGCTTGGAGGCACGCTATTATTTGTCCAATAGCAAAAGTTGGGAAACCAACGTATCGCCCCTCAAGCTTTCGCCCTATCTCGCTTCTCACTTGCATCAGCAAAATATATGAAAAATTCATATACGAGAAGCTAAATAACTTTGTCAGTGCCAGGCACCTAATACCTGATTTCCAATTCGGATTTCGAAGAGCGCACAGCACCACTATGGCTCTCAATTTATTTCAAAATCACGTCTGCGTGCGGCTCTTTAATAAGGAACCCACCATTGCGGTGAGCTTGGACATTGGAAAGGCTTTTGACACAACCTGGATCGAAGGTCTCATTTTTAAATTACTGAATACTGGCCTCAGTAAAACACTGTGTAGTATCATCTACCAGTTCGTCTTAAACAGAACCTTCCAAGTTCGAGTGAATGGAAAGCTTTCCCGAACTTTCAACACCGCTGCAGGCGTACCACAGGGCTCCATTCTAGGCCCCATCTTATTCAATATTTACACCTCCGATATTCCCCGCCCCGCGGACGGGAGAGTAAACCAAATATGCTATGCGGATGACGTCCTGGTGTACACGTCAACCAAAGGCCCTAACCTCGCAACAAATCGACTCAACCGTCACTTGGGCGAACTGTATCAGTATTACAGTCGATGGAAAATCCAACTTAATCCATCCAAAGCAGTAGCCATAATTCTGAGTAGTAAACACTCCCAACCTGCTTCTCGATATTCACAGAATATTCGAATAAAAATGGGAGATACTACGATTAGACCACAGGACAAGATGAAATATCTCGGGGTCACTTATACCCCAAAAATGAATTTCATCAAACATGTGACCCACATTCTCCAAAGGGGCCTCGGTCGGTCTAAGCAACTGCACAACATCTTGAAGTGGAGGAACAAAGTTGACACCAAAGTTAAGCTTCTCTGCTATAAGCAGCTAATCCGATCTGGAATATCGTACGCCTTTCCCATATTGTCCTGCCTATCTTCGGCTCAAATGGAAAGACTTCGGGTTTTCGAAAGGAAACTCCTCAGAAGATGCACCAATCATTCTAGAAGACCTGACGGTCGTCATTATCCCAACTCTCACCTATACGAAGGCGCCTCCATTACCCCTATCGACGAGTACTTGCTTCAATTAGCATATAAGTACCTCGAAAACATTCAGAACAGCGAGAACCTACTTGTACGGGACTCTTGCGTTCTCGACCCTTCTCTCTCTCGATCTCTTCGGATCAAACCCCCACAATTTCTTCTTCAGTACAAAACTGAAGAAAGCACCCTTCCCAACAACATTCCCCTCTATAATAGAGGATTCCTGGACCCATCCCATAGGGTCAACTATTAACAAACCAAACACACGAACGCACAGTACAAGACGGTACAAACACAAACATACACACCGACCAAAGAGCAGATTATCAGACGCCAAAGACGTGATCTGCGTTTACTACCGCACCCACCGGTCTTGTATGATTTCTTTCCCACCATCCCTCTATAAAAGTAGTTAGAGAACACTTGGACTAACACTGTCCACACTATCCTTGGATACCCCCCCTTTTTTCTTCTCTTTTCAGATGCCGCGAGACCGAGCCCAACATCCTCACGGATGTGGGTGATTCTGGTTATCGCAAGATGACCAGAAGTCAGAGACAAGATGAAGGACACATATGTCCTGTCTCGCTAAATTCGGCCTTCTCGCCACCATTTTTTTTTTTTTGTAAAATCAGTTTTGAGCTTTGAGATTACAGTTCTAAGTCAGTTTAGTTTTGGCAGTCGAGAAGAAAGAGTTCAGTCTGAAGAGGAAGTCAGTTAGTAACGTTGAGTTTGAAGTTCAGTTATTGTAAAGTTAAAGAAATACAATTGAGAGTTTAAGTTTTGAGTTTTTAATGGAGTTGGAATTTAAGTCAATAAAATAAAAGGTCCAAGCTCTTCCCTCGATAGAGGAAGCACGGCGTCCCGGATCGTAACAGTATGATTGTTTAAATAACATTCATATCGCGTCCCACTCGATGATCGGTTATCGGCATAGGCGATCGATCATCGGAAATCTGGCTTGCAGATGTGCAAGCAGGCGAGTTGCCCGACGTGTCTTTATGGACCAACGGATTGTAGGAACAAGCAAACACAGGAGGATCGGTGTATGTTTGATTGGCATGTTGCCGCCCAGAGGAACCGATCATGTTCCTAACTGATTCATGTAAAATGAACCGAAGTGGTTTGGTTGATATGCGTTCGTATGATGCCATGGCAAGATGATGATCTTGCCGTGGGCTTATTTTTCAGGTATGATATTGAAAGGGTAGCTTAACGCCGCTCGATTACAGGTAAGCAAAATGGCTTTGTTGGGTGTGGAAAGGCGGGTTTATTTAAAGGGAATGGGTGGTTCTTTGTGAATGCTTTAAAAAAACCCCACATCTTTATGTTCTTATGTTCCTAACTGGACCCCACGATAGGTTTCCCTCGTCCAAAGTAGCCCCCGGAATCCAAGGAGGGAGAAAATGGGGGCCATACAGTCTGTTAGAGAAGCCTCTCATGACTTAGGGCGCACAAACTTCGAAGGACTGTTTGCCGTTATTTCTTCGTTTTATTTTTAAGTCTATGTGTGGTGTTTCCAACAGATATTCCCGGTACACAAATCATAGTGGAGAACAGACCCAAAAGAAAATCGAAGTAATAAGCCACCAGAGCTGTATATCATAACAATTAACAATTCCCCTTCGGTAATGAGTAGTGGCGATAACAATTCAGTTTCTATGTGTGGCAGTGGACTGATGTGTGCGGCTTCACTTCTGTTTCCTAGTGACTCTAATCGTCATAGCGTCGGTTCGAATCACATTCTCTTCACTACTACTACATGCATTTGAAGGTATTCACATCTCTCCCCTCCCTAATAGAAACTTTGTCATCGATGCTACGCAGTTATTCTATTATTTGGGTATTGTTGTTGTTTTCTGTGAACAAATTAAGGTATCCGATGGTTGCACCCGATGCGCCGTCGATTTAACAAATGTCACACTAATAAGCCACGTACACGGATCGGTTTTTAAATGTATACTCAATTGTTTAATTTTTTTAATGAGCAAGAGATTGATTTCTTGTCTTTGATAAGTAATACACTACACTATACACAATCTTCGCTCTTGTTTATTTACAATGAGACCACTTACGACGGACGGTGGTTTTGAATATGACAGACGTCATTACCTGAGATATTATCCTTAACCGGAAATGTACTAAATATAATCTTTGAAATTTGCTTGTTTTCAATCGGGCGACATGATTACGGTAGAGCGAAGTTCCGAACAAGGCAAACGCATCCATCCATTTTAAAGGTCAAGGGTCAAAAATCGAATCCAAGGAAACAAGTAATTAATTTGTAGATTACAAAACTGACATAAAAATATAATAGAAAATAAAAACAAGGAAAAAATCATTCAAGGAGAAACAACTGAAACAACACAATGGTAAGGATGGCGAAAAGTATACAAACATTATTTACTGGATTTGCCGCTAAAAGAGCTTCTCCAGTCGCACTTATTCCTTCTGGCCACTAATTAATCTGAATCTGAATTTAGCGATACAGAGCGGAATTTTTAATTATCCTTTGATTAGCGGATCCCTTTGTTTGGGTTGGTCTTTTACAAATTTTACCTTCAGGAACCTTTTTAGTTTCCTGCAAATGAAATATCGGCTTCGAGGAGCTTTTCATGGGTTTGGTGCTCGTTGACCTGGACAACATTTAATTATGTATTAATTACCCGCTTTGTGTTTGAGTGGCTCAGTTCCGTGACGCCTCTCAGGTAAGTGCTGTCATATCTGTAATTTCATTCAGACAAGCAGTCACACAGTTGAAGAATCATTTGACTTGACAGATGTTATCATTTAATATCCTCCCAAATAATAAATGCGCAATAAAACTTGCCATTGATGGTAGTAGGTCCTTTAGCCTATTTTCACAACACAACATGATAGAATTTGGGATTTGAATAATCCCTTTGTTTCCCCATGTGCCTCTCGGATCGTACCATTCAACCCAGCCTAGTTTTACGAGATGTGTCCTCAGGATACTTTGCATGTCAATTGGTTTTATCGAAATCCAGACAACGATTGAATTGTGGCTTGAATACAGTGACAGTCCAATAAATTGCTACGAAATCAGATAGAAGATCGAAGTAAGGCTCAAGTTCGCGCTCCAGTTGTGACCCTGATGTCAGTTCATTAACCAAAGCTGTGCAATAAATCAAAAGGCTGAATCTAAGAATCCTTCAAAGACCCTGTAAGTTTATGGATCTGTGGTGTGTGACTATAAAAGATTTGACTTGGGTTTGATCTGCCCCATGGAGCATTGGGTTTGTGTTGTTTGATCCCTAAATCCTTCGGCCTACAAAGGAGGATGTATCATACAAGCGCGCTTAACTTGTGCGAAGCTTTTTTACAACACTTGATAAAATGGCCAATGGGGTGGGTACTGGGTATGGCTAACAGCTAGATTTAATTTAGGTGATTGAGGAATAATACGAGTATCTCGACTTATTGGATTCGTTCCTATTAAACATTCTGACATACTGAGCGTTTTACTGCGCAGGCTATGACACTGCTGTGGATAGATTTGGTATTTGCTTTTAGTACCACCGTTAAAAATCCATTCGCACATTATGTTATATGTTCCTTCAAGGACTTTTGAATTTATATTATTTATCACGGATTTGCTTACATCCTCTTGGAACGGGTTTACTGTTGCAAATTGAGCGTAGACTGAGTAATGGTGATGGTGGTGATGTATGTTCGTCTACTATGTCGAAAGGAAATTACTTAAGTTCGGCGTGCAAGTGTGTTAAGTAAGCTGGATTCTTGAAGTACAAGGTCGTACTGCCTCTGTGATGCAGTTGTTAAAGTATGTGAGGCTGTTCGCACGTTTGTCTGCAAGTTCAATTGAGGGATCTGCACCGTTATAGCTTGGATCCTCTTGATGTCGAATTGCATTTAAGGTTATGGGTATATCTCGACTCGGTTAGGTGCCGGCCCGACACAGGTTCACCGAGAGTTCCCAAGTCCGTCACTGTTTCGCCGAGTGGTGTGGTTAATATTTATTCAAAATGAAAACGCAAGCGATTCATCTTCATTTGATGTGTTTATACTTTTTTATTCTTTTAATATCAAAAAAATAATATAAAAATAGCTTCACTTATTTCGAGTGCACTGTGTCTATTGTTATATGAACTATTTAACACAACAAAAGTTTTACAATTAAAGGTCATAAAGCACTGCATTAATTTATACAAACTGAATTAGAAAATAGCTTCAATAAGGCACGGCGTTAATTTATAAAACTGATTTGGACTAACTTCAACACTTTTTTGTATACTCGTTCCTGACGATTGTTGGGTTCTGACTAAATTCATCATTCAATAAGACCCACCATCCATAAGATAAAAATAAAATAAAAAACTTCAAATACATCCCCTCCGGCCACACGACTGTAAGAAAAATAATTTCTGACGACCGGTCTCTCTCAGGATGCGCACACACACCATGGTTACCCCGGTCGTCCATGCAGAGCATCCCACAGCATGCGAACCGTGAAACATCGACACTCCGTTCTCCCATCAACGGATACATTTGCTGCTTAGGTCAGCCATAGAACACGCAGGTGTTCATGTTATAGTGACCGTGCACAGCGCTTACGTTGATCATGTCTATAACCAGCACCGACCGGGGGGTCGAACTCTCGGATGCGTGCCTGTGCCATTGAGAACTCTGGATCCCTCGGCCGTCAGGCGTTAAACATGATACTTGTTGGGGTTTCATGACCGACCAACATGCATGTAGATGAGTAACGATCACACAGCCGTGCACTCGTTGCATTTAGGGACGTTGGACGTTTATACGATCGGGTGATTCGTACGGCATTTCCGATGATTCTTCGTTGGCAATTCATTGGTGTTGCCCCTTTTGCTTAGTATTCCTGTGTCGCCTGGGGTGTTTTTCCAAGTTGCCTGTCGCTCGGTTAAGCGACCGACATGTTTGGAACTACAAAGAAAAGAAGAAGTATCTCCTGGATTGTGTGCGGCGGCACTCGAGGAGAGATATGGGCGCCGAATTTGATTTGGGCTTGTATCGGTTGGTTGGTGACGCAACCGAACTTCTTTCTTAAGGAGTATTATGTGTTTCATGAAATCATGTCTTTAGGTAATATTGATGACGCCCCGCGGTAGTTAGCGATATGTCGGTTGCTTCTTTGTGCAACCGCATTGCTTTTCAGCAGATTAATTTGTTGGGCGCCAATGCTATTTGATTACCCAAGGTAATTGAATGTAGAATATACTAGAGAATTAGGGATGGCGTTCACCTGGAATCGCCGTAAAATAATGTTGTCTCTAGCTTTTCAGAAACTCGGGCTGCCCTCAAAGGAGGTTGTAGCGTCTCTAACAGATACACACACGGTACACAAGCAAATAGTGAAGAACACCGAACGAAAATCGAATAAGAAAATACATCAGAGCCGTATCATCATCATCATCATCATCATCGGCCCTACAACCGGGAACCGGTCTTGGCCTTATTTAGCAAGTCCTGAGGCTTGTTAAATTTTCCATAATGATTTGTTATTTTCTGGGCAAGATCAATAGTCTTGCGCCGGGGGCTCCCCGACGGGGAATCGAACCCCGGTCTTCCGTGTGACAGACGGGTATACTAACCACTATACTATCGAGGAGCCAGATAATAAAAGAATAAAAGAATAAAAGAAGGTCGTGTGATAAGTGACTTCAATCAAGTTAATGGAGCAAACATTTGGTCAATACGTTTATCCAATTGAATAAATATATATGGAAGTGTTAATTGTTAATATTACACATGTAGCGTCTCTAACAGATACACACACAATACACAAGCAAATTGTGAAGAACACCGAACGAAAATCGAATAAGAAAGTGCATCAGAGCCGTATACCATAGCGATAATATAACAATTCACATCAGTGGAATATACTTGAGTTTAAAAATCGAATTCTAAACACGGCCAGTAGCCTGATGTGTTACGCTTAGGTTCAATTTTTTGTGATTCTAACTGTCATAGCGTCAGTTCGAATCACACGTTCTACACAATCAATCCCAAACGCTATAAGATCTTCCACGACAACCAGTACAGGATGAACGGCGGCATTAGGTGGAACCGCCACGGTACCCCTCCCCCGTGACGTAGTTACGATAAGGAAAAGGTAGGGCCTTAAGGTCACTCATGCGGTTGGTGCGGCGCGAGAAAGGGTTGGCAATGGACCCGTTTACGCCGCGGTGATGCCAATGGGCAAAAGGCGTGCGGTACGGTCCACTGTAGTGTTCGGGTTTTTATGGGCCGACGAGTGGTATTTTCCAATTAGTCGGATTCCATCTGGCTCTCTGACATTGGTTGTCCAAGATGTCAGGAGGTGTGGATAGCGGCTCGCTGGCATTGGTACTCCAATGTGCCAGGAGGTGAGGTGGAGGTCTCGCTGGCATTGGTACTCCAATGTGCCAGGAGGTGAGATGGAGGTCTTGCTGCTCGGATACGTTTAAAACGGTATGGCAGAATTTGCGTTTAGCGTTCTACGAACGCACAATTCACCACAGGTAAGGTTTCTACCCTTCAAGGAACATACTTACCGGAAAGCATTACACGCGCTCACAGACGCGTGCCCCTAAGTCCTGCTAGGGACCGGAAACATTTACCCAACGTTGAGCCCGACACTAAAAAGCAAGGAACTGAACGTCCCAAAGCTTTCAATGTTAAGCTCAACAATTCGAATATAGCATACCTGAAACAAAGGTAAAACATTCATGCATCCTATGCCCAAAAACAATCCCAAAGACTGAAATGCGCCGCACTCTAGCACTGCACAGCGGCAATCCTGAACATCTACACGATGTTACAAGGAATTACTATCGTCGGTAAATTAGCCGACCAACGGATGCACGTGCGGGTAGTTTACCTTAAAGACCACCCAAATCCGTCGCGCAAACAAAGGCAGCGTTAACCTCATACAATAAGGCTTATCCGCTGCCAAATTCTAGGCAACCATATATATCTCAACGAGATAATTCGGGAATATCTATGAGAGTAAAACCAACAAAAGGAACTACTTCAATCCCACGGTTCCTTTTTGTATTTCACACCCATTAGAAAGACCTAATGGATTGTTAGTTTTAACTGAAAGAAGTTAAACAAAACCCATGGACCGTACGTCCATTCAAATTGCACGATATCCGTCGGCCTGTGCGCCAGATGTGTTGTGCAAATAAAGGCGGAACACAATCGACAGCCGTCGAACCGAATTTCAATCACTGATAATAATGATCATGACCAAGATTCTCCTTCCAGGTCCATTGGGAGATTCTCCTTGTGAGGTGAAAAGGAAGATGTTATGCTACTAACAGATACTGTGGAAAATTCTGTTAGCAGATTGAATGGGAAATTTCCTCCTTTGCAGATACAGATCGGAGATCTGAATCGGGATATTTTTTTGGGCAGACAGTTAGTCTGCCTTGAAGTTCCAGATCGAATAGTCTACATTGAGGTTCCAGATTGGAGAGTCGATATCGAATAGCCGAACGGAGAGAACCCCACCGAGGAGGATTGAACGGCGCGACGCGGAGAAACGAGAAAAGAACTGATCGACCAGAAGTTTAGATTTTTAAATACGCGAGTTAACCCGAGTATCTTTGTTGTATCCTAACGTGTGCGTTCGTTACTGTTGATTTTAATTCGCCATATTTTTCTCGGTGCAAAAATGTAAAACAGAAAAGTAAAAAAAAGACAAAGGAATAAAAACCGTGACACATATTGTGAACTCTTGCCAAATGCGCCCCGCGGATGGGTTCGAGAGCGGCTTCGCGTAGGGGGACCATCATATTTGTTCGGTATGCCCGCCGTAGTCGCCAACAGTTGTTTTATTGCAGGCGCGCTGTGCACGGTGACCTTTGGGCAACTCTCCTCCGCGAAACAAGGTTTCAATCTCTCCACACTAGTTGTAACTGCTTTCCCTCGAATTTCCAACTCGTACACCGGCTCGCTGATTCGCTTTAGAATCTTGAACGGGCCCTCGTAAGGAGGGTCGAGTGGTTTCTTCACCTTATCCACCCTAACAAAAACATGCGTGCAACTGTGCAACGCGGGGTGTACGAAAACTCTTTTTGTACCGTGTCTGGCTACCGGTTTTGCCCTGATTTCCAACTCGTACACCGGCTCACAATTCGCGTTAGAATCTTGAACGGGCCCTCGTAAGGAGGGTCGAGTGGTTTCTTCACCTTATCCACCCTAACAAAAACATGCGTGCAACTGTGCAACGTGGGGTGTACGAAAACTCTTTTTGTACCGTGTCTGGATACCGGTTTTGCCCTGATTTCCAACTCGTACACCGGCTCACAATTCGCGTTAGAATCTTGAACGGGCCCTCGTAAGGAGGGTCGAGTGGTTTCTTCACCTTATCCACCCTAACAAAAACATGCGTGCAACTGTGCAACGTGGGGTGTACGAAAACTCTTTTTGTACCGTATCTGGCTACCGGTTTTGCCCTGATTTCCAACTCGTACACCGGCTCGCTGATTCGCTTTAGAATCTTGAACGGGCCCTCGTAAGGAGGGTCGAGTGGTTTCTTCACCTTATCCACCCTAACAAAAACATGCGTGCAACTGTGCAACGCGGTGTGTACGAAAACTCTTTTTGTACCGTGTCTGGCTACCGGTTTTGCCCTGATTTCCAACTCGTACACCGGCTCGCTGATTCGCTTTAGAATCTTGAACGGGCCCTCGTAAGGAGGGTCGAGTGGTTTCTTCACCTTATCCACCCTAACAAAAACATGCGTGCAACTGTGCAACGCGGGGTGTACGAAAACTCTTTTTGTACCGTGTCTGGCTACCGGTTTTGCCCTGATTTCCAACTCGTACACCGGCTCGCTGATTCGCTTTAGAATCTTGAACGGGCCCTCGTAAGGAGGGTCGAGTGGTTTCTTCACCTTATCCACCCTAACAAAAACATGCGTGCAACTGTGCAACGCGGGGTGTACGAAAGCTCTTTTTGTACCGTGTCTGGCTACCGGTTTTGCCCTGATTTTGCGCATTAAATCGCGAAGGTAGCCCACGCTTTTTAGTTGGTCTGATGGAGCCTCGCCATCCACAAACAGTTCGCCGGGCAACACGAGGCTTGTACCGTAAGTCAGTTCCGCAGCGGATGCGTCCAGCTCCTCCTTAATACATGTCCTCAATCCTAGGGGGACAGTGAGAAGGGCGTCAAACCACTGCGTGTCGTTGTGACACATTAGGGAGGCTTTCAATGACCTGTGCCAACGTTCTATCATCCCGTTGGATGAAGGATGGTATGCGGTCGTGCGATCTCTCTTACAGCCCAGTAAATTCGTAAGCTGGCTGAAGATCGTGGCCTCGAACTGCGGGCCTCGGTCTGATGTTATCGTTGCGGGTACGGCAAAACGTGTAACCCAAATCGAGTAAAACGCTCTGGCGACGCTCTCGGCGGTTACTACCCGCAGTGCCGTGGCCTCTGGCCACCGCGTGAAACGGTCTATCATGGTAAGTATATAAAAGAAACCTCTTGATGGCGTCAGGGGGCCCACGATATCTATGTGGACGTGCGCAAATCTAGCCTCAGGAAGCTTGAACTGCGCTGGCTGGTTGTCTTCGTTAGCTGTCAACATTGACATAAAACGCAAGGAAATCGGAAAGAGCACCCTAGATAGATCATATTGATCGACGTTGTGTCAGGTACGGAGTGTACAGATGCCAGGCGCGAAAACTCCAAATACCTACACATTGGGGCCGGAATAATCGGATTCACTTAAGGCAGTTTCTGCATTAAATAAAGTAGGCTTTTCAAATTTGATGGCCTAATAGAAATCTCAAGCCAGGCTCGATTTATTCAGTTTTGTTTTATGGGACGCATAATACATACCGCAGGACGTGCAGTCGAGGAGGTGGTATCACAAACACGACTTTGTAATTCAAAATTCTACCCATGCAGACTGACATTTATCAATCACGTAAATTCCATAGCGAAGTGTATTTCTCGACACCTTGGCTATTCCTTCGGTTCCATAAGGACTCAAGTTGATGCTTTCATTTTACCAGCACCGTAAGGCGAAATTTTTAATTTGATTTTGTTGTGACAAAGCGAGAAACGCCGAGGAGAATAATGAAATAAAGAAGAAAAAGAAAGAAAATTCGGGAGGATATCGGATAAAATGTCAGAAATTTTTGCATGACCACAGGGGATGCGAAAAAATGTCATTAATCTTGTGCCCCTCCTCGGATTGTGCTGGAAAGCTAAGTGTACAATGGAGCGCGGAGGTCCTCAGGGCGGGCTTGGTGGGCCAGTGATAAATTCACTCGATTCAAATGCGTTCTCAACTATATTCAGGGTTAGTCGGACACAAATCTTTCTTAATGTCACAAGTTCACCCACAGATTCTTTTCCCTTTTGCATGCCATCACTCAAACATGGTCCACAGATGCTTGGTGGGGTAGGATGGTCCTGCCTGTGGGAATTTGGGAGGTGCAGGTTGTAGGTTGATATAAATTCAGACTTTTCGGTTGATTGTATTTATTTGCTTTTACTTGTTTTGTTTCTTTTTTGTTCTTTGATAAAAAATTCATATCAAATATTATTTCCTTGGCTTTTCGTTCGTGTGTGGGTATGTCTATTTGTATATGCATTGGATCGCGATGGGCAGCTAAGCACACAGCCATGGTAGTCTTGTCGATGCATCCTCTTTCTCTGTTGCCAATAGTTGATATTGAAGTAACTTGGCTTTGCTATGTCTTCTGTCGTCGATGCTTGGTGTCCTCGGTCAAGGAGAGTTATGGAAAATTTCTTAAAATTCATTGGACCGATGGTAGAATCCCTAAGGCACGGGCGCGGCGGACAATTGAATTCCTGAAAGCTAAAGCAGCGAACTAACGTTGTTTATGGCGATAGTGAAGATGCTCCTCTTTTCAATTGATGTGGAAAATTTATATCCTGTCTTAGGGACGAGCTTCGAAAATGCATAACTCATTCAGTGTAATAAATCAGATGGAATAATTCCTTCGCATGCATGAGGACCCTATTATATGTATTTTGTGTGGGTGTGTGTGTGTTGTTGCTCCTCGTCTTGTGCCCGAGGAATGAATTGAGAGAGGACAGGATAGTATACGGATTTGAAGAACGTTAAATCTTTATTTCAAACACTGAAAGGATAATAGCCCGAATGGGTGGCAAAGAATGGCTTGCTGTAGTGCCTTATTACATTTCCTATATATTTCAGTTCTTTTTTTTTTCCAGTTTGCTTTTTCTTATTGCTATCGCTGTTGTTGTTGTCGTTGTTGTTGTCGTCGTTGCTGTTGTTGTTCTTGCTGTACGGCCAGTCTATGCGTTCTTCTGTTTGTTGTATCGTATTTTTACTTCTTGTAAGGATCTATACTCCTTGGGGATGTACTTATGTTTTACTGAAGCTGCTTTCGCTTGAAACGAATTGGTTTGTTCGTGCGTCATTTCAAGCATTTCTGCCGGAAATAATTTATGTGCATTTTTAAACGACCAAGAACTTGGCTGGTTTGGTCTATTCATCCTTTTGTCTCGTTTTCTTTTGTATTTTTTCTGTACCTCGTCTCGCTTTTGTTGGCTTCGATTAGGAGAACTAGTTGACAAACTGAATATAAAAAGGGAAGTGGAGGAAAATTGGGAACAACGAACAATATGTTTAATAAAAAGAAGAAAATAAGAACCGATCCACAAAGATATAGATGTGCAATTTAATTGTTTTTCGAGTGGTCAATGCCAGCAGCAACAGAATACTGTGTCTGGCTTTATATCTCTTTTCTCGCCCTGAAATATTGAAATCATGGAAAGTAGCAGATGGGGTGGGACTTAATTGTGTATATCGGAGAACGAACTTAGGATGAAATAATTGGATTTGGATATTTTTTGCTTCAAGGAAAACAGTGAAACTTTTATGATTACATTGACTACGAGCTCATTGATAGTATCGTGGGCTCACTTACTTGACGCTGTAGATGTATTGTACATCCTTGATTACAAGTAAATACGAGTATATTCATAAATGAATGTTATGTAAAAGTTTGTTTACAGTTGATAGCTGTAGATAGAAAGCAGGTATTATGTTAAAAGGGATCTCGCTGAGATGTGGATAGCATTTGTTGTGGAAATTTTATATAAGTATTTTTAATTCTCCATTTAGATGGCGAGCCTTTTATGGAGTTTGGAATTGTATGCCAAGTATAATCAGCATAGTTCCTGTTATGGAGTATATGATAACTATTATTATATTTAGTTGTATCGGTTGCCCGATTAGTTTCTAGATAAAATACAACATTCTAATTAACTGATTAATTGCTTTGCTTTCGAAGTGCTAGTTATGTCAGTTTTAGTAATAAGCTCATTCCTTTTTATGTTTCTTTCTGCTATACTTAGATTTATTTGCATTATAGCAAGCGAATAGAAAATAAGTTGTTGTTAAGTTTGTGGGTCGATTGGAAAAGTATACAGAATTTTCGCCCCTTAGATTCACGAGTATCAGTTAATTAGCGGTCGTGATAGCATCTATAGGAGAGATGTATGCCATACCAAGCTATAGGCTGGTCTTTGCCTATTTCCCTTTCCGATAGCACGGCCCGAGTCCTTCACTGCTCGCATCCGTAGTCAAATTAAAAGGTTTGGTAAAATATGGATAGATTAATATTGGCGGCGAAAACAATAATCCTTTTATTTTATCAAATGCCTGTTGGCATTTGTCTGACCAGGTGAATGTAACGTCCTTCCTTAACAAGTTTGTTAAGGGGCGCACTATCCTCGAGAAATTTGGAACAAGTTTCCGGTAATAGTTCGCCAAGCCTAGAAATGATTGGACGTTCTTTATCGTTTCGGGAATGGGGAAATCCCTGACAAAAGCTGTCGTGTCGGGATTTGGCATTGCCCCTTTTTCAGAACAAACATATCCTATGTAAACTACTTCTTTCTGTAGAAATCTGCATTTTTCTGGTTGCAATTTGGGATTGTGATATCTCAATTGTTCGAATACTCTCCGGAGTTTGTCATTATGGTTCTCTAGGTTCTTCCCATAGATGACAATGCCGTTCAAATAGACAAAGTATTCGATACCTTGCAACCCAGTGTAGCGATCCTAAATCGCCACTCCCACCCAAATCCCCAACATTACCAATAACCCCATCCAAAGCTCCATATTGAATCATATGAGCGATAAATTAAACCAAAAGTTAATTTGTCGCACCTTGATTCAATTTCCCATTAACTTAACCCAAATTCCATATTGAATCATATTAGCAACGAATTAAACTAAAAGTTAATTCGTCGCACATTGATTCAATTCCCAAAACCCTGACATCATGAAATGCTTAATTCACAACGCATTTCATGATTTCCCTTCCAGGAACCTATCCAACTAAACCGTTAACCAATTCCCAGAACACAATTCCAATTGAAGCACACAAAATCTTGTGTGTGCTTCTTGGAATTTTTACATTAAAATCGTTGACACATCTCAACGTAAAAAAGAATAAAAGGGCAGTCAATTTCAATTTCGTGATCAGTAAGATTCCAGAGGCCGAATCCCTGGTCGCGCATGAGCTAAATCCAGAAGACCAAATATAAAACCGAGTTACGGCCAAATAAAGTAAAATAATTCCCAACGAGATTAAATCATTAAAAGCTGCGCATTAGAAAATAGAAAGTTGCCTTTTCGTTTATTGCGATTTCTTGGATTATTGTGGGTACCTTCTCCCATTGAGCATCCATGAGCTCTTGATTCGCTCCACAAAGACGACCAACACTGTTGGCATCACAGCTACATAGGGCGACCATCATCTCTTGGGGACATCCTTAACCTCAAAGAGCAATCGTCGACAGTGCGGCCCACCCTGAAGGCTGAAGAAGAAGAAAGGGGGGGTACTCTGCTCCTACACCCCCTCAGCCGTATACCAGCCACCGGAGACCACCCAAGTGGGCCTACCCAACCAGGGGTGAAAAACGATTGCGGGTACGCTCACGTATCAACCGTTGATCCATCTCCCCGAGATTGGCAACGCTGCTGGCACCACCGCTAACAAGGGAGCCCATTCGCCCTGGCGGACTACCACCGGAAACAAGCAGTACATCCAAGGAACTTCCGTTAGGAGATCGGTACATCGGGGAGCTCCCACTAAAGAGGCCGGGCACATCCACTACCTAACACCAGTTAGGACATGGTTCATGAGTCTCTGGAACGTAGCTGGGGCCCCCTTTCTGTACTCATAATGCCCGTAATTATTGCTGAAAGTCGTCTAATCGCTACCCTTCTGATGGACTAAGACTTGGTGGTAGCCACTGGTTAAAACAAGCGTGGAAAAGTAGCGTGAGTGACCGAGTTGGTCCAAAATGTCCTCTATTCTAGGGAGAGGATACGCATCTCCGATGGTTTTGTCGTTCAGTTTCCTCAAATCGACTACTACTCTCCATCGGGCTTTTCCATCGGGGCCCGTTTTCTTGGGAACTACCAGGAGGGGTGAGTTCCATGGACTTTTGCTAGGTTGAATGATATCATTCTCTAGCATTTCCCGAACCTCTTTTTTGCACTCAGGCAGACGGTATGGTCTTTGGTTTATAGGTGATTGGTCCTGTACCAAAGAGAATTCAAGCGTTATCCCACTTCTATACGTCAGGTAGTCGCCTTCTCAGTGGAATATGTCATTAAACTCCCCACATATTTGCACTATCGGTTGACACTCTTGAGGACTTAGGTTTTTCCCTAAGTGGAGATCCTCATGTAATTGTGTCAACCTCGAATCTTTTATTGATTCTTGAGGCAACTCACCTTCCGAGAAAAGATGTCTAATAAACTGGAGGTGTTTTACCTCCCAAGGGTTTATCTCGGATACGGGATGACTTGGTTTATTATTCAAGTTAATTCCCGATGACGTTTTAGCTCTGTGGCGGTTCCCTTGAACGTCACCAATCATCTTCCCATTACCCCATGAAAAACTCCCATCTAGGGCATACAAACCTGGAAAGCAAGTACTCACCTGTTTATAGTTGAACCATAAATCCTTAAAACGCATAAAATCACAATATTTGCTCATGCTAAATTCATCAGCACCAAACAGGCATGTTCCTTATGGGCAATTTGGTTGCATCACCACGCAACCAACATGAACCGAACCAATCCATTGAACATGTCTCGGTTCGATTTCCATCATGTAACAAATATCTTCCACACATAAAGGCAATTTGGTTGCATCACCTAGCAACCAACATTGCCCGAACTATATCAATGAGATATACCCCTACGCGCCAGCCGCACACATGCAGGAAATGTTTTAGCTTTTCGTTTTGCATACATGCCTACATCGATCGGCAATCCGGCCGACAAATACATGAAGGTATATGGCTGATCGCCCAAGCAAGTCGAGATCTCAAAATGGAAAAATTGCCATCGAGAATTCGACTACGTGGAGATGCCACCAACATGTGCACGATCAGGATGAATGCTTTACGCAGTCGCTGATCGTGCAAACACTTCAATCCCTATGTAGAGATATTTGCACCAGCTGCAACCCTGTAGATTTGATCGATCTACGGTCCGCATGCTTGTGGACACACACACGCCATGAGCTGCAGAGACGATCATCGTGTGTGTGTTGAGATGCGAGAATGATACCATATATGGTCACTGAAGCGATGGATGGAATTTTTGGTAATTCTGTCGCTTCGGTGGCAATGGTAATCGCGTTCTGGATTCCGTGGATGCAAGTCGGGCCTCCACGTTAAATAAACGAAAAAAGAGAGTCGAGTTTCAATAGCCACATCGTACGGTCATGCCATCAAATGAAAATATTAAGTAAATGTTCTATGCGCTAGTTTAAAGTAAAGAAGTGTCAACACAATTTGTTTCGGCTTATGTAATTTTTCAAAGAACAGATAATTAAGTTTAAAATAATATTATAAATGTTCCGTGCTCAGATGTATATAAAGACAAGAAGCGTCAACATCATTTGTTACTGGCTTATCGAAATAACAATTAGTCGTTTGGTTTAAGTTGTGTATACGTTTTTTTGATACAATTATTGACACTAAAGAGATTTTGTTTAATTTTGGACCGTGCGTTTTGCTTCCTACTTGTTAATTGTTAACCGCGGGTGGTATAGTTGTGCACTTAATTGTCTGTGAACTGGTATTCGAGGACAGTTTCGTGAAGAAGTAAATCTACGAAATTGCCACAGCTTGCTTACCGGTATGTATATTTTCCCGGTTTTCCAAAGGAAAGAAGGCATAGTCGTTTGTTGGAAGCAACTCCACCTTTATCCGGTTAATAGTCTGGGGGCAATCTATAATATTGAGTGCCTCAATTTGGGCACTCTTTGCCTTTTTTAAAATACAATTTGGAAGTAAAATCCCTGATTGTACTTCTCTAGGTATCAAGATTACCTCCTCCCGGATTTTTATTGGGAGCCCAATCATCTTTTTTGAGCGCCCTGGTACAATGACCGGTCTACTCAGACAGATTTCCACCTGCGAACCACCTCAATGCCTGCCAAAGATACGATGTGAACATCATTCTTGGTTCTTGGTGATTTGAATGCAAAAATAGGTCGGGAAGCCGGTTTTCAGGCACTACACAGGTTTCCATAGTTTGCATGAGAACACTAATGACAATGGACTACGAGTCATCGAACTGGCAGCAACAAAAAACTTAGTCGTTGCAAGTACCAGGTTTCCTCGTAAATATATCCACAAAGCCACCTGGGTATCACCTGATGGAGCCACTCGCAACCAAATTGACCACGTGTTGATAGATCGCCGCCACTCCTCGAGCCTGATGACGGTACGAACGTAGCGAGGTGCCCACATCGAATCGGATCACTATCTTGTTGGTACAGTTTTCCGAGTGTGGATTGCCTTACGGAGACGTATTGCATCCGCGGATCAGGTTCGAATCAACGTGACTGCCTTACGTAATGAGAATACCAGTAACACCTTTGGTCATGCGTTAAGACTCGCCCTCGAAGAGCTCGACTGGGGGAGAGTAAGTCCTGGAGTTAGAATGCCGGGCGTAGAAGAGAAATGGACACGCCTTAAGAATGCTGTCATTAGTGCTGCCAACTCCATCTTAGGCAGTAGGCGTAGAGATCGGCGCGACAGGTTTGATGATGAGTGCAAACTAGCGACTCAACGTAAGAATGCTGCATACCGAGCAATGCAGCAGTCTCATAGGAAGCGGGTACGCGAGGAGAAATACAAAGAGCTCAGAAGATCTGAAAAAAGACTTCACAGACAAAAGAAAAGTGCCTGGGGAAAAAATTTAGTCTGTGAAATAGAGAAAAGTAGAGAGTGAGGTCTACACCAGGCGCGGAAGTTTTACCAAATAATCGGCAGTATGACCCGGTACACACCACACTGCACTTACTGCAAGGATAAAGAGGATAATCTGATCACCGATCCTGAAGGCATTCTGGAGAAATGGGAAGGGCACTTCAATGAATTGCTAAATGGTCAGCTCACAGAAGAATTGGAGGCTCCACCAATGCAAGCTCAAGACCAAATGCTGCCGCCACCAAGCATTGAGGAAACATTAAAAGCCACTAGACAGCTCAATTCAAATAAAGTCCCTGGAGCTGATGGCATACCAGCTGAGCTGATCAAACAAGGAGGGACAGCGTTACATCACGTAATTCATGAGATCGTGGTGCACGTATAGGAGCAAGAGGAGATGCCGGAAGATTGGCGTCGTGTAATAATTTGCCCCATACATAAAAGGGGAGATATCACACTGTGCAATAACTATAGGGGTATAACATTGCTGAGTACCGTCTATAAGATACTCTCCTCTATCCAACAAGGTCGGATAGCCCCATACGCTAAAGTCATCATTGGTCAATATCAGTGTAGCTTCATCCCAGGCAAATCGGCGATTGATCATATATTCACCCTTAGGCAGGCGATGGAAAAATGTCTGGAATTTAAGATTCCATTATATCATCTATTCATAGATTTTAAGATCACCTACGACAGCATAGCTATATAATGCCATGAAAGAGCACGGCATTTTAAACAAATTGATACGACATTGTAGGTTTACGATGACCAATGTAACTAATCAAGTAAAAATAGAGGGATTGCTGTCCAAACCAATAACCTTCTGTAATGGAACCGACAAGGGGACGATCTGGCCTGCTACCTCTTCAACCTGGCGTTGGAGAAAGCAATCCGTGACTCTGGCGTTACAACTAGAGGGTCTATTATCACCAAGTCCAGCCAGATACTTGCCTACGCAGATGACATCGACATCATCGGTAGAACCGAATCGGCTGTACAGGAATCCTTCACCCAGATCGAGCAGCCGGCACAAAAACTGAGACTGCACATTAATGAGGGAAAAACTAAGTACATGGTGGCAACTTCTGCGAAGAGAAGACTTAACGTTGGTCAAACTATCAGGGTAGTGGAGCACGAATTTGAAGTAGTGCAATCCTTTAACTACCTTGGGTCAATAGTATCAGCCGATAACAATATGGAATAAGAAATACGCGAACGTCTGATCAAATCCAACAAAGCCAACTATATCAAGGCTCTTTAAGTGCCGAAATTTATCCAGAACATCCAAGCTACTACTGTACAAGACCATGGTCTTACCAGTACTCATGTATGGATCCGAGACTTGGGTGCTCAATAAAAGGCACTCTGAACTCTTAGCCGCATTCGAGAGAAAGGTCTTAAGGAGAATTGTTGGCCCCGTACGAGGAGGACGATTCCGGAGACGCTACAACCATGAGTTGTACGCAATCTACCTTGAAGCTAATGTTGTAAGAAAAATCAAGCTCGGTAGACTCCGGTGGGCGGGACACCTCGCTCGAATGAGCGAAGAGAAGCCTCCCCGGAAAGTCCTTTGTGGCAGGATGTATGGAAGGAGACAGCGCGGCAGACCTTGTCTGCGATGGAGGGATGGCGTAGACCAGGATGCCCAGAGCCTGGGGGTGCCAAACTGGATGACATCGGCTCAAAATCGGGACCGGTGGAGAGATTTGTTAAATAAGGCCAAGACCGGACCCCAGTGTAGTGGCGATGATGATGATGATGACAATTTGGAGGACATCGAGAGGACCAATCCACTTTTCATTTCTTCAACCAGGAGA
The DNA here is from genome assembly GCA_963931805.1 of Microdon myrmicae. NCBI lineage: Eukaryota > Metazoa > Arthropoda > Insecta > Diptera > Syrphidae > Microdon > Microdon myrmicae. The sequence goes on from OZ007500.1 coordinate 45,766,751, forward strand.
AGCGATAAATGCTATCAAATATTGTGAGGAAATCGACATATTGCATGCCAAATTGGCTGAAAAGCAACCTACGTTGGTCAATAGGCACGGCCCGATCCTTTTGTATGATAATGTTAAGCCCCATTTCTCACAAGTAACGGTGCAAAAATTGTTGCAGTTGGGATTTGAAATTCTTCCGCATCAATCGTACTCTCCTGACATTTCTCCAACGGACGACATCTTTTCCGCAATCTGGATTCATTTTGCCGGCAGAAAGTCTTCCGGAACCGAGCAGAGGTCATAAAGGCATTTGAAGATGTGATTGCCTCAAAAAGTCAGCACATCTACGAAAAAGGAATATTTGACCTTGTATCACGTTGGAAGAATCTCATAGATGCCAACGGATCCTATTTTGATGGAATACAAATTTAGGGAAATATAATATTGGGTTTTAAATTTTTACTATAAAATCGGACATTTCTTGTGGTACAGCCCAATAGGAAATGTCGCGAGTAAACCGTAGATCGAGGCGAGCATTCTTTAATAGAAGAACGACATTACAGATGAAAGGATTGCTGTTTACGTAATCTGTCGTTTACAATGGCACTAGTGTATTCAATTCTAATTATCGTCGAACGCACTAGATTTGAGTATTATAGATGAAAAGGTTTGCGTGTCTTTTTGTTTGCCGTTTACTAATTCCGCCATCATTGACGACAACGTGATTTCTATGCATTAATCATCTTTTTTATAATGACAGTGTGGGGAAGAACCATGTTGCGCCGGCGTATGGCGCTGATTCTCTTCTTCCTCCATCATATATTGTTCGTGCGGACACTGATCACAACACAAAAGAAATGAAGCACACATATTGTTTATTGTTTTTCCCGGGGAAGTAGTGCGGCAGTTGATCCAATGCGGAATGTGGAGCGGACACAAAACGGTGAAATAAATACGCTATATGTCTGTTGTAATGAATGTTCTTTTATTTAGTTAAACTGTTTAAAAATCAAGTGTTGTGGTTATTGTTTACAGGTTCTTTGCAGGTAAGATTATTTAAGTTACTTTAAACAAACACGGTACGAACATTGATTGACTGAATTTACTTATGCACGCAACAAGGGGAACCAGTTAAGGTAAGCAGGTACACATTATTAACTTCCACTTTAACTATTACGGTGCAGACGATTCACACGATTCAAACTAAATTCGAGGGTGTTAAATTTGCGACTGACGGAGAGCGGGAGTGATGTGACAGATGGAATAAGACTCCCCGAGGATAGAACTCTGACATGAATTCCATCCTAGGTTAGGGTTAAGGAAAGGGAAGAGAGAGAAAAACTTTTCTCTTAAGGGTGTGGCCGCCACAGAGATGCACTTTTTCAGTGCAGTGGTGTGTGTGCCTAGAACAAAGAAAGGGCATAAAGTGCATTCCTAGGATACGATTTCGGTAAAGCAAATAAAACCGAAATCGTCGGATGCTAATGGGATCTTTGTTGGAACATGTGCGGCTAAACAAAGAGACGACGAAGCGATGTGGAAATGTGCTAATTGGTTGGTGGACGAAACAAATCCCTCGCTTGGATTTGTATATGCAGGGAAATTCGTTTGTGGGAAACGGATTCTATATTTGCATTGTGTATGCTTTGAATTCAATTGATGCCAAGAGACGCGGAATGCGTATCTGCTTTGGTTTGCACATTGTGCGAGTCAGAGAATTTTATTGCTGGGAGAAAAAGGTCGCCGGCCAATGTGTACGTAAAGAAAGTTATCGTACATGTGGCGAAGTTGGAAAATAGACGGCGCAATATTTATGATCCCTGGTGAAGGTTACAAAGTATGTAATTCAAATCCTTTTGTTTTGAGGAATTCGTCTAGGGGAATTTGTCTGGCAACGTAGATGCCGAAATTGGTTTGGAATTCATGATAAGCTAATAAAGAAATCTTACAGAGAATTGGTATGCAAAGAGAAGGCATGAAAGGTAAGTTTTCTTTACGGGGACTTAAATATCATAGATTTGATAGATTTTCAGGTGCCTAATGCGATTGCATTGGCGAAAACTTATGCGTCTTGGAATGAGGTAATGGGGGTTTTTAGGTAAGTGTACCGTGGGGTTTGACGGCACCGTCACGGCACTCCCCCCCCCCCCCCCCGTGACAAAGTCACGAGAGAAAGGCAGGGCTAAAGGGATGCTCGGAGGTTGGTCCGGTGATGCGTGGAGGGCCGGGCGCTTGGAATTCAAGGTGGCCCTGCGCACTTCGGGAGGCGCTGTGTGGTTATGCAGGAGCAACTGTCGTAATGAGAAGTTTCTGGTTGTGATATTGGCCTTTGTCGATAAAGAAAGTGGACGCGGATGTTGCCGCTTGATGCCATCAAGAGCAAAGGTGTTCGGCGTGGTCCATAGGCCTGTTGTGGGTCGCTTGGACCAACAGGTTTATCGTCCGAGTAGTTCGGAACCTAACGGAAATCCGCTCGCATCCGCAGTGACGATATGACGTGTGCGAGATGGAGGGGACTTATCCCAGGATGAATCGCATCCGCAGCGACGAGTTGCCGTGTGCGGGATGGAAAGGGACCCGAGTCCAGAGCCGGTGTCTTTCGTCCATACGTTTGCATGGCGAATTGTTTGCCGCTGGGACTGGTGAAGGGTGGCGGGCCGTCAGTTGCGCGGCTTACCAATCGAGGGAGGACCGGTACATTGGTGCCAATGTAGCGGTAGCTGCGACCTCGACCGAATGGCAACTTATGAGGAGGTGCCGGCCCGGTCGCGCTTGGCAGGCGACTTAGCTTACGGGGCTCCTGGTGTGTGGTTGGTTGTGTGCCACCGCAGGGCGCCCTAGGGTTAATAGATGCGCGCCCCGAAGGTATTAATGCACCTGGTATGTGAGGCGGCGTGGGGGGTGGTATGTTGTGTTGATAGTTTTTTGTACACACATCGAGGCTGGGAAAATAGACGGCGCAATATTTATGATCCCTGTCATGAAGGTTACATTGTATGTAAACCGAATCATTTGTTTACAAGAATTCGTCTAGGGGAATATGTCTGGCAACGTAGATGCCGAAATTGGTTTGGAATTCCTGATAAGCTAATAAAGAAATCTTACAGAGAATTGGTATGCGGAGAGAATGCATGAAAGGTAAGTTTTCTTTACAGGGACTTAAAGATCATAGATTTGATATCTTTAATGTGTGAAGCATTTTCAGGTGCCTAATACGATTGCATTGGCGAAAACTTATGCGTCTTGGGATGAGGTAATGTGGGTTTTTAGGTAAGTGTACCGTGGGGTTTGGCGGCACCGCCACAATAGTAACAATCAAAACATTTATCTACATATTATTTTAATAAATCATTATTTATTAGTAAATAATAATAAAAACAAAGTGTAAAAATAACCACAGAATCTGTTTTATCGTGTATTATATAGGGTGGGCCATAAATGTTTGCAAATGGCAACGCTTGATTTCTTAAAAACCGTAAGGGGGGGGGGGGGGGGGGGATTGTTTATTCGGTTGTTGTTGGAATTGTTTATACGTTTATTACCTCCCTCTAACGGTGTTTAAGAAATCAAGCGTTGCCATTTGCAAACATTTATGGCCCACCCTATATAATACACGATAAAACAGTTTCTGTGGTTATTTTTACACTTTATTTGGATAACTGTATGTCCTTATTTGGAAAACTGCATGTCCTCCCCCATATTATACTTTTATATAAAGAAACATGTGTGAGTGTATGGGTGTGTTGTGTTACGATTGTAACGGTGGTGTATTACTGTTGTAATAAAGTTAGTGAAGTTTTGATTGAGTGTGTTGTATGGGTAACACCTTCTAATTCTATTTCAAATTAAAGGGAATCATGTAGTGCCGTATTACGGGAACGTGCAACGAATTACCTTGGCGTTTATAACAGATACACACACAATATACAAGCAAATACTGAGGAACGCCCGAAAGAAAACGGAATAAGTAAATGCATCAGCCGTATACCAAGCAATAACATAGCAATTCCACATCAGTTGAATGTACTTGAGTTTAGAAATCGAATTCCTACACGCGGCAGTGGCCTGATGCGATAGCTTTGCTTCTGTATTTTAGTGATTCTAACCGTGACAGCGTCGGTTCGCATCACACGCTCTTCACTATCGTCGCAAACGCTCTATTATCATGCTTTCTACTTCTGCGATTACAATCTTCGGACATTCGAGATCAATGAGCATTGAGCGTTCGACAACCTATTCCCTCTTTCTTCCTTCGTTCACACCGTCTGCTAACAGTTAAGACTATCATAAAATCCTTTTTGTCAGTGTCTTTTTTAAGAAAAAAGAAGAAAATGCATCAGTGTTGCAAAACGCAACATGACACTTCCTGGACCAACTTCAAACTGCCGTCGGCAAAATACATTTTCTATGTCGAAAGCGGCGGAGGCCAAAAGAACGTGTGAACCAACACGAAGAAAATCACGATCCACATGCGAACATGGCTTCCACTGAGCAAGAGCGAGAGAGATCTCACGGGCACCTGGCTTCCACATAGCAGCAAACTGAAAATTTGCGGTGAACGACACGGATGTGTGATTGAGCGGCAATCTTCAAAGAAGGCCATCGTACAACTGGTTTTTTGACAAAACACAAAGTATCCGGAATGAGGTATTCGCCGTCAGTCCGTCAACTAAGAACATTCTTCGGTTTTCTTTTAAGTTAAAAATAAGGTCAATCATTGCTTCAAAAAATAAATATAGCATTTTCGAAGTGGGTGTTTTTCTCTCTTTCGTGGTTCGATCGCAGTGTAAAATGTTCTTTTTGCTGGTTTCCAAGCCCAATCAGTGAACTTCTCAGTACCGAATTCTAATAGCCCGGAAATTGATTGAAACAAATGGCTTGATATCAACGTCTATTAATTTGCCTCTATAATTGATATCTCATTTTCTAGGTTTATTTGGCAAGCAATCGCCAAAAGCTTGCAATGATATGTTTGTCTTCCCTAATTAGATAAGTTATTATTTGAATTTCTAATTAACGAGTTTACCATTATGAAAAGGTAGATGAAGTAAGTTACGAACAAGCGGCATCAAATTACAGGTAGATAAAATTTGACTAAGTCCTAAACGGATTGTTTACAAAACAACAAAGCACAATTTGGCAAAACTCCGAATAGCATTTGATAGTTCTAAGAAGTGAATTAAAGGAGAGCAAAAACGCAGTAAGCTTAATTGAATAGATAGCAACAAATAACAACCCAAATCTCACAAACGATGCCAGGAACTTTAGTCGCCGATATACCGATGCATATCAATTATATTTTGTCCCAACGATAGAACGTTTTCTGTTTTTTTTTGCGACAAGAATTGGCACCAAAACAAAATCCATAGCGTTAGTTATAATTTTTGTTTTTCAGTTGTTGGACAAATTGTTGGTTGCTTGAATCGGCAAGCTGACGTTAAGTCTACTTGTTAAGTATCTCACAGCCGTATACGAGTATCTATAAGGCAATCTATGAATTTACAATTTTCAAAGCCATTCCTCTAAATTCCAATTTAAATTCAGTCCCTTTGAATTTTTTATGGAAATAATACACAACTCAGATCAAAATTAAAACATTTGATGTATTCCAAACACAATTCCCAATCAAAAATATTTTAGCATGTAAAATGTTGTTTTCAGTAATGTTTTCGAAACAGAAAAAAAAAAAATAGCCACACTTTCTAGAATACCGTTTTAGGGTTCTTAACACTCAATTAACATCTAAGAACATACATATAATACACGAGGACATGAATTATCGAAGAAATTGTGAAGAGATTTTGATTCATGGAACCGCATTTCCCAAATCCAGGCAACCTAGTGTATATCCAAATGTCCCTGTTCTTGCCGCTTCGCACCCCAATGGCTTGAACTCTGCAGGTATTTCTTGGTTCATTACCTGATTTTTCTGTTGAAGGCTTCGCAGCCATTAGTAATTTATTGATAGAAAAATTCTTGTACAATCGATATGGTCGAAGGATATTTTGGGGAAGGGCTGTTTTGGAGTGAATAGAAATATTCGAATACTTGAAAACACCAACAAAAACGAATAAATAAATAAAAAAAATGTGCATAGATGAGGCTAGCGGAACGAAGGGTCTCACGGTTAAAATGTCTATCGAATGTTTAAAAAGGTCGATGTAATGAAAAAACCCGGGGGTATGGGTGTTTGCGAAAGTTCTTGATTAATGGTGAGAAAGTAGTCCTCCCTTTAAAGTAGGCTTTCAATAACCATTTTGAGATTAACCAGCACCATATATCCTGGCAATTAAGTATGTTTCTATTGTATCCTTCAAAATGCCGTTTCAAGCATTGTGGCCCATTCCAATTGTAGCCCGTGCCGTTAATTGAATTGCAAAAGGGTAAAAACGGTAACAATTCGAGAAAACAAGAAAAGAAAAAAATTGAACCCAAACTTGATCCTTTTCGTTGGCCCTCTTTCAGTTTAATCGCATCAATTGTCTACATTTAACAAGAGGAGAGTTTGGAGCGATGCCTTTTTCTACAATATTACAATATTTGTTTCTCCGTTTCCCTAAGCTCGTGTGACACACTTAACCATCCATCACCGACAAAAGGAATTGCCGATGTTAAGCAACGAATTGAATTGGTTCGGTACGTCCTGAAATATAGCAAATAAATATAAGTAATTCAAAAGATTGCAATACAATACGATGGAAAAGTGTTATTGTGTTATTGGAGTCAGTTAGAGGAAAACGCTGCATCCAAACACCACTTTGCTCTTGCCATAGCCCCACAGGTTATGCGAGATTAAGATCGAAAGAGTAAGTGTGATTGAAATAGAATAGGAGAAGTTGAAAAATGACGAGATTTATTTTTTAATTCTTGGTCTGAAATTGGACAGTCGAAAACGTGCCACAAAATTAGTAAACGCGCAATACTTTATTGACAGATTTCCCTCGTTTTCGTTTCGTCTATCAATTTTATTTTGAACCTAAGCGAAACGATTAGGGATATTGATGGTATGTTTATAAACATTCCATTTGGAGTGCTGGCAATCCGCTTAAGTTTTAACGACGGAATTGAACGACTTATGTCTGGGGCTTAATGGGTTTCATTGCTCGTTCGTGCATCCTATTGAGAACGTGCCGCTTGGTTGTTAAGGCGTCTGATAAAATTTATGAACTTAATTCCAATTTAGGACAAATATACGCCTTGAAAATTGTAGTAAAATTGGATGGGTGAAATTATTACTTGTAGTTTTTAAGAAACCCTATACATTTGCCACACTTTACACTCCTTCCAAAATGTGGTCGTACAAATTTGGAGATGAATTAATTCAACAATCAATTGATAGGCTGTTTACCGACAGTGTGTCTGCAAGGGGATTCATCTATGATCACATGAGGCAGCATTGGGTTTTAGAGGCATTGAATTCTACTCGATTATAAATAGCAATTGTTATACTACGTTCCGGTCGGAATGCAATGAGTTCTGCGCACTCTTCTATTTGTTAATGATGTTCCACTGTGTGCAAGAGATTTTTGGCGGTTCCGCCAAACCCCACTGACTACTTACCTAAAGAACCCCCATCCCTACAACACAGTTTGTATCAACTTTCTGCTAATGCAATCGCATTAAGCACCTGTAAATGCTTCACGCAACAAAATTCACCAAATGTATTTACCTAAAAGCTCCTAGAAGAGAATTCTTACCTGCATTCATTTATTCGAATTCAAAATTCCTCTTAAGAATTCTGTTCCAAACTGCATATTCCTGAAAAAAAAACTTATCGGTTCACATATAATGTAACCACATAGTCAGGGAATCTTAGCCTTGAGTTGACTATTCCCAACCTAACATGTGTACAACTTGTCTTACATACACATCGAGTCATTGTCCAACTGCCAAGCAGCGTCGAGCAGCTTGTTTGTTAAGCTGGCATATACCCGACCATGATCCCTCGCCTAGACGAATAAATAATCACAAATTTCGTTCTTTGCCACAGGCGAAGTTCCCTGCATATACAAATGCAAGCAAGGGATTCGTTTAGTACACCAACCCATTAACACCATTTCTTCGATGCGCCGCGTCTATGTATTTAGCCGCGACGCACGTCTCAAACAAAGATTCAATTAGCATCCGACGAGTTTCGGTTTTGTTTGCTTTACCGAACTAGCATCTAATGAATGCACATTTTCCCTTTCTTTGTTTCAGGTTCGTTCCCATGGCCTTGTGTATGAAAAAAACCAGTGTGATCTTCACTCACACATACACATACTTTGCCAAGTCTTTCTTCCTTGTTTTCACTACGAGAGAGATACTTTCTCTCTCGGGAAAACTCACCCCAAACGATTGAATATCGTTGAGTCAAATTCCATCCGCTGACCACAATGGTCACGCGATCTCCCGCTCTCCGGTACGCACGGAGACGCGATATATACCGGAGCCGTGATCGGGTTGTTCCTATAATAAAATTATTGGCCGATCTGTTCGTGCAAATGTCGTGCATAAAAATCATTAGAAAAAAGTTCTTTAATGTTTTAGAATCCGTGTTCGAGCGTACACTTAGAGTTTAATTTGTTTTGCCCAACATCATTAAGTTAAAAATAAAACAATAAACTAAATCCGCGTGTTTAATTTTCCGGCTGTTGTTCCTGGGTGCATTTATTTCTTTTGTTTTGTGTTGCAGTCCTTAGCGCGTGAACAATAGACGATGGGGAGGGATGTGAACGGAGTGTCCATGCCTGGCACAATACTTCCTCTTCAACGTACCATTCAAGATTAAGCAACACCTGTAGTCGGTAAATTATAATCAACTTGGAGGAAATGCGTTTTTGGGAATAATTTAACCTAGAACAACTTTTTGTTTTTGAACGTGACAATAAATGGATCCAGTTCACTAGATTAAAAAAAAAACAATTAAAAAAATGAACTTTCCACAGTTCAATTCACTGTCATCAGCAAGGAAGTAAATTTTGCTATAAGGTCAAAAGGTCGCTCATAAAAATATGAAATAGAGAAGGCGAGAGAACGAAACCCCGGGGAACACCAGCATTAACTTGTTGGAAGGCGGAATTGATACCTTCCAGAACGACTTGGATTGGGCGGCGGAAGAGAAAGTCGGTTAAGATTGAATATGTTTAACGTTAACTCTATATTAGTGCAATGCAGGGCTGGGTGCAAAATTCTCTCGAACGACAATCCTGCTTCACCAATGCAGTAAATGGAGTGGCTCCACTTCCGGTAAGTTACGCCATCAGATCTCTTGTATAAAAAACCGACATTGGCTGAACTTTTTTTCTAGGAGTCGGAGAAGAACCACTAGTACTCTATTCGACCAGAATTTGAAAGGGACATGTTCAATAAGAAATTGCAGCACATCAGAGCCAAGAGAAATGTCCAGTATCCATCCTATACTATTCGATCTTGGGTTATTCTAAATTCAGGGCCAACAGTGCCGCTGCTGGCAAATGAAAGATGGTGAAAAAAACACTGCCTTTATTTCGGCATTTAAGATAAACCTATAAGCGCCAACTTGCAAAAAGTGCGCGATATGATATTACATCCAGGCTGTAGTCGTTATCACGTAGATGGCCCGTGGCGGAACATTGGCTCCTTTGCAAATATTCTCATAGGAACTGTTCCTTGGAGATTTCTAATATCATCGCAAGGGATTCAGTTTATTTTGCGCCTCGCGTCATGAGCCTGTGGGGACGAGGTAGTCCTGGCGCCTGCATGGGTGCGGGTTCTACTACCAACCCACTCTGCTAAAAGTTCGACGGGCACCCAAAGAAAAACTATTTACCCGGGAGAACAACGAAACAAGACCTCACAACACAACGTCCACGAGGAGCAAGTAAGATACCCAAGCTTTCACTGCACAGTAAATGAAACACTTTCGTTTATTAGTTCAAATAGTTCTGATTCGGATTTATTGAGGTACATGTATTTATTTTTACAGATTTATTTTTGCGGGAAGTCATATTTAACAATTATTTGCACTTATCTCCGAAACACAGCGAATTTTTGACTAATACAATTAGCAAAAGAACGAAATTAATATTTTGGGTATAAACGACGCCGGTACGGTGGATGGCGGGCGACCCGTCCGCTTCAGAGATTGAATTACGACTCACCGAGGATAGAACTCTGACATGAATTCCATCCTAGGTTAGGGTTAAGAAAAGGGAAGAGAGAGAAAAACTTTTCTCTTAAGGGTGTACCCGCAACAGAAATGCACTCTTTAGTGCAGTGGTGTGTGTGCATGGTTCTTTCATGGATGAGAACGCACCTAGAATAAAGAAAGGCCGTAAAGTGCATTCATAGGATACGATTTCGGTAAAGCAAATAAAACCGAACTCGTCGGATGCTAATGGGTTTACTTATGCATCCTTTGCCCTGTGAGTAGGGCGTTAGAATATATTCGCAGCTAGGCCGGCTTGTCGTAAGAGGCGACTAAAGGCCGAGTGGTAGCCGGGGTCCCAACGCCCTGTGCGCCCGGTGAAATACCACCCCATGAAGCTTTAAGCTCCGTGATATGGTCGGGAGAAATCCCTGGCCATCTTTGGGAGATTGGCTGATGGACTGGTTCGAGAAAAGGTTGGTTAGGTGGTAGTTGGTCCCAAGGTGAGATACCACCCCGTCACGCTGCACATTCCGCGATATCGCCGAGAGAAATCTTCGACGTTGTTTCGGATGTGTGGGTGATGGCCCGGAATGACACGGAGATGAGTCATGATGACACCTTCTGATATAAAGAATTCCGGAGGTAAACCAGTCTCCCATTCGGATCTCCGGGGGGGGGGGGGGGGGGGGACATCATGCAGATATCATGGTAAATAATGGAACTTTGAGGGGTTCGTCATCACATAATCGGGCTCGCTCTCGAGGCTCTGCCCACGCTCGACTGCTGACGGCATTTTGTAACATCAGGGGCATCGGTTTCACCGATACGAATGTAAACGCCGTCCACCAATATTTGCAAACAACGAAACCGGCTATCCTTGCCCTAACTAAGACCCATGTCGATTCGTCAACTGATTCGACATTGTGGCGACTCTAAAGGATGCACACACAATTCACAAGCAAAATAGTGAAGAGCACCGAACGAAAAATCGAATAAGAAAATACATCAGAGCCGTATACCAAGCGATAACATAACAATTCACATCAGTGGAGTATAGTCGAGTTTAAAAATCAAATTCAAAAATCGGCCAGTAGCCTGATGGGTAACGCTTAGGTGAATTTTTGGTGATTCAAACTGTCATAGCGTCAGTTCGAATCACACGTTCTTCATCACTATTATTTCAAACGCTATAACATATCTTCGTTGCTCAGGATACGACTTATATTCGAGATTCCGTTTTAAGGGCGGAGTCTGCATCTTCGCGCGGTCCGACCTGGCTTGCCAGAGGATGGAGGTATTGGAACCCAATAATATGGACATCATATGGTTGAGGGTCGTGCTGAGGATTTCCGTTAAATTTGTTTGTTGTCTTTACCGCTCCCCGAATGACGATCGACCGGCGACATTTTTCGAACATCTTTCACATACCATCGACTGGATACAGATCAACCACCCAGCATCTGAAATTGTTGTCCTTGGCGATTTTAATGTGCACAATTGCGGTTGGTTGTTACATTCTAACAGAACCGGCGAGACTGGGAGGCTGGCGGAGATGTTTGCTGTTAGCCACAACTTGACTCAACTCGTGGGGGTGCCAACGCGAGTTCCGGATGCCCGAGGCGACTATACGAACACCCTGGATCTGTTTTTGACATCCGAACCGAGTATTTATACCGTAGATGTTTCTGCGCCAATGGGAACTGCACTTGCATTTCAAGCGAATAACCGACCGAGGCAGCTTCGCCATGTATGGAAGTATGGGGCTGCTAACTGGGACGATTTGCGAGATTTCTTCGCATCCTTTCCATGGTCGGAGGTGTGCTTCGGAAACTCCGATGTTAACGCTTGCGCGGAGACGGTTTCAGAGATTATTCTTCTCGGGATGGAGATGTATATTCCACATTCCATCAAATGAAGTTCGTCTGATAAACCTTGGTTTGACAAAAAATGCGAGCAAATTACAGCGGCAAAAATAGAGCTTTTAAGCAATGTGGCTCCAGTCGCACCGATGTTAACAGAACGAATTTTGTTAGAACCAGAAACGCGTGCAACCAGACGATTGATACTGCGAAGAAAGCTCACAACGACAGGGTGATCAATAAGCTCCTTCGGTGCCCAACTGGTTCGCGCTCCTTCTGGTCAATGGCAAAGGCTGTCAGCGGTAACTTCGCATCCTCCTCATTCCCTCCGTTGGTGACAGACAGCGAGACGCTGGTCACGAATTCAAAGGACAAAGCTAATGTGTTCCCGAATTTATTTTCCGCGAATTCAAACCTCGACCCCGGCTTTTTGGAGCCACCTGTGATCTCGCCGGTACGGTCTTCCATGCGGGATGTGAGATTTCGTCCGCGCACTATTCAACGCATTCTACGTGAACTAGATTGTAGGAAGGCAACCGGCCCGGACGGAATACCAGCAATAGTCCTTAAGAACTGTGCTCCAGAACTCTCGCCGGTTCTTGGCATACTCTTTCGCTTATCTTATGCACGGAGGGCCTTTCCTACCTGCCGGAAAATCACTCGAGTTCAGCCAATCCCAAAGACGGGAAAAAGGTGTCTCCAACAAAATTACCGTCCGATAGCATTACTGTCTATTTTATATAAGGTAATGGAAAAAGTCACCAATACAGAGTTAGTTCAGTATTTGTAGTGCAACGGACTTCTGAATGATCGTCAATACGGATTCCGTGGCAGGCGGTCCACGGGAGACATTTTGACACTTATAACCGATATATGGACATCTGCGATTGAGCGGCATGGTGAGACAAGGGTGGTCGCATTGGATATCTCCAAGGCTTTTGACCGCGTCTGGCACGGGGCATTGCTGAGCAAACTTCGTTCATATAGATAGACTTTCCCAACAGCTTTGCGACTGGACGAGGAGCTTCCTCGAGAATCGATCGATCCGGGTTATTGTGGACGCGGAGTGTTCGCATCTGTATACTGTTAATTCAGGGGTGCCCCAGGGTTCTATTTTGGCTCCAACCTTGTTCTTGCTTCACATAAATGATTTATTGGAGACAACGGATAACAAAGTGTTCAGTTTTGCGGATGATAATACACTTGTTTCTTCCTTTTCGAGTGTTCGGCCGATTGGTGCAACTGCGTCGCATCAGCTGAGATGTAGACAGATTGATTCTCTGAATCGGGATATAGATAGGGTTCTGCAGTGGGGAAGGGCTAATCTCGTAGACTTCAATGCAGCGAAGACACAATACACAACATTCACAAGATAAAGCGGTTCATCGGTTCCACAGCTGATGATAAATGGCCAACCCCTCGAGACTGGGGAATGTTTGAAATTGCTCGGCGTCACGGTCTGTGGGAATGTATCATGGCATAAAGACGTGTCGTGTATCGCCAGGTCAACCTCAGGAAAACTGAGTTATCTTTTTAGAGCCAAGAAATATTTTACTCCGGCCCAACTTCTTCTCCTATATAAATCTCAAATTAGACCCGAGCTCGAATATTGCTCTCATGTTTGGAACTCGGCTCCTAAACATACCCTCGACCTACTTGAGAGCATACAGAGACGAGCGATCTGCCTGATCGGGGACTCGCCGCTGACGTCGGGTGTAGGTTGCACCGGCGTACGTCGCTGATTCACTTCACTCACCATCGTATCTAAAAGCTTGCGCTGAAGTAAACACCGACAAAAGAACGAAACGCCGCCACGTTTGTTCACAACCAGGAGAGTAAAGGGAAACACATGATTTGGTTTATTGTTAGTCACAACGGATTTGTATTTTATTATTATTTTTGCTCGCATTATACATCTTTAGTTTGTACATCATTCTGTCTATGTTCACAACTTCATCAAATTGCAGTGGATCTTTTTATTTAGACGTAAATGTCATTATAACCGGACTGGTGTCTTTACACGTTACAACAAAACTCGAAAACCCGATTTAACAACACAACAAACACTCGACAAACATAGTTTTAATTCGAATAGATCATCTTTGGTAACAGGTTCGGAAAAGGAAAAGTCACTATCACGACGAAAGGGTTGGTTTAATTCCGCGACTCTGGGATATACTGAACCCGTGTCCGCAGCGCTACGGACAGCGGGAGTGACGCGACCCGCTCGGTCGGTGGATGGTAAAGGACTCAACGATATTCATTCGTTGTCAAAGGAAATTCGGCCAGTGAAACTGGCTCTCTTAATATAGGGGTGCATTTTCCTATTCCAAGAGAGACGTAAATTTTCTCTTTGGGGTAACCAAACAGATCTCATAAAGAAGATCGTCACGGTACACATGTATGTGTGTACATTGGTTCTTTTATGGATCAAAGCCATGGGAACGAATCTAAAACAAAGAAAGGGAAAATGTGCATCCATGAGATGTAAGTTTGGCTAAGCAAACAAGCCGAATCTCATTGGATGCTAATTGGGCTTGTGTTTGCTTATGTGAGAAGGTCAATGGTAAACGGATCCAGGAATATGTAGGACAAAGGGAATTTATGAGCTGAGAGTTCAACTGAGTAAACAAGTTGTAACTCATTAGATGGGAGATGTATTTGAGATACTTCAAACGATATAGATTGTTAATCGTATCGCCAGAATGCCTGCGGAAGAACAGCGTTCTTTTGTTTGCACATGGTGCGAGTTAGGGAAATTGGCTTCAGCGTCGATTGCGCTAATTATATGCAGCTGCTTGGGTTGTTTATTGTTGGGAGAAAAGGTGGCCAGCCAATGTGTATGAAAAGGGATTTGTTTTACACATGATGAAGCTGGGATAGGCCAACTCAAGGGTAAGATCCCCTGATTATGCGGTTGTATTATATGTAAACCGATGAATTTTCTCTCAGGGAATTTATTATAAGTTAGGAAGGAATTCTTATAGGGAATTTGAATGCGAAGTTATGCGAAGGTAAGGATTCTCTTCTAGGGGCTTTTAGATTATGAATTGCTCTATTTAATGCGTAAAGCATTTAAGGTGCTAATGTGATTGCATTAGCGAACTTACGGAAGTTGGGTACCAGTTATGGGGGTTTTTCAGGTAAGTGGGCCGTGGGGTTTGGCTGAACCGCCACAGTTCCACCAGAGGCGTTCCTTTATTTGGACATGAATTCCCCTGATCTATCATGCAAGTAGATCATCCGTAGACGGGCGATTGTGCTACGGCCGGGAAGTCACGCGCCCCGAAAAAGAGCTCTTGTGCTTCAGTAGGGCTATCTCCCAAAGAGACCGGGACGATAATGTTGGACAGCGCCAATAGTTCTGGTGGATGAATGGCAATTAAAGACCTGATTACCAATCTCAGTAGAATCACTGCATTATCAGCCAGCTTACACAGAGTTAGCTTTTCTAGAATTAGGGTAATATAAGATATAAGTTGTTCTTTTAAGTAAATATAAAAAAAAATTGAATTAAGCTAAATTTTAAGTAAAACCAGAAAAAAAATGTGGCACATTTTTTCGAATTTTCTTCGTTAGACACATAACTACAACTAAAGCCCCAAATAAAGTCCAGTCGCCTAAGGGCAAATTGCACAATAGTCTTATTATGTTTAGCTTGAGCGTCTGCGTAGGACCAGTAAGTTATGATATGGATAATTAAGTTAGAATTTAAACATTTTTTGTCTAGCATCTTTTCAAGTTCGCCAGCGATAACTTCAGGAGAAAGTATATTCTACTCTCAAAATAAATATACGGTCATCTCTGCCGCCAATCCAAAACGGCTCCACTCTTCAAAGCCTCAAATAGATAATCATTTATCGTGCTACCTATTCATACAAGAATTGTCTGAGATGCCTACACTACAACCAGGTTCCAAACTAAAACATAATTCCTTGCTGATTATTCATTGTGAGCATCGTATTCCAATATGTAGATTCTTTAATGAAATCAACATTCCTACACCGTCAAATCTCAAAATAAAAGTCATTGCAAGTAACAAATCCGACAGCATAGAAAATTGTAATTGGATTGTCATCGCAGACACGTACGCAATGTTGAATTTAACACGACCTTCTGATTTTTCCAGCAAATATTTCGCCATAGATAGATCAAAACTTTCTGTTGACAACGTTTGTATTGCATTCAAAATACACCTGATCGAATTCCCTCAGGGATTATTTAGACGACAGTCCCCTCTGCCACCGATACCGCGGCCACAGATAATATATAGGCCTATTCAACGAGGAATACCTGCAATTTATGATCTACTCACCAATTTTGGTGTTTTCCCTGACTTGTTGGACTCTTTAATTCGTTGATCGCATTAGGTGATGATTCGCACATCACTCGTCATTTAAGATGGGTTCGAAAGATACAGAATTCTACTTCTGCTTTCAATATCAGATAACGAGTGAAATTAAGCGTTTAATTTCATGAGGATATGAAAATGTGTTGACACATGCAAACACATAATAATGCTTGACAGTAAGGTAGAGAGGATGCAGGAAGCTACATTAAGTAACGATGGCATTGGATCAAGGTATTTACACATCAAAACCCTTCTTTCAGTATCTCCTTCTGGGATGTTAGAAATAATTTGTCATCCCGAAATTAAATTTAACACAATGAGAGTAAACCATGCATTTAGCTGAATATACACACATTCGTAAACACACTGTACATCTTGATAAGGCACCTCCGCTTGTCTTTTAATGCGACAAATATGGCAGTGGGACGATAATAAACCTCACCCCACAATTAAATGACAGCGTTCTGGGTGGTCTGCCTTTAAATCTTGTCAAATAGACAGACAACTGAGAAGCATCCTTGCTTCTCGTGGAGGCTCAAATTTGATGGATGCTACCAAAACAACTTCTCTATTGCGCCACTAAAAGGCTTACACCACCAACAGCAGCAGCAGGAGCGCGCTACAGCAATTTGAGGCAACAAAAGGACGTTAGTATAAATTATTGTAATT
Source organism: Microdon myrmicae (assembly GCA_963931805.1). NCBI lineage: Eukaryota > Metazoa > Arthropoda > Insecta > Diptera > Syrphidae > Microdon > Microdon myrmicae. The sequence continues at coordinate 45,783,720 of OZ007500.1, forward strand.
AAAAAACCATTCAAGTCGCTGTATTATTATCCTTGCTCGTGATTTCGTGAAATTAATTATTTTTCGAGTTTATTCTGCTGTTGCTGCAAGGGCGTCAGTCCAATATTATTATTATGCAAACGTTCCGTTAAATGGATTACGAGTTTTTTGATGGATTGCGTGCAATAAAAATAAACAGATGAAACTGTGCGGTATGTAAATAGAAGACCTGCGAGATACATGTGCTGTGTATCAGAATTGTGCTGTACTTACTGCGGTTTGGATTTTCATGGTTCATGCTTTATTTAGATTGAAAGGATTTTTTGACCATCGTGTTGATCTTGTATACAAGAAAGTACTAATTAGAAAATGGAAAACTATACTAAATGCAGATAACCCTTTGAATACATAATTGAATTGTCGTTAGAAAATGTTGCGATACTAATATGTTTGAGAATGTATACTTCAGGTATGTGAAGACACGAATGGCTTTACAATTTTTGTGGGGTCGAAATTGGAGTTTAGGGGGGACACTATGATTATTGAAATGTTATTATCCAATTGTTTTATCGGCACAGACGTCAATCAAATCTACGTACAATTCTTTAGTTGTTAGTTGTTTCATAGCCATCCTTGACGCTCGAGAACTAAAATATTTTTCGTCATCGAAATTGATTGTTGACTTTTGAAATTTTTTGTTGTTACCATAGCGATAACATACCAATTCACATCAGTGGAATATACTTGAGTTTAAAAATCGAATTCAAGACACGGCCAGTAGCCTGATGAGTTACGCTTTGGTTCAATTTTTGGTGATTCGAACTGTCATAACGTCAGATCGAATCACACGTTCTTCGCTATCATTCCAAACGCTATGCACACACATCACCGATGTTGTCGTGTTGAACTGTTAATTTCTACCGCGAAATATGTTTCTGCTTCTTCTCCTGGTACACGGTAGGCGTAGGTGTGATGAGCCGACACTACCATAAGGGAACAAATCATCAAGAAAACACCGACTCGACAAAAGGAAGACGTAGGGAAAAACTGAAAAAGCGGGGTATACGCGTCGGCACGTGGAATGTTCGAACGTTATCTAAACCAGGTGCGAAAAAGACGGTCGTAGAAAACGCGAAACAATACAAAGTGGACATCGTCGCGCTTCAGGAAGTGCGGCTCCTACATCAAGTAATCGAAACCAACGGGTTTGCATTGGCGTGTGGAGGTACCATAAGCAAGAAGATTACGCCCCATATAAAAGATGTAAAATTTTAAATGACTGAATGTCGGTGCTGAAAGTACAGGGACCATGGTACTATTATGTATTTATAAACGTACACGCCCCAACAGAATCTACCGACGAAAAAACGAAGGACACATTCTACGAGACCCTAGAGGAAGTATTTGATGGGATCTCATCATTCGATGTTAAAACCCTCTTCGGGGACCTCAATGCGGAAATTGGAGAGGAAGATATCTTCCAACCAACTATAGGTAAAGAGAGCCTACACGACGTTTGAAATGATAATGGAATTCGAATTATCACGTTCGCAGCGTCCAAAGATCTGGTAGTGGAAAGCCCAATGTTCAAGCACAAGCAAATCCATAAAGCCACATGGATATCACCCGACGGCGTAACGCCTAACCAAATAGACCACTTCCTCATAGACAAAAGACACCACTCGAATATCCTTGACGTTAGATCATGTTGGTATTAGTTATTGGCCTCGCTCCCAGGTAGCGTGTCTCCTACTCCTGAAAAGGATGAGGGATCTCTATTGACCGCTCCTGAGGGGACTAGTTGCGGTCCTCGCCGTGCTTCCTCAAACTTGAGGGAAGAGTTGCGACGGATCGTTGTCGATTCTAGTGCAGCAAACACTTGAGGGCAACCACCAGCGGCTTCTGCTGGCTTCCGTGGGGCAAGTGATCTTTAGCATCAGCGACAATCTGTGAAAAAAAAACGAAAGGGGAGAGACCCACAGCTCTACTCACCAGTCAAGAATAAAACTCCGTTTTTTTTTTTAAACCGTACAGGTCTTCTTTATTCTTTCGTTCTGCTTTGTTCAGGATTTACTATCCTGTTGGTCTCCTGCAGCAATTCCTGGGACCATGTACATCTATCAACTGCTCTCGGAGATCGTTTTTTTTTTTTTTTTTCAAAACTGTATTTATTTGACCAAAAATGAATAGTTACAATAAGTAATACAGCTAACTTATAATAGATTGGGCTCCTCGATAGTATAGTGGTTAGTATACCCGCCTGTCACCCGGGAGATCGGGGTTCGATTCCCCGTCGGGGAGCCTCTGGCGCAAGACTAATGACCTTGCCCAGAAAAAATAAATCATTATGGAAAATTTAACAAGCCTTGCTAAATAAGGCCAAGCCCGGCTCCCGGTTGTAGTGCCGATAATGATGATGATGATGATAATAGATTGGTTACATATTAAGTGTTTACATGTTATTTATTAACATTTTTCAAACAATTCTTTTTAGATGTGCTTAAGATTTAATGTGATTTATATATATTGGTAATTTTGTTTTTCCTGGGAAAGGTCAGAAAAAACCAGGATCTCTGTGTATTTCAACTTAGCCTACTTTAAATTACTTAACATAACTTAATCTAACTTAATCTAATCTTATATACAATTTACAATATTTGATATTGCAATGATAGTGACAATTCGAATTTGACTTAAAAATAATATTTACAATTTTTAGTTATGGATGTGGGATTTTTCGTTGGGATTGAGGATACTAAGGGATAGGATCAGGTAAGTTCTTGAAGGAGGGGAGAGCCATTCGGTTCTGCGTTAAAGGTAAGGATCTTGGAGAATGGTTGGATGTCGCTGTATTTGAAATGATTGGGTGCCAGTTCGGTGTTATGGTACACGATCTCGTTTAGATCGTTAACCAGTCTGCCTGCGGCGAAGAGGGTCCTGATTTGGAGACAATTACGGTAGTGAGCTCCCGTATTGGAGGAGGGTGATGGTAGGTCCGTTATTATCGGGTTGGAATTGTTAGGAAGGTTTTCAATGAAATTTATCGACAGTTCTAGGATCAGTCTATCCAGTCGTTCGATGCCTGCGGTGTTGTAAAGGTCGTTGTTACAATGGTATCTATATGAGTTGGTTTTGCGGTGTAAGCCAGTGATAAACCGCAAACATTTTCGTTCAAACACTCGTAATTTCTCCATTTGGGAGGGTGAGATGTGGTACCATAATGGGCAGGCGTATGTAAGAGTAGGTCTGATTATCTGTTTGTAGATGAGCTGTTTGATCTTAAGAGAGAGGCCTTTAGGTTTCCATAACACTCGTCTGCACAGGTTAAGCTGTATTGAGGCTTTTTGAAGAGAATTTTTGATGTGGGTTGAGAATGACCAGTTGTTGGAAAGGGTTACTCCCAAATATTTTAAGGTTTTGGAAGGTTTAATGAGGGTGTTATTAAGATTTAGTTTAATTTTGTTGTGGCAACGTTTAGTGTTGTTTGTGCAGTGAGCGTTTTCGCCCTTAAACACTGTTAGCTGGGTTTTGGTTGGGTTGAGGGGAATTTTCCATTTGTTAAAGTATGCTGAGATGAGCGGGAGGAAGTTGTTAACGCGGTTTCTTGCCGCTTTGACAAATCTACTGCTAGAGTAGATTAGAGTATCGTCAGCATAATTTAGCATTACAACACTAGGTGGAGGTTGGGGAATATCAGATGTGTATAGAAGATATAAAACTTCTTCTCCTATATAAATCTCAAATTAGACCCGCGCTCGAATATTGCTCTCATGTTTGGAGCTCGGCTCCTAAACATACCCTCGACCTACTTGAGAGCGTACAAAGACGAGCGATCCGCCTGATCGGGGACTCGGCGCTGACGTCGGGACTACAGTCGCTATCACATCGAAGGCGCGTGGCCGTCCTCTGTCTGTTTTACAGATATTATCACGGGTGCTGTTCTTCGGAGATTCTTGGCATTGTTCCACGCAATTCGGTCTATATGCGCTCCACAAGACAATCCGAAGGATCGCACCCGTTTGTGCTTCATCTCCCGACAGCGCGAACATCCCTGTATCAGAACTCGTTCCGTTACAGAGCGGGGAAGCTGTGGAACTCCCTTCCCACGCGAGTGTTCCCGGAGCGTTACAACCTGCAACTGTTCAAAAAGAACTGCAACAGTTATTTGATGGCATTTCGGGGCGCCCACTCGACGCTATAGGTTCGCCTCTCCCGAGCGAAGTCTCATAAAAAAAAAAAAAAAAAAAAAAAAAAAAAAAAAAAAGTGGTCCAAGAATGCATCCTTGGGGAACTCCTGCGGTTATGTTGTGAGACTGTGAGAGGGAAGAATTTATTCTGACCATGAATTTCCTCCCAGAAAGATAAGATGCTAGGAGCTTTGTGATATTGGAATTCAGACCAAATAAGCAGTGCAGCTTATAAAGAAGTCCTAAGATCCAGACACAATCAAATGCTTTGGAGATATCGACAGAGATGCATACGGTAGGGCATTGGTTTTCTAGACCAGTTGTAACATCGTGTGTAAGTTTTAGTAGCGCATGACAAGTAGAGTGTCGCTCACGAAAGCCAAACTGAGAATTAGGGATGAGAGCTTTATCACTGGCAAACGAGAGAAGGTTTTGGTACATCTTACATTCCAATATTTTGCTTAGGGTGTTCAATAAAGATATCGGACGATAGTTGGAGGTGTTATTGGAACTGCCGGACTTTATAACGGGAATTACTACCGCAATTTTCCAGTTCTCTGGGAAATGTGAAGCATTTATGATATGGTTAAGAAGGACTAGAATGGGAAGTAGATTTGGCGGGTGAAGTCTTTTAAATAGAAGGTGTGGTATTCTCGGAGATCGCGATGCATCTTCCTTATAAATGAAAACAAATCGAGATTTGGTATCTTGAAACGAACGTTTCAGATGGTAAATCTCGATTTCGGGTGTGGTGTTCAGTGTGCTCATTGGGGTAATGGGTCGGTTTTATGAGTTCTCATAAAACTATTATGCATAATTAGGATATGCATTGGAATTTGGGTTTTTTGTTTTTGTTATGCGTCTGGCTTATGCAGACAAGAGTTTGCGTGTCCTTTGGATGGGTAACACAAGATCCATAGGAATTAGGTATTGGTTTTTGAATTGGTGCATTTAGAAGTCATAAAACATCAGGCATGTGAAGATATGCATTAGCATGCTCGAATTGTGTGTCGGCGGAAAATAGACATGCCTTTGTTTAGACACATGCACGTTTTGGGCGTTAGATCTTTTAGGAATTTGAATTGAATTGAATTCAATGTTTGAGAGTTTGAACGTTTAGTTCGATTTGGTTGCCATTGAATTCAATGTTGATTTGGGTGTAGGGATTTGTATGTGGAGGAAGGAGATTGTAGGGCTTTCCGGAGCACTACAATCATATAGAGGAGCAGATTGCGACACCGATCACCTTCTAGTGATGGGCAAAATTAGAAGTCGGCTCGCAGCAAACCCACATGGGCAATCACGGAAGACAGGCAAAAAGTTCGACATTGATAAACTAAAAGACCTACGCAAAAGGGCTGAATATCAAGAGGAACTAACGAATAGGTTTAGCATCCTAGAGAATGGGAGTAGTGAGGAAGAGGAAATCAATTATCTGGGCACTAAATGGACATCGATCAGAGACAATCAAACAAACAGCCCAAAAGGTATTAAGATTTAAGAAAACAATTAAGTCCAAACCTTGGTTTGACGATGATCAAAGACAATCAAACAAACAGCCCAAAAGGTATTAGGATTTAAGAAGACAATTAAGTCCAAACTTTGGTTTGACGATGAGTGCAGAGCGAAGATCGAAGAACGTAGACGCCTCAGACTGATCCACTTAGAAATATATGATGAAGTCAACGCAGAAAGATACGCGACAATTCGGAAAGAGACAACGGGACTTTTCAAACGCAAAAAACCCGAATGGGAGAAGACTAGGATCGAAAAAATCCTAGAAAATGCCAGAGCAACGAATATCAGAGGTATGTATGTCGGCTAAAATTCAATTAGAAATGGCCACCGAGGGAGAGCCAAAATAATCCGAGACACAAACGGCTGTCTGGTGACAGAAACAAACAATATCGTGACAAGATGGAAGCAATACTTTGAAAACCCGCTCAATGTGCGCACCCATCAACCACAAATAAACGCACCAGACGTACATACAGCCGAGCCTCAGATCCCAGAGCCCTCTTTCGACGAAGTTGTAGACGCAATAAACCGATTGAAAAACAACAGGGCTTCCGGACTCGACTGCATACCGGGAGAGCTTGTGAAGCTCTAAGATCCTCCAACTGATTAAAACAATATGGGATAAGGAAGTAATTCCGGAAGAATGGAAAACCTCAATAGTCGTCCCCATTTTCAAAAAAGTTGACAGATCTGACTGCGAAAATTACAGAGGAATATCCCAACCGCTTACAAAATATTAACAAATGTCATACCGGCGAGAATCACACCATACGCAGAAGAAATATTGGGAGACTACCAATGCGGATTCCGTCGAAACCGGTCTACAAGCGACCAAATGTTCACAATAAGGCAACTGCTGGAAAAGAAGTGGGAATACGGAGAGGCGGTTCAACAACTGTTCGTGGACTTCAAAAAAGCGTACGACTCAGTCGCAGGGCAAAGACTCTACCATATTGTAGTTGAGATGGGGATCCCGAAAATATATGCCGCCCTCATTCAAATCTGCATGAACGAAAACAAAGGGCGAGTTAGAATAGAAAACCACCTCTCAGAACGATTTGAAATCCGGGACGGACTAAAACAGGGGGATGGCCTCTCACCGTATCTTTTTAACCTTGTGCTCGAGAATGTCATCAGAAAGGTACAAGACGACAACATGTCCGGATCATCCCTGAACGGGGTCACATAAGTGGTCGCATATGCGGATGACATCGCCGTTTTGAAAAAACAGTGAAATCATCATGCAAGCGGCAGAAGAGCTGGGTCTAGAAATAAATGAAGACAAAACAAAATACATGATTACGGCGAGAGCAGGTGGAACTCAGAGAACACATATAAACGTCAGAGGTAACATATTTGAAAAAGTTAAAGAATTTAAATATCTGGGAACGATACCGACGGCCAGTAACGAAATGTCGAAGGAAATTAATAAAAGACTACATTCCGGCAACGCTAGTTGGCACGCAGTTAGTAAACTGCTGAAATCCAATCTGCTATCACGTAATATAAAGCTCCGTTTCTATAGAACCATAACCATGCCGATTGTTCTATACGGATGCGAAACATGGGCTTCTGTCGACTCTAACAGATAGATACACACATAATTCACAAGCAAAATAGTGAAGAGCACCGAACGAAAAATCGAATAAGAAAATACATCAGAGCCGTATACCTTAGCGATAACATAACAATTCACATCAGTGGAGTATAGTCGAGTTTAAAAAAAAAAAAATCAAATTATAAAATCGGCCAGTAGCCTGATGGGTAACGCTTAGGTACAATTTTTGGTGATTCAAAGTGTCATAGCGTCAGTTCGAATCTCACGTTCTTCTTCACTATTATTGCAAACGCTATAATTGGTGATCCCGACGTGATCTGTACACACAGCATACACTTTCCCATAGTAAACAGAACTTCACACACGATCACGACTTCCGCATAGAGCACAGCCTCCGACGTTCTCTCGTTCGCCCGTCGTTCGCATACGGATCTGATCGTAACGACGGTACTGCGGAGAGAGTGGTGTGGCGACTCTAACAGATAGATACACACACAATTCACAAGCAAAATACTGAAGAGCACCGAACGAAAAATCGAATAAGAAAATACATCAGAGCCGTATACCTTAGCGATAACATAACAATTCACATCAGTGGAGTTTAGTCGAGTTTAAAAAAAAAAATCAAATTCTAAAATCGGTCAGTAGCCTGATGGGAAACGCTTAGGTAAAATTTTTGGTGATTCAAACTGTCATAGCGTCAGTTCGAATCACACGTTCTTCATCACTATTATTTCAAACGCTATAGGCTCTCACAAAGAGGGGAGAAAATAAATTCCGCGTATTCGAAAATAAAGTTTTAAGGGGTATCTTTGACGGTAAATATGACGAGGAGGCAGGACAATGAAGGAAACTCCACAACCACGGATTGGAACGATGGCGGAGTCGAGTCGGTGAGGTCATGAACTTCGGGGTTCCTACAGGCCAAAAAAAAAATTATAATAATAGAGAGATGGGATCATCGCTGGGAGAAGTGTGTAGAGTTACAAGGAGACTATGTAGAAAAATACAAATAAATTTTAAGAAAAAATGTCTTGTATCCTTGTTAGGTCGGAAACTTTTCAGTCCATCCTCGTAAGAGCATTTGACGTCGTTTATTACCGTTTCATGGACTGGTATGGGAAAATCGGTTGATCCTACCCATTTTCACTGACGTCTTAAATGAATCAACCTGAAAATCTTGGAAGGATACAGACTCGCTGCCGCCATTCTTTTTATTGATCAACTTCTCTTAGGTTTGGTTGGCTGCGCTAATCAGCTGAGCTCAATCCGATTCAACGCAAACCCATGTAACATACGAAATCTCGGATGTCTCTATATTGTCTCCTAACACGACTCTTATGGCTTCAACGTGCCTACTTCTCGAATGCTGCGAAGCGTCAATTTCAACTCAGCCTCACTATTACTTTAAAGCATCGCCTCATAAACCCCCCCCCCCCACCTTCCCCATCTCCCCCCCCCCCCCCATTTCTAAACCCAATAGTTACGTTGTTATATTGGATTAAGTTTAGTTAAGTTAATTTCATTTGTAAGCTAGCCCTAACACAATAAATAAATATTGAGTTGCCCCATTAAACTTAAAGTTATTTGTTAACTTTATTGATATGTAATTTAAAACTACTTATTGATAATAGTACAATAAGTAGTAGTAATAGTAATAATAATACTATAAAAAAATCGAAATGCTACTAATAAGTGCAACCAGCATCATTCAGAGCACCTAATTAAAATTCCAAGTCATGCAACACTCCTCCGTGGAATTATTAAAACAGCAAAAAGATAATCCGACCGAATTTCTAACTACTGTCATATGTTTTTGCCAGCAAAACAAATAAATTATCATTTCTTTCGCCTTTCCCTTGTCTTTCCATTTAATTTATGACTGCCCTTCAACAAAAACTTTCCGTAACTACAGAAAATTATTTTGCAACAATTCCCTTGTATCCATATATCCCCCTCTATGAAAATAATATTGAAAAGAGAAAAAAAACAATAAGTTCACAAAACCCAAATAACTACCCCATCGAGTGAGTAAGCAGGAACACCCTTCCAGCTCCACCTGAGATGAGAATAAAAAGTCGCTCGAATTATAAGAAGAACAAAAACAAATAATAACGAACTGCATGTCCTGCAGGATATTGTTTTTCTTGCAGCTCCCGGTTAGCTACTAAACAAAGAACATTGTATTCATTTGCCACAGAGCAAAGGCGGAACGAACCCGAGCAAAAACGCAACTACAAAAAACGCTCACAATTGGTAGGGAATAGATTTTTGGTTAGTGACTCTTGATGCTTGGGTCCCTTAGATCCTTACAGTCTAGCAAGGTTGATTTTTTAGTGGAATTATTTATTCATTTATTCACATGTGTCGGAGATGGTTAGAAGAAATGGCTCTAACGAGAGACAAAAAAAAAGCAGAACATAACAGGAACGAAGAGGGAGGGAAAGAGGGTCTGATGCTCAATGTAATTGCCATCGATAACATACCATATCCAAGTACATTACAGTTTAGTTTCATTGCATTCGAATATCCAGTGAACATCGATGAAATCTTCACGAGGAGTACGCAAATTGAAGGCGGTCCGAAGAGTATCGAAACCCATCAATGAGTATACCATTAAATGGTGCACTCCCAATGTCTGGACAGTTGTACTTGTTTTTGAAGGAGAGGTGGCTGGAATATTTGGCCATTTACTGCAGACTTTGATTACGAAGGGATTATTCCATGAAATTTACTGGGTTGGCTCTCGTGCTTAGTTCATAACGTCTTTTAAGAAGTCGGTTTATAATTTATGAGGTTTACAACCTTTTAAAATGAAGACCAGGTTTCATACTTTAATCAAAGCCATAAAAGCAAATATCATCATCATCATCGGCACTACAACCGGGAACCGGTGTTGGCCTCATTTAGCAAGTCCTGAGGCTTGTTAAATTTTCCATAATGATTTGTTTTTTCCGGGCAAGGTCATTAGTTTTGCGCCAGAGACTTCCCGACGGGGAATCGAACCCCGGTCTCCCGCGTGACAGGCGGGTATACCAACCACTATACTATCGACGAGCCTAAAAGCAAATATAGCTATTTCAAAATGAACCAATGTATCACACGCTTTGCACAGCGAACTGAACTGCAGGATAATTGGCAATGGCATATACCAAAATTCATTGACCAATCATTATCTTAGGCGGAACAACATGGAACTAACTTAATAGGGAACCAAATGATAAACAACTCGTTTCCGCGTTGAGTGCAGTTGTTCACTGATGTGATAAGTTGAATATGTTAACAGCCGGTTTACCCTTCCAATGGATAGAAGGTGCAAAAGGAGTATTCTAACAAATCGTTAATGTGAAGCAAAAACAAGGTTGGAGCGAAAATAGAACGCTGAGGCACCCTGAAAGTAATAGATTTTATGTCTGAAGACACGCCATATACAACAACTCGGATCGATTGATTTGCGAAGAAGCTCCTCGTCTAGTCGTAAAGTTGTTGGGAAAATCCGGATAAACGGAGCTTTCTTAAAAACGCCCCGTGGCAGATGCGGTCAAAGGCCTTGGAGATATCCAATACGATCGGTCTTGATTCACCATGTTTTTCAATTGCAGATGTTCAGATACGAGGGTTGCCTCTTATGTTTCGGGATTTGGCAACCCTAGCGTTTCAATCCGGCAATTGACAGCTCTGTCGTAAAGTTGGACATTTTTGAGGTTATACGAACTCAGAACGTTTTGACATACGAGCGCTATTTGTGTTGTTTACAGTAACTTAAAAGATTCATCTCGGCCCAAAAATGGAATTAAATCGTCAACATTTTCGTGCGATTATTTTTTACAACTTTCGGCGTGGATTAACTCAGCAACAGTGCATGGATGAACTTAATTCAATTTTTGGCGATGAAGCTCCATCAAGGACCAGTGTTTATCGATGGTATGGTGAATTCAATCGTGGTCGTAGTTTACTCCAAGATGAATTTCGTGAAGGTCGTTCAAAATCAGTTGTTGTTCCGAAAACCATTGATGCTGTGCGCGAACTGATATTGGAAGATCGTCATGTGACCTATCGTGAGATTGAGACAATCTTAGGCGTTAGTGGGACCAGCATACATTCAATATTGCATAAACATTTGACTGTCAAAAAAATTTGTTCGCGTTGGATCCCACACAATTTGTCAATCGCCCAAAAAAAGGCTCGTGTCAATTGGTCGAAAGAAATGCTCAAAAAATACGGTCGGGGTGCTTCGAAACACGTCTGTGACATCGTGACAGGTGATGAATCGTGGATTTACGCGTATGAGCCCGAAAGTAAACAGCAGTCGACTGTCTGGGTGTTTCAAGATGAGCCAAATCCAACAAAAGTTGTTCGCGCACGAAGCACTTCCAAGCAAATGGTCGTCTGTTTTTTCGGAAAAACTGGACATGTCGCAACCGTACCACTAGAACAACGCAGAACAGTCAATTCTGAGTGGTACAGAACCATTTGTTTGCCAGTTGTCTTCCATGAAATCAGGAAAACCAACCGCCGACGATGGATCACTCTTCACCACGACAATGCGAGCTCTCACACATCGGCTGCGACAACTGCATTTTTGAGCACCCAAAACATCGATTTGATTGGTCATCCGCCGTATAGTCCTGACTTGGCACTGAATGACTTCTTTTTATTCCCGTACGTAAAAAACAAACTGAGAGGTCAACGTTTTTCGACACCTGAAGAAGCGGTTGCTGCATTCAGAATGCATGCGTTGGAGATACCTCAATCAGAGTGGCAAAAGTGCTTCGACAATTGGTTCAAACGCATGCAAAAGTGTATAGATCTTCATGGGGAATATTTTGAAAAACAATAAAGTGATTTTCGATGATCAATATTTGTTTTTGTTCTCTAATCCCGAAATATAAAAGGCAACCCTCGTAGGTAACCCATTTTGTATTTAAATGCACTAAAATTTTCTGTGGCTAAATATGGCACAAGGCAAACTCCGAAAGATGATCAGGGATTTCTACCGACCATTTGACAGAGCCTATAGCTTGATGGGGTGGCGTTTCACCGAGCAGCAAGGCGTTGGAATTCCACCCACACCTCGGGCTTTAGACTCCTTTTACGGCAAGTCGGCCTAGCAGTCGGTATATTCTAATGTCCTACTCGCAGAGCAAGGTTTAACTTAATCCATTAAACCAAATTATTTTATTTGTACTTATGAAGACGCATAAAACTTGAAATGCAGGTGCAAGCAAATCATAGAATCTAGACACCACATCTGGAAAAACTATGACGGCACAAAAAGCAAGAGGAAAACAGGCATTGTGTTACTACAATAATAATACCAATTCCATAAAAACGGTATTATAAGATATACAGAATTTGTATGGTGTTTTGTTTTTCGTTTGTTTTATAACCACATATATTTAACAATTCAATTACATATTTTACTTAAGACTAAATGTTAAATTCTATTTCACAAATATGATTCTTACATTAACTGGCTCTTCGCAAGCACTCTAAATTATACATTATTATTTTTCTTATGCCTTTCGGCGTACAATAACTGTTTTTATAACATGTCACAATAATTGATGTTTTTTTTTTTACTTTATTCTATTTTTTCTATATCATATATTATTTATAATTTTTTTTTGTTTTTATTATCTATATAGAGGGTTGACAAGCAAAAAAAAAACAGACAAAACGGACAAACATAAACAAAGGAATACAAATAAAAATAAAAAAAAATTAAAAATTAAAATTAAATTAAAAACAAAAATAAAAAAATTAAAATAGTTGGGAATTGGAGATAGAGGGAAGGAAAGCGGTGCACCTGAGAGGCATACTATGTTTGGGGACGTATAGTCCTTTCTTCATCACGGATCCACTACCAGTTGGGATGGGATCGGTCTTTCATTGATTTATCTCTTTCACCGATCACCAAACTAAATCGCAGGTGATCTGGAAAATTAGAGATATCGTTATCCCTGCCACCACGGAAAGCATGGTAAATAATAGGGACTCCACGTTTGTCTTGGATAAGTCCTTTTTTATCCAAGAAAGGGAACGCTTCTGGGGAAATGAACCCATTCTGGAGAGTACTCTCCATATACATATCATTGGGATAGAATGGTCCAAAATGAGATCATTTTCACTGCACATTGCCCTAGTTGTGTGGCCACGGATAATCTTGATAATGAAGTTATCTATTCTCTTTAGTCCTGATTTGTCATACAGGACTTTATTGGGATAGTATTTTTATACGGCGACTCTGGGGTTCTACACATTCCGAGGCGGGAACGCAAACACTGTCTCTCGAACACCCGAAATCTCCATGTAAAATGGGGATATGTTATACCATACCGGGCATCCATACACTATGACTGGTCGGATGAATGCCGAATATGAAATTATTTTCACCTTAGGGTCCAGAAGACTACTACGGAAGAGACTCCGTGTCATTGCATATGCGTTTTTAGCTGCTGTAAGAGCAGCTGCTGTATGCTTATCAAAGTAAAGATACTGATCAAGCCAGATTCCAAGGTATCTGACTACAGTTTTTACTTGTAGTGGAAGATTATTACATCCTGCAATGGAATATGTTTTCCAATTCCGTTTTGTATCCCTTGATGCACTGGACAGGGGCGTTCTGAAAAGGATAGTCTCTGTTTTTTGGAAATTTATTTATAATTTCCAGTCGTCGCAAAAACGTTTGATTTTGTTGAAATCATTTTGCGGAAGTCTGTTGATGACATCCATCTTTTCTCCAGATCTATACACCACAATATCGTCAGGACACGCAATTGCATGGTTGAGAGAACCCACTACATCACTAGTGTAAATGTTGAATAAAACGGGAGAATTCACTGCTCGATGTTGTATGCCACTTTCGATGTCAAAAGTCTTGTTAGAGATTATATTTCCACATTTCACCACAAATTGTTTACCCATTATCATATCGTAGATAATGTATAATAAATATTCGGGCATACCTAGATTTGATAACTTATATACAAGCCCTTCTAACCACACGGTGTCGAAAGCCTTTTCAAAGTCAATCAAACAGGCCTCTGTGCATTGTCGCTTTGCCTTGTTCCACTGTAAGTCGGAAACAAGATTCGTCGCAGCATGAACTGTGTTTTGGCGGATTATTGTCTTAGTCGAAGTGTTCCGCCGAACACTGTTCCCACCAAGAAAACACAACGGAGCAAAAACTGTCACAAGTGAAACAACGAAATGTTTTTTGTATAACTTTGTTTTATTTAAAATTATGTTTTTCAGATTGATACTTAATTGCACAATGATTTTACGTGAGACTCGATACTTAATTACACAACGATTTTACATGAGACTCGATACTTAATTACACAATTACTGCCCACTGATTTTTTAGTTTTCGATTGGATGTCCTGTCACATTATGAACTGAATTCGCGATCATTTGATTCGATGTGTCACTACCGTTTCCTAGGACATCAAGAAGAAAAATCGAATCACCATGATATCCGGCACGCACGCACTTTCGACAGACACGCAAAGTATTGTACAATTTTTTGTTATTAACTGTTGTTTTGTATTCGCGATTCTTTCTCTTAAGTGCGAATTTATCGATTCTTTGCAATTTTCCGTTCTAAATTCCAAAACGTAATTTACAGCGTGAAGATACGATCGCCACAAAATTTATCAGTATTTTAAAAGCAAGCGCGTCTGACTGTTCGCACCACTTCCTGTCGAACGCCTCGGTGGGGTTCTCTAACTGGACTCTAGTAACTTCTCTGGGGATGATTCCATTCACCCCATAGTTTTCTTTTTCCTCTTTCGCTTTTCCTGTGTGGTGACTTTCTCTCAATCGAGAGTCTTTCCACGAGTCAAGATCGTGCTCACACATACAGACGCGGACGTTATTGTTGCATGCTGTAGATCATCTTGCGATCGTCAAAATGTTCACACCTCTAATGGATTGCTTACGTAAACAATCGAGCGTGTGGTTTACACTAGTCGATCTTGGGCTCGTGTTTACTTTGCCCTATGGGAACAGCTTTTTCGTTTACTGCTGTTGTATCGCAATGGTCTTTGTTTAGACGACCTAGATTGCGGCAGGGGCAAAGGCTTTGTCGACGGATTGGTTTTCCGCTAATTCGTTTATGGCCGGAGATGTGCTGTTTGTCGACATCTGGCGCAGCTGTGCCAACCGTTTGTGTATATCCAGTTAATGGGTCGATTCACAATTTTTGTTGGTGAGTCATGTCCTTACATGTGCATACGTGGGGTTGTTGACTCCAGGATGAATGTTACCTTTTGTTTCAGGTGGAAAGGAGGTCTTTTGAGGACACGTGTCTGTGGGCACGTGTAATTTGGATATAGATGAGTATGTTCCTTGGTGGAACGACGATACTTCGACCTATAGTGGATTATGTGGCTCGTAGAACCGCCAGAGTGTCATGTTGCGATCGGAAACCAAACTGGTTGTTCGGAATAATACCATTTTCCTCACACCAGTTAGTCAATGCTTTATTTATAATTTTCTCTAATACCTTGCTGATGGTCGGAGGCAAACTTATCGAGAGAAGATTGGCTGGATTGCTCCTGTCCTTGCCCTTTTTGGGGATGGGATGGACTACTGCAGATTTCCATTGGGTTGGATAATATGCATTATTTAGAGCGTTATTGAACAAAATAGTGCAAACCTTCACTACTTCAAGAGGCAAATGCTTTGGAACAATGTTTGGAATACTATCTATTCCAGAAGATTTTTTTGTTCTTAATCGATCTAAGAATGTCCGTCAGTTCATCCTTGTGTACAAATGTGCTAGTGTTTAGATTTCTAAGTGGGGAATCCGCTTTATTATTTTCATTAAAGATAAAGATAGATAGATCACCTAAGAGACGCCAATTGTTAAGTTCATTGCGTAGGGAAATTTGTTTTTGGAGAGCCCTATTTTCAGGTCAAGGCTAGAATGAGCCGATTCCTTCAATCTATACACTGCTTTGAATCAAGCACCAATTGAGTTCTCCTTTTTTTGCGGATCTTCGACTATTATGAACTCTTCGTTAGAGTTAACGTGTAAGTCCTGCGTTCAGCAGAGTTTGACAATTCTCGCAAGTTGGCGGAACTCGCAGACATGGGATGTAATTTTAATCTTTCCTTCGAAAGACTTTATTTATTTGAGGGAACATATTCGGTCCACTAGCTTTGATGGCTGGAACTCTGTTGTTCCAGTCTTCACTAATTACTGATCTATAATTGTCACGGATCAGTTTTTGAAGATTTTTAATTAGTGACTTAATTGTTTTTATTTCTTGGCTATTTGGATCGCTGAACTGTCTGTAGAGCAGTTTTAACTTAGAGAGCAGAATACTCTTTTGCCTATACAGCTCGTCGATCGTTGCGTTTCTGTATCGGTTTGTATGGCTCTCCATGTGAGACACTTTTGGGATAGAACGATTATTAGTATTTATTATTAGTATTAGTACTAGTATTAGTATTAGTATTCGAATTAGTAATAATGTTGTTCATCGTCGAAAGATAATGATCAATTTCGTCATTATGAAGATTTCTGTCTATTGGTGGATCTGTGGGGGTGAAGGTATGGATGCCGGCGCACGACACGGGTTCCTATCACCCACCAACGATTTCTGTGCAAAAATTGTCACCAGGAGGAATAGGCCACGAAAGAAAACACATTGGTGTAGTTTTAATGTTAATGTTTCTCCGTTGGTTCTTTATTCTTACTTTCTTTTTTTTTTTCAGAACTCACAGCCAAGGGACAGTCACCTCTGAGTCAGTTTGGATCGTTTGCAACTATTTCAAGGGTTTGACTAATTGGATCGTACCGTGAAGTTATTCACTGGTCGCCATCCGCTGGAAGGTCGCGCTTCGGGCACGTTACGAGCACTCGAAAATCTGATGCGAAACTGTCATCCGCGAGGCGGGAACACTACAAATAAAACACTCGGAGTTGCTTAGTTATAATTGGTCTTTATTTCCTTGATATCCGCACTTTGGGTTTGCTCTGTATCCACGATCATTTGTTTTACAACTAGTATTACATTGTTTATTAAATTCCCTGTGCCCGCGATCACTCGTTTTACAACTAGTGTTACACTGTTTATTAAGTCCTCTCTATCCACGATCGCTTGTGTTACAAGCATTACATTGTTTATCGAATTCCCTGTATCCGCGATCGTTTGTTTTACAACTAGTGTTATATTGTTTGTTAAATTCTCTGCATCCGCGATCGCTTGCTTTACAACTGTTGTTACACTGTTTATTAAGTCCTCTGTATCTACGATCATTAATATAATATTAAATTCTCTGCATCCGCGATCACTTGTTTTACAACTAGCGTTACATTGTTTATTAAATTATCTTTCTTTGATCAATATACCGACGCGGGTTTCCCGCTCGGCTCGACTCTTCGGGTTTTTGAACTCCGACTCCTGTGTGTGCCCCCGGCGGCGGTTGAATCTCGACTGGCTAATAATGGAAAGAATCTATTCATCGTGTCGAGGCGGTTGAGTTATAGCTGAAATAAACTCACTGCCACTTACTGGGAATTTGAAAAGGGTTGCTACGCCTGTATAGGGAATTCAGTTCCAACGAATTACTGCCGTATAGGCTGAGTTAGGTTCCTCTGTCACAATGTGTACTGAGAAATCGGTTTTGGGAACACGACCAAGTATGGACATGAGTTGTCGGTTAGACAAGGGAATATGGGTCTTGGTCGTTGCGATGGTTGTTTCGCGGAAATGCGACACATCGTGCTGGTGACTTACCAGTAAGGGGAATTGGTATTGGGTAGGATGATTGAAATGATTTTCGGGGAAACTAAATGTTGCTTGGTTACAAGCGAGGAAATAGTTTAAGCAGGAAGTGAGCCGGAACGATTTTCGGGGGAAATTAGAACTGCTTGGTTGTAAGCAAGGAATATAATTTAAGTAGGAAGTTAACCGAGGTGGTTTTTGGGAAAAATTATATGTGGGGTGATGTCATTCCGTTGTAAATTGGAATATGCATTTATTACAGCTTGGGAAATCTATTCTTGGTAAGTGTGGGGATGTATGCAATTGCGGATTTGGGGACGGATGCTGTTGCATATTGGGATGTGTTTTTGAATGTTGGGAAATAGCTTATAGGTTAGGTTAGGGGGACGCGCTCTTAGCGGTCAAAATTGGTTGGCATTGTGGGTTGGTGCTCCATGTGGTATAGAGAACCCCCACAGATCTATGCCATTGGAGCGTAATTCTTTTTTTATTATCCGATCAAATCGCGACCAGTGTGCTTTTCCGAAATTAAAAGATAGTATCTGTTTGTACTGCTCAAGTAGTGAGTGTTCGTTTGAGATATGTATTACAGCACCTAGTCCGTAATGATCGCTATCGTACTCGATTGTACGAAGACAATTTCGAGTAGTTAGATCGGTATCTAATAATTGTATTCGCTCGACCAGCAACAGTAAATCCAAGAAAGAATTTCCTCTTGGATATGGCGGCGTACTTGTAGCGTACAATTCTAGTTTATGTTCGATAGCGTTTGTTTGCAACCAGTCGAACAACACATCGCCTCTTGTGTTTGTGATAAGGTTATCCCAAGCACTGTGCTTGGAATTGAGATCTCCCGCCATAAAGAAATAATTATTTTCCGAGTCTAACTTGAGACTTCGAAAAAGCGTATCAAGTTCATTGATAAACTGTTTACAGTATGGAGTATAAGCAGAGACCACATATACCCCCCTGAGTGGAATTTGGGCGATCTCGTATAATTGTTTTATAATTTGGGTAGCCCAACTTGTGCCTTTGGTTTAGCTTAGTTTCGCTAGCCAAAAGCACCTCTTCGGGAGTAAAGGAAGGATCAACTCCTATGAGGAGCACGGAGACAGTTTTCTCCGATTTACGGGTATACGTGTAGTACTCGCTTTTTGATTTCCCGAATGCCGATTTGATTTTGCTACTATAGCCTTTTGGCGGATGGTTATGTTGTTAGTTGGTTTGATTGACACTGGGTGGTTTTATATTTGTCCATGGTCAGGTATTGATGACTGCGGTGTTCCGCCGAACAACGTCCGCAGTAGAAAGAATTAAAACACCGGAACACGGAGACGATCACACAAATAAAACACTGCGAAAGTTTTGGTATATAAATCTGATTTTATTATTGGTCCCTTGCTTTTGTTTAATTTAGGTTTCATCTGCACTACGTGTCGCTATTACAGGTTTACTATTTCAATTTGATAATGTTTGCGAACACACGACTTTCTTAATCGACACGATATTACGGATTCAATATTCAATTGTTACTTTTGGTGCACACAACGATTTTCTTAATCGACACTACTATGTTTCTTTTCTAACGACGCGAAACTCACGTTACTTGGATTTAGACTGTTTCTCGAATCTCCTAATACCTTCACGATGGGGTTCCCCAGTGTCTCTAAGTCGATTCTCAAACTCGACGGTATTCGCTAGACTAAATGTCTCTATCATAAAAATCATCATCATCAGCGGCACTACAACCGGGAACCGGTCTTGGCCTTATTTAGCAAGTCCTGAGGCTTGTTAAATTTTCCATAATGATTTGTTTTTTCCGGGCAAGGTCATTAGTCTTGCACCAGAGGCTCCCCGACGGGGAATCGAACCCCGGTCTACCGCGTGGCAGGCGAGTATACTAACCACTATACTATCGAGGAGCCTATCATAAAAATATCCCGTTCTAATTACCTATCCTCGCATCTGCACAAGAAAATCTTTCATCCTGTCTGCCAACAGATTTTCCCCATCGTGTCTGTTAACAGCCTAAAATTTCCCTTGGCATCTCAAAAGGAGAATGTCCCATTGGATCTGGAAAAGGAGAAATCTTACTCATGATCTTTATCATCATCATTCGTTGCTGGTGGTCGGAATCTTTTTTCTTTTGTTTAAGGATCGGACGCCGCCGCTTATTCTCCGATCTTTCCGTGGTTTATTTGAACTGCACATCTGGCATGCAGGCAAAGGATCGCATGCACTTCGGATGGGTACACGGTCTATGGGATGTAAGGCTTTGTTTGCCTTTCCAATCATAAACATCTATCAGGGATAGTGTTACGAGTTTATGATTGTTCGCCTGCTAATCAGCGGCGCAACGAATCGTTTGTTTGCGCAAGTGTGGCTTAGCATTAGGGTATGCAAGGAATTTAAGTGCTAATTGCATTTAGCTACCCGAGTATGCATCCCTTGTTCGGTTTACTTACCGACAATGGTATTTCGTGGAAAAACATCGCGTTGATTTACATGCGACGCTTTCCTGCATTAGCGCATTGCTTAGATGCGATGCTTGCTGCCTTTTTGAATTGGTTTTGCATACGATGTATGGATGCGTTGAACTCGATATTGGAAGTTTTTGACCGTTAAGTTCCTTGGTTTTTGATATCGGGTTCAACGTCGTTGCAATTTTATATAACCTTTGTTCAGGTATGATTAAGGACTTTGGGGCACGTGTCTGTGGGCACGTGTAATGGATAAAGGCAAGTTTGTTCCTTGGCGGAAAGGACATCTCAACCTACAGTTGGTTGTGTGGTTCCTAGAACCGCCACAGCCTTCTAAATCATCGCATGTTAATCTTATCTTAAAATTATTTATCTGTTTTGGTTTAAAAGTTTTGCATGTAAACTCACCCAATTTTATGAGATCCTTTGTGTCTATGTAACTGATGTAGATAGGAGGTACTTTCTCCTTTTTTTTTGACTTTTCGCGGGTTGGCTTGTCTTGTGTTGTCTTTGTGCTTGTTGTTGTTGTACCATCTTCGTTTTTCGCTCGTCCTGGCTCAAATTGTTTTTAGTTGAAGAACTTCCTCCATTTGTTTATCCAGTTGTTGTTTTTTAAGACTCATCTAATGGATGAGTCTGTTGAGGGCCTCAACCTGATTGGTGGCGTCTGTATTTGTTTCGCTGACAGCCAGTTCTTGGAATTGGTTTCCAGCCCCTGAATACTGGGCACCATGGGTGTTGTCTTCATCGTCGCTGATGACAATCAACGTGTCCGTATCCTTGTTTGCATTTGTTCTAAGGCGTTTAGCCTTTATTTTGCCTTCTCCGAAGCACCATTTTGAGATCCATTTGATTTATATCCATATTATGGACCACGTCTTCTCATCTTTTTTTATTGTTTTTTTTTTTATTGCGCGAGTGACAGATATATAATCACGTTCAGGAGTTTGTTTATTATATTGGGCACGTGCACAAACAGGAACACTTCGTACGTCGCGTATCGGCACTAATTGTTTTTTAATTATTTTGGGTGCACAGAAGTCCCAAGCGAACCTTTACTAATTTATGATGTGCAACGCGGTTTCATTTATTATTATTATTATTATTTATTGGCCTGTAGGAACCCGGAAGTTCATGACCTCGCCGACTCGGCTTCGCCATCCTTCCCTGTCCTGGGCACTCTCCTTCCACGCTTCACCATTCGATCCGATCTCCTCAAGGTCAAACCTAACATTGTCCTCCCATCTCCGTCACGGCCGTCCTACCGGTCTCTTTCCCGTTGGTCTACCGTCAAGAATTCTATGCACGGTCCTATCGTTCCCCATTCGCGCCACGTGTCCGGCCCATCTTAATCTTCGCGACTTGATTACTCTCACTATTGTAGGTTTGCGATATAGTTCTTCCAATTCGTCTCCTCCATTGTCCTGCCTCCTCGTCATATTTACCTCCAAAGATGCCTCTCAAAACTTTATTCTCGAATAGACGGAATTTGTTTTCTTCCCGTTTTGTGAGAGCCCATGTTTCGCATCCATATAGAACAATTGGCATGATTATGGTTCTGTAGACACGGAGCTTTATGTTACGTGATAGCAGTCTGGATTTCAGCAGTTTACTGACTGCGTGCCAACTCGCGTTGCCGGAATGCAGTTGCAATAACCAATTGATGTGGAATACACACTTGTCTTTGTTTCACAATTTTTATTTTGGATACTGTTTAACAGAGGATTGGCGTGAACTTTAAAGATTTAATTTAGTAAGGGGAAACTTTGCACTCGCGCTGTGACTTTGTGTGTACGCACCGTACTGGCGCACGGTACGCTGGATGGTCCGACGGCCCGACCGACACCTTCGGTGTGTGGAAAACGACTCATCGGGGTGAGTTTGATGGTTTGGTGAAAAGGAAATGAAATTTTCCCTTCGTCCAGTGACCAATGGGAGAAAATCTCTGGTTATAGATCTTAGCGAGGGTGTGGTTATCTATGCGGGGATCATTTTAATTGCTCGTGCCGCGAGCTAATGGGTAGACGAACCGTAGAAAGAAATTCAAAAAAGGGAAAATGGACCAAGGGCATCATGTGATGAGAGTGCAGCTGAGTACACAAACTGTATCGCATTAGGGAAGCATTGGGTGCTAATGGATGATTTAAATCTTACACAATGGGAATTGTGTATAGACTCGATGTCGGCGGGAAGAATTGAATTCTTTATTTGCTTATTGTGTGTCCCAAAGAATTCGATTTTTTTTTTTTTTTTTTTTTTTTTTTTTTTTTTTTTTAACACAAGGGAACGTGTTAGGTTCCTTGGGCGATGATCGCACTCAATATCCTTTGTATTAGGATCTCTTTTATGAGCCCGCGCATCCTTTGTCTGATCCCTAGGTATTTTACCGTGGATCGGCAACCGTCTGGAATCCCTTAAGTATTACCTGTGATTTCTCACAGTGCCCAGACTTGGCGGTTTCATTTAAATAATAATTTTATAACTATCGTTCGTCGACACGTCTACACCGGATGGGGGTCAATTTGGTGAATAGGTTTGCTGTCGTTGACCCTGAATGGACACTTGTGTAAATACAATTTGTTAAGGATCGTGTTACGAATATCTAAGTAAACAATATGCAAGTGTAGTCAATCAAGTATCGCACTAAAAGGAATGGTTCCATTTATCTTGGGTAAGCAATGAATGTACTGTGATACATACATATTACGTGTGTGTATCCTGATTCAGTCATAAAGAAAGGTAAGTAACGAATAATGCATCCTTCGATATGCTTGATCGAAAAAGAAAGAGTCACTTTCAAGCCTTAGTCCACATCGGACGTTAATTACGCGGGCAATCCCAGAATGAATCTGCTTGACACATAGATGGCGGTAGCTATTAAAATATAAGGACTGTGGTAGATAGTACCAACTTTGGAAAGATTAAGTTTCAAGTTTGAAGACGCTACGGTATTTATTACTTATTTCACAGCCTACAATAGTGAACCCTCTCAGTGAATCTGTAAGCATGGAACAAATTCAAACTTTCGTCATTGCAGTTTACCACCGAGCCATTTCTTCATGTATGGAAGGAGAAACTAGTCCGAGGGTGCTAAAGAAGTAATTCGTGTTCCAAATCATTGATTCTGGCCATTGCAACAACGGATGTGTGAACATGTGTGCATTTTGTCCATGTTTACAAATTCACTGAGAACCTTTACTATTGTAGGCTGTCAAACAAGTAATAAATACCATAGCGTCTTCAAACTTGAAACTTAATCCTTGTAAGGTTAGTACTATGTACCACAGTTATTA
Source organism: Microdon myrmicae (assembly GCA_963931805.1). Lineage (NCBI taxonomy): Eukaryota > Metazoa > Arthropoda > Insecta > Diptera > Syrphidae > Microdon > Microdon myrmicae. The sequence goes on from OZ007500.1 coordinate 45,807,474, forward strand.
TATATTATTAACTATAGCCATCTATGAGTCAGGCCGATTAATTCTCGGACTACCTTCGCTTAAAGCCCGTCGCGCTTTAAAAACAATAATCAAAGAGTCTGTTCTTAGCCAGCGTTCAGCACGGACGTACAATTCAAAGACGTGTGTAATCGTGTGTTACATTATTTAAAATAAAACTAGTGTATTTTATTTTTGTGTGGTTTGTGTGTGTGGTTTGTTAAATGTGTGTTACGTGTAGTGCTCCAGAAAGACCTACCATTAATATCCTCCCCCCTCAAAATAAATATCCCATAATCCTAAACAATTCCATAACCAATATCGAGCAACCATAGCAGCTGCTCGATATAACATCCAAAGAATCTAAACAATTCTATAACCAATATCGAGCAACCATAGCAGCTGCTCGATATAACATACAAATAATCCAAGAGTTTCCATAACCAATGTCGAGCAACCATAGCAGCTGCTTGAAATAACAAACACCCAAATAATCTAAACGATTTCCGAATCGTTATCGAGCAACCAGCAGCTGCTCAAAATAACAAAGTCCTATGCATCCCAATCCGAAAACCCTAGCAACCGATTGATACAATCAGCAAAATCCATATGGAGCAACAGTGGCATTTGCTCGAATATGAGGCCAAACCAACTTTTATGTGTTTCGCGGATCTTTTCAGGTAGCTTTTCAATTTGGCCAGTCGATGATGATCATGCGATCATGGTCATCATTGTCATATTTGTAATCACAGTCTTGAAGCTCGACACACTATGTGGACGACCTTAACAAAATATATATAATACATTTAAATTATTAAAACAGTTTTTTAATTAAAAATTACAACTACGCATGCTACGCTCTTCCCTCGATCATAGAGGAAGCACGGCGCAGCATAATATACGTACTAGTGTAACAACACTGACAACAAGGTCTCAGTACTCATACGGACCTCTTCAGATTAGCTGAAAACAATATGACTGGACGCTGTTAATAAAGATGCTGCATTTTATTTTCGGAAAAGTTAGCAAAATGCGAGAGCAGCCGCAACGCTTTATGTACAAATGTTTTGTAATCGTAGACACCCGAAACAAACGACTTTTACAAGAACTGATAACACCTTTCTGATGTTTTTAAATCAATTATGAAAAAAAAAAATGACCGTAAATGTGATAATGTGAACAAGCCATACAATTTTCTATGAGAGATTTTTAAAAAACCCAAGCAACTCGAAAAACGGTGCGACTTTTACTGAAGTCATCTTTTATTTTTCTGATAGGTTATAAGGTAAGGAACCACTCCTCCAAAGGTGGCCTGCTATTTACGGGGCCCCTTGTATATTCACAAGAATATATAATTTAATGTCTAAAAATAAATGTAAGCCCATCAAAAACAACGTTGAAATGAAAATGGGACCATATCATCCACTAACGTCACCAGAACATAGATGCAATGCATCCCGATTATCTCTTTTCGAGAGATATTATCGTGTTCGTCATTTTAGTTATTACCACATAAATGGATTACACCTTTTTAAATATTCAATTCGGTTCACGTTGCAAATGAAAAACATACAGCTACATCAACTGGCACTCATAATGCCCAACGAGAGCAATATAATATTCAGGTTTTCTCGGCTTTTTCGAATATTCATCATTCGAACTGAAGTCTCACTTCATCTGATGGATGCATCACCTAAAATGACCTAATGAGATGGAAGCAATTTAACTAATTGCAACAGTGATCGAAGGACACATTTCATGGCACACCACCGCCAGCTCTGTTGTCGGACACCTTTGCATTTAGATTGGACACCGTAGTCCAATACATTCCCTGTGACATAATCACGTGCCTCTGAACTGTGTGAATTGTCAGATGTGGGGAAGCCCGTTCGTAAAATTTGCATGTTTTTCGATACGTACTTACGTGACACTCGGGGCGGGATTCACTGCATTCAGGTGAAAACTGATAACTATCCATTCCTAAACCGCTTCCATTCAAAGCTAAGCATAAGTTTTACCTGCAAACGAGGACATGAGTGTCCATTGGCTATTTGTCGTTTTGAAATTTCATCAACACATGCGACGGCCTACGAGTCAGGCAGTTGTCGTTCGTAAACCACACTGCAGGTGCACTGTTCCCGTCACGTCTGCTCTTCGGGACGGAGGACACAAACTGGATGCAGCTTCTGACACCCTCTGGAAAGAAACTATTTACATAACACACCTTGGAAGTGACGCACACCCCAGTCTAATTAGCTGTCGTACTCGTGCATTTTTTGTGACATGCTTTAAAAATACACTCTTTGTGTTGTACGTGCAGCTATTGACCTAAAAGAAATTGACCAGTGGATAGGTACCACCAGACATTGGTCACTCAGGACCAGGGATAACGGAAGCGATTTGTAAGCTGAATTTTTTATAATACACGTCAGTATCAGCCTTAAACTTGGCTTTCGTGCGGAAAAACCAGTTGCGGTCCGGAAGTCGATTGGCATTTTCGCTTATTATTATCCTTCACGGAGCGGCTATCGTTGGCCTTTCCTTTTACCTTATGTTGGTTATGTTTTATGCAAGTGTCGGGATTAATGGATGTGGTAATAGCCATTAATTAGGTTGTACGTTGCATGACTTCCAAAATGAATGGCTATTGAAATTTATGTCCTGTGATAAATATGTAAGGACTAAAAGCGTAATCGTTTGTCAAGGAGATGTGTGGCTCGTCGGGAAGTAGGTGAATCCACAAGGATGGAGTGGTTGAACGTCCGGAATTGATTTCATAGACGAATGACTTCTTTTAAGAAAATCGCTAGTGGTAGTGTTATCCGTATAAGTATTTCTTTTTCGAGTAATCTTCTTTTAGTCACCATTTGCATCAGTAACAGGTCAATTGAAAAGTCCCCGGTCTTCCATAGTAAAACACATTTTTTTGGCAAAATTCGTTTTTTTATTCAACATAATTCCCTTCGAGGGTGATACACTGATTATAACGTCCCTCCAACTTTTCGATACCTTTTTTGTAGTACGATTTGTCCTTTGCTTCAAAATAGGCCTCAGTTTCGGCGATCACCTCTTCATTCGACGAAAATTTCCTCCCAGCGAGCATTCTTTTGAGATCTGAGAACAGGAAATAGTGTTACGTGCGTCCGCCACCCCATCAATTAATCATTTAGTAATTTTAATATAATTTGTTTTAAGGTGGTATCATGGTAAGGTGGTGGAGGAGTTGCACGATCCAGAAGTGAGTTTTCGAACACGCCCCGATTCGGGTGTGGATCGTTCAGTTCTTCGAGTTCGAATTCGGTTTTCGAAGTGGACGTGAATGGGGAGCGAGAGAGACAAAGGGTTAATGTTTTTTGATGTACGGTGTTTTTTGACTTTCCGTTTTCGATAGGCAGAAAAAAAGAAAAAGAAAGCAGTAAAAAAAAGATTCGGTTTTGCTGGTCCGAGAGATTTTTCAAAGAAAACGAGTAAAAAGGTTAAAGTTTGTTAAAGTTAAAATTACATAAAGGAAAAGTTGAAATAAATCTGATAACTGTCAGACAAAAAGAACATCAGGGTGTATAAATTTTCGTAGAGGAAAAAAAACACATTTTCGGAATTATACATCGATCCCAAACTGAGGCAGAGTGACCCACATAAAAGATTTGGAGAGACTCGTCATGCAACTGCTCGGAATATTCGAAAAGCATACAAACAATTAACTGGGAATGGAAATCTCCTCACAAGGCGGCACGCAACGAAAACAATCCTGATCATCGTTTTCGCGGACCAAAGGTAAAAGTAAACATTAATTAATTTTCTGTGGCAAAACCAGCAAAAAATACTGTCACAATAGTCGCTGGGGGCCAGATCTGGAGAATACGGTGGATGCGGAAGCGATTCGAAGCCCAATTCATGGATTTTTGCCATCGTTTTCACTGACTTGTGACACGGTGCATTGTCTTGGTGAAGCAGCACTTTCTTTTTCTTCAAATCAGGTCGTTTTTCGGCGATTTCGTCCTTCAAACGGCCCAATAACGCTGTGTAATAGTCGCTGTTGATGGTCCTTCCTTTTTCAAGATAGTCAATGAAAATTATTCCGCGCGCATCCCAAAATACAGACGCCATAACCTTGCCAGCCGACTGTTGCGTTTTCCACGCTTTGGGGCGGGTTCATCGTGTGCAGTCCACTCGGATGACTGTCGATTGGACTTCGGAGTGAAATGTTGGAGGCATGTTTCATCCATTGTCACATATCGACGCAAAAACTCGGGTTTATTACGCTTGATCATCTCCAAACACTGCTCCGAATCATCAACTCGTCGTTGCTTTTGGTCAAAAGTGAGCTCGCGCGGCACCCACTTTGCACAGAGCTTTCTCATACCCAAATATTCGTGAATGATATGATGTACACGTTCAGTTGATATCTTTAGAGTGCCTGCTATTTCATTCAATTTTAATTTACGGTCATTCAAAATCATTTTGTGGATTTTTCTAATGTTTTCGTGGGTAACAACCTCTTTTGGGCGTCTACTGCGTTCACCGTCTTCGGTGCTCATTTCACCACGTTTAAACTTAGCATACCAATCCTTGATGGTTGATTTTCCTGGGGCGGCGTCTGGAAACTCGTCATCAAGAAAAGTTTTTGCTTCAACTATATTTTTTCCCTTCAAAAAGCAATATTTTATCAACACGCGAAATTCCTTTTTATCCATTCTTTTCACAATAACAGAAGTTGCTTCACTCAAAATACTATAATTCACAAACCAATGATCCGACATCTGTCAAATTTATACACGCGTCTTTTGAAGGTTAGGGCTAACTAAAAATCATTTAATTTATTTCTAGTGCCGCCATCTATGTGTCAGATTCTAGTGCCGCCATCTATGTGTCAGACCGGGGACTTTTCAATTGACCTGTTAATTGGTTCGCGATCAATGCATCTGAACGGTGAAGGGAACAAAAACGATGGATACCTGCTATAATCACTTGAACTGCGAAAGCGATAGTGAACTGTCACTCATGAAATTCTACTTCAACGTATTAGGGGAGTGGTCTAATCGGTAAGGAGGTTGCGACGTGCGCGACACTATTCGTACGTACTAGACTAAAAGCTAAATACTGAAAGGCCCTCATCGGGCCTAAAGTCGGGTTTTCCGGTGTCAATATCTTACCGTTTGACTCGGATTCAGATAAATCTGATTACGCACGAGTTATCTCAATGATACTTTATATCATTAAGTCACGACACATGGATGATTTATAGTTCCTTAGTTTTCCTGTTCTGTAAATAAATAAATTTTGGTATAGAGATGTAAAGGATTTTCCAATAAGGACGATCTATTTTTTTTAATAGTAAACGGTGGGTTTATTAATAGGGACAACATGGTTTTAAAACGTCACGGCGGCAAAATTAAAAATGATAAACATGTCCCTAGCTGTCATTTGTCTTTAGTACAGTTTAACTGAAAGATTCAATAAACAAACCGCCGTCGTGCCGGATGATCCTAGCCAAGAGAAGTATTATGGGTTGTATATTACACGGAGGAAAACTATTGCTGAAAGGGAACGCCACTAACGCGTAGAAATCAAACATGAACCTCGGTCTTAGTCCACCTGGACGGCGGTGATCAGGGCTACATGTGCATGAGATGTATCCACTTGGGATAGGATGCATCCAAATAAAGGGAGAACGATTTTTTTTCGTCTAAGCGGATAGAGACTGTGGGGGTTCTCTACATTATGCTGAGAACCAACCCACTAAACCAACCACAATTTCGCCCGCATCCACGCAAAACGCGCCAGGCTGTCGTAAATTCAATCCTTCAGCATTATAACATGCAAAGAAGAATAAGCATCGATCACCGGCCTCGATGTGACGAACAATCGTCGTAGTGTGAGTATACTAACAGCCAATACCCCAAGTCGCACTACGGACGGACAAACCACGGTTCGGATGCAGCTGCTTCCAATTAAGCTTTCTCTTACGTTCATTTTTGTCGAGTTTCGGCGACACGGTCAGGCAGCAAGAAACATCACGTAGCCTTGTCGTTATCGAATGGAGATCTCCCCTCTTATCGGTCATCGCACGAACAACTTTACGTTGTATTGCTTGGATCGGAAACCATCCCTGTGTGGATGGTGCCCATCTACGAATCGGTTTTCGATAGAGTGTTAATTCAACCATCGACGAGTGCGTATCTAGCCAACACCATCGCGTGGGCATTGAGTCGCGTTTCTTTAAAATCAAGGGGTGTCGACAAAGCGATAAGTGGGTTAACACGTAACGTGCGCAGAAATATTAAATCGAATGGAGTGTATCGTCCGATAAAACTAGAATTATATTTCAGTTGTGACTAACCGAACTTGTAACTCTTTTCCGTTGTGACAAATCAGATCTAGTTTATTATTTCAGTTGTGACAAAACAAGAATTTGTACTTTATTTTTCTTTAGTGATCAATCAGAGAACTTCCATTCTAATTCATTGTTCCTCCCAAAAATTTCAATCAGCTGACCATTAAGTTTATTAAGTACTCATAATAAATAAAGGCTTATTGAGCCGATTTAAAACGAAACCCGGAGTTTTCTTTGTTCCTGAATTCTCTCTGTTCCAGTGCGCATGTCTTGCGGAGTCTCTAGTGCAAACCAGTGGGGCTTTAAGTGAATCCGTACCCGTGCCGGCACTCGACTAAAAGTTCACGATCCAAGGGATAGCTATTGTCGGTATAGAACAACTGTGAACAAATCAACCAGGGAAACTCCTTCATAGGATCTCGTGGCGGATTGCTGGACAGTGACTGTTTGCAGTGGTTGTTTCATGAGCAGAACGGAGTGCTGGAGAAGCAATTGGACATCGACTTCATCATACAAGAGGTAGGTGGCAATTATTCTCTCCAAGATAACTTTGGTGGTAATATATCAAAGGCATTGGTTGTGTGTGATTTTCAAAGTGGTGCATTGGTGGTTCCGTTGAAAATTTTTGGAAAGTCATCGGGAATTGTTGTTGATGTGTGTTGGAGTTAATTAGAGAAAAACGAAAGATATTGAACTGAAGTCCCTAACGAGACTGCTGCGAAATAAAGTACATCTTGTCAAATACAGAAAAAAAGGCCTTTAATTGAAAAAGTCGGTGACTTAAAATAGTGTTCGTTAATTGCAAGACTGAGCAGAGATTAAGTACAATTCATACGGTATTCGATTAGGTGATTGCTCAACGGTGACTGCCCAGTGGTATTGAGGTGTTCTGGGTGGTGTTCTGTGTACTTGGTTTGGCTGCAACGTTGGATTGTGTGATTTAATCGATTCGTTCTTTCGGTTTGAGCGGGCGAGTTTATTGTGCGGTATTGACAGCACAGTCGAGCTGGATTGATTTTCTTGCGATTTTGTCAATATTTGTTGAGAGTGTGTGTTTCAGCGGCAGTTAGACTGTGGCATTGGATTGCGTGAATCAGTTCGGTTAGTCCTTTTAGTTTGATTGAGCACGGTGGTGTAACGGACAATTTGTGAGCAAGCCGACTTGCGTGTCTAACAGACAGTCCAAAAGAAAGATCGGTTGTTTGTATCCTGACAACCTCACAATATGAGTAAGACAAAGATGTTCAACTTAATCGACAGCTTGCAGAACATAGCAAGCGAGTTGACAGCCGACTACAGGGCATATTCGGATTTGGAACAAACCTCCAAATCTGTGCACATGAACGAGGCACGGTTGAGGAATTTGGAGCAGTCCTTTGTGGAAGCAAAGGGACTGCATCAAAAAATTATAACGGCTCCCAGCGACGACACCAAGACGAAATACATGGAAGAATTCCACTTCCATAAGCTGAAGGAACTGTATTACAGTTATTCCTCAGAACTTAGGTCGCAATTAGAGCAAGTCGACACACATCCGCTGGGGCACAACTCATTTAACAGTTCAATGGGAACAACAAAGGCGCCAACGGCGGAACTGAAATTGCCCCCCATTAAAATACCTACCTTCTCCGGTTCTTGGCAGACGTGGCCGGAATTTAAAGGTCTATTTGAGAGTCTCATCATCAGAAATGCATCTATATCTGATGTACAACGACTACATTACCTGAAGGCAAACCTGAGCGGAGAAGCAGAACGTCTGCTGCGGAACACTGCCATTGTTGAGGGTAATTTCGAGTCGGCTTGGGCAACACTGGTAAAACGTTACCAGAACGTAAGGTTGTTAAAGGACAACCAATTCAACTTGCTGTTCAGTCAACCTTCGCTGGGCCATGAGTCTGCCGATGGGATTAGGTCTTTGGTGGATACCACAAGTGAGGCCAATCAATCATTACAGAACCTAGGAGTCCCGGTCTCATCGTGGGAGGACGTGTTAATTTTCCACACAGTCCAGAAGCTTCCCCTTAAAACTCGAGGTTTGTGGGAATCTCACATTTCGTCATATGTGGATTACCCAACATACGATATATTAGTAGAATTTCTACTCACAAGGGTTCGAACTTTAGATGTCATGGGACAAACAACGTCAAAAAATTCTCACGGAATTTCTAGAAACAAATATCATGACGTCCGTGTCCATAATTCAACCACAAGCAATTGTTCGATGTGCTCAGGCTCACATTTCATTCGTAACTGCTTCAATTTTCGAGCACTCAGCCCTCACAAGAGACGATACATAGCAACCAAGCGCCATTTGTGTGTCAACTGTTTGTCCGATACGCACAGAACTCAAGAGTGCACGAGCAAGTTCACCTGTACGCACTGTAAGCAGAAACATCATTCGTTGTTGCACATAGACGATATTCACCATTCCATACCCAGAAGTGACTCTGCTGCGACGATGACTCCATCTGGAACATCTGCTGACCAAACACATCAGGCACAATCAACGGAGGATTCAGCGGTCTCCACCAGAAGATCCTCAGTATTCAACGCCTGCGTTGTCAAAAACAATAATGTTCAGACTGTTCTTCTGGCTACGGCTCTCGTCAGGGTCTACACAGCTGAGGGACAGCCTCTGACCCCCTGGATCCTGGGTCAGAAGCACCTTTCATTACGGAATCAGCATCCCAGTTGTTAAGGCTCAAAAGAGAGAAAGGCCACGTGTCCGTCTATGGGATAGGGAAACAAGGATGAGTGCATCGGCACACAAGGTGTCACTCGTCATTCATTCTAAAATCAACGAACCCTTCACGTTGCAGGTTCAAGCCTTTGTTTTGCCCAAACTCACTGCGGCGCTGCCCATGCGCAGTCTCCAACGCGTTAACTGGGACCATCTAAAGGGTATCGAGCTGGCTGATCCGACTTATTACATGCCAGGCAAAGTCGACATCCTTCTTGGGGGCGATGTTTATTCGGGGCCTCTTCTGGACGGAATGATCAAGGGAGCGCCCGGCACCCCCATGCGCAACGAACCGAATTAGGATGGATGCTCTCCGGTAGCATCATTGATAACCAATCATCAATAACATCCTTTCACATAAGGACAAAACCTTCTAAGCTGGACTCTCGGTTAACAAAATTCGAGGAAGTAGAAGATGAGGAACGAAGAAAGATACATTCACCCTTCGAGAATTCACAACAGCGGAAAACGAACGGTGAGCATATGGTCCAGTCCTCAATCAAGGAAGAGAATTACCCAGTGTTAGGATTATTTCATACAGCGGCACAATTGTCAACGAAGGCCTCTGCTGGTGAGCAGATTGTGATTGCGACTGATAACCTGAGCACGCAGCATCTCTTACCTAATCTCACATCAGTTCAAGGGGATATGACGCAAGGCGTTCAATTTATGTTACAACCACAACACCATCAAAATCTAAACAGCAATGGTGTTCCTGATGCACATCACATGCGGTCACAGCACCCGCAGCAAAACCAATCGCAGCAGCAGCATGTACTTTGCGATGGAAATCATCATGCAGATAATGTTGCTCTCCAAACCACGACTGCGTGTCATGGCCATAGTCCGGGTTCATCAACTGAGAATTACGTTCTGAGACTGCGACGTCGGAAATTCGAATCGTCTGATGACAACTACAGTTCTAGAATATTCAACAATACCGGAAAATTAATCTCCACAAATCAATATCAAGCGGACAATACAAATAATTCTGGTCTTATGGGAAAATCTCTCAATTCAAGGAACATAGTGACTTCGTCACGTCTTCAAGGCCAGCAAGATAACCTCTATGGTGGCCGCAATAGCCACCAAAAATATCATTTTCAACACAAGCACTCAACCAGTGGATCGAAAACGGCTTCAGGCAATGCTGCTGACATAAAGATCAGTTCTCATCTAGAAATTCGCCCAACGCAAAGCAGTGGCATTAGCGGCGTAAGTGAAACATATACCCAACTGCAACAACATCAGTCACAGCAATCGTCTCGGACTCTAAACGCAGACGGCAGCTACTCCAACATTTCTGGTATCGGCACAGGTTGGCCATACTCAGAAGATGGCGAACTTACAACCTATCAATTTCAACGTTGCACAGCCAAATTTAACACAACGAAGTGGATTTCATGCTGAATCATCGGCTTTATCTTATGAACCTCGATCTCAGCTGGAGATGAGCTTACCAGGATTTAATCAAATCAACCCGAGTATTGACCTCAACCATTGGAATAATATAAATAATCACCAAATCGTTGCTGCGGCCGAGACGGCAAATATCACCTTTCAGGCACCTCCTCCACCACATGCAGGAGATTTACAAATGCCAGCAACCTCCGCTATTATGCCAGCCCAGACTATCCAGTTGTTTGGCATGGCTTCACCAGTAGGTTCTCGTCAATCGTAAATGGTTCAATCGGGAACCCTTGAACCGGCTAGGATTTCTATGCAATCTAATATGGAAAATGTGAATTCAAATTCAGGACATACCAGCAATGATAAGCCAGCGAAGGTGTTCCACCATCGCACACAAAGACGCACGAGAAACCCATACACGAGGTTAGATGACAGAAACCTAAACCGTGTAAAGGGAAGAGAAACCCAAGTCCTCTTTCTATAGCTGTGTCAACGAATTCTCTCATCTTAATGATCCCCTCAACGACAATGGCGGTGGCATCATCTCAAACCACGCATTCCAACTCTGTTAGTAATTCAACAGCTATCATTTAACATCGATACCTACTAATCAGGAAAAATCTCCACTACCAGCGGCACGTACAACATTTGATCTCGGGATTTTATGGATTTGATGAGCAGATGCAGCATGCACACGGCAACAAGATGAATGCAACAATGCGCAGGCAGTCAATGGCTAACTTTTGCCTTTTACCCATGCTCAATTAAATTACACACCACACACACACACATGAATTTAATGACCTCTGTCATCACCTAGAATACACACCACATATACATAAAATAATGACTCTTGTCCACCTAGAACACACACACACGCACACAAAGACAATATGAGAATACACAAGCCTATAACAAGTCAAATGTAATCGATTATCCACACTCACTAATGATACCAATGCCTAATAATTGCCACACTGCCGTTCCACCGTGCTGGTTCACTTTCAACATCCCGCGTCAACCGCACCCCTTTAAACGGTCATCGACTCACATATTTAAGGAAACCCCAGCGGTCCACCGTCGCCGGCCCGGGAAGATGTTGCACACGCAACCGTGCAACACATAAGATTTGTCAGTTAAACAGATGAGCAATTAATTCCTGTGAATTGGTGAAATTCTACCTTCACAACACCAGAAAGTATGCTAGCATAATCAGTCATCATTAGCCATGCTGTGGAACACCTTTCGTAGTGCTTGCTGATTCTAGAGAAATTTCAGCCAGCTGATACCAGAGCATGTTGCTGGATTCGTTGAGGAGAACACCACTATTGCATAGCGGACGATATTTTTGGGTTCAACGGCATTCTCGAAAGAAAAGAATAGTTCAGTTTTTTCTGTTTAGTGGAACGTTTTAAATTTCCGGAAAAAGTAACGTATTGTGAAAAACTGGATACTGTTGTGACTTGAATAAGTCAGTGGATTTTTGTACTTTTCATTTGAAGGAGTAGAAGGTGAATTCATGTAAAATAAAAAAGGTTGAATTTAATTAAATCGATCGTTTGTTTTATGTTCTATGGCTGAATATTGTGAACGAGATTTCGCTGGGTTTCAACGCTGTGCATATTCGAACAGAATTGCAAGATACTTAAGAAACATTTTTTTTTGCTGAGTTGAGAGACACTTCAATTACTCATTTTCAATAATAAAACAACCTCCTGGTATTAATCAGAATACGTGGCGTGTTTATTAATTAAATTCCACTACATCACAATTGTAGCCACGAGGATGTTTGGATCAACATACGTAACTCTCAAGTGCGCATTTCCCAGTGAATATCACATTTTTCCCAGTGAAAAAGAGAAAATAGGTGTTGGAGAAATCTCATCAGAAGTGGGTATCAGCTATGGGAGTCTTCAATCCGCTATATTCAATATTCAAATCCGAACGGCACGGATGTTGTCTTCTGTACGACTTGTCCTTGGGCGTCGATCATGATTTTCGTTATCGATACGTTCTCGCCCACTTTTAAGTTCTCTTGTCCACTTATACACACGATTCTGAGAAAGTGTATCATCACCAAAGTGCCCCTTCAATCAAGAAAACATTTCCGAGGGTTTAACGTCTTCATTTGTTAAAATTTTTTATAATAATCCCTTGCGCAACAGATGTATCTCTTGCTCAGTCATGGCGGTACTGACTACAAAGTCGAGCGCTACCGTTAATCAAGCCGATTCCCATACTCCTCATAAACCCAACAAAAGCAACGCACAAGATTATCTAGTTCGCAACTTGTTGCTAAGTAAAAAACTAAAATTACCTCCTGGTATTAACCAGAATCACCGGCGCAAGGTTAATAACCTTGCCCGTAAAAATTAATTGTTATGGAAAATTTAACAAGCCTCGGGACTTGCTAAATAAGGCCAAGACCGGATCCCCGTTGTAGTGCCGATGATGATGATTAACCAGAATAAGTGGTGTATTTATTTATATTCCACTACAGCACAAATATGATCAAGCTGTGGAGGTTATATTTTTCAGTTGTTTTTTTTTTTATCTTACCTCCTTGGGGAGATCCGGTTGCTTCCGGTGTCCAATAGTGAAAAACGATATAATTTATTAATTTTATTTATTTAATTTTTGTGATTTTTATTTTGGCCGTTGCTTCAGCCTCTGAATCCCAACTGATCTCGAATCCAAAATGCACTCCCCTTTTATACTCTGTGGCAACACAGATTTGTTAAAAATATTATTTAAAAATTCCAAGAAGCCCAAACAAAATTTTGTGTGCTTCAATTGGAATAGGGTTCCCGGAAGTGTATACGAATTTTACTTGAACAAATTCCCGGAAGAAGAAATCATGAAATGCATTTAGTATTACGCATTTCATGATGTTAGGATTATTAGGAATTGAATCAATGTACGACAAATTGATTTTGGTTTAATTTTGTCGTGCATATGATTGAATTGGATTATGGGTGAGGTAATTAGGAATTTGAATCAATGTGCGGCAAACTAACTTTTGGTTTAACTTGTCGCTCATATGATTCACTTGGATTGGGATTATAGGTAAGTGGGTTAGAGTAGTGATTTAGGATCACTACAAAGCCATCTTCCTGAGTCGGGTCTAGTGGGTTCATCACCAAAGTATACAACCGTGGATACGATCGTGCGAAGTGGGTAATGCCAGGCAGCTGCAGACAAATTCATCACCATCCAAGACGTTGATATTGAAGTCACCCACAACAATTACATTTTTCGATTTATCTCTTGATAAGAGAACAGAAAGCTCATGGATAAAACTCTCAAAATTCATTGTATAGAGTCTATAGACACAAAAGAACAAAAAACAACCAGGCTCATATCGACAAAAATCCTTTAAACGTCCGCGCTAGTTACGTTTTTTCTAAATTACACTTAAGTGAAATAATAAATAAAACATTTTATTTTATAAAAATTTATATTTTTATTTTAATTTATATTGGAGTCAAAAAATCGTCTGCTCTTCAGAGAGACGCTTCTAAAACTGAATTTATTTTTACATCAAGATCTTTTCCTTAGTCTTACCTTTCTACGTAGTGGATATTGTATTGCAATATGCTGAATTGCCTATTTCGTGATTCCACGAAGTCTTGTTAATTTCTTTTTAATTACTTCTTAATAGGTTTTATTTCTATCATATGTTGCAATAGGCATTACATTGCAATTTTTATATTTTAATGTTTCTAGGAAATGTGTTCTTTGACGTAACACGCTTCATATCTCAACGCAGGAGAAATCAAGAATCTTGCAGTCATATCTCACGAAACAACCAACTTCGCCGGCAGTAAACCCTTCGTTCGTCTTGGCGACAAACTTGAAACCTGCCAAGGTACGAGGGTTGCCTTTTATATTTCGGGATTAGAGAACAAGAACAAATATTGATCATCGAAAATCACTTTATTGTTTTTCAAAATATTCCCCATGAAGATCTATACACTTTTGCATGCGTTTGAACCAATTGTCGAAGCACTTTTGCCACTCTGATTGAGGTATCTCCAACACATGCATTCTGAATGCAACAACCGCTTCTTCAGGTGTCGAAAACCTTGACCTCTCAGTTCGTTTTTTACGTACGGGAATAAAAAGAAGTCATTCGGTGCCAAGTCGGGACTATACGGCGGATGACCCATCAAATCGATGTTTTGGGTGCTCAAAAATGCAGTTGTCGCAGCCGATGTGTGAGAGCTCGTATTGTCGTGGTGAAGAGTGATCCGTCTTCGGCGGTTGGTTTTCCTGATTTCTTGGAAGACAACTGGCAAACAAATGGTTGTATACCACTCAGAATTAACTGTTCTGCGTTGTTCTAGTGGTACGGTTGCGACATGTCCAGTTTTTCCGAAAAAACAGGCGACCATTTGCTTGGAAGTGCTTCGTGCGCGAACAACTTTTGTTGGATTTGGCTCATCTTGAAACACCCAGACAGTCGACTGCTGTTTACTTTCGGGCTCATACGCGTAAATCCACGATTCATCACCTGTCACGATGTCACAGACGTGTTTCGAAGCACCCCGACCGTATTTTTTGAGCATTTCTTTCGACCAATTGACACGAGCCTTTTTTTGGGCGATTGACAAATTGTGTGGGATCCAACGCGAACAAATTTTTTTGACAGTCAAATGTTTATGCAATATTGAATGTATGCTGGTCCCACTAACGCCTAAGGTTGTCTCAATCTCACGATAGGTCACATGACGATCTTCCTATATCAGTTCGCGCACAGCATCAATGGTTTTCGGAACAACAACTGATTTTGGACGACCTTCACGAAATTCATCTTGGAGTGAACTACGATCACGATTGAATTCACCATACCATCGATAAACACTGGTCCTTGATGGAGCTTCATCGCCAAAAATTGAATTAAGTTCATCCATGCACTGTTGCTGAGTTAATCCACGCCGAAAGTTGTAAAATATAATCGCACGAAAATGTTGACGATTTAATTCCATTTTTGGGCCGAGATGAATCTTTTAAGTTACTGTAAACAACACAAATAGCGCTCGTATGTCAAAACGTTCTGAGTGCGTATAACCTCAAAAATGTCCAACTTTACGACAGAGCTGTCAATTGCCGGATTGCAACACTAGGGTTGCCAAATCCCGAAACATAAGAGGCAACCCTGGTATAATCACACAACTCGAAATCATAAATCTAAATTGCAGAAACAGCAATTATATCAGGGACGCAGCAAATGACTCTAGGTGAGAGGCCAGCGATGGGAAATTTGTTCTCATACTTCTAATATTCTGGGTACAATAAAAGTTTACTATTACAAAAGGAACTGTGGGATAAAACATTATTACTGAAACTAGAGGAGAAAAGTCATCAGTCAAATCTATAATAAAAGTCATTTGTATAAATCGCATTGTACTAAATTCGTTAGATCATTAGATCATTATTGTAATGACCTTTCTTCCCTCAACTATTCTAACTTAATTTACCGCATTCCCATTTCATCATGGCCTTCATCTTCTTTAGCAGAGCGTATGTGTACTTTGGGAGTAAGTGGTTGATATTTATTCCATCCGAGAGCTGGATGTCAATCGCCTGTGTGTTGTTATATTTATTTTTTCGCTTTTGCGCTCATTATTCGTTGCTTATGTGTGTGGTTACAATCTGGAGCCATGCAAGACCAATGTGTATTGACGAGTCCCCCCTCAACTGTTCTGTATATTGCAATTAAAGGCTATCAAACAATTGTTTTTATCCTGTTTGAAAAACCAGCAATGAATTGATCAGTGAACCAGTCTCTTGAATGTTGGTTATATCCGACTCAGTGAGTATATATTTGGCTCCCACCGTTACAAAATTCCCATAAAAACAGCTCTTTTGTAAAACAAATCCTTATGCTCTTAGGCTTTTGCAGGCGACCAGCTTAAAGAGCTAACCAGCCCCGTGAAGGAAAACCAAAACTCAGTCTTGCAGGCAGATTGGTCGGATATATAGAGATGTGTTTTAGTGCGTGGGCGCAATGTTGTGATATACTGCACAACTCTATGCATCGCGCATGCCAATGACTCGAGCCCGTGGAATCTTTAGAAAATTGTACGTCCTTTGGTCCAACGATAAAAAAGCCCTCAATGTTTTAATGCGGACCTTTGCTTGTCCATCAGAGAACCTCTAGCGGAATGTGCATCTAACAAATAGTGATAAACACCCTAAATGGTGAACTACTATTAAACTACTACTGCAAACAAGAAGCTAATCTACGATACAAACAAGGGCGGAGAATCATATGAAGTTTTGACTAAAGTCCTTCAAGGGTACGTTCGTGTGGTATACTATATATGACGGAACCCATATGGAGTGGAAATTATTATATTCGCCAATTTGCGGTTGTAACAATTGGTGGGCATATACATGAGGCAATTTGCAATTTGTTGAACTGGAATTGTCCTAATAACTAGACGAAAGCGTGTGGAATATCCTAACGCCCATATGGATACTAGACCGACAGACATGATCAAATTAAACTCTTAAGGGCTTGGAAGTTATACTCGCAGGCATACAGACAACCGTATTATTATATATGTACAACCATTAAATAACCTAAACTAATACGTCACAACTATACTGAATATCCATCCATTTTGGATCCTCGTCCGTTAGCCTAAAAAGATATATAAGACAATTTGTATTTATATACCTTCGTTCCACGTTGCTGTTGATTTAATGTCGGTAGTATTATGGGTATTAAGTATGTTGTGCAGGCGTACTGCACTGGTTCACCTCTACTCCATCAAGTTACCCCATTGGGTAGTCGTCAGTGTGGGGTATGGTATGGTGTGCCGGCGTTGCACGGTCGTTGTCGGTGGATCCGCATGGAATTGCATTATTCGACGGCGTGGTGGTTTATTTTGCAGGAGCTCATGCAACACGGGCGGTTTATTCTCACACGGCAGTGGATCGGTCTGGTTCGCTTTGTACACATCGGACTCATATATTAGGGCATCGATGACAAAAATAATAATTCTTGATTTCGATGGAAGACATAAATTAGATGAAGCGTTGACGTCCTTGAAGACCTCCTCAACAATTTCGCTGCTTAGAGACTCACGGATTTATTGGGCACATTGTCGATGGTCTTTTCTATATCACTATAATCGCGTCTATCGTAATGCAATTGGAACGACACATCATTAATAACGGCGGATCAACTATTTCATTCCCGACTACGTAACAATAATAAAAAAATGAAACTTCACACTCCAAACAATATATTATTTTATTTCAACATCCACAAGGACAAACAAAAAATAAAAAATATCCGTATTTCAATACAATGGATATCGCCTGTACATAAATTCACACAACATCTGTATAGATTAAATTTGAAATCATTCTTTCTCAAATAACTGAAGATTAAACACTTTAATCGATTAAATGACAACACACGATAAAAAAAGCAAAAACGTACTGCCATGACAAATTATTTGCTCGAGCAACACTCCGCGTCGCCACACGACTCGCGTTTTACGTGAAGGCACCGGCTTGCCTCCACGGAATCTGAACCACGACTCACAGAAGACTGATATATCTTGGGACGCCCAATGAGAGATGTATTAATTAACGTGAGGGCACGACCTGCCCTCACGGAATCCAAATCGTGATTAACCTCAGCCATCGAAGCGACAGAACACCAAAATTCCACCCATCGCTTCGATGACCATATATGGTAAAATATCCTTTTTGTGTTTTGTTCAACAAAAAAGGGTTGAAACACACACACGATGATTGCCTCTGCCGCTCATCGTGTGTGTCCGCAAGTATGCAGACATAACATAGATCCAATCTACATGTTCGCAGCAGGTGCAAGTATCTCAACGAAAAAGGGGTTGAAATGTTTACACGATCAACGACTGCGCAAAGCATTATAGCTGATCGTGTACATTTGCTGGCATATCCTCGCAGTCGAATTCTGATGGTAAATTTCCATTTGCGAACTCGACTGCTTGGGCGGTCGGCCGGATGCCCTCATGTATTGGTCGGTCGGGTGACCGATCGATGTGGGTATGCTGTGCTAAGGAAAGATACACATTTCCTGCAGGTGTGCGACTGGCGCGCAATGGAATATCGTATAGATATTGAACGGGCAATATTGGTTGCTTGGTTGTTTAACCAAATTGCTTTTAAGAATATATATATATTTGTTGCCGCTGGAATTTCATGTCAGCGAGAATTAATGTTTCACCGGTTTTTCTAATGTTACAGGCACGGCATGGAAGGTAAGTACACGCTTTTTAGGTGTTACAGGTAACTATTTCTTGGTTACGAGCCGTAAGGTAAGTAGTGGCGTTCAATGGATCTGCCACAATACTTGTTTCTTTATGCCTTTCGCATGCCCTAGATGGTGTTTTTACCTGAATAATGGGAAGATGGATGGTGGCGTTCAGGAGAACCGCCACAGTATCGAGCTGCTAAATGTGCACGCATTACATTCCTTATTCAATTTGTTGTTTCCCATCTACTTATCACCACCTGACTCAATAACGGAAAAATAAGCTGTCATAATTTTTGACACCTGTGGGCTGAAAGGCTGAAGAGACTTCATAAAAACTTTCCACGTACAACGGGTGATGAAAAAAATTCACTTTTCCAACAAATGTTTCATGTTTTCGCTTCAAGCAATTTTAACAATCCTTGAAATTACGGTCTACTCAACGTTATCAAAATTTAATTCAATATTAAATACTTTATGAAGGAAATTTTCGAAAATTCCCTTCAGATTAAATCGTCCCATCCCCAAATGCCGTCTACTTACAATAAGGGCAAGGGACCTTCTCATCCTATTTCAATAAAACTAAATTCCGTTTTCAAACTAACAACCGTATAAACGTTTTTGAGCCAATAAGCCCAACAAAGACGAAGGATTGGGATCATGACCTATCAAACGTTTTCCCTTAGCTACCGTCTAACCCGTATAAGCCACTACACACCGTAGAGAACAATAACTCAATTAGAAAACAAATCGAAATCCTTTTCTCCTACACTGTGTTAGGTCTTAGGCGGTGGCAAACGTCATCTCATATTGTTCGCACTTATTTCCCACATCTCCAATTTGTCTTTTATCGGGCTAAAGAATCACAGGGTAAAACTTTACTATAGTCTCTCAGCCAAACCGTCAAGTTGGGAGAAACTAACTTATCCTTACAATATTATCTGACATTCTCTTGTTATTCGCATCCAAGCCATACACAAAGGACACATGAACGAAAAACATTATTTTTCGGCTTAGATGACGACATCTAATTTACAACATCGGCTTATTACCGTCGTTCTAAGAAAACGGAACAAGCAAGTTCGCTGAACCACCAAACAGATAGAAAGACTCAAGAATTCAAAGGCTCAACTATCCAGTATCTAGGAAAGCCCATCAACTCACAGACAAGCGAATTATACCAAATAAATTGTTCGCCCCCACTCCCTATAATGTGCGTCTGTCTGCTTGTATCTGTAATATTCTGCCGTACAATGTTCTATCTCTCTACGGTTCGGTTGTTAATGTTGTGTTAGTTGGGGAAAATCACAATTTCCTTTGCCTCATCTCTTCCGGCCAACGAAGATAACCCATTCCCAGAATTTCCCTTTGGATGAGAATCAAGAGAAAACCGCACGTAAAGACGACATCCACAATGTAGCTTTTAATAACAGTACAGCACTAAGAGCATTCGACTTCAAACTCCTGGTTGACTGAAACAAATCCAACTATAAGTCTAACAAATAACGAGCCTCAATCTGCTGCCGCCGCCATTATTAGGACCAATTCTCCTTTCGCGCCCATCCACTTCTCCCTAGAATGCATCGCCATAATTTTTTGTGTGCTCATATTCAAAAGGAGCGCGCCGCCATTTACATAATACTTACATTATACTGTGTACATTAATACAAATCGAATGCCTGGGATTTGGAGGATCATCCAGACGCTGGTTTCGACGGACACTTTCACATTAAAAGAACTTTTCCTTTGGTTTATTGCGACAAATATCATTAAATCGGCCCTAAACCATAAACCTCACCGAAATACTGTCGCCTCCGAATATAGCAACTGTGTTAACAACACCGCAAGACATCGCGTGCACGTTTAGGTGCAGGCATGGTTTGTAGTTACCATTCCTTGGAAGCAGGACGTTATTTTCCGTGACTTTCATGTCGCCTTTTCTAATCTTTTCGGAACAACATATTATGCAAATGGCCACAATTTCCAACGTTCCATGTGGTTCGGACTGCCAGCAAACTTCTTGATTTATATTAACTTTTTTTTTGAGTTCGATATGAAAGATGTTCATGTCATCGTCTTAGTTTATTTTTACTTTTCAATAAGCACCAAGTTCGCAATGAGTATCCAGTTCGTAATCGTATCTGATTGCCTAGGCAATCACAACATGAGAAACAAGGGACCCAAAATTGAATTATGGATCCAACGTATAGATTCATCATTTTGAAGGCTCTTCAGTCAGAAATTTGCAGGCCACCACTGAGGCTTATTGAGAGTCAAAAATTCATAATCCCATGGATCTTACTCTGGATTTGACCATCATTGTATGCTACTTCAGTAAATTTTATTAACGACACGCTTCACTTTAGCTAAATTATTAAATTAAATTTAAAGTTTTAAATGTGAAACGTTATTTCAGCAATTTTGTTCGCTTGACAAATTAACGCTTTTGCTTAATCACTACTGTGTACAAGTTAAATGTTCATTCGTAGTTATCTAGGTGGCCCTAGGGTGAGGTGAGCCATTAGCAAGAATCTGCGCAAGTTAAACTCCAAGAACCTTCCTCAGCTAGATATGCACACAATGACGGATGAGGATATCCTTTCGCCCACTAAGTGCAGCTTTCGTCGGCCTTGATATCCCTTCAAGTTATAATCGAATGCCCTTACAATCGTTATGACTATTAATATTTGTGTACCACACGGAACGAATAATAATTCGCAAATACCAGTAATACCGAATTATATTTTATTACGCATTGAGATGATATTTGTTACAGATAGAATGATAGCTGAGTACCTGCAGGCTGCTCCTTGTTTTACGGACATAATGCCGTTAAACATTGCCTAATACACACCGTCTTCTGTGCCGAGTCGTTGCAACGATTCAAGAGTTTCGCGTCACCCCTTGCAACATCAGTGGTGCAACTTCTCTGCTGTACCTCCTCGCATATACCATATAACATATAATTTCAGCAATTCTTGCATTAAGTGAAGCTGCGGTTATTACCAATATTTTCAATTTCAACTTGCCTTAATAAAAGTTAGTATCCGTGTTCTTGTCATATTTTGTTCAAGTCACATGCACACTAAATGGTATTGTTTATAAGGTTTGCAAAAAAAAATTATATTTTTTGCAACCCAGAACTTAACTTTCCTAAAAATGTTACATCTTTAAACATATTATTCATAATTGTTTCCGGACTAACTTCTAAGTTTATTTTGGAATCATGTCAAAATCATTGTCTTAAGTGAACCCGTGGCGGTTCCGCCAAACCCCACTGTCTACTTACCGTAAAACCCCCATAACATTCAGCGAATTTCCTAACTTCACTAATGCAATCGCATTAGTACCTGAAAATGCTTCACGCATTATATAGATCAAATCTATAATCTTAAAGCGCCTGTAAAGAAAACTTACCTTTTCATGCATCTCTTCGTATTCAATTTTCTGTAAGATTTCTTGCTTTACTTATTTGGAATTCCAAACCAATTCGGCACCTTCGGTACCAGATAAATTCCTGTAAACAAAATGATTCGGTGTGCATACAATGTAACCGTCGTGACAGGGATCATAAATATTGCGCCGTCTATTATCCCAGCCTCAATATGTGTACAAAAACTATTTACACACACATCGGCTGGCGACCCCTTTAGCCAGCGATAAATAGTCCAACGCAGATGCATGTAATTAGCACCATCCACCTTGAGACTAATGCCTTAGCAATGCACTAAGTGCAAACAAAGGAACGCTGTCCTGTGGCAGGCATCTGGCGATACGGCAAACTATGATCGTATTCCCAGCATTTCCCTATTGACAGACAATCTTCAATTTTTTTGTCGCCACAAAGTGAATTACCCGACACATACAAAGGCATGGAATGGAGTCGTTTCTGCCACCGAGCCAAGATACGATATACAATTTCCATTGTATAAAGTATCGCATCCCATTAGCACCTTTTTTTTCCTAACGTATAATAGCGACGTTGCACAGCATAGACATAGATCATTACTCTCCTTTGTCTTTGCCGCCTGCCTGTTTCGTTGTTCGACTGCCTTCGAACCCGTGTAAATAACATCAATCTGTTCGATCGTGCACACACACCACTGCACTGAAAGAGTGCATTTCTTTGGCGCCCGCACTCTTAAGAGTAAAGTTCTTCTCTCTCTTCTTTTGTTCTTAACCCTAATCTAGGATGGAATTCATGTCAGAGTTCTATCCTCGGTGAGTCGTTTTCCACCCACTGACCGCCATGATCACTCCCGCTCTCCGTCACTGCGGAGACGCGCATATATATTTCCGAGTCGTGTTCGTGTTGCAGCCCAAGTCCTTACAATCAATGTTCGATCTAGTTCTTATGTTTCAAACAGTGCGACCGTAAAATGTTAGTATCCAATAAGTAAATGAAACGGAACAATAATTCACGGATTCAAACTGGTTATCACAATAATAGTGTTTTTTTCTCTTTAAAATAAAAAATAAAACTAAACAAAGAATGTGTTTTCTACTTTTACTCGTCCTGTGTTGGTGTTTGGCGTTTCCTTTTGTGTCGGGGGAACAACGGACGAACCTTGGCGCGGGAACAATTTATGATGGAGGAGGAAGTGAACCAAGTACCCATTCTGGTACATACTTCCTCCCCACAAACATGTGGCGTTTCTTACAGACACAGACACACTACACAAGTAAATAGTGAAGAACAACATAGAAAGCAAAAAGCATCAGCCGTATACCAAGCAATAATATAGTAATTCCACATCAGTTGAGTGTACTTGAGTTTAAAAATCGAACTCGTACACGCGGCAGTGGCCTGATGTGTTGAGTATTGGTTCAATATTTTAGTGATTCCAACTGTCATAGCGTCAGTTCGAATCACACGTTCTTCACTATCGTCGCAAACGCTATAAACCTACTAGTGTATGACACTAGAATTTTAGTATGTGATTTGCGGTACTACATCAGTTGCACATCTACTCGAGCACAAACAGCATTCCATGAGTCAAATAAACTTTCCTTAGTACTCAAAGAGCTGACCACTACTTGTAAGCCCAAATAGCATTTCCCTTATACTTTTGGGAAGATGTTATTCTTCGCTCGCTTAATCACTGCGAAAGGTCTGTCATCTGTTTATTCACGCAGCTCTCCTCTGATTCTACCGACTGCCGTTACGCTCTGTCCAAAGACTTATGAAAATGTTCGTCTCTTTCTAGCGTAACTCCACGACAAATCTGATTCTGTCTGCTACGAAGGTGTATCAAAATCTCTATTTAATACACAGGTTTACCTACCGACGTACCCAGTCTTCACAAACTCTTCGTAAAATTCCATGAAATTTTCCACCTACCCCCTCATAGAGTGTCGAACGACCTTACAGGTTTACCTTCCGACGTTCCCAGTCTTCCCAAACTGTTCGTAAAATTCCATGAAATTTTCAATTTACCCCCTGATAAAGTGTCGAACGACCTTATAGCGTTTGGGATGATAGTGAAGAACGTGTGATTCGAACTGACGCTATGACACTCAGAATCACCAAAAATTGAACCAATGCGTAACACATCAGGCTACTGGCCGTGTTTACGAATTCGATTTCTAAACTAAAGTACATTCAACTGATGTGGATTTGTTATGTTATCGCTATGGTATACGGCTCTGATGCATTTTCTTATTCGATTTTCGTTCGGTGGTCTTCACTATTTGCTTGTGTATTGTGTGTGTATCTGTTACAAACGCCACAACCTTAGAGCTTTCAGCCAAAAAATTATAATATTTCACTCCACAAAGTTATCACATTTTTAACATAGCAAGGCTGACCTTAACAAGTTTCTTCGTTCCTGAATTCCTACTTCCTCTACCCTCCTCCAAAACCGACCATATAATTCTCGAGGTAACACCGTTGGGATTTTTTTTTTACTTCGATTTTTAAATTTTTAATACAATTTTGAAGTAAAAAAAAAACGAATTTAAAAATAAAAAAGGAAAATAAATTGATGTAGTAATCCGCAAATGTGTTACTTAAAAAAATTATACTGAAAAAAAACTCAACAGCCTTACCTCATAATATGTGTTAGACCGAGTGTTTAAAATTTCAAGACGATCGGTTCAGTAGTTTTTGATTTACGTGTCTCACGGACTTCAAAAATACTAAGTTTGAAAAAACGCGTTTTAAAGTTTTTTTTTAAAATAAATTAATGTGTATTAAGTTTCACTACTTACACAGAATCATCAATACCAGACCCATAAAGCAAAACGATGTTCTTACCGCGCGTGTATCGAGTTGCTGAATGGCACCAGAAGACACGTTAATACGAATCCGAAGTATCAACATATACGAATCCGAGGAACCAACATAAACAAAACAATGAAAAAAATGTACGAAAATACTATGCCCCCCCCCCCCCCCCCCCGCACCATTAGAATCCCTGCTGATGCTATACGCTGATGACACTAAGTTATATAAGATCATCGAGTCGCCACTTGATGCTGTACTGCTGTTTCACAGCTTTTCGGTTGTTTCGTCCTTAACATCGTCAAGTGCTAACATATAACCTTTCCTTGTAAGCGTATTTACACTTCCCCGCGCCCGTATTTCCTTCATAACCCACCCCTGACCATTGTCCAAACTATTCGAGACCTTAGGATCCTATGCCACAGGGTGCTTAACTTCTTCTCCTCTCATAATGATGGAGTGATCCTGAAACCCAACTCGACCTTCGGGTTCGTGCAACGCCGGTCTAAGGAATACTTCAACCCCTTCATAACTCGATCCCTTTACCTTTTCGTCGTCCGTCCACTACTAGAATATGCCAGCCACGTCCGGTTGTCAAAAGATCCAAATCTGCAGAATCGAATGTATTCAACGTCGCTTCCTACGTTTCGCTTTCCGCGGTCTAGAATGGGAAAACCCTTTAAACCTGCCCCCGTACGTTAACCACCACAAATTAATCAACCATAGAACCCTTGAGGAGCGTAGGGTCCTGGCCGAGATTCTGTTCATTCATCGGCTCCTCTCAGGCTCGGTAGATTACCCCGTATCTCCTTAACTTAATTCTTCCGAATACAAACCCAGGTACACTCGAAATTACCTCCTTTCCTATATTCCTCCCACCGCACCTCTTGTGGCTTCGACGAACCCTTTCGCGGTCGCTGAGAAATGTCAACTAACTCCACCACTACCCATACTCTCAAGCACCCCCCCTAAATCATTTCCCTTTGCCATCGTAGTTAAATCGTTTTACCCTAGGTTAAGTTGAGTTAAGGTTATATCATATATAGAGAGCAGTTTGATAAGTTAGTGACTTTTTGAATAAAAGATGTTTTTTCGGAAATTAATTTCTCAACATAGTCTTGTTTTATCTCGATACATTTAGTCCAACATTTTTCCAATTTGTTTGCCTTCCAAATTATAGGTTTCTTCAAGGCCCTCAAGAGAGGCGTTCGTTTCTGTGATGAGCTCTTCATTCGCCCCAAATCTCTTACCGCCCAGCCATTTCTTCAGGTTTGGAAACAGAATATAGTCGCAAGTGGCCAATTCTGGAGAATATGCTGGATGGGGTAGCCCAATTTATGGATTTTGGCCTTGGCAACTACACACGTGTGCACCCGTGCACTGTTCTAATGAAACTGCGGTTGTTTCTTCGAGAAATGCGGTCGTTTCTGCTTTAAATATATATCGAATCTGTTCAAAAGCTCTGAATAATATTCGCCGGTAATCGTCTTATCTTTTTCATAATAATCGATGTAAATAACACCGCTTGCATCACAAAATCGCTGGCCATGCCCTTGTTGGCTGACAGACCCACCTTGGCCTTCTTTGGTGTACGTTCACCCAGAGAAACTCACTGTCTTGATTGTTCCTTGGTCTCTGCTGTGTTGTGATGAATCCAGGTTTCGTCCACCGTAAGGAAATGGCGCAAAAAGTCGTTTGGATTGCGACTGAACGACGCCAAACACTCCTTTGACGTGGTCACACGGTTGCGGTTATGGTCGAGTGTGAGAAATCTCAGCACCCATCACGCGGATAGTTTTTTCATATCCAAATATTCATGTAAAATGTGGATGTACCCATTCAGTTGAGATGACTACAGCCTCAGCCTCCTCACGCACTTTCATTCTCCGATCGTCCAATATCATTCCATGGATTTTATCGACGATTACTGGCGTGGCGATCTCTTTAGAATGACCTGAACGTTCGGCGTCACTTGTGCCTGTACAACCATAACGGAACTAAACAAACCACTTCTTAACCATTCAAATTGATGGTGCAGAGTCTCCATAGTATTTACCACGCCTTTCCTTGGTTTCGGTGATGGTTTTTTTACGCAAAAAATAATGCTTAATCAGCACACGAAATTCACTCTTTTCTATTTTCGTTAAAATTCACGAGGTTGTCTGCTTTCAATGGCTGTCAAACATAAACTAAGTGACGCAGCTTGCTCAAAGTTTGACAGTGGTCTATTTATAGATGACAGTTGACGGGAGCAGTGCATTTAAAGTTATTGCGCGGGAAATTCTAAGAGTCACTGAGTTATCAAACTGCCCTCGTACTTTACGAGTAGTTTGTAAGTACATACTGTTTAATGCAGGCTATTAAGCTAATAAATGGGGCGGTAGCCCCAATAAACTAAGCTAATCGCCTCCTAAATAGATGGAAGTCTGTGAAAATCTAAGCAATTCAAAAAAGGACGTCCCATCATCTCCCTGGTCCTGTCAACTCTTGGCACTAATTTCTATTCTATCGACGATAGAACTTCAACTTTCGAAATACCCAGAAACATCCCACTTCCGTAATGATAGCCAATATGGGTTTCGTAACAAAAGGTGCACAGAGGAAGATATAATGGCATACCTTTTCGAAAAGTGGAATTCCATGATAAACTTCTTTGGTGAAAGCAAGATTGTTGCCGTGAAATACAAAAGAGTTCAACAGAGTTTGACACTGTTGCCGTGTTATTGAAATGACAAGGGTCGTTCAATAAGTCCTTAGAAAAAGGTTTATGAGGACGTTTCTCTTCTTTTTCGGATTTCTTCATTTAACGGGTGCAAAAACAGGCGTTGTTCTCTCCAGTTGTTGATTTTCCTCTTTCCAGGTAATTAATGCGGATGTTTCCACCTGCATCTAAGAGTACCGCTGTTATATCTTAATTACGCCACACACACTCGACACACGGATTTGAAGTAAAACACTCTTTCGCTTTGACATTACAGAAGAACCTTTCTTGTTATTTGGTATGTCACACTTCACCATGCACTTTACAATGGTATCAAACACTTAGGATACATTCTATTCCCTTTGACAATAATTCACTCTGTTTTTGTTATTTATTGTTTGTATATACGTTACTTGGACCCTCGATAGTATAGTGGTTAGTAAACCCGCCTGTCACGCGGGAGACCGGGGTTCGATTCCCCGTCGGGGAGCCTCTGGCGCAAGACTAATGACCTTGCCCGAAAAAAAAAACAAATCATTATGGAAAATTTAACAAACCTCAGGGCTTGCTAAATAAGGCCAAGACCAGTTCCCGGTTGTAGTGCCGATGATGATGATTATATACGTTACTTAATTAAAATCTAGACTTGATTATATTATAATTTTTTTTTTTTTTGGCACGCGTACTCAACCGCACTTCTGACCGTATCGGACAATAATTTCGCAACCAGCTCTAAACAACCGAGCTCTTAACTGACCGTCCCGGTCAAATATCTGGAACCAACCCCTCATGACCGTCTCGGCCAAATCTCAAAAACCAACTCACTTCCTTTTCCGACCGTTTGATCGCAGGAAAACCTTTTTTGTTTGTCCTTAACACAAGGCAACGTGTTATTTTCCTTGTGCGATGGTCGCACACAAGATCATTTGTATTAGGATCTCTTTTGTGAGCCAGCGCATTCTTCGTCTGATCCTTAGGTAATTTACCTTGGATCGGCAACCGTCTATAATCCCTTAAGTATTACCTGGGATTTCCAGCAGTGCCCAGACTTGGCAATTTCTTTTTTACTGGACAACGGAGCCAAAGATATTTTTGTATCTTATGGGTATTGTTGTCCGGCGAATGTTTTTACGATGGCCGTTCCGTATAGGAAATGTTTTCTTGAATAGGATTAAGGGAAACGGTGCCGCCGTGCATTTTATGCTTCTTACCAACTTTACTTGAGAGTTGGTCATCTGGTCCGCAGATTTGGATCCAGGGGAATTTACGTGTTGAACATCTGGTTCGTATATCACGTCTTGGATTTATGTTGAATTCAATATGGGCAAATTGAACGTTTCGTTCAATTTGTTTGATATTGGATTTAATATTGGCCCGTTTAGTGTATGAGGCAATGCTAGGGCTTGGGGAGTGCTTCATCCTTTTTGTGGATGCTTTTGCGTGTACCACAATTAATTGGTGGAGACTGGCTCCAAAGAGGTATGTATTAATGAGTGGGTGGTTTTGGGCGTAACACCGCTGCCATAACATTGGCGACCGATTTTGACGTGTTTGACTTCTTCGGTGCCTGTTCGCCTTCAAAAATCCCAGTTTTGATTGTTCCTTGGCTCTGGAGTGTAGTAGTGTATCAGTGTTTTGTCCACAGTTACGTATTCAAACAGAAACGTCTCAGGATTCCGACGGAAAAGGACCCTCAGTATTCATCACACGATTACACTTATACTTCACTGAGAGCAAATGCGACACACATTTTCCCCAGATTTCATCCGCATTCAAAATTTAGTGCAGCAGTCTAGTGAGTAATGAATTCGCTAAAAAACAAGCCTCCTTGGCTATTACAACCGTCATCTTTTGGATGTTCTAAAAACCCTCATGATCTAAAGACCCTCATATTCTAGAGACCCTCATGTTCTAAAGACCCTCGTAATGTCCAATTATGTTGACAATTTACTGTCAATTAATAAGAAACTTACTTTCTGTCTGCTCAGTATAAGCGCTTCTGGATAATGTTAAATCTACATCCGATCAAATCAATGCTGGTGTCCCCTAGGAGTCGGTACCTCACCCATTCTATTCCTGATTTTTATATACTTTTCCATTCCACACAAACAAATCCACTTGTTTGTTAATGACAGCACCTTGAACTCATTCGAATATGCTCGACATACCCCTTCGAATATTATTATTGAACACAAGGGTGTATCAAGTTTTTAATGACAGTAAAGCCACCATTTATTCGGCTCAATGAACTGGCTAACAGTTAACTTAAAAATTAACCTACAACAAAAAACAATATAAAAATAGGATAACATAACAACTCAATAAAGGGATTCTAGGCACTGGGTTTAATTTGAACGATTACATAACATACTAGCCACTGCGAAAAATGCTGCCAAATGTATGGAGTTTCTCAAGACCTCAAGATATATATGAAATACTTGACTCCACTCAACCTGGTCGCATTTTACAATGCATATATTTATCCCATACCGGACTTACGTTTTCCTATTTGGTCAGGGTGTTCTCTAGAGCTGTAAAACTTATCGGGAGACCAGGCGAACGTTTTTCAATACCAACAGCACGTTAAAATTACACCAATTGTACCCTATTTCGAATGCGCCATAAATTATGGGTAAGATCACTTGGAAATTTACTCATCAATCTATACGACGAAATAAAAAATAGTCCCAATCTAACTGTCATCCTCAACGGAAGTATTATAAAATTAAATACAAACAAAAAAGAGTCTAAGTTAAACCGTCTGCGAAGACGGTCACATATTGCATAATAAAATAAATTCAAGAGTCGGGATTTTGTGTTCGTGGATCTATATCGGCAAACAGTTCGGAATATTAAGCACATGGCGGAAAGTGTTGCTGTTCTTTTATTTAAGGGTAACGGGTGTATTAATAACTGGACAAACTTAATATATAAAAACTTACAAATATAAGTGAATGTGTTTAAATATATATCAAATTTAATCGCAATCAAAGTGTTGTGGTGTTTAAGAGGTCTACCATAACCCACATAACCACCCTATCCTCCCCATAGTGCTATCTAGTCTCTCCGCCCTCTCCGCCGGGTGTGTTGCGTAACGTCTGAAATGTGAATAAGTAAAATTTAAGGTATTTGAACAGACTAGAGTCGATATTTCGTATTTCCAGAGTAGTTACCCATAGTAAGTGCACACATAACCATTTTTCGTAGTGTTGTAATTTTTCATTAACATTTTGCAACTTAAAAACTGTTTCAACATGAATCTTATCACTGTTGTTATAGTAGGAGTATTAAACACACACACACGTTCTAAATCATATTTAATTAGTACCTTAACAGCCGCATGCTTGGTGCTAAAAAATATTAATACGCACCAGAGTTACCGTTGGGTAACTCAAAAGAGGACCTCATCTCACAAAACACTAGATAACATGGTCTGCTTCCCCCACCCCGCCCCCTTCCAGCATTATCAAGAGCATTACGTGGCTAATGAAGGACCCCTAAGCCTGAAATTTAGTTAATAATAAGATACATTTTTGGATAAAAATGTGTGTTCTCCTTAACAAACATTGTGTTATACTAAATAGTATAACAATGTACAGATAATACATTTTCCTATTCTAATCCTCTCCCTATTCTTCCGACAGCACTGTAGTTAAAGGCACCCCAAAATACTTTCTATGTGCGCGTTTCGCGTAAATAATTTTACACTCGCGAATTCCAAAAGAAAAGAATTAATTTTATGCGAAAAAACTTCTTCAGGCAAAAGCCTTAATCCCCCGTACAAGGAATCCCCGTGAATTTTACAACTGTACGACGCAGGGGAACGGATGGTATAGCTGGTGTGAAAATTCAAATGTTGACTTTACGCCAACAGGCCTTTTGTTCTATTTTCCTTAAATTCCATTGCTCCAGAGAAAACAATACACATCTGGAATAACAGAGTGGCTTAGTCCTACCTCGCACGTCGCAGGATTCCAAAACGAAACCAAACCAGAACCATAATCGCACATTGTGGATGGTGTTTGATGAACAAGTTTTCCATTCAGCCCTCATCGTCCATGCTGTGGTGACATTTGCAGGAAACACGGTTATTTTTATTTCGCTCACATCCTTTTTATATGCCACACCACGACCCTGCACCTCTAAAATCTGGAGGACAGTGATTTACAGTAGCGGACTCTAGAAGCGATTGAGAATTTTTGATCCATACCTTATGGAAGGGAAGGACATGGTTGTGTTTGGGGACATAGCCTTGGAAGTGGGTGTCGACAGCAGTTTCACCACCCCCGGAAGGAATGTCTTCCTGCTCGACGTAAACAGGATAAATAAGAGCCAACGGTTATTTTATAAAACTGCCAAGTTTCTATCTGTATCGAATCCCACTGCGAATAATGGATCAGGGACGCTCTGGGGATGAATTGTCATTGTTTGTTGTTTTTGTGATCTTTGTGGAAGTTGAGAAAAAAAATTCAACACGGTTCATGTTAACCCGTTTTATTGTTCAATCGACTATCGGGCGAGGATTGTTTGTAGCCAAATGTTTTAATTCAATTCCAAGTGGTGTTCCAACTTTGTTTGCCTCCCATGTTGCCTGTGAATACAACCACCGAGGACAGGGTTATATGGGGAGAGAATCCTTGCCTGGAGGTGGGTTCGTAAAATACAATTTCAACAAGAGCTTCTTTGTGTACTGTGTCCTTTGTTTTTCTTTTCCCCCTGTTTTTTGTCATCCTTTTTTTCGAGTTTTTATTTTTATTGTGTGGAGACTTTGACTCTGTGGCGTTGCTTATAACGAACGTGGATTTTATGTATCACTTAATAGTGGGCACGCGTTGATCCGAACAATGCTTATCTTATGAGCCTGTTCTTGATAACCGGCAGTTGCGGGTAGTTAATATGAAGAGAGTCCACCGGATAGGATACCAACAAATTGTATTCTTCGGGAACATGCATGAAATATCGAGGCTCGAGGGATATATCCGGCCTCGTCGGTTGAACATGATGTTGTGGGCGTATCATTCTCTGCTCCGGAAGTTGATGGTCAGTTGAATTGCTTAAAAGTGTGCTCTATCGAGATACAGAAGCCACACAATGTAGCAAATTATTAAGCACTTTTAGTGGTTTGTTTTTCATGCTATTGTCCTGAAGTTAAATGCAATAGTATGGCTAAGAATGCATTGGACAGTATGCTCACACTCATTATATGCTCGTAGCGGTCTACAGGCGGGTGATATTAGTGACTGGATTCGTAGAAAGTTTGTGCCTCACTGAGCTGTCAGCAGCAAAATGGCGTATCACACAACAGATCATACTATAGAATTGAGGCTTATTTATTTTACGATTGGATTTATTTATATTTTTATTTATTTATTGGCCTGTAGGAACCCGGAAGTTCATGACCTCACCGACTCGACTCCGCCATCGTTCCCTGTCCTGTGCGCCTTCCTTCCACATTCGACCATCCGATCCGGTCTCCTCGAGGTCCAATCTAACATTGTCCTCCCATCTCCGTCGCGGGCGTCCTGCCGGTCTCTTTCCCGTTGGTCTACCGTCAAGAATTCTATGCACGGTCCTATCGTTGCCCATTCGCGCCACGTGTCCGGCCCATCTTAATCTTCGCGACTTGATTACCCTCAGTATTATAGGTTTGCGATATAGCTCCTCCAATTCGTGGTTATGGAGTTTGCTCCATTGTCCTGCCTCCTCGTCATATTTACCTCCAAAGATACCCCTCAAAACTTTATTCTCGAATACGCGGAATTTGTTTTCTTCCCCTTTTGTGAGAGCCCATGTTTCGCATCCGTATAGAACAATCGGCATGATTATGGTTCTATAGACACGGAGCTTTATATTCCGTGATAGCAGTTTGGATTTCAGAAGTTTACTGACTGCATGCTAACTAGCGTTGCCGGAATGTAGTCTTTTGTTAATTTCCTTTGACGTTTCGTTTCTGGTCGTCAGTATCGTTCCCAGATATTTAAATTCTTTAACTTTTTCAAATATCTTACCTCTGAAGTTTATATGTGTTCCCTGAGGTCCACCTGCTCTCGCCATAATCATGTATTTTGTTTTGTCTTCATCTATTTATAGGCCCACCTCTTCTGTCGCTTGCATGATGATTTCACCGTTTTTACTTACAGTTTCTAGATTATCGCCCAGAACGGCGATCTCATCCGCATATGCGAGCACTTGTGTGACCCCGTTCAAGGATGATCCGGCCATGTTGTCGTCTTGTACTTTCCTGATGGCATACTCGAGCACTAGGTTAAAAAGACACGGTGATAGACCATCTCCCTGCTTTAGTCCGTCCCGGATTTCAAATGGTTCTGAGAGGTGATCTTCTATTCTAACTCACCCTTTGTTTTCGTTCATGCAAATTTGAATGAGGGCGGCATATTTTTTCGGGACTCCCAGCTCAACTACAATATGGGAAAGTCTTTGCCTTGCGACTGAGTCGTAGCCCTTTTTGAAGTCAACGAACAGTTGGTGAACCGTCTCTCCGTATTCCCACTTCTTTTCCAGCAGTTATCTTAATGTGAACATTTGGTCGCTTGTTGACCGGTTCCTACGGAATCCGCATTGGCAGTCTCCCAATGTTTCTTCTGCGTACGATGTGATTCTCGCCAGAATGACATTTGCTAATATTTTGTATGTGGTTGGGAGCAATGATATTCCTCTGTAGTTTTTGCCGTCAGATCTGTCGCCTTTTTTGAAAATGCGAACGACTATTGAGGTTTTCCATTCTTCCGGAGTGACTTCCTTATCCCATATTGTTTGGATGAGCCTGTGGATCTTCCGAGCGGTTGCCTCTCCTCCATACTTCACAAGCTCTGCCGGTATGCAGTCGACTCCGAGAGCTTTGTTGTTTTTCAATGGATTTATTGCGTCTACAACTTTGTTGAGAGAGGGCTCTGGGATCTGAGACTCGGCTGTATGTACGCTTGGTGCATTTATTTGTGGTTGATGGGTGCGTACATTGAGCAGGTTTTCAAAGTATTGCTTCCATCTTGTCACGATATTGTTTGTTTCTGTGACCAGACAGCCGTTTGCATCTCGAATTATTTTGACTCTCCCTCGGTAGCCATTTCTAATTGAATTTATGCCGATATACATACCCCTGATGTTCTTCACTCTAGAATTTTCTATGATTTTTTCGATCCGAGTCTTCTCCCATTCGCGTTTTTTGCGTTTGAAGAGTCTCATTGTCTCTCTTCGAATCGTCGCGTATCTTTCTGCGTTGACTTCATCATATCTTTGTAAGTGGATCACCCTGAGGCGTTTACGTTCTTCGATCTTCGCCCTGCACTCATCGTCAAACCAAGGTTTGGACCTAATTGTCTTCTTAAATCCTAATACCTTTTGAGCTGTTAGTTTGATTGTGTCTCTGATCGATGTCCATTTAGTGTCCACACTATTAGCTTCCTCTTCCTCACTGCTTCCATTCTCTAGAATGCTAAATCTATTCGTTAGTTCGTTTTGATATTCAGTCCTTTTGCGCACGTCTTTCAGTTTATCAGTGTCGAAGTTTTTGCTCGTCTCCCGTGACTGTCCATGTGGGTTTGCTGCAAGCTGACTTCTAATTTTGTCCATCACTAGAAGGTGATCGGAGTCACAATCTGCTCCTCTATATGATCTTACGTCAAGGATATTCGAGTGGTGTCTTTTGTCTATGAGGAAGTGGTCTATTTGGTTACGCGGCACGCTGTCGGGTGATATCCATGTGGCTTTACTCTTCACTACCAGATCTTTTGACGCTGCGAACGTGATAATTCGAATACCATTATCATTTGAAACGTCATGTAGACTTTCTTTACCTATTGTTGGTTGGAAGATATCTTCCTTTCCAATTTTCGCATTGAGGTCGCCGAGGAGAATTTTAACATCGAATGATGAGATCCCATCAAATACTTCCTCTAGGGTCTCGTAGAACGTGTCCTTCGTTTCTTCGTCCCTAGATTCTGTTGGGGCGTTCACGTTTATAAATACATAATTGTACCATGGTCCCTGTATTTTTAGCACAGACATTCGGTCATTAATAAATTGCACATCTTTTACATGGGGCGGAATCTTCTTGCTTATGATGAAGCCAGTTCCGAGGTTATGTATATCGGTACCTCCACACACCAGCGTAAATCCGTTGGTTTCGATTACTTTATGCGGAAGTCGGACTTCCTGAAGCGCGACGATGTCCATTTTATATTGTTTCGCGTTTTCTACGACCGTCTTCGTTGTAAGAGAGCTCTGGGATTTGAGGCTCGGCTGTATGTACGTCTGGTGCGTTTATTTGTGCTTGATGGGTGCGCACATTGAGCAGATTTTCAAAGTACTGCTTCCATCTTGTCACGATATTGTTGGTTTCTGTGGCCTACAACCGTTTGTGTCTCGAATTATTTTGACTCTCCCTCGGTAGACATTTCTAATTGAATTTATGCCGGCATACATAGCTCTGATGTTCTTTGCTCTGGAATTTTCGATCCGAGTCTTCTCCCATTTGCGTTTTTCGCGTTTGAAGAGTCTCATTGCCTCTTTCCAAATTGTCGCGTATCTTTCTGCGTTGACTTCATCATATCTTTGTAAGTGGATCACTCTGCGGCGTTTACGTTCTTCGATCTTCGCCCTTGCGCTCATCGTCAAACCAAGGGTTGGACTTAATTGTTTTCTTAGATGCTAATACCTTTTGGGCTGTTTGTTTGACTGTGTCTCTGATCAAAGTCCATTTAGTGTCTATATTATTGGCTTCCAATCCCTCACTGCTCCAATTCTCTAGAATGCTAAACCTATTCGTTATTTCCTCTTGATATTCAGCCCTTTGGCGGAGGTCTTTTAGTTTATCAATGTCGACCTTTTTGCTCGTCTCCCGTGACTGCCACAGTGAGATAAAATTCATTTTTTGGGTATAAATGACCAAAAGATATTTCACATTATTCTGAAGATTAACCGCAGTAGTTCCCATTTGTATGCCATTGCTCTGCCATATCGGGCAGCAGGTAAGAATTACGGGCGACAGCTTTTGTGGCATTGAGTTGGGTTTTCCACCGGACGTGGTACTGATATGGTAGGTTGAGTTGATTTCTTTCGAATTTAAAACTTATGGATGAAGTGATTAAAAGAACGTCGCCCATGTGGCATATTTGGTTCCTCTCCCATCCAGTGGAATAGGAACATCCGATGTGTAAGTATTAGATAGAATGGGACCTAGAATAGATAGTGCGCATGCAACGACGTGGAAAGTTCGGGATGACTTTCCATTCACCCAGACTTGAAAAAATCTGCTTCGAACATATTGGACGATCTATTTTTATAATGAAACAATGGGTTTCCCAATAGGGACGTTTTTTTGTTTTTTTTTTTACACACACGCACACAGAAGGGGATTTTGAAGTACCTTTAAATATCAGAGCACAGTGCGACCGGGTGGAGAGGAAGTGGATAAGGAAAGGAGGTGTCGATGTATATTGGTCTTGAATCTCTGAACATCACAACGACCAGGAAACACATGATCAGGCAGAACAGCCCACATTCGTGTGGTTCGGATAAAGAATGACTCTATATGTTTATTGGCGCGCCTGAAGTCCACATTCAGCCTGAACTGATGCGCTTTCACAGATTGACGGGAATCGCGGGAAAATGTCTGAAGGGGCGGAACACATTCAGCAAGTTCAGTTGAGCAACGACCGTGGTAATACCTATAGAAAAGAGATAGGCATGATACGTTGCGCCTGCGTTCTAACGACGGAATTGATCGACTTACGGCTGAGTCCCCAATAAGTTTCACTGCTCGTTTTAGCATCCTGTCGAGCACGTGTAGTGCAGTTTTGGATGCTTCTGGCCAAATATGGGAGTTCAACTCCATTTTCGGACGAATATACGCCTTGTAAACAGTGCCCAGGTTGGGTGGAGTGAAATATCGTTTGCATCTCTTAAGCAACCCCATACATTTGGCTGCACTTTTCGCAGCTTCAAATATGTAGTAATTCCAGTTCAGAGTCGAATTAATTCGAGTGCCAAGGATTGATAGTTCCTTGGCTTCATCGATGCAAGTGCCGTTCATCGACAGTATATTTATTTTGGGGCTCGCCATTGACGACAGGAGGCAGCTCTTCGGTTTTTTGGGCATTGAATTCTACTCGGTTAGATAATCCCCACTGATATATCTTGTTGAGGTCGGAATTCAATGTATCAAGCATAAGTTGCTGGTTGGTTGTGACGTTCGAAGAGTTTGGACGGGAGTGGTCGTATGAGTATGAGAAACTCAACGTGCTATCATCGGCAATCGAGTGAATTGGGTTGTGAGTAATTGACAAGATATCATTTATAAAGATGACGAAGAAAGTGGGTGAGAGTACCCAACCTTGGGGAACATCTGCATTAATTTGATGGGAGACAGATTTGACACCATCAAGAACCACTTGGATTGAACGGCCAGAAAAATAGTCTCTTATCCATTGGGTCAGGGAATTGTCCACTCCATATAAATGCAATTTTGACAAAAGGGCTGGATGCCAAACTCTGTCGAGGGCTTTTGAAATATCCAATGAGACTACCTTGCTTTCACCGAGGGAGTGGATGGAATTGCTCCACTTTTCGGTAAGGTACGCCCTCAGATCAGATCAGATATAAAACAAACAAGGGACAAAACCTTTCCTAAATCAACAGAACCGGACAATATTAACTTGTATAGGGATGCACCAATAAACGCACTTCGCAGGAAAAAACCAGACTGCTAACAAAACTAAAACAATTATACAGACGCTTTACTGACAGATATGACCAGGAGATAATATTACTGAAATCCCGATTAAAAAACCTCCAACAATTATTACAAGCTAGCTATAGATTATCAACAAATTTGTATTGGAACAATAGAATTCGAGCTATAAAATCTAACAACCGGAACATGTTCCCACAAATGAATAAGATATTCAGGAGAAATAGTCAAAGTGAGATTCAGTGTCTCCGCTTTCCACGTAATGACGAAAACAAGCAAATGTTAATAGGCATAGATATAAAGACCGCTATACTCAGGAATGAGCTCTTCGTGATAGAAGATCCCTTAGAAAAGGCGAACACGGTGGGAGCTGTCTTTCAGGAAATGTAGAAGGCGGAGTTCAGTGAATCACTTGCACCTTCGAAGTGGAATTTCAGTTTGGCAATCAGAGAATCTCGGTTTCACCGAATTCAATGACGGTAATTAGGCAAATGCTATTAATGCCAATAGCACTGTCAATAGCCTATTAATAACGAAGGAGGTGATCGAGAGTATCTTCGACTCAATGAGAAACAAAAAGTCAGTGGGAATAGATGGAGTACCAAATATCGTACTCAATTATCTATCACCATTATCAATGAACATATACACTATTCTCTTTAACAACGCGTTAAATAATGGACAATATCCCATGCGTTGAAAAACAGCAATCATACAGCCTATACCAAAAAAAGGGCAAGGACTGTACAAACCAAATGAATATGCGTTCGATAAGTTTCCTTCCAAGCATCAGTAAAGTATTCGAGAAGGTCATAAACAAAGCTCTGCTCAAATCGGTTGATGCCAACAACATTATTCCAAATAACCAGTTTGGCTTTAAGGAGGGCCATGAAACCACACACTCCGCAGCTAAGCTGGTTTCCGACATACAATGGAATAAAGGCAAGAACAAATGGGCAGGGGGCTGTCTAACTGACTTGGAAAAAGCTTTCGACACCGTTTGGCTTGAAGGGTTATACTACAAGATTGTCAGACAAGGCATGTATAAACCTTTACTCTATATACTTTATGATGTATTAAATAACAGGAGGTTCGTGGTCAAAAGTGGCAAAGTGACCTCCAGTATAACGTATAATATCAAGAATGGTTTACTACACGGAGCGGTACTTTCTCCGATAATTTTTCTCGGAGCAATTGCGTACGCAGACGATCTTATAAGTTTACTGCAGCGCGACTTCAATAAAGTGCAACGATATTGCGACGACTCAAAACTTAAGATCAACTTCCAGAAATGTGAAGCTATTCTATTTAGAACCCCGTTGCATAAAGCCACAAATGACACAAGAAAAAACTGGCGAGAGTTAGTTATCATCGGACCGCATGAACACAAACTGGAAACCAAGAGTGAGGTTAAATATCTATTTGACTCGATCAGTAGCTGCATTTTAACAGACATGTGGAGGCTACTTTGGCCAAGGCCAAGAAAACATTTGCTATGACAAAGAGACTATTTCACAGGAGCGAATTTAACAGCCTCGATAGTATAGTGGTTAGTATACCCGCCTGTCACGCGGGAGACCGGGGTTCGATTCCCCGTCGGGGAGCCTCTGGCGCAAGACCAATGACCTTGCCCGGAAAAAACAAATAATTATGGAAAATTTAACAAGCCTCAGGACTTGCTAAATAAGGCCAAGACTGTTTCCCGGTTGTAGTGCCGATGATGATGTTGATGATGATGATGATGAACTTAACAGCAGGGTAAAAGTTATATGCTATAGGCCCATGATTATATATGGGTGCCCAGTGTGGTTCAATACAGGTCTAAATATGATGGTGTTCGAAAGAGAGTGTCTTAGAACTTAGATTATATCGAACACCGTAATATGACTACAAAAGTGGCCAAATGAGACCTTATATAATGAAGCCAACATAAACAGGGTGGATAATTTTATGATAAAACTAATCATAGGACATATTGCGAGAGAAATAGTTGCATCCAATGACTTAATTTTCGGAGGTCCACGGGAGACCTTTTGGCAATTATAACCGATATATGGACATCTACGACTGAGCGGCTTGTTGAGTCAAGGGCGGTCGCGTTGGATATCTCCAAGGCTTTTGACCGCGTCTGGCTCGGGGCATTGCTGAGCAAACTTCGTTCATATGGACTTTCTCAACAGCTTTGCGACTGGACAAGGAGCTTCCTCGATAATCGATCGATCCGGGTTGTTGTGGACGGCGAGTGTTCGGATCTGTGTCCTGTTAATTCGGGGGTGCCCCAGGGTTCTATATTGGCTCCAACCTTGTTTTTGCTTCACATAAATGATTTGTTGGAAACAACGGATAACAAGGTGTTCGAGTGTTCGACCGATTGGTGCGTCTGCGTCGCATCAGCTGATTGACTCTCTGAATCAGGATCTAGATAGGGTCCTGCAGTAGGGAAGGGCCAATCTCGTCGACGTCAATGCAGCGAAATTACAATATACAACATTCACAAAGAAAAGTGGATCATCGGTTCCACAGCTGATGATGAATGGCCGGGCCCTCGCGGCTGGGGAAAGTTTGAAATTGCTCGGCGTGACGGTCTGTGGGAATGTATCATGGCATAAACACGTGTCGAGTATCGCAAGGTCAGCCTCAGGAAAACTGAGCTATCTTTTTGGAGCCAAGAAATATTTTACTCCGGTCTAACTTCTTCTCCTATATTAATCCCAAATTAGACCAGCGCTCGAATATTGCTCTCATGTTTGGAGCTCGCCTCCTAAACGGACCCTCAACCTACTTGAGAGCATGCAGAGACGAGCGATCCGCCTAATCGGGGACTCGGCGCTGATGTCGGGACTACAGTCGCTATCACATCGAAGGCGCGTAGCCGGCCTCTGTCTGTTTTACAGATATTATCACGGGTACTGTTCTTCGGAGATTCTTGGTATTGTTCCGCGCAATTCGGTTTATATGCGCTCCACAAGACAATCCGACGGATCGCACCCGTTTGTGGTTCATCTCCCGACGGCGCGAACATTCCTGCATCAGAGCTCGTTCCGTAACAGGGCGGGTAAGCTGTGGAACTCCCTTCCCACGCGAGTTTTCCCGGAGCGTTACAACCTGCAACTGTTCAAAAAGAACTGCAACAGTTATTTGATGGCATCTCGGGGTGCCCACTCGGCGCTATAGGTTCGCCTCTCCCGAGAGAAGTCTAATAACAAAAAAAAAAAAAAAATCAAAACATTTATGAATGAATTCGTTCATATGGCCACCGCGAAAGGGTGCGTTCACAAATTAAATTCAAATTTATCAAGTCCCTGTTGGAGAACCTCATATAAGATAATGAAGCTAGAATTTAAGCATTTTTTGTCTAGCCTATAATTTAGAATCTAAGAAAAAAACGAAAATAAAAATTGTTGGAAAAATTAAATCGGGTGGTAGCCCCACTAATGTAAGCAAGCTTTGTTCATACGGACTTTTCCAACAACTTTGTGGATGGACGAAGAGCTTCCTCGAGACGATCGGGGTTGTCGTAGACGGCGTGTCTTCGGATCGCTATTTGATCAATGCCGGTGTGCCTCACGGTTCTATTTTGACGCCGATCTTGTTTTTGTTTTACTTTAATGATTTACTAGAAGAACGGGCAAGAAAAATTCGGCTTGCGGATAATGGTTCACTAAATCCTTCATTTCCAAAGGATCCACCTATTAATGCATCAACGTCATCCCAGCTGAGATGTAGCCAGACAGACTCTCTGAGTCGCGATATTGATAGGATCCT
The DNA here is from genome assembly GCA_963931805.1 of Microdon myrmicae. NCBI lineage: Eukaryota > Metazoa > Arthropoda > Insecta > Diptera > Syrphidae > Microdon > Microdon myrmicae. Next base: position 45,849,609 of record OZ007500.1, read on the forward strand.
AGAGTGGGGAAAGGCCAATCTCGTCGACTTCAATGCAACGAAGATGCAATATTCAACATTTACAATGAAAAATGTATCTTTGGTTCCACGATTGAACGGGGAAGCTGTGAACCCCCCCCCCCCCCCCCCCCCACCCCCTCCCACCGAGCGAGTATTTCGGACCCATTGCAAACTGCAACTGTTCAAAAGGAACTCAGACAGTTATATAGTGGCATGTCGGGCCGCCTCTTTTGAGGGAAGTATATATATATATATATATATATATATATATATATATATATATATATATATATATATATATAATATAAATTCGAGTCTTTATTGTAAAAAATGAAATGAAATGGCTTGTTGCGTCACTCCCAATGATCCTGGCAATTCTTGTTGCGTTTGACACGAGTCTTGATCAAGTAATGCCTCCAATTCTGCATCTTCGAAAACCTGCTCTCTTCCACCGCCATGCTAGTCTTCGACGTTAAAATCGCCGTTCTTGAAGCGTTGAAACCACTGTCGGCACGTTCTTTCACTAATAGCGGCCTCACCATAGGCATTTGAGAGTATTCGATAAGCCTCAGCCGCAGATTTCTTCATATTAAAGCAGAAAATTAAAACCTCCCGCAAATGACGAGAATTTGGCTCGTAAGCTGACATGTTTAATCGAGAATAACTTTATGATGCAGACACAAATCGACTAATATTTCGATGGCGTTATGTTTACAAATACCTAATTTTATTGTATGACATCTATGATCTATTTATTTCAACTACCACTTACCGCTACAGCCATCTATTGGAAAATGGCGGAAGCAAAGTTGTACACCTAATATATATGTATATCTATATATATATTTATATATATATATATATATATATATATATATGCATATATATAAATATATATAAATATATATAAATATATATATACATATATATATATATATATATATATATATATATATATATATATATATATATATATATATATATATATAAAGTGTGCCCTCTTTTATGTCGGCATGGGACTGTTTGGCTGTATTCCAAGCGACGTGGATGGTCTGTCGATAATGTTCTTTGAGAAAATTGCACTTTTTAGGGACGCAACGCAAATCATCCTTCAAAATGCGCCGAAAGACCAAAGCGCTGGGCGCGGTGACGACACGACACATGTGGGTTTTTAGCAGCACTCTCTCTGACCGCTTCAACCAGTTCATTTAAACGTTGCGGTGTTGAACGGCCTGTTGACGATCTCCCACTGCCCCGTGCTCAACAAAATTCGACACCAAACGACGAATAGTATTGCCAGTCGGTGGTTGTTGGCCATGATATTTTCGAAAATATGCACATTGAGTTGTTTCCGTGTAAAGCGATTCATAGTTGAAATTGTACTTAATTGACGTTTCGAAAACATGTCTACTCAATCCAATCGGTTGAGAAATGTCAAAGTTATTCAATGTGTATATAGCAACATAAAATATGGCGCTCCCTCCAAGATTTTTTGCCATCTCCTCGGCAGTTTGAGTCGGGTTTTCAGTGTACGGCTGCTACCACATCTGCAATGTATCCTGACACTTAATGGTACCTAAATGTTCCATTCATACCTAAGTTTCGTGTAAAAAAGACAGAGCATTCTTTATTTGTGAGACGTTATTAGTTGGAAACTACGTATCTTAAGACTCATTCATTGTACGCGTAGACACTGTGCGTACAACGTACAAGGCAACGAACCAGTGAAAATGAGGAACCGAAGACGATTTCGAAAATCGGAAATTGTACAACGAAAATGTCCTTTCTCCCATTTGGACAGGATGCCTGCTCAGTCAACGTGCAGGCATCTTGAATAATCACTCCTGCAGTAATAAATTTCCCTTTTAATGAATTTTTGGTTGGTTCTATATTCCTAATGGTTTATTGTTGTATTTTATCATTACATTGGCGAAGCAGGTCTACCTGACGAGGAGTATAAAATAAGGTGAACACGAAACAGCGATGCGACAAGGTTATTACTGCATTCAATTATTTTTACATCTAGTACTGGGGTGTGCTTCGTAATTCATTTCGTCTCCATTAAATCACAAGCTTAATGAAAGTTTACGTTTTTTATTTCAATTCACCAAAGAAAAGGTCTGCAACGAAAAGGAAGGAAAATCTGTAACAATTTTTCGTGTGCTTGCTAGGGCAGACATAGTGTGGTTTTTATTCACCCGAGGTTTCAGCAAAAGACTGCACCTGCCAAAGACGAATAGAAATCTGAATCACTGGAGTACCGGATCAAACACCTAGTTCCTCCTACGGAAAGGAAGCCAGCTGACAGAAGGTGGAAGAGGAATCAAACAACGGTGGAACGTTAATAGAGGCCGCACAATTCTTGTGCGATTCTTGCATTATAGATACATTACACATGCTGCAAGTGAGTCGAAATGGTTGGATCCATTATCCAGGCCGGTAAAATTGGAAGTGCTCGCGAATTATTGTTCTGTTAGGAAATCAAGAAGAACTAGCAAGTACCATGTTCGCGGAATGGTGATACAGCAAGAAATCTTTCTCAATTTCTATTCAATTTTCGATTGCCGGAAGTTAATAGTAGAATTTAATACTATGTGTTCTTTAAGTACGCCGATGATGGTGATGGTGGATTTAACTTGGAATCTCTCCGAGGGAAGATTATTACACACGGAAACGTATGCGAAGAATACGAACGTAGTATTCTAGCAGGAGGCCTAAGGCATAAAGATGCAAACCGATATTTTACAACAGAGAGCGTTGATAAATCTTTCTATAGTTCATTTCATCATTATTCACTTATAAGATCTAGGTAGTTCTGAATAAAATACAGAAATGCATTGAGAGAAATTCAAGAACATTACAGGAGTTATTATGAATATTTTTCCGACGGATACTTCATAGTTAGTGTTTTGTTGAAACCTGATAATAAATATTTCAAAACATGTTACTCTCTGACTAATTACGCAACGGTAAGATGAATTTGTGTTGTAATAGATACATAACTCACGTGAATTTGGATGGATTATCGTTTTCATTTGTCTGCGTTCTAATGATCACTGTTGTGAATGACTATCTGAAGCGGAGAGTATACATTGAATAGATTTAGATATCTGAAGTATAATTTCATCTGTTTTTTCAGAATAGTCAATAATAATAGTATAGGTGGTGGTAGAGTGGTGAAATATTAAGTTAGAAATTTATCAGTTTTAATGAAGCAATGACTAGTGTTGTGAATATGAGAACTGCAATTTGCCAGTCGAATCCATTCTTGAATCTATTCATTTTCTATTGGATCACCACTTAGGGGATAGAAAGATATTTATTTACATGAGTGGTCTTCAAATGAGGTGTATTTAAGTCCCATCAGGTGTGCCCCAGGGTAGACATAGGGGCCCATTATTCTTTAGCCCTTCATTAAATTATATCTAAATTGTTTCAACCTCTGAATTGTTTAATGTTCTAAATTTCTCTCTATACAAAGTAACAGCATATTCTGTATTATTTTTACATATAGAGTTAAGGCCATGTTTGACGTGCTCTATAACATTAAAGTATCAATCTTGGTACAATTAAAAAAAAGATTAAAATTCGTTTGTCGCTTGGAGAATGCGTTCACATTTACTAATGAGGCTGCGGAGGCTCTAGTATTAGTGAGCCTCCTGCCTGCTCGCACCGATAGCGATGACCACATTTTGTAGACAGCTATTTAAAAAAAAAAAAGGCAAACGAAGTTAGCAGAGCCTTTGCAAAGTGGAAACTACATGAATAAAAGATGGTTATTGTCAGTGAAACTTGTCGCAAGAGTAGAGTAAACAAAGTGTACAGAACGATGGGTTGGCGAGTGTTACACCTCGCTTTACACCCCCTCTCAAACATTATAATATTTGATTAATTCCATAATACTTGCATCCAATACTCACCTTTCCCACAAGCAATACAATGCATACAATTAAAATTCGCATTCATTCGGAAGCAAAGCCTTTCCCACTGGCAATTAAGTCATATCGCATACGTTGCGATAATTACCCATTCATGCCCACCATCCAAGGCCAAAACAATTACCATGTATCAAACACTTGACCCACTCCCCAAGGCCACTGCATTCTGCTTCGTATTACAAAAATCAAGCGAACACTTGTCCGCGGACCTACACGGTTTCATATTGCAAATACATATTTTTTGCCGGGAAACAAGTGTGATACACGATATATGATCACAAGCGGTGCTGTCAAAGGCCACCGACTACGAAATAATCGAGCGTCGGTAAAGTGCTGAGTTCGGCGAAGTAGCGAACACAGCAGTGAGGCGCAATTAATCGTATGATACGATTGGCACACACGGGCAATGCCTTATAATTGGTTCTCCGCATGAAAGCAATTAAGTAATTGCTCAATTCTTTGTCGCTGCATTTTTAGCAGAGCAATTAAATGATTATTGAATATTGCGAATGGGTTATGACAGGCGAATAACCCCCGAATAGGTTACACGTTCTAGGTGAGGAAAATGCATCATCTGCATTAACTTACCAATGGTTTGGTATAAAAGAGGTGTGCAAATGAGTTGCAGCGCAGTGCAGTGTAGTGTAATAAACAAGAAGACTGCGGCCCTTGCATTTGTACAGCGGGTCTTCTTGTTTTTAAAGAAAAAGTCAAAGTGTTTAAAACATACGGGATGGACATTCCCAGTTCATTTTAATAATAAAGTTTAAAGTTAAAAATGATAAAGTCTTGTATTAATTAAAAGAAAAAACCAAACCAAAGGAACTCAGCCATCTAAGGAAATCGCAGCAGAGGAGGAGAAGGCCTTATTTGAGTAATAAGCCAAACCAAAAGGAAACCTGCCAGGCGAAGTAAGTAGCTCCAAATAAATAGAAATAAATGTTACAGCACTATACAACATAAACTTTATAACAAACGACCACTCTCCGATAACTAATTAATAAATGTTAGCATCTGGGGTTACACTCAGATGTTACATTTTGGCGCCCAACGAGGGGCCTAATAAAATATAAATAACTTAACTAATAAAAGATAATATAACTAATTTAACCAAAAAATATTCCTGATAACATAAAATATTAAATGATAATATCAGAGGTCACACTCTGGTGTTACACGAGCAAAGCAATCCTCTAGCATTAAATAAAATAAAAATTAGTACGCTCACTTACATTGGTCTCGAATGGCGGGTTATGAAATAATTATACATATCACGGTTCAGAAAGAATAGCTCTGTAATTTTGACAGTTGTCAAATCTTAATTTTATTCAACTTGCGATTTGTACAGTTTAATGTTTTTTTTTTTTTTCATCCATGGAATTTGACTGAAGACCGACGAGAAAGCGAGTGTGATAGCATACCTCGTAGCGGACACTTGGCGCAAGACTAATGACCTTGCCCGGAAAAAACAAATCATTATGGAAAATTTAACAATGCCTCAGGACTTGCTTAAATAAGGCCAAGGCCGGTTCCCGGTTGTAGTGCCGATGATGATGATGATTCTTAAACCGATCTATAAGATAGTTTCGCGAAACAAAAGTTTATCAAACTGTTGTAATTTATCTTGAGTGTCATAAATAAAGTGCTGCTGTCGCATGCGTGAAAAACAAAACCAACAATATATTGCTCGTTAATCATCTGACATTTAAATGAACATTTACCGTGAGTGTAAGGTGACTGGCTCCCAATCGGTGCTAGGCGAGTTCGAGTCCAGGTTACGGAGAAACTGAATTGCGCCGCCCTTGTTTTTTTTTTATGAAAACTAGCACGAACACGGACGAAGAAAAACAACAAACAAAAGGAAAGGTGTCTCGAGAAATGCAATTGTGACGCGAAGTAAAGTCGCGAAACTAACGATGGAGAAAAAAGAACAGTAGATGGAGGATGCCAGTGGGCTACTGTGGCGATTCCGCCAAACCCCACGGTACACTTACCTAAAAACCCCCATAACCTCATCCCAAGTCGCATACGTTTTTGCTAATGCAATCGCATTAAGCAACTGAAAATGCTTCGCGCATTAATTGGAGCAAAGCTATAATCGTAAAGTCCCTGTAAGGAAAACTTACCTTTTTATGCATCTCTTCACATACAATTTTCCGTAAGATTTCTTTCTTTGCTTATCCGGAATTCTAAACCAATTGGGCACCTTCGGTACCAGACAAATTCTTGTAGACAAAATGATTCGGTTTACACACAATGTAACCGTCATGACAGGGACCATAAATATTGCGCCGTCTATTTTCCAACTTCGCCATGCGTCCGATAAATTTCTTTACGTACACATTGGCCGGCGACCTTTTTCTCCCAGCAATCAAATTTTCTAAATCGCACCATGTGCAAATAGAAGAGCGCTGTTCCCACATAGCTTTCCTGCGATACCATAAACAATTCATATCGTTTCGATATGAGACATTTTTTCATTTAATGAGCGGCTGCTATCTATTTAGCTGAACCTCATTACCCAACGATGCATAAGATCCCATTAGCATCCGACGATTTCGGTTTTATTTGCTTTACCGAAATCGTATCCCATGAATGCACTTTATGCCCTTTCTTTGTTCTAGGTTCGTTCTCATCCATGAAAGAACCATGCACACACACCACTGCACTAAAGAGTGCATTTCTGTGGCGGCCGCACCCTTAAGAGAAACGTTTTTCTCTCTCTTCCCTTTTCTTAACCCGAACCTAGGATGGAATTCATTTTAGAGTTCTATCCTCGGTGAGTCGATTTCCAACCACTGACCGCCATGGTCACGTGTCATTCCTGTTCCCCGCGCGCGGCGGAGATATACGGAGTCAGTAAAGTCGAGCGGTGTTTTGTTGATTTATTTTTATTTGAACCAAACGGTTACGAAAAAATTACATAAAACTTATAAATTCAACGATGTGAACTTGCATTTAATTTATCATTTCCAGTGCAGTATTCGATCGTGAAGTGTACTTCCTCGTTTGGTTGAATATATCAGAGTGGTATGACCACTATCGTTTCCTGTATGGTGTATATTAATAAGAATAATAAATAAAATTAATTTAAGGTGGTGATCACAAACAACAACACTAGGGTTCGGGCTACTTCCTGTGTTTGTGTATCCTTTGCTTCGGCAGAATCGTGTAGCGCTCATCGGAACAATTAATTATGATGGAGGAGGAAGTGACTCTAGTGCCCGTGACTGGTACCATACTTCCTCCCCACACTACAACCCCCCCTCCCCACCCCCCTCACCCAGACAAGAGGAATCTGAGGATGAAGAAGAGGAGATAAGCGAATTGGAAGCGAAACTTACAGTGGCAAGAGCACGGCAAGAAGAGAGACGCCGGAAGAAAAATATAGCTGCGCTCGAACAGCAAAAAACTACCCAACAACAATAAAAGCCGAAGCCAATAGACGGCCAACAGCAACAGTAGCACCCAACACAACATCGCCCACAGCAACAGCAAGCAGCACCACAGTAGCAAATCAACAACAAAATAAAGTTGCCAACTATCAACACCATCGACATTGATTGTAAGGAATTGGTAAGTCTGTGTAAGCTAGCTGTAGGTAACCATTTTCTAATTAGAAGACTGGCAGGTAACAGGCATTCCATTCAAACCTATACGATGGCAGACCACGAAAAAATCAAAGAGGTTTTAAAAAGAGCCACCTCGGAATTTTACTCGATCACGCCAAAACAAACAAAGTGCGTAACTGTTCTATTAAAGGGCGTCGACCCTGAAACGGAAAAATTAAAATTAAATTAAAAAAACCGTAGATACATTCTGCAATGTGTCCGCTGCCAAAGGTTGGGTCACGCAGCGGCGAACTGTGAAATACAGCATCGTTGCGTAAAATGCGGACAGGACCATAAGGCAGAAGAATGCCCTCTGGGGAAAGAAATGGTAGAAGACCCTTTTAAAGTGTGCGGTGTGTCTGAATGAGGGTCATCCCGCTAGTTATCGAGGGTGTCCTAAATTTCAGGAATTAATGTCGAGAAGTGTGACCATAAAAAAAAACAGAGACAACTCGAACAACAACAATACCCGTAACGTCACAGTGGTCGTACGCACAAGTTGCGTCTGGAGGGAGAATAACAAAACAGGCTACAACACTGCTAGCCACAAAAAAACACCGCCACAGATTGAAACAACATCACAAGCAGACGTGTTCACAGTCTTGCTTAATCTACAAAGACAGACGACACAGCTGTGAAGTCAAATAAACGAGATCTACTCGGACTTGCCCAGTCTTAATAAAAAGTCAATATGAACCCTTTAACTAAAACATCAATCAAAGCTCTTGTCGTGAATGTAAATTCACTAATAAGAACTGAGAGAAGAGCCAATCTTTTCAACCTGTTGCAAGATGAAAACCCTGATATACTTCTGGCAGGGAAACAAAGTTAAACCAGAAGCATAAGATAGGGCATAAAAACTACGATATTATACGAAGACATCGACCTAACTCCTCTCAAGTAGGAGGTGTCGCAATCTTTATTAGAAAAGGCATCCATCATTAAGTTATATATACAGGAGAAGTGCGCAGGTCCCGGGTGTTGGAAGGCTGTATCGTACGCATACCCCTTCAGCAAGGAAGGGGTTTCTATGCGATTGCGGTCTATGTACCTAGGGAGCACCACCATAACCTATTTATAGCAGAGCTCGATGGCTACAATTGCACCTGGACAAAATTCGTTTTAGCCTAGGTGGAGATATGAACGCCAAGCATAAAAATTGGGGAAATTATATATCTAATGCCAATTGGCTGGCTGGTTAGATCAGTGTCATATTGAGTATAGCAATGACCTACTAGCTACGGAATATCCATCGTTCCCTAGAAGTAGATCGTTCTTAGATCTCTTGTTTATTGAATCACGACTGAGACTACTTAACACCAACAGACGAAACAGAAACTGCTTATGGACAATTGAATACGACAGTGACCACTGTGCATTCACGGCAGTAATAGAGCTTCCAAACGATCTCGCAGATTTGGAGGAATTCGTGATCCCGCAACCCCACAACTACGGGGCACTGCGACAGCTACGGTTCACCAGATCATTAACAAGACTCATTCGCTCGGATGACTTTAATCTGCCAATAAACAGAAACCTGTCAAATGACGAAATCGACAAATACATTCAACAAATGGACGAAACCGTAAACAAACAATGGACAAAACAGTTCCCACAACAACAGTTACAGATCACATAAACATGTACAGAAACACAACAGTAAATGCGTTCTACAAGAAAAAGAGCAGACTGTTATCAAAACTAAAACAATTACACACAGTTTACAGACAGACAAGACCAGGAGATAATATCACTGAAATCCCAATTAAAAAACCCCCAACAATTACTTGAAGCTAACTATAGATTAGCAACAAATTTGTATTCGAACAACAGAATCCGAGCTATAAAATCTATTAACCCGAATATGTTCCCACAAATAAATAAAATATTCAGGAGAAATAATCACAGCGAGATTCAGTGTCTCCAAATTCCACGTACCGACGTAAGCATGCAACTACTAATCAACATTGACATAGATACAGAGGTCTTTTAAATTATGGGTCGTTTTATTTGTTCAGTAGTCTTGATTTTAATTTTCACTGCGCACTTGTTATTTCCGTGTGGCTCTGGTGCTCTAGAAAGGAAGATATTTTGTTGACATTAAGTCAACAGAAATCTTTCCGACGGTGGCAAAGGGTCAGGCTGGATGGTTATCTTATTTGGGTTAATATGCTGGTACATGGATATGGTGGTCAGGAATTTGCCACCCATGGGAACCATGGACCAGCGTTGGTAAGCAAAACAAACACAGTGCGGTACTATGTGTTTACTTTGATTTACAGGCGGGTCATCATAGAGCATGAACGTGGGTATGATTGCCTAAGCAACGATCCTATTCATGCCCAAATCCCATGATCGGTTGATAGCCGATAATGGGAAATTGGTTGCAGCTATTGCGAACCTTAAAAATATGGGGGCAATATTTAATTACCGAATGGTGGAAACTATCGGCTGCAGTTGTGTCAACAAGTACGTTGGTCGACGTGTCTTCTGGACCAACGGATTGTTGTTTGGACGATCGACCGATGATCCAACCGATAAGGCGAGGATGGACATGTCATGCACGTGTGTGAGAAAGTGCTTCTCAGCAATGCGCATTGACATGTTCGGGAATAAATGTCGGTTTTATGAAGAGGTAACCGAATTAGATTTCGGAAGCATGGTGCGTTGGATGCAAGCATGCCCCGCGGTGAAAGTTTGATGCCACGCCAAGGCGGTAATCTTGCCGTGGGCTTATGTTTACAGGTGGAAGGTGATGCAGAGTAGCTGACGATGCTCATTTACAGGTAAGTATAATGACTTGCCTTGTAAGTGGGAGACGGTTAATTAAATGGAGTGGGTGGTTCTTTGGGAATGCCTTACAGAACCCCCATAAGGCTATTTCACAGTAGCAAACTAGACAGCAGGGTAAAGGTTATATGTTACATGACGCTATTCAAGCCAATGCTCATATATGTTTTTTTTTTTACACTAACGCGAGCACAAAAGGAGATTTCGAAGTACCCTTAAATGTCAGAGCACAGTGCGAGCGGATGGAGAGGAAGTGGATAAGGAAAGGAGGTGTCGATGTATATTGGTCTTGAATGTCTGGACATCACAACGGCCACGAAACCACGGCCAGGGTTGCCCAGTTTGGTTTAACATAGGTCCAAATTTGATGGAAAAGATTCGAGTGTTCGAAAGGAAGTGTCTCAGAAGTTGTCTCAGATTATATTGAACACCGGAATCGGTCTATAAAAAATATTATTCAAATGAGACTTTATATAATGAAGCGTACATAAATAGGGTGGATAATTTTGTGATTAAATTAATCAGCGGACATATTTCGAGAGCAATAAGCTCGTCCAATGATCTAATTTTTTGAGCTTATTATGCAAATACTTTGTACTATGAGAGCTTTGTTCCACCAGAGACGTTCCTTGATTTGGACATGAATGGGCTTATACAGGATGGATCCGGAATTCCGCTGATCTATCATATATGAATATCATCTGTAGACGGGCGATTGTACTACGACCGCGAAATCATGCGCACCGAAGGAGAACTCTTGCGCTTCAGTAGGGCTATCTCCCACAGAGACCGGGACGATAATATTAAACAGCACCAATAGTTCTGGTGGTTGAACGGCAAATAAAGACCTGAATACCAATACCGACAGAATAACTGCATCATCAGCCAACTTACACATACTTAGCTTTCCTGGAATTAGGGTAGTATAAGATTTAAGTTAAGTTCTTTAAAAAAAAATGAAAAAAAAAAAGTTAAGTTTTAAGTTAAAATAAAGGAAGTTAAATTTTAAGTTAAAAAAAAAAAAAATTCTGCACAAAGTTTTCCTAATTTTTCCTTGTCATACAAATAGTCCTAAATACAGACTCAAACAAAGTTCTGTCGCCGAAAGGCAAACTACACAATAGTCATGTAGTGCTTAGCTTCGAGCGTCTGCCTAGGACCAGTAAGTTATAATATAAGATAATTAAGCTAGAATTTAAGCATTTTGTGTCTAGCATATAATTTAAAATCCAAGAATATAAAACGAAAATAAAAAATGTAGCAAAATTGAAAAACATGAAATGAGATCGTGAATTTTCGGGTACTTACAGACCAATATTTAGTTATTACCTACAGAATGATTTTACAATATGGATTAAATTTGTTAAAGTGATTTTTTTTATATAAAAACGGTGGTTCTGTTGTAGCCATGTCTTGTGCTGTATGAAAAGATCGCGGTCGAAGTAATAGTCCCGCAATTTTCACCACAGTAGGAAGACATGTAACACATCTGGCCACGAGAAAACAGATCCAGATGCAGCAAATGGATCACAAATCCTAATAGCCTCTTCGTATAATTCGCCCAAGAAACAAAACCAAAATTAGGGTGAATAGACGAATGAGGTTTTGGCGGATTTTCGTGTCTTTACGTCACAAGAAGTGTTCCGCCGAACACTGTCCAATACTTAACACCAACAAAACACCAAAGAATTTCAGCACACAATTGAAACACTGTTAAGTTGTTTTCTGAAGCGTTTATTTATAACTTTTTTTCTTCGTTTTATTAGATAAACTTTAGTTTCGGTGAAACGATTACACGGATTTAAACAAACATAGATCATCCTTTAAATCGAAAAGCGTTCAACGTTTTACTACACGGAGCACTATTTCTTCTTCAGACTTTGTAACTAAATTTCTTTTTCTTTAATTGCACATGCGCGGACCGACCTCCTTGTTGGGTTTCTCTATCTCGACCTCCTCAGTGGGGTTCGCTCTGACTGCTCGATATAGACTTGTCGTCTCGTTGACGATCAAAATTAGACCCTTCTTCCGCTTTACACAAAGTATACCGATACAGATCGTATCTGTATCTGTCAAAGAAAATTTCCCATTTAGTCCGCTAACAGGAACATCGAAGTCTCTGTTAGCAGCATGTTATTTCATCCCCAGGAGAATCATGACATACATCACCACCACCGATGGTGATAGCATTTCATCTCAACGGCCGTTTATTTGCACAGAACATCTGGCGCACAGGCCGGAGGTATTCGATGATTTGTTTGGACGTACAGTCTGTGGGTCTTGTTTGACTTTGTAGTTAAAATCGAAATCCATTAGATCCTTCTAATGGTGTGAAATTCCAGAATGGCCGTGGGACCGGGGTATTGCCTTTTGTTGGTTTTACTCGTCATAAATATTCGCGGCATATCTTGTTGAGATATTTATGATTCCCAGGAATCTGGTAGCGGATGAGCGATCTACATTATCGTAGTAGGTTGCTGCTGCCTTTGTTTGCCCGGCGGATTTGAGTGGTCTTTGTGGTAGACTATCCGCCGTGCATCCGTCGAATGGCTCATTTTTTTGGGTGATAGCAATTCCTTGCACTGGTATTTGGAATTGCTGATTGTGCAGAGCTGGAATGCGATGCATTTCAATCTTTGGAAATTGCTCTTGGGGATAGGATGAATGGATGGTTTTACCTTTGTTTCAGGTATGGTGAACTATGATTGTTGAGCTTGACATTAAAAGCTTTGGGGACGTTCAGTTCCTTGCTTTTTGGTGTCGGGCCCAACGTTGGCTATGAGTTGCAGGCCCTGTGGTGTGACTTTGGGACACGCGTCTGTGGGCGCATGCAACGTTCTCGGGTAAGTAAGTTCCTTGAAGGTAGGAACCTTACCTGCGCAGAATTGTGCGTTCTTAGAACGCTACAAGGTCGAATGGCGTCTTACAACGAATTGGAAAAAAATCTTAAACTACGGTTCCGGGAATCGGGGCATTCCTATCAATCTGTGGTAACAAAAATATTCGTACAAACATAACTCCAAGTATGAAATTCCTGCTTGCCATCAATTAAAATAAACGTAGTTTCTTGGAATTAATTGTTTGCCATTCGTCTTTAATGTTTCGAGGATGTTCGCGAATGACTCAATAAGGCAGTCATTATTAAATATCAGTGCTGGATTACCCATTAGGCCGGACTAGGCCATGGCCTGGGGCCCCTGCCGAGCAAGGGCCCCAAAGAAAATTTGTCATGATTGTTTTTAATTTATTTTTAATTTTAATTAAATTTTTTTATATTTTTTGGAATTTTGTAAACAAACATGTTTTTAAAGACAATTCGTTTATCTTATGTAATTGATTATACAAATGTATTTTCAAACAAAAATATTTAAAAATCTTAATTGATTTATTTTTTTGATTGTTATTTTAAGCTACGATTTGAATTTCAAATCGCGCGCTAAATAACCGAAACAGCGCTTGCAAACTCGAGCTTGTTTATATAAACAAAAACGATTCATTTCTGTGTTTTAAGCAAAACAAAACTATCTGTTGCTTTGTCGTTTGTCAAATTACATTTGTTCGTTGTTCTTAGAGAATAAAAGAATGTTTTTTCAATTAGTGACGAATCTAGATGTTAATTAATGTGAAATTGTGGTATTGTGTGTAATGAACATATCGAAAACTACGCATTTGTTGAAAAAGGTAGTTTTATATTGTATCTTTTCACACAACACAAAAAACATCACCAATCAAATTGTCTTTTTTTGTTATCCAACAACAATAATGAACGTGAGTTTGTATATTGTTTTCGTTTTAAATTTCTTTTTTAAGTTTCGTTTAGTTTTTCAAAATTTGTTTTGTTGTTCGATTTTGATTTTGTAAACTGATTTAGTTTTAGCTATTTCGATAATTTAACATTTTGGTTTTGTTTTTTTGATTTATTTTTGAGTTCGATTTTTTTATTTTAAACTTTGTTGTTTAATTTCAAATGCAGAATTTGATGTTTGCTTTTCCTATCAGAATGTTACGATTTAAGTATGTTTGTAGATTACATAATGCGGCGATCCTATCAGAGCGGGACTCAAAAAAGAAAAATTGCGGATGAGGAGAAAAGACGAATTGAGACAGATTTATCGAAACTACCAAAATTGACGTCATTCTTCCAAAGTTCCACGGCACATGCTTCTTCATCAGCTAGTGAACAGATCGAATCTAGTAATGAAGATGTAAGAATCGAAATATAATTTACTGTTGATATTTTTAAATTATAACTTTCTTATAAAATATAAATTAAAGTGTTTTTAGAGCAAATGTAATTCTTAAAACTTTTGAATTCAAAATTGTTTTATCAAATTTGCAGATTCAATCTGAAACAGAGCAAGTCGATCATCTCAAAACCTCTGAATCTTTGGATCAAGATGATGGATCAAACTCGCAGCGTGATGTTAGTCTGAACGAATACGAAGAGCTCAGAGCCGCGGATTTGGGTAGTTTTGAAACTGCAGCGAACAATGACAATTGTTCGAGCGATCCAGGCAAGTAGGGTGATTTCACTCACGATGACGCCAATTTTTGGATCGATCGTGCTCCAAGCATGTGCCAAAATCATTCTGGACCGTTTGAGCCGTCTCGTAGATTTTACGATGCAGAAGGTAGAGCAAGGTATTGTTCAGAAAAAACGTTTTTTGGAAGAAAGTCAAATTAAGAACGGTTCAAGCGCGAATGACTAATTTATTCTCCCACGACTGGTTGCGTGTATTGTTTTGTATGTAAAATTTTTGCTTCCAAAGACAAACAAAACAAACTGACCAGCGATGGATTTAATGATTGGAAAAATGTTTCCCAATTACATCAACATGAGAATGGATCTCTTCACAGAGAATGTATGTTGACATACATTCAAAGGCGACAGAACTGCGTCGATGTTTCCGACAACCTTCAACTTGAGTACCAGAATGAGAAAAATTATTGGAAAGATGCAGTGCGACGATTGATTCCAGTCATCATAACGTTGGCTGAACGAGGATTACCTTTCAGAGGCACAAACGAGCATTTCGGCGTTCCAGATA
Source organism: Microdon myrmicae (assembly GCA_963931805.1). Taxonomy (NCBI): domain Eukaryota; kingdom Metazoa; phylum Arthropoda; class Insecta; order Diptera; family Syrphidae; genus Microdon; species Microdon myrmicae. Next base: position 45,864,996 of record OZ007500.1, read on the forward strand.
ATGGAAATTACTTAGGTTTACTCGAACTAATTGCATAGTTTGACCCGTTCTTAAAAAGTCACATTGAAAATTTTGCGGACCAAGGCAAGGGGAACCCCTCGTATTTATCAAAAACAATTTGTGAGGAGTTGATCAGCATTATGGGTTCAAAAGTAAGACATCACACTATACAAGAGGTCTTAGCCGCGCGATATTTTGGTCTTTCAGTCGATTCAACTCCGGATATCGCTCACGTTGATCAACTCAGTATAGTTGTCCGATATGTTGCTAAGAATGGAAAGCCCGTTGAAAGATTTTTGACTTTTTTAAACTTTGATAGCCATAGAGGTGTTGCGATGGCTGAAGTGGTTTTAGAATTTCTTGCGATTTGCGGCTTAGATTTTAAATACTGCAGGGGTCAATCTTATGATAATGCTCCGAATATGTCGGGTATTTACTCAGGTATGCAATCGATCTTGTTAAATCTCAACGAATTTGCGATTTATTTACCATGTGCAGCGCATTCGCTTAACTTAGTTGGAGAAACTGCTGTAAAGTGCTGGTTGTTTGCAGTGAACTTTTTTTCTAGTGTACAATTATTGTACACATTCTTTTCAAGCTCAACCCACCGGTGGGACGTTTTGAAGGAACGTATCGGAAACGAAAAGGTACTGAAATCGTTATCCCAAACTCGTTGGGAAGCTCATGCGAACGCCACTGAGGCAATTCAAAAATCTTTCAACGAAATCGTAGCAGCATTGTATGAAATTGCTGATGATTTAACACAAAAAAGTGACTGTAGACACGAAGCTGAATGTATCGCGAATAAAATTCAAACCTTCGAATTTGTTTTCATGCTTGTTTTGTGGAGCGATATTTTGAACAATTTTCGGGCAACGAGCAAAGCGTTGCAGTCAGTAGAAATTGATCTGAAAACCTGCGCGTTAATGTACTCGTCAGCAGAAACTTTGTTAGATGAGATGAGAGATAAGTTCGAAGTGTTTGAAAACAAAGCCAGATCCATTTTACCTGAGACAGATTATGCGAATGTTGCATCGCGAGTTCGACGAAGAACAAGACAGCCAAACGATGGCGATGCTCCAGAGGTTGCATTAAGTCCGCGCCGCTATTTTCGTGTAAACGGTTTTTTGGTAATCATCGATACGCTCAAGATTGAAATCAATAGACGAAGCAAAGTTTACTTAGAGGTTTCGGAGAGATTTTCGTTTTTGGCTGATTTTGATTTGACCGAAAATGTGTATTCCAAAAAGATTTCCGATTTAGTTGACTTTTACTCTGACGATTTAGAAGAATTTTACCCTGAACTCATACAGTTTCACGCTTTCATTAAATCAAAATTCCCAATGAAACTTAAGTTCACTCACTCTGACCTCTACGAAAGTTTGATTCAAGATCATCTTGAATTAGTTTTTCCGAACGTTGAAATTGCTCTTCGCATTTTTTTAACTCTTATGATCACGAATTGTTCGACAGAGCGCTCTTTTTCAAAATTGAAACGCATCAAAAACGAGCAAAGAAGTGTTATGCGTCAAGAACGATTAGACATGCTAAGTCTGATGTCCATTGAATCGGACATTCTTCGTCAAATTGATTTTGAAGAAATCATCAATTATGTTGTTGATCAAAAATGTAGAAAAAAAGTTTGTGGAAAACGAGCGTCGCTTTCATCTTCCAAAGATATTTAATATACTGTTAATTATTTTTAATCAAAAAATATATAATTCAACTGAAAAAAATGATTTCCTTTATTTTATTGTATTTCAAAACCTTAAAATGATGAATTAGTTGTTTAAATTATACAAATGCATCAATAACGATTAATTTTACGATTATTAAAAAAAAAGAGGGCCCCAAAATTTGAATGGCCTAGGGCCCCCGATTGGCTTAATCCGGCACTGTTAAATATACTCCGGAACTGGCCGGGCCCTTCGACAGCGTACGTGTTTCTTATGCGATTGACAAAATAAATAAAAAAATATATTTTTATTTGAAGTTAAACAAAACAATTTAAAAAAATGTGTTCCTATTTGAAGTAAGACCGTGACTTGTTACTCCCTTTTAGGCTGGTCATTCAAACATGTGAATAATCAGAGCGCTCGCTCGATGGAACATATCGTCGCTGTAAGCTGAAATATAGCCGTTGAATGTCAATTTTTAAGGGAAGTACCTCATACCAAGCTAATCGAAATTCAGAACCTGTATGGAGTGGCCCCAACGAGATGAAACCAGGTATGTGATGAAAACGATGAATGACCTCACAGTTTCGGCGAAAAGAAATCCCTTTTCATTCTTCCATAATTTTCATTGACATTCGTCACCCGATTTAGGGCATTTTCAAAAAGGGGCCCAATTATCCCATTTGTGGATAAACCGCACCAAATCGCGACGCGAGATTAATGCAATGGTTTTTGGTACTTAAATCGTGGGTATAACTACTTGGGGACCAGTAATGGCAATTTCGCTTATTATATAAATGATACTCGTAATAGGACTCGTCACTCAAAAAAAAAAAAAAATGGAATTTATAGTTCGAAATTTCTGCAACATAATTCTTTCCGTAAAACAAAGTCATTCTGCATGAGTTTTTGAATGATTCGAATCTTAAAAGGATGGTGTGGGATGTTATTACTAGGTGCGTCTGCACGGACGCTAGTTCAGTAAAACCCACTGAGTTCGCAGATGATGTCAGCGGAGAGCACAAAAATCCCGATTGACGTAGGGACGATCGGCGTGTTTCAGGTCGGATCGTTAAACTCTACCTCGTCACCAGTTTGAGAATTCATGTAAGGTCTCTATCTCCAATTACACTTCACCTATTCAATCATATACAAACAATCTGTTACTCCAATGTCGACGACGGTGTTACTAAATCCGGTGCTGGTAAATCAAACAACTATTCAATTAGGCTTCGTGTGGGAAGTCTTTATTCTTTAATCACTTTCTCTAGTTGAACATTACAATAAGTTGAGTAATAATAGCTAATAGTTCCGTAAGCGGCACATGACACTCGTTAGAATTACAATAGTTCGGTAAGTTTGTGGCGGTGCCGCCAAACCCCACGGTACAATTACCTTAAAAACCCCCATAACCACAACCCACTCTGCATAAGCTTTCGCTAATGCATTTCACATTAGCATCTTAAACGCTTCACGCATTATATAGATCAAATCTACAATCTAAAAAGTCCCTGCGAAAGAAAACTTACCTCTATTATATATTATCCTCTGTAAGATTTCTTTATTGGCTTATCAGGAATTCCAAACCAATTTCGCCATCTACGTTGCCAGACAAATTCCCCTATCCGAATTCCTGTAAACAAATGATTTGAATTACATACTTTGTAACCTTCACCAGGGATCATAAATATTGCGCCGTCTATTTTCCAACTTCGCCATGTGCACGATAAATTTCTTTACGTACACATTGGCCGGCGACCCTTTTCTCCCAGCAATAAAATTCTCTGACTCGCACAATGTGCAAACCAAAGCAAATACACATTCCGCGTCTCTTGGCATCAATTGTATTCAAAGCATAAACAACGCAAATATAGAATCCGTTTCCCACAAACGAATTTCACTGCATATACAAATGCTAGCAAGGGAATTGTTTCGTCCACCAACCCATTAGCACATTTTTTTCCCCAACGTCGATAATAGTGACGACGCATCGCGTAAACAATGACCCGCATTACCAACGGCGCATTTGGTCATTTCTCCCTTTAGTCTTTACGTCCTGTCTGCTTCGTTTACCCATTGCCCTCGAGCACGTGTAAACCACACAGATCTGAACGATCGCACACATAACACCAAGAGAGACTTTGCGTTTCTCTGGTGGTAGGTAAAAACGATATCCTTATTGGAGAGGATATCTACCACGACACCATAAACTCACCCCAATAAGCGAATCATCTCGGCACGAGATGATTATCGCTGAGTTCTTTTACATCCACCGACAGGGCAGGTCGTGGTCATGTCACTCCCGCTCTCCGTCGCCCGGCGGAGAAACGTCCCAATAGCGAAGTCGTGTCGAGGAAAGTGTTTTCCAGTTAATGCATTTATAAAAGTTTTAAAAAATCAATTTAATGTCAATTTCACTTGGATACATCCAAACCAAATGACAGTGTTATAACCAATAAATTAATAATAAACGGAATCAGTGTGTTATTCTTTCCCGTGTTGATGTCGTGGAGTTTCGCTTTGTCTTTCCCTCTCGGTGCGCCTGTTTTCCCCTTGGTGACATTTTGCTGTTTTTCTTTCGGTCTACAGCAGACAATTAGAATTGTGGAGACGAGGTAGAACTCTCGCCCCCCACAAGTTGAATATGACACTCATTAGAATTACAATAGTTCCGTGAGATAGCTTCCCGGTTGCTGAGATTCCATTCGGCAGCACAACTCTCGAAATAAATGCACTGCACGGTAATTACCGACAATTCTGACGTAACGATCGAGGATGGGAATTGAATAAAACATTTCGGACTACGACACGACCTCGACTTCTCTGCTTGACCGGTAAAATTTGACTCTAGTTGGCTGTTGCACGGAACATACAACCAGTCGCAACGGGGGTGGATTTCCACCGATGTGGTGGGGAACAAATCAGATCTCTCTCTCTCTGGTGACGACCAATGAACAATCGATTTGGGTTTTATTGGAAGTATTTCCATTGTGGCCGTACAGATCTGGTTGAATTCCCATTCACTGGAAGCCAGGACAAACGAAGGGTGCTCAGAAGAGAATCCAAACATGCAGTTGGTCAAATAGATGATCGTGTACGGAGGCTGGCTGCATTGCCATCATAAACAATATAGGCTAGATTTTTCTGTTGATATTAAGTCAACAGAAACTTCGCTTACGAAGCAAGGGCTAGGACGGATGAGTGCATGTTTGGTTTGGGAAACGAATCATAGGGCATGTCCATTGATATGATTGTTTGGATAAACAATTATGAGTCGTGTGCAACTCGATGATCGTTTATCGCTTGGGCGACCGATCATGGGAATTTGGCTTTTAGATGTGCAAGCGTACAGTTACCCAGCTTGCCTTTGGACCCACGGAATTGCATCAGAGATTGGATGCGAAGGAGGGAGTTCGACCAGGTCAGCTGTGTAAACGAATGGTAGTTCAATAGCGACTAAAAAAGTCGTTTATGCTAGGGAATGTTGCCGTGCAGGCCAAAATAGCTTCTTCTGTTTATACATCGTGTATACAGAAGCGTTCTATTTGATAGCCACCGTGAGGATCGTGGCTGTTCATTGTTTAGACAGCAAATCGTTAGACATGACCGATGCGATGATCGTTCCTCGATAAAGCGACGGCTCATGCAATCAGTCATGCAGCTATACAAGCAAGCGACTTGCTATGGCTTGGTCGTGGGACCAACGGTTGCCGGAGAAGAGCAAACACAATGGAATTGCTGTGTAATGATAAGCATGGATGTCGGCAATAGGGCCCGGTGGAATGAATCGTAGTGGTCATGGGTGCCGACCGAAGGAACCGATTACGCTGGTGGCATGCTGCAATGTTACTTGATGCTATGGCAAGATGATGATCTTATTGCAGTTCGGTTCGCTTCTGTGCTTCTCGATCAACGAGGAAGAGAAACGAACGACGGAATCCTGTGTGGATTCCGGATGATTTGTTGGTCCTGTGGGTTTTATTGATGTGCCGCAACAGGTTTACTTCACCAACGCGTTCACTAAACACAACCGGAGAAAGACGGTACCACCGATGACCAACGCGACCAGTGTTGCTACTCGAAGGAAGTTTAAAAGTAAAACAGTTGATGTTCCTTATTACCTGAACTTAATTTGGATTTCACTCTTTATTTCGATTTTCACTTAATACACTCTTAAATACGTTCCTATTTATTTGTACACTAAATTATATTTTAAAAGCGATAACTTCTCCGCTTAATACTAACTGAAAATGCGCTTTTGAGGACTATGCCTTCTCCGGTTAACCGCGACTCTTCAATTCACTTTTCCAACTGTTTCCTTTCTCACTTCAAAATTCTAATTTTCAGATATGTTAATGTTCTTTCGAAGGTCAAGACACATCGCCACTTTTCGTTTGATCCTTTCTTGGGGTTTTTGTTCATGCTAGCCATCTGGCCACAAGATCCGTGGAAATTGGTTGTTAGTTTAGGATCTGGGAATCCGTGTCTATGAGCAAATCATAAAACATCTGGTATGTGAGAATATGATGTTTGTGATTGCAAGAATTGTGTGCCGGCGTATCGAATAGATACGCCTTTGTGCACTTTTAGGTTTTGGATCTTGTAGGTTTTTTAGGTGCTAATTGCTTTTAGCATACATGGGAAAATAATGCATTGTGGTGTTTGATGTTAGGAAATTGAATCGAACAAATGCATTAGATTGAATAAATGAATCGAATTCAATAAATGAAAATTCGAACGTTTAGTTTGATTTGGTTTGACATTGAATTCAATGTTATGTTGGGGATATCAAATGGATTTTGTTATAGGTGGGAGGCAAATGTAATATGGGAGAAAAATGTAATGTGGGAGAAAATGGTAGGGCTTCTTGGAGCACTACAATCTTGCCATGTGTTGTTTCGTTTTTTTTCAGGAAATGGATGGTGATTGAAAGGTAGCTTAACGCTGCCGATTGCAGGTAAGATAATTATCTCTAGGTGAGGGATGGGGAGTTGCTTAAGATAAATGGGTGGTTCTTTGGGTAGGTTAGAAGAACCCCCACAATGGAACTTCAAGTTCTTTTTAAAAATGTAATATACGCGTGCTCTCCCCAATCAGTCGCAATGACGTTACCCGTATTCGTATGGAAAGCCGAGAATTTTCTCTTGAACCGTTTTTCTTGAAGATTTACTGGGCCCCGGCTGAGGTGTATTTATAATGGATTTCTTTTTCCCTAAACTAATACATATAATCTTCTTAATCTAAATGTAACTACTCCCACAAACGTTTTATATCTAGATGAAACCCCCTTAATAATATAACAGTCATCGCATTAAATGTAAGAATTGGGCAGCGGTCGAGAGTGCTACAGCAAAATAGATAGAAATTCTGCCTAAAAGTGACTCAACTTCTAATTGTATTCGATCACTTGAATTAATTGATTTGTATATTGTTCAGTGACCTAAAAATAAACAAGAAACCAGGCTATTTTTTATTTCAGAAATCTGCAGAGTATGTCGTGGGAATTTTGTATAAAAAGTACAACCTATGTCTAAGAACTGTTGCGGTAAGCCAAGGATGGTACACCCAGGTATACAAACCAGTTCGATTTCATTGGTCGTCGTTTTACCCCCGCGAAATGCATCTGCCTTCGACGTAAATCAAAAAGTTCACTTAAAAAGCGTTCAGAAGTCGTGAACTATTATTTTGCTCGAGTGATTTCATAAGCAATAACGTCTGATATTTAACGAAAACACTCCTTTTGATCCACCGAATAAAATCTTCCTGCTACATTGAGCCCACATGTGACGGTACTAATCACAAAGGTTACTATGCCTTAAGAGTTCATAATTAGTATGACCCTATTCTCAAAATGACTTCTTCAATTAAATCAAGCTTGTCAAGCGCAAAATAGCAATTCACTAGCTGCCATGTTAATGGATTCCGAAAACAAATCAATACGAATTTCCAGTAACAATAACAACATTGTGTCCTTCATACTTTTTTGTTAGGTTTATCAGCTACATAGCCGGCATAAATATTATGTGTTCCCATTTTGCCCGACATACGATCACACTTCAGAATAATCCTAATTAGAGAAGCTGTCATTGCAATGACCGTCAGATTATTACCTCGTAACAATGCCGTTACTGTACGTGCCATATCCGGAAAAGGGCATGGAGGTCAAGTGTCTGCTGTTTACTCTCTTACTAATTAAGGTGACTAATTGGGCCAATAAGTCCTTCGGGGCTCTGACTATCTTGTGCTTGAACACAAATAATTGATCAGTGTTCTAATGTTCTTGGAGTGACCCAAGAATAACGGGCAAGTCATTGGAAGATGGTCATCAATGTAGTCCAAGTCCGGTTTGATTGGCCCGCATTTGGCATCGGAACCATAAGGAGCTCTCACATAAAAATTTATGGGACGAAAAAGGCGATAAGGAAGGCAAATGTACGTATTAATACTTTTAGTTGTTGTCAGAGGAGGACACAACTCGCCTGGGTGGCGTCTTGAAAATGGGTCGCTTTCACGTATTTGGGATGAAGGCAACCCGCTATATTCTCAGTCAGATTTGGGTCGTTGTAAATAGCGAATACAACCCTAGACTAATTCAATCGCGGAAGTGCGCACAGATTGATCCATCCAAGTTTCCCAAATCTGCCCACACACATGTGCACCCATATGCGAAGTTTGGGGCCGCAGACGTCTCACTCGGTTGCTTACACTCGTATCGAATGTAATGACCCGGGAACTCCGCTTGGTGACACTGCTGATTGTAATCTTGACGGAGTTAACAACTTTTTGGTTTTTCTTTTACGCGCAATTCAAATGCAAAATTTTAGCAGCCATCAACAATTTTATTTTATTATATATCACGACTTTCTCTTCTGTTGACACTGTATGCTGTGAGTCAGTGTGTTGGACGCTACGCGATTATGGTATATGAAAGGAAGGTATGTCATTATTGGGTGCCAGGAGGACGATGTTAATGTTCGCTGGGGCCATTTTCGGGTTCCTGCTTGTGCTGTTTGTAAAAGCAAGATAACACGGTCTATTGGCAGTTATTAAAGCCTCGAGAGTAGGCTATGCTTTACTTTGTTGTTGGAAAACATTTGTCCTGAAAGTCGTTTATAGGCTTAGCGGCTAGTGAATATTACCCATATATATCTTTCTTTTATTACAATCGAGCAAAAAGTGCTTTTTGAATATGTACGAATGAAACATTTGCTTTCCACCGTGGCGCCGTATGTTGTTCAATCGTAATCGATGAGCTATTTTGTGTGTAGTACTAGTACGAGGTTTCATGTCAGCGGTCAATAAAAAACGTTTTCAACTCCGCTTCGGTTGTATTTAAAAGGACAGCCGAGTGGAATGGGTTATTATCAAATGTTGACGAGAACATAAGATAAGCGCTGGATTTCGCTGAACAAGTCAATTCACTAAGCCCGTCGTGTGCTTATGTCAGATAGATGTGCAAAAACGGCAGAATATCAAATTTAAAATTAACAGCGGCATCCTCATGACAGATAACGGACGTTCTCTGAAATGACTATTCCTGTATGTTTTCGAATTGATTTTACATTGCTTCAATTTTAGGATATGCTGTCAAGGGAATCATTTTAAGCACTATTTAAACATTATTATCCTTTTTAACACGAAACGTATATAGCAAATAAAGAGAGATAGATAGATAGAGAGAGAGAGAGAGCGAGGGGGGGGGGGGGTGTGAGAGGCCCGGGAAGAGAGAGAGAGAGAGAGAGAAAATAAGGAAACGGATTGATAAAGATTGGTAAACAATGACATGGCAACACTTGAAAAGCCAGATTATTTCACATTCATGTGGCTCGTTTATAGAACTATATCATCCAGTTATCTGTACGTCTGAATTTAATTTTCAAGGTGAATTTTGACTCCCTCCCAGACTAATGGGTATCGTGGTGAAATTCATGGGTAGGGTGAAAAGTTCTGCACATATGCTTGTCGAAGGCGATCAAAAACAAAATAGTAAGTTAGGACAAGATGTATACGAGGGTTGCCTCTTATGGTTCGGGATTTGGCAACCCTAGTGTTGCAATCCGGCAATTGACAATCTTGTCGACTTCAACGCAACGAAGACCCAGTATACAACATTCACAAAGAAAACTGGATCATCGGTTCCACAGCTGATGATAAGTGGCCGTGCCCTCGAGGCTGGGGAAAGTTTGAAATTGCTCGGAGTCACGGTCTGTGGGAATGTATCATGGCATAAACACCTATCGGGTATCGCCAGATCAGCCTCAGGGAAACTGAGTTATCTTTTTAAAGCCAAGAAATATTTTACTCCGGCCCAACTTCTTCTCCTATACGAGGGTTGCCTCTTATGTTTCGGGATTTGGCAACCCTAGCGTTGCAATCCGGCAATTGACAGCTCTGTCGTAAAGTTGGACATTTTTGAGGTTATACGCACTCAGAACGTTTTGACATACGAGCGCTATTTGTGTTGTTTACAGTAACTTAAAAAATTCATCTCGGCCCAAAAATGGAATTAAATCGTCAACATTTTCGTGCGATTATTTTTTACAACTTTCGGCGTGGATTAACTCAGCAACAGTGCACGGATGAACTTAATTCAATTTTTGGCGATGAAGCTCTATCAAGGACCAGTGTTTATCGATGGTATGGTGAATTCAATCGTGGTCGTAGTTCACTCAAAAATGAATTTCGTGAAGGTCGTCCAAAATCAGTTGTTGTTCCGAAACCATTGATGCTGTGCGCGAACTGATATTGGAAGATCGTCATGTGACCTATCGTGAGATTGAGACAACCTTAGGCGTTAGTGGGACCAGCATACATTCAATATTGCATAAACATTTGACTGTCAAAAAAATTTGTTCGCGTTGGATCCCACACAATTTGTCACTCGCCCAAAAAAAGGCTCGTGTCAATTGGTCGAAAGAAATGCTCAAAAAATACGGTCGCGGTGTTTCGAAACACGTCTATGACATCGTGACAGGTGATGAATCGTGGATTTACGCGTATGAGCCCGAAAGTAAACAGCAGTCGACTGTCTTGGTGTTTCAAGATGAGCCAAATCCAACAAAAGTTGTTCGCGCACGAAGCACTTCCAAGCAAATGGTCGCCTGTTTTTTCGGAAAAACTGGACATGTTGTAACCGTACCACTAGAACAACGCTGAACAGTCAATTCTGAGTGGTACACAACCATTTGTTTGCCAGTTGTCTTCCAAGAAATCAGGAAAACCAACCACCGAAGACGGATCACTCTTCACCACGACAATGCGAGCTCTCACACATCGGCTGCGACAACTGCATTTTTGAGCACCCAAAACATCGATTTGATGGGTCATCCGCCGTATAGTCCTGACTTGGTACCGAATGACTTCTTTTTATTCCCGTACGTAAAAAACAAACTGAGAGGTCAACGCTTTTCGACACCTGAAGAAGCGGTTGCTGCATTCAGAATGCATGTGTTGGAGATACCTCAACCAGAGTGGCAAAAGTGCTTCGACAATTGGTTCAAACGCATGCAAAAGTGTATAGATCTTCATGGGGAATATTTTGAAAAACAATAAAGTGATTTTCGATGATCAATATTTGTTTTTGTTCTCTAATCCCGAAATATAAAAGGCAATCCTCGTATTAAAATGCTATTCTTAAGCTTTAAAATCATATATTTATTTTTCAACATAGTCACCGTTGAGGCTAATACTAATTCCTCCCAATGTGTGACAAGTTTTTTTATTCTGTCACTAAAAATTCCTTAGAGTTATTTCTAATCCAGGACTTGACTTCAGGACACCACTTCCGTGGTGCAATGATTATCCTCGAGGCCTCTCTTGAGCAGAGGGAAAAAATAAAAGTCGCATGGCGCGAGACAAGGGGAATAATGAGAGTGTGGAATCGGTTCAAAGTTTAGGTTCAAAAGTTGTTTTCGTCTGTGAGACGGCGTAGAACCCATCGTACATCGATTTTACGGTATCCCAGTTGTTTAACAATAAAACTGACACGTTTCTTGGATATTCCAATTTAGTTTACAATTTCGCTCGGCACTTTGAATCAAATCGTTGGGATGATTATAGTTTGTGGAAGTGACCACCAACAATTTTATTGCCCATGGATTTACAGTAGACCTATCAACAGTTTCGTCACTATAAACAGCTTTTAAACGATAATGAATATCAGTAGGAGTCATTTTTTATCGATTAAAAGTTCGATAGCAGCACACTGTTTAAGTCGCGTCGGCTTAGCACTAGAACATGCCGCCATACATACCGCTTCCGAAAGATACTGGTAGTGAGAGTGTGGCAACTCTAACAGATACACACAATTCACAAGCAAAAATAGTGAAGAACACCGAACGAAAAATCGAATAAGAAAAATACATCAGAACCGTATACCAAGCGATAAATTAAAATAATTCACACCAGTGGAATATAGTCGAGTTTGGAAATCATATTCTAAACACGGTCAGTAGTCTGATGCTTCACTGCTTCGCTTTTCAACCGTTTCATCGTGTGTTCAATTCACCTTCTTCACTATCCTTGCTTAACGCTAATAGAGTGCAAGAGGAGTGGAGTATCACTGAAGGAGAGATACCTCCCATGGCCACCGAAGAGGTGCTCTTGGCTGCAAGGGTTGTCAACAAAAAAAAACAAGACCCCGGGACTAGATGGTATCCCTAACGCTGTAGTGAAGACTGCTTTAACAAAAAAGCCGAACTCTTCACAACCTACTTTCAAACAGGGCAATTTTCTAAACGATGGAAAAAACAGCGGCTTGTGATTATACCAGAAGCAGTCAAGAACTCAGAGACGGCGTCGTCTTATCACCCGTTGTGTATGCTCCACACAACAGAGAAACTGCTTGAACGAATAATTGCCACTCGCCTGGAATAATTCACTAAGGGACATCGGGGCTCTCTGAATGGCAGTACGGGTTCCGGAAAGGTAGATTAACCGGTAAGGCTCTATAGGTGGTGTGCGACATCGCCCGCAATGCGATAGCTGGAGCACGATGGCTAGATGGTACCAAAACATATTGCGCGGTGGTGACGCTAAATGTTAAAAATGCGTTTAACTCGGTGAATTGGAATCGGATTCTAAATGCGTTGGGCGATCTACAAGGCTCACCTTACTTGGTGCGTATACTAGCAAACTATCTCTCGGATAAAAGACTGCTCTATGACACAGATGAGGGACCACAGGAATATAAAATAACAGCGGCTGTACCCCAGGGGTCTGTATTAGGTCCGGTGTTATGGAATATCATGTATGAAGGTGTGCTCAGGGTCAATGTACCAGAACGGGTTAGAATCATTGGGTACGCAGATGATTTGGCAAAGTGGCCGTAGCTAAACATCTAGATGACCTGGAAAATATTTGCTCCCATGAAATCCAGAGCATTAAATGCTGCCTAGATATGGCTGGACTGACTCTAGCTGGACATAAGACGGAGGCAGTTTTAATAAGCAGCCGCAAGAAACTTGAACAGCTTGATTTGGATATAGAAGGACAAATAATCAGATCCAGTCCATATATTAAATATCTTGGTGTGATATTCGACAACAGGTTGAACTTCAAGGAACACCTCAGGAAAACGAGTGAAAAAACGGCACGAGTATGCAAAATTTTGGCGAGACTGCTACCCAATGTTGGAGGACCCCGACCCCATTTAAGGAAACTGATAACCAGTGTCAACACCTCCATTATAATGTATGCAGCTCACAGATGGGCAGGAGCCGCACAGTAAAAGTCGTACGTGAGGGAAGTGAACTCAGCACATAGGCTGGCATCATTAAGAGTATGCTGTGCATTCCGACCGGTATCCGAAGATGCTATAAATGTTTTGGCCGGGAGGACACCACTTGACATTGCAACTAAAGAAAACGCTGCATTGCATTAGGTCTCACTAGAGAATGGTCGGAGGATGCGGTCACAATTAGAGCTCTCAAGCCTAAGAGAATGGCAACGAAGGTGGGATTCTTCCACCAAAGGAAGATGGACCCACACCATGATACCTGATATAGAAACATGGGTGAAAAGGAAACATGGCGAGCTGAATCACCACCTGACTTAGCTAATATCAGGACATGGATGCTTTCGGCAATACTTGCACAAGTATAAACATGTGAATCACCCATACTGCTTGTATTTCGAAGGCCAAATAGAAAATGCGGAACACGTACTCACAGAGTGCGTGAGAATCGAGACCGCACGCACGATTTTGGAGAGACATATTAGACGGACAGTTACTCCGGCAGGGGTAATAGAATACATACTGACTTCAAATCAGGCATGGTCCGTAGCAAATGATGTTCGATGTGACATGATGCAGCGGTCGCGACGCGATGAGGGGAGTAAGAAGTAAACTCCGTCCCGCCCCGCGATGGAATATCTAAAAGAAAGTTCAGCGGGGATCAACGGGAATATGTGCCTGGCGGGAGGAGGTTTTAGTCAGTAATAATCCGGCATGCCTTTGGATCGGTCCAGGGGTATCTTTTGAAGATTTCCTCCTTTCTACCGAAACCAGAAAAAGAAGACACTGGATGGACGCTCGACCACGGAACTGTGCATGCATATTAAAAGGGAATGTTACTTCAATTTTTCGCTAGATGCGCTTCTGAAGGTCATTTCATTCGCGTTCTACAAGCACATGTGCATTACTTTTCACCCCATCTCAAGTTCAATATAGATACAACTTACAGAAAAAAAGAGCCAGGATATTAGTTTCGGGACAATAAATCCATTATGTTGAAATTTGTTTTAAGACTTTATTTAATTAGGTTCCTATTGTCCGATCTGACCCAGATATAAATAAAGTGAACTCACGTCGCGTTACGATATTCATCATCATCATCGGCACTACAACCGGGAACCAGTCTTGGCCTTATTTAGCAAGTCCTGGGGCTTGTTAAATTTTCCATAACGAATTGTTTTTTTTCCGGGCAAGGTCATTAGTCTTGCGCCAGGGGCTCCCTGACGGGGAATCGACCCCCGGTCTCCCGCGTGACGGGCGGGTATACTAACCACTATACTATCGAGGAGCCACGCGTTACGATATTAGTTTGGGGAAAAAGAAATTTGTGTATTTTAGGACTTGCCCGATGTGGATCAGATATCAACAAAATGATAATACGTCTCGTTATCAACGGCGTTGTCCCGATTTCAGCTTCTGTGTCTCGGTGTCCCCAAAAATAATTGGGGACGTTCCGTTTTCGGAAAATTGTAAACGGCTACTTACAAAATGGCAATCTCACCGGACATGGGTTGAGGGGGCGGCCTGCGGCAGGGGTCTGAAGTACCGCAGCAGTGAAACGAGCTGACAGAACCGTTTGGTTAACTCTTTCAATTGAGGATCACTCGCGATAATTAACAAGTAGCTTTTCACACTTTGAAGTGTGATAACAAAGTTTCTCGTTTGGCAGTGTATTATAGTAAAAATGCTAAACACAAGTGCACATTTATTGCTGATTTGCGAAAGAAATACCCGTTTACAAAGCAAGCAAGTTCATCATTTGATGTCAGGTTTGAAGAGTGCCTGGACTGGGTCGCTGCATTCAATACCAATTTTTTTAAAGAAATCAGACATGCCAACGCCTAAAGATTTTGATACAGCTACTACAGACGGGGTGTGCGCATATAGGAAAATTACAGTGTTTTAATGAATGATTATACACCTTCTATCCCAAAATAAACCGGGGTGGATAAAATACCAAAAGATGAATAGTTAATTAATTATTACGAAAATTATTATCATCATCATCATCATCGTCGGCACTACAACCGGGATCCGGTCGTGACCTTATTTAGCAAGTCTCTCCACCGGTATCCGGTCCATATCCGAGACTTGTTAAATTGTCCATAATAACTTGTTTTCCCGGGCAAGGTTATTAGCCTTGCGCCACGAGAATTATTATATTCATTCGAAATAATCTCCCTGGCCCAAAATATATTGATTTGCTCGTTCAACAAGCGCATTAAATGCCTTTTTTGATTGGCATGTTATAGAGGACGGCGGTCGTCGTTCGGAAAACCAGTCAACAACCTTCGGAATGGTGCCTTCCAACTGAGCGTAAACCAAAAAAATCACGTCGAAGTCGATCATAAATCAAGATAATGTTAACTATTTTTTTTATTATTGCGGTTTTGTGCTCTTGTCAAAAGGTCAGACATTAAATAAAAAATATTATCTAGGCGATATGCGGTGTTTGAGAGCGCAAATTCAGGTTTGTGGAAAAAATGGATTTTGCATCACAAAAAAGCACCATCTCACCACACTATCATTGTGGGCGAATTTCTGGCCAAAATGTCAACGATTATCAAAGAACAACTACCGTTTTCACCAGATGTGGTTTGGTAGACTTTTTTCTTTTTCAAAATTACAAATTACTTCTTCGAGGCACCCGGTTCTTGTTGATAGATGACATAAAAGAGAATTCACGGCGAGAAATGAAGCTGTAGACAAATTAAATGACAGATCGCGCTCAAACTTCACAGCAGGATAAAGGAGAGTTGTGCCAACTTTGAAACAAAGAGGATTTTGACAAGCGGGCTTTTACAGTGACAGAACGTAATCTATTTTTTGACACAATGTAATCGCAGGGAGTCAGATCAAGCGACTACGGAGAGTGTTGAAGCAAACAAAAAAATTAATTTTTGTTTAAAAAGCGGTCTATTTACGTTCTTTAAGGCAATCCTGCAGTTCATCTCTCAACGGCACATATAGGGTTTCCTAATGGGGTTGACGTTTATTTTTTTTACACTAACGCGCGCACAAAAGGGGATTTTGAAGTACCTTAAATGTCAGAGCACAGTGCGAGCGGATGGAGAGGAAGTGGATAAGAGAATGAGGTGTCGACGCATATTGGTCTTGAATGTCTGGACATCACAACGGCCAGGAAACACATGATCAGGCAGAACATTCCACATTCGTGTGGTCCGGCCAAAGAATGACTCTATATGTTTATTTGTGCGCCTAAAGTCCACTTTCAAAGTGAACTGATGCGCATTCACATATTGACGGGTATCGCGGGAAAATGTCTGAAGGGGCGGATAACCTTCAGCAAGTTCAGTAGAGCAAGGACCGTGGTAATACCTATAGAAAAGAGATAGGCATGATACGTTGCGCCTGTGTTCTAACGACGGAATTAATCGACTAACGGCTGAGTCCCCAATAAGTTTCACTGCTCGCTTTTGCATCCTGTCGAGCACGTGTAGTGCAGTTTTGGGTGCGCCTGACCCAATATGGGCGTTGACCTCCATTTGTGGACGAATATACGCCTTTTAAATAGTGGCCAGGTTGGATGGAGTGAAGCATCTTTTGCATCTCTTAAGGGACCCCATACATTTGGCTGCACTTTTCGCAGCTTCAAATATGTGGTCAGTCCAGTTAAGAGTCGAATTAATTCGAGTGCCGAGGATTGATAATTCCTTGGTTTCATGGATGCAAGTGCCGTTCATAGACAGTATATTTACTTTGGGGTTCACCTTTGACGACAAGAGGCAGCACTGAGTTTTTAGGGCATTGAATTCTACTCGGTTAGATAATCCCCACTGATATATCTTGTTGAGGTCTGAATTCAATGTATCAATGGTAGTGACGTTCGAAGAGTTTGGACGGGAGTGTTCGTATGAGTATGAGAAACTCAACGTGCTATCATCAGCAAACGAGTGAATTGGGTTGTGAGTAATTGACAAGAGATCATTTATAAAGATGAGGAAGAGAGTGGGTGAGAGTACCGAACCCTGAGGAGCACCTGCATTAATTTGATGGGAGACAGATTTGACACCATCAAGAACCACTTGGATTGAACGGCCAGAAAGATAGTCTTTTGTCCATTGGATCACTGATTGGGCTGGATGTCAAACTCTGTCGAAGGCTTTTGAAATATCTAATGCGACTACCTTGCTTTCACCGAGGTAGTGGATGGAATGGCTCCACTTTTCGGTAAGGTACGCTATCAGACCTCCTGTGGACCTGTTGCTACGAAAGCCATATTGGGGGTCATTGAGGATATTTCGAAAGTTGACGGTTGATAAGAGATTCCATTACCTTGGAGAGAATAGAAGTTAGTGTTACGGGTCAATAAGAAGAAATGGATGATTTATCACCCTTTTTGGGAATTGGCTGAATGTTCGCAGACTTCCATCTATTTGGGAAACGGCCAGTAGAATAAGAAAAATGGAAAAGTTTCCGCAGTGGTTTAGAGAGTGAAGGGGTACATCTCTTCAAGAGGATTGGGGGAATGCCATCCAGACCAGTGGATTTGTGTGCATTTATATCTTTGAGTGCGCCGGCAACGGTACGCGTTCGGAAGGGAATCTGGCTCATGGTGTGCTACTTATGCTCACGTTGAGGTGGAACTGATGTGGTATCAGGCAGCGTTGAATTGGCTGCAAAATGTGCAGCAAGTAGATTCGCCTTCTCTATTGCAGTGGTGACTGGTTTGCAATCGACTATAAGCGATAGAATGGATGAAGAGACTGAGTTTTGAATGTTTTTCACGAATGCCCAGAAGTTTCTACTACCTGTTGAGAGTGTAGTATTTTTCGTCTCACTCTCTGGTCTTCGAGAACGTGGCGCGTTGAATATACGCATTGCAGTCATTTTTAGCTTTCTTAAATCTTTTCCGGTTTTCCCCAGTATTGTTGACCATCCCAATAAGGATGATACTACTAAGCTGAAAAATCTCCGGATTTTTAATAAAAACAAGCCATGTATTTATTCCTCGACATAGTTGCCTTCGAGGGTGACACTTGGTATAGGGATTTTCCAACATTTCGATACCCTTTCTGTAGTACGAAAATTCCAATCCTTTGAAATACTCGGCAATGAATATCTTTACCCGTAGCCATAGCTTGATGTTTGGGGACAGATAATAGCTGCTGTGGGCCCAGTCCGGAGAACACAGCGAGTGAGTAACCAATTCAAATCGTAATTGGGCCAATTTGGCCATCGCTTTCAAGGACGTGTGTGACGGCACGTTTTCGTAATGGTACAGAACTTTTTTCTTCGCCATATGGGGGAGTTTTTTCTTTATTTCGTTGTTCAGTTTGTCCAACAACGTTGCATAATACTCTCCTGTGACTGTTTTTCCCTTCTGCTGGTAATCGATGAAGATTATGCCATGCGCATCCCAAAAAACGGAAGGCATAATCTTCTCGACCGAGCGTTGGCCTTTTGGCTGCTGTTGCAAATCCCTTTTGCTCACAATTAAAATATAAACTATTTTATTTTTATCACAGTTTGTCTGCTGTCTCTGCTCCTTGAAGTGGGCCTTGGCCATTGGCTTTCCAGTCAGTCGGAGAATTTAACAGCTTCTTTTGGCGTCGCATACAAACAGAATAAATAAAATACCACGCGTGTCCTTTTTTGTCTTCATTTATTTGCTATAGTTATTGGTCTTTATTTTAATGTACTATTATAAACTTTACTGAACTTAAGTCTCACAGGTTGATGTAATAATTGATGTATTCATCATCATCATCGGCACTACAACCGGGAAGGGCTTGGCCTTATTTAGTAAGTCCTGAGGCTTGTTAAATTTTCCACAGTGATTTGTTTTTTCCGGGCAAGGCCATTAGTCTTGCGCCATTGATTTATTTATTAGGTGTACCAATAAGTTTCCGCCGTTTTCTATAAAAAATTACTAGACACTACTTTTTCCTATCTTTCTGGCAGGATCCGGATACCACGTCGGAAGAACTCTTCATCTTTTGAGGATATCCACGAATCGACCTATTTTTTTTGGTCATTTTTAAATGTTGTAAAGCCCGGATTGGATAGACCATGTGCCATGGATCGAAATAAGTGATAATCAGAAGGGGCAAGGTCTGTTGAATATGGCGGGTGGGGTAGGACTTCCCAATGAAGTGTTTCCAAATAGTTTTTCAACGGCACCGCAACATGCGGACGAGCATGGAGAAGAATAATTTTGTCATGTCTGGAGTAGTAATGGGCGCGTTTTTCTTTGAACGCGCGGCTCAATCTCATTAATTGTGTTCGGTAGAGAACTCCAGTGATGGTTTCACTCGGTTTCGGAAATTCATAATACACGACACCAATCTGATCCCACCAAATACACAGCATGAGTTTTTTCCCATGAATATTCGGTTTTGCTGTCGATATTGAACCATGGCTAGGTAGTCCCCATGATTTTCTCTTCTTTGGGTTATCGTAGTGGATCCATTTTTCATCCCCAGTGACTATACTATACAAAAACCCTTTTTTTTGTCTGGCAAGCAGCATTTCACTAATGCAAAGTCGGCGTTCAACGTCTCTAGGCTTCAGTTCATATGGAACCCAATTTCCTTGTTTTTGAATCATCTCTAACGATTTAAACGATGTAAATTGCTTGTTAAGTTACATCTAATGTACGCCCAAGTTCTTTTTGCGTTTGGGATGGATCTTCCTCCAATATTGCTTCCAATTCCTTGTGTTCGTACACTTTCGGCCTTCCACTTCGTTCTTTGTCTTCCACGTCAAACTCACCGTTTTTAAACTTTTGAAACCACTCACGACAATTTCTCTCACTCAAAGCAGCCTCACCATATGCTTCTACACGCAATCGATGCGCCTCAGCGGCAGATTTCTGCAAATTCAAAAAGTAAATCCAAATTTCCCGCAAATGACGCTTATTTGGCACAAAACTAGACATTTTTGCACGAAAACAATTATGTAAAGCTGATACAAAGTGCGTAGAATTCTTGACGGTAGACCAACGGGAAAGAGGCCGGCAGGACGGACGCGACGGAGATGGGAGGACAATGTTAGGTTTGATCTTGAGGAGATCGGATCGGCTGGTCAAGCTTGGAAGAAGAGTGCACAGGACAGGAAACGTTGGCGGAGTCGAATCGGTGAGGTCATGAACTTCCGGGTTCCTACAGGCCAATAAATAGTAGTGATACAAAGTCACTAATATTTTGAGGTTATGTTGTTATCACGTGCTCAAATTTCTACATAATTTTCTGCTCGGGCCAACTTTTGCCAAACGGCACTATTTGTACACCTAATAGCACTTTTCTTTTCTATTTCTATTTTAACAATTTTCTTTAATTTAAGCCACACACGCTTCCTTGGCAAATTTTTAACTCCAACTGTCTCTCTCGCCAATTCGTGAGCTTATATATGAGGTTTTTATTTACCCCCTCTTCACCGTCCACCGATTCTCGCAAAATCCAACGTTATGCAAAAAAATCGTTGAGTTAACGGTGGAAATAGTGGTAAATTGCTGGATTAGGGAAGCGTTGGTAGTTTTGTGTGAAATATGCTACTTTGGGTGTTCGTTCAGAACATTTTGTAATTCCTATTAGGGTCGGAATTTGAGCACGCGAGTTTCTGGAGGAATAGTGGAAGCTTTTTGTATTGAAATATGACGGACAGTTTTGACCACGAATTATCATTGTTGGGATAGGATTTTGTGTTGTGAGGGATGATGTGAGTTTAAAATGTGACTATTGCAAGTAGGAAATGTTGGTTTTAGGAATGTGATGTGTGTTTCTTGGAATAATGAATAAGCGCGTTTTATTATTGATTTACAGGGTTGGCGGGGGGGGGGGGGGGGGGGGGGGGGTGATCATTGACGCACGTTGATTATGTAACACCGCTTTGGTCGGCTTCCCAGTGACTCTGCAGATTGCCTATTGGGATCAGGCTTATGGTAATGGAGCTAGGTTTCATCGTCACTAGACGTCGAAAAAGCCTGCTCGAGTATGTGTCAACAAGTGCAGGGAATCATCAACGTGCTTCTGTTTTTGGTCGACAGTCAGCAAACGCGGAACCCACCGCGTCTATAGCCTTTTCATTTCCAAAAGTTCGGGCAAAATGTATCCCGCCCGTTCTTTTGAGATGCACACGGCCTCAGCTAACTCGCGCAACTTCACTTTACGATCACTTAAAATGATTCGATGCATTTGCTTTACGATTTCCGCATTCGTAGCCTCTTTTGGCCTTCCAGAGCCAGGTGCGTCTTCGATGCTTGTAGCGCCCACTTTAAATTCACTAAACCACCGATAAACTGTTGTTCTCGAAGGAGCAGGTGTGGAACGACATTTCTATAACCATTGCAATGATTGTTTGATTGACAGAAGTTTTTCCCATCAAAAAACAATGTTTGATCAAGATGCGATGGTCGAGTTTTTTCATTTTTTTACGAAGGCCAAAGTAGCATCACTCAAACGACTGTAGCTTTAAAAGAAACGGATCAAATGTCCAGAAACTTCCTACATAAAGTAATGGAAGATGGCCCCCTCGAAATGAGTCATGTTCATTTCCTAGTGGCGCCATCTATTGAAAAATCCCGGGACTTCTCCGCCCATGTAGTATGCCTTTAAAATTGAAAAAAAGAACAAAGTGTAATAAAAAAGTGATAAAAGCAAAACAATTATTTAAAATACGAATGTTTTAAAATCAAACTGTACTAAAGACAAATGACAGCTAGTGCTATTTTTTAGCATTTTTAATATGACCGCAATGACGTTCTAAAAACATATCGTCCCCATTGAAGAAGACATTATTTAATTTTGAAAACATATTGTCCTTATTGGAAAACCTTTTACACCTCTATACCAAAATACATTTTTTTTTTACAGATGGGGAAAACTTTGGAACTCCCTCTTGTCGTAAGTGTTTCCGGAGAGCTATAATCTACAACAGTTCAGCTTCGACGAAGGCGAACAGTTACCTAATATATAGTATCTCAGAGCCCTAGGTACATTTTTTCTGAGAAAGATATATAAATATTAAACAATACAAAAAAAAAACTCGATGGATGAAATGTAAAAGAAAAGCCGACCTAGTGAAACTAAACCGAAAGAGAAAACTCTATACCGCAATATTTTATGGGCAATAGAATATATTTTAAAAATATATAGCAGCCATCCAGTTAAGCAGTTCCATCAGAACCGATGTCTATCTACAAGAACATTGTCCTAAATCAAAGCTGCAATAGAACCCTTTAATTTAAAGAAATCCACCACTTTAAATTCCTAGTTTCCACGTCTCAGTGGAGCTTCAGATAAAATGTTCAAATCGTGTTGAGCAAAACGTGATCCTACTATTTAGATAAGACCCATTGGATCGTCTTCTCCCCTTCCGGGGACAGCATTTAAAGAAATCTCTATCGTCTCGAGATATGGAGTGAATCGAATCCGATTAGACTTTCACCAAAACGAAGAACAAGAAAAAGGATGGCACACAAATTTATGCTTTCAGTACATTTACGTTTATAAAGTGCTTTAGACGTGAAGCTCAACTAAATAAAAACATGTGAACAGAGTAATATCCACAAATCCCTAGATATTCCTTTACGATCAAAAAGACCTTGGGATTCGCTGTGCCCAGGGCAGAAATAACTTAAGAAAAAAAAAAAAGTTGGACAATTTGCACTTAAGTGTAAAGTAAAAGCTGACATTATCATCTTAGTAAACACCTCTATTGACCGTGTGGAGCCACGGCATAGTTGAAAAACTTTTCCCATTACTTGCATCCCTAGTATGAACAGATCAGTAAAATACAATACAAGGGTAAGAGCTGGGCTCAGATTTTGTGAAATGGTCAAAGTTTTCTACCAATCGGAGTTCTTAACCTCTAGCATTGTGACATACTTTCTGAAATGCTCCTTCCAGTAAACAGATCATTAATCCCCACTTAGACTTAAAAAGTATCGCTTAAGGATAAAAGTTTTCGTCCGCCTAGTGGTTATGGGATGTCGTCTGCAACGACAATACTACATCTACCTGCGTAAAGAGTAACTTATGCCTAATAGGCGAGTGTCTGTGCTCTCGTTTAAATTCAAATTCTTATAAAAAGGACACCGACAAAAAAGTAAACGAAAGCGCAAAAAAGGATACAAACAATAAAACAAGAGGATTTGAGGCCAATGGCTATCTAACATCAAATAATTGAAAGTAGTTGTCACATTCGTCCACAAGGTAGAGAAATGCAGGAGCAGACAAGGATGTCTAAAACGCTTGTGTTATATATATATAGTCTATCAATGGAATCAAACGTCTATCAACGACGACGTGCAGGACAATACGGCGTCGCCACTTGATGTAAATCGTCAACCTGAATCGGCAGTGAAGCTTGAAATCGTTTGCATATCCTTTTGTTGGCTTCCAGAGAGTGTTCCAACATAAATCTGATGAGTTAATATCACTTGAATGGGTCATAAGCGTGGATATGTTCATCTTTTCCCTTTTGCACTTAAAGTTTGTTTGTTAACTCTTTCCCATTTTCGTATTATCCTTGTAAGCATGCGATGAGAACGGAATTGACATTACGGATAATCACTGTTCGATAAAGAACCTAACGCGGGTTGATGTTTGGTGGCAAAGTTGGCTTTAATGAAGAGAAAAAAAAATGTTATGGAAGAGTTTCCAAGGACATTTGTTTTTAAACTGAAATCAAGCAGAGGAGATGAAGTTTATAGCACATTGTGTCGATTGTGTATCTAGGAAGATGTGGAGGGTGCTCATTTTGGGAAATTCTGACGCCAGTCGTTTAGAAGGGCTCGGAAATGTGGGAAGGTATACTTTTATATTACGAGAGATAACGTAGCCACAAATTATTCTATTGAATGCTCTATAGTTAAATCCGATTAAGCTGACCATGCTATCAAGTATAAATCGCTAATAATGTGGTGCATGTCCTTGCGGGTGTAACATGGGCTTCATTTTATCTCTTTCGCTATTTTTTTGTTGTTGTTTTCTAATTTTAGTGAATAAAGAGGTCGGTGTTCACGTTTATTTGCACAATTGGGACAGAACTGTGGGCGAACGGGTTGGTAATGTAATGACTAGCTGCTTCATGAAATGAATGCCTGACTGCAAACCGTGAACTAGGATTAGATGACTTGATTGAAGTGAAGGTTTATTTTATCGACAAATAAAATTGAGGCTTCAAAAATTATCTTTTGGATCTCAGAACTTGCCTAAGAAGAAAAGAGGCTCAAAACGTGCCTGGTTAACCAAATTCCTCCTCTCAGTATCTGATAAAATGTTGCTTCACAAAGAATCTATACATGAGAACAAATCGGACATACCATCGATGACCCTAGAAAACATTGTCATGTGATGGTTGGGTAACTTTCGAATTAATAACGATCGTTAATAAGTAAATTGATATTGATAATAATTTTGATTCATTTAAAAACAATTTAGGTGGGAAAACCTAAAATCTGTTTTAAGGAAATATACTGTTTCCTTTTCAAAAGCACATAACACAAATGAAACTAGTTTTACCAACTTGTAATCTGATCTGACTTGACATTCCATAGGGGAACTTGCTTGCTTACTTAGGCAAAGGATTGATCGGGATCTCAACAACCTTCTTAATCTAGTTATTCACGTCTCCCACTAACCTGTCCCCATTTCGAGTGGGCATATTCTGTACGCCAATGTAGACAAAGCTTCTTCTGTCTCGATTTATTTTCGGGTTGGAAAGACTCTTGGTCCCTCTGTGAGGGTTCTGTATATCACATGGAGAACCAGCCCACAATCCTAACCTAATTTCGACCGCTACCAGCGCGTCACATCAACCCCTATCCCACCGTCCATGCTATTCACCTGAAACATCATATTTCCCAAAGGACGCATGGCTAAACTCATTATCCTATGCAGGTAATGCATAATTGAGTTTGGCTACCCTTTTTCCCATACGGCAACTCCATTTTTGCCAGCCCATGAGATTGATTAATTTGAGACGGTTCATATACGGGGGCAGGATTAAGGGGTATTTCCATTCTAGCCCTCGGAAAGCGAACCGAAGGAAGCAACGTTCAATACTTTCGATTCTACAGATATGGATCTTGTGAAAAGGAGGCCATACCTGGCTAGCATATTCAACCAGTGGACGGACGAAGGTAAGGGATCGAGTACGTAAGGGTCGGAGAAATTCTTAGACCATCGTTTCACGAATCCAAAGACAAAATTGGATATCCGGATAATCTCATCAATGTGAGAGAGGAAGTTTAGCTCCCTTTTTTTTTTATTAGTCTTCTCTCGGGAGAGGCGAACCTATAGCACCGAGTGGGCGCCCCGAGATGCTATCAAATAACTGTTGCAGTTCTTTTTGAACAGTTGCAGGTTGTAACGCCCCGGGAAAGCCCGCATGGGAAGGGAGTTCCATAGCTTCCCCGCTCTGTAACGGAACGAGTTCTGATGCAGGGATGTTCGCGCCGTCGGGAGATAAACCACAAACGGGTGCGATCCGTCGGATTGTCTTGTGGAGCGCATATAAGCCGAATTGCGTGGAACAATACCAAGAATCTCCGAGGAACAGTACCCGTGATAATATCTGTAAAACAGACAGAGGTCGGCTACGCGCTTTCGATGTGATAACGGCTGTAGTCCCGACGTCAGCGCCGAGTCCCCGACCAGGCGGATCGCTCGTCTATGTATGCTCTCAAGTAGGGCAAGGGTATGTTTAGGAGCCGAGCTCCAAACATGAGAGCAATATTCGAGCGCGGGTCTAATTTGGGATTTATATAGGAGAGGAAGTTGGGCCGGAGTAAAATATTTCTTCGCTCTAAAAAGATAACTCAGTTTTCCTGAGGCTGACCCTGTCGCAAAGGATCCCAAGATCTCGAATAGATTGGACAATGGTCAGGGGTTTGTTTTGAAGGGAATGGGGACGTGAGGATGAGTGAATGCGATTACGGGAGGAGGTTATAGATTGGCATTTTGCGATGTTAAGTACAAAATAATTTTCGTCACACCAAGTGGTGGAGTTGTCAAGGTCTGATTGCAGCAGTGCAGAATCAAGTGGTGACTCGATGATCTTATATATCCTGGTATCATCAGCGTATAGTGACAAGCTTACTTAATGACCTTACAATGTCATTAGTGGCAAGTATAAATAGGACAGGATCCATGTGCCTACCTCGCGGGACCCCAGAGTGGGCAAGGAAGGGTTTGGATATCACTGACCTGAACCGAACGGAACAAAGTCTATCCTTTAGATAGGAAGAGATCCATTTCAGCAATCCAGATTCGAAGCCGTGGGGCGGAGAATTTGAAGAGGATTCGATTGTGGGAGATTTTGTCGAATGCTTTACTGAGGTCGGTTGAGACCGTATTGACCTCGTTACCGTACTCTAGTGCCGAGAGTGTAAAGGAAGTGAACTCAACAAGGTAGGGTTTACTTGATCGGCCACTGAGAAAACCATGTTGCCTTGGTATAATAAAAGATTTGCAACGAAAACTAAGAGATTCGTATACAATGCTTTTGAGAATCTTGGGGAAGTGGGACAGTTGGGCGGTGGGGCGGTAGCTCCCGACATCGTTTTTGGGACCCTTCTTGTGGATGGGGGTCATGAAGGAGGTTTTCAAAATGTGGTGGAATACGCTTGGAGAGGTGAGAGATTGAAGATAAGCGAGAGGAGCACAGAGAATGGATGAGCTTTTCTTGAGGAGGATTGCGGGGATACCATCGGGGGCCGGTGTAAACTCGTATTTGAGTTGGGGTAGCTTGGATTCAATTAAGGTCGCATCAAAGGAGTTGCGGAGAAGAGGCCCGAGGGATAAGTTAGGTAGGTAGTTGAAGTAAGACGGGCCAGGAACAAAGGAGTCGTTAGTGAATGTGAAGTGAGCGGCGAAGACGTTAGCAATAATAACAGGATCAGGTGAGGTATGAGAGTTTAAAGTCAGCGATATGGGGTATCCGTCGGATATACGTTTATGATTGACGAACTGGAAACAGGTTTTGGGGTCATTTTTGAGATTGGTCTGAGTTTTGGTAAAATAGTTGGGCAATGCACCTGGTTTTCCGAAGTTCTGTTCCAGCCCATTCGCCCCTCCTGTATTTGTTTTCCATCTTACTTTTGAGTGGAGGCGATTTCTATTTATATCAGCCCCGTGCTGCGTTGTAGTCGATATATTCGTACGTCTGTGGGGGTTTAGATTGGTGTGCCGGCGTACGGCACGGGTTCCTATCACTCACCAACGAGCCCTTCACAACAATTGGCCTCCGAAATCCGGGCGCCAGGAAAGAGTGACAAATAAAAGCCACTGGGGGAAGTTCTGTTGTATAAAGATTTCTTTATTTGATCGATATTTACACTGAGTTTTTGTTATTTGTCGTTTCACTATCGATCTCTTAACGTATACAAATTAGTTTCTGTTTTCTTTGTGTCTATTGTATTTTTTTAATTGGGAGCTACGAACAGTACTAAACATATCAAATAGTTCGCGTTTACTTGTTTTTTTTTGTTATTCTTTTTCCCTTTTAAACCGTTCAGTCATGCATCGGCTTTATTTATTTTATTTGTCTCCTACCTTTTACTTAGTTTTAGGCACTTGAGTCCCGAACAAGGCGCGTCACTTAGTCACAACGTTAACAATCTTTCTGTTTTGCCGACACAATACTGATTCGATGTTAGAAAGCGGCACATTCTCGCGCACACGGTTCCTTATGATAATGAACGTCACCTCTACACCCAGGCAAAGAAGAACTAGAGTCTCGACTCGTCGCGCGACGCGACCGTCCGCAGTGGTGATTGGGCTTTGACTTTGTAGCGGGAGAGCGTTGTGCGCTCGGCGGTGGTTGTGTTTCGACTCTGGTGTCTGGCCCCGGTGGCGGTTGAATCTCGACTGACTAATGAATGGAAAGAAACCTATTCATCGCGTCGTGGCGGTTGAGTCATAGCAGAAATAAACTCACTGCCACTTCCGAGGAATTTCGAGAAGAGTTGCTATGCTTGCATAAGAATTCAGTTCCAGCAAATCCTCACCGTATAAGCGGAGTTGGATTCCTTGGTTGTGTATACCGGGAAATTGGCATAGCCAAGTATGATCGGGGGTCTTGATCGTTGTGATTGTTTCGAGGAAAATTAGCTGTCGCTTGGTCGCAGACGAGAAGTATGATTTAAGGAGGAAATGAACAGAAGTGGTTTTTGGGGGAGATTGGAATTGCTTGGGTGCAAGCAAGGAACATAGTTTAGATAAGATATTAACCGAAGTAATTTCGGGGAAATGTATGCAGCTCGGTATAGTTGGTGGCGATGGTTAATGTTCCGTTGTGGATTTGAATATGCGTTTTATTACAGCATATGAACTTCGGGGAGATTAAGATTGCTTGGTCGCAAAGAGGGAATATGGTTTAGATAAAGAATTAACCGAAGCAATTTTGGGAAAATGTACGCGGGGATGATTTAGAATATATTCTGTTGAATTGTATTCTGTTGGGAGTTTTGGCAAATGTCCTTCATTGCAGATTGGGAGATGAATTCTTGCAAGTTCGGGATGGATGCGCTTGCAGATTGGGATTTGTTTTTGCATGTTTACAGGTTAGGGTAGGGTGACGCGCTGTTAGTGGTCAAGATTGGTTGGCATTGTGGGTTGGTTCTCCATGTGGTATAGAGAACCCCCACAGGTCTTCATGAAGAACCCTTTATTCATTTTCGTTGTCATAGGTAAACTTGTTCATATCCACCGAGTATTAATTGTTTAGTTACTAAATGTCTTCACACCAAGCAAGGATCCCAAGCTAAAATGCTAGGCAAGTGGCCACACATTCTGGACTCAGTAATCCTTTTTGAGAGTATTAAACCCATTAAGTGTTTTTGGTCACTTTCACATGATTCCGATTACAGTGAACTCAATTTTAGGAATGTTAGAATAGGTGGAAATTAACGAAGCAATAATATTGACTCTTACTGTTATCGTTAATTCAGTGACGCAACTGGGATCGTGCTCCCTACATATTCCTCACTAGTGAGATTTGTGTAAATGTTTGGAACAAAGCGTTATAGTATTACTACTTTGTACCTTGTACTTATAAATTTAGCAGGTATGGTCCAGAATAATAAAACTGCTACCCAACGGTCATATAAGCACAACGGATGTGTGATCAAAGCTAAAACATTATCATGGGAGTCAAGAGTAGTATTTTGTTTGCCTTTATTTTCAGTTACTCAGTGGTGAGACGTATGCAACCATTTTTGATATTTGTGAATGGCATTATTGTATTTTTAAGTATTTTTAAGAAGGACAACACCAATCTGTTCACAGAGTCAATTTTAAATTAAGAATGTCGATCGAAAATCCTGTTGAATGTGCGACTCTATATTTTTCAGTCATTTGTGAAGCTCAATTTCCTTAATTTTGAAACAAATAATTTTGTATTACACCTACAGAGGAGACCATTACATTTATGTCGTTGGTTTAAGACTGTGTTTCAGATCTTGACTACACTTCTCAGTCAGTTTAAGCCTGAAACTTTTTGACCCCTTTACCAGCAGTACCGATATTATCTCCCATTACATTCTTTTATTCTTCTGACATGCCAAGAAAATGTAAGCATAATTCACAAACTAGACCTTCCTAGTTCGGGATGACCCTCGTGAAGTATTATAAAACTGGTAAGGGATTACATTCACACCAGCAGTCCTTAATTTAACAGCAGATATATCGATGCTATAAAACGACTTCAGATATAAATATAAAATCACAATTAATTGAATTAGAAAAACTTTTCGTAAGTTGTTGACTGATCTGAGAACTTGAATACCATTCATAACGGCGATGATGATGTTAATAAGATGTCTTTGCTTACGGTCTAATGTCCAAATCTTCTAAAAGAGAAGTTGCGAAAAAGTTACGACTTCCTCTATGATTAACATGATAAGAAGAAAGTTTTTCAGTAAAGTTCCGAAGTCGGATAAGAAACAGCCATTTCTATTATTACAAAAAATGAAAGAGCTTGGTGTGCAATATGAACTTGGTAACGAAATTTCGTTTTATCTATATGAACTACTTAATTAAATCAAAAAGATTTAAATAAAATTAAGTGACTGATGTCCACTAGGATTACTCTTAACTGTTGGCCCATGGAGCCTGCAAACTTTCGACGGCTGTTGTTTATGTCACAGACAAAACAGCCAACCATTTCCTATAAGATGTAGTTCACAAAGCTGGACCAGAATTAAAATATGATTGAAGTAACTCAAATTAGGTTTATTGTGCTCATTCGCTTTTGATTTATGATTTATCCTTTTCAGAGCCTTGTAAGGGGCATGTAGAATGAAAAGAAAGTGATCCATAAACTGCCAGACGTGATGAGAGGGTTAAAAAAGACAAACGGAAAGATTCGGACGTATTTGTACATTGATTGACAGCTGGTCTTTATAAGTGAACTGTATAATGTCGATTTTCGCTTTTATTATTAGTTTGGAGAACAAGAAATCCATTGTTTTAGTTCTTATTTAATATTATTCGGATTATCTGATTTACATAGTTTTTTTTTTTTTTAAATTTGTTACGATTTTAAGCCTCTCTCATGTAAACTCTGATCTCTGTTGGCGAAAAACTGGACCGGGCGACTTTCACTATCTTCCCTTAATCCAACTTGTTATCGCTGGGGAAGTTTTACATGGTACAAATGCGAGGTGCTACGAACTCTAAGCTGGATGTATGGGGAACGAAGTCTGAGCGCCAGCATGGGCACAGGGGTCTACTTCGTCCTCACCGATTTAATACAAAGTTCCGCTGACACGAATCACCAGAGATATCCGAGAATGCCACGCGAGTCAAAACACTGGTTATTTTTAGTCGCAAAATGTTATCTTTATTTTTAGTGTTTAGTGAGGACAGAACCCTCATTTATTTTGCTTAATGCAAGCTCAAAATTAAACTTAAAATTAATTAATATAAAAAGAACCTTAAAGACTATCTTAAATCTAGAGTGAGAAGGAGAATAAAAAAGAAAAGAGAAAAACCGGGAGGTGAAAAGGGCTTGGCGAAAGGGGGGTAGGGGGCTAGGGAAGGGCAAGTGTATGTGGGGGAGGCAAATACGGCTTTTGTGAGACAATGACAATGAGGGGCACGTCTACGTACTGGAATGGGGCGGGGTTGGTGAGCTGGGGGGAGAGGTTTAAATTGGGGTGGGGTGGGGTGAGGACGAGTTTCTTCTGAGACGTCGTTTGAGGGCAGGAGTGGAGAGGTTGAAATCAAAGGAGGTGGGGAAAGAGTTGGCATGTCGTAGCATACGCGAGATGGGCTCGTTAACGCCGTAAGAAGTGTGATGAGCGGGCACGTAAAACAGACGAGGGTTCCGCACATTACGGGGGTTTGTATAAAATGATAAAATGGAGAGCAAGTTTGGGCAATTGATTGAGCCTGACAGAAGGCGATGTATAAAGATGATATCAGCATGGATTCTGCGCTCCTCAAGTGTGTTAAGATTGATTAGAAGGAGCCGGCTTATGTAAGGTGGTAGAATGAGTGGGTTTTCCCAGTTCAATCCACGGAGGGCAAAGCGCAAGAAACGACATTGAACGCCCTCGATCCTACGAATGTGAGACTGTTGATACGGGGACCAGACCTGACTAGCATATTCGAGTAGTGGCCGGACGAAAGTTGTGTAGAGTGATCGGGTGACGTAGGGGTTTAGGAATCCTCCGACCAGCGTTTTACAAAGCCAAGAGCGGCGTTGGTCTTTAGGATTGTGTCATCGATATGTGCGGTATATCTAAGTTCCTTGTCGCATAGGACGCCCAGGTCGCGAATCGAATCAACCGATGTTATCGGTTGGTCTAGCAAGAGATAGGATAGTGGCTGGGTGGGGGAGCGTTTCCGAGAAAAGGTGATTGTGTGACATTTGGCGATATTCAGTTCTAGGCAGTTATTTTGGCACCATATCGAAAAGCTCTCAAGATCCGATTGGAGAAGTGAGGAGTCAAGGGGAGAGCGGATTGTCTTGAAAATTTTGGTATCATCCGCGTAAAGCGAGATGAGGGAGTGATTGATGCACGAACCTATGTCGTTTATAGTTAGGATAAATAGTAGGGGGCTGAGATGACTGCCCTGGGGGACACCTGAGGTTGGAGAGAAAGGATCGGAGAGGGTGGATCTAAATCGCACACGGCAGGTACGAGAGTTAAGATAGGATGAGATCCACTTAATCAACAGGGGCTCAAAACCAAGGGAAGATAATTTCAAGAGAATGAGGTTATGGGAAATCTTGTCGAAGGCCTTGCTAAAGTCGGTAGTGACTACACCAACCTCATCGCCGTTATCTAGGGCAAGGAGTATGTGAGATGTGAATTCGACAAGGTTGGCAGTAGTGGACCTGCCGGAGAGGAAGCCGTGCTGGTTAGGAGAGATGATGTGGGTGCAGCGAAAGCTAACGCTTCGTATAGAAGGCCTTCGAACAGTTTAGGAATGTGCGAAAGCTTAGCAATGGGACGATAATTGGATATATCGATTTTTGGCCCCTTTTTATGTATGGGGGTTATGTAGGAGGATTTCCAAAAGTCGGGAAATAGACCTTGTGCAAGGGATAGATTGAGGATTGACGCGAGCGGGAGAGAGAGAGAAGAGCAGCATGTTTTTAAGAAGATAGCAGGGAGTCCGTTTGGGCCGGGACTGAAATCGTCTTTAAGTTGTTCAAGTTTTTCTTTAACTTGGTGTTGTTGTATGTGCAGAAGGATGAGTGGGCCAAAGGAGAATTGAGACATGCCAGTAAAGTAGGAGGGGTTAGGCTCGAACGAGTCGTCCGTGAAGGATAGTTTGAAGAAGGACGCGAAAAGATTGGCTATGGTTTGGGAGTCAGATGAAGTAGTTGAGTCGTAGAAAAGAGAGTTGGGATAGGCATCTGACTTCCGTTTGTAGTTGATAAAGTGGTAGAAACATTTGGGGTCATTGATCAGATTCAGTTGGGCTTTGGCAAGGTAATTGTGGTAAAGGGAGCTATAAAGCTCGGTGAATTGGTAAAAGTAACCGAGATAGTTGGAATAGTCCAGAGGAGAACGCGTATTTAAGAAAGTGTTCTACAACTTATTTCTCTTGTTACGGAGTGTGCGGAGTCTGCGGTTATACCAAGGGGGCGATGAGAATGATAACCTGTTTCGGGAATAAGGGACAAATAGGGATATGGCGTTGAAGATTACTGTGTAGAGTGAGGCTGTAGCGACCTCAACACTAATATCATTTAAGCGGGGTAAGGTATTGCTGAGGTACTCATTTATGCGCCGGAAATTGGCTTTTCGGAAATTGAAAGAATATTGGTAGGGGAGGGGAGTGGGTGTGCTGTGGGCTGAGTAGTCACGGTATAAGGAAAAGAGAAGTGGGGGGTGGTGGTTGTGAATGGTAGAGAGGATGTGGGCACTAGGGATAACCGAGGAGTTACAGGGGTCTGTCGTGAATACAAGGTCGAGTTGTCTGCCCAGATGATTTATGATATTGCTGACTTGGTAAAGGCTAGAGTCGGTGAGGTTGTCTATTAAGAGACACTCCTTGGTAGTAGAGGGGCTAGAGATATAGTGGGGCTCATCGTCAGACAGCGACCATTGGAGATGGGGGAGGTTGAAATCGCCCAGGACTACAATGTCGTCTTGGGAAGAACTCAGATCAGTTAAGCAGTCGATTGCAGCGATAGCGAGTTCGTATGCCTCAGTAGCTTGCGAAGGTGGAATGTAGAAGGAAATGATGTACAAGGACTTTAAGCAGTGTTCAACTTTTATAGCGATATAGTCGAGGTAGGGAGAAGAAGAGAAGGTGATAAGAGAAGATGTTAGGCCGTTTTGGACGGCAAGCAGGACGCCTCGGCAGGAGGTGTCAGGCAAGGAATGATGGACATCGTCGTCACGAAAAACTGTGCGGGGGGGGGGGGGGGGCAGCTCTAGGCTGTTGATACTGGGGGTGAGGTTGGTTTCGGTCAGGGCGTATATCTCATAGGGAAAGGAGTGGGTATTGTGTAAAATCGACTGGGTTTTGGAGCGAAGTTTTATTTAATTCACAGATGGTTATTTTGCACGTAATCAACTGAATACAGATTAAAAATTACTTACAAATATCTTAATTTAAGTATCCTCGTTCGAACGATGGACGTACACAATACACACTAAGCAAACTCTCCGCACTAACTATTACGAACGTAACATTATAAGATTATAGTCCAAATGAAAACGCGACTCCGGTTTAATTAAAACTCCGGGTATTTACGCGCCCCGTGGCACGAAACGGGGAGCGGAAGACGCACCGACCGGATCGGCGGTTGAAATACGACTTAAAGATTCAACCCTCGTTTGGGGTGAGTTTGTGATGTGGTGGTAGATATCCTCTCCACTAAGGATATGTTTTTACTTACCACCAGAGAAACGTAAAGTCTCTCTTGGTGGAATAGAAAACCAGATCTCGTAATGGAGATCATGGTGGTATGCATGTGATCGTTCAGATCTGGGTTGTTTACTCATGCGCGAAGGCAATGGAAAAACAAAGCAGACAGGCGGCAAGGACAAAGGAATCGGGGCGATCATGGTTTATGATGTGCATCGCGGCTAAAATAGACGACGATGCATCGAAGAGATGTGCTAACAGCAAATATGGGACAAGGGCATCATAAAAGTCTCACACGAGTGATGCTTTTGTGTAAATAGGCGAATAGCCACTGGGAAAAGGTGCTAAGGGGTCGACGGTTTGTATATACCATCTGTGTCAATTGTACATGGCATCTATGGCGATGCCAGGATCAAACTCTAGTGTGAATATCTACACTAATTGGAAATTCGGTTCTGGGTCGCTAATGCAGAGATGCATTGATACATGTGTGAATGCCCTTGTAGGAAAAATTCTTTGCAGGCATTTCCAGGTAATGCATTGAAAGCATTAATTATCCTTGGGAAGGAAATGTTTTTGTTGCGGGAAGATTGCGGTGCAGGTGTGGGAAGGTTGGAATTTACCTGGCAACCGAAGGTACCAAATGGGTTTTGGTTTTATGCACCTGTATAATGGAAAGAATTCTTGTAGGGAATTTGGATGCGACGAGATGCATGAAAAGGTAGGAATTCGTTAACAGGGACTTTTACATTATAAATTTCATAACCTAGATGCGTGTAGCAGTTAAGGTGCTAATGCGATTGCATTAGCGAAAACTTATGCCGATTGGGATGTAGTTATGGGGGTTTTTCAGGTAAGTAACAGTGGGGTTTGGCGGAACCGCCACAGGTGCATCTAAACTTCCCAACCAGGGGTAGTTTTAGTGAGTCATTATAGGCTGGCGTTGTCCTCTTGAAACACATAACCCCTCCCGTTGTCCAGTTCGGGCCGCTTGTTGTCGATTGCTAGCTTTAAATCGCCACATTGTTGACAGTAGAGGTCCGAATTTAGTATTTGACTATATGGAAATAACCCATATTAGATGATTCCTTTTCAGTAACATCTGGTGCACAGAAAAACCTTGTGAGCCTTTAGTTCTAGTTTGGCCACCGTTTGAGTCGTCGCCAAATGTAGCTACATGCGACCCATTTCTCCCAATCATTACCGATTTAATAAATTGGTCGATTTTGACCCATTTGTCTAAGGTTTCGCAAATATAAAACCGATCCATCATGTTTTTTGTATCAATTCGTGTGGCACATAAACATAAAGAGTCTTTTTGAATAAACTATTTATGCAGCTGGTTTAAAATGCTTTGTGGGTTTGTGGGGGAGGAAGCATTGTGCCAGGCATGGACACTCGGTTCACTTGCTTCCACCAGCTTAACGAAGAGTTCTGCCGCAGCAATTGTCACCAAAATAAAGAAAGCTCCGCCACTAACCGTTCACCAGAAAGGAAAGGAAAATAAACCACTAGGATATGCAGCACAGAAAAGAAACACACTGCTTATTAATTAATTAATCTTTATTGTTTTCTGTTTGTTGTGATAGTTAATTTTGGTTTTAGCACTATGATTTTAGGTTGTATCTTATTTCTTTAACAGAGTCCATATGCACGGCACTGCTTATTGATTTAAGTTTAGGAGACGAACCCGACCATGACTCTGGGCTGCGCTCCGGTACGCAACCCATACGCACTCTACTTAGGGGGAACGCGATGCACGCGATATTCGGCACGTGCAGAGCCGACTCGCTAAAGGGATGAGTTCGGTGGTGTGGTGCAAAGGAAATGAAATTTCCTTTGACCAGTGACCAATGGAAGGCCATCTCTGGGACGCGGTGGTGTACGTGTGTGTTCGTACACATCACCGTCTTTATCGATGCGTTTAGCCAAGGATAAACGGAACCTACAATGAGGGAAAAAGAACAAAGGGGAAACGACCTAAGGTATCGTTCGGTAATGAGGGTCAGCAGTCTACATAGCAGCCACTCATTAGGTGCTAAAAGGGATTGCGATCATTTATACAATAGAGATCGTATATCGTATCTCTGCCGAGTGGGAGAATCGGATTCTCTTGTTTGCTTATGTTTATGCTATTGAATCCAATCCGGCGGCTAAGCGCGCCGTTGGTGATTGTTTGAAGATTTAAACAAAGAAGTATTTCCGAGAGAATTGCTTGCAGCTGATTCAATGGTTGCAAGTCTTCGGAAAGTAATTTAGATCGATACACAATGACGGTTGTGTATACCATTTGTGTCAATTATGCATGGCATCTATGGCGACGCCAGAATAGAACTATAGTGTAAATATCTACACTAATTGTAAATTCGGTTTTGGTCGCCAATGCAGATATGCATTGATACATGTATGAATGCCCTTGTAGGACAAATTCTTTGCAGGCATTTCCAGGTAATGCATTGAAAGCATTAATTATCCTTGGGAAGAAAATGTTTTTGCTGCGAGGAGATTGCAGGTGTGGGAAGGTTGGAATTTGCCTGACAACCGAAGGTACCGAATAAGTTTTGGTTTATGCACCTGTATAATGGAAAGAATTCTTGAAGGGAATTTGTATGCGAAGAGATGCATGAAAGGTAAGGATTCTTTTACTTTTAGATTATAAATTTGATGTATTTGATGCGTGAAGCATTTACAGGTGCTTAATACCATTGCATTAGCAAAACCTTATAAGGTTGGGTCGAAGTTATGTGGGTTCTTCAGGAAAGCGAACAGTCGGGTTTGGCGGAAGCGCCACAGGTTATCTTCAGCTCCTGGGCGATGCTATGATAATCTACGATATTCATTCTGCAATAATCTACGATACTGACTGAGATAAACTTGTCTTCCCATGGCCAAGGAAAATGCATCCGCATATATTTTATTATTGTTTGGTGCTCACACAAACACATTAAACAGCTTAGATGCAGGCCAGTCTACCCGCATCGCGGCAAACACACATACGTATACTCGCACCCGCATCGTTGCTTAGGTGAACGTCAATCCCATAGGGCCCCGTAGCAATTACTATGATCGCAAATAAATTGAGTTTCGCGGAATAATATCCCGAATCTCCAAGGAACAGTCCCCGGGTTAATTTTTGTAAAACAGATAAAGTACCGCTACGCGCCTTCGATGCAATAGCAACTGCGGCCCCGATGTCAGTGCTGTGTCCTCGATCAGTCGAATCGCCAGTTTCCGTATGCTCTCAAGGTGGTAAAGGGAAGAATTAGGAGCAGAGCTTCAAGCATGGGAATAGTGTTCGAGCGCGCTTCCCTTGAACGCCACTACTCATCTTCCCATTAACCATGTAAAAACTTCCATCTAGACCGGCCGAAAACCGATAAAACAAGTACTGATTGCTTGCCTAGCAATTAAGCATGTACTTACCTTTTTGTCACCCACCTAAGTGTCTCCTAAACCATATTTTCGCTAATTCAATAGCACGAACCACAAGAGACATTTTTCTCACGGGCATCATGTGCTAGAAGGTAATTCGTCGGGTGTATGTTGCATCATCGAATTTCCTAGTATGAAAGTATAACATGCGGCATACACCTGTGGGGCTTTTCAGGGCCCGAGGAGCCACGCATCGCTCGATCCCCACCATTACCAGCAATACAACTTACCTTAAAGTTGAAATTTCGGCAAGATTATACAATCTTGCTAAGGCATTAACCGCCAACCAATTCGCTGGAATCAATTCGGTTATCCCTACGGATAACCGACATAAATACATCTTAGGCAGCTTACTTTTTTGGGGCTGTTCCAAGCCCTCTTTGAGCGGTCATTCCTGAAAGCATAATTCATGGCAAGATTATCATCTTGCCATGACATCGATCCAGCATCAATCGATTTTCATCGGTATGATCTATGACCTATCTTTTCCAAGGAGGAGATGTTCAAATTTACATTGGCCTTACAGGCGCGCATATTTACTAGGTTATCAGCATGACCGATTCTATGATCCGTTGCCGTTTCTTGGAACGATCACCAGCATCGGTCATGACCATCAATATTTGCTTACCCAATGAATAGCCACGATTCGCACAATGGCTAACGAAGCCGTTTTCGTTTACTTAATGTAGACACCTAAGTGGATGCTCTTGCCTGATGGCACCAAAACGGGAGTAATTACCCTAAAACAACATGCATCAGATTGTATCTGGCCGTTGTGTGTTGTTTTAACCAACCGGTAACGGTTGTATCCTGTGTTCGTTTACAGAATCCAACGAGCATCCATGTCTGTTGGGATTGTTTATCTTCATCGAGACTTTCTATTATCGACCGCCAACCATCCGCGGACCTAGAGAACAGCATGTCAATCAACTAAATGTTGATTTATGGTTTCTTCTATGTGCGAGCGGATCTTCGGTGCGTTTTCACACCAGAAGGGTCTGCCGTCGGCGAGCGTTACACAAATCAATTGTGTACACAGCTGCCGACCCAGGCAATGTCGGCGAACTCAAACGGTTCATATCCCACCGTCCGATCAATGAATTAGCGTTTCGATTGACATAAGATCGCAGAGACCTTTTCCTCAGCTAATGATCATTACGAAGGGATACAATAACAACGCCCGCATCCACCCATGTTCGTCCGTTGCTGGTCTTCTGTAGCGGATACACATACATGGAAAATTCACCTTATGTTATCTAACCCAACCACGATTGACTGCCTCGGGTTGATCGTGTAGCTCCTCCCCTTTTGAGGCTATTCGTCACCAGTTTATTCTTGTGTTGACGAATGGTTTTTAGTCAGATTTTAACCACCCCCGGTGCCGGATGTTGCAATAGCTCATTGTTCTCCTCACGTCAAGTATTCTGTCGCGAAAAGAAAATCAACACCAAATTTCATCCCTCGTAGGAGTGAGTTGTGAGGAGTTATTTAAAGTGTCGTTACGTTGTGCTGTACGTTTAATGATTTGCCGCGTGTAGATGCGGAACTCCTTGTGCGATTCCCGACCTTCATGGAGAACAATTAATTAACATTTAAATACATATTCCGGTGGTTTGGTAACTTGCGACGCATACGTTACGTCAAAATAAGAAGAGTTAAGACGGAACAATCAAACCGTTTAGTGGCTAAGTTGTGAGAAAAAAAAGGCATGTAGATACATTAAGTATTATAAAACCTGAATGTATTGTCGTAACGATTAATGGAGAACAATTAAAATTTAAACACTTATTCCGTGTATTAGTAACTTGTTGTGTAGCAATTTATTTTAAATAAAAGGAAGTTAAAAAGGAATGCAGTGCGTTTGACTTTGCTCGTGTGAACAATTTCCAGCATAACATCGGTTGGTGTTTTTTATAGAACCCGTATCCTTGCTGATGCCACCGTAAAAAACCACCACACACCAATCAACCAACATG
Organism: Microdon myrmicae; assembly: GCA_963931805.1. Classification (NCBI taxonomy): domain Eukaryota; kingdom Metazoa; phylum Arthropoda; class Insecta; order Diptera; family Syrphidae; genus Microdon; species Microdon myrmicae. The sequence goes on from OZ007500.1 coordinate 45,905,113, forward strand.
AACCGAACCAATTCAGTACACATGTCTCGGATCGAATCCCATCAGCAATTCTAGGTATCTTCCACAAGTAAGAGCAATTTGGTTGCACCATCAAGCAACCAACATTGCCAGAACAAAATCAATGAGATATCCCCTTACGAGTCAGCCGCACACATGCAGGAGATGTTTCATCTTTTCCTTTTCATACATCCTCACATCGATCGGTCATCCGACCGACAAATACCTGATGGCGTACGGCTGACCGCCCAAGGAAGTCGAGTCTCCTAAATGGAAAATTACCATCGAGAACTCGACTACGTGGAGATGCCGCCAAGATGTGCACGATCAGCATAAATGCTTTACGCAGTCGCTGATAGTGTAAACACCTTAATCTCTATGTCGAGATATTGGCACCAGCTGCAACCATGCCAGCTAATTTTCCCCTTATGGAATTATTATATCCACGGTCCGCTTGCTCATGCACAGCATGAGAGTGCGAGGTAACCGCATCTGTGTGTGTGCACATCCTTTCGGTGATCATCTTCTAAGATCATCCCATATATGGTCATCGGGGCGATGGATGAAAATTTTTGTGTTCTGTCGCTTCGGTTGATATAACTAGTCGCGATACGGATTTCGTAGAGGCAAGTCGGGCCTCCACGTTAAACAAATTATATAGCCGTCGAGTCGAGGCGAGTATCAGCTAGTGGACGGTGAATAAAAGGGTCGTCCTTCCTGTAAATTAACCATGTTAAAACCGCAACGGATCGTTCTTGAGTTCTCCAATATTTTGATGCATTGATGACCTTTGCCATCACCTTGGATAATACAGGCAGTAATCCATTCTTTGGGATTGACAGAGCTCGAGCGATTTTCCAACAGATAGGAAGGTTTCTCAATGCATAAAATGGCCGAAAGAGTTTGCCAAGAACTGGTGACAGTTCTGAAGCACATCTTTTAAAGACTATTGCTGCTATTCCATCTGGGTCGGTTGCTTTCGTACAGTCCAGTCCAAGTAGAATGCGTTGAAAAACATTTGGTCGGAACTTCACATCCTACATTGAAGACTCCACCAGCGCGATTACAGGTGGCTTCATAAGACCGGCATCGAGAGTCGATTGTCATTCGGGGAGCGGTAGACACAACAACAAAATTTCACAGACCTCTTCAGCATGATTTTCATCCAAATGATGTCTAATTTATTGGTTTCTAATGCTTAAATCGAACTGGGCGAAGACGCAGGCTCCGCCATTAAAAGGAAAACGCCAATGTTAGTCGTATATTGGTCGTATATTTGTCGACGAGCCGACCTGGGTCTCGTCTAGGGCTAGGATATCAGGTTTCGCTGTTTGCAAAAATTGGTGGACGGCGTTTACATTCGTATTTGTGAAACCGATGCCCCACATGCTATAAAATAGCATAACTAGTTGAACGTCGATTCTGTTGCGCGGGCGAGCCCGATAACGCAGTGACGACTTTCTTACAAAACGGTTACTTACCAAAACATTGCGTGATGTTCTTCCGGACATAGTTCCCCGGGGATCCGAATGGGGTGTGGGGGTGTTGTATGGATGCCAAGACAGGGGCAATGTTTCACTCACACCCACCAGCGTCTCCATAGGAATAAAAAAGGGTTTCGCCACAAACAGTTCACCAAGTAGAAACGAAAATATTAATACACTTTGTTTTGCTGGAAATTTATTTAATTTATTTAATTGCTTTTTGTATTTCCAAAATAGTTTTCGTTATTTACATATGTATACACTTGATTTTCGCTTTTAGGTTCGATACAATAATGGGACACGATTACTAGCACATATTTCGAAATTGATTTTATTTATTAAATCGCTGCAGCCAACAGATAAAACCCGGCGGCAATTCAATCTCGACTTCTCTCCTCAAGTGTTGGTCATTGACTAACTGGAATTAGGGATGAAATTCGAATTTTCCATTTTGCACAACGATCAGCCAATGGTAATCGCGCTCTCTTGTACATCTTTCAATTGTCTACGCTCACCGAGGTGAATAAATACTTGTATATTCGTTCGACGGTCGATGGCATAGAAAGGATGAAGAAATCGAAAGGAGAGCGCAATAACCCAGGGTTGATCTGGCTCTATGTGTGTGTATTAATGCAGCCTCTGAGGATGATCCACTGACCCAGTGCCGTGACTGTGGTGATCTTAGAATGCATTGAACTATGGAAAGACAGAATTGTGAAGGAGAGGAAAATGTGTTTTGCGCTATTCACCTGTAAGAAGAGATCATTGATCCCCAGCGAATAGAGTGTCTGGGAAAAGTCGAAGTGACGCTACTTTGGCTAGGGTAATATTATCGTGGGAAACACGCTGTTGAATTCGATAATTACCCAAGCCGTTGGATAATGGTGCACCCGCGTCGTTTGATTCGACTTGTTGCTGCTAACCAACATGAATTGGAATTTCCGGTCGAAATCTTATGGGTTAGAGGACTGGAGTTGCCGTATGGCAAAAAGGTAGCTGAATTCAATTATGCATTACCTGCGTAGAATAATGAATTCAGCTATGCGTCCGTTTAAAAACATGATTTCCAGGTGAATAGGTTGGTAGGAGGAATTGGGGGATGATTTGACACGCTGTTAGCGTCGAAATGAGGTTGAAATTGTGGGTTGGTTCTCCATGTAGTATAGATTTACCTCCGGAAATCTTTTTCTCATGACTTTTTTTCGTGGTGATGTGACAGTCTTGTAAAGTCCTTCCTCTGTCTGGATGATGTACACTCCTTCTTTGTTGTTGGCCTCGTGTCCACTTCTCGATTATCAAATTTAGCGAAAGTCAAGTTGTCGTAATGCTTCCCGTGATTAGAGGTTGAAATTCGGATTGATGACTGCACGGGTGATAAGTATTCCCTCGCCCTCGAAGACGTATACCAACAGCTCTTCCAGATGCTGCTTCGAGTGAGCGGTGGGGCGTGGAAAGGTACCTTGTCAAAATCGACATCGGCGTGTCATTTTTTGTGGTGGCTACAGCTGCATATTTTGGCGCAAGGCTAATAACCTTGCCCGGAAAACCACATGATTATGGACAATTTAACAAGTCTCGTATATGGTCCGGATATCGGTGGAGAGACTTGCTAAATAAGGCCAAGACCGGATACCGGCCGATGATGATGATGATGATGATGTACAGCTGCATATTCCACAGTACATAAACGTTATTTTATATTCGGTGGGGATATTAGGGGAAATGAGCTGAGACTCATCTTCTGAATAAATCCACTTAATTAGGGGTCGTGTGACGGCACACAATGGCAAGCAGTCAAATACGAAGAGTCCGTACTGTCTACACCGCTGGTAGGAATCTACAAAACGGGCAGACAAGGCTCCTCTAGTGGTACGTGGCAGGGTTGTCCGTGGCTTGCCCGATCTGATGGCAGGCATCCTTACGATTTCCAAGACCCGTCATTATACACTAATTGTTATGAACAAAAGGTGCTTTGCAGCGCTGATAATCCAAGCGGGACAGCCTGAATATTTATTTCCGAATTGGACTATGTGCTTTATTGTGCTGCAGTAGCTGCTTTGAAAATGCCTTCCATTGTGTTTTGGAAAATGTATTGTAGAAAGGTCGAATTGTGAGACAAAGCGAAATATGCCCTATATTGTTGTCTCTGCCTTTTAACTGTCTCGTGACCGTCGATCTCACTCACATCTAGGGAAGTGTTAGGCTTACACGAAGGGGAAAAGGTACATGTGGGGTCTGTGGCGGACGAAGTCGTGGCACCGGCATGGGTGCGAGTTCTACTTCGTTCCACTGACTATTCGCAGTTCGGACAAGGTTCCGCCAAACCGAATCGTCACTAAATGTCCCAAAAACTGTTCCGTCAAACACTGAAAGGAAACTGTTCATCAGACGCGGAAGGATAACGACAACATCCCGGAGCACAGGAGAGCAAAACACAAGCAAAGCTCCACAACCCAACGCCCAGGAAGAGGAAAATAAAACATTTGTTTTAATTTATTAATCAGCTGATTTTAATTTATTTTTGGTCGAGTTTGTTTCACATTCGCGATTTACAGTACATTGTGTTGACTAAGAGTTACGTTATTAATTGTCCATGATAGGGTTTCTTTAACTGACATTGTATTCTTTAAAACGCGACATAATTAAAAAAAACGAACTCTCGGACACTCGCGACCTCGAATTTAACGCATCTCCGCAACGCTAAGGAGAGCGGGAATGGCCATGCGGATGGTAAAGGACTCCACGATAATCATCTCGTGCAGAGATGATTCGCCTATGGGGTGAGTTTGTGGTGTCGTGGTAGATATCCTCTCCAATAAGGATATCGTTTTTTCCTACCACCAGAGAAATGTAAAGTCTCTCTTGGTGGAATAGGAAACCAGATCTTGTAATGAAGATCATGGTGGTATGTGTGCGATCGTTCAGATCTGTGTTGTTTACACGTGCTCGAGGGCAATGGCTGAACGAAGCAGACAGGCGGCAAAGACAAAAGGGAGAAATGACCAAATGCGCCGTTGGTAATGCGGGTCATTAATTACGCGATGCGTCGTCGCTATTATTGATGTTGGGAAAAAAAGGTGCTAATGGGATTGGTGGCCGAATGAAACCCTTGCATGCCTTTGTATATGCACGGTAATTAGCTGCGGCAGGGAAAGAAATTGAAGATTGTTTGTTAGTGGAAAAACAAACGATGAGTTGGATCTTATGCATGTTTACATGCGTAGAAATATGGTTTATGGCATCTGTAAAAACAAGCTGTCCGACATCGGATTTTAACACACACAAAGGGTACCGACTGGCTTGGGATTCATGATGCCATATGCACTTTAAAGAATTATTTCTAGGAATTTTATCTAACGCGTTGTATGCATTAAATGTCCTTGTAAAAGGAAATGTTTCAGGTATGCTGGGTGGAGATTGCGGCGCAGGTGTGGGAAATTGAAATTTGCCTGGGAACCGAAGGTACCGAATAGGTTTTGGAAATCCTGAAAAGGTAGAAAAAAAATCTTACAGGAAATTATATGCGAAGAGATGCATGAAGGTAAGTTTTCTTTTACAGGGACTTTTTAGATTATACCTTAGATAATCTTTGATGCGTGAATCATTTAAGGTGCTAATGCGATTGCATTAGCGAAATTATGTGATTGGATGGAAGTTATGGGTTTTTTTTTTTAGGTAAGTGAACCTATAATAGTATGCTGGTTAGTATACCCGCCTGTCACGCGGGAGACCGGGGTTCGATTCCTCGTCGGGGAGCCTCTGGCGCAAGACTAATGACCTTGCCCGGAAAAAAACAAATCATTATGGAAAATTTAACAAGCCTCAGGACTTGCTAAATGAGGCCAAGACCGGTTCCAGGTTGTAGTGCCGATGGTGATGGTGATGTGATGAACCATGGGTTTGGCGGAACCGCCACAGGTCTTCTGCTGATGATATACATATGAGGTCTGCTACTACAAAAATGGCATAATAATATGGAAGAAATCATATAAGGTGTGTTGGTCTTGAGTTTTTGTTAGTGTTTGTGACTGACTCCGCCATCTAACTACGTTCATGTTTTAGGGACCTTTAGTGCTGCCTCCAGTGCCCTATATGTCCTGACGTTGTTCATTTTCCCTTTTAATATCTTTCCTCGTTATAACGCTTCAGTGCCACAGTGACGTAATGGCAATCCACGAGCCCAATGTGTGCGAAAAATCGACTTGTAGAACAGTTAATAATGCGCTGAATATGATCTAAACAATTCTGTACCCACGGAGTTAAGGTCGTTTACATAGAAAACGCTAAGCCATGGTGTCAAATGAAAGGTCCTCCCTCACTGTCCCCTATTACAACTCACGCAGATTGTTTTTTATTGACAAATTTGGAAAGGCCACAAAAGCCAATTTACCATCCTTCATTGGTATGCGTATCTTTCAATCCCAAATATCAAACCTAATCATCCATCACGGAATTGACCCTAAAACAAAAGTTTCAGATACGTACATAACTCAATACTAGCTCTTTGCCTTAGAAACTGTTTAGAATCAAAGGCCTACTCACGTTCCCGATGAAAATAATTGAATCCTTCAATTTAATTTCAGGCTTAGATTTGGCAGCGATTTTCTTATCCTTTATCCCTTCAACTGATATTCAAATTCGACTAGAATGTGGAATACTGTTGGAAATCCTTTCCGCAAAAAAGTGCAAATACCTAAAATGAGAGCATCTTTGATTCTTTCGATTAGATACACAAACAATTCCTCTAGTATCCTTTACCGTCATTTCATTAAGTACACCATTCATAGGTGCACATAAGTAACAGGAAGCCAAGGTAAATATCCTTCGGCAGATTGAAGTCAATGAAGATGGAGTATCTGTCCTCTCCGCTGTTCTTCATCGTCCTTCACCAGCCTACTCATAAAGTGAATTGGATAAAAGTTTACCTTGATTCTTGAAGCACGAGTAAAATGTAAATTGCCGCAAGTGGCCATCACCTGCCTACATCCTTGAGGTAATAAAAATGAATTATTCACTAGCGAACACCTAATAAGGTTCCAAACGAGCACCCACTCTGCCCATTACCCATGAGTTTGTGCCTGTGCTCATGTCCCTGTTCGCATTTGAGCCCATAAGACCTTGTGACCTTCAGGTGAACGCGAGGATTCGCTTTCCTTGAAAAACAGAAGAAAAGCGAAGGAAAAACAACACGGTGTAGTGAGAAGCGTAATTTACACTTAATGAAGATTTAACCAGTTCGTGGAATAAGGTTGACCAATGATCTCAGCTCGGTGCTAATTCTAGTGGATATGTGCGCAGAAACACACACGCGCTCCATCTAAATGACTTCATGCTACAGCTCAAATGCAGTGAAATAATTAGCCTAAACTAGTTCTTGTGAACGGAAAAGTAATGGAAAGGATGTGCTGCTTCACCACCTACGCAATAGTCCGTCTAGTATGTAGCTGGCGGCACTATTATAACGTCTTGATCTGGATGACACAGGCAGCGTAAAGTGGAAGAAATATATTAAACGAATCTCCACATGATGGTGAACCATTATCAATCCAAGACGAAGCATAAATTACTGATAGCCAGATGTGCCCTTAGTTTGAAGTGCAATTTGGTGGAAACAAAAAATAAGGACGAAGTTACGGGCACTAGATGGACCTTAAAAAGTGTGCCCTTAAACCTTTTTAGGGGCTATTACCTGAACTCGAATCAAACACGTCCCACAAAACTTTAAAGATTGACATTTAATCTCAGCATAGTACAATTCTGTGCAATGTCTGTAATATTTCATCTTTACGAGCACCTGTCACTATACAGAACATTAGGGACGGTTTCCAAATCTCAGGAGATTGCGTTTATCTCTTCGGCATTCGTGTAACGATAAAATGTGACGGTGTTGGAAATATTTCTCGGGGCGATGACAAACTGACTGGGTAAGCTCTCGAGCCTAAGGGATCATATTATCGGCATCACTGCCGAAAGTTTTTCCGTTGTAATTCACAAACGATGATGAGGTTATCAACACCCGGGCCATAAGGTGCGGCAGCTACGATCCCGGTAAAAGTTTTTGTTTTTCCAAGTACTTTTCTTGGGTAAGGTATAATGTTGAAACAGCGCCTGCGATGCGAATAGGAAAGTGTTGGTGTTTTGTTTTCGAACAATTGTCGTAAATACTCATGTTGAGTGTATCGCAGTTTTGCAGCAAAATTAATTTGAACAACGAGCTGGACGTATTGTTCCGATGAGCGAGATTGACTTTCACAAGTGTAAGATCTTGTCGAGAAGCCGATTTAGATTATCGATCTGATTGCATCTCAGTTGGAGCAACATTGATACGTTGATTAGCATGCCATTCAAAAATATATATGGTCATCGGCAAAACTGGATGTTTTCTTATTCGATTTTGGCAAGCCTTTCTTATTAAAGAAGTTACGATCAGTAGAGGGGTAAGGGTACTCTGGCGTTATTAGAAAAGCGATCTGACAACACGCCGTTTACAACGACCCCAATGGAATTTTTTTTTTTTTAGAAAAATCCGCAAGAAGGGAGCTTAATTAATAAAATTGCGATCGAAAGACTCAGAGATATTGATTGGTGATCGCCCTCGAGTCATATTTTTCAACCGCTGCTGTCTAAATGTTTGTCATAACGCCTAAAAGGCTTCGTGTGGATTTATAGCGTTTGCGATGATAGCGAAGAACGTGGGATTCGAACTGACGCTATGACAGTTAGAACCACCAAAAATTGAGCCAATGCGTAACACATCAGGCTACTGGTCGTGTGTACGAGTTCGATTTTTAAACTCGAGTACATTCAACTGATGTGGAATTGTTATGTTATCGCTATGGTATACGGCTCTGATGCATTTTCTTATTCGATTTGCGTTCGGTGTTCTTCACTATTTGCTGTGCATTGTGTGCGTGCATCTGTTAGACATGCCACAGATTCGCGGTGCCAAATCCTTTTGGAGCATCCGCTTGTTTACATGAAATGCGTGCATAAAAGGGTCTTTGTGGTACTGTGGGGAGGGAGTATGTACCTGCATGGGTACTCCGTTCCCTTCCTCCGCCAACATCTGATTATTGTCGTCCATTTCGTCGCCGTAAACTAAACTGTTCGTCGAGAAAACGGAAGCACACATAAACACTCAGGAAACAAATAAAATGTAACGCGGTTTGGTTGTCTGTCTAAAAGTTCTATTATTTAATTTAACTGTTGCAACTGGTTCACAATTAATTAACTTAAAACTGCCTTATACTGGGGGGCCCAAGAAAAATTATTTTTTTATTTTCGACGCGCTCGACTCTAACTCTCCTACTTTTGTTTCACACCGTACCGGCGCCGGCACGGTGGATGGCGGAGCGACCGTCTCGATCGCTGGATGAAATTCGACTCATAGATAACCCACCGTACCACTGCCGGTACGGTGGATGGCTAGCGATCCGACCGCTCTGAAGATTGAATTAAGACTCAACGATATCTTGCTCTTCAGAGCTCACTCGCTCATCGTGATCATGGTGGTATGTGTGCCTAAAACAAAGAAAGACATAAAGTGCATTCCTAGGACGCGATTTCGGTAAAGCAAATAAAACCGAAATCGTCGGATGCATGTGCGTAGCAGCTAAACAAAGAGACCACGATGCGATGCGGGAATGCGCTAATTAGTTTTAGCTAGGTTACTGGGAAATGGTGTTTATGGCATCGCTAGTAAGGGTACGTATTGAATACCTATTTGCATTGTTTATGCTTGGATTTCAATTAATGCCAAGGGACGCGGAATGCGTATTTGCTTTGGCTTGCACATTGTGCGACTCAGGGAATTTTATTGCTGGGAGAAAAACGTCGCCAGCCAATGTATTATTATTATTATTTATTGGCCTGTAGGAACCCGGAAGTTCATGACCTCACCGACTCGGCTTCGCCATCCTTCCCTGTCCTGGGCACTCTCCTTCCACGCTTCACCATTCGATCCGATCTCCTCAAGGTCAAACCTAACATTGTCCTCCCATCTCCGTCGCGGCCGTCCTACCGGTCTCTTTCCCGTTGGTCTACCGTCAAGAATTCTATGCACGGTCCTATCGTTCCCCATTCGCGCCACGTGTCCGGCCCATCTTAATCTTCGCGACTTGATTACTCTCACTATTGTAGGTTTGCGATATAGTTCTTCCAATTCGTGGTTATGGAGTCTCCTCCATTGTCCTGCCTCCTCGTCATATTTACCTCCAAAGATGCCTCTCAAAACTTTATTCTCGAATAGACGGAATTTGTTTTCTTCCCGTTTTGTGAGAGCCCATGTTTCGCATCCATATAGAACAATTGGCATGATTATGGTTCTATAGACACGGAGCTTTATGTTACGTGATAGCAGTCTGGATTTCAGCAGTTTACTGACTGCGTGCCAACTCGCGTTGCCGGAATGCAGTCTCTTGTTAATTTCCTTCGACATTTCGTTACTGGCCGTCAGTATCGTTCCCAGATATTTAAATTCTTTAACTTTTTCAAAAATCTTACCTCTGACGTTTATATGTGTTCTCTGAGACCCACCTGCTCTCGCCGTAATCATGTATTTTGTTTTGTCTTCATTTATTTCTAGGCCCACCTCTTCTGCCGCTTGCATGATGATTTCACAGTTTTTACTAACAGTCTCTAGATTATCGCCCAGAACGGCGATGTCATCCGCATATGCGAGCACTTGTGTGACCCCGTTCAGGTATGATCCGGCCATGTTGTCGTCTTGTACCTTTCTGATGACATACTCGAGCACAAGGTTAAAGAGACACGGTGATAGACCATCTCCCTGCTTTAGTCCGTCCCGGATTTCAAATGGTTCTGAGAGGTGGTTTTCTATTCTAACTCGCCCTTTGTTTTCGTTCATGCAAATTTGAATGAGCGCGGCATATTTTTTTTGGACTCCCAGCTCAACTAGAATATGGTAGAGTCTCTGCCTTGCGACTGAGTCGTAGGCTTTTTTGAAGTCAACGAACAGTTGGTGAACCGTCTCTCCGTATTCCCACTTCTTTTCCAGCAGTTGTCTTATTGTGAACATTTGGTCGCTTGTTGACCGGTTCCTACGGAATCCACATTGGTAGTCTCCCAGTATCTCTTCTGCGTAAGGTGTGATTCTCGCCAGAATGACATTTGTTAATATTTTGTATGCGGTTGGGAGCAATGATATTCCTCTGTAGTTTTCACAGTCAGATCTGTCGCCTTTTTTGAAAATGGGGATGACTATTGAGGTTTTCCATTCTTCCGGAGTGACTTCCTTATCCCATATTGTTTGGATGAGCTGGTGGATCTTTCGAGCGGTTGCCTCTCCTCCATGCTTCACAAGCTCTGCCGGTATGCAGTCGACTCCGGGAGCCTTGTTGATTTTCAATCGATTTATTGCGTCTACAACTTCGTTGAGAGACGGCTCTGGGATCTGAGGCTCAGCTGTATGTACGCTTGGTACATTTATCTGTGGTTGATGGGTGCGTACATTGAGCAGGTTTTCAAAGTACTGCTTCCATCTTGTCACGACATTGTTTGTTTCCGTGACCAGACAGCCGTTTGCGTCTCGAATTATTTTGGCTCTTCCTCGGTAGCCATTTCTAATTGAATTTATGCCGACATACATACCCCTGATGTTCTTTGCCCTAGAATTTTCTAAGATTTTTTCGATCCTAGTCTTCTCCCATTCGCGTTTTTTGCGTTTGAAGAGCCTCATTGTCTCTCTCCGAATTGTCGCGTATCTTTCTGCGTTGACTTCATCATATCTTTCTAAGTGGATCACTCTGAGGCGTTTACGTTCTTCGATCTTCGCCCTGCACTCATCGTCAAACCAAGGTTTGGACTTAATTGTTTTCTTAAATCCTAATACCTTTTGGGCTGTTAGTTTGATTGTGTCTCTGATCAATGTCCATTTAGTGTTCACACTATTAGCTTCCTCTTCCTCACTGCTCACATTCTCTAGAATGCTAAATCTATTCGTTAGCTCGTCTTGATATTCAGCCCTTTTGCGTAGGTCTTTCAGTTTATCAGTGTCGAACTTTTTGCTTGTCTCCCGTGACTGCCCATGTGGGATTGCTGCGAGGCGACTCCTGATTTTGCCAATCACTAGAAGATGATCGGAGTCGCAATCTGCTCCTCTATATGCTCTTACGTCAAGGATATTCGAGTGGTGTCTTTTGTCTATGAGGAAGTGGTCTATTTGGTTACGCGTTACGCCGTCGGGTGATATCCATGTGGCTTTATGAATTTCCTTGTGCTTGAACATCGTGCTTTTTACTAACAGATCTTTTGACGCTGCGAACGTGATAATTCGAATTCCATTATCATTTGACACGTCGTGTAGGCTTTCTTTACCTATAGTTGGTTGGAAGATATCTTCCTTTCCAATTTTCGCATTGAGGTCCCCGAGGAGGATTTTAACATCGAATGATGAGATCCCATGAAATGCATCCTCTAGGGTCTCGTAGAACGTGTCCTTCGTTTCTTCGTCCGCAGATTCTGTTGGGGCGTGTACGTTTATAAATACATAATTGTACCATCGGCCCTGTATTTTTAGCACAGACATTCGGTCATTAATGAATTGCACAATGCCAGCCAATGTATACATAAAGAAATTTATCGTATACATGAATGAAGGTGGGAATAGGCGACGCCATGATAATTATCTCTGGCTGGAATGGTTACATGATATGTGAACCGGGGTTTATCTTTTCAGGATAATTTATGATAACGAAAGTAAGAACTCTTACAGGGGATTTGTAAGCGAAGGAATGCTTGAAAAGGTAAGAATTCTTTTGCAGGTACTTTTGGGTTATAATAATTGGATCTATTTGATGCGTGAAGCATTTAAGATGCTAATGCGAATTGCATTAGCGAAAGCTGGTGCAGACTGGGTTGTGGTTATGGGGGTTTTTTCAGGAAGGCGAGCCGTGGAATCTGGCGGAACCGCCACAGTACCGTTAAATATCAACGCAGAGCGTAGACAGAATGAGGAATAGAAGATAGAAGAAGACAAAATGTACAGCGGCATTTACCCCCCACGTTTAAAGAAAATAATATCCCTTTTAATGTAATATATATGATCCATAGCTTCATAAACGGACGCACGTGGTACATTGAGTCCAACCACAGGGATCAATACTTGGCTAAAGTTGTACAATGTTTCTATGTATGACTTTCCTCATGCAATACATGGAATCAACACGGAAATAAAAGAAATATATACATTCTATCGATTATGGAGTATAAAACTAAACATACGTAAGTTGAAATGGATTTGTTTTCGAACTCCCAGCACAAAATGTCCTAGAGGGATCGGAAAGTCGATATTTCGAGCTCGTAATCCAAGGGGTAAACATTTTAGTAAAAAAAAAAACATTTCTTACTTTGCGATACATTTCAATGATTTGCTAAGATTTATGTAGCACGCACGTATGGCATTAAAATATCAAAAACATGAACCGCTTATTAGCCCTGCTACTGAAAAGCAAAGCATTCGTTCCCAAAAACAGAACTTCTACTATAGAGGACCATTATTAGACCAATTCTAGGTTTCTTATATGGTACACGATTTCGTCTATGTTACGTATTAACTCCCCCACCACCTTTGTCCCAACGAGGAGATTAAACATTACATATAAAACATACATTACAAATAATTTACATTTTTAAATTGAAACATTCATTTATATCTTTTAAAGTAAACCTTTACATTAATAAACATTAATTAAATACATACGTTACAAATAATTATCACAGTTTCAATTTAAACTTAAATTGAAAATAAAAAAAAAAATAGCTGGCACATAAATCCAGTTTTTCCCCGGCGATGATATCTTTGAATAGTTTCGAAATTGAGCATCGTCGGGATTCTTCTTTCGTCACAACGGTAGAACTGGGAACAAAATAGGAACGGAAAAACCAAAACAACCGTGGTGACAGTTGAGTGTGAAAAAATCAGTGATGGAAACACTGTTAACTAGCTAGTTAAAAAAAGTGAAAGGAAACGTTTTTCTCAAAGAGAGAATAGAGGAAGAGAAATTAATTTTAAATTTACAAGTGGCAACATATTGAGAACCTCAATTATTTAAATTCTATGTAACTACTAGCAATAAAGAGAAGAAAAAAAATATTCGTGCTTCTTTTGCTTAACCATATACACAAAACAAGGAGAACCGAACTTAGTGGGGTGTAGGTGGACGGATAGTCATTCGTAAAAAATCGTATTTTATAGTTTCGAAGCAAGCGATTAAACAGCAAGGAACGCAGAGAGCGAAAAGGGAAACGAGCCGAGCAAAGTGAGGGGGAACTGGAGGAAGCCGGCAGTTCCAAAACAGCAGCCACCCATTAACCACCAGACGAAACAACAGAACCCTGAGTACAACCAATATAAGTAATTTCATAATCTTTATTGTGCATTTGCATACAACATCTACGGCGGCTAGGAACCTAGCGATGTTTGAGAGAACCTCCGTTGGGATGCACTACCAATCACGAAACAAAAGATAGTCAAATAGACAAATTTAGATGGGTGGCTAAAGTTACCCCACTAATGGACTATACCGCCAGAGCAATTTTAACCGGAATCACAAAGATGTCCGATAGTGAAGACAGTGTGATCAGAAACTTATTTCACAGATATGTCAATAACGACTGGGAAACATCTCGTTATCTAATTTCAATAGGACCAACCAACAGGTGCCTCTACGGGAAGCATGTCACTCCAGAACCTCTTGCAACACGTGCATACTACAAAAAGTAATCTGCGGCTAAAAACGATTTGTCCTCAGGGAGCGTTTCACTATATCTATATATATGTATATATATATATATGTATATATATATATATATATATATATATATATTATATATATATATATTAATTACATTTATGGTATATTTTACAACTAGTACTTAAGAGATTTAGGATAGCAATTCCTTTACAACTATAATCTTACATCTATATAACGACAATAGCACAATTTTAATGAATAACAAATAATAAATTAGGGGAAAACTACAATAAAAAACCCTTATTTGAATCTTAACACTAATATTGCACGAGCTTCCGGTTATTTTATATAGTAATGACCACGATATAATTTTCATAGACAGAGTACATATGTAGTGATTTAGGATAACGCAAGACGGGAAACGAGAACATTGTCAGAAAAAGAACAATTGACGAAGAAGTTTCGATTGATTTTGTCAATAAGGAACTCTACCGGTTTAACGTTAGCGTTTTCATGTAGTTCATGTGTCGAATAATGCCATGGCAAATTCAGCAACATTTGCAATATTGTATTTTGACGCCTTTGCAATTTTATTTTGTGTGTGCGAGCACAATTACACCATACAGGGGCCCCGTACAGGAGTATAGCTTGAAAAATGGTTTTAAATATTATAATTTTATTTTCGATGCTAAGCTTTGACTTTCTACACACTAATGGATACATAACTCTTACGACTTTGTTTATTTTGTCAATTGTGGTAGTGATGTGTTTTTGAAAGACAAGTTTTTTATCTAGAATAATACCTAGATATCTACAGTCTTCGGACCAATCAATATCAACTGCACACGTACTGAGTTTAATGCCATTTGGTAGGTAGCAGTGTTTCCTACATCTCGAAAACCAGACAGCTTGTGTTTTATTACCATTTATTTTTATTTTCCATTTCCTGTAATATACTGCTAGCTTGTCAAGAGCTGCTTGCAAAGAGTTGTAGACATTAGTCGATAAGGCACCCGAAGAGAAAATGGCCGTATCATCGGCAAACATAGCTACCTAAATGTTTTCACCAAGCCATGGTAAATCTGCGACAAACAATGTGAACAATATGGGACCAAGGACCGAGCCTTGGGGTACACCATAGTAGATTTGGTGAGTAGAGGATATGTCGGTTCCTATACTCACAACATATTTTCTCGAACGAAGAAAGCTCTGGATAATTTTGATAAGCGGCATTGGCAGCTTAAGCTTCAGTAGCTTATAAATCAAGGCATCGTGCCATACCGTATCAAAGGCTTTTTCGATGTCTAGAAGAACCAGTCACGTTGACTCCTTGTCGATGAATTTACCAGCTATGTGGTTTTTAATGCGCAAGACTTGATGGATTGTGCTGTGACCACCACGGAAACCGAACTGAAAGTTTGGTAAGATGTTATTGTCTTCCACAAAACGATCAATCCTTTCCTTAATGATTTTTTCTAAGAGCTTACTTAGACAGCTAAGTAGACTAATAGGTCTGTAGCTTTCGGGGCTGTTCTTCGGTTTGCCGGGTTTGGGGATAGGTATTACTTTTGCTGTTTTCCAACAGTCCGGAAAATAACAATTCTTAAGACAAGCGTTGAAAATGAACGTTAAATAGTTACTTGCAGCAGGTGGAAGTGCTTTGATTAATTTGTTGTTAATATTATCAAGACCCGCAGCCTTTTTTGATTTCGATTTTTTTATCAATTCTTTAACATTGCTGATATTAGTTGCGTAAGTACTTTCAGCTGGTGTTTGAGAAAGTACATGAATAGTGTTAGCAACTTCAGCTTCAGTATACGCGTCGCTTAGATGCATAGATATGGATATGGTTCTTACTAAACGTGTTAGCAAGTAGGTTCGATTTCTCCACTGAAGAAATAAACAACTTGTCGTGAACTTTAAACGGAGGAATACTTGACCCTCTCTTTTTCATAATTTTTGGTATTTTTCAGAACGGTTTGCTTGCTTTGTCAAGAGAGGAAAGGTGTTTATTCCAACACTTGTTCCTATATGTTGAGATTTCGTTTTTAATGATATTCTTTAAGACCCTGGCGCAAGACTAATGACCTTGCCCAGACAAAATAAATCATTATGGAAAATTTAACAAGCCTCAGGACTTGCTAAATAAGGCCAAGACCGGTTCCCAGTTGTAGTGCCGATGATGATGATGATTTAAGACTTTAACATTAACTAGAAAACAATCGATTCTATAACGCAGCCATTTTCTTCTTTCAGAGTTTCGTAGCCTAATCAGATGTAAGATATTTTCAGGAAGCGGTGCCTTATCAACTGGAACATTTAGGTATCGCAAGATCGGCCGCTCTATTGATAACAGAAACAAAATTGTTACATAGGGTATCAATGTGCTCGCTGCAGGTTATAGAATTTAGGCTGGCTAGAACCAAGTTCGTGTTTATATATGATTTATAACAATTCCAGGTGGCGCCGGAATAGTTGTGGTATAAACTGGTACGATTTACAGCTACTGTATGATTCACTGTGAGGCTGACCGGAAGGTGGTCTGAACTTTACGCATTTAGAGTTAATGGTACTGTGCAGTAATTTGGAATATTAGTGATATATAGATCGAGAGTTGAGGGGTTCTTGTTAGCACTCGCCGGGATATAGGTGGGGAGAAGTGGATAAAGTATGAAAAAACTTGGGCTGGATTCAGTAACATCTACGAAAATGTTACCCCAGCAGTTTGCCCTAAGACAATTCCACGACTGATGTCTGCAGTTTACATCACCACCAATAATTACCTTGTTTCGAGTGTTGACTCTATACAATTTTTGCAGATCCCGCTTAAAGTAAGTATATTTCTCAATGTTTCCATTTCCTCCAGGGAAATAGACCGAAAAAATACTCACCTTGGAGTTATCACTTAATGTTAGATCTATACTAATTTCCTCAATTAATTTAAGGTGCAATGAAGGACGCAAGGAATGTTCTATACATTTTTTCACAACAATGGCGACACCTCCACCACTAGCATGTACCCTGTCTAGGCGATAACATATGTAATTTTGATGTGAGAAAGAAATGTCTTGTTTGAGTCAGGTTTCTGAAACAAGTGCAATGTCAATATTAAAATTTATCAAGAAACTAAAAAATGCATGCTTTTTGTTTTTGATGCTTCTCGCATTCCAAGTTATGATCTTAAGAGAGTTTCTTAACATGTGTTTTCCGAGTATATGTACTTAATAGCTAATGAAGTAATGACGTTAAATTGGTCAGCTTTAGTTTGACAAGCACTAAGCTTGGTTACAACTTCATTAAGAAGAGAGTTTATCTCGCTAAATGAGAACAAGTTATCATTAGTTAAAGTTTCTGACGGATTTTTCTTCGTGTGTGTCGTATCACTGTTGGAAGGTTGCTGGGTTTGATGGAGGCCAGAAGCCCAGGTGGATGAAGGAAGTGAAGGTTGACGCACAGATCGTGGTAGTGGAGGAAAATTATCAAGGGAAAATCGGTGTGGCAATGGCTGCTGTTTGTCACTCGGAGGCTGTAGGAACGTTGTAGTTCCTGTACCACGTCCGCGTGGGGATAATTTGCGGCGAATGTCTATGTACTGCTTTCGGCTTATGCATTCTGGATCGGTGGATTTATGTGGCCCACTACAATTTGCACACTTGATGACCTCATTCGTATTGCAGTCGGATGTTTTATGGTTTCCCGAACAGATTGCACAGAAGCTATTTATATGACAATGCATCGAGCCGTGACCGTAAAGCTGGCAATTGTGACATTGTGTGACCTTACCTGGATGATGTTTTTTAAAGTCCCAGCGAACGATGGTTTTGAACAAGGTAGAGTAGTTCCGTTTTAGTTCGTTTAATTTAACAGTACCGCGTTGAATGTAGACGATGTACAAGTAGTGTTTGTACAGGGCTTTTGTTGACGAGTTTAATGTGATGGTTTTAACATCTAGGCACTTAATCCCGAATGCAATTTGTTCATTTTTCACAATATCGTTGCTAATCAGGTCTAATCCGGATAACACTACGTTTAATGGACAATTTTCCTTACGCGAGTGGGTAAAAAACTCACATTTTAACCGTAAGAGTTCGGTTCTGATTTTGTTGTATATGTCCATTGTTGGGGCACATATTTTTTGTCCAAGCAATATGTTTTTAATTAGGTATTTGTCTATCTTAATGTTGCTCAAAATATCACGCACTTTAGCACTAGTTGTTTTTAACACCACAATTGGCGGAACGGTTTCTTTAGGAAGTTCTGTGCACTGTTCGTCATTGGTCAGATCCATTTCAGGAGAGTCTTCCATCAGACTTTGAAGTGGTTGAAAAAAGTTAGTGTTTGAACACATTTTAGATTTTTCTAGCACTTTATTGTTCACTTTTGAAAGTTTATCCGGAGGAGTTTGGCCTCCAATAACGGGGTCGTAACGCAACCGTTTGCGCTTAATTTTGTTTAACACACGTGGCCCAGGGGCCATAACTTAACGGTTTTAACACTTGTTCAAATTTTTGTATGCGGAAAACGAGGCAAAGAAAACAAGATAATGATAATTAAATTGTGATAATTATTGTGAATATAACGGTTGATTAAGATAAGTAGCACGAGCAAAACTGTGAGACAAGTTATCTGTTTGAAAGTCAGCCGGGTACTGGAGATATATATATATATATATATTATATATATGTACATATTAATATGTATATATATATATATTATATATATATATATTATATATATACATATATGTACATATTATATATATATATATCTACATATATATATATATACATATATGTATATATGTATATATATATATATATATAATATATGTATATATATACATCATTATAATCATCGGCACTACAACCAGGATCCGGTCTTGTCCTTATTTAACAAATCTCTCCACCGGCCCTGATTTCGAGCCGATGTCATCCAATTTGACACTCCCAGGCACTGGGCGTCCTGGTCTAAGGCATCCCTCCACCGAAGACAAGGTCTGTCGCGCTGTCTCCTTCCATACACCCTGCCACAAAGGACTTTCCGGCAAGCTCCTCTTCGCTCATTCGAGCTAGGTATGCTGGCCACCGGGGTCTATCGAGCTTAATTTTTCTTACAACGTTAGCTTCAAGGTAGACCGCGTACAACTCATGGTTGCAGCGTCTCCGGAATCGCCCTCCCTCACATACGGGGCCAACAATTCTCCTTAAGACCTTTCCTCGAACGCGGCTAAGAGTTCAGAGTGCCTTTTATTGGTCTCGGATCCATACATAAGTACTTGTAAGACCATGGTCTTGTACAGTAGTAGCTTGGATGTTATGGATAAATTTCGGGGTTTAAAAAGCCTTGATAGACTATAGTAAGCTTTGTTGGATTTGATCAGACGTTCGCGTATTTGTTCTTCCATACTGTTATCGGCTGATACTACTGACCCAAGGTAGTTAAAGGATTGCACTACTTCAAATTCGTGCTCCACTACCTTGATAGTTATATATATATAT
Organism: Microdon myrmicae; assembly: GCA_963931805.1. Lineage (NCBI taxonomy): Eukaryota > Metazoa > Arthropoda > Insecta > Diptera > Syrphidae > Microdon > Microdon myrmicae. Next base: position 45,924,805 of record OZ007500.1, read on the forward strand.
ATATATATATATATATATATATATATATATATATATATATATATATATATATATATAATAGTTATGTGGTATAATAGTATGGCTGTAAATATGATGAAGAGGCAGGACAATGAAAGAAAGTCCATAACTGGGATTTCGAAGAGCTATAGCCTAAACCTAGAATAGTGGGAATAATCAGGCCGCGAAGATTAAGGGCATGTAGCGAGAAGGGGCAACGACAGGGCCGTAGGTAGAATTCTTGATGGAACACTATCGGGAAAGAGACCGGTGGGAAGACCGCGACGAAGATGGGAGGACAATATGAGGCGCAATCTTGAGGAGATTGGATCAGAGGGCGAAACGTGGAAAGGGAATGTAGCGATCATGAAATTTCGGATTTCTACAGGCGAATAAATAATAGTAATATATATATATAACTATTCAAAAAGATTAAAATAAAAAAAATATATTAAAAAAATATAAAAAAAAATATATAAACAAAATAAACACGGATATCTATCAACAAAACAATCTAAAAAATACGGACATCAATATCTTGTAAATAGTTGTAAATAATTAATATTAGTAATCGTGAGACTGCATGAATGTAAAGTGGAAACAAAGAGTATGGTTAAATACTCTGGCATCTGGCTAGATCGGTATGTGTATTTCATGGCACGTGGAGGCTGCTTTGGTCAAGGCTAGAAAAACGTGTGCTATGACAAGAAGGTTTGTGGCGGTTCCGCAAAACCCCACTGTCTACTTACAGTAAAACCCCCATAACATTCAGCCAATTTCCTAACTTCACTAACCTAGTACCTGGAAATGCTTCACGCATCATATAGATCAAATCTATGATCTTAAAAAGTCCCTGTCAAAGAAAACTTACCTTTCATGCATTCTCTTCGCATACAATTTTCCGTAAGATTTCTTGCTTTACTTATCTGGAATTCCAAACCAATTCGGCACCTTCGGTGCCAGACAAATTCCTGTAATCAAAATGATTCGGTTTGCATACAATGTAACCGCCATGACAGGGACCATAAATATTGCGCCGTCTATTTTCCCAGCCGCGCCATGTGAACTACAATGTTCCCCACATACACATTGGCTGGCGACTTACACCCAAGGGACCAAAGCAAATACGCATTCCGCGTCTCTTGGCATGAATTAAATCCTACAGCATAAACAAATGCAAATAGGAATTCAATACCTACCCTTACTAGCGATGCCATAAACATCATTTCCCAGTAACCTAGCTAGAACCAATTAGCACATTTCCACATCGCATCATGGTCTCTTTGTTTAGCCGCGACGCACATTTCCAACAAAGATCCCATTAGCATCCGACGAGTTCGGTTTTATTTGCCTTACCGAAATCGTATCCTATGAATACACTGTATGCCCTTTCTTTGTTCTAGGTTCGTTCTCACCCATGAAAGAACCATGCACACACACCACTGCACTGAAAGAGTGCATTTCTGTGGCGGCCACAGACTTAAGAGAAAAGTTTTTCTCTCTCTTCCCTTTTCTTAACCCTAACCTAGGATGGAATTAATGTCAGAGTTCTATCCCTGGCGAGTCGATTTCCAACCACGGAGACGCGTAAATACATACCCGGCGTCGTGTGGGTATTAGTTTTAAAGTATTTTCGTAAACTGTAAACGTAACGAACCGCAGACGTGTCGGCGATCGTGTCAAAGTTGGTGAAAGTGTTAATTAAATTTTTGTCATTTTTATGTGTTGTTCGATTTTGATATTCATTCAAAAATAAAGAATAAATCTAAGTGAAAGTATAAACGTAACGTCAAATGTTAGTAGCCGATAAGAAAATAGAACTACAATAAAATAACCCTTAATAATAGAAGAAAAGGGCGTTATATTTTTACTTGTCCGGTGTTTGTGCTTTTCCCTCGGGGTTGTACTGGTCGGAACATTTAGAGGAAGTTGTGGGGACGAGGTAGAACTCTCGACCTTGCTGGCGTCGCGATCTCGTACCCCACAGGTTATTTTACAGTAGTCTTGATAGCAGGCTAAAAGTTATATACTACATGACACTAATCAGGCCAATGATTATATCGGGTTTTCCAATAGGGACTTAAAATAAAACGCAAACCATTTGAGATATCTCAAAAACTTTATTATCGGCTTGAAGTACAATCAAAACATTTATGAATGGAACTCGACTTCGTTCATATTGCCACCGCGAAAGGGTACGTTCACAAATTAAATTCAAAGTTGTTAAGTCCGTATTGGAAAACCCGATATATGATTGCCCAATATGGTTTAACATATGTCCAAATTTGATGGAACGGATTCGGGTGTTCGAAAGGAAATGTGTCAGAACTTGTCTCTGATTATATCGAACATCGGAATCTGATTATAAAAAGTTCTATCTAAATATAGCCAAAATAAATAAGATGGATAATTTTATGAGCAAATTAATCAGAGAACATACTGCGAGCACAATAAGCTCGTCCAATGACCTAATTTTCGGGGCTTATTATCCTAATACTTTGTTTTATGAGAAGGAGGGTTGCAACGGCTTTGTGCCACCAGAGGCTTTCCTTGAATTTGATATGAATGGTGTTATACGGCTGATTGTGCTACGATCGGGAAGTCACGCGCACCGAAGAAGAGCTCTTGTGGCTCAGTAGGGCTATTTCCAATAGAGACCGGAACGATAAGATTAAACCGCACTAACAGTCCCGGTGGTTGAATGGCAAATAAAGAACTGGGTACCAATGCCGGTAGAATAATGTATTATTAACCCGCCTACACAGACAGCTTTTCTAGCAGTAGGGTAGAATAAGGGTTAAGTTAAGTGTTATATGAACAAAAAAATAGTTAGATGTAGGTTAAATTTTTAGTTAAAAAACACACAACTTGGTACAAAGATTTTCTTTAGTTTTTCTTTGTCATAAAAAATAAAATTGAATAGATATACAAAGTTCTGCGGCCGAAAGGCCAACAGTACGACAATAGTCATATTACGTTTACCTTAAAGCATGCCAGTAGGACCAGTAGCTTATAAAAAAAGATAATCAAGCTAGAATTTAAGGATTTTTTGATTAGCCAGTAATTTAAAATTTAAGAATATAAAATGGAAATTAAAAATGTTGCAAAAGTGAAAAAATGGAAAATGTCATACACACTATCATAGGCGCTGTTATAGACAATGTTATAGATACTGTCATAGATACTGTCATAGTCACTATCATAGGCGCTGTAATAGACCCTGTCATAGACAATGTTATAGATACTGTCATAGATACTGTCATAGACACTATCATACACACTGTCATAGAGATTGTCATAGACACTGTCATAGACATTGTCATAGACACTGTCATAGACATTTTCATAGACACTGTCATAGACACTGTCATAGACACTGTCACAGACACTGTTATAGACACTGTCATAGACACCGCTGGGTTGGGTTGTACCACATAAAATGTCTGATTTTACAGTAAAAAATTAAAAGCCAATATTACTTCTCCCTGCATTTTCATTCAATCAAAATAGGATCCGTCGGCACCTATGAGATTCTTCCAACGTGATACAAGGTCAAATATTCCTTTATCGTAGAAGTGCTGACTTTTTCAGGCAATGAAATCTTCAAAGGCGTCTATGACCTTTGCTCGGTTCCGGAAGACCTTCTGCTGGCAAAATGAATCCAGATTGCGGAAAAGATGGTAGTCCGTTGGGGAAATGTCAGGAGAGTACGGTGGATATGGAAGAATTTAAAATCCCAACACCGACAGTTTTTGCATCGTTACTTGTGAGGTATGGGGTCTACCATTGTCATGCAAAAGGATCGGGCCATGCCCATTGACCAACGCAGGTTGCTTTTCAGCAAATTTGGCATGCAATATGTCAATTTCGTCACAATATTTGATAGCGTTTATCGTTGCTCCTGGTTGAAGTAATGAAAACTGGATTGGTCTTTTCGATGCCCACCAAATTGTCACCATAACCTTTTTGTGTGAAGATCGGGTTTGCGGGTGTGTTTTGGGATTTTACCTGCATCCAACCACTGCTCAGGTTTTTTACGGTTATCATACAGAAACCACTATTATCACAGGCGATTATCCGGTGCAAAAACGATTCAGTTCGGTTTCTTAATCTAAGCGATGCGCAGATTTCCAGGCGCCATAGTTCTTGGGACTCGTTCAGTTATGGGGTACCCACTTATCGAGTTTCTTTACCTTTCCTATAAGAGAAAGGTGTCGACTTATTGTCATTGGGGATACTCCCATGCTTTGTGCAATCTTCCACACCGATTTCGTTGGGTCCGCATCCACCGTTGTTCTTAAAACATCGTCGTCAACTAACGTTTCCGGCTTCCCACGTGGTTCACTTTCGATGCTGAAATCTCCTGAACGGAACTTTCCAAACCAACGTCGTATAGTGCGTTCGTTTACTGCTACATCCTCGAATGCGTCATTAACGTTTTTCATTGTCAATGACGTATTATATCCCATTTTAAATTCGTAAAGGAAGAGGGTTCGAATTTGAACTGCCGACAATATGGTAAACAATTCCTAGAAAAAAGATAACTGCACTTGTAACGAACCCTTAAATTCTCACACCTCAAGCAAACGTACAGATTTACTTTATAAGAAAAGAAAATTTAACGTTCTGGCACAGATGTTCACATGAGAACTTCTTATTTCCGACTGAGCGAAAATCGGACATTTCATGTGGTACAACGTGTCGAGAGACACTGTCATAAGCACTGTCATAGGTTCTGTCATAGGCAGTGTCATAGACTCTGTCATAGGCAGTGTCATAGACACTGTCATATACAGTGTTAAAGACCCTGTCATAGACAGTGTTAAAGACCCTGTCATAGACACTGTTGTAGATACTGTCATAGGTACTGTGATAGGCTCTGTCATATACACTGTTGTATACACTATCACACGTTCTGTTATAGACATTGCCATAGGCACTGCCATTGACACTATCATAGACACTGTCATATTCCCTGGCGTAGACACTGTCGTAGACCCTGTCGTAGACCCTGTCATAGACACTGTTATAGATACTGTCATATACATTGTTATATACACTATCATACGTTCTGTTATAGACATTGTCGTAGACACTGTCATTGACACTGTCATTGACACTATCATAGACACTGTCATATTCCCTGGCGTAGACCCTGTCATAGACTCTGTCATATATACCGTCTTGGGAACTGTCACAAATACTATTATAGACACGTACCTTAGCATCGTCGCAAAGATTGTTATACACACCGCAATGGGCGTTGGTTTGATCGTCTGAAATTAATTCTACGCCCCGCTGTCAACATATGTAATGGTGACTATATTTTAGTTTTCATATTATATGTCGGTCAACGCAAAATGGTACAACAATTAAACATTCAAAGCATCTGTTGCTATTGTTCAACTCCAGATAGACTGGAACTCATAAAAAACTTGAGGAAAGATGAACAAATCTTTTGAAAGAATAGTCAGTAGTTTTGTCACAATTGTCTGAGTCTTAAGAACTAATGGAGTGAACACCATATCTATGGCCATAATCCTGTAAAGTTTGTGTCAGTTTTTGTAACTATAAGTGATTAGAATGTCCACCCGTATAGTAAGAACATCCTGTTAAAATTCCATGAGGCACAAGTGACAAGAAAACTATCGATTCCTGACACATCGAAAAGGAGTGAAGTCGTGGTAGGAAACTTAGCCGTTTTCCACACAAGTGAGCGGAAGGGTTGTGTCTATTCGACAAAGTAAAGCGGTTCATTAACCACACCCGATATGGGTTGCTCGAAAATTACATTCGAAACGGAAAAGGTCTAGTATATTACAAACAATAACATTCTGATTTTATTTGGCCCAACGTTTCTGAAGTGATGGATATTCGGCATTTTTATACAATTTATACTAATAGTGAAGCGCGACCGCATGTGGCGGCATTATACTATATTTACACTACATATAATACTACCTCTAGAAGCCTACCCCATTTGTTTAGTTTAAAATATATTTCAGGTATCATTTTACTATTGTATAGTTTAAAATATTGTTTAGTTTAAAATATATTTCAGATCTCGTTTTACTATTGTTTATCTCCAATTCATTTGAAAAAATCTTTTGTTGAACTGGTATCCAAAATTGCATGCTTTACCTCTCAAAGCTGCATACAATATTCGTAAGATGGGATAAAACCGGACTAACTGCCCATGATTTCTGATACTTAAAGCCCCATTGAGAAAATCTATTTAAGTGTAGGCGTAAATTCATGGATGACTTACCAATTCAAAAGTCGAATATTCTTGATAAAATAAAGTTACATGATTTACGGAACAAGTCAGTTTAGCCAGTAGTAGGAACCTTTAGCAGTAGATACATTCAGTGTCTGCTTCCGCTGGCTCATGTCTCCTCTTCAAGCATTTCAAATCAATATATTGTAGGGATAAATCTATGCCAGTGATTCCGACTTATGTAAACTACCTCTTAAAAGTTTAATCTGTTAAACGAGTACTCACCCTCAAGATCTAAATCTGAACTATGGGTCATAACAGGATTTACACCACTTCCATCTGCATCAAGTGCTGTTCCGTTGGTTGTTACATTAGTTCCATTCACACTGCTGCTATTCGTACGAGTTACGTTGCTGTAGAGCTTAGGAATTGCTTCGGATTCCTTATAGAATTGATCGTCATCATATAACTCATTGACGTCGCCTTCGAAATCCTCCAGTTCATCTGCTTCGGTTTCACTCTCGTAACGGTCTTTGAGGACTTGTTTAGGCACTATATACAACAATTCAATAGAAAATGCAAGACTCTAATCTCTGGTCAAAGGATCAATCGCCTATAGTAAAATTGTTTACCCGGCTACCAAGTGTTATTATCTACACATGGTTAGATAGTATCTCTAATCGATGTCATAATTGCATATACCCTTTCGATAAATTAACAAGCTGAAATTAAATCGACATGTACACGATTCCAGTCAAACATAACAGCGATTTAGATATACCGGGTAAACAACCGTCACTAGGCAAATTTTTATATGTTCAACTTACCGCAAGTGTAAACAACCTTAAGGTACATCCGAGAATTCGGGTGACAAGGCGAACCAAAGGTATTTGCATCCGCTGCCAGGTTGCATCTCCTACGGCCGTGACAAATTTGCATAACCGTTTCGGTTGCATACGATGCTAGACATGCTGGGGAAAGCCACAAAAACCACCGGGGATAGAAATGAAGATGGAATACATAATAAAGGACACACATAAGTAAAGATACACAAGTGAACACGACTATTTGTCATGGGGACACACAATTTCATGAAATTGACTTACTTTCCTCCTTAACCCCCTGCGGTTGTGGGCATTGTATACTTTCATACTCTGTGCGTCCAAAGCTAGCGCTATACACCGCGATCCGTGAATACGGATTACATTCCAGCTGAGCGACATCGTTATGACAAGCGACCTTGCTGCGGAACTCGTCTGAAACGAAATAAGTAAAACATTATAAATGGTACACTGGACACTTTGACACATCTACGATACGGTAAGGAGAGCGGCAAATTCATTTTGCTGTATTTGAAAAACCCCATGGCCATGAATAAGTTTGACCAGAAAGCTTGTGCCCATTCTGAACAGACAACTCGGCGACATACCTGACAAAAACACATGGGAAACCATACGGATTTTTTGCGCTTACCATGAAAATATAACAAAAAAACCAGGTACACCAAACTGTCAAAACACGGTTCGAAAAGAAAGTATCGCTTCAATCTCTCGAAAACTATTCCGTGTTTCAAATTTCGCTATTATTACGATTAATAGTAACAAATTTTTATATTGTCCTTTATGTTTATATAAACAAACCAGTATTTTTTCGAAATAAGCATTTTGTATGTTTGAAGAAACGGAATTCGGCTGTTTCTTTAGTAAAAATTGGCAACATTTTTGGTTGTAACACGACGGAAACACTGCCATAGGAAGGTGAAAAGCCAAACTAGCTATCCAGGAAAATCCTTTTGAAAGGAGGACAAGTTACGAATGAGTACCTATAAGCTCCACGTCTGAAACTGTAAAGAGGAAAACAAGACATTTTGTGGAACCCCTTTTAAAAAAATAAAATGTTATACAATCGAAAAACTCAACGCCGCTAAGGAAAGCTAATGGTGTAGGTTTTCAAACATAAATTGTCCCCAGAGCATTTGCATGAATTTCCAGTGGAATGTAATGTTTGTAGTAGGGAGTCGGTAGTATGCAATAGGTAAGTAAGCTTCCCAAATCAACAAAGCAATTGCATTGACACATTCCGAAGACACCAATGGTGCTCATCAAATTTTCCACAGAGCATCGACGTGTATTTTGGAACATTGCAGTAAAACATTTCTTCAAGGATTAGTATCAGCCTCGGTACTCACGACAGGAACAATTTTGTCTCAGAAAAGAATGCCTACGGTTGGTCTTCAACAAGATTAATGATTGAATTTTTCCGTCGACTGCAGCTGCACATGTTCTTGTGGGTTGTTGCTTTACCTTCATCTAGTTAGCGCTTTTGAAAATATTTTCTGAAATCGAATTTATCCTCAAAAGTTATTTCCTTTTCTGCTCAAGCTGATGGCATTCGATGATGCAGAAAATAGAAAACCGCCAATAGAAGAGAAAAAGCTGTACTTCACCTTGTAAATGAGAGTCCTTACCAATTCCATCATACGGCTATAAGGATAACATAAAATGAAGTAAAGCATGAAACAAGTTAGGCGCCTTAGGCTGGTTTCGTCATGACTTTTTGTATACGAAAGGATACGAAGATTAAATCTTTTTCATCTGCCGACCATGAGTGACCTTACGAGGACTTTAATGGCTAGGCCAATTGCATAAAAATTCATTTGAAATCATTGATTTACAGGCAGTAAGGTACAAAAATTACGCAACAGCAAAAAAAAAAGGCCAGAGAAATTTACGAATAATTGAACTAAGCGATATAAACGATTCGAGACTGACAAATGTTGAATTGGAACTAGCCTCCAAGTGGCAAGCATTTAGAGGTGTCAGGTTTTGCGACTAAGAAGGCAGAGAATGTAATACTGCGGAAAATGCAGCGAATGCAACACTGGGGACGCTGATGGTAAAAGTTCAGTCAAAATGCTCCTCGCCTCTCTAGGCCTATTAATCCCCTTAAGCATTGCTTTTGTATAGGTTGAAGCAACCGTTTTCAGCACATACATGTTGTTCTGATGTTGTGGGGGTTGTTCCTCAGGAAGCGCGTTTTCTTGTCCTGAAAAGGACGTTAGATCTCTTTGGCGATCGCTCCTGAAGCAACACCCTTCAGCAAGGGGTCGTTGCCGTGCTTCCTCTGACCCAGAGGGAAGAGCAACGTCCTGATTGTTCGTAGAACGTAACTTAGGGGATAGCGTCCCCATACTCTGCAACCTTAGTACCGGTTCCTGTACCAATTTTTGGAGTCGCCCTGGTACACGAAAGAATTATCCAACGTTGGTGACAACACACAATTTTCAAAATATTAAAAGAAGTTTCAATTAAATTTTCTAGACCAGTTGTGACATCGTGTGTAAGGTTTAGTAGCGCATGGCAAGGAGAGTGTCGCTTACGAAGCCAAACTTAGAATTATGGATGAGAGTGTTATCACTGGCAAACGAGAGAAGGTTTTGGTAGATCTTACATTCCAATATTTTGCTTAGGATGCTCAATAAAGATATCGGACGATAGTTGGAGGTGTTATTAGAACTGCCGGACTTTTTAACGGGAATTACTACCGCAATTTTCCAGTTCGCTGGGAAATGTGAAGCATTTATGATATGGTTAAGAAGGACTAGAACGGGAAGTAGATTTGGCGGGTGAAGTCTTTTAAATAAAAGGTGTGGTATTCAATCTATACCGGTAGATTTTTTGTTGGGTCGTGATTTTATGAACTTGATGAGTTCATCTGTGGTTAGAAATGTGCTGGTGTCTGAAGGATGTGACGCCTTGTTTGTGTCGTTAAATTCTCCGATGAAAGCAATATAAGATGCGGGTAACCTGTGTGAAATATATTCGTTGACAGTATTTCGAAAATTAGGTACTGAGAGGGAATCATTTTGTTGATCGAAGTGATCAGCCAGGCAATTGGCTATGTCCGTGTCGGATTGGATAAGATTATTGTTGAATGGGTTGAAGAGATCACGATTGGGTTTAATATTGTTTAGTGTTGAGGTATAAGTCTGATCCGCGAACTTTTTTAAATGTTCATTTATTAGGGTGGTCAGGAGTTGGATCTGACTTTTAATAAAGGGGCAGAATCTTATATGAAGTTTTCGGCGGAGTTGTTTTTTGAGACGCAGCAATTTAGTTAGGTAATGGTTTTCCTAAATGATTATGAGGAATGGTGGTGGCTGTATTGCTGGTGCGGGCATCCTTGAGGGCCTGCTCAATTGTTAGGGCTGCTCGATCGACATCAGCAGGGATTACCCGGAGATCATTTTACTATTCCTTTATAAAGGAAAGCAAACCGAAAATTGTATCCCAAAGATACACATTTTCGTACAACAATCTCGATTTTTGGATACTTCGAGTGAGATGTTGTGTTTACATAAGATAAGAAAACTATTTCGCAGATGTGAGAATGTATCTGCTTTTGGTTTTTTGTTTGTTTTCCTGAATGGAAAATTTTCAGATAGAGATAATGATCTCTGAATTTTTGGATTTCGGTGATGCCGTGCGACAAATGTGAAACGTAAACGAATATTAGATTCGTTTATTGTGACTTTTAATTTTAATTCGGATTTTGGGTCAATAATGCCGTGGGGGCAAATGTTAGGCTATAAACGAATGGTTGATTCGTTTGTTGCCAACTTTGGATCATGTTTGGGTTTTTGTGGGTTTGATAGGTTTTTTTGGTTTTAGCTTAAGATAGCTAGGATTTGGATGTAGGAATGGGGGAAAAAGGTAGTAGGGCTTTTTGGAGCACTACAATGTCATGAAATTCGTCCAAAGAAGAATAAACTTGAAGATTTGCAGGGCGCGCAGAGTGGACAGCCATATTTATTCCAGATCGCATAGAAGAATATATATATATTTATATTCCACTTCCATTTTTCCTTTCCTACCATTTTCCTTCCACATTTCATTTTCCCCCATATCATCCATCCATATCCTCAAATTGACTCCAATGTCAGACTTATTGACCCAAACGTTCAATTGTCGCACATGGATTCAATTCCATCAAACAAAATTCCCAAAACATTAAATAAAACGAAATGGGTAAAACCAGATGTTTACCCATAGATGCATCATACATCAAAGAAAATACTCTTCACAACCATTTATACAGAATTTCCCAACTAATGTCCGTTTTATTGAACATCTACACTTCGGGTCATTAAATACCCATTTAGGCGCAAGGCTAATAACCTTGCCCAGAAAAACAAATTATTATGGAAAATATAACAAGCCTTCGACTTGTTAAATAAGGCCAAGACCGGATCCCGGTTGTAGTGCCGATAATGATGATGATATATATATATATATATATATATATATATATATATATATATATATATATATATATATATATATATATAGCTATAACTCGGCAACCGTTTAGTCTTAAAAATTCTACTTTGTTAAAAAGAGTAGCTTTTTTGAGAATATTGACCTGTGGCAGTTCTACGAACCACACAACCCACTATAGGTTGAGATGTCGTTCCCGCCAAGGAACATACTCACCTTTATCCATTACATGTGCCTGTAGCGATTCTAACAGATACACACAATTCACAAGCAAGCAAAAAATAGTGAAGAACACCGAACAAAAAAAAAAATCGAATAAGTAAAATGCATCAGAACCGTATACCAAGCGATAAAATAAAAATAATTCACACCAGTGGAATATACTCGAGTTTGGAAATCAAATTCTAAACACGGTTAGTAGCCTGGTGTGTAACGCTTAGGTCAAATTTTTTTCGTGATTCGAGTTGTCATAGCGTCAGTTCGAATCACACGATCTTCTTCACTATTATTTGAAACGCTATATGCCCACAGACACGTGTCCCAAAAGTCCTTACTCCCACCTGAAACAATAGGTAACATTTCAGCCACCAACATTGAATTCAATAGCAGAAATCAATCGAACTAAACGTTCAAAAGTCTCTAATATTGAATTCAACGCATCCATGCAAGGCATCGAATCCAACGCATCCAATTCGACGCGCCAATTCAACGCATCCAAGCCAACGCACCCATCCAAGCCAACGCACCCATTCAAGGCATCAATGCATTGCATCCATTAAACGCGTTCTTCGGTAAACAATCTGAACAAGGAATATCTCCTCTTGTAGCTAATAGCAATTAGCACATAAATTCCTGGCACGACCCAAAATCTAAAAGGCACACTTGTGCAAACAAAGGATAGCGATTCACCGCCGACCAACAGTCCATGCAATCATAAACATCCTAACGTAGATCTCACGCTAGATGTTTATGATTTGGAAATGCAATTAGAAACCAATACCAATCCCACGGTTCCTTTATTACCCATCTAAAGCGTACAAAAACATTGTTAGTTTAAGCCAGATGGGTAACACAAACAAATCCCACGAAAAGATCGAAAATTAAGCGGCGGTACGATCGATCGTTCAAACAAAGGAACAAGATTCCAATAAGGAAGACGGAAAGGAGAATGATCTATTATGGGAAAGTTGTCTTTGCAGACTGGATGGGCAATTTTCTGTTGAGCTAAACTCATTATCCTATGCAGATAATGCATAATTGAGTTTAGCTATCTTCTCGCCATACGGCAACTCCATTTCGCTAGCCCATGAGATTTCCACCGGAAATAGCATCATGTCGGTTAGCAACGGCATATTCTGATCAAACGACGCGGTTGCATAATCATGCATGATCCGATTTCCCTAGTCAAGTCGGCGTCCTACTCACTTTCCCCAGACACTACATTCGCTGGGGATCAATGATCTCTTTTCACAAGTGAATAGCCACAGAACCCTTTCCTCTCCTTCCCGTTTCTATCTTCCCCGGGTTCAATGCACTCTGAGATCACCACAGTCATCGCACTAGGTCATGCTCAGAAACTGCATTGATACAAGCGCACAAGCTAAGCCAACCCCGAAGTTATTGCTCTCCCTCTTTTGTTCTTTTCATCCTTCGCATGACCAGCGCCTGTCGAATGATGTGCAAGTATTATTCACCTCACTGAGACGTGCAACTGAAAAGATTCATGAGAGAGTGCGATGATGATTGGCTAATAGCCGTGCGAATGCAAAATTAAAATTTCATCCCTAATTGGGATCAGTCAGTTACTCATCCACCACCGGTGACGGTCACGCCGCACCGAGTTAAAAATCATCCCTCGTTGCGCACACCCACGTTACTACAGTCAGCCGAGATTCAATCACAGGAAATGTCATCTTACCCGTAAAGTTTGTATTTGCCACGAAAAGTCGTTTTAATTATCTTCAAGAAAACAGTTAAATTTTATCAGTTTATTTGTGCAATGTGGAATCATTGAATGTTAAATAAAGAAAACATTAACCAACAAAAGACCACCAGTGCTTTTATTTCCTTCATCTTTACCTTTGGTTTTGAGTTCTGGAGTTTCAACATTTTCATCGGAACAACTTGATGGGGATTCAAGTGAATCAGTGCCCGTGTCTTGGCACACCTACTTGCACCCCACACTTCCATATAGATATCCATTTTCAATGCTGCAACTATTTTAATTAACAGTTTGTTAGGAAACCTGAGCTGAATGATCATTGATTTTGGGTTGCGATTTGTCCCCTTTATTCTACCACAAGTCAGGCTGTGACCGAGATACAACTCTCAAATTTATATATTCACGGATTCTTTCTACAAAGATGGCGTGATTCGAAACTGTTTGTTATTCAGACGATTTTGTTATCGTTGGGCGAAGAGGAGCTGTTATTAGCAAGGTGCTTGGATCTTTGCGAACATTCAAACACCGTAGGAATGTGACCCAAACGTAGTTTGGATCTCTGAAAGCGGACGCAGTTACTATCAAAAAGTTATGATTACATTTCGCACTAAATTTGCTGGGCGGATGTTTCTCGCAGATACACATACGTGACAATGCACATATTTTATTAATGTTTCATTCGCTGGTCACGTACGGATGTTGTTGCCGAAAAATTTCCACCATTAAGTGGTTTGCCTACAACGTAAGTTGGGTCCAGAATGTTGTTGCTCCTTTCAATTTTGGTTGTAATTTTTATTTTACTCATATTACAACTGCGGATAAAAGTTTTCTAATGCGCCGCTACTCTGCAACGTTTTCATCTTAAAAATAGATATATACCAACATCCGGGCGAAAAGAAACGCCAGTGCAAATTGGGATGTTCTTATATATTCAGACCACCCCTTAATTTGATATGCACAGAGACGAGACAAACTGAAAGATTCAGCAGCTAAATTCGAAATCAGGATCCAAACTAGAACCTGAACTCGCACTGTAGCCAGGGCATGAGCCGAGCAAAGTAATGATGTACTGGTACTTGTGCTGTACAAGGAATTGTGGCAATAAAAGCAGACGCTTTTGGGTGTCTGCCGAACGATAAGGGACACAGACGGAAAGAAGCCATATGTATGTAACTGGCTTTTGAGTATCCTGGGCGATGGCAACGAGGATGTCATCAGGGAAATGAATGCCCTTTTGAGCGAGATACCGTTTTTGAGATACCGTTTTCGAGATGCTAGGAGATGCAAGTTAACCCGATTTGAAGTGACTTCACTTTTGGTTGTTTGTGTTGGTTACTCTTCTCCTTTTTTCCATATCCAACTACAAAACTTCCCTAAGCAAAGGACGTTGCTTCGCTAGCTTGCATCCAACTGTTGTAGTCTTGTCTGTTTAGTTTTCGTCGCGTCAAGTTCTTTTTAAATTTGAAACAACCAACAATGAAAAAAATGAGGAATTTTTTTGGTGTTAAAGACAAACGGAAATATTCTTCTGCACAGAATTCTTATGCATGAGAATTCCACTTAGTTGCAGTTTACAAGTGTTGATAATTTTAATTCTCTAAATTGGCGCAAAGGACAGGAAACCGTAAGTGCTCCTGGGGAATACTGCAATGTCCTCGTGTGTGAGTTTTAATGCCGATTGGAAATTGACTGTTCAGTGTCACTGAGTAGAATGTGGTTGGTGGATACTTAAGCTTGTCCGGGCTTTCTTGGTCGTTTATAGGGCCTCTTAAGTTTTCCACAGGGAACCGATTGATCTGCCGAAGCAAGAGAGTAGAAAAGCAATTTAGACTCTTGTTTGATGAAGGACTAGGGTGGTGATATGCAATGACAACGAGTTACTATCAATCGTTCTATCTATCCATTCAACTATGCATTTTGAGTATTACCACATTTTATCGTAGTAGTTGGGCTTCCTTTCATTTGAAAATGCATTATTGTATAATTCCTGTCCAGTAAGAGGATTTATTTCTACATTATAGCTAGGAGTAATTAAAAGACCCCGATAGGTTTGTGTCAGCAAATGTAATTCAAAGGAAAGACAACGCTAGTTCTATACTTCAATTTGTGAGGATTATAGAGATGTGTGTTCAAATTGAATTCGTTCCTGGAAACCTTTTATTAGTTCTACTTTATAGTAAATTACAATTACCGGATCCCTTTCTATAGCCTCCTAGCGCAATTATGAAATTAAATTGTGGTGGTGTGTTTTGGTTGTCTTTTTTTTATAGATCACACCGGCAATAAAATGGATTTTTGTATACCCGTTAAGGTTAAAGCTCAGATTTGGCGGTGGAAGAGGGAGAGAATAGGGGACAAGTTGTAGATGCATATTGCTCTTAAATATCTTAAAATTGCAATGACGAAAAGACACAGAGCGTTCCAAATTTGCGTGACTCGGCTGAAGAACTACACTGTATTGTTATCCGTATGTCTTAAGTTAATTTTTAAAGTGATGCGCACTCTGATTAATGGGTATTGCGCACAATTTTTGGAGAAGTGCCCTGACTTTACCAAGTGCAACTAATCAATTGTCCTGATAGTACATATAGAGTAAAGATACATTGTATACCTTGCGACTTTGTTCCAATGACAGGAACTCCCGAGTTATGGACCCACGTATTTTGAAATGCAGGTATGGATCTGTGGGGAAGAAGCATTGATTCTCTTTCTTCCTCCATTATCCACTGATTGTTCCGTCGAGCTCTGTCCACCGTTGATTTAAAGAAACAAAACAAATTCATCATCACCGCACGCTGTCCATCGAAGGATTAGAAGTAAAACTCCGCCACAGGCCGTTTAACAATCGAGAAAAATGAAACGTTATTTATCAGAGTTATGGCTTTAATTGATATCTTGTATTTAGGGTACATTATTTGTTACGTTTGTGTATTTACGATATTATTTACTGCGTTATCGCTAGTTCTATATGAGACACGTATAATAGAGTACTTAAATGTAATTAATGTATATTGTTCTATTTCATGATAACGAAATTAATGTTTACTTTGAAATTAGGTACGCGTGCACACGCTACAGCGGGTGGTTAAAATAATAACTAAACTCGACCGACTTCTTTAGAGGTTGTAATACGACTTTTGAATATACCTATCGCCGTGCGCACCAGGGAGAGGGAGTGGACGCGCCCGACTCGAACGGGGGTTGTATTAAGACTCAGCGATATTAATTCGCTGGCAAATGAAATTCGGCCAGTGGTACTGGTTCTCTTAATTTAAGGATGCATTTTCCATCCCAAGAGAAACGTGAAGTCTCTCTTTGGGGGTACGTAACCTGATTTCATAGAGAAGATCGTAGAAGTACGCATGTATGCGTGAACATTGGCTCTTTCATGGGACAAGGCTCTGGCGTCTCTAACAGATACACACACAATTCACAAGCAAAATAGTGAAGGACACCGAACGAAAATCGAATAAGAAAATACATCAGAGCCGTATACCATAGCGATAACATAACAATTCACATCAGTGGAGTATAGTCGAGTTTAAAAATCAAATTCTAAATATGGCCAGTAGCCTGATGGGTAACGCTTAGATTCAATTTTTAGTGATTCTAACTGTCATAGCGTCAGTTCGAATCACACGTTCTTCACTAATCATTTCAAACGCTAAAAGGCCATGAGAACGAATCTGAAAACAAAGAAAGGTAATAATGTGCATCATTGAGATGTGAGTTCGGCTAAGTAAACAAGCCGAATCTCAGTGGGTGCTAATCGGGTTCTGTTTGTTCATGCCGCTAGGTCATGAGAAGCAGATCTAGACTATGGGAAGACAAAGAGATCATGTAGATCATTGTCTAAGATGTGCATTGCAGCTGTAATGATAACCGCAATGCACCATGCACATGGTGCTAATTGGTTTTAGTTTATATACAGGGAATTGGTGTTTATGGCGTTGGTGCCAAGGGTAAGTATACAATTCCTATTTGCATTTGCCTATGCTGTAGGATTTAATTTATGCCTTAAGACGGAAGATGCGTATATTTGCTTTTGTCCCTTCGGTATAGGTCGCCAGCCAATGTGTATGTAAAGGAATTTACCATACACATGGTGAGGCTGGGAATAGGCGACGCAATGTTTATGATCCCTGTTACGATGGTTACATTATATGTAAACCAAAATGTTTCGTTTTCAGGAATTCGACTAGGGAAAATGCGTATGTAAAATTGGGATTTGCCTGGCAACCGAAGGTGCCCAATTGGACTTGGGATTTATGTTTGGAACAGAATTCTTATAGTGAATTTTGAATAAATGAATGAAGGTAAGAATTCTCTTCCAGGAGCAGCTTTTAACTAAATAGATTTGATACATTTGTTGGGTGAAGCATTTATAGGTGCTAATGCGATTGCATTAGCAGAAACTTATGAAAGCTGGGTTGCAGTTATGGGGGTTCTTCGGGTAAGTAGACAGTGGGGTTTGGCGGAACCGCCACAGATCTTCGTACTTTTAAATCGTAAAATAAAAATAATCAGCCACAAAGACATGAACGGCAACGCAGAATATAATCTGTTATGGATTCTCGCATTTTGAAATCAACCTCAAAGATATGAACGGCGACGCAGAATCTAATCACAAATCATGGACTTTATCATACACAGTTAAAAGTTAGAAACGACGCCAAGCTGATAGAATTTCCCCATACGATAACGATGGAAACGGGCGGCAACAGCAACTATGGATTAAAGCAACGTATAAAGACCGTAGAGAGGATTCCATACAGTTAGTCTTAAGCCTAGTACCATCAATGTTAGAAGTAACTTTAAAATAACATTTTTTAAATAAAGTTGGTCTTTTATTTTTGACGCCCTTTCTAAATGACTCTGTGGCGGTTCCCATAAACGCCACTACTCACCTTCCCAAACCACCTAAAAGCTTCCAGTCCGGAAGCTCCCGTAACCCCATTGTTCTTAGTTAATGCAATGGCATTAGCACCTACAAAAGTACAAGCATTAAGGTTATCTAATGCATAACCTTAAAGTCTCTGTAAAAAGAATTTCTTCCACAAGGTCATTTTCCATGCATCAACGCATCAATAAAACCAGCATCCATAATTCTTATGCATCTTCCTAGAAGAATTCCTTAAAGGTGAAACATTATGCCCGAAAGAAAACATATCGGTTACCGTACCATGTAACCATCATAACCAGGGATAATGATCATTGCGTCGCCTATTCCCAGCCTCACCATGTAAACAATAAATTTCCCTACATACATATTGGCTGGCGACCTTTTCACCCGACGACAAAGCAACTCCTAGTAGCTTATTGACGCAGCTGTATACAATTAGCGCAATAGACGCTACAACCAAATTCGTCAGCACGCACCAGTGCAAACAATAGAATTCGGTTCTTTCGCAGGCATTCTGGCGATACGATATTTGAGACACTTCAATTGTTTGAAGTGTCCCAAATGCATCTAGCATCTAATGAGTTGCAACTTGTTTACTTAGCCGAACTCTCACCTCATAAATTCCTTCATGCCTTTCACCATTTCTGGATCTGTTTCTCATGACCTCGCGGCATGAACAAACAGAAACCCATTAGCACCCAATGAGATACAGCTTGTTTGCTTAGCTGAACTCACATCTCATCGATGCCCATTATTCCCTGTCGATCTTTCGATTTTTCGATCTTTCAGCTCCGTTCTCATGACTTTGCCCCATGAAAAACCAATGTTCACACATACATGCATACCACCATGATCTATGAGATTCGGTTACTACCCCAAAGAGAGAATTCACGTTTCTCTTGTAATAGGAAACGCATCCCATAATCAAGAGAGCAGGCACCACTGGCCGAATTTCCCTTACTAGCGAATTCACATCGCTGAGTCGAAATCCAACCACTAAAGGAGTCAGTCGCGTTCTCCATTCACCGTACCGTGCGCCCGGTACGGCGTGTATACCACGATGCCATTCGTGTTGTTCTGCATCGCAGTGAACTTACAAGTCGTTAATGTCGTCCAACATAAACAAAAATCCTCTGTGGTTCTCCGTGGTTGATAAATAGTGTACAATTCCTTTTAAACAGCAATATAAAAAAACAAGTTAGCGTCGAAACAATATTGTGAACATTACCTACGTTAAGAAGTCAACAATAAAAATTATTTACAACATACAGTGTGTTTCATTTCTGGTGGTGCTGATCGTTTAAGGTGGAACAATCAGTGGTCGACAGGATACTTTTGTGAGGACGAGGTAGAATCCTGCGCCCATGCCGGCGCCGCGACTTCGTACCCCCACAACTCAATAATTGGCGATCCTATCAGTAGACAGTAGCTTCTACGACCAACAAGCGAAACTGTGGAGCAACAAATAAAATTGAAAGCAGAAGCAGGCCGAGCAACAATTAAAATTCGCAGTAGCAACGAATTGACACCCATGTAGTGGGATGATAAAAACAAGAATTTTATTTTTGACGCCTTCGCTAAATGACTCAATAATTCGCGCGAGTCCCAACACAGTTTCACCTCGGTTTTAGGATTCCTCCAAGTGTTTTGAGTCGCATGACCAATATTGGGGAATACGTGATGTGGTCATTATTCATTATCAATCGCTTTTTATATGTTCATTAATTTTGTCTCCTTCAAAATACACTTGTGGGGTGGAAGTATGGTGCGCCGGCATACGGCACTAGGTACACTTCTATCCCCATCATCTCTAAATGCTTGCGTTGAAGAAAACACCGACAAAAGAACGAAACTCCGTCACTTTTGTTCACAACCAGGAGTAGAGGAAAACACATGAATTGGTTTATTGTTAGTCACAACGGATTTGTATTTTATTGTTATTTTTGTTCACATTATACATCTTTATTTTGTACACAATTCTGTCTATGTTCACAACTTCACCAAATTGCAGTGGATCTTTTTATTTAGACGTAAATGTCATTATAACCGGACTGGTGTCTTTACACGTTACAACAAAACTCGAAAACTCGACTTAACACCACAACAAACACTCAACAAACGATAGTTTTAATTCGAATAGATCATCCTTGGTAACAGGTTCGGAAAAGGAAAAGTCACTATCACGAGGAAAGGGTTGGTTTAATTCCGCGACTCTGGGATATACTGAACCCGTGTCCGCAGCGCTACGGACAGCGGGAGTGACGCGACCTGCTCGGTCGGTGGATGGAAAGGGGCTCAGTGATATCAATTCGCTGGCAAGGGAAATTCAGCCAGTGGAACCGGATCTCTTAATTTAAGGATGCATTTCCAATCCCAAGAGAAACGTGAAGTCTCTCTTTGGGGGTAGGTAACCGGATCTTAGAGAGAAGATCGTAGGGGTACGCATGTATGTGTGAACATTGGTTCTTTCATGGGACAAGGCGATGAGAACGAATCGGAAAAATCGAAAGGGATAATGGGCATCAATGAGATGTGAGTTCGGTTAAGTAAATAAGCCGGATCTCATTGGGTGCTAATCGGATTTCTGTTTGCTCATGCCGCGAGGTCGTGAGAAGCGGATCCAGAAGTATTGGAAGACAAAGAGATCGTGCAGATCATTTTCTATGATGTGCATTGCAGCTGTATTGATAGACCGCAATGCATCGTGGACGTGGTGCTAATTGGCTTTATCGTATTCACTGATGATTGGTGTTTATGTCATTGCTGCCAAGGCTAAGTACACAATTCTTGTTTGCATTCGCTTATGCTATAGGATTGGGTTTATGCCTTAAGACGCAAGATGCGTATATTTGATTTGCCCCTTGGGTAAAGGTCGCCAGTCAATGTGTATGTAAAGGGATTTATTGTACACATGATGAGGTTGGGAATAGGCGACGCGCTGTTTATTATCCCTGGTTATGATGGTTACATTATATGTAAACCAAATTGTTTCGTTTTCAGGAATTCGTCTAGGGAAAATGCATATGAAAAGATTGAGATTTATGATAAGTTTGGGCAGAATTCTTGTAAGGAGTTTTGAATGCAATTTAATGCATGAAGGTAAGAATTCTCTTCCAGGAGCTGTCGGATAAATACATTTGATAAACTTGATGCGTGAAGCATTTACAGGTGCTAATGCGATTGCCTTAGCGGAAATTTATAAATGTTGGGTTGTGGTTATGGGGGGTTCTTCGGGTAAGTACACAGTGGGGTTTGGCGGAAGCACCACACACTCTCTCAGGTGTAATACATATGTGCAAAGGTTTTTGTCCTATTTTTGAAACACTTCTAGAACTCATTTATCAGCATTTCTCAGCAATTGTGGTTTTAATCTCATTGTAGGTAGCAAAACATCGCCTTTTCATGGTTCTATCAGTCGCAAGATTAGAAATATGTCTGCGGACTTCTGTGGCTAAGTCAAAGTAATGGTTTTCTTTTTACCAGCAATGTGTGTCTTAAGCAAAAATAAAAATCAACCAAAATGTATAAGACTGTCAATAATAAAATAAGCATTCACAGTGCCTGGAAATGCCAATTTTTTGATCACACCTCGTATAAGACTTATCTTTTTTGACTGTATTGGTTGGGTGAAGAATTTCTTACATATCTTCAGAAACCCTAAATATTTTGTCGAAAGTTTTGCAGCATCAAATAGGTGACCGTTTCGATTAAGAGTTGATTTAGTGCGAGTGACAAGAATTAAATGATTGTTGCCCCCAATGACGTAAGTACCGTTCATAGACACTGAATGTACGTTGGCTTTTTCTTGTAAAAAAATATTTTTCTTTAAAAAAACAAAACTATAACACTTAATGACCGAGGTGAGATTGTAGCGTCTCTAACAGATACACACACAATACACTAGCAAATAGTGAAGAACACCCAACGAAAATCGAATAAGATAATGCATCAGAGCCGTATACCACACTGATGAAATAACAATTCACATCAGTAGAATATACTTGCGTTTACAAATTGAATTCAAAACATGGCCAGCAGCCTGATGGGTTGCGCTTTGGTTCAATTTTTGGTAGTTCTAACTATCATAGCGTCAGTTCGAATCAAACGTTCTTCACTATCATTCCAAACGCTATAATTGGTGACTACGACGTGATCTGTACACGCAGCACACACTTTCCCGTAGTGAACAGAACTTCACACACGATCATGACTTCCGCATAGAGCACCAAGGCACACTCGCCTGCTCCGATGTTCTCTCGTTCGCTCCGTCGCTCGTACATGAAGCTAAATCGTAACGAAGTTACTGAGGAGGGAGTAGTGTAGCGTCTCTAACAGATATGTAGCGATTCTAACAGATACACACACAATTCACAAGCAAAAATAGTGAAGAACGCCGAACGAAAAATCGAATAAGAAAAATACATCAGAACCGTATACCAAGCGATAAATAAAAATAATTTACATCAGTGGAATATAGTCGAGTTTGGAAATCAAATTTAAAACACGGCCAGTAGCCTGATGTGTAACGCTTAGGTACAATTTTTTTCGTGATTCGAGCTGTCATAGCGTCAGTTCGAATCATACGATCTTCTTCACTATTATTTCAAACGCTATAGATACACACAATACATTAGCAAATAGTGAAGAACACCGAATGAAAATCGAATAAGATAATGCATTAGAGCCCGTATACCATAGCGACAAAATAACAATTCACATAAGTGGAGTATACTTGCGTTTAAAAATCGAATTCAAAACACGGTCAGTAGCCTGATGGGTTGCGCTTTGGTTCAATTTTTGGTGGTTCTAACTGTCATAGCGTCAGTTCGAATCACACGTTCTTCACTATCATTCCAAACGCTATAAGATGCCAATATATAACTCTTGGTATTGCTTTTAAACAGTTACAAATTATAATGCTCTGGAAGGGAATATACAAGTGTTCCTGTTTAATTACAAAAAGAGCGCACCCAAAGAGATTTTGAGGGTGATAGTACACAGACTTACGAAACTGGTCATCTAAATGTACAGATTATTTGTTTCACCTATTGTGTTTGTTCTACTTTGGCAAATATTTAGCGGTGGGCCGGTGTTACAACAATTCGATTCTGGTGTTCCAATAACATATAAAACGAGCTCATCCTTAAAATATTCATTTGTGGATGAAGTTGTATGCAACAATATTATTGCTAGGAGATAAAATATTGACCAACACTCTTGTGCAATCATGTTGAAAGTCTAGACGGCCTTCATGATTGATATTTGTATTCTACCTTTCTCAAGAATTCAAAATATGTTTTAAACGAAGGGAATTTGAATAAGCATCATTGGCAAACACCTTTTCCGAGAAGGAAAGGTTCTCACGTTACCAAAAAAAAAAACCACTTCAGCATCTCCGGCAACAGAAATCATCCTGGAATAAACTAAACAGAAATATTGTGCAGGAATCCATGACATTCTCGACGAGTCATATTCAAGTACTATTCACCGACCCAAGTAGTTTAAAAGTTCAAGGGATTAGTGGTAAAAGTCTTTCGGTGTTGTCATTTAGAATTATTGACTTCCCTGCTCCGAAATGCCCATGTGTGCATTTCCAGGCATACTAAACTCACATCGGGGAACAGTACAAACCTAAGATACCATGCGATATCATCATATAATAAGGCAACTTCATTCATTGCGTACCAAAAACTTCTGACTGTCAAAAGAATTCCACAGAAGGGACGTATTCAGAGAGGATGTCTTTGAAATGCCTGCCATAGGGTTATGCCACTGATGGTGATGTGATTGTTCCATAAAACTTATGGAGATTTTCTATTCATCCCCAAACACGATAAAAGGTAAATATTCTTGCCAATGTTGGATGTTGCTCGTACTCCATATTTTAAAGTCTACGGCAATCAAACGATGAAGAGAACTTTCGTCGTCAGTGTTGTTTCTTAAATTACGTGTTGCGAACAGATTCCGTGTGGAAAAGTTTTCTCATTACTTTTCGCTAATTAAAAGAAAGAAAAACGAATAAACACAACGCAACAAAAACGTCTAGTCTTGCCGATAGTACGAATAGTTCGCAAAACAAACGAACTGTTCCTGTCCTGGGATTAATATTACTTGAAGGATAACATACTCGTCATTCTTCTCTGTTGAACCTTGACTGCACTCGCATTTACAGAAGGCGAAACTCTCCTCGAAAACTTGCAAACTGCCGAACAATCGTTATGTTTGGGAAAACATCTACGACTGTGCTCTCTCCGCGTAACACTGCCGGGCTTACAATCTACCTTCTGCGATGCTCATTAGTTTTGCAACTCGAAATATTATTCATCACACATTCTGGATAGGTACAATGGTTTTGTATTGCATAGATTTCAATCCAAAGATTACATTCAACGTATGTCTATGTAAGGTATATTTCGAGATTAACATTTCACATGTACATAGCTTGGTGGCAACGCCAGAAGAGTGTCCCATCGATGGAGGTGCACACGTGAGACCTACCACCGTGCTCAAATACTGCCCAGCTCTTCGTCTGCAGCGTGATCCTGCAATAATTTCCACCAACGGAATGACTGACAGTAATTGTGGAAAATAATTTAATTGAAAACTTTCAGTCCATTTGATCCATGCGAGGTTTGCATACTTTTCGATTCATTGATGGAGCCACCCGGAGCCAGCCACTGCTGGTGGTAGCCGGGACAGCAGCATCACATTTGATCTATTGAATGATTGCATTGCTTATGCATGTGGTTTCACCGCACTGCGCTAGAGCGTGCATCGATCCGTTTATATTGTTGCCCTTTGTCGCTCCAAAATGGTGTACTATATATTGAAGTCTTCCTGTTCACGTGGCGCTTATATTTACAATTGGTTTGGTTACAGGAAGGATGTAGCTACTCATCCAGGGCTTCACGTGGTTGGTCGTCCATAATATTAAAATAATTACTTCCGGGAAACAATTATTTAACGAAGCGTTTGCTACAATCATCATCATCATCATCGGCACTACAACCGGGAACCGGTCTTGGCCTTATTTAAGCAAGTCCTGAGGCATTGTTAAATATAATGATTTGTTTTTTCCGGGCAAGGTCATTAGTCTTGCGTCAGGGGCTCCCCAACGGGGAATCGAACCCCGGTCTCCCGCGTGACAGGCGGGTATACTAACCACTATACTATCGAAGAGCCGTTTGCTACAATAAAACCAATAAATTTTATTCTAAGGAAACACATGTACTTGGAATAATGAAGTGACAATATCAAAATTCAGTTTGAACGCGCGTATCGTGTAAAAGCAAACACTGATTGTGTACGGCAGAGGTATTTTTGTTTAAATTATTCGCCGCTTGGAATTCTGTGTATACAGGCAAGTGCTTGACGGTGTTGTATTCCAGAATACTACCCTTTATTAAATTTAGCACTGAATCTCCTTACACATCCTTAAAAACTTCCCTTAACATATATTACATTCTCACTTAATACATACCATTCATAAACATTCACAATATTGCCAGTTACATCACATTTAATAACATGCCCCTTTTCATAACTTGCCCCTTTTTATTTCAAAACAGAGCACTTTGAGTTTCGTTCAAATTTTATTCAATTTAAAAGTCACAGAAACTAAAGGAATACCTTGAGAAAATTTGTTTTGTTCATATTATAATTTACAGTAAATTAGAACACAATGTTCTACAAGTAGAGAAAAAATTCAATTGTAAAATCAGTTCAGTTCAGTTAGTTTGAGATTGGAAGCGAGTCAGTGGAGAAGAAACAGATTTGAAATTAAATAGCTGAGTAAACAGTCAGCTGAGTTTTGAAAGTCAGTTTTGAGTTTGAATTCGGAAGCAGTTAAAATGGCTGGTAATATGAGCTCAGTGGAAAATACTTATTAAGAACAACCACTTAATCGGAAACAACGCTTTCAAATATCAAAGACCGATCTTTAATTAAATACTGGAAAGAAAGTTTGATTTGGAAAAGGCCTTCTGGATATGCGTTATCTGATTCCAAAGCCATCACAACAAATCTAGAATCAAGATATCTAAAAGATTGTTGCGCGTACAGAAGTTCCTTAAAAGAAGTAAAAGAAATAAATAAAGGGTCCCCGCTCTTCCCTCAACCGAGGAAGCACGGCGCCGGACTCACAACATTGCTTTGTTGCAAACCTATTGACAAAGTTTAACGTAAATTATTGTAAAAATGGGCATCAAATCGTAACAACGTACGACAGAGTTAGTATTTCACTTCAGAGGCTTGTTATAGGATTATAAGCTTTACTCAAGAAGGTTTCTACATTGTATACACCAATCTATCCAATTTGTGCTTTTCAATTATAAAAAAAAAACTTTCAAGACCATGATCCTCTACAGTTTTATTTTATTGTAGTACGTCGTCTTGTTTTGGCGCAAGGCTAATAACCTTTCCCGGAAAAACAAATTATTATGGAAAGTTTATCAAATTTTACTTACTAAATTAGGCCAAGGCCGGATCCCGGTTACGGTGCTGTGGCGGTTTCGCCAAACCCCACTGTTACTTACCTGAACAACCCCCATAACTTCGACACAACCTTATAAGTTTCGCGAATGCAATCGCATCAGCACTTTACCCCTTATGTCAATAACCGGGTACCCAGGTACCCATTTCGATTTTTTAAAATGTCAATTTGAAAGTAAAAAAAAATTTTTTTTTCATTGAAATTTCGTAATTATCATTCAGAAACGTTTGAATGGAGATGATCTAAGACATGGGACCCAAATTCGTCTACTAGGCCGAGCAATCGTGAAATTGCGACGAAATAATTACTGTCGGTAAAGTTGGTCATTGACATAAGGGTTAAATGCTTCACGCATCAAATAGATGAAATTTATATAACCTAAAAGTCCGTGTAAAAGAATTCTTACCTTTCATGCATTTCTTCGCATACAAATTCCCTACAAGAATTCTTTCCATTATACGGGAGCATAAAACAAAACCTATTCGGTACCTTCGGTTGCCAGGCAAATTCCAACCTTCCCACACCTGCACCGCAATCTCCCCGCAGCAAAAACATTTCCTTCCCAAGGATAATGAATGCTTTCAATGCATTACCTGGAAATGCCTGCAAAGAATTTTTCTTACAAGGGCATTCATACACGTATCAATGCATCTCTGCATTAGCGACCCAGAACCGAATTTTCAATTAGTTTTCAAATTTCACACTAGAGTTCGATCCTGGCGTCGCCATAGATGCCATGTACAATTGACATAGATGGTATATACAAACCGTCATTGTATAACCATCTAATCTGCCTTGCAGTGACTTGCAACTATCGATACAGCTGCAAGCACTTTACCCAGAAATGCTCCTTTGTTTGAATCGCCAAACAATCACCGACTTCGCGCATAGCCGCCGTATTGAATTCAAAGCATAAACAATGCAAATATAAGATCCGTTTCCCACAAACGAATTTCCCTGCATATACAAATGCAAGCAAGGTATTCGTTTCGTCCACCAACCCATTAGCACCTTTTCCCAATGGCTTTTCGCCTATTTACACAAGGGCATCACTCATCTAAGACTTTTATGATGCCCTCGTCCCATCTTTGCTTTTAGCACATCTCTTCGATGCACCGTCGTCTATTTTAGCCGCGATGCACATCATAAAACATGATCGCCCCGATTTCTTTGTCCTTGCCGCCTGTCTGCTTCGTTTTTCCATTGCCTTCGCGCATGAGTAAACAACACAGATCTGAACGATCACACACATACCACCATGAACTCCATTATGAGATCTGGTTTGCTATTCCATCAAGAGAGACTTTACGTTTCTCTGGTGGTAGATAAAAACATATCTTTAGTGGAGAGGATATCTACCACCACACCACCAAACTCACCCCAAACGAGGGTTGAATCTGTAAGTCGTATTTCAACCGCCGATCCGGACGGTGCGTCTTCCGCTCCAAGTTTCGCGCCACGGGGACGCGTAAATACCCAGAGTTTTAACTAAATCGGAGTCGCTTTTCGTTTGGACTATAATCTTATAATGTTACCTTCGTAATAGTTAGTGCGGAGAGTTTGCTTAGTGTGTAGTGTGTACGTCCATCGTTTGAACGAGGATACTTAAATTGAGATATTTGTAAGTAACTTTCAATCCGTGTTCAGTTGATTAAGTGCAAAATAACTAACCGTGAATTAAATAAAGATAACATTTTCCGGACTAAAAATAACCAGTGTTTTGACTCTCGTGGCCTTCTCGGATACGTCTGGTGATTCGCGTCAGCGGAACCTTGTATTAAATCGATGAGGGCGAAGTAGAACCCTGCGCCCATGCTGGTGCTCAGACTTAGTTCCCCACAGTGCCAATGACGACGACGTGGACTTGTTACATAATTAACAATTGGTAGTTCCCACCCTCTTTCCATATAATCAATTACTCAAATTCGCGTCCTTATCCACTAGTTACAAACATCTATCATACATAAAAACAACATTTCCCACGCCTCATAATCACATTTTTCTATTTTCAATTCAAACCCCATCCAAAATATTTTGCCTAACATAATACAATTTCATCCTAAAAAGCCAATTCAAAGTCAAACTTTCCATTGTATATAACATACAAACATTTTCCACCCGTACCATCCCCATATCTCGCAATTGTTGTAATTCTTGCCCCAAAACGAATTACAATCAATTCTCTTAACGAGGACCTTGAATATTTTCACACACACTTTTATGTGTATCGACACTTCCCAGCAAATTTGCTATTACATTGCCATTATATGCTTGTGCGTCTGACGTTTCATTGGAAGGGGGTTGAGGCCAGCGAGAGCCAAAACAAATTCCAGTGAATCAATAAATGGTAAGGTGGGTGCAAATTTGTCTCCAAGTATAAAAGGACGCGTGTGAGCGATTGGCGTGGGTTGTTTAATGGAAATCGTGTGTAGTTATTAAAAAATTCTCTCGTGTTTTTAATAGTCGTCGATTGGCTCGATTCGAAGTCTAATGGTGTCGTCGATAGAGTGTATATATGACACAGCACAAAACCCTGTTGAGCTATTTTCGATCAATTTCCGTATACTTTGGCGGTTCAGTCTACCACTGCTTATTGGCCTTTAGTTGTTTTAAAGTACGTGTACAGCGGTTTCGTTGTGTATTTTTGACAAAATATTACGCCACATCGCCGAGCGCACGCAATTCACATTTCTTATTATTGGATCTCGATTCACTCTGTCGACGGTATCGGGGATCGAAAGCAATCAACCCAACAACGCAACCCAACCCAACAAACTCAACCTAAAAGCCCAGTCCTTCTCTTGTCATATAATTCTCGCATTAAGCCATACAGCCCCTGCGTCAATGTATTCGTGACCGACTGAAAAGGGTCGCATTTGATATTCGTCATTTTTGTGTAGAAACAATTTTCGTCGCCGCTCACACAATGTGATGCATTCATTTTGTTTTGGTAGAATGTAGTATTCTTAACCGTCATTTGAAAAAACATGACGTAAACTTACACAGCGTTGCCATCTAGTGTAACATTTGGATTTAGGCGCTTTTTTTGGAAGGCCCTTTGTATATTTGATTTCCGCTTCAGTCTGCGTTTTTGAACGGCAGGAACGCAGATATCGCGATACGCCCTAAAAAGTGGATCGTATGTATTCTGTTCCAAAAATTTGTTAACGATTTTTCCGGCTAGTTTCCGTGGGAAGGAGACCAGATGGCTCGACACAAGCTTCACTTGTGTAAGTTCAGTTATCGAATTCTTGTATCGGTTGGTACAAGAACTTCGGCGTCGTGAAATCTGCGGTGCGCAACAATAAAAATAATTTAGTGTCTCATCGGATCGTTTTTCGAAGTTCTGGCTTACTCCATGCGGGATGCATTCGTGGCCGTTTAGATGTGGGAAGAAATATCTTGTTATTGGTTGAAACAAATCATTAATGTGAAGCAAAAACCAGATTGAAACCAAAATAGAACCCTGAGGCACCCCGGAGAAAATAGAATAGCAGACAGATAGTCTACAATAACCCAGATCGATCCATTTTCGAGGAAGCTCCCAGTCCAGTTTCGCGAACGAATCCCATTAAGCGTAACAAGTTGTTTACATAGTTACATAGGGGAGGGGGGGTCCCAATGGGAAACTAGTTTACCTCTAGAATTCTTTATTTCAAAAGGTAGCATCAAGACTTATCTCCATTTCAGTCCCGACCATGAACCAAACGTCCAGAACTTAGCCAAAAATTTCTCCCGACGATATCGCGGTATGTGCAGCATACATATTGTAATCTCACCACGAGACCTACTTACTACCTAAACCCGCTTGCCTTGAAATGTCAGAAGAGTTTCGGCTCTACCGGTGCAACGCCCTTCATTTGAAATACAATTTTTGACGAACCACCGACCAGCAATCGCTTTACCAAATGAAATTCAGGTCACTGTCAATACTGAAATTTTGGATTTCAATCTTCTTAAAGGTCTCTGTCTTTTTCTTGTATTACGGCATCATCATAATCATCAACATCGGCACTACAACCGGGATCCGGCCTTGGCCTTATTTAGCAAGTCTCTCCTCCGGTATCCGGCCCTTATCCGAGACTTCTTAAATTGTCCATAATAATTTGTTTTTCCGGGCAAGGTTATTAGCCTTGCGCCAGTATTTCGACATAGTCACATATAAAATAAATTATATTGCTTAGCCGCTTCTTCTCTTTTCAAATTTTCTTACCTTTAAAAGGGATAAGAAGAGGCAGGCAAGCAGATTCGAATCGCTATTGTTAGCAAAAATAAATGCCCATTAGATGTCGCCAGGACGGCAAGAAATCCTGTATTTTTGCCCGAAGGGGACAAGTTGTGTTTGAAGAATGTCCAATATAAAAAACTGACAAAAACATGTACATTTGATTGAATGTAAGCTACTTTGGCACGTTCACGTAACAAGCATTTAAAGATACTATTTTTTATTATTTAGATAAATTTTGCAATTTTATTTAAATTATTGATTACCAGAAAATGGAAACATTAAAATCCACCAATTGCTACACGCACCACCCCCAAATTTAGGCGAACCACACATGTATTCTACCTATCGTAATCTCTAGGTTCTCAATATCAATGCTTTTACACACAGAAAGTGCCCCCCCCCCCCCCCCTCCCCACCCCACAAATATTTACCCAATAGTGTCGTCCCCCACAATAATCGGTATCACGTAATGGGAATTCAAACAATTTCCGGATAATCAACACACCAAATTATTTTTGGTGACTGTAAAAGTTCATCAACCCTGGAACCCATAAGCAAGATAATAGAACAAACCCACATCTGGAAAAAGTCAAATAAATAAATGTGTATGAAACAGATGGGGCTACTTATACAATAAGCAACTACGTGGAAACGATGCCAGTGCGATATACAAAAGTATCTTTGGTATCGTTGAGCATGAATGGGCATTTGTGTAAATAAAAGTTGCTTAGGTGATACTGTGGGGGTTCTCTATACCACATGGAAAACCAACCCACAATTTCATACCTTATTTCGACCGCTTTCAGCGCGTCATTTCTACCCATATTCCCCTTATAAGCTATTCCACCTGTAAATCATGTTAAACGGACGCATAGCTAAACTCATTATCCTATGCAGACAATGCATAATTGAGTTTAGCTATCTTTTCGCCATACGGCAACCCCATTTCCGCCGGAAATCGCATCATGTCGGTTAGCAACGGCATAGTCTGATCAAACGACGCGGTTGCATAATCATGTAAACCCTGGGGAAATTATCAAAGCATTTAATTTAGTTCCCGTGATCAGATTTCCCTAGCCAATTTGGCGTCCTATTCACTTTCTCCAGACACTCCCTTCGCAGGGGATCAATGCTCTCCTTTCGCAGGTGAATGGCACCAGCTAAATTTACCTCTATTTGACAGTTCTGTCTTCCTACAGTTCAATGCACTCTGAGATCACCACATTCACCGAATTGGGTCAGTGGGCTAGTCTCAGAGCTGGATTGATTCATGCATACACAACCAAACCCACCCCGAGATCATAGTACTTTGCGTTTCTGTTCTCTCATTCTCCCATGTTCGTCGGCCATCGAATTAACCGATGTATTCACCACACATCGACGGGCGTGGCAATGAGAGAGCAGAAGTATGAACTCTATTGGTTCTCCTGTGTGCAAAAATTAAATTACCCATCTTAATCCCCTTTTTAATCAGTCTTTATTCAACTACCGCAGCGTGTGCACACTGGTGCACACGCTCGCGCGCGACGCAAAACGAAAAACGTGTCTGTCGGCAATTTGAGTATCAACAACCATTCCCATTAAAGAGTTAAAACTAGTTTGATTTTAAATTAGATCCATTCCAATTCCGTTCGGTCAGCAAGTTTTTATTGTTCGATTTTATAATGCACACATTTTTAACTCGTGGAAATGCCACCGTGGCGTACTCACTTAGTGTGTTGGCGTGCCTTACATTCTGCTGCTTCGTCTCAACCGTATTCTTGGTTTATAGCACGCACGTACGGATTAACCTCACCAAACCAGAAGTGCTGTCAGACGAAGTTGTGTCCCGTTAATCAATTTAATAATATTTAATATTGTTATCAGTTAAGTAAAAAAGAAAAAAACAATACCAATAAAAAAAGAGGATTAACATCAAATCAACATTCAGTGCGTTTATTTATTCCATCTTCTCGGGTGAACAACTATTGCAGCAGAACTCGATGGGGATACGAACGAACAGCGTGCCATACATTGGCACTTCAACTCGTACCCCACAATACACTCATTCAAAGTAACAAATAAGTACCGGCGATCAATTAGGAACCGAAATGTAAACATTCGTCCCAAATGGTGGGTAAACAAAGGCCGCATTTCGATGCATACATCTGAAAAGATGTTTAGATTACATCCATAGATAGTGTTACCTGCTTAGAGGACCCATAAACAAACAGTAAGAAGAAAACATATTCATCGATCTGTATGATCGAAAAAGTAGAGGAGTAATAATTTAACCTCCGATCGAAAAGGAATAATTAAATTAATAATCGAAATGGTCGACAATAAGACGTCATTTCTAAGGTGGTCGAGTTTATTATTAATTAAACCAAGACTGACAACTCGAAAGTCAGCGAAGACGGCCATTTTAACCTGGTTGCTCTTTCAAAATATTTTAAGAGTCAAAATTAACCCAAACAGGCCCTCTGACGCAAAGAGACGAGATTAACTCGTTTACAAAGACACTTGCTTAAAAAAACAGATATGAAATGGGGCGTGCGTGTGGTCGTGCCTGTTATTTAATATAGAGAATTAATTCTAAAAGATGATGAACAATCGTTTATTAATAACACAATATTGTTAGTGAGTGCTTCTAGAGAGGTGAGCATTTATCAACAATTTGAACACAATGATAATTCATTATGAAAGAAACAGACCGTTAATGATAAATGGAAATAAACCTTTTTATCTAAAGGTTCGTGCTATGCTTAACTATTCTATTACAATAAAAGTGTGTTACACCTTGTAGCGTATCAATTATAAAGTTGTACTTTGCATGAAAGCAAGCTAAATAATTATAAGAAGAATGAGGGGTATAAATAATGTCAAAATGAGGGATAAATATGACGAGAGAGCTTACCAAAAAAAGAATATGCTTCTCAACAAATATTCCAGCTTGATTTAATGAAGTATTTGGAGATGTTTCTCTCCCCCTCATTTCTTTCTCGCTCTTCACGCTATTCCGCACTGGTGGTTGGAACATTTGTATCCGTGAGGTTTCTTGCTTGCTGTCTTGAACGACTTGCAACCTGTTCGCGAACAACTCGCTGAATAGATAATCGTCAATCTTTCAGTTTATAGCCACTTATTCATTGTCATAGCCTATTGCGACAGTAAAAAGTTATCGCCCTAACCCGTTCCGTGTGACTATGTAGTAACATTCAGATAATCCACTGATTTACGATGATACTTTACGTGATTTAGACATACTGATCGCAACTAATCACGTCCGGAGCAATAAAGCTCACCAATCATTTGATAAGTCGGCACATTAAGCCTTTAAGGAGCCATTCCACTTCGCGACGTTGCGTATTGCTGATACGATTCCTTTTCCAAAGATGTGCACCGAT
Organism: Microdon myrmicae; assembly: GCA_963931805.1. Taxonomy (NCBI): domain Eukaryota; kingdom Metazoa; phylum Arthropoda; class Insecta; order Diptera; family Syrphidae; genus Microdon; species Microdon myrmicae. The sequence continues at coordinate 45,959,245 of OZ007500.1, forward strand.
AAAACTGATGTTATAATAGCATCTAATCAAGTCACGTCCGCATCAATTTTGCAGTCTCACGATTGATACAATTACGTCCCGAAAGAATTAAAATTTATTAATTTAGGATGTCACTATTCGGTTCGGTCCCCGTAATGCTACCTAATCACTCTAAGCTAAATGATGCAATTAATCAGCTACGCAACTGATCTAGAATACACCGACGATAATCAAAACTTTTAAAGAACATAAATCCCACCAGATGAACTTTAACTTACTACCAATAGACCAGACCTAGAAACGTTTCGTTATCCATCTTCTTGCTTAAGATGCTTTTACGCCCTCGTCATTTGTTAAGTACAATAGTCACCAAATATTCCAAGTAGAGTCACCCCGATGAGGCGCTGGTAAAAGAAATATTGCTCAACAAGCTTCCATGACAACATAAACGTATATAATTTTGAGTCTTGTTATCGTCACGGAGCATAAGTTGCCACAGGCAACACTCCAGCTAGGGTCGGTGGCAGTATCAAAAACTCCAGTAGGGTTGAGAAATGCCAAACGGAAAGCCGACCATACCGACGACAATGTCTGACGACACCCACAACAAGTCAACATAAATTTCAAAGTAACTCAACTAAAAAGTCATTTGTAATGTTGGCGCACCCGAGAACAGCTCCCCACCAGCAGCACCATAACATAGCTAAGACCTAGATAAAGTGAGATGAACTCGTTTTATGGGAGCACTAAAGCCTTTCGGCTGGTATACGTTTCTTCCGCTAACCCTACGCCCGAAAACGCGCAACGACCCTCGCCGCCGCGAGTATTCCTTGTCTAGGTGTTTGCACCCGAAGAGATATCCTGGTTTGATAAATGACATATTATTTGTCCTTACGCAGGAAACAAAAGGCATCTTTTTTAACCACAGTTCAGAGGAAATACCAGCGAGACGTATTCGCCGGAAATAAAGGTTTTCGCTGTTGTTTCCGGATCGCTGGTGTTAGAATGAGAAATGACAATTGGGCTGTTCCAGTACTACCAAGAGACACCGGTCCGTCATTTGTTTGTGTTTGTTCTTCTGTTAGTGTGAGGGTCTGTTCCAATGTTTTTCTGGTCTCTTTTAGTGATTCGTTTTAAAATTTCATACCCACCGCCATTCAGTTCAAGCCGATTGGATGACATTTACCTGAAGCAAAAACGCACCATAGCGTGAATTTGTGACTATGCTCTGACATGCTGTCGGCACCTTTTGAATTTAACACTAAATGAAAACAAATAATGGGAAACGACTGTGTGGGCATGCGAGAATATAATAAAAAAGGACTCTCGGAAGAATGCACACAAAAGAATACTCATCCAATAGGAGCAACACCCCCCAATGCCAAAGGTAATGTTTTAAAAAGCACACAAGTACAGTACAGGGCACAAAAAGGACTCCAATGGAAACATGAAATGTTCCGATAAATACCGGATGTTGATTAACGGATGTCAATAGGCGTGTGTAGGTAACACGCCTCAAATAGGGAGAAGTCGTGGGTTTTATTTCATTGAACAATCAAATTACTTTACCATTGATTGGTATTGAGTTTCTGCCAACAAGTTCGACACCTTCGAGTATTGGAACTTCCCCACCACTTGGTATGACGTGTGTCATGTCGAGGATGAATCTATCTATCTATCTGTGGAGTTTTTTTAATTTATTTTAAAGCCAATTTTTCGTATCGTTTAGATCACTTCCTCTGCATTAGTTAGATTGTTTGTACAATGCTTAGAGTTAGGAGATCCTGTGGTGTCCAGCTACCAGTCGAATAGTCGGAACAACATGGAGTATATGAATCGTGAACATGTCAATCGAAATTATCTATGCGATTTGTTTTCGGACGACTCCACTTAATAATACAAAGAGTTAACTCTTAAAATAATTGATGTGAGTGATAAATCACGATTTTGGATACAATGAAGAGACAATTTAGGTAGTTCGTTAGAAGCTTTTTTTATTTTTTTATTAGACTTCTCTCGGGAGAGGCGAACCTATAGCGCCGAGTGGGCGCCCCGAGATGCCACCAAATAACTGTTGCAGTCCTTTTTGAACAGTTGCAGGTTGTAACGCTCCGAGAACACTCTCGTGGGAAGGGAGTTCCAAAGCTTCCCCGCTCTGTAACGGAAGGAGTTCTGATGCAGGGATGTTCGCGCCGTCGGGAGATAAACCGTAAACTGGTGCAATCCGCCGTAGCTAAACATCTAGATGTCTCGTAGAATATTTGCTCCCATGCAATCCAGAGCATTAAATGCTACCTAGATATGGCCGGACTGACTCTAGCTGGCCATAAGACGGAAGCAGTTTTAATAAGCAGCCGCAGAAAGTTGAACACTTTGATTTGGAAATAGAAGGGCAAATAATCAGATCCAGTCCCTATATTAAATATCTTGGTGTATCTCTCGACAACAGGTTGAGTTTCAAGGAAACCCTGAGGAAAACGAGTGGAAAAACGGCAAGAGTACGCATAGTTTTGGCCACACAGCTACCCAATGTTGGAGGGCCCCGGCCCCACATAAGGAAATTCATAACCAGTGTCAACACCTCCATTATAATGTATGCAGCTCACATATGGGCAGAAGCCGCACAGTATGAGTCGTACATGAGGGGAGTGAACTCAGCACATAGGCCGGCATCACTAAGAGTATGTTGTTCATTCTAAACGGTATCCGAAGATGTTATAAATATGTTGGCCAGGAGGACACCACCTGACATTGCAGCTAAAGAAAACGCTGCATTGCATCAGGTCTCCCAAGAGAATCGTCGGAGAATGCGGCCACAATTATAGCTCTCAAGTCTACGAGAATGACAACGAAGGTGGGATTCTTCCACCAAAGGAAGATGGGCCCAAACATGATACCTGATATACGAGGGTTGCCTTTTATATTTCGGGATTAGAGAACAAAAACAAATATTGATCATCGAAAATCACTTTATTGTTTTTCAAAATATTCCCCATGAAGCTCTATACACTTTTGCATGCGTTTGAACCAATTGTCGAAGCACTTTTGCCACTCTGATTGAGGTATCTCCAACACATGCATTCTGAATGCAGCAACCGCTTCTTCAGGTGTCGAAAAACGTTGACCTCTCAGTTTGTTTTTTACGCACGGGAATAAAAAGAAGTCATTCGGTGCCAAGTCAGGACTATACGGCGGATGACCCATCAAATCGATGTTTTGGGTGCTCAAAAATGCAGTTGTCGCAGCCGATGTGTGAGAGCTCGCATTGTCGTGGTGAAGAGTGATCCGTCTTCGGCGGTTGGTTTTCCTGATTTCTTGGAAGACAACTGGCAAACAAATGGTTGTGTACCACTCAGAATTGACTGTTCTGCGTTGTTCTAGTGGCACGGTTGCGACATGTCCAGTTTTTCCGAAAAAACAGGCGACCATTTGCTTGGAAGTGCTTCGTGCGCGAACAACTTTTGTTGGATTTGGCTCATCTTGAAACACCCAGACAGTCGACTGCTGTTTACTTTCGGGCTCATACGCGTAAATCCACGATTCATCACCTGTCACGATGTCATAGACGTGTTTCAAAGCACCGCGACCGTATTTTTTGAACATTTCTTTCGACCAATTGACACGAGTCTTTTTTTGGGCGATTGACAAATTGTGTGGGATCCAACGCGAACACATTTTTTTGACAGTCAAATGTTTATGCAATATTGAATGTATGCTGGTCCCACTAACGCCTAAGGTTGTCTCAATCTCACGATAGGTCACATGATGATCTTCCAATATCAGTTCGCGCACAGCATCAATGGTTTTCGGAACAACAACTGATTTTGGACGACCTTCACGAAATTCATCTTGGAGTGAACTACGACCACGATTGAATTCACCATACCATCGATAAACACTGGTCCTTGATGGAGCTTCATCGCCAAAAATTGAATTAAGTTCATCCATGCACTGTTGCTGAGTTAATCCACTCCGAAAGTTGTAAAAAATAATCGCACGAAAATGTTGACGATTTAATTCCATTTTTGGGCCGAGATGAATCTTTTAAGTTACTGTAAACAACACAAATAGCGTTCGTATGTCAAAACGTTCTGAGTGCGTATAACCTCAAAAATGTCCAACTTTACGACAGAGCTGTCAATTGCCGGATTGCAACACTAGGGTTGCCAAATCCCGAAACATAAGAGGCAACCCTCGCAGAAACATGGGTGAAAAGAAAACATGACGAGCTGAATTACTACTTGACTCAGCTAACATCAGGAAATGGATGCTTTCGGCAATACTTGCACAAGTATACGCATGCGAATTATCTATGCTGCTTGTATTGCGAAGGCAAAATAGGAAATGCGGAACACGGACTCACCGAGTACGTGAGATTCGAAACCGCACACACGATTTTAGACAGACATATGAGACGGACAGTTACTCCGACAGGAGTAATAGAATACATGCTGAGTTCAAAACAGGTATGGTCCGTATCAAATGGTATTCTCTGTGAAATGATGCAGCAGTTGCGACGCGACGAGCGGAATAACAGATGAATTCCGTCACGCCCCGCGATGGAATATTTAAAAAAAAGTTCCGGGTAGATCAACGGAAATACGTGCCTGGCGGAGGTGGTTTTCGTCGGAAAAACCTGGCATGCCTTTGGATCGGTCCAGAGGTATCTTTTGAAGATTTCCGCCTTCCTGCCTAAACCAAAAAAAAAAAAAAAACCCTAGAAAAGCTAAGACGCAGCCTAAAAATGGCCATAAAACAACAAGTCGAGATTCTTTAAAAATCCTTCGAGCACCGCTTACAGAATGGTCAATGGTCATGGCAAAACTGAAAGGGCATGAAGCCGCACACATAAGTTGTCTCAACATGGTGCGCTCCATAATACAGCACCTCATTCCTCGAAAACTTAACACGGAATGGAACGTTGTCATAAGGTCCGGCGGCACTGAGGTCATCCCAGCACTGTCGCTAGAAAAAATGGAGAGCGCGTGTAAAAGAATACTATTAAAGCTGCCCTTAGAACAAGAACGATACGAGAACTCGCAAAAAGTAATAGGAGACCCGCCTAAAGAGCAAACCAGCCCCGCGAAAGAAAGCCCAAAGTCAGTCCCGCGGGGTACGAAGTACGGGGGTGTCTTTTCGTATGTAGGTGCAGCATTGTCATGTAGCAATTCTCAGGGAGCGCGTCTCCTTCTCTTTAAAAGGACGAGGGTCTCTTTGTTAGACCGCTCCCTACTTGCCGGTAGTCGTCTAAAACACCGTGCATCCTCCTTTGGAGGGAAGAGTGGCGATCGTTGTTGAAAATCGAGTGAAAGACCAGTATTTATCTTTTATTTCAAAACCGCTCCATATCTATCTTTATTTGAAAACTGTGTAATATTGCTGTAAAGTATTCTTTGTACTTTATATTTTAATGGATTGGCGTCCCCGCACATCGGACTGTGGGGTACGAGTTGATGTGCCAACGTATGACACGCGGTTCACTCGTATCCCCATCTAAGCACCGAAAGGAAAGATAAGAAATGAAATTCACTCTTGTGTAGTTTTGATATTAAAGTTTCTTTTATTTGCTTTAACTTTGTGCCACAGACCCATCAGTTTGGGGTGGAGAATCGTCTCCTGTAAACTCTTCTTGAAATACATCTCTAATTATACACTTGTAACTTTTTTGTAGTTCAGCAACAATACGATTCTTCAGCTGAGAATATTTTTCTCGTTAGCCTATAAGGAACGAATTTAAGTAGCACATTTCGCGTTTCGATTTAGCTAGTGCACTACAAAGTTCTTATTAAGTATTAACTCACGATTGATTTGACGGTACGTCTCCATTCGTATATAATGTTTTAATTGTTAAGCAGATTTTTTCCAAAACTTGTGGCTCGAATAACGACTGACCGAAAAATGGGTAATTTAATTTTTGCACACAGGACAACCAATACAGATCATCTGAACGCTTCTGCTCTCTCATCTGCCACGACCGTCGATGTGTGGTGAATACATCGGTTAATTCGATGGTCGACGAATATGGGAGAATGAGAGAACAGAAACACAATGTGCAATGATCTCGGGGTGGGTTTGGTTGTGTGTGCATGAATCAATACAGCTCTGAGGAAAACCCATTGACCTAATTCGGTGAATATGGTGATCTAGAGAGATAATAGAGTGCATTGAACTGTAGGAAGACAGAACTGTGAAGGAGAGGAAAATTCAGCTGGCGCTATTCACCTGCCAAAAGAGAGCATTGATCCCCTGCTAATGGAGCGTCTGGAGAAAGTGAATAGGACGCCGAACTGGCTAGGGAAATCTGATCATGGGAACTAAATTAAATACTTTGTTAATTTCCCTAGGGGTTACATGATTAGGCAACCGCGTCGTTTGATCAGACTATGCCGTTGCTAACCGACATGATGCGATTTCCGGTGGAAATCTCATGGGTTAGCGAAATGGGGTTGCCGTATGGCGAAAAGATAGCTAAACTCAATTATGCATTATCTGCATAGGATAATGAGTTTAGCTATGCGTCCGTTTAACATGATTTACAGGTGAAATAGCTTATAAGGGGAATAAGGGTAGAAATGACGCGCTGGAAGCGGTCGACATAAGGTATGAAATTGTGGGTTGGTTTTCCATGTGGTATAGAGAACCCCCACAGGACACCAATTGAGACTGACCTCAAGATTACAATGTACCATCCTTTTATGGAAAAGGAAAAACAAAATTTGTGGGAAAAGATGACAAAATCCTTTATGCGCGTCGGAAGGAAACAACTGATGAGAGTGGAAACAAATTCCCGAAAAAGGAAACGCAGATGTGGATCCTACAACCGAAGATATCGATGGGCAATAAACGAATATGTGGTTCGTTCTATTCCGTATCAGTTAGGTTTGGGAAAATGGTGTTTTAACAAAATTAGGTATGAATGGATATGTTCGTTGGGTCTGGGTAAAGAGTATATTAAAGAAAATTACGTGTTAATGGACATGTTTGTTCTGGGAACACTGCATCGAAAATACTTACGAATTTGTGTAAAATTCTTGGAAACGTATGCTCGTTTCATGATCTGAAGTAATGTTGATTATGTTGAAGCGCGATACAAGGCATCTGGTTCAATTTACCACATTTAATTTGATTTCAGTTTATTATTAAATTGATTGGGAATGAATTTTAGGTAAATATGGATTGGTTAGGATATAAATATGGATAGGGGAATGGTAGGGCGCCGCAGAGCACTACAGCCACACACTGTACAAGTCTGTGAATCGTGTACGTTAGAGGCCCGGGCCTATGGTATTGTGCGGGTTCTCTATACTACATGGAGAACCAACCCACAACTTTAACCACAATTCCCGCCATATTTCGACCGCTTTCAGCGCATCATATCAACCCCTATCCCACCGTTTAGCAATTCACCTGCAAAACATGTTTCCCAAAAGGACGCATAGCTAAACTCATTATCCTGTGCAGATATTGCATAATTGAGTTTAGCTATCTTTTTGCCATACGGCAACTCCATTTCGCTAACACATGAGATTTCCACCGGAAATCGCATCATGTCGGTTAGCAACGGCATAGTCTGACCAAACGACGCGGTTACATAATCATGCAACGGCTGGGGAAATTATCAAAGTATTTAATTTAGTTCCCATGATCAGATTTCCCTAGCCAGTTCGGCGTCCTACTCACTTTCTCCAGACACTCCATTCGCTGGGGATCAATGTCCTCTTTTCGCAGGTGAATAGCACCATGATTTGATTTCGTGTCGGTTTAACCAAAGTCGCTATTCAATAATCATCGCGGTAGGTCACGCCGCCGCTTAAGAAGTCAAGTTTAAATTTTCATTACTGCGGTCACAGTGTCGAGAAAGAAGTGTTTCACTTGTATGATATTTATAAAGAAACTATTTAATAATATTAATATTAAGTTCTAAGTGAAATAAAAGTAAAGGATCATATTAACAAATAAAGAAAAACGAACAACTAAATAAAACCAAGGATATTTTATTTCTCCTCCTCTTCTCTTGTATATCTTTGCGAAGTGTGTTCTGCGGAACAAGTGTCGGGGATGCAAGTGAATCCGTGCCCCTGTCTTGGCACACCAACACGTACCCCACAGTATCTTTGGAATATAAAACATCCCTTGGTGCAACCATAAAAATACCCAAACTGCATCCTGTACGAAGTATCGAGCGATCACTGCAAATTCGTCATTTTACCAGTACGGCTTTCTTACGTGTAGGCCGATAACGTAAACCTTATTATAGTCACATCCCTTACAATATCAGCCGTAGAGAACGATGTCGCCGCAATCGATTTCACTAAGACCTTCGACAGAATTTCCCTTCAACTTATACTCTTCAAACTTTCCACCCTCGACTTCATAATCTTGGGACTTTTTGGGAATTATGTTGGGATGCGATAAGTGAACAGATGGCACATTTCTTTGAAGAGAAATTAGAATTTTTTAATTTAAAATGAATGTATGCTATGTGTGAGGATATGTGAATGGATTGGGGAAGAGTAGAGCATTGGAAATACTTTACGTGGTATGGAATTTCGAACTCAAGCAGTGTCGACATGAAACTCTCATGCCGTTGCAATTGTTTGGCACAAAAGAGTTGCATATTTTTACCTCTTTGTATCCTTAGGATTGAACCTATCTGAAATAGGTCTATTGTATGCGTTTTGCTCAATTTGGGTGATGGTTAACCATATCTTTCTTTTGCAAATGTGCTGTTGTTGCTTGTTTTACACATACTCAACAAAAGTCGTGATTGTTCAAACGAACGTGCAATATTCGTACGTCAACGTAGGAAATCTGACTGAATTTGTTTATTATATCTCATCATCATCATCGGCACCACAACCGGGAACCGGTCATGGCCTTATTTAGCAAGTCCTGAGGCTTGTTAAATTTTCCATAATGATTTGTTTTTTCCGGGCAAGGTCATTAGTCTTGCGCCGTTTATTATATCTACCGCAATCTTAATTCTCGAACCCCTCCCGCACCCTTCGTTTTTTCCGTGTCGACCAACATTGAACTGGTTAAAGGCTTACTAGACCGGTTTCTCGAATTGTGAAAATACGAGAACTTAGCGGCAATATTCCTCTCCCAATATTCACTAAAACATCTCTCCTATCCGCGCAACCAACATGAGCACCCCACAACCGTCCAGACCACATTTAATCCTCAGCGCTTGTGCTAAGAAATATGTTAACTGAATTTAAGGTTAAAATTAATATTACTGAAATATTGATAAGGCTTTTACTCAGATAGTGAAGAAATAATTGTCAAAAAATTAATTAATTAGTTAGCTCAAATCATCATCAAATAATGTGACGGGAAACTGTTTAATAATAACACATGAAGATATTTTGTGAATATGACATATTTCGAATCTGAATGGCAGTTAGACATCTCAGACGCGACGTCGTCTTCAAATTTCATCCTAAATCTGTTCTTCTGGTAATTAATGGTAATAGTAGTAATAACATCCCAACGGAATTACCAGTGAAGAATAACAAACGCTCATAACTCTTTGACTCGACAGCACGCCTGAAACAGGGTTTGGCAGCATGGGTACTAATGTTTAATCAGGAAGATACATCTTCCGTACGCGTGAACTTAAAATCTACACACAGTAGTATTCTGAGTTTAAGGATGTTATGCGGCATAGTAATGTCCTTCATTTTGCAGTGATGATTGCTTCGCTTTGTCAATCGCCCACATAGTGTTAATTTGGTAATCCGTTTCTAAATGAATTTATGTGACAGGCAGCTAGAAGAAGAGGGGGCTTTGTATCTACTCCCGCGACCTCCAACATCCGGGTATCGAATAGCCGTTAGCCTGCTTCATGCAAATCATAAACAAATAACCGCCATCTGCCAGTTATTTGACTAGTTGATGGGGGCAGCTAGTTGATGTACGGCAGAGGAGAGCACTGAACAATCGTGCTCATTCGCGCAATGGCCCAGCTATATCGAATTTATTACTTTAATTAATTCTTGTTTAGACGGTACACGCAATGAATTATAAAACAATTTTGAAAATGCAAATTCCATTTACATAAGCCGCGCTTTTAGACATTAGTGTGCGCAATCATACCCGGCGACTATATCCTCATCAACTGCTGGCGGCTGGGATTCTTTACGTAAAATAATTCCCACAAGTAGTTTGTTAAAAATTCCGTGCTGATCAGATAATGGAAATGGGTTTACGGGCATTCTCTAATCAAAATCGATTAGAATCTAATAATGAATAGAATGAAGAGAATATCTGGGGAACATGCATTCCCGGATGTGAGATAATCTCTAGACCATGTTCTCCTTGGGGCAGAGCTTGACGATACCAAATTCAAATTGAAAGTCAATCAAAGATTGCAGAGCAATCTGAACCACGGAAATGGAGTAGTGGTTGCTTTGCCGTTAGAAATCACTGATAAAGCTGCATTGGATGATGTTATTAACATCATAGATGGCACAACTGTTTACATCAATCCATAGCAAGGACATTGTTCAAGACGAAAGGTGATGCAGGAAATGTATGTTCTTGTCAATCGCCTGCATCAGCAAGCTGTCAGATTCACTTTGAAATGCATGTCGCATTTTGAGCTTACTATCTTCCTGGAGCACATCCATTTTAGATGTGCTTTGCATTTTGTGTATTCATATTAAGTGAGGGCCCTATATACACAAACGCTTGCTAAGGCTTCAGGACGAGCTCGAACCAGTACTGAACATTTTTGCTAGAACTGTATGGAAGCGGCAGTGTATACTTTAACTATCGGATCGCAAGATGAAAAAGTGTATTTGGTATAACCGAATGTGCGAAGCAGTTCCGGATAAAGAACACAGGAATCAGCAATTGTAATAGATTTCGATAGAGTGCTTCTATTGTTGATAATTTTGGTATTGGGGAAAGCATCCGGAGGTATACGTTCTGGATAGTGATATTGGCATTGTTGGCAGAATAGGAGGGGATTCAGCTAAGGCGGTACAATATTAACTCCACCAATCGAATGCCGTGATTAAAAAGTGGCACACGTTAGGCTCGAACATTTGAGCTTTTGACAAAATTCGATGTGTATCACAAGGTGGGATTCAACTAAACTTTATCAATTAAAAGGTCGTCCAAAGTCATGGGTGGTTTGAAAGTGTCAAATGTTTTTGCAAAACTTTGTTGGCAGACGCTTTAGGTTGGAATCACAGTTTTAGGGTATATTTGACAAGTTTGGATGTTATAAATAAAACAAAAAGAAAAACAAATACCCAATGAAAACGGTATAACTCAGAGAACAATTGAGTCACTCCATATCCTACTTCTGTGAGAACAAGGTAAACGCGTTGGTATTATGGGGGTATTATTTTAAAAAGGCTCTCGCTATTGTGCAAGCAGGTGCACTGGTTCCGCGAGATTCCCACTGCCTTTCCGGTTCGCCGGAAACTGTTACCAATGGGGTTGTTTTAGTCTTCAGTGTTTCTGAGAGTCTTCCCAGGTCCAAATCTTGTACGTCTCTCCGTGTAGCATGAACGAGAACACACGACTTAAAATGTGCCACAAAACTGCATGTTCTTAAATAGACGACACCAAAGTTATATTGAACTTAAATTGGTTTTATTTAATCCATAAATTATTGAAACGTATAACTAGAGGCACACAGTTGATTTTCTGCCACAAACTGTATGTACAAGACTTAAGTTAAATTTCTCGGCTGTGCGTTTGATTCAGCCCCGCACTCGTTCAACGTACTCCGTTGGTGATTAGCTCTCGACTCTATGATCGCGTTTAACGTGGAGGCCCGACTTACCTCCACGGAATCTGATTTACGACTACTTAATTTCAAGAAATAAAATTTCATATTTTGCTCGTCGACTAATAGGGGATGATCTTCTATGCATTGGTCCCAGCAAAAAGGGCGCGAAACATACACGATGTTCGCTTCTGTTGCTCATGGCGTGTGTGTCCACAAGTATGCGGACCGCGGATAAACCAAATCGATAGGGGGAACACCATGAGCAATGATTTGCAGCTGGGAAAAACTTTGTATAGACAGGGGTGCATGATCATTTTGCCCGTATATGGGGCGACATATGTCAGCTTAGAGCGTCTGCGAAGGACCAGTAAGTTATTATATAAGATAATTAAGCTAGAATTTAAGCATTTTTTGTCTAGCCTTTAATTTACAAACTAAGAATATAAAAACAAAATAAAAAAAATTGTTTAAAAAAATGAATGGGGCGACATATGCCATCAACGAACAAGAAACTCGCACAACGATGATTGTGCCGTCGCATCCATGCTGGTGGCCTACCCAGAATTCTTGTGTGCATAATGCCACAGAATTTGCCTCTCGACGTCTGAGCGCGAGATAGGTGAGCAAGTTTCGTCGGTTGGACAAAACTTGCTGTGACTTGGGATAAGTGTTAACATACGTCGTGCACGTGTGTGGCGGCATTTATTGGATGGTATTGGCATTGATGTCATTCGAGTTTTAGGTCGGTTGCTTGGTGTTACGACCGAATTGCTTTTTAGGCACATGATGTGTTTCAACCGATCATGCCCGTGGCGGAAATATCTGTTTGGTGCTAATGTAATTGCATTAGCGAAAATTATAGGTTTAGATACTTTTGGCGAAGGTTTGAGCAAACAATGGAAAAGGTAAGTAGTTGTATTGCAGGGTTTTTAGTGCGCGAGGAAACAGATTCTTCATAATAGCTTGGAAGGTGCGACGGATCGCACCCGTTTGTGGTTCATCTCCCGACGGCGCGAACATCCCTGCATCAGAACTCGTTCCTCTATAGAGCGGGGAAGCTGTGGAACTTCCTTCCCACACGAGTGTTCCCGGAGCGTTACAACCTGCAACTGTTCAAAAAGAACTGCAACAGTTATTTGATGGCATCTCGGGGCGCCCACTCGGCGCTATAGGTTCGCCTCTCCCGAGAGAAGTCTAATAAAAAAAAAAAAGTGGCGTTCAATGGAACTGCCACAATACTTGTTTTATAGGGGTTTCGGATGCTCTCGGTGGGAGTTTTCGAATTATCGATGGGAAGGAAAGTAGTGGCGTTCGGAGAAGCCGCCACAGTATAACCAAAGAATTTAAAAATATTTGACATTCCGCTATTCTGTCGAAAACGCATTCCTATAGAATTGACCAACCTCGATGACTTGATGTTAAATCTGCATTTCATAAGCTTTTTGCACGTGGTCCTCAAGACTCAATATTGCTGCGCATTCTATGTTATTGTTTTCAACAACGATCGTCTTACTGTAACTCAAAATCTGTTTACCGTGCGGCCACAAGGGAAACCATTGACGTAGGATGAAGCGACCGAGTTGCATCTTGATCGCTCGTGCGCTGCATAATGATTCGATAACGACGTTGTGGGGGGCGAAGTCATGGCGCCGGCGTACGACACGGATTCTACCTCGTCCCCACAAGTTCTCAAGGTCCGCCGTAAAATAAACTGTTCGTTGAGAAAGAGGAAGTACACACAAACACTCAGGAAACTGCAGCCGGGAAAGAAAACACTAGTGTGTCTTGTTCAAAAAGAGCTCTTTATTTAAACTGTTGTTTCTATGTACTTGACCATAATATTGTGTATGCGATTCGTTATCAGAAGGATGTACTTCCACACCACAAGTTTAACTTCACCAAAAAACAATGACTTGCGATTTAGAATTTGGAATCACTATAACGAGAAACACTTGAGTTTATAACTTGAAGTTTATTTTGGAATATATTAGTACTTGAAATTCTTGAAGACGATTGTCCCGAACTAAAAATGTCGACAGACTCACAATAGTGGTTGTAACACTCCACTGTATACGATCAACTTCCGCACTTCTAAAACTTTATGCAAAACTCGGCCTCGGAGAGCGGGAGACAGGCCGACCGGCTCGGTCGGCTGATGGTAAGGGACTCAGCAATAAACGGCTCGTACAGAGTCGACTCGCTAATAGGGTGAGTTTCCCCGAGAGAGAAAGTGTTCCTCTCGTGGTGAAACGAGGAAGGAGGATCTCACTGGTGAGGTCCTGTAGTGGTGTGCGTGAAGTCGATCGTTGAGATCAGATTGTTTGCAAACGCTCGCAGGTCAAAGCGAACGAAACCTAGACAAGGGATGCCGAACAAAGGAAGTAGCGACCTAATGCATCGTCCGGTAATGAGGGTCAGCTGAGTAAATAGCAGCCACCCATTAGATGCTAAAAGGGATTGCGATACTTTATACAATGGAGATCGTATATCGTATCTCTGCCGACTGGAAGAATCGGATTCTTTTGTTTGCATATGTTTATGCTATTGAATCCAATCCGGCGGCTAAGCGCGACGTTGGTGATTGTTTGAAGAACAAAGAAGTATTTCCGAGAGTGCTTGCAGCTGAATCAATAGTTGCAAGTCTTCGGAAAGTAATTTAGATGGTTACACAATGATGGTTGTGTATACCATCTGTGTCAATTGTGCATGGCATCTATGGCGACGCCAGAGTCGATATCTAGTGTGAATATCTACACTAATTGGGAATTCGGTTCTGGGTCGCTAATGCAGAGATGCATTGATACGTGTATGAATGCCCTTGTAGGAAAAATTCTTTACAGGCATTTCCAGATAATCCATTGAAATTATTAATTATCCTTGGGAAGGAAATGCTTTTGCTGCGGAGAGATTGAGGTGCAGGTGTGGGCAGGTTGGAATTTGCCTGGCAACCAAAGGTACCGAATAGGTTTTGGTTTTATGCTCCCGTATAATGGAAAGAATTCTTGTCGAGAATTTGTATGCGAAGAGAGGCATGAAAGGTAAGAATTCTATTACAAGGACTTTTAGGGTATACCTTAGATAACCTAGATGCGTAAAGAATTTAAGGTGCTAATGCGATTGCATTTGCGAAACTTATAAGGTTGGGTCGAAGTTATGGGGGTTCTTCAGGTAAGTAACAGTGGGGTTTGGCGGAACCGCCACAACGTCATTGGTACGCAATATCTGTCGAGTGTAGTAGTTTTCCGTTCTTTACGATAGACTGCATTGATTTGGTTTTTATTGTTTTCCTCCTATATGAATATATACAAACTGTTTATTTTTCCTTGCTAAACTTGTTTTTGTTTCCCACGAAGGAATTTTTAACAGCATTGGAATTGAGGTAAAGTTTCTGTTGGTTGTGTACATCGTACATTCGGTCTTTCTCGTGGCTGGGGATCACGATCCAGCTATCCTCGTCGCAGGTGTCGGGGTTGGTTCCTTGACAGGCTGCGTAAAGATCGTCTGCATGAATTGTGCGTCGTTTCTTGCAGTCAAGCTGTTAGGATTGCATGTCGTATGCGGGTTGCCTCATGTATCGTGAGTATGTGTGTGTGTTTGTGTGTTGTATGTTCACTTTCAGAACGAGCTCTTGCACTCGACCCGATCGGGAGTTTAGTTTTTGTTTGCTTGATATTGGATTTGATATCGGCCCGTTTAATGTATTGGGGAATGCTAAGGCTTCGAGAGTGCTTTATCGTTTTAAGGGATGCTTTTGCGTGTACCGCAATTAATTGGTCGAGACTGGCTCCAAAGAGGTATGTATTAATGGGTCGGTGGTTTTGGACGTAACAATCCTCCCCTCTTTATAAAATGAGTATTGTTCTTGAAAGAGAAATAATACTCCTTTGGTGTCGATGGGAAACATGTGTGGTGTAGTGTGAGGTCGGTGTTCGCGGCGGTTTACAATAAAACATTTTTTTTCATTTGTCCCTTTAACTATTTTACATTTGGGACTGTAGGTATAATTATATATATATATATATCTGTACGTATAATTGTGTACATATGTGTAGGCCTTTAGGGTAAATTTAGTGAGAAAGATGGTTTTTTATTGACCAGATAAGCAAACACTGAAGGGAAGTATAGCAATTGCTCCATGTCGTTCTTGAGAAATGTCAACCTACAACCTGTCCCCGCCCAAACACGAATAATTAAGTAATGATTCGAAGTATTTGGGAGGTGTAATAGATGCGTAAAAATTCATTTACACTATGTATCGACATTTAATGATATGTAGCCTGGCGTCGTCGCGACAAAAAAGCTTTTGGACTTCTGAAGAGGATCCTAAACAAAGCGGCACTTCCAACGAGACCAGAGGCATTTTAAGATGCGATGCGGAAATGTCTCGACGAAGGAACATTTCTCGATGCGAGGAAAATTTTATATCTAATACCCCTGCCAAAAGAAAAGAACAAACAATCGTCCCATCGCTCCATATGCTGGATACAATGTATAAAATCCTGGAGAAGATTATATATAAGAGATTGCTCACCATAGCGGACCTCAGGAAGCCGCGATCGACCCGAAACAGTGGCGAAGCAATCAAAGGAAAGATGGAAAGGAAGAACCAGGAAATACTGTGCCTTGGTAATATAGCGTTTGCGACGATAGTGAAACTGAAGCGATTTGAACCGACGCTATTACGGCACACTCTTGCGGAATATTATGTACAATGGAGTTTAACAAATAAAGCTATCGCAAGGAGTGGAAATTATTGGATTCGCAGACGACATTGCGGTTACAACAATTGCTAAACATATAAACGACGTAGAAACGGCTACTAATGAAGCAATTTGACTAGTTAATGATTGGCTACAGCCCGCCGGACTAGAACTAGCCGATAACAAGATACAGACATTCCAATTAACTATATAATGCCATGAGAGAGTTCGGCATTCCAAAAAAATTAATACGACTTTGTAGGTTGACCATGACCAACATAACTAGTCAAGTAAAAATAGCGGGATTGCTGTCCAAACCAATAAACATCTTTAATGGACTCCGACAAGGGGACGGTCTGGCCTGCCTCCTCTTCAACCTGGCGTTGAAGAAAGTCATCCGTGACTCTGGCGTCACACCTAGAGGAACTATTATCACCAGGTCCAGCCATATAGTTTCCTACGCAGATGACATCGACATCATCGGTAGATCCGATTCGGCTGTACAAGACTCCTTCACCCAGATCGAGCAGGCGGCACAAAAACTGGGACTGCACATTAATGAGGGAAGTGCGTGGTGGCAACTTTTGCGAAGAGAAGACCTAACGTTCGTCAAACTATCAGGGTAGTGGAGCACGAATTTGAAGTAGTGCAATCCTTTAACTACCTTGGATCAATAGTATCAGCCGATAACAATATGGAAGAAGAAATACGCGAACGGCTGATCAAATCCAACAAAGCCTACTATGGTATATCAAGGCTCTTTAAATCCCGAAGTTTATCCAGAACATCCAAGCTACAGAGCGTGGGAGTGCTAAACTAGATGACATCGGCTCGAAATCGGGACCGGTGGAGAGATTTGTGAAATAAGGCCAAGACCGGATCCCGGTTGTAGTGCCAATGATGATGATGATATTTTACAGTCTATAACTAACAACTGAATAGAGTCATCAAAAAAAGTCAAGGAAGTTTTTAGAATGAAATGTCACTTTTCGAAAGAGCTCAAGTCTGAACGCCTTTGCCGAATACTTTGTAAAATATATACCACTACAGCCATCTAGGGGAAATATAATGGATTAACCAGGGATGGTCAATAAAAAAAAAAATTGTACACGTATATTTTTCTGTTCGGTTCATGTGAGACTGTTCGTTCTTTTGTCGCTATAGGTGGTGCATTTAGAGCACATTTTCCCCTCTTTCAGGTGCATATCACACGATGGCGCTAATGGTACACATTCGCTTGCAACAAACGTTGTGTTGGTCTTTATTGAACACCGCTCGTATTTTTTTCATAAACTACTATTATGTAAAGAAGGTTGCAAAATAGCACTTGTAACTGAGAGCTAGATTGAGTCTCAATACTCAGCAGCCTGGTAAAATACCTTCCTACTAGCCTGTAGGCTCCGTGAAATGGCTGCAAAAATGCTTGACTATCTTTGTGGGTTTGGCTGATGTACCATTGAAAGAATGTAGTATTTCAGGGCACCGCCTCAGCTTCCTAAGAGAAATAAAATAGACAACAAAAAAATAAGCAAAAAAAGGACAATGAAATACCTAACGGAGCCTGACGTAAATCAGCAAGGGCAATCAGGCTGTGAATTTATTAACGTCCCTGTTTATGAAATGACTAGAATGATAGGCAATTGAACTTTAAGAAGTACCCTTACTTAATTTGATGTCCGCCTATACTTTGCACCTGAGACTACTGTTTTGAACGTGCCAATTTAATTATCCCTTTTTCGCTATCTATATTTAAAAGTCCTTTTCGAACTGGAATGCTCATGGCCGTCATTGAATAATTCACCAATAGGTTCAGTCTTCCGCAGATGTGCGCTAACTCTGTCCGAAAATGTGCAGATATCTACTTTTATTAGATTGCTGGTGATTACTTTATAGGTAATTTTATCAATTACTATTTTTGTATGTAAGCACATTTCTTAAGCGCATTTAAAATATTTTTATATCTAGTATATCCTTTTATCTATTTTTACCTTTTTTCACCTTTGTGCAAAACAGAAGCACCGTACACCATGTGGGCCACATAAAATAGACGGAGAGTAAAAAAGTTGTGACTACTGTTTTCATTCGTTAACCTAGATTCAGCGTTTCATACTACAATGCACTTTACCGGACATCCTGTGTCATAAGGATTAATGAAAAGCCGGTTCAAACGCAAACAAATTATTGAACAGAAAAATATGTATATTAAAAGATATCTAAAATAATCATTGATGGCTAATTTAAGGCACGACTTTCCAATAATTTTCCCTCACTGACAAGTTTATGTCGAATATCCTTTGCTATCTGAGGTGTGAATATTGATTTCAATACTCTGGGCGTGAAACCCAGCGGTGTCATTATTTAATTAAGAAAACGTTAAAACAGAAGAGGGAGAGTAATTAGACAAATGCTAACACTTCTGTAAACAATAATGTGGAATCTTCTTCTCTCTTCCGATATCCTTGAAAACTTTCCAGTTGAAAACTCCCTTTTATGTGAATAAGGATTAAGATCCTTAATGACCGGAAATTTGTGTGTGTCAGTGAAGGAAGCGATGGAAAAAAAAATTGGAAACTTTAAAGTCGAACAAGTCAATCGTCTTCGTTAAGAGAAGGCGTTCGTATAGAAAATAACAGATTTTCCTGGAGTTAGCACAAAGCTTTATTTTTGAGCTTATTGTCTTTGGAACAAAAGGGCGGAAGGTTGGCATACTTTTCGACTTGAAGTGGTCTTCATAAATCGTCGCTTTGATGAATGAATTTATTGTTCGTTTTATTGTGTATTCTTGAGTTAATTGTTACGCTCTGAATTGTAAATAATACTTCACCCTTGCCTTCCACGGATAACGTAGTTAGGTGCCCTTGGGGAAAAGTGTTTCGGTTAGCTTGTATTTTGAGCGACTTAATCATACCCATTGCGGCTACGGTTCATTGGGTAGTTTAAAAATCATTTCCCTGATGCTGAAGACTCAATGAAAGCAAGTTTGGAATTATCTAATTAAAGTTTGTTCCAGCGGCGAGATGAAAAGGAAAACAATTTATCTTATCAAAGTTTTTCTATTCTATGGTGAATTACCCCCCCCCCCCCCCCACCCATGAATAATTATTATGTTTTAAAGTTATTACATTTCACTGTTTTTCTGGGGCCATATATATTAATATTTGTATACTTAGGAGCGTCTGTTAAAATTTACTACAATTGAGGCATGGCAGTTGAATATCTATCACCGACAAGTTGACGTCCTGCAGGGATTCAGTAGGGCGACTGCTATAAAGCTATGTTACCAATTTGCCTATATATAGTTAACTTCAGTATACATTCCATTGTGGGGCGGTATTCGACTTCTGTGTCGAGTAATGTTGCAATGACGCCGGTTTCGCGTCCATCGGTTCAATACTCCCGGTCTGAGGCAATTTCTCCGAGGTAGGTGGTTATCTGGATTGAACGGAAGCTAATTTCATTGCTTCTTGGCAGAGGACTTAATTGCTGATATGACACGACTTATTTGTAAAAAAGATTTGTTGCAAACTTGAAAGTAACATTTTCGGAATTCCCTGCTATCCGAAACGGTAAAGAAGCTGCTCAAATGTCAGTGTTGAAATTGATTTTCAAATCTTGGTTCCGGTAGTGGAAGCTGATGAAAACAAAATAAAAGCATGAAGTGTTGCGAACACCCAATCACAAATTGAATTTATCGAATTCATCTGTACATGATGAAACTTCTTGGTTTAATTTAAAACTTCACACAAACGTTTGGAATTTGGAATTTTTTTTGTTCCACCGGCCAATATCATTATCAACATTGAAATGTACTGTCACCAGCAGGTCAAGTTGCGTGATTCACTGCAACAGGAAAGATCAGAATTGATCAATAGGAAAGGAATAGTGTTTGATCAGGCTAATGCGAGACCTTGTAGGTGTTTTCGTTTAGCCGTTTTCGCTTTCTTCACGAAACTGTCCCATGCCTCGTTGTCCACAATCCGTGAACGGCGCAACTATTCCTTGGTCCTAGTTCACCGTCCGTGAACTGCACAACTATGACACTTATAGTTTACCAACAAAAGGGAGTGAAAGTCGTTATTCTAACTTAAGAGATTTCTTTATTGCTCTTTTAACTAAATTTGAAGACTCCATAAAATAACAAAAAAAAAACAGAACACAATTCAATGCAATTATTTGAATGATTACAAATGCATACAAATGTCACTTAATTAATTTTGTACAGTGCGTTAATTAACACGGTATAAATGCACTGTTTAAAAGAAGTGAACAAAAAAGGTCAAGGATTTAAACTTAATGCTGCGCACCGATTACACGCCAATATATCACAATAGATGACCGCTTTAGCTTTTCAATGCCGACCGATTTGCTCGAACAACTGAACCAGACTCTCTTTGCTGAGTTTATTTAACGTGGTGGCCCGACCTGCCTCCACGGAATCCGGAACGCGATTAACTTCAACCACCGCAGCGACAGAACACCAAAATTCCATCCATCGCTTCGATGACCATATATGGTATGATTCTTTTTAGCATCGGCACGTAGGGCGCGAAATACAAACGACGTTTAATTCTGTTGCTCATGGTGTGTGTGTGTGTCCACAGTATGCGGACCGTGGATCACCAAATCCATACGGGTACCACCATGAGCAATGATCTGCAACTGGGCGCGTCATCCTGAAGGGGCGCCCGCATGTTTACATTAAGTAAAAGAGCACACGATGATTATGTCGTCGCACCGATGATCGTGGCCTACCCATAATACTCGTGCGCATGTTAAAATGCCGCCGAATTTGCTTCCGACGTCTGGGCGCGAGATAAAAGAGCAAGCTTCGTTGGTTGTATAATTTGTTGTGTATTGGGGTGTATGCGATAAAATTCGCGCAGGTGCGTAATAGGGTAAGTATATTTGGGTAGCGCCGAATGGTTTTCCCAGATGTATGCTGCGTTTATAATTTCTTACCAGGGATTTGATGATGCAACATACAACCGGTGAATTGCTTTCAGAGAAATTAATATTTGTTGCTGATGGAATATTATGTCAGCTAGCATTAATGCTTCAAAGTATTTCTAATGTTATAGGTACAACTATGGACGGTAAGTACAGGTTCTATTACTTTATCATAGCTGTGATGTATTACTTTATCGTAGCTGTGATGTAAGTAGTAAGTAGTGGCGTTCAATCGAACTGCCACAATATTTGTTTTTTATGCATTTGGTATGCCCTAGGATGGGGGTTTTTACCTAGGTAATGGGAAGATGATTGGTGACGTTCAAGGGAACCGCCACAGCACCCCCCCCCCCCCAGTGACTTAGTTACGATAAAAAAAAGGTAGGGCAAAGTATCGCTCTGATGGCGATGTGCGGGAAAAAGAAAACGAAAAATGAAAGAGTAATATCTACAAAAGAAAAATTGCCAATGGACCCGTTTACGCCGCGGTGATGCTGACAGGGGCAAAAGGTGTGCGGATAGTCCATGGTGGTATTTGGTTTGATTATGGGCCGACGAATGGTATTTTCCAATTAGTCGGGTCCTATGTGGCTCACTGACATCCGTTTTCCCAAGGTGTCAGGAGGTAGGGATAGAGGATCGCTGGCATTGGTACTCCAAGGTGCCAGGATGTCATTTATAGAGCTCACTGGTATTGGTACTCCAAAGTGCCAGGAGGTAGAGTGGAAGATCGCTAACATTGGTTCTCCAAAGTGCTAGGATGTGGGGAATGCAAGATCGCTGGCATTGGTACTCCAAACTGCCAGGAGATGAAATAGAAGATCGCTGGCATCGTTTCTCCAATGTGCCAGGAGTTGAGGTGGAATACTAGAGATCGCTGGCATTGGTTCTCCAATATGCCAAGATGTGGGGAGTGCCAGTAACCAAAAACACGGACGCGCTGAATGAAAGTTGGAAGCAAGTCAAAGGCTGTCGTGTGTAGTCGGGTGGTGCGGAATGCCCTCTGGAATTGGTACTCCAATGTGCCAGGAGTTGAGGTGGAATACTAGAGATCGCTGGCATTGGTTCTCCAATATGCCAAGATCTGGGGAGTGCCAGTTACCGAAAAAACGGACGCGCTACGGAGGAATTCTTAATTGCCTGTGAGGGGAGCGGCGGACGAAACCGTCGCCGTTAATGGCGTTATGTGATGAGGGTCGGGTGGAGTCAGTTGAAAAAAATCAAGCGGTTGCGTTCGCGAATATCGGCAAAAAATATTGTACGCTTCGATGCCCGCGTTTCTGAAAGATGGTGCATATTTAATCGGTTTTAATTTACAATTATCCTGTGGTTAAATATCTAATCGGGAAGATTTTCTCTAAAGTAAAACTATTTGTTGCGTTTATGCAAAGAAACTACTGGACTACCT
Organism: Microdon myrmicae; assembly: GCA_963931805.1. Lineage (NCBI taxonomy): Eukaryota > Metazoa > Arthropoda > Insecta > Diptera > Syrphidae > Microdon > Microdon myrmicae. The sequence goes on from OZ007500.1 coordinate 45,982,025, forward strand.
AATGTGATTACTATTTGTGATACGGGTGGTTTGTTAGTTGACCTCTTATTGCTTTCTTGTTCGGATTAGGTGTGTACCTTACTCTCTTACATCTATTGTTTAAATGAGGCTAAATAACACTTAATGCATTAGACAGTCACCAACAATTACCGTGCGTGCCCTCGGTAGTTTGTATTGAGTTGTTTTTGTCACTTTCTACTTGGTTAAATAGGTTAAAAATTAAATATAACAGGTCAATTGAAAAGTCCCCGGCCTTCCATAGTAAAACACATTTTTTTGGCACAATTCGTTTTTTTATTCAACATAATTCCCTTCGAGGGTGATACACTGATTATAGCGACCCTCCAACTTTTCGATACCTTTTTTGTAGTACGATTTGTCCTTTGCTTCAAAATAGGCCTCAGTTTCGGCGATCACGTCTTCATTCGACGAAAATTTCCTCCCAGCGAGCATTCTTTTGAGATCTGAGAACAGGAAATAGTCGCTGGGGGCCAGACCTGGAGAATACGGTGGATGCGGAAGCGATTCGAAGCCCAATTCATGGATTTTTGCCATCGTTTTCACTGACTTGTGACACGGTGCATTGTCTTGGTGAAGCAGCACTTTCTCTTTCTTCAAATGCGGTCGTTTTTCGGCGATTTCGTCCTTCAAACGGCCCAATAACGCTGTGTAATAGTCGCTGTTGATGGTCCTTCCTTTTTCAAGATAGTCAATGAAAATTATTCCGCGCGCATCCCAAAATACAGACGCCATAACCTTGCCAGCCGTTGAGAAAAACGGTTGCGTTTTTCCACGCTTTGGGGCGGGTTCATCGTGTGCAGTCCACTCGGATGACTGTCGATTGGACTTCGGAGTGAAATGATGGAGCCATGTTTCATCCATTGTCACATATCGACGCAAAAACTCGGGTTTATTACGCTTGATCATCTCCAAACACTGCTCCGAATCATCAACTCGTCGTTGTTTTTGGTCAAAAGTGAGCTCGCGTGGCACCCACTTCGCACAGAGCTTTCTCATACCCAAATATTCGTGAATGATATGATGTACACGTTCAGTTGATATCTTTAGAGAGCCTGCTATTTCATTCAATTTTAATTTACGGTCATTCAAAATCATTTTGTGGATTTTTCTAATGTTTTCGTCGGTAACAACCTCTTTTGGGCGTCCACTGCGTTCACCGTCTTCGGTGCTCATTTCACCACGTCTAAACTTAGCATACCAATCCTTGATGGTTGATTTTCTTGGGGCGGCGTCTGGAAACTCGTCATCAAGCCAAGTTTTTGCTTGAACTGTATTTTTTCCCTTCAAAAAGCAATATTTTATCAACACGCGAAATTCCTTTTTATCCATTCTTTTCACAATAACAGAAGTTGCTTCACTCAAAATACTATAATTCACAAACTAATGATCCGACATCTGTCAAATTTATACACGCGTCTTTGCCGCCATCTATGTGTCAGGCCGGGGACTTTTCAATTGACCCGTTATGTATGTATATTTAAGTATTTAAAGCAATGCAATAGAATAACGACTGACATCAACCCGTAACTTTGTGATATTATAGGTACGACTATGGAAGGTAAGTACACGTTTTTTTACGTTTCTGTATGCCCTAGGTGGGAGTTTTACATGGGGTAATGGGAAGATGATTGGTGGCGTTCAAGGGAACCGCCACAACCTCATAGCTTGGTGACTCGCTAAATGAGTATACAGTTTGGATCGGATTAACTATTATACCCACCATATTCTACAGATCTGATTCTACGCGCCTTTATTAGTCCCAGTTTTCAAAGACATTTTTAGGCAGTAAAACCTTTACTTATGGCGGAGTCGAGTCGGCGAGGTCATGAACTTCCGGGTTCCTACAGGCCAATAAATAATAAAATAAAAAACCTTTACTTTAAACGAGCACGTCAAAAATAAGCTGAATCTCTTTCTTCCCAGGTAAGAACAGACGTTTTATAAGTAAGAAATCATGCTACTGCCAGAAAGATCGCAAACTGTTTGAACTAAAATAAAGAACACATCATTTAATCAAATATTTATACACTATAAGGTAATCGTATTTCAATGTCACAAAAAGAGGACCAACTAACTTTCCAAACAATCCAATTAAAATGAGATCCAGCTAGTTTATTGTATTGGAATTTCGGATACATCTTAGTCCCTGTGCTCAGTCTACGTCGCCTTATAGCAGGGTATAAAGAAGAAATGTTATTGCCTCTCATTCAGCCCGATAGACTTGACAGAATTGGTCTTTTGGAAAGTAACAGCGTTATTCGCAGAATAGCACCCGAATTGAAAAAGAGATTATACGGTATTAAACCCCAAGTAGGACTAAGTACACATCTCTATCTAATTAATTGAGTTACAAATTCAGCCACGGATATAAAGTGGGGTTACGTACAAAACACCCACATAATAAAGAAAGTGACGGGGAAAAGTGTTAAATTATCCAACACGTTAATTATTAAACATCAACACTTTGACAGCGCCTTTGATGTTTGATAATCTGAGTCTTTGTTCATTTGCAAGAATTTATAATATAGGGTGGGCCAGCTTATTCGAGCGTATCCGACAACACTATAACTTTGACATTTTTTGTCTGACAGCTGTCAGAGAGCATGTATTTGAAATTTGAGTCTTGAGATACTTGCTCTGTGTATTTTCTTTGACCGTTGGACGAACAACATCGCTTGTCGCATATTCGTTTTTAGCTGCTGTAAGAGCAGCTGCTGTATGTTTATCAAAGTAAAGATACTGATCTAGCCAGATTCCAAGGTATCTGACTACAGTTTTTACTTGTAGAGGAAGATTATTACTTCCTGCAATAGAAAATGTTTTCCAATTCCGTTTTGTATCCCTTGATGCACTGGACAGCGGCGTTCTGAAAAGGATAGTCTCTGTTTTTTGGAAAATTATTTTTAATTTCCAGTAGTCGCAAAAACGTTTGATTTTGTTGAAATCATTTTGCAGAAGTCTGTTGATGACATCAATCTTTTCTCCAGGCCTATACACCACAATGTCGTCGGCATACGCAATCTTATGGTAGAGAGCCCACTAGATCACTAGTGTAAATGTTAAATAAAATGGGAGAATTCACTGCCCGCTGTTGTAGGCCGATTTTGATGTGGGAGGTCTTGTTCGAGATTATATCTCCACATTTCACTAAAAATTGTTTACCCATTATCATATCGCAGATAATGAATAGTAAATATTCGGGCATACCTAGATTTGATAACTTATATACAAGCCGTTCTAACCATACGGTGTCGAAAGCCTTTTTAAAATCAACCAAACAGGCCCCTGTGCATTATTGCTTCGCCTTGTTCCACTGTATGTCGGAAACAAGTTTTGTCGCAGCATGAACTGTTTCATGTTACGATCGGAAACCAAACTGGTTGTTCGGAATAATACCATTTTCCTCACACTAGTTAGTCAATGCTTTATTTATAATTTTCTCGAATACCTCGCTGATGTTCGGAAGCAAACTAATCGAGAGAAGATTGGCTGGATTGCTCCTGTCCTTTTGGGGATGCGATGGACCACTGCAGATTTTCATTGGGTTGGATAATATGCATTATTTAGAGTGTTATTGAACAAAATAGTGTAAACCTTCACTACTTCCAGAGGTAAATGTTTTAGAACAATGTTGGAAATACTATATATTCCAGAAGATTTTTTATTCTTAATCGATCTAAGATATGCCCATGAGTTCATTCTTGTGTACAAATATGCTAGTGTTTAGATTTCTAAGTGGAGAATCCGCTCTATTATTTTCACTAAAGATAGTGAAACTTCGACTTAAGAGACGCCAATTGTTAAGTTCATTGCGTAGCGAAATATGTTTTTGGGGAGCCATATTTTCCAGGTCAAGAATGAGCCGATTCGTTCAATCTATACACTGCTTCGAAACAAGCACCAATTGAGTTCGCCTTTTTTGCGGTTCCTCGACTATTATGAACTCTTCGTTAGAGTTAATGTGTTCCAGGAAAGTCCTGCGTTCGGCAGAGTTTGACAATTTTCCGGAGTCTGAGGGACACGCAGACATGTAATGTCATTATAATACTTCCTTCGAAAGACTTGTGGCGGTTCCGCCAAACCCCACGGCCCATTTACCTGAAAAACCCCCATAACTTCAACCAAATCTTATAAGTTCGCTAATGCAATCGCATTAGCTCCTTAAATGCGTCACGCATCAAATTGATCAAATTTATTTTGCTAAAAGCCCCTAGAAGAGAATTCTTACCTTTCATGCATCTCTTTGCATACAAATTCCCTATAAGAATTCCTTCCTAATTTATCATAAATTCCCTGAAAGAAAACTCATCGGTTCACATATAATACAACCGCATAATCAGGGAATCTTACCCTTGAGTTGGCTTATCCCTGCCTCAACATGTGTACAATAAAAACTACCTACATACACATTGGCTGGCGACCACTTTACCCAACCATAAACAGTCCAACGCAGCTGCATGTAATTAGCACAGCAAACAAAAGAACGCTGTCCTTCAAAGGTTTTCTGGCGATACTGTGGCGGGGAAGTGTGGTGCGCCAGCGTACGACGCTGATTCACTTCCTTCCGCCATCGTCACTATAAATTCCGCTGTAAAGGCAACAAGTCGAACATCGAGAGAAAAGCACAAACACCGGACAAGCAAAAATAAAAAGCACACAGTTCTTATCAAATTTTTTATTCACTTCACGAACGAACACTGGAACACTGTTCTTAATTATTTGGTGAAAGAAATTCACTTGCAGTTTATTTAATTCCGTACACTGGTCTCCTGGTACTTCACACTAGACTCGTTACTATCGCTCCCGTCCGCGGAACGGGAGCGGAAGTCTGCACGACTATTGTCGTCGGCCGATGGAAATGGACTTCGATATAAATTCGCTGACTAGGGAATTCGGTCAGTGAAGCTGGCTCTCTTAAATAAAAGATGTATTTCCTGTTCCAAGAGAGATGTAAAGTCTCTCTTTGGGGTAACCAACAGATCTCATACGGAAGATCGCCACAGTACATATATATATGTGTAAACAGGTTCTTTTATGGATCAAAACCATGGGAAGGGATCTAAACAAAGAAAGGAAGAGGTGCATTCATGGGATGCGAGTCTGGTAAAACAAACAAAACCGAAACTCGTCGGAGTTGTTGCATCTTTGTTTGAGATGTACGTCGCGGCTAAATAAATAGACGCGGCGCAATGAAGAAATGGTATTAATAGGTTTTGGCTAGATTACCAAGAAATGGTGTTTATGGCATCACTGGTAAGGGTAAGTATTGAATTCCTATTTGCATTTGCTTATGCTGTAGGATTTAATTGGTGCCACCAGATGTGTGTATTTGTTTTAGTCCCTTGGGTGTAGGTCGCCAGCCAATGTGTTTGTCTGGTGATTTATGATGCACATGATGAAGCTGGTATAAACCAACTCAAGGGTAAGGTTTCCTGATTATGCGGTTGTATTATATATGAACCGATGAATTTTCTTTCAGGTAATTTAGGATAAGATAAAGAACTCTTATAGGGGGTTTTACATGCGAAGTTATCCTTGCAGGTAAGAATTCTTTGGCAGAAGCTTGAAAATAAATATATTCGGTAAGCTTAATGCGTGCAGCATTGACAGGTGCTAATGCTGTTGCATTAGCGGAAACTGATGTAGATTGGGTCGTAATAATAGGAGTTCTGCATGATAAGGTAAAGAAAGGATTCTTACGGGAAATTATATGCGAAGAGCATGCATCAAAGGTAAGTTTTCTTTGACAGGGACTTTAAGATCATTGACTTGATCTATATGATGCGTGAAGCATTTCAGGTACTAATGCGATTGTATTAGTGAAGTTGGGAAATTGGATGGCACTTATGAGGGTTTTAGGTAAGTGAACCGTGGGGTTTGGCGGCACCGCCACAATACCATAAACAATCCATATCGTTTGTGGTATCCCAAATGCAATTCCCATTTAATGAGTTCCATCTTATTTATTAAGCTGACCCTAATCACAGACCAATGCATTAGGTCGCTTCTCCTTTGTTCTTTTTCCCTAGCTGTAGGTTTTGTTTATCCTTGCTGAAATACATCGATAAACACGGTGATGTGTACCAACACGCATACACACCACTGCACCAAAAAATCGCATCTCCTTGGTGGCCACACCCTTAAGAGAAAAATTTTCTCTCTCTCTTCCGTTCCTTAACCCTAACCGAGGATGGAATTCAAGTCAGAGTTCTATTCTCGGGGAGTCCTATTACATCCGCCGACCACCACGGTCGTGCCGCTCGTACTCCCCGGTGCGCACGGGGACGCGAAAGTCAACCGCGAGTCGAGTTTGATAAGCTATTGAGTGTACGCCACGAGTCCTTATCCACGAGTTGCAGTGAGTCGACTGCGCGAACATAGAAAGTTAAGTTTAAAATTGTGTTGAGTGCTGGTCGTGCTTCGTACGATTGATTAATATCAAAGTGTCCTGTGTGTTCGATTTAGTATGCACATTATGTTAAGTGTATATGAAACTTTAAAGATAACTTTCAATTTAATATAAATATAAGTAAAATAAAGCACATGATATAAAAGGCTTTATTCAAAACTTACTTTCAGTTTCATTTGAAAAGCGCTCCCTACTGTTCTAAAATCAAATAAACTCAAACAGATGTATAATTCAACATCATGTTATCAAATTAAGAACATATAATAAAGTTAAACTCAGGGAAAGCTTGTGTGTTTTACTTCTTGTGGACGGTTTGTCGCGGAGTTTTGTTTCCTTGATGGACAGTTTTTGGCGGAACATTTATGGAACCTTAGCGACAGCCGGATGGGGATAGGGGTGAACCGATTGCCCGTATCTGGCACAATATACTCCTAATCCCCACAGACTTTATTTATTTGTGGGAACATATTCGGTCTACTAGATTTAATGGCACGAATTCTGTTGTTCCAGTCTTCATTAATTCATCATCATCATCGGCACTACAACCGGGAACCGGTCTTGGCCTCATTTAGCAAGTCTCGAGGCTTGTTAAATTTTCCATAATAATTTATTTTTACGGGCAAGGTAATTAGCATTGCGCTATCTTCATTAATTACTGATCTATAATTGTCACGGATCACTTTTTGAAGATTTTTAATTAGTGACTTAATTGTTTTTATTTCTTGGCTATTTGGATCGCTGAACTGTCAGTAGAGCAGTTTTAACTTAGAGAGCAGAATACTCTTTTGCCTATATAGTTCGTCGATCTTTGAGTTTCTGTATCAGTTTTTATAGCTCTCTATGTGAGACACTTTTGGGATAGAACGATTCATTGTACAACGTGGTTACTAATGTTCATAGTCGAAAGATAATGATCAATTTCGTCATTATGAAGATTTCTGTCAGTTTGTGGATCTATGCCATTGGAGCGTAATTCTTTTTTTTATTATCCGATCAAAGCGCGACCAGTGTGCTTTTCCGAAATTAAAAGAATGTATCTGTTTATACTGCTCAAGTAGTGAGTGTTCGTTTGGGACATGTATTACAGCACTAAGTCCGTAATGATCGCTATCGTACTCGATTGTACGAAGACAATTTCGAGTAGTTAGATCCGTATCTAATAATTGTATTCGCTCGTCCAGCAACAGTAAATCCAAGAAGGAATTTTCTCTTGGATATGACGGCGTACTTGTAGCGGACAATTCTAGTTTATGTTCGATAGCGTTGGTTTGCCACCAGTCGAACAACACATTGCCTCTTGTGTTTGAGATAAGGTTACCCCAAGCACTGTGCTTGGAATTGAGATCTCCCGCCATAAAGAAATTTTTATTTTCCGAGTCTAACTTGAGACTTCGAAAAAGGGTATCAAGTTCATTAATAAAGTGTATACACTGTGGAGCTTCGGGAGCATAAGCCTTTGACTTGTCAAAGGAATATCTATAACGCAGGCTTCTAGTACCTGGAACTTGCATACATCTCTACTGACTGTACTGTACTGACTGTAGCTGGCTGACTTTCAAACAGACAACTTGTCTCACAGTTTTGCTCGTGCTATTTATCTTAATCAACCGTTATTTTCACAATAATTTTCACAATTTAATTATCATTATCTTGTTTTCTTTGCCTCGTTTTCCGCATACAAAAATTTGAACAAGTGTTATAACCGTTAAGTTAATTCAAGAAATTGATTTCTTATCTTATGTAAATACAACATCTCGCTCGAAATATCCAAAAGATCGAGATTGTTGCAAGAAAATGTGTATCTTTGGGATACAATTTTCGATTCCTTTTCCTTTATAAAGGAATAGTCAAGTGATCTCCGGGCCGCAGTCTAAATTCACAGTCCCTGGAGGAAGTACCCCAGGAAAATCCTGAATAATATAATAAAATCATATTCATAAAGGAAACAAGACGTGTTTTCATTTTTTATGGACGACGGATATCTAAGTATCACCTGGCCCCCACGGAAGACCAAGTGAAGACATCAGGACGAAGGCCGAATCAAAGGACGTTGCTCTTCCCTTTGAACTCAGAGGAAGCACGGCAACGACCCCTTTTGTAGGACAAATTTTCAGGAGCGGTCAAATTTTGAGAGATCGCCTTGTCCTTTTAAGGGCCAGGAGACATGCTTCCTGGAAATAAAAACCCCTACAAGAAACACAACATCTGAAAGAAGAAAATGGCTGCGTTATAGAATCGATTGTTTTCTAGTTAATGTTAAAGTCTTAAATGATATCATTAAAAACGAAATCTCAACATATAGGAACAAGTGTTGGAATAAACACATTTCCTCTCTTGACAAAGCAAGCAAACAGTTCTGGAAAATATCAAAAATTATGAAAAAGAGAGGGTCAAGTATTCCTCCGTTTAAAGTTCACGACAAGTTGTTTATTTCTTCAGTGGAGAAATCGAACCTACTTGCTAACACGTTTAGTAAGAACCACTCCATATCTATGCATCTAAGCGACGCGTATACTGAAGCTGAATTTGCTAACACTATCCATGTACTTTCTCAGACACCAGCTGAAAGTACTTACGCAACTAATATCAGCAAAGTTAAAGAATTGATAAAAAAATCGAAATCAAAAAAGGCTGCGGGTCTTGATAATGTTAACAACAAATTAATCAAAGCACTTCCACCTGCTGCAAGTAACTATTTAACGTTCATTTTCAACGCTTGTCTTAAGAATTGTTATTTTCCGGACTGTTGGTAAACAGCAAAAGTAATACCTATCACCAAACCCGGCAAACCGAAGAACAGCCCCGAAAGCTACAGACCCATTAGTCTACTTAGCTGTCTAAGTAAGCTCTTAGAAAAAATCATTAAGGTAAGGATTGATAGTTTTGTGGAAGACAATAACATCTTACCAAACTTTCAGTTCGGTTTCCGTGGTGGTCACAGCACAATCCACCAAGTCTTGCGCATTAAAAACCACATAGCTGGTAAATTCATCGACAAGGAGTCAACGGCACTGGTTCTTCTAGACATCAAAAAAGCCTTTGATACGGTATGGCACGATGCCTTGATTTATAAGCTACTGAAGCTTAAGCTGCCAATGCCGCTTATCAAAATTATCCAGAGCTTTCTTCGTTCGAGAAAATATGTTGTGAGTATAGGAACCGACATATCCTCTACTCACCAAATCCACTATGGTGTACCCCAAGGCTCGGTCCTTGGTCCCATATTGTTCACATTGTTTGTCGCAGATTTACCATGTCTTGGTGAAAACATTCAGGTAGCTATGTTTGCCGATGATACGGCCATTTTCTCTTCGGGTGCCTTATCGACTAATGTCTACAACTCTTTGCAATCAGCTCTTGACAAACTAGCAGTATATTACAGGAAATGGAAAATAAAAATAAATGGTAATAAAACACAAGCTGTCTGGTTTTCGAAATGTAGGAAACACTGCTACCTACCAAATGGCACTAAACTCAGTATGTGTGCAGTTGGTATTGATTGGTCCAAAGACTGTAGATATCTAGGTGTTATTCTAGATAAAAAACTTATCTTTCAAAAACACATCACTACCACAATTGACAAAATAAACAAAGTCGTAAGAGTTATGTATCCATTAGTATGTAGAAAGTCAAAGCTTAGCATCGAAAATAAAATTATAATATATAAAACCATTTTTCAAGCTATACTCCTGTACGGGGCCCCTGTATGGTGTAATTGTGCTCGCACACACAAAATAAAATTGCAAAGGCGTCAAAATACAATATTGCAAATGTTGCTGAATTTGCCATGGCATTTTTCGACACATGAACTACATGAAAACGCTAACGTTAAACCGGTAGAGTTCCTTATTGACAAAATCAATCGAAACTTCTTCGTCAATTGTTCTTTTTCTGACAATGTTCTCGTTTCCCGTCTTGCGTTATCCTAAATCACTACATATGTACTCTGTCTATGAAAATTATATCGAGGTCATTACTATATAAAATCACCGGAAGCCCGTGCAATATTAGTCTTAAGATTCAAATAAGGGTTTTTTTATTGTAGTTTTCCCTTAATTTATTATTTGTTATTCATTAAAATTGTGCTATTGTCGTTATATAGATTTAAGATTATAGTTGTAAAGGAATTGCTATCCTAAATCTCTTAAATACTAGTTGTAAAATATACCATAAATGTAATTATCTACATCTCTACTGTAGGCGACTTTGTGTTGTAGACCATATTTAACTAAGACAGCGCCCCCGGCCCCCTCAGTGGAATTTAGACGATCTCGTCTAATTACTTTATAATTTGGGTAGCCCAATTTGTGCCTTCGATTTAGCTTAGTTTCACTAGCCAAAAGGACATCTGGGCGTTCAGCTTCCATCAGATTGCTGAGATTATCCCTTCTTTCCATGAGGATTAGTGAACTAACATTCACATCAATAATTTTTAGGGTTAATTCAGCGGGGTGAACGTTATGATTAAAGTGCGATCATTTCGAATTTTTTATTAAACGCAGCAAACTGTGATTGTATGCACAGTCATATAGCCGTTATATCAGTTTGTGCCTCTGGAACAGGCGTTTTAATGATATTGCGTGATACGAGGGTGCCTCTTATGTTTCGGGATTTGGCAACCCTAGCGTTGCAATCCGGCAATTGACAGCTCTGTCGTAAAGTTGGACATTTTTGAGGTTATACGCACTCAGAACGTTTTGACATACGAGCGCTATTTGTGTTGTTTACAGTAACTTAAAAGATTCATCTCGGCCCAAAAATGGAATTAAATCGTCAACATTTTCGTGCGATTATTTTTTACAACTTTCGGCGTGGATTAACTCAGCAACAGTGCATGGATGAACTTAATTCAATTTTTGGCGATGAAGCTCCATCAAGGACCAGTGTTTATCGATGGTATGGTGAATTCAATCGTGGTCGTAGTTCACTCCAAGATGAATTTTGTGAAGGTCGTCCAAAATCAGTTGTTGTTTCAAAAACCATTGATGCTGTGCGCGAACTGATATTGGAAGATCGTCATGTGACCTATCGTGAGATTGAGACAACCTTAGGCGTTAGTGGGACCAGCATACATTCAATATTGCATAAACATTTGACTGTCAAAAAAATTTGTTCGCGTTGGATCCCACACAATTTGTCAATCGCCCGAAAAAAGGCTCGTGCCAATTGGTCGAAAGAAATGCTAAAAAAATACGGTCGCGGTGCTTCGAAACACGTCTATGACATCGTGACAGGTGATGAATCGTGGATTTACGCATATGAGCCCGAAAGTATACAGCAGTCGACTGTCTGGGTGATTCAAGATGAGCCAAATCCAACAAAAGTTGTTCGCACACGAAGCACTTCCAAGCAAATGGTCGCCTGTTTTTTCGGAAAATGTGGACATGTCGCAACCGTACCACTAGAACAACGCAGAACAGTCAATTCTGAGTGGTACACAACAATCTGTTTGCCAGTTGTCTTCCAAGAAATCAGGAAAACCAACCGCCGAAGACGGATCACTCTTCACCACGACAATGCGACCTCTCACACATCGGCTGCGACAACTGCATTTTTGAGCACCCAAAACATCGATTTGATGGGTCATCCGCCGTATAGTCCTGACTTGGCACCGAATGACTTCTTTTTATTCCCGTACGTAAAAAACAAACTGAGAGGTCAACGTTTTTCGACACCTGAAGAAGCGGTTGCTGCATTCAGAATGCATGTGTTGGAGATACCTCAATCAGAGTGGCAAAAGTGCTTCGACAATTGGTTCAAACGCATGCAAAAGTGTATAGATCTTCATGGGGAATATTTTGAAAAACAATAAAGTGATGTTCGATGATCAATATTTGTTTTTGTTCTCTAATCCCGAAATATAAAAGGCAAACCTCGTAGTTCTAAGATTGGTGCATTTTTTACTCCACCTGCCATTTGGGCGTATGACACACTTGGTGCCACGAAGTTGTTGTAAAAGCAAGTTTTCATCCGTTTCTCTTCTTCAACTTGTTTCTTTCTGGCTTCCAACAGCCAGTTCTTGGATTTGGTTTCCGGCCCCTGAGTACTCGACACCTCTGACGTTGCCTTCGTCATCGCTGTTGTCACTCAACGTGTCTGTATCTTTGTTTTTATTGGCTTTATGGCGTTTAGCCTTTAGATTTAGGTCTGTATTTTGCCTTCTCCGGAGCACCATTTTGGCATCCATTTGATTTTTAGTTTTTAATTTAATCTAATCTAATACTTAACTTAACTCTAACTTATTCTAGCTCAACCTAATTATAATTATAATAATATGTTTGTATTAACGTCTGCGTTATTTAAATTATTTATTTATTTATTTATTTATTATCAATTAGTAATGTAAAATTACATATCAATAACTTAACCTAATGAGCCTAGCAGCGGGGACTATTGGCTCTGTATTTCTAATTTACAATTTAATCTTAATGCTATTTACAAATTTATTTACAATTTCTATGTTGTCGGTAGTGGGATCTGCTAAAATTGTATAAATATCTGTATTTCGAAATAGTTTGTCTTTCAAGGGTTTTAGGTGAGGACAGTCTTTCAATATGTGAGTGATTGTAAGTGTTGTGTTGCATTTTGGGCAGATTGGGGCTGTAGCTCGGTGGAGCAGGTGGAGGTGGGTAGCAGCTGTATGGCCTAATCGCAGCCTCACAAAGTTTGTGATTTTGGATTTGGACAAGTTAGTTGGGTAAGAAGGGTGAGTTTTGAAACGGTTTACCATTTTATAGGCATGGTGGTGAGTATCCCAGTTTGTTTGGTTTATTTGTTTTTGTTGATTGCTGATAATTGACAGTAGATCGGATCTTGTGTAGATGTTGAATTTATGGACTGGAGCTCTTTTGGCTGAGTTGGCTGCGGCGTCTGCATTCTCGTTACCGCTGATGGCGACGTGACTGGGAGTCCACATTAGTTTTATTTTATTGCAGTATTTAATGATATTATTCCGAATATTGGAAATAATATCATCAGTGTTGTTGGTGTTTTTTATTGAGTTGAGTACCGACAGGCTGTCGGTGCAGATGACATATTTTTCTCTGTGGTTGGTGGCGAATGTTACGGCTTGTAAAATCGCGAAGGCTTCCGCCGTGAAAATGGAGCAAAATTCGGGTAATAGTCCGATTTTCTTTACTGCACCTTCTTCGGATGTGACCGCAAAGGAAGTATAGTTGGTTGTTTTGGATCCATCTGTGTACAGAAAGCGCCATCCGTTGGATTTATATTTTGAGGCGACTGACCAGAATAGTGCACCGTATATTTCTTTGTTTGTGTTTGGTTTTTTAAATATTGAGAGTGTTGTTATAATATTATTATTATTTAGAAGCCATGGCGGGTAAGTTGCGGAGTATTTGAAAGTTTGTTTAATATCCAATTCCAATTGCTTGGCTTTATCTAAAATGCGACTGATTGCAGATGGGATTCGGTTGGTGTTTTTGTATCCTATTGTTAGTTTGATGTCTTTGTCAATTATGGAATTTCGCGAAAACGCTAATTTAGCTATTAGTTTTAATGATATGATTTCCATCCGGTCCTCGATTGTTGGGAGCCCAGCTTCAGCCAGTATATTTTTTATTGGTGTCGTTCTGAATGCAAAGGTGCTTCTTCTAGCGGCTTGGTGATAGATGGGCTTTATTATATTTAGAGTCGTTTTTGGACTATTGCCATAGATATAGATCCCGTAGTCTATTTTACTTAAAATTAGAGCTTTAGTAATTTTACATAGAGTGTTAATGTGTACGTTACTTTTCAAGTTGCTTAAGTATTTAATAATATTGAGCCTCGCTGCTAATGATACTTTGAGTTCTGAACAATGTTGTTTCCAGGTATACTTATTGTTAAATGTTATTCCTAGGATTTTGAGGTTGGGGACATTTTGGATTGTTTTGTTGTTTATGTTGAGGTGTATTTGGGGGCAAAGTCGTCGTCGGCACACATGAAATAATTTACATTTATCTACTGAGAGTTTGGCACCTGAAGAATTTGACCATTCTAAGATATCTTTCACTGTTTCAGTTAAAATGTTTTTGCAGAAAGTTAGATCACTGGATTTACTTAAGATGTATATATCATCGGCGTAAATGCAATGATCTAGATGTTTCTGTTTGTGTATTATTGTACTTATGTCTTCAAAGGCGATCATAAATAGTACAACTGACAGTGGGGATCCTTGAGGGATTCCGTTGTGTAATGGAAATGTATTGGAGTAAACGTGGTTGACTTTACATTGGAATTTTCTATTGCTTAGAAATGATTTAACGTACCTATATATATTGTTGCCAATTCTCCATTTTAACAATTTGTTAAATACGGTGTGAGCGCCTATTCTGTCGAATGCTTTCTCAAAATCAAGAGAGAGTATTGTGACGTGATTTTTGGCGGATAGAGCCTTTGAGGTGTAGTGGTTAATGTGGAGTAAGGCGTCTGTGCAACCTCTGTTGGATTTGAAAGCTACTTGGTTGATGGATGTCAATTTCTTTGTTTCCATAAGCCAGAGTAGACGTTTGGCTACGATTTTTTCTAATACCTTTGCGGGACAAGGAGTTAAGGATATAGGGCGGTAGCCATCCACCGTATCTTTATCTTTGTTCGGTTTGGGAATAGGTATTAGAACCGCGGTTTTCCATATTTGTGGAATGTGTGATGTTTCAAGTATTTTATTGTATAACTTTATAATTCTTTGTTTTGCATAATGCGAAAGGTTTTTTTAACATTGGGTAAGATATTCGATCTAATATTTAAATTATGTATCAATTTACGACCGGAGTTTATAAAGCAGACTCACAAAAACCTTTTTATCAAATTTTTCAATGAAAATAAGATAAAAGCTGGCTTTAGGTCCTATGGGTTGGGACCTTCATCAGAAATACAAGAAGAAACAAACATCACAATCACATTCTGTAAAAACAACAGAAAAAATATCCATCGACCCTCAGGTGGGAACTGAACCCACGTCTCTCTGATTGGTTCTTCTTGTATTTCTGATGAAGGTCCCAACCCATAGGACCTAAAGTCAGCTTTTATCTTATTTTCATTGAAAAAATTTGATTTGATTTGAAATTTGATTTGAAGTAGGTTGGCGTGGGATATGGTCAGTTAGTGGTCTCGGGAGCGGTAACACTTTCCGGTTGTTCGTTAAAACGCAGAATGTTGGAGAATGGTTGTATGTTACAGTATTTGAACTGATTGGGTGCCAGCTCGGTGTTATGGTACACTACCGCGTTGGAGTCATTAACCAATCTTCCAGAGGTGAAGAGACTTATGGTGTGGAGACAATTCAGATAGTGAGCCCTGTTATCTAGAGGAATTGGTAGTAGTGAAGTTATTATGGGGTTGGGATTATTTGGGAGGTTTTCAATAAATTTTATAGACAGCTCTAGGAAGCGTCTGTCGAGACGGTCAATATTAGCGGCATTGTATAGCAAGCTGTTGTTGTAATACTTGTAAGAGTTGGGCTGTCGGTTGAGGCCAGTGACCAGCCTGAAGCATTTCCTTTCGAAAGTGCGTAGCTTCTCCCTTTGGGATGGTGTTATATGATACCACAGTGGACACGCATATGTGAGTGTGGGTCTGATTACTTGTTTATAGATGAGTAGTTTGACTTTGTGAGAGAGACCGTTGGGTTTCCACATCACTGTTCTACAGAGATTCAGTTATATTGCGGCTTTACGTAAAGTGTTTTTAAAGTAGGTGGCGAATGAAAGGTCATTGGAAAAGGTTATCCCCAGATATTTTAAAGTTTTAGAAGGTTTTATCTGGATGTTATTTAGTTTGAGTCTAATTTTGTTGTGGGTGCGCCTTGTGTTGTTTGTGCAGTGCTCATTTTTACCCTTACACACTATATGTTGGGTTTTAACAGGATTTAGGCGAATTTTCCATTTATTGAAGTATGTTGATAGATTTGGGAGGAAGTTATTAATGCGGTTTCTTGCCTCTTTTACAAACTTGCTGCTGGAGAAGACTATGGTGTCATCAGCGTAATTCAACATTACGGTATTGGGTAATTGAGGCTACGGTATGTCTGAAGTATAGCGGAGGTATAATAGTGGTCCAAGAATTTAACCCTGCGGAAGCCCTGCGGTTATATTATACGATCGGGAGAGAGAAGAATTTATTTTGACCATGAATTTTTTACCAGAGAGGTAGGAAGTGAGAAGTTTGGTGGTGTGGGTGTTTAATCCAAATATGTAGTGCAGCTTGTAAAGCAGTCCTGAGATCCAAACACAGTCGAATGCTTTAGATATGTCGAGAGAGATACAGACCGTCGGGCTTTGGTTTTGAAGATTAGTTGTGACATCGTGCGTTAGTTTTAACAGAGCATGAGAGGTGGAGTGTTGTGAGCGAAAGCCAAACTGGGAATTTGGGATAATAGTGTTGTCATTAGCAAATGCAAAGAGATTTCGATATATCTTGCATTCCAGTATCTTGTTTAATGTGTTTAATAACGGATCGGACGATAGTTGCTGGGTTTGTTGGAAGGACTGGACTTATTGATAGGGACTATAACCGTTGTTTTCCAGTTGTCTGGGAAATGTGATGCCTTAATTATGTGGTTGAGAAGTACGAGAATAGGGACTAGATTTGACGGGAGAAGTCTTTTGTAAAGAAGGTTTGGAATTCCATCTAAGCCTGTCGACTTCTTGTTGTTGCGTGATGTTATAAATTCAGATAATTCGCCTGCTGTTAGGAAGGTCACATTATCCAGAGGATGAGACGCTTTGTTTGGTTTGTTGAATTACGCGATGAAAGGGGTGAAGGATGGGATCATTGTGTGTGACTTCACTTTTAAGGCCGTTCCGTTGAAGGGTTCATCAACTATCGTTTGTCAATTGTCGACACGTCTACACCGGATGGTGTTCAATTTGATACTGTCTTTCGGTATTGTCGGTAAGCCTGGATGACTAAGTAGTCTTCGCCCGAGTCGATGCAAATATCGTAGCCGCACACGCCAATTCCGAGACTTCGCCGACAACGTCGGTATAGTTGGACATCGGATGCATAATCCGTCTTGACCTGATGGTTGACTTAACGACTGTTGTCAACCGATAAGGGTCGCCATTTGGCATATGTGAATTTGGCACATGACAGAAACCGAGGAGGATTTTTGCCATTTCACACTAAACGGAACCGGTAATATACAAGTCTATGGCGCCAGAAATCCCCGAATTATAGAGGAGTTACGTTTTTACGACCAAAAAGTTACTGATTGGTTTGCGCTGATATAGTCATCGGACCGTTCTTTTTCGAAGATGATCGTCGTCGAACAGCAATCGTTAATCAAGTGAGCTATGATAACTAATTTTTTGACGCCGATTCTTCGTGGAAGTGACGTGGACCACTTCTGGTTTCAACAAGATGGTCCTCCATCACACACAGCTAAAGCTAGAATCTATACTTTGAAACCATTGTTCCCCGGTCGTTTGATATAAAAAATTGTGACATTGACAGGCCTCCACGTTTACCCATTTTTACGGTGATTTACTTTTACTATGATACTTGAAGTGTAAGTCAAATACTTGAAGTCAAATGCTTATATCAACAAGCAAAGGATTTTAGATGCACTTAAGGTAACATCCGCCAGGAAATAAGCGCCATATTGACCTAAACGCAAGCCAATGTGATGACCAATGCCACAAAACAAATACCTTATACCATTCGAACTCAAGGCAACCTGTGGGGTAAAGGTATGTATGCCGGCGTACGACATGGATTCACCAATAACCCCAACACTTTCACTTGTCCCTCGTAGGTTGTTCCGCAGCAGCAAACAGTTAACAAAATATCCAGGAAGTAAATAAAACACGAAACTGGAGAATTTGGTTTAATGGATTCCTTTATTGAAGTTTAACTTTCAGGCGAAAGTTATTTGAAAGACAGCTTACGCTGCTCGAATGCAGGTAAGTATAGTGGTTTATGGACTGAGGGAAAAGCGGTTGATTTAAAGAAATGGTTGGTTCTTTGGAAAAGCTTTAAGGAACCGCCACAAACCGCCTACGCGATTTTGTATTCAAAAGTAATGTAGCCAAATAGTATTCAGTTGAATTAAGTGATTTTTGCTTGAACATGAAAGAAACTTTAATTCTAAATGACGTTTTTTAGACCCAAATGCGCTGACTTAAGTTCTATGTATATTCTATTGTTCGTATGTGCTGTGTTGATCAGTTGTAGATTTTATAAGATGGGTCCGGGAATTCTCTTTTGTAGAGGCCAATATTATTGGAAGGGTGTTTTCCTCTATTGAGGTGGTCGGGTTCGAAGTTGCTGAAGGAGAGGCAGGTGGAAAATGCACTATTCATATAAAAGGGGGTTTTCGTTGTTCTGTTTAATCTCGACGTATTTCTACGTTAACTGTTACACTGCAACAACTACTCATCGATGATGGACATTGAATCATATTCATAGAAGTCAGAGTTCGACTAAAGGCGACCACCAGGTTTCTTAGAGAAAGTTGATGCATTTCCTGAGGAGTTTTCTACCGAATACAGAATGTCTTTCCATTTAAGCCAAAGTTTGGGTAGTGTCTGTTCATTATTTTATAATTTGTTCATTCATTAGAATTTGGCATCCTTTCCTATCGCCAAGAAATTAGTTGATGAGACACTGATCCACTCAGGAATCACCTTTATGAATACTTAATATGAATATTGCTGGATGGCAACTGGTCCTCGCATCAAATTAATGCCAGTGTTCTTGTAGTCTTACCCATTCTATAGCTCGTCTTTCTGAACTCCATTACTCACAATTCAATTAACTCGTTCGAAAGCTGAAAACATCTTGGGTTTCTCGTACTTATTTCAACCTGCTCCACATACCTATTAGAACTTTTTCGAATTCCTTACAACAGAGAAGTTTGACGTTTGAGTTCACCTTAATTGCTCCATTTTAATAGACTGTGTAGTTGGTTAAACCCTCGGATAACCCCATTTATGATGTGGGGCACATGTTTGATGGTACTCATTTTTGGGGTATAAATGACCCTAAGATATTTCATCCCGCCCCACAGACCAATTGTAATGCCTAAACCGTTGGATTCCTCTCTGTGTGATGTGAGTCACGTGTTTGATGAAACTCTATTTTGAGAAATAAATGACGCCAAGACATTTCACGTTGTCCCTCTAACTAATTGTACTAGCTCCCTTTGGTACTCAAACATTTGATGAATATCGTGTAGAGTGTTGGATGTCTACGGCTAAGAATCTTGAAGTATGCATATTCCTGTGGACACCTTACTTTTCTTAGGAACAATCGGGCTGGGTGACTCACTTTATGTGTCATATATGTCCCATTAATGGCTATATGTGTTATTTTTGCCCATGAATATTTCTTTATGAGGAGTGGGGTGGTTGCTGGAATATTTTTTCGTTGAGCTATTTCTCTTAAGTAAAATTTTTTTGGAAAATAAATTTATTTTATTTTATAAAAAGGACTTTCATGTGTCTGTAATACTGTGAAAAAATTTTCGATCAAAATTGTTGATCTGATGCTGAGATGTTTGCCTATATGTAAATATATACACGGCATTATAAAATCGAAGATATTTACATTTAAAATTTTAATCACATTTTTATCAAAAGGACTGTTTTCAAACTTGTAGCTATCGCCGAACACGTTTGTGGGGAAGAAGTATGGTGCGCTGGCGTACGGCGCTGATTCACTTCCTTCCGCCAAAGTCACTATAAATTCCGCTGAAACAAAACCGAGAGAAGAAAAACTGTTCGAAACACCTTCCACCAACTTGTGCAGAACTAAGTGACCAACCGTCCACCAGGTATAATTGAAACACAGTTATTAGGTTTTTTGAAATTAATGGAGTTTTTTTTAATGTCTAATGTTTGAATGATTTTTATTTTTATTGAAAGTTAAGGTTGTTAATAAAATCGATCATTTAAAGTTCGCTGACATTGTTCCCAGGCTGTTTACATTTTTATTTTAATTTATTTTTATTGAAATTACGACATACTTCAGGCTTCACGATCTAAATACAAGCTGACGCGGATATATCATGCACTTAATACTCGCAACGTGTCAAAACGCAACAACCAACAAAAAGACACACTAAACTGCAATCGCGTCCGATTACGGCGCTAGCAACGTCGCACCCCCGACAAAGGTGAGACTGGTTTAAAATAACTTTCAGGGGTTGAAAATCTGCGACTAACGCATGTACGCATCCTCGGCGCGCTACGAGGAGCGGAAGACGGACCGACCGGCTCGTTCGGGTGATGGAAAACGACTCAGCGATGTCAATTCGCTAGGGAGGAATTTCGGCCGGCGGTACGGGCTCTCTTAATTTAGGGTGTGTTTCCTATTGCAAGAGAAACGTGAAGTCTCTCTTTGGGGTAGGTAACAGGATCTCATAGAGGAGATCATGATGGTATTTCTGTATGTGTGAACATTGGTTCTTTCATGGGACAAGGCCATGAGAACGAAGCTGAAACAATCAAATGGGATAATGGGCATCAATGAGATGTGAGTTCGGCTAAGTAAACAAGCCGTATCTCATTGGGTATTAATGGATTTCTGATGCTCATGCCACGAGGTCATGAGGAACGGATCGAGGAAAATTAAAAGACATAAAGGAATTTATGAACTGAGAGTTCAACTGAGTAAACAAGTTGGAACTCATTAGATGTTAGATGCAACTAGTTGTTGCGAATTGTTTGTCGTATCGCCAGAATGCCTGCGGAAGAACAGCGTTCTTTTGTTTGCACATGATGCGTGCTCAGGAAGTTGGTTTTAGCATCTATTGCGCTAATTGTATGCAGGTGAGGCAATAAGCTGCTAGGGGTTGCTTTGTCGTCAGGTGAAAAGGTCGCCAGCCAATGTGTATGTAAGGAAATTTATTATACACATGGTGAGGCTGGGAATAGGCGACGCAATGATTATTATCCCTGGTTATGATGGTTACATGGTACTGTAATCGATATTTTTTCTTTCAGGGATATGAGGTTTGTTCTTTAAGGAATTCTTCTAGGCAAGCAAATATGATGCATTGAATTATGAATGCCTGAGAATCTTTTTAGGAAATTTTCTGCCGATGCGTTGATGCATGGAGAATGCCCTTGTGAAAGGAAATGCTTTGATGCGGGGAGATTGAGGTGCAAATATGGGGGGTTCTTCGGTGAGCTTTAAGAACCCCCACACGTTCCATGCGGTTCATCGTGCTACATTTTGGACCGGACTTTTCGTTAATGTGTATTTTATAGGTTGGGACGTTTTCAGCTGTCAAAATAACAGATGCCTTTCCTAAATGTGATTTTATCTTGAAAATGACGATGATGTATTGCATGAATCGAAATTTCACAGCCGTTCTGTCGCGTAAAAAATTTGGCGCCCCCTGTGACTGATCGGACGAGACACAAAAAACAATAATAATAATAGACCATACTGTCGAATGTATAAGTTTTTTTAGATATTGATTGAGGGGTTTGCCAATAAGAATTATACAACAAGGGATAACAAGGTTATCATGTATGTATTGATAAATTGACACCTCATAGACGCAGTGGGAATAGAGGTTGTTATATGTATGACGTTGTACTTGTACAAAATCAGCAGCCGACTTTGTGCGTGAGGGTTGAGCAATGAAACTACTTTTTATTTCCTAGGCTATTTACAGAACATATGAGTAATTTTAGCAGCTTCATTCACAAAGCAGGAGATAGTTTCTTGAAATTGATTAGACCTCCCCCAAATTTTCCCAAAAAATGAGTGAACAGTAAGTTTAGTGACCATCCATCTTAATGGTACAACTCACAGCACGCGGCGGAAGTCATAATGGCTTCATTCAGTGCCCTGCACGGTAGTGTGCTACCCATACATTTAATTTTATATGTCATTTGTGAGTTCAACATCCTTTCATGTAATATAATATGGGATTGATGGGATGAAACCATGTCATCGAAACCCAAACCACATTTATCCGCATACCGTTTCCTAATAACATTTTCCAATCAACCATTTGGGCTTGTATCACGAGGTATACAAGGCAAAAGGAGCGATTTAGTCGGGGAAAACAATTCACTTGCTAAGAATGTTTGAATGTCCTTGTCTTAATCATGGAACCCACTGGAAATCGATCAATACACCACTACATTTATTTTAAACAATCTTCTGGAAGGCTATTATAGAGGATTAAAAAAATATGCTAATGTTTCAATCAACGTACCACACAAATAAGATATTCCCGAACAGCCTTCTGACTCAGACCGGATACACGAGCCAATTCAAATCATCAAGTCTCTACTAACATCGTTTCCCATCGTGTATCCTGTGACTCAAACTACTTTTGGCCCACCCTATTTGGTATCCCAACTCTCGCACTCGTACAAGGGTAATATTTGCTTAACATGTTGCCGGGACTTTTTTATTCCGCGTATAACATTATTCCTAGGGAGTGTGTATTGTTTTGTTTTGTATTTCCGTTTAAGTATCCTTTTCTTGTATATTATCTGAGAGTGACAGAGAGTGAGAGCAAATCATTGCGAGTTGGAAACTGGTGCTGGGTAAAACAGGAAGAATACGAATTTTCCACATTATCTTTTCTCCACAGGATATGTAAGAGGTTTCTATATATTCCCTCCTTGTTACGATGTGATTCGATTAAACAGCTATAAAATTCAAAGCGCGCTTTGTTCTTGCATCCTTGCCAGTTTGTCGAAGTTAAAGGGAAATATAGACAAACATTGATCTTAGCAGATCCCTGGTATTGTGTAATGTGCGTGGTACTGTTTCCGGTGCGTAAATTTCGGAAAAAATTATGTTTATTTGCCCGCATAAAAAAGAGAGATTTGCATACTTCCGCAGCGAATGTTATAATTTCGTGAGTACATTCTCAAGCAAAATCGTATACACACAATAAAGAAACTACGCGTGCCAATTAAGGAAATTCACCGGGGAATGATATGAATGAATCACGAGCTCGAAAACTGTTTTTAAGGAGGATGAAGAAATTCAAATTGTTAGAGGTTCTCCAGTCGACCTACACGGGAATGGGACGTTCTGCCCGGTCACGTATTTGCTCGAAATTTTACTCTTCAATAGGGATGTACACCTATACTTTGCTTCGTTATCCTCTTCCCGTTCGTTCGACCGCGATATGCCAGGATATTTGACGGTATCACAATATTCCTTTTGTGCAGACGTATTATAAGACCAAGATTTCGATGTGGTGAGTGAAGTAACAAATAAATTTCAACCGCCTGTCGTGGTATTGTAATACTTAGAACACAATAGAGACCAAAAAAGAAATGTGATCTGGCGAAAAGTAATAAGACTCGGCAAGAATTTGGCATACAACAAAACGCAGAAATGTCTCAGGAAGATTTCTGATAAAAAGATGGTGGGAATGTACTTATAAATGTTGAGGCATCTGTATACCACATCAGAATTACACAGAGTAGGTACGGTTACACTCACAAACAAAGTAGTTAACATGATGTGTCAATTCAATGGGAAGAGGTCAATTGCAAATGCTACTAAAATCTTTTACTATCTAGGACTTTTTGTATAGGAAACGTGTACACAAAAGAGATTTTGCAATACTCTTAAATGTCAAAGCACTGTGCGGACAGAAGAGGAGTGAGAAAATAAGGACAGGAGGTATTTATGTTCATGGTTCTTGAATGGCTGGAAATTACCATGACCGGAAAACATGCGGCCGAGTAGAGTATTTTACATTCAGGTCGTTCCGCAGAAGAAGGATTCTTGGCATTTAACCTCTCCTCTAAAGTAAGCTAGTTGGTTTTTAACGTAAACTGATTGACGAGTATCACGGAAAACATTTAGAGTGATAAAATATATTCATCTACTTCAGTAAAGTAATAATTGTAATAATATACGGTGGGATAGTGGAACACGCTGATTTGCATTCGGTGCGCTGTAGTTAGGACGGTCGGTATAGGGAAATGAAGTGCGGTTGCAGATTGATATTAACCGCCTGAACGTTAAAATCGCCCGGGAACAAATGATCAAGCAGGACAGTTTATACGTATGTCGTACGGTTAAAGAAGGATTACTTGTGTCAGTGGCGCGTCATAATGAAAATGATGCATAAAAGAAAGCCGGAAACAAAAGCAATGAACATCGAAGTAAAGACTGCGCGCAGGCCTATATAAGGTTTGTGTGGGTATGTTATCCCATCAATTGAATGTCGAATTAATTCGAGTGTCTAGTATTGATAGTCCGTTTGGTTCATCCACATTGGGATTCGCCTTTGGGCCACTAGGTTTTAGCGACATTGAATTCCATTTGGTTAGTTAATCCCCATTGGTATATAAAAATGAAGTCAGAGTTGAATGAGCTGAGCATATTCTGTTGATAGATAATAATGTTCAAAGCGATTGGAGGACTTGGGGGGTTTCTCTATATCACATGGAGAACCAGCCCACAATCCTAACCTAAATTCGACCGCTAACAGAACGTCAACCCAATCCCAATTCCTACCGTCGGCTATTTCACCTGCAATAGATAAATTTCTAAAAGAAGACCGGCCAGAAGTCATTAATCTATTCGGTTAATGCACAATTGCATTCAGTGTTGTGCCGTATTCATTTAAATACATTAAATAGTATTTAAAATAAGAAAAACTTGCCCGGAACCAGGGTAAATTTGTAATTTTTATAGGGACATTTGTAATTCTTTTAAACTGTTTGTGCAACCAGGGACGTAGTTCATTTTTCCCTGTTTTGCTTGAAATATAAAGATTCAATCCTGAAACTCGCCAAGTAAACTTATAAACTTGGTAAAATATAAAAGTATTTAACCCAAAATAAACAAGCATCAAATATATTATACCTTATTGTAAGCCCCTTCTGGGTACAATCTGCGCGCAACACGACATTATTAGACTCGACGCAACTCCCACGTTTGACTCCTCTCGACTCCTCGCGTTCACTAGCGAACCCTTTCGCCTCATTTCGACTCACGCGTCCACTTTACGTCTGTTGCCTACTCACACAGACACAACGCGGCTTTTTCTCAACCCTTGATCCCGGCTGCTCTTTAGTTTTCGGCACCACGATACCCACCACGCGAGCCGGTACATCCCAGCAGGCGCAAGCGCGACCACATTTCCCCGCTTTCCAGGACGCTTCCAGCGTCGAATTCCCATCCCATTCTTCAAAGGTTAAGCTCCTTCCGTTCGACGAGGAGGATGCAGAGCTATGGTTCGCCACAGCCGACCGTATTTTCCGAGTCGCCAACATGCACGAGGAAGAACTCCGTGCTGTTGAATTGCTGCGGGTGCTGGATCGTACACAGCGGACGCATGTTGCGCATGTGATTAGGTCTTCAGACCCTAATCCCTACAGCAACATGCGGGAGACGCCCCTTAACGCTTTGGACGAACCCACCAGCATCAGACAACAACGATTGGCGAACGAGACAAATTTCTCGGGTATTAGAGCACCTCTTTTCCTGACCCACTTACGCTCGATAGCGGGGACCCGGCTCTCGGATGATCTAATTAGGCCACACTGTCTGAGGTGTCTACCTCTACATGCCCGCTCGGCATTAATGGCCCAACCTAACCAAAGTTTGGGCTATTTATCCAAGGTTGCTGATGCAATCATGGAAAGCTCAGACCCGCAGTCTGAGCTCCCTGCATATCAAGTCGCGGCTGTTAGCCAACACGTCACACTGCCTACACGGCACCCACGGCACACACCACCTCCTCTTGCAGCACCCAGGACTGCTCCAGCAGCCTCATCTTCACAGACACCCACACCCTCCAGAAGGCACTCTCCTTTTCGCACAACCTGTTTTCATAAACGAACCCATGACCACAGGCCCAGCGAGTCTTTCTCAGACAGCTCCCCTGCACACGTCACAATATCCGAACTTCTAGCGTTGCAGGCTTCACTCCGCTGGGATTTAAACCAAATCCGTGCGGAGGTTCGAAGCGCCCATCGAAACGCGCATACCCAACGG
Source organism: Microdon myrmicae (assembly GCA_963931805.1). NCBI lineage: Eukaryota > Metazoa > Arthropoda > Insecta > Diptera > Syrphidae > Microdon > Microdon myrmicae. Next base: position 46,008,387 of record OZ007500.1, read on the forward strand.
GTAGGTCGAGATTCGCCCCCTCAAAACACCACATCTGTGGATCAAACCACGAGGGACCACGGCGCTCGTCGCTTGTATCAGGTGACTGCACGCATCACGTGCAGTTTTTGCCATAAACTAGGCCACAACGAGTGCCGGAAAAGGCGAAACACACCTTTCTGCCGGGAGTGATGGTAGTATGGCCACGACATTGTAGAATGTCGTTCGCGATGCACCACACTACCACAGAACAGGTCACCGCGCCAACAGAGGGAGTCCCAGAATAGAGCACATCCGGGACCACACCAACCCTCTGCCTCCAACACTCCAGCAACATCAAACCCCCGTGTGCATATCATTCGCAGTTGCTGCGAGTTGTGTGGCCGTACAGGTCACACACGGAACAAGTGCGAAAACAGGGTAAAAAGGGGAAAAACAAGAAATTCCCCGCTGTCTTCAATCCCAACACAAACACACAAGACACGTCAACGCCATTTCCCACAAAACTGCGTTTCTACCAAGGGCGCAAAACAACTCTCCATACCAGCGTATGGACGAAAAATGCCGACTCAGTTCTTTTCCATCCCGCACACGGCACCCCGTCACTGCGGAGAAAAATTAACACTGGGCGTGAAGCTCCTCCATCCCGCACACGCAACTTCGTCACTGCGGATGCGAGCGAGCTACCGATAGGCCACGACCTACTCGGACGTCATACCTGTTGGTCCATACAAACCACAACAGGCCAGTGGACCGCACCGCAATCCACTTGTCCCTGTCGACAACACACGCGGTAACAACCAGGTCCACTTCCTTTACCGACCCAAGCTCAACCACCACACAGATCCTAAACACCCAACTCTCCTTCCGGCACCCATCAAACTACTCCTTCCGCCCTACTATTATTTCGTGACTACGTCGGTGGGGTGGGGGGGGGGGGGGGGGTGCCGTGGAGAATCTGCCCACAATCCTAACCTAAATTCGACCGCTAACAGCGCGTCAACCCAATCCCAATTCCTACCGTCGGCTGTTTCACCTGCAATAGATGTATTTCTAAAAGAAGACCGGCCGGAAGTCATTAATCTATTCGGTTAATGCACAATTGCATTCAGTGTTTTCTTGCCATACGGCAACACTATTGCATTAACCCATGAGATTTCCACCGGAAATTTCAAAATCATTTTGGTTAGCAACAACCAAGACCAGACCAAACGGCGCGGTTACATAATCATGCATCGGCTGGGGAAATTCCAAATTCTTCGAATTTGGTTCACACGATAATATTTCCCTAGCCGATTAAGCGTCACTTATGACTTCCCCCAGTCACTCTATTCGCTTGGGATCAACGATCTCATTTTACAGGCGAATAGCGCAAACAACATTTTCCTCTTCTCCACAATTCTGTCTTTCCATAGTTCGATGCCCTCTGAGATCACCACAAACACCGCACTAGGTCAGTGGACCAGTCCCAGGCGCGGCATTAATACACACACACTAAGCCAGATCAACCCTGGGTTATCGTGGTTTCCTTCTGATTTCTTCATCCTTTCTACGCTCATCGACGTCGAACGAATGCGCAAGTACTTATCCACCTCGATGAGCGTGGGGGAATTGAAGGATGCACAAGAGAGCACGATAACCATTGACTGATCGTTGTGTAAAAGCAGAAATCCCAATTTCCATCCCTAATTCCAATCAGTCGCTAGTCATACTTTACCGCGGTTGGTCACGCCGCTGCGCTAGAGTTCAATTTAATTCTTCGCCGCATAAGGGTCGCTATCCTATCTCCCCGTGGTCGATCAGGCTGTCGCTTTGAAAAACAATAAAAAAAGCAAATGTATATAATTCAATTTAGAAAAATTAATTATAAGTGCTAAGTTAAGTTAAGAAAAACAGAACAATAAAAAGGGAGTACATCGAAGCAACAATTCAGTGCGTTTAAATATTGCCTCCTTCCTGTGAACATTAATCCTCTTTTCTTTTGTGTAACAATTGTTGTAGGTGTTAAGTGAATCCATGCCCGTGTCTGGCATCTATACTACACCCCCACAGACCTTCTTCGAATGGGTACGAGAGACTCATCGCACTGTCATCAGCAAGCTAGTGAATTTGGTTGTGGGTAATAAACAGGAGACAGTTTAAAGAAAAAAGAAGAGTGGTATGAGTGAGCATACGGAGTTCTGGGGAACACCACCATTGATTTACTGGGAGGAAAATCTGACATTATCCAAAACCAATTGGATAGAAACCATCGAAGGATAGCCTTTTATCTATTGAATAAATGTATCGTCAACTTTGAGCTGGGTGTCAATTTCTAGGTTCAATTTTCAAATGATAAATAATTTGTTTACGAACATAACGTCTTAGCCATAAGAAGTTAAATTCTCGGTTGGAAGACATACTGCATTGTGTTAGAAGCTGATTACTAATATCATGTCGTATGCATGTGGCGAAACCATGATGGGGAAAGAACGGAGGCACTAGGTTGAATTCCGAAATATTGGTATCATTGAGTAATGGATTGTACTTGTATATGTAAGCAAACAAAGACGAAATATCATACCTGAAGCTATGAATGTTGCACGGTTCGATGGGGAACCCTGGTGTCATTGCATTGGAGTGGTAGACACGGTCAGGAGCGTTCCAGAGTAGAATGCAAGCTGAGATCCACAATAGATGAGCGAATACTACACATACACCTGATATGCCCTGATGGCAGTTGTCCCCCTTTGTACCTATAAAAGCCCAAGTCTTCCATCATCATCCGAGAGAATTGATGTTAGAGGGGTCCAAAAAAGCAAAAATAAAAGACGGACAGAAACGAATGTAAAGCCAAATGTTTCGCCTGTTGAGAGCCGCAACTCCAACCGTTGCAGATGGTTCGCCAACTGGGAATAGCCAATATTGTTCTGCGTCGAGCTCCTCCTCGACGGGAACAGCAAATTCACAATTGCTGCATTGGGCACAAATCATACAAAACGCGTACATTGTACGAAAAACGAAACAGTAAATCGTATGTTTTCTCTGCCACTGCGCGACTTTTAATATTAACATAATTTAAGAAGTTAAACAAAGACACGAAAAAACGATGTTAACACGTTAAGAGCAAAATGTATATATAAAAATCAAAAGTTAAAATCTCCTTTGATAGATAGAACAGAGTTACAAAACTGAGTAGTAAAAACTGTGTTAAAGTTTTTTTTACTGCAACACACAAACTGTGTTAGAAAACAGTAACAATGACAAACTGTTAAAAACAATCTGTCGTTCTCCTTCATTCGGCATCTTCGCTGAATCTTCGGCATTTGAGTAATTGGCAGCGTTCAGTGCCAATAGAGTTTTCTGCGTATCTGGATTTTATGTAGTATAAACAGGGGTGTATTGGGAGGGGGACGCGGTGGAACGACGTTCCCTTACCTTTTTTCAGAATCGGAACGCGTTCCAGTACTTTTTTAGTAGACATTTTTTTAATTGCAAATGAAAATTACATTTTAAATTGGCGAATTTGAAACACATTTCAAAAAATATGTTAACTAACAGAGTATTTATCTTGCTTCTTGTGTTAATCCATATATTTATTTAATTTATTTAAGTGTTAATTTATTTAATGTTATAATTTGTTTGTTTGCCTTGTGTGTAAACCCAATTCGGTTTCGGTGGTGTAGACTTTCACAAGTTTCGAAGTCGAACGTCGTCGAGGTCGAATTGTGGTGTCAGCGTTGACAGGAGGAGAAACAGTTTGTCTTTGAAAGAATTAGAGAGAGGTCAGCGGAAAAGTGAGATATTTTGAGGCAATTTAAATACTTTAAAAGATCAAAATATATTTTAGTGCTAATTAAATAATTTAAGTTAAAAAAAAAATGAGCGAAAAACGTAAACAACCCACTTTGGGCAGTTTCTTTGGAAAAAAACTTAAAACGCAACAAGAAGAAAATGTACGAGTGCTCGAAACTAAGGAAAATCAAATGAATATTCCATCAATATCAACAGACAATTTTCAAAAAGAAGCAGAATCCCCAGTAATAAACTGGCCGAGTATTTCGACTGCAGATATGTGCTTTGAAAAGAAAAAAAAAATATACTTGGCTAAAATGCTATTCCGGAAAATTAGGATGTCTGAGTTGTTCGGCTGTTCAAAATTTAGTACCTTTAAAGGCGCGGGGGGTAAGCATCTCCAAAGAATGGAGTGACACTCAGGTATCAGCTTATGGAAAGGATAAAGCTGCACAATTAACTTCTTTGCGAAAAAAAATTCACAAACATTGTAACAGTATTTCACATACAACAGCTGAGAGAATCTTAAAAGAGGTAGACGAGCAAAAGCTTGAAATTATTGTAGATAAGTTGAATGATTCTGAAATTTGTAGCACCAGTAAGGTTTTTAGAACTGCTTATTATATTGCTAAACATGATCGTCCATATTCTGATCATTTTGATTTATTAAAACTTCAGGAAATGAATGGATCTAATGTAGCTCGCGGATTACGATCTAGATTTAGTGCTACAGAAATAATTGATAATATAGGAATTCAAATGAAATCCAAAATTTGTCAACAAATAGTAAAAGTTGAAGGAAACTTATCTATTATCATTGATGAATCTAACACTTTAAGTAAAAAGTCAGGTCTTATTATATATTTAAAATGCGAGATCGATAAAATGAAAGATCCTCATTTCTTGTTTCTTGATTTAATTGAACTGCAGGATCAAACAGCTAACACCATATGAGAGGTTCTCTTAAAATGTTTGGAGAAAAATGGTTTTGGTGATAATTATTTAAAACACCATTTAATTTCATTTACAAGCGATGGGGCCGGTGTTATGTTAGGAAGAAAATCTGGAGTAGGAACAAGACTAACACGGAAATATCCGAATCTAATTACATGGCATTGTCTAAACCATAGGCTCGAATTGTTGGTAGGGGCTGCTATTTCTAAGGTTAATGGGGTTTATCATTTTCAAATATTTATGGACAAGTTATAGTCCTTATACGAAGGTTGCCTTTTATATTTCGGGATTAGAGAACAAAAACAAATATTGATCATCGAAAATCACTTTATTGTTTTTCAAAATATTCCCCATGACGATCTATAGACTTCTGCATGCGTTTGAACCAATTGTCGAAGCACTTTTGCCACTCTGATTGAGGTATCTCCAACACATACATTCTGAATGCAGTAACCGCTTCTTCAGGTGTCGAAAAACGTTGACCTCTCAGTTTGTTTTTTACGTACGGGAATAAAAAGAAGTCATTCGGTGCCAAGTCAGGACTATACGGCGGATGACCCATCAAATCGATGTTTTGGGTGCTCAAAAATGCAGTTGTCGCAGCCGATGTGTGAGAGCTCGCATTGTCGTGGTGAAGAGTGATCCGTCTTCGGCGGTTGGTTTTCTTGATTTCTTGGAAGACAACTGGCAAACAAATGGTTGTGTACCACTCAGAATTGACTGTTCTGCGTTGTTCTAGTGGTACGGTTGCGACATGTCCAGTTTTTCCGAAAAAACAGGCGACCATTTGCTTGGAAGTGCTTCGTGCGCGAACAACTTTTGTTGGATTTGGCTCATCTTGAAACATCCAGACAGTCGACTGCTGTTTACTTTCGGGCTCATGCGCGTAAATCCACGATTCATCACCTGTCACGATGTCATAGACGTGTTTCGAAGCAGCGCGACCGTATTTTTTAAGCATTTCTTTCGACCAATTGACACGAGCCTTTTTTTGGGCGATTGACAAATTGTGTGGGATCCAACGCGAACAAATTTTTTTTTGACAGTCAAATGTTTATGCAATATTGAATGTATGCTGGTCCCACTAACGCCTAAGGTTGTCTCAATCTCACGATAGGTCACATGACGATCTTCCAATATCAGTTCGCGCACAGCATCAATGGTTTTCGGAACAACAACTGATTTTGGACGACCTTCACGAAATTCATCTTGGAGTGAACTACGACCACGATTGAATTCACCATACCATCGATAAACACTGGTCCTTGATGGAGCTTCATCGCCAAAAATTGAATTAAGTTTATCCATCCACTGTTGCTGAGTTAATCCACGCCGAAAGTTGTAAAAAATAATCGCACGAAAATGTTGACCATTTAATTCCATTTTTGGGCCGAGATGAATCTTTTAAGTTACTGTAAACAACACAAATAGCGCTCGTATGTCAAAACGTTCTGAGTGCGTATAACCTCAAAAATGTCCAACTTTACGACAGAGCTGTCAATTGCCGGATTGCAACACTAGGGTTGCCAAATCCCGAAACATAAGAGGCAACCCTCAAATAGTCAATCTCCGAAAAACCAAAGAGAAATTGAAACATGTGCAGCTGCGCTCGGTGTGGAAATTAAACGTATTGGACGTATATTTAACGTCAGATGGGTGGCCAGCTCCTTTAGGACTGTATCAGCAGTTTGGCAGAATTGGTCATCTCTATCCCATAATTTCGAAAATGCGAGTAAAGACAACAACCGCACTAAGACGGAACAATCCATGTTCAATAGATTATATAGAAGAATATCATCGAAACAATTTATTCAAGATTTGGCCTTAATGTATGATGTTCTATTCCAGCTATCTATTCTATCAGAAGCATTACAAAAAAGAGAAACTTCAATAGTATATGCAGACAAATTGATTCGCCGCACAATCATTTATTTGGAACATTTAAAAAATCCTGAGAAAGGAAAGAAGTCGTTGGAAGCAGCTTCTGCTTGTGAAATAATGCAATTATCTTCAATTACGTTAACAGATAATAAAATGGAAAATTGATTCACAGAAATCAATTCCTAATTAGTATTATTAATAATATGAGGAATAGGCTAAACACCACATCAGCAAGTTGTTTAGATTTAAGCGGAATTTTGACTTCCGACAGTTCCGACAATTCTTGAACCAACCGAATGGCCATCTGAATTTAATTTGGAGTTTGGAGAAAAGGAAGTAGAATCTCCCTGCCAACGCTTCAATTTACCCTTGGGAAAAATATTAAATGCCTTTAGAGATTACTTGGCTTGTGGTGGTCGTAACATTTCAGACGATTTGGAAACTTTAAAAAAATATTCTAAAATTGTAGCCTGCAGTTCTTGAGAATACGAGCGTGGTTTTAGCAGCATGAATTTAATTGTAACGGAAAGAAGATCACGCATTTTAATTGATCATGTTGCAAATTTATTGTTTATTAAACTTCATGGACCATCCTTGGAATTTTGGAATCCAATTTTCTACGTAAAAACCTGGTTGCGTTCTCGTCGATCCGCTACTGACCAGCAAACTAAAAGACCAGGGGCAAATGATAAAAATGTGTGTGATCCTATTTGGGAGTTTTTGTAGTACACCATAAGTGTACTCCACAATAATAATATCTTTCTGATTTTCATCATTTTTTGAATTTCTTTTTTTATGTTCGTTAATATTTTGTATAGTAAGAATAAGAAAAAATAAAAACTTACATGGAAAAAAATAGTTTGCGGAAAATAGGACTTTTTTTGCTCCCACTATGCGTTCCCCTACTTCTTATTTTACCAATACATCACTGAGTATAAATTCAGGGGCTTAATGCTGGAATGAAACTGTAGGACAGTTCCGATTTGATTGGTAATGTGCCGAGCAGTGCATCTGCGATCAATTAATAATTTATAATCACTGCTGGCATTTCCGAGCGCCATTTGAGGCTGCTTGATGTTCTTGGCTTGTTGCTGTACTGCAACTTCGTGGGGGTAGAAGTATGATTGCTAACGTATGGCACGGATTCACTTATATCCCCAACGTAAAACTGCTGCGGACTGTTCGTAAAAATGAAAAATGAAAACGCACTGGAGGTTTTGTTGTTAATGTTTTCTTTATTTAACTATTCACCTAACTATGTTTTTTTTTTTGTTTTATTTTATTGATATTTCATACATTAAACGAAGTGGGTGTAAGTATGTATATTGTCTTGATACATATACGGCTATAGCACGATTCACAGCACATGTCGAATTTAAATAGCAAATTTCGCGTTTCGATTTAGCTAGTGCACTACGAAGTTCTTGATTATTAAGCATTAACTCACGATTGATTTCACGGTACCTCTCCATTCGCAAATAATGTTTTAATTGTAAATCAGATTTTCTCCGAAACTTGTGGCTCGAGCGTGTGCACCCGCGATGGTGATTGATAGCGTGACCAACCGCGGCTGTGACTGTGTAACGACTGACTTGAATTAGGGATGAAGATGGGTAATTTTATTTTTGCACACAGGACAACCAATAGAGATCATACTTCTGCTCTCCCATTGCCGCGCCCGCCGATGTGTGGTGAATACATCGGTTAATTCGATAGTCGACGAACATGGGAGAATGAGAGAACAGAAACAAAAAGTACTATGATCTCGGGGTGGGTTTGGTTGTGTGTGCATGAATCAATGCAGCTCTGATGATAACCCATTGTCCTAATTCGGTGAATGTGGTGACCGAAGAGTGCATTGAACTGTGGGGAGGTAAAATTGAGACATAACTCAGCTAACGTTCGAAGGATACGGATCGTTCTATCGTTCTATCCCGCGTCTTTCTAGTGTGTGCACCTGTGTGTGAAAGTGTGGCCGTCACTGAGAACGGCTGTATAGTCATTGAACTCGTAGCCAAAGTGTTGTGCAAGGTGCGCGTAAAAGATAAAATAAATATTAATTAAACCCAAAAATAGGGTATAACTTGTATAAAACGACAATGCGCCAAGTGCTTGTCTAAAACTCTCGTTGAAAACATTCGTTCGCCGGTCGTCCACACAAATTTACAATATTGTCGCGTACACGTGTGTGCTGACGTGTCTACCGCTGTGTATATACCGAACGGCCATTAAAAAACTGTGCGTGTGTTAATGTGTATGCGTGTGAAAGCAGATGTTCTCTGCATGCTGCTTCACAAATAAAACAATTAAATTAACGGTCGAAACAAATAATGGAAAAAAGAAAAGTAATGCTAAAAGTAATTTCAAAGAGGAGGCCCAAAGCCCAGCCAAACCTCCTTGCCAAACGGCATAAAGCTAACCCAACCAACAAAGAAAAAACTCGCAGAGAAGGAATGACCACTACTGACAAGCCACATTATTCCGGAGAAGGGAATAAATTTAAAGAACTGGCAACTGAAGACCAAAAAACCAGCAATACTGAAATGAGTGACAAAGATGCCGAACGTGCTGAATTTATTGCGGAGCTATACAAAAAGAAAGAGGAGCTCTCCAAAAAGAAGAACGATTTGGATCGACAAATCAAAGAAGCCTTATCGGAAAACAATATTCAACAGCAAGAGGAGAAACAACGACAGCAGCAGAAGCAACAGCAACAGCAGCAGCAACAACTGCTGGAAAAACAACAAACAGCAGCCAGTAAGAAGGAGAAAGTGCCTCCCATCATAGTCAGTTTTATGGAAGCTAAGGACCTAATTAAATTGGGTAAGTTAACATGTAGAAATTTTAAAACGAAGAATTTAAATAATAATAAAATAAGTTTTTTATGTGATAGTTTAGATGATTATCATAAAATTAAATCTGCTCTAAGGGAAGCAAGTAGTGAGTACTTCACGTACACACCTAAATCGGAGAAAACTATCTCCATGTTACTTAAAGGAGTTGATCCTTCTTTTTCCTCGGAAGAACTCCTCTCAGAACTACAAACTGTCGATAATGACAGTTTAAAATTCATTGATGTGAAGCCATTCTCCACTTCTCTCTCCCGAAGTCGCAACCGCAAGTTGCCGTTCTTCATTGTCTCCTTAAGTCCCAACAGCAAAGTCGATGCACTTAGGAATATTAAAGTTATTTTCCACCAAACAATAATTTGGGAAAAAATACGGAAGGCTGACCGTGTGTTGCAGTGCATGCGATGCCAACGATTCGGCCACGTTGCATCTAACTGTTGTATGGAATTTAGATGTGTAAAGTGCCAAAACAATCATACCGTAGGAGAATGCCCCTTAGGTAAAGAACAGGTTCAGGATAGAAGCAAACTATCTTGCGTCCTGTGCAAAAATACAGGTCACCCGGCCAACTTTAGAGGTTGTCCGAAATTCCAACAACTAAAAGCCAAGTTGGAATTTAAAAAAAAACAACTTGAAGAAGAGAAACGAATGAAGGTTCGTTCTTATAATAACTTCGTTGCACCTAGTGTATCATTCGCTCAAATTGCCGGTGGTCCATTAAACTCAAACTTCGCGGCACAGGGAAGTAATATCACAAAACCTTCCGCACCTAGCATATCATTTTCTCAAATGGCTAGTAATCCAATTAATACAACGGCGGCGGAACTTTCACGCAACGTCATAAAAGCGCCCGCTCCAGAGGCAAATTCAGATATAAGAGCAATCCTGTTAGCCATACAAGGACAGATTGCTGGATTTGAAAAAAAACTGACTGAACAAGCGGCCCGAATAGATATTATTTATTCGTCCTTGTTCTCAGACAACCCAATATACCACAATGAACTATCCAACTAATTTAACACTAAAAATTATTGCTGTGAATGTGAATTCACTAATCCACGTGGCAAGAAGGGATAATCTAGGTAACCTGCTTGAAGCCGAATGCCCCGATGTGCTTCTAGCTAGCGAAACCAAGCTAAACCAGAGGCACAAATTGGGCTACAAAAACTATAAAGTCATTAGACGAGATCGTCCACACGCCACACAAGGGGGTGGAGTTGCTATCTTAATTAAGAAAGGCCTTCACCACAAGGTCGTTTACAGCACAGTTGTACACAAATTTCAGCTGCTGGAAGCTTGCATTATAGATATACCTTTGAAAAGTCAAAGGCATCTATACGTGGTATCCGTGTATGCACCTGAAGCTCCTCAGTGTTCGCAATTTATCAGCGAAATGGATATCCTTTTTCGTAATCTCAAGTTAGACTCGGAAAACAATTATTTTGTTCTGGCGGGAGATTTCAACTCCAAACACAGTGCTTGGGGTGATATCACGCCGAACACAAGAGGTAATGCACTGTTCAACTGGTGGCAAACAAATGCAACAGAATATAAACTAGAATTGTACGCTACAACTACACCATCTTATCCAAGAGGAAACTCCTTTTTGGACTTACTTATGATTGACGACAGACTACAATTATTAGGCACGGACCTAAATACTCGAAATTGCCTTCGCACAATCGGGTATGATAGTGACCATTACGGCCTCGGCGCCGTTTTACATGTTCCAAACGAACATGCAATACTTGAGCAGTACGACCAGATACATTCGTTCGTTTTCCGAAAAGCACACTGGTCGCGCTTTGATCGCATAATAAAAAGAGAACTATGCTCTAATGGCATCGACCCTCCAACTAATAGGAACCTTCGAAATGAGGAAATAGATCATTATCTCTCAACGATGGACAACATTGTCATCAAAACAATGCACCGTTCCATTCCAAAAGCGGCGCACATGGAGGAGAATTTTAATAGATATAGAAACTCAACTATTGACGCCCTCTATAGACAAAAAAGCGCTCTGCTCTCCCAGCTCAAACTGCTCTACAGACAGTTCAGCGATCCTTATAGCCAAGAAATAAAGACAATTAAATCATTGATTAAAAACGTTCAAAAGCTGATCCGTGACAACTACAGATCAGTAATTAATGAAGAATGGAAACGTAAAATTCTCTCCATTAAAACCAGTGGTGGGAATATGTTTCCGCAAATAAATAAAGTATTTAGAAGAATAGATCATAATGACATTCCCTGCCTTCGAGTCCCGAAGACTCCCGAGAATTGTCAAATATTGCTGAACGCAGGACTCACCCCGGAACACATCAACTCCAACGAAGAACTAATAGTAGTCGAGGATCCGCAAGAGAAAGCGAACTCCATTGGCGCCTGTTTCGAGGCAGTACACAAAGTGAATGAATCCATTCATTCTAACCTCGATATCGAAAACAGAGCTATCCAAAACCATATTTCGCTGCACAATGAACGGCAAAGTTGGCATTCCGAAAACAAAAGTTTCACCATCTTCAGTGAAAACAATAGAGCGGATGCGCCGCTTAGAAATTTGCACACAAATATATTTGTGAATAAGAATGAACTCATGGACATCCTAAGATCCATTAAAAACAAGAAATCCTCTGGAACAGATGGTATTCCGAATACAGTTCTTAAACATCTGCCTCCGGAAGCGGTGAAAATTTACACTACCTTGTTCAATAACGCTCTAAATAATGCATACTTTCCAAGACGTTGGAAAATAGCAGTAGTCCATCCCATCCCCAAAAAGGGCAAGGACAGGAGCAATCCCGCTAACCTTCGCTCGATTAGTCTGCTTCCAAATATTAGCAAAATATTCGAGAAAATCATAAATAGGGCATTGATAAACTGGTGTGATGAAAACGACATCATTCCGAGCAACCAGTTTGGCTTTAGAGCGGGCCACGACACAGTTCATGCAGCTACAAAACTTGTTTCCGATATACAGTGGAACAAGGCAAAACGACAATGCACAGGCGTATGTTTGGTTGACTTTGAAAAGGCCTTCGATACCGTATGGTTAGAAGGACTTGTATATAAGCTATCAAATCTAGGTTTGCCCGAATATCTGTTATACATCATTTACGATATGATAATGGATAAGCAATTTGTGGTAAAATGTGGGGACAAAATCTCCAATAAAACTTTCCATATTAAAAACGGCTTACAGCAGGGAGCCGTGAATTCTCCCATTCTCTTCAATATTTATACTAGTGATCTAGTTGGGTCTCTTAATCATGCTATTGCATACGCCGACGATATTGTAGTGTACAGATCAGAAAAAAATATCGATGCCATTAACAGACTTCTTCAAGAAGACTTCAATAAAATCAAACGCTTTTGTGACGATTGGAAATTGAAAATTAACTTCCAAAAAACAGAAACCATACTTTTCAGAACACCTCTCTCTACAGCTTCAAGAGATACAAGGCATAATTGGAAAAACTTTTCCATTGTAGGAAGCAATAATCTTCCGCTGCAAATGAAAACTGTTGTCAGGTACCTTGGTATCTGGATGGACCAATACCTATACTTTGATAAGCACATAGCAGCTGCCCTCTCCGCAGCTAAAAGTGCATATGCAATGACAAGAAGTCTGTTTCGAAATAGTCTCCTAGATCACAAAGTTAAAATAATTTCCTATTCAGCATTTATTCGTCCAATATTAGTGTATGGTTGCCCGGTATGGTTCAACGTTTCCCCATCCTACATGGAAAAGTTTCGCATGTTCGAGAGGCAGTGCTTGCGTTCCTGCCTCGGGTTACATAGAACACCTGAGTCTCAATACAGGAAATTCTATCCTAATAAGACACTGTATGACAAATCAGGACTGAATAGGATAGACAATTTCATTATCAAAATTATTCGTGGTCACACTGCAAGGGCAATGTGCAGCGAAAATAATCTTATCTCGGGAGCATACTACCCCAATGACATATACCTGGAGAATACATTCCAAAATGGGTTTATCCCACCAGAAGCGTTCCCTCTATTGGATAGAAAAGGTCTTATCCAAAACAAGCACGGAGTCCCTATTATTTACCACGCTTTTCGTGGTGCCTGGGACAAACGGATTCTTTATAACAGTGATATATCAAATGCTGCAGTTCACTTGCGATTTAGCATGGCAATAGGCGATCGAGATAAATCTATAAATGACCGATCCCATCCCAACTGGTGGTGGATTGACAATGAAGAAAGGATTTAATATCCCCAAATATAGTAACATCTTCAGACGCTACGCCTTCCCTTCCCATTCCTCACTTCCCTTTTCATATTTATTTATTCTTCCTTTTCATTTCCATTTTTCATTTAGATTCCTTTTCGTTTTAAAATTTCTTTATGTTAACATTTTTTGTTTTTTTGTTATTAATTTTTTTATAAACTTTTTTACCTTATATTATTTATTTAAAAAAAAAAAAAAAAAAAAAAAAAAAAAAAAAAAAAAAAAACCAGAGAGAACTTCGTCTTCTAAAATATTCGGGTAATAGAAAATATATAAAAATATAAAAATATAAAAATATTATTGTACGCCGAAAGGCATTACACAAAATTGTATCGTGTAATTTAGAGTGCTCGTGTAGAGTCAGTAAATTATTTTAAGAATAAGAAAAGATTGTAAAATAGGATTTAGCATTTAGTCCTAAGTCAAGATTTGTTAATTCATTGTACAATAAATGCGTTATTCAATCAATCAAAAAAAAAAGGTAAAATTGAGAAGGAGAGGGGAATTTAGCTGGTGCTATTCACCTGCGAAAAGAGATTGTGGGGCTTTTCAGGGCCCGAAGAGCCACGCATCGCTCGAACCCGACCATAATCAGCAAATACAGCTTACCTGTGAGTTGAATTTCCGGCAAGATTACACAATCTTGTCATGGCATTAATTGCCAACCCATTTGCTGAAAACAATTCGGTTATCCCCACGGATAACCGACATAAATACCCAGAACAGGGCCGAGGAGCCTTTTCTCTATATTCGGCATGGCATACTTACCCTTTATTTACAGACCCATCGGCCGATCGTCTTATCGACGATATACAGCGTAGCCATCGTTGGCTACCTGCAACCGATCGAGCGTTATTTAAAATAACACACACTCGATTCATCGACCGACGGAAGGTTACATTCTGAGCAGAATCAAAATGTACACAAACACTGTCGCCATGCCCATCAGCGTCCAAGAATACATGCCGGGCTATTCGCTGGCTTGCACATCTGCAAGCCAGATTTCTAATAATCCTGCAATAGAAAATAATGAGCAGGATAATAAAAAAAGACCAATAAACCTTTTCCCTAGTATTGACGGCGAGCGATCTTCTGTTGATTTAACATCACAGAAGAATCCACCACCGCCGCCAGTAATATCCCTTACATACCTTCCATAAAATGCTTCTGTCCATTCAATCTAAACAGAAGAAAATATTTTCGCCTAGACAGCAATGTCTTACACAAATAATGTAGCCTAAAAGAAACGTGCATTCAGGCAGCATCGAGGTTCTGTGATATCATATCAATAACATAGGAAACCATTCCTATGACTTACGACCGCATTGTCTGCCAGCTTCAATACCCGGCACTTCATTTTGGCAGATGTGTATTGGAATTTCCCTGGTACACCACCAGGTATCCGATAGTCATTGCTTCCAGCGAGTGGGCGTGCCTTCCTAGTCTGTACGGCTGCCGGAGTAATTCCATTGTTAGAGTTTCCAGTTCGATGGCCATTGGGTTACCACCAATGAAGCGATCGGATTGGCTCTCTGATTGATCAGCGTCTCGGCCTCGTGGCTTCAAGGCATGTTGAGGACGAATTCGCAGAGGAGTCAGATTTCTACACACGAGAAGAGAGGTTAAGAGCCGTGACTTTTAGAGTTATAATTTTTTTAACAACGTATTGTCCCTCTGTTAAATGTGGTCTGGTCGTGTAATGTTTAGGAACTAGTTCCAATAAGACTAATTGTTGTCATCGTGTAATTTTTAAGAACTAGTTCCAATAGGACTAACGGTTGTCGCAGTGTAAAGTTTAAGAACTGGTCCCAATAAGATTAATTGATGTCGTAGTGTAGTGTTTAAGACTCATTTCCAATGAAATGCAACAATAATCTACAACGAAAAACAGTGTGTTTCTCTACTTGTGAATACATCGGAGTGTTTTGCCGGAGAATCTATTCAGTGCGTTTTATTCATTTCGCTTGGTGGTGAATGTAACATTGGTGGATTGACTTTTCGGTGCCTTCTCAGTGCTCCCGATAGTGTTGTGTAGTTTTCTCTTTTCTGGACATCGGAGTTTTGCGAAACAACATCGTGGGGAGTATGTGAAACAGTGTCCTTGTTGACATAACAACATAGCTTACCCACAAGATCATTGATCCCAACCGAATGGATGATCTGCGGAAAAGCCGAAGTGACGCTAAATTGGCTAAGGTAATTTATCGTGCGAACTAATTAAATATTTTGATAAATTCCCCAGCGGTTTCATGACTCTGCGACAGTGTCGTCTGCTTCGACTTGTTGTTGCTAACCGACATGATGTGATTTCCGATGGAAATCTCATGGGCTAGCAAAAATGGAGTTGCCGTATGGCAGAAAGGTAGTGTGACGGTTCTTGCGAATGCCACTACTTCCCTGCTCATCTACCACCAGGTAACCCCTTTTCATAAGCGTCCTGTTTCTATAAAGCATGTACTTACCTGTTCCTTATTTGCAAAAAGCTTTGCCTAAAAAAAATCTCTAAACATATCATTTTCGCTGATGTAAAATCCACCAGCACCAAATGAATATTTGCCTAACGGCACGAGTCTCCGGCGCGCCATTTACACAGGGCCAAAGCAGTTGCAACACGAAGCAACTGACACGACCACCACGGTGCACATGACACCCATCGAAATTGCAGCACACAAGCAAGAGATACATTCGCTTGGCTTCAATGCTGCAAGCACATCGGTGGCCAAATAGAGCCACACCATGGTAACTCACACCTGGCAGCAAAAAGGCATCGAGAACTCGCCAGTGTAAATACACACACGACAGTTCGACCTCTATTAATGCCAACAACAACACATGCGCACGAATAGCGATCACGCTACATGTAGTCACTGATCGTGCAAGCACATTTAACCCTTTTCAGAACGACTCGCCCCAGCTGCGAACGTGTTTATTTTTATTTTGTTTCAAAGTTCATGGTTCGCATGCTGGGCGACACACGCGATGAGCAACCAAAGGGGATCATCGTGTGTGTGCGTTTCAACCCTTCTTTGGTGGTACACCAATGCGAAAAGGAAAATTACCAAATATGGTCATCGAGGCGATGGATAGAATTTTGGTATTCTGTCGCTTCGGTGGCGATAGTCAATCGCGTCTTAGATTCCGTGAGGGCAAGTAGTGCCTCACGTTAATATAAAATCTCTCGTGGGATGTCCCAAGAGATAACGCATTGACTGTGTACTTGTGTCGTTTAGATTGATTGTTAATCATTAACTGTGTACCTTTGACATTTAAATTCATTTTACAAAATATTAACTTAGTACACCAGAGAATCCAAATACCTCTGTACGACCTAAAATCTGTTTTGTTCGATTGATTGTTAATCATTAACTGTGTACTTTTGCCATTTAAATTCATTTTTACAAAATATTAACTTAGTGCACCAGAGAATCAAAATACCTCTGTACGACCTAAAATCCGTTTTGTTCGGTAGTTCAGTGCTACCTCAATTATTAACTTTGTAATTGTTTTTAGTTTACCACTATTATTGTTGATATTAAAATAAAGGAACCAATAAATATAACGGAGATGGTGTTTCCATTACTAACGAATAAGAGCACCACGGAAACATAAGTAAGCTGATACAACCATCCCCGTACGACGAAACAGTGACGAACTTGGGGGAGTCTTGGTGAACCAGTGTTACGACCACAACCAACCATCCCATAAAAATTACCCTTTTGGAGCTAATCTCCACCACTAACGGCGATACACGCCAAAAACATCCACTTAAAGGATGTGACATAATGCTAAATCAAAGCATTACCCCATACACCTCGTCCCGCATAAATTGATAGCAAGCAAATCGAACTAAACGTTCGATTTGCGCTAATCAATTAAACTCCAAGCAAATTGAACTAAACGTTTTGCTCACATAAAAAACTGGGAAATATAATCATTGAACCAAAGGTTCACCACAAAAACCCCTAAGAGCCAAATGTGCACGCCAGATGCCGTCCTTCAAACAAAACCATTGAGTATCATAAAAAATTGCGCGCCAGCAATTTTACGAGACCTCAGAAAAATGGTTATCTAAAACAATTAAAACAACCAACGCCAGTTTTCGTTTTAACAAAATTAAGTTAAAACAAACAAAAGGAAAATATTCGCCTTTGTATCGATTCCCCACTTAAAAGATCCTTGCCCATTCGGCTAAAGTAAACAACATAGAGAATCAGAAATGCTCATTAGCACAATTCTCTATTTGTATTCCCTAACGTATCCTTACAAAAGGGATCCTTACCGAGTCGGCTAGAACAAACAACAGGCATCATAAAACGAATTACACATTCGTTTAGCGCATATCAAAATAGAGGATTATAAATGTGCACGATCCTCTGTTGATTTTTCCCTTTGTGTTTCCGCGTTTGAATCCAAGCCGGGAAAGATAAAGAAAGAAATGCCATATCCTTCGACCTTCAGGATGAAGAAAAAACAGGTCTTCGTTGGCGGGTTGAATTTTGAATCTCGACCGAGACGGTGAGATAACAACGAGTTGGTTCGAGTCCCTTGTTCAAGGTGGTCACGGGGTTTTTGATTGAAAATAGAGAGTGTTGGTCAAAAGTGAAATAAGCTACTAAACCGTTTAATAATATACAGTTTTGCCAATAAGTATAGTGGAATAATTCTTCAATGTAATCTGCTAAAACGTCTTAAGGGAATAAAGTTTCCCATCGAATAGAGTGTAATGAACGGTAGTGTATGAAACTAAAAAACCTTTTAATAATATAAAGTTTGAAAATAAGTATATTGTAAGGAGGAAAAGATTTTAATAAAATATAATTTTTGAGGATAACTTTAATTAAGTGAAGGACCATAGCACTAATAAGTACGCTTTAAATAAAAGTTAATTAAATAGAGAAAGAGTGTTTCATTTAAAGTGAGTGATAAAAATATTCATAACAAATGGCGCAGCCGGTAGGATTCGAGGAAGCCTGAGTATCGTAAACTCGTAAGCGCTTGAAAAGCCCGAATCGGAAAAGAACTTAGAAACAAATAAACGACAATCTAAAAAATTAAGAACTAAATAAATAAGTGAGTGATTGGAACAAAACAACTTGAAATGAAGTGTACCACCAAAGACAAAACGTCAACAAAAACCCCAAATTAAACTAAATACAAGTGACAAAACAAAAAGTTCACCGAATTAATTAATTAAAACCACAGATAAATTAACAAAAATCAACACCTAAACAAAACACTGTCCACAAAAAGGAACCACCATAATAAGAGACACTAATAGAAACATATAAAAAAAAAACGAAAAGACACAGTGAAACAAAAAAAACGATCAAACTTAAAAATCAATAAATAAAAACAAAGATAATAATAAATCACAACGTCAGCAATAGGAAGCAAATAAAACAACAGCAGCGGACCACCAAAGGACATCAGCAGTTACTACAGGAGCAACATTTATACGATAAGTTACCGTTTTCTTTTATATTATTGCTCTTCCCTAATATTTATATTAAAAGAAACTAAATAATAAGTTACATTTCACACATATTAAAATTTCATTTACGTGGTATTTAATTATAATCCCTTTTTAAAGTGAACCAACAATAACCTAATTCATCCACAAAGAATAATATTACAAAAACGATTATCACTCTGTTATAGTTCATATATCTGTCGTATCTATTTTGTCCACATTGGGTGATCGTACTTTTTGGGAAGTAGTTTCACTTCAAGATAATAAGATATCAACAAAAAATAAAAATCTACAATTGGTTTTAAAATCTGTGTCCATATTTCTCCACACTTCGCGGTCGTTTTAGTGAAATTTTTTTAACAATTGGGAAGTATTTCCACTCGGACATATACAAGAAACATAAAACGCACATGAAATGTCCCCAGAAATTTAATTAAGTACATTCATTATAAATTAATAAATATTGCGAACACCTTTGGAGTTGTGGTTGTCCTTGTCTTGTCCCTACTTTCTCTTTCAGGAACTTTACTAATTTAATTTATGAATCGGTAGAGTGCCTTTTTCCTTTCTCTTTTCATTTTAACCCCAAATTAAGTCCAGTTATATCTAAAATATGGCTGTAGACTATACAAAAGTGGCAAAGTTGTCAGTACAACTAATTCCCACCTTCTCAGGGGAACGTAACCCACATTTAGGTGCCGAGCTCCATACATTTTTAGATTGTAGTAGGAGGGTTTTGAATTGTCTCCCAGTGGAAGAGCACAATGTTTTCCTGCAGATATTCCCTACTAGGTTGCGAGGAGAAGCATCTGCATTGTTCGCGTCCACTCCGTTTTCATCTTTTGAAGAAGCAGAGGATCTACTGAGGAAAGTTTACCAGCCAGTAAAAAGCTACCAAGATTTGGTCAATAAACTACTGGCTACCAAACAGAACCCAGCGGAAGCAGTCATCTTGTTCCAAATACGTTTGAAGCAAACGTTGGAAAGATGCTCACTGGCAGCGGAGAAGAGATATGGCTCCGCGTCCACCGAGGGTATAAAAATACAGCTAGACGACTTTGCCAGGAGTGTGTATAGAAGTGGACTCTTAAATCCATACTACCGTCAATTTTTATTATTAATGGACGGGGAACCACTTGACACTCTAATGCAAAGGACGTTAGATTTGGAAGAACTCGAAAAGCCTCAGTCGAACTCACTCTCGTCTTCGGAATCTTCACCGATATACCATTCTTCTCCACAGATATTTAACTCAAGTACACATACAGAAGTGGGTCCTCAAGTGATGGAGATAATTCCTAATTCCCCTGAACCCAAAGTAGTCCCCTACACACAACCCATTACACAGGATACCTCTATCATCAAAATAATTTGTAGCTACTGTCAGAAACGGGGGCATACCTATGAAGAGTGTGTAAAACGAAAAAACACACCCTTTTGCACACAATGTCAGCGAATAAATCACGATATCCGTGATTGCTGGCGATTAAAAGAGGGAAAAAGGATTCTTCATATAAGGCAGATTTGCGACTTCTGTGGCCAGCAGGGCCACAACATAGGTTCCTGTCAGCAAAAGCTGAAATGGGAATCGCGAATTCAATGCCAATTTTCTAAAAATTCTCCCCCTTCAGAACAAGAAAGAAGTAGGCCAAAACACTCCGTGGCAAAAAGGAGCTACCATATTAGAACTCCATGCTCGCCAATAACCAGCGTTCCAACTGTCCAACTACCATTAGATGTAGGTGTAAATAAAAACACGACTCTAGTAGTGGACACTGGCGCTGAGATCAGTCTGATTACCAAAAGTAGTCTCAAGGAATCAGACGTTAAGATTAATCGGCGAGAAGCTTGCACCTTACAGATGCCGTTTGGAAGTATCCGAACCTTGGGAAGCTGCAAGGTGAACTTCCAACTGAATAATAGGTCCAAACTCCCATGCAAGTTTCAAGTAGTGAGCAGTATGCCCGATCTACCAGAAGACGGACTACTTGGAAACGACTTTCTGTCGAAGAATTGCAATGTGGAAGGCCCCAAACAGTGCATCACATTTCCTCGAACGGAAATGAATCCAACAGTATTTAGTGTGCCGATCAAATTCTCAACGGTTGAGAAAAGGGTACCTGAAAATAAATACTATAAAGGAAAACAAGAGCAAGCCCAAGATAAGTGGAAATCTTTCAGGTTAAATTGTAACTATAAAAAGAGGAACACCAAAGAGTCAAGTGGTAATAACAAATATATTAACCAAATAACTGACACTTCGTCAGCAAATCCATCAAACTCGCTCCCCCGCTCGCAAAATAAGCAAAACAAAAAGTTATTGCAGAAGCCCGAAACACCCGAAAAAATTACGAACCCCAATGAGATTGCAACTTTACTCAGGGTTTATCACAATTCCCCTTCCGGTGGACATCAGAGTATAACCAAATCGTATAATAAAATACGACAAAGGTACTGGTGGCCAGCTATGCTATCCGATATTAGGAGACATAAAAAGCAGTGTGAGGAATGTCGTTCATTAAAGGCGAGCACCTGCTCCGGAAGTGAAACGAAACCACAATCGTTTCATGTGGGAAACAAGGTGTTAATGAAAAACGAAAATCGTAAGGGCAAAATGACATCTATTTGGAAGGGACCCTTCCCGGTCATAGCTATAAAGGGCCCAGTCAATACGGTCATTAAAATGGGCCGAAGATCAGTGGTAGTTCACAATAATAGGTTAAAACCGTACTTTTAAAACCCCATCCTTAACAACTCCAACTTCCTGCCCTCTATCAATCCGAAACAATTATTATTCCCAGGGTGTTCTGCAAATCGAAGATGCGTTTGTCGATTAACTAAATATAAAAGTAATAACGGTACGTAGCCAGAATTAAAACGAAAAACAATATGGACAAAGATAAAAGTAAAACTATATTAATTTGTCAACAAAAAGATAAACACACAAATGAAAATATACCCACAAGTTAACATAGCTTGCACAAAAATAAACAAAATAAATTTTTAGTAAATATTAATATATTACAGAATATATAAACAAAATTACTACTATAGATAAAAGTCACTCCTATGTGACTACCATTACTGTAACCACTAGTATTAAGTCATTTAATAAATAAATAAACTAAGTAGAAAATAAATAAACAAAACTATTATACAAACATTTAACAAAACTTAAAATGTACAGATTAGGTAAATAACTTCTTTGACTATTGTCACTGCTGCTGTTACAATTAAATAGAATATAAGCAAAAATATTAATACGCATATAAGGTCTATTACAATTAAACTAATTAGAAAAATAAAACCAGTAGATAAATAGTTGCACATATAATAATATTACTGTTAGAGCTAATAAGCAAATAATGTCTGTTATTACCAAACTACTATTGCCACTAATGTTAAAACTAAATACTGTAAGGAGTGAAAATTATTGCACATTCAATTATGATACAAAATAAGATACAAATAATTTCTATTATTATAAAAACTATTTAAATGAATAAGCAAAACTATTCCTATAAAACAAATTAGGAAAATAAATAAACTATTACAAAAAAAAAAAAAAAAAAAAAAAAAAATAATGATAATAATAAATAAATAAATTTCATTAATAATCATTTGATTTGTTAGATCTCTAAATAAATAATAAGTTACGGAAACTATTTAAAAAAAAAAAAAAAAAAAAAAAGTAATAAATATATACATATATATAAAGATATAGTAATACCTACATATATATACATAATTATACGTACACAATATATACATAATAATACCTAAACAAAATGTGCTGAACCTTATAATATAACAATGAAAACCTACGAATGAACTTAAGTTGATTAAATCCATGTATGCCTAAAACAAAAATAATAAACAAAACAATGATGTACAAATACAAAATAAGTAACCCTATAAACTACAGTCCCAACAAATGTAAACTAAACATATACAGAATAAATTAAAGGGACAAAAGATAAATAAAATTTAGTAACCGCCACACTACACCACTCACGTTCCTATAGGAGCCCAAGGAGTATTATTTCCTCTTCAAAGAATAATACTCATTTTATAAAGGGGGGAGGATTGTTACGACCACAACCAACCATCCCATAAAAATTACCCTTTTGGAGCTAATCTCCACCACTAACGGCGATACACGCCAAAAACATCCACTTAAAGGATGTGACATAATGCTAAATCAAAGCATTACCCCATACACCTCGTCCCGCATAAATTGATAGCAAGCAAATCGAACTAAACGTTCGATTTGCGCTAATCAATTAAACTCCAAGCAAATTGAACTAAACGTTCAATTTGCTCACATAAAAAACTGGGAAATATAATCATTGAACCAAAGGTTCACCACAAAAACCCCTAAGAGCCAAATGTGCACGCCAGATGCCGTCCTTCAAACAAAACCATTGAGTATCATAAAAAATTGCGCGCCAGCAATTTTACGAGACCTCAGAAAAATGGTTATCTAAAACAATTAAAACAACCAACGCCAGTTTTCGTTTTAACAAAATTAAGTTAAAACAAACAAAAGGAAAATATTCGCCTTTGTATCGATTCCCCACTTAAAAGATCCTTGCCCATTCGGCTAAAGTAAACAACATAGAGAATCAGAAATGCTCATTAGCACAATTCTCTATTTGTATTCCCTAACGTATCCTTACAAAAGGGATCCTTACCGAGTCGGCTAGAACAAACAACAGGCATCATAAAACGAATTACACATTCGTTTAGCGCATATCAAAATAGAGGATTATAAATGTGCACGATCCTCTGTTGATTTTTCCCTTTGTGTTTCCGCGTTTGAATCCAAGCCGGGAAAGATAAAGAAAGAAATGCCATATCCTTCGACCTTCAGGATGAAGAAAAAACAGGTCTTCGTTGGCGGGTTGAATTTTGAATCTCGACCGAGACGGTGAGATAACAACGAGTTGGTTCGAGTCCCTTGTTCAAGGTGGTCACGGGGTTTTTGATTGAAAATAGAGAGTGTTGGTCAAAAGTGAAATAAGCTACTAAACCGTTTAATAATATACAGTTTTGCCAATAAGTATAGTGGAATAATTCTTCAATGTAATCTGTTAAAACGTCTTAAGGGAATAAAGTTTCCCATCGAATAGAGTGTAATGAACGGTAGTGTATGAAACTAAAAAACCTTTTAATAATATAAAGTTTGAAAATAAGTATATTGTAAGGAGGAAAAGATTTTAATAAAATATAATTTTTGAGGATAACTTTAATTAAGTGAAGGACCATAGCACTAATAAGTACGCTTTAAATAAAAGTTAATTAAATAGAGAAAGAGTGTTTCATTTAAAGTGAGTGATAAAAATATTCATAACACCAGTGTCAGGCTGACACCTACTAAAACTTATACCTCCATAGTAGCTGAATTCAATTATGCATTATCTGCATAAAAGAATGAATTCAGCTATGTGTCCATTTGGAAAACATGATATTTCAGGTGAATAGCATGAACGGTGGAAAAGGGGTTGATGTGAAGCGCTGTTAGCGGTCGAAATTAGGTTGGGATTGTGGGTTGGTTCTCCATGTGATATAGAGAAGTCCCACAACATCTTCCCGGGCCGCCGACAATGGACCCAGTAGTCCCCTTCAGTTGGCGTCACCAATGTGTGCATGCCAGCGCCGTGGGAAGTCGCGGTTGTCACTTGTGGTTGAGAACAGAGGCTTAAATGCTCGTGTTGCCCATGAACCGGTACGGTGCAGACGTAGGGTGGCAATAATGAATTATGTTGACTAGATCCAACTATTAATTTGGTTATTCTGTTATGAAATATAATGAGTTATGTTATCGCGGCATACTTGGTGTTATCAGTGTGTGCGGGTGTGTGTGTGTATGTGACAATGGGGCGAAGTTGGCCATTGTGTGCTAACGTTGTAGCTCGATGTAAGGCCGTCGTTGTTGCTGTTAGTACTTGTTGGTGATTGTAAATCTCCGACATGTTGTGGAGGAGTTGCCTGAAAGGCGATATTTGCCGCATCAGCCGCGGCAACGATTTGAATAATCACTCGCGTTATTCAATTGGTTGAGGTCCCTATTCCGGTTGGTTTGATTAATTTATCAAGCTCCGTTGACTGCGTCGGCAGTCGTGCGATATTCGGATCATTGTCCATTTGATGTTGTAATTGAGCGACGTAGTTGTCAATATGTTGAAGTTAATAGGCTGTAATTTCACCACCTTCTGAGTGTGTCCAGCCTGTGCCGCCACCAGAAGTGTTAGAATTACCGCCAACTGCATAAGATAATCTGCGCCTCGAATCCAGGATGATTGCTATGGCTGATGCTGTTGCAGTTGGGGATGTGTCCCACGTACGCCGCTAAACCAATGCCCGGCGTTGGGCGAATTTCTTGATGGGAACTGAACTCTCTGTCGGCAGCATTGCCTGGTGGAGTATTTGATCCGCTGGTCGAGTGATTGTGGTGAACATGGTGTTTTTTTTTTTTTTTTATATATATATATATAGTATAGTTCCAATACTAGGTGCCCTTCTTCTTTGAACGGTGGCTGGATCCTGTGTTCACAGTTCGCTTTACGTTGGTCTGATTTCCTGAAGGGTGCCGGCGTCTTTCCTGTTCTTCTTCTTCTATACTCCCTAATCTTGGCACCGAAAGTCCTTCTTAGACACCGACTCTGTTGGAGTGGTGCCCACGTGGCAGCGATGTGCAATGGGCGGTGTTAAGAGGGTGCCCCCAAAGCATTTCATCCAGGCGGCGAAGAGCGAAGAACCCCAGACACGTGACAGCGATGTGCCTGGGTGGCGAGAAGCGACAAATCCTGGATGCGCGAGCAATGAGTCCAGGTGACAAGAAGCGGTGAACTCCAAATCCGTGACAGCTTTCCGATGACATGATTTTCCGACGGATGCCGCCATCTTTCCTTGTTCCTCATTTTTCTTTGTACCTTAATCTTATAACCGAAAGCTTATCTTAGACACCGACTCCGTTGAAGTGGTGCCGCAGTGGCAGCAATGTGCAATGGGCGGTGTTAAGAGGGTGCCCCCAGAGCATTTCATCCAGGCGGCGATGAGCGAAGAACCCCAGACACGTGACAGCGATGTGCCTGGGTGGCGAGAAGCGACAAATCCTGGATGCGCGAGCAATGAGTCCAGGTGACAAGAAGTGGTGCTGTGGGGAGGAAGTATTGTGCCTAACACGGACACTAGGTTCACTTCCTCCTCCATCATAAATTGTTCACGCGAACACTGTTCACAACGCAAGGGGGAAGAAAACGATGGTTGACCTTCGCGACCGAGCGGACACAACACAGAAACAAAAACACTCCGGCGATGCTATTTATACTTAAACTTTTTATTACGAATGGTCCTTACTTATACTGGTGTTGGCTGATTTTAATCGATTCTTAGACATTCCACACACGAACTGCGGCACAAACGTTTTAACCCACCGTACCTGCGCAGCTACGGTGGATGACGAGCGACCCGACCGCTCCGAAGATTGAATTAAGACTCAACCGATATCCTCTCCGATAAGGATATCGTTTTTACCTAACACCAGAGACACGTAAAGTCTCTCTTGGTGGTATAGGAAACCAGATCTTGTGATAAAGGTCATGGTAGTATGTGTGGTGATCGTGCGGATCGATGCTATTCGCACGTGCAGTGGAACGACGAAACAGGCAGGCGGCAAAGACAATAGGGAAAAAGAAAAGGCGACCAAATGGTTCGCTCTTTAATGAGGGTCATGTTTATGCAACGTCGCTATGACGGACGTTGGAAAAAAGGTGTTAATGGAATACGATACTTTATACCATGGAAATTGTATATCGTATCTTGGGTTAATTGCCGATACGCATCCCTTGCTTGCATTTAGGTATGCCAAGCAATTAGTGGTGGCGACGAAAGAAATGCATCATTGTTTGTCTATTGAATCGCTAGTGTTGCAGCTTAAAAACAAGCTGACGACATAGTATTTTAACTCAGACAAAGGGTATCGAATGTTTGCTATTTATGGTGCATATGCACATTAAGGATCAATTTTAGGAATTTCAGATAATGCTTGAAAGCATTACATGTCCATGGAAAAGGAAATGGTTTCTGGGGCAAATGCAAATGCATTGGCGGGAAACAATGGGAGTTATGGAATTCCTAAAAAGGTCAAGAAGAATTCTTACGGAAAATTGTATGCAAGGGGATGCAATGAAAAGGTAAGTTTTCTTTATAGGGAATTTAGGGTTATAATAATTGGATCTGTTTGATGCGTGAAGCATTTAAGATAGTAATGCGAATTGCATTAGCGAAATCTGGTGCAGACCGGGTTGTGGTTATGGGGGTTTTTTCAGGAAGGCGAGCCGTGGGATCTGGCGGGACCGCCACAGTGCCCCCGTGGCAGCGATGTGCAATGGGCGGTGTTAAGAGGGTGCCCCCAGAGCATTTCGTCCAGGAGGCGAAAAGCGAAGAACCCCAGACACGTGACAGCGATGTGCCTGGGTGGCGAGAAGTGACAAATCCTGGATGCGTGAGCGATGAGTTCAGGTGACAAGAAGCGGTGCCCCAGGAACGGGTGTAGATGTAGCGATGAATATCGCAATTCCAGGGGTTCTTGGATTTATTCATCTCTAATTCGATGTTCGGGGTTGATATTGCAGGTGTGGGACCGGAAGTGCCTTTGTTGACAAACCTTGCTTAGTACTGACCGCTTGCGATTGAAACGCTGACCCGTCAGCTTAGTTTTCTATAGGAAGGCAATTTCCAAAACTCTCCTGTTTCCCTGATTTTGTTGCAGGTGACGCTTGCTTTTCGGTGAGAGCTTTTAGCGCTGTCGTTGTACTTGATTTCACACGCTTAGGTTTCATTGAATTGTCCTCTCGACTATTCTGCCCGATGGGCCATCGTCCTCTTCTTGAGGTTCGTTCAGTGTACGCGGGGCGTACCTAAGTCCTGTAGCGTGGATCGTGAAAAGTACCTGCAACATCGTTAAAAGAGAAGCCGAATGATGTCCTCAACCGAAATACTGGGACAGTTTGTTTATACCTTTTGATTTACCTGCGGTGAATTCTGCAGAATTAAATACATGAACAACCTCGGATATTAAAAGTGGACTGTAATTTAGATTGTTAGTTGATTATAATTTAATTTGTTGTTTGACTTGTGTGTTAAAGTTGAAATGTAAGTTGGATCGTAAATCCATCTATGTCATCGATGAACTTCTTGGACGTAGTCCTCTTTTGGATCGTGAATCCCTCTGTGTCATCGATGACTACTTCTTGGACGTAGTCCTCCTTTGGATCGTGAATCCATTAGTAAACTGATAAATCTCTAGGACGTAGTCCTGTGTTGGATTGTAAATCCATATGCGTGTTGTATTCCAGAATACTACCCTTATTAAATTTAACACTGAATCTCCTAACACATCCTTAAAAACTTCACTTAACATATATTACATTCTCACTTAATACATACCATTCATAAACATTCACAATATTACCAGTTACAGCACACTTAATAACCTGCACCTTTTTATTTATTGAAAACATAGCAACTTGGATTTTCGTCCGAATTGTTGTTAAAAGTCAGAGAGAAAAAAATAGAATAGAGAAAGTTCAGAGGAGATTTGGAAGTGAGGACTGTCAAAGAAAAATTTATTGATAGCTGTGAACACAATTTCCGTTGATTTTTTATTAATTCAAATATACATTAACAAGTCGATGATTTCAAATCGATGGTTCTGTCTATAACGAATTTTTGGATATCGGTGATAGAGGAATGTCTAATACCGAAAAGAAAGGTTTTACAAAATTAAGCAAAAAAAAAATAAAAGGTCCCCGCTCTTCCCTCAACCGAGGAAGCACGGCGACGGACCTCAACACTGGTGGCAGCGGTGGGATACAACCAAAGGAGCCCAAATAAAAAAAGAAGAAAATAAGAAAAAAAAAACAAGAAAAAAAAATTTTTTAAACAAAACAAAATTTAAAACAACAAAAAAAAATGTTTATAAGAAGAAGAAAAAAGTAAACATAAAACAACGAAAAACAAAGTAAACAAAAAAAATTTAAAACAAAAAAAAAATAATAAAGTGAACACAAAAGAAATAATCAAATAAGAAGAAAAAAAATTTTTCAAGAAGAAAAGAGAGAAAAAAAAACCAAAACAGGAGAAATAACCAAACCAAAATAAGAAGAAAAAAAAAAAACCCTCGACAAAAAACAACGAAATAAAAAGAAAAAAAAAAGGAAAGCAGAAAAGACCAGGATATTCAACTTCTAGGGCGTGAAGTCTGCCTGGCAAGAATAACTAAATAATATAAAATATAGAAAGGAACACAAAGAGGAACTCTACGACACAACAAAGAAGAAAAAAAAAAAAGGACAACAATAAGAAATTCAACAAGACTTCTATCAACATCTAGAGTAGTAAGAATTTTTTTCAATATTTTGTTTTTTCTCTCTTCCTTTTTTTGGTAGGAATATTTTACTTGGATTTTTT
Organism: Microdon myrmicae; assembly: GCA_963931805.1. Taxonomy (NCBI): domain Eukaryota; kingdom Metazoa; phylum Arthropoda; class Insecta; order Diptera; family Syrphidae; genus Microdon; species Microdon myrmicae. The sequence goes on from OZ007500.1 coordinate 46,038,031, forward strand.
TCCTTTTTCAAAAAAAAAAAAAAAAGTGTTTTCTCGATAGAAATTTTGAAAATTCTCTTTTCAGTTTTTTTTCGACGACATTTCCGTTTCTTTTCCTTCTCGTCGAAAATTTTCTTTCTTTTCAGTTTTGGGTCCAAACCATATCGTTTCCATATATATATATTGAATAATAACATAAAGGCAATTTTTTCATAAACCATATTTTTAAGAATTGATAACAAATTTTCGCCATACTTTAATTCAAATTTTCAATATTACGAGTCCATATTACACGAGACAGGCGGCTAGGCAGGGGGAAGAACAATTCCACTATCAACAGATACTCAGTAAAACCCCTGAAATGGCTCTGTCTGTCGGAATTTCTGATGTTTTCAGAATCGTCCCTACCTTTGACGGGAAACCCTGCGACTTAGGTAAATTTATTTCCGGGGGAGACGTTTTATTTAGATCCATAAAGAAGGCAGACCCGGATATATACGAGACGTTTTTAGAGCTAGTCAAAAATAGACTAGAGGGTCATGCTTACGATCTGATTAGGTATAGCCAAATCGCAAAGTGGGAGGATTTAAAAGATAAACTCGAATCGGAATATAAAGAGGAGCAATCTCGGTCGACGGCACACAATGAGTTGATTTCTCTGAAACAACGCTACAGAGAAACCGTCCGGGAATACGGCGATAGAGTCGCGAATGCTCTAAGGACTTTAAACTCTGCCACGTGTGAAATAACAGCAGACGCGGTGGTTAGGGAATATTTAATAGAAGAAAACAAAAAATTGGCCGTACAAACATTTGAGGATGGACTAAACAACGAACAGCTAAAGATACTAGCTAAAGTCCATGGGGGAAACAATTTAAAACAGTCGATTGCACATGCAGTGTCACATGCGGCTCGAATGGACAACTCTCCCAGGTCATATCAATATAACGAAAAACCTACATTCAATAGTATAGTCTGCCAAACCTGTGGTAAGCCAGGGCATACACAGGACACATGTTATCGGAACATGCAATCCAACTTTTTTCCGAATAGACAACCCATAAAAAGGGAATATAACATTGTATGCAATTTCTGTGGACGGAATAATCACACAGAGAATGAGTGTAGATACAAGATATCTAGGAATGGATCGGCTTCAACAAATTACCAACAAGGTACAACAACGCGTAACCCATTCCGAAATAATCCTACAAACTCTGAAAATCGTTTTGGTGAAAATTCTAGGAGCACCAATAGACAAAACGATAGACAAAATGTTCACTTTTCTCGGGTGCAAGAGTCGGAAAACGACGCCTGACGCCAACCAAAATTTATGGAAGACAGACCAAAGTTTTCTATTTACAGCATTAGATCTTTGGAAATAGATAACGACCATTTTAATGAAGCTCCTAGCCAAATTTACCCTGAGCCCACATACTCCTATAAACCAAGCCATATAAACGAAGATAACCCTGTCCCTAATATAAAGACCACGATTCATACTCCCATTCTGGAAAACAATTCAGCAACACAGACTGAAAATCCGAAATTTTCAGCAGTATTAAAGACTGAAATCGCTAATATCTCAGATATCCCTATTGACAACGCAGACACTTCAGCAACCAAGACTGAAAATTCAGCAGTATTAAAGACTGAAAATTCGGATCCTGCAGAAAATATACAAACAGAAACCCCTAATATTCCGGCTATCTCAATAGACAACCACGGCACTTCAGCAACAAAGACTGAAAATTCAGCAGTGTTAAAGACTGAAGACCCAATAGTTGGAATAAAAGTCGAAACCCAAGTCAGTTCAGCAGCTAATACTGATGAACAAATCTTTTCAGCAGCAAAGACTGACGGATTAAATGTTTCTACAGCAGATATAACTGAAGAAATAGTTCAAACAGCAAATAGGACTGGGAACCAAGATGTTCTAACAGCTAATAAGCCTGAAGAACTATACGAATCAGTAAATGAGACTGAGAAACTAAACGATCCATCAGCAGTGAGTAAGACTGAAAAGGTAGACGTTCCGACAGCAGTTAAAGCTATGGACAATGACAACACTAAGCCGAAAACAATAAATATTTTAAACAACGAAAACAAACACAAACACTTACTCAAACACGAAATAATAAAAAATGAAAATAATAATTTAACTAAAATAGGTATTGTAAAGAGTAACTATATAAATACATTACAAGTCTTTTTTTTCAACAATAAAAATTTATTCCAATGCAAAATACAAAAAAATAAAAGGTTACACCGTCATTTAAATTATTTAAGATCATTTTTCAAGAAGATTTTTGGTAATAATCATCTTTATTCAATCATCATAGTAATAGGCCCAGAAAGGTTTTGGAAACTTTTCCATAAATTTAAGGAAAAGATACACACATAACAAATGGCCTTTGTTTTATTATTCAATATATATGAAATAATCTAACAATTGTAGGAAATGACGGAAATGAAAAAAAAAAAAAAAAAAAAAAAAAGTTAATGAGGGGGACGAAAGAAAGAAAATTTTAGAGGTAATATATATATTAGAAATTTTGGAATTAATATATATACGGAAATGAGAATTTTGAAACAATAATATTAATATTATATATTTAATATAATAAGTAATAATGATTTTTAGATAAGAAAAGAAAAGGTTCCAAGGAGAAATATTTAAATTTAGTTAATATATAATGTAAATAGACTATTTTGGACTATTTTTCTAGTGTTAAGAACTTTTTGAGTATTGGAAAAATTTAGTTAATATGTAATGTAAATAGATTAATTTTCTAGTATTAAGAACTTTTTGATTATTGTAACCTTTGATGAAAGATTAATTTTGAAAACCTTTGTAATGTAATTGAACGAAAATCCAAGTTTTTAATTAATCTTAATTTAATATATAGTTACTAGAAAGTTATTCTCTTCAAGGATAATTTTCTTTCTCGAAGAAGGGTGGGATGTTGTATTCCAGAATACTACCCTTATTAAATTTAACACTGAATCTCCTAACACATCCTTAAAAACTTCACTTAACATATATTACATTCTCACTTAATACATACCATTCATAAACATTCACAATATTACCAGTTACAGCACACTTAATAACCTGCACCTTTTTATTTATTGAAAACATAGCAACTTGGATTTTCGTCCGAATTGTTGTTAAAAGTCAGAGAGAAAAAAATAGAATAGAGAAAGTTCAGAGGAGATTTGGAAGTGAGGACTGTCAAAGAAAAATTTATTGATAGCTGTGAACACAATTTCCGTTGATTTTTTATTAATTCAAATATACATTAACAAGTCGATGATTTCAAATCGATGGTTCTGTCTATAACGAATTTTTGGATATCGGTGATAGAGGAATGTCTAATACCGAAAAGAAAGGTTTTACAAAATTAAGCAAAAAAAAAATAAAAGGTCCCCGCCCTTCCCTCAACCGAGGAAGCACGGCGACGGACCTCAACATGCGTTTCACTCGTAAGAAACGCAAAAAAAAAGTTTGTTTTATTTATCTTGGAGTTGTAACATGGGAAAAATAGGAAATATTTATTATTTTATTTTAGTTTCCGCTGAGTACAAAAGAAAATTACTTAAATAAAAGCAGAAGTTAGGTTTATTTCATAAGAGTAATGAGCTACTCAACCAGTAGGCTCGTATATGTCCAGTCCGATTGAAACTCAGGAAATATATGTGTGGTAAGTGTTGGAGCAGCACACGACGGCCGACTAGCAGCACACGACTGCCGACTGGCAAAAAAAAAAAAATTTTTGTGGCGAGAAGGCCGAATTTAGCGAGACAGCATATATGTGTCCTTCATCTTGTCTCTGACTTCTGGTCATCTTGCGATAATTAGAATCACCCACTGCCGACTGGCAGACTGAGCATCGCACATTTTATACGCTGGCTCCTTGTTCCTGTGACGACATGCGAACGAGGGAAAGGAGACAAAAAAGAGAATATAAGCAGCGGCAGTTGTGGAGTTGGTGACCAGTACAAGTCAAGCAGTCAAACGCTGCACATGCATTTATAAAGATTGTTTTATATTTAAATAAACATTTCGAAATTAGTAAATCGAGTTTACAGTAAGCATCCTCCACTCGACCACGGTGTCTTCGTTTTTCAGAAGCACATCTGCCAGAGTTCCAATCATATGAACAGCTTCATCATTTTGTTTATCATCAGCGCTTGGTGATGTAATAACCTGCATCATGATTTCCATAGGTTTGGTAGAATTCCTTTCCGAGTTCTACCTGATGAGTGTTGAATGCAAAGCCTCGCATTGCCCTACGCTTGTTCAATTTTTCTTTTTTTTTCATGTTAGGTATGGCAATTTGTCAAGAAATTGTTGAAATGATACTAATGGAATTGATGTGTAGCACTACAAAAACTCAAGTGTCCTTAGAATGTCAAAATCCTTAAGTGATTTCGGAATGTGAGCTTAACTATAACGCCAATGAAAACTTTACGTATCATGACGTGTACGACGACTAGTACCTTGTGATTTGCTTTAAGCAAACTTTGCAGTAGCATACAGTTATTGAGCCTGATATCAATAACATTTGAGCGATTTCAATTTTTTCTCTTTGCCGAAGTACTAAAATCACCGAACTAGAACTATTTTCACACGGTTCTCCTACACCTCCATAAACGAATAAATTGCTTATGTCAATAGCTGCTGTTTTTTATCTACTCCTAGAACGAGGATCAAACACTCCTGCATATTTTCACTACTTGCCCTTAAGCGCAGTCATTCACATTCACCCATGGTGGTCTGTCAAAAAGCTAAAGAGACCCAGTCCACGGATCGGTCTTGTTGGTTCTTCTACCTCCATAGCCCAGTGACACGTCAAAGGTACTCCTACGTCACAAGAACACGCACTCGCAGGCTATTCGAACCGTGCGCTCCAGAATGACCACTTGGAACGGTCGTTTCTTTACTGAGTGGTTTTACATTTTACCCCCCCAGTACTTACGGCAGCCAACCAAAGAGCAACTTTTCAAATATTTCATTTATATTTACTTTACACTTGAAGTTGTGTGGCGAAGAAGTAGGGGCTTTGAAATTCTGAAAGTTTGTTTTGGGATCTCTGTTATTTAATATTATTACGTTTGGCGCCATTTTTAGAGATTGGTTTAGTCCTGAGGCAATTAATTGGTAATGTCAACTCGGGCGGAATTGGCTTTAATCTTACGTATTTGCGGATAGTCGGATTGCCTATTTGGTGTACCATGACGAACTTTGAGAGAATTTCTGATGACTCATATATCGTGAAATTTATGTGCAAATATGTGTGGGTTCGACTGTTAGTTGTGTCATTATATCTTCATCGGAAAATAAATTGTTAAATTATTGTGTAGAATATAACAGAAGATTTGAGGCAGTCAAAAATATCATCCATAGCAATGGTTATGTAGATAGCATAGAACACTGTGTGAATGGTGGTATGATCACTGGTCCGGGAGTATTTTCGACTTTTTTATACGGACAATGTTCCTTTAGTGTGCGCATGGCATATTGAAAAATTCAATTCAATAAGTAGTACTAACATTAAAAATAAGTTTATGAGTAATAACAAAACTAAATAATTTTAACAACTTAATTGTTGTGCTGTAGAGAATCAAAAAAAAAAAAAAAACGTTTACACAATAGAACTTATGTGAGCATAAGGACAAATCTTAATTCAAGCAAAGTATTAAAGAGGGGGGATGATAACGAACATACAGGGCAAAGTCACTGATTGCTTTCAACCCGGTGAAGGCCAGGACCATCCTTGTCCCTGTTCAATCCAAGTTAACATGAAGTCTCCACGTGATACCCCTGGATAGCTACATTGGCACGCGCCAAGTAGTGAACCAATGCATGCAGGGACATCTTGAGAAAGGTTGGCGCAGGGCTAATAACCGTCCCCGTAAAGACAAATTATTATGGAAAATTTAAAAAAGCCTCGGATATGGACCGGATACACGACGACGACCACGGAAACGAAAATGGCTAAACGATTTAAGAATTTTCTCATGGAACGTACGCTCACTATACAGAGCTCGAGCTGCACAGCAGCTAGCCGATGTCCTGTCCGAATATAAGGCTGACATAACAGCATTGCAAGAAATAAGATGGGCGGGAGTGGTGTTATTCAAAGAAACGGGTATGACATTTATTACAGCTGTCATGCAGAACACCATGTGGTGGGGTTAGGCTTTCTAGTCAGCCAAAAACTGAAGCCTGCCATCATCGGCTGTAATGCAATAAACGAAATGCTATGCACTCTTCGCGTGCGTGGCAAGTTTAAGAACATAAGCCTCATAGAGGTTCGCAGATCTACAGAGGAGTCCCCTGACGACGAAAAAGAACTATTCCACGAGAACGTCGAACGGGGCCCCAATGCCTGCCCAAGATAGGGTGTGAAAATCGTTCTTCGTGATTTGAGTGCCAAAATCGGTCGGGAGCTGGTTTTCAGGCACTACACAGGTTTCCATCGTTTGCATGAGGACACTAATGGCAATGGACCACGAGTCATCGAACTGGCAGCATCAAAAAACTTGGTCGTTGCGAGTACCAGGTTTCCGCGTAAAGATATGGACAAAGCCACCCGGGTATCACCTGGTGGAGCCAGTCGCAACCAAATTGACCACGCGTTGATAGATCGCCGCCACTCCTCGAGCCTGACGACGGTACGAACGTACCGAGGTGCCAACGTCGACTGGGATCACTATCTTGTTGGTACAGTTTTCCGAGCGCGGATGGCCTTATGGAGACGTATTGCATCCGCGGATCAGGTTCGAATCAACACGGTTGGCTTACGGAATGAGAATACCAGTAACACATTTGGTCATGCGCTAAGAATCGCCCTCTAAGAGCTCGACGGAGGCATCTTCATCTTCAATGGACTCCGACAAGGGGGCGGTCTGGCCTGCCTCCTCTTCAACCTGGCGTTGGAGAGAGCAATCCGTGACTTTGGCGTCACAACTAGAGGTCTTATTATTACCAAGTCCAGCCAAATACTTACCTACTCGGATGACATCGACATCATCGATAGAACTGAATCGGCCGTACAGGACTCGTTCACCCAGATTGAGCAGGCGGCGCAAAATCTGGGACTGCACATTGATTAGGGGAAAACTAAGTACGTGGTGGCAACTTCTGCGAAGAGAGGACCTAACGTTGGTCAAACTATCAGGGTAGCGGAGCACGAAATTGAAGTAATGCAATCCTTTAACTACCTTGGATCAATAGTATCAGCCGATAACAATATAGAAGAAGAAATACGCGAACGGCTGATCAAATCCAACAAAGCCTACTATGGTCTATCAAGGTTCTTTAAATCCCGACATTTAGCCATAACATCCAAGCTACTACTGTACAAGACCATGGTCTTACCATGGTCCGAGATTGCTAAGGCAACGACAAGGGTGGTGCAACTGCAACTTCAACTATTGAATCTGGATTCTAAGGTGGAGAACGCCGCTGCCATAGTCAGGCGGAATCTTGCTCGAAGCGCGTCGATTGAAAAGAAAATATACCCTGTTGCGAGGAAGAAATGAAGTTCGACATCCTCAACTTAGATCAAGCGATAGCAAGACAATCTCAAGAATCATAAGAGACGACTTCGCCAAGGCAGCGGATCGACCCCCCGTACTTCAGTGGTAGCTGTGAAAAATGGCTGACATACTGGATATCACTTGATGATACGGCGCCTCTTTTCACAGCCACATAGTTTGGTGTTTCTGAAAAGACCATTTCGGGGAAGAGCCGAAGAAGCCGTGGGGAGTCGGCTGTTCTTCGCCTAGAATGAACTTATGAAGGAACTAGTGACCGTGCCGCTCGCCGATCAGAAGACTTGCCATTGGCGGAATTGCCTAAGGCGAAGAGTCTGCCACGAGTCACGGAAGACTGATACCCACTTCTGAAAAAATTTCTCCAATAGTTAATCGGCCATCATTTTTAATAAGCTCTCGTACGGCACGGATGTTGTCATCTGTACGACTTGTCCTTGTGCGTCGATCATGACTTTCATTTTCGATACGTTCTCGCCAACTTTTAAATTTTCTGGCCCGCGTATACACACAATTCTGAGATAGTGTATCATCACCAAAATGCGCCTTCAATCGAGCAAAACTGTCCGACGGTTTAACGCCTTCATTAGTTAAAAAATTTATAATAATCCGTTGCGCAAAAGAGGTATGTACCTCTTACTCGCTCATGGCAGTACTGACGACAAAGTCGAGCGCGACCGCTAGCCAAGCCGGTTCCCCTACTCTTCATAATCCAAACAACAGCCACACACAAGATTATCTAGCTTGCAAAGCAAAAAAAGTAAAATGACTGTTTATGTTTGTTTCACGCTCGTACAATAGAGACGAGAAGTCAATTTTAGACCAGCTAACGTTGGGTTTATATTTAAGGGGACTTATGTAGTTATCATCTTAAAAAATATGGTTTTATATTTTATGAAAGCTCATCTCAGAAATATTCTCCCGAAATTTAGACGCAATCAAAAATAAATTGAATAAGATGGAGCGTTTTTAAGCACTCACTTCCAACCGGTTTCTATCCTTATTAAAATTTTGAACGCCTTTATCTTAAAACAGAATTTTCCAAGTTGGTGGATATGATATCTTAAAAAATAATGAACAGAGTTTTCGACAATTTGCCACACGGGGTCGACGAAGGATTTTCAATGTTTCAATGATTAGAAAAAAAAAGTCGATTTTTTTTACCGAAAATATTGAATATAAAGTTGTCTAAAATATTGTGACGCATATGACAACCAGTACTAGAATATTCGAGAAAGTTCGAAACAAAGTACTAGGATATTCTAGAAAGTACTGGAAAATTGGAGACTATGAACAGTAGAACACTCAAGGCTATGGAAGGGACGGAAACGAAACGCCGAATCAGAATGAGGAAACGGCATAAATACGTCGCACACAGATCATGGAAAGAAGTAAAAAGATTAAGATGTAAGAAGTAAGCAGTAAGGATGCGATAAGTACGGAAGTGATAAGTAAAGAAATCGTTAAGTGTACGGTAAAAGTGACGCTTGTTATTAACGGACTAATAAAGTGTTACATTAATTCAAGATCGATTTAACGGTTCTTATTGATTAAAAATAATTAATCCATCGAACCCTAAGTTCGCTACAATATTGAATGTAAAGTTGCCTAAAAAATGCCAAATTTAATTTTTTCCAAAACCTTTCATCTACTGCCGAGATTGAGAACTTTAATAATGGAATTTCTTTCGCTTTTTGATTTCATATAATCCTGTCTTAACTTATCGAGTACATGAGAATCTTTTATTTATGACTCCTTGAATAATTATTAATAACTTTTAAAAAAACACCCAATTACGCTTCAAATGATAATAACATGCAACTTTTTTTAAATATGTATTCAACCGTTTTTTCAAAAGAAAAAATCGGGGAAAAGCATCTTTTTTCGCCCTTATGACTTGCTATGCATTGTTGACGTCCGGCGCCGTGCTTCCTCGGAATGAGGGAAGAGCGTGGACCTTTTATCAATCTCAGACTTCGAATTTAATTTATATCCTATTTATATAGGGCTTTCCGTCCGTCTTCTTTATTGAATAATAGTAATTTGGTTTTCTTTTTATTTATTCTCTTTATTCACTCTTTTATATTTTACTATATTGTAGCGAGCTTAGGGTTCGCTGGATTAATTATTTTTGAATATATAAGAGCCGTTAAATTGATTTTTGATTTAATATAACACTTTATTAGTCCGTTAATCACAACCGTCACTTTTACCGTACACCTAACGATTTTTTGACTTATCGCCTCCGTACTTATCGCGTATTTTCCTTCTTACTTCTAACTTGAGACTTATCGCTTGCTTCGCTTCCTTACTTATCACTCTAACTTCTTACTTATCGCTTGCTTCACTTTCTACTTCTTACTCATCACTATGCTCTGTGTGCGGCGTATTTATACTGTTTCAGCGTTTCGTTTCCGTCCGTTCCATTGCCTTGAATGTTCTACTGTTCCTAGTCTCCAGTTTTCCATTACTTTATAGAATATTCTAGTACTCTGTTTCGGACTCTCTAGAATATTCTAGTACTGATTGTCATATGCGTCACAATATTTTATTCTATATTTATAATACATATTTAACTTGACTGAACTCAATTTTACTTTTTCTCAAACTTAACTTCCTCAACTGCCTCAACTTAACTCTCAACTCAAAGTCAACTAACTGGACTCAAAACTAAACTTCTCTCTCAAACTTCCAATCTCAAACTGATTTTAGAAATGAATTTTTTCTCTACTTATAGAACATTGTGTTCTAATTTACTGGAAATTATAACATGAACAAAACAAATTTTCTCAAAGTATTCCTTTAGTGTCTGTGACTTTTAAATTGAATAAAATTTGAACGAAAATCAAAGTTACTATGTTTTTGAATGAATAAAAAGGTGCAGGTTATTGAATGTGCTGTAACTGGCAATATTGTGAATGTTTATGAATGGTATGTATTAAGTGAGAATGTGATATATGTTAAGGGAAGTTTTTAAGGATGTGTAAGGAGATGCAGTGTTAAATTTAATAAAGGGTAGAATTCTGGAATACAACAGCATCATTCAAGCTCGAGGAAGACACAGCCACAAGAGCGGAAGACGCAATACGAAATAAGCCTGTCAATTCCTGGGAAGGCGCCGCATCGGAAACAAGAGCAAATCAATTCTCAGGAAAACGCAAGTCAAATAATTATGTCAATTCCTGGGAAGTTGCTTCCAAACCTTTGTCTGGTTTTAGATACCGCCGAACTCTTCTCCCACCAGTGGCGATGGGTGTTCAGCCGGAATTTACTTTTACAGGTAACCCAGGGCACAGATCAGGGATGTGCTCGAAAATCAACTCTTTTTCGCAGAGATACTCGAAAAGAGTTTCCTCCCACCAGTGGTAAGGGGTGCTTCGCAAAGGTGAACAAAGTATAGATACCACGGCACATCGTGGTATAATCTGGTTGTACGTGGTATAAACAGTTTCAGGGCTCTGGGAGAAGGTTTTCCGGACTTATCTAATTTCAGGAGTCCCTGATCAACCAGGCAATACAGTCCACTGCAGCATCGGGAGTGTGAGTTTTTCAGACCAGCTAAGAGCCAGCCGTCCGTTAAATTTGTATAACACCTCTTAAGTATACAGTCCATTTTGGAGAGAAAAATTTACATGAGTCCTATCTGAGTTATCAGCGTTGCAGGACGCAGTCCGCTTATGAAAATACTATATAAGTGATGGTTGGCTTCGCATTCATTTATTTGCGTCTGGTCGAAAATCAAACGTACCACTAGCTAACAATAATAATAATAAGTGTGATTGAAGTAGTAAAATGAATATATTTTATCTTATTGTTCTGTCATATGAATAATCGGCCTTTTTTGTGTTATTCTTTTGAATGTGTCACAAAATTCCAGTCACCGCCTTAAATCATGTAGTGCACTCAATTCTGATATTGCGCCCTGGATTGTTCTATTAAGCAACGAACCTGAGTTACCTTTTGAGTCCATTTTAAATCTTTATATTCTGAGACCTAAAATAGTTTAGGTTCTGTTTTTTAATAGATGGCCTCGCTATGAAACTCCAAAAAGGGCTATATATAATTTGCACCCCGTCTTTGAGCTAGTGTATGTTTAATTAAGGACTTAACACTTATCTATCGACTAGCAAAACTCCAACAAAAACCAAACAATGCTCGTCTCTATTTAAAGAGCCACAGACAACTTTAGACAAGAGAACAACCGGTTCAAAAATGCATTGAAACATATCTACCGAAAATACCAGTAAATCAATTAAATTGGTCTCCTTGGCAGCGACGCCAACCAATTACTGGGGATTAATTGGACCTTAATTATTTATATATCCTGGCCTTTTCGGTTTTAATTGAGTGCGGGGTAATAAATCGCGGAAACTTGATAATTAGGAACAACATAAATATTATTTTTCATGTTTTGTGAATGTATTGTGCGACGGGGTGGATGAAATATGTTTTGACATCCTTTCGGTGTCATAACCTTAAAACCGGATGGCCTGCCCTTTTGGGTCTGGTCATTTAAATAGTTGGTCAATTGGTTCTTCCTCACTTTTTTTTTTCTGCTGGAGTATGGTCTTCAGTATTTGCTTTGTTTTGTTTCTTTTCACTTACTGTGCCCGGTCGAGTGCTGTCTCCTGTGACCGTGTGTAAGAGGGTGGGACATTTTTCAGAGGAAGCGTATTAACAGCCCCCGGAAATGTAAACTTCCCACTGGACCTTGGTTGGTAGTAAATTAAAATCCAAGATATCCAGATGTGAATCGGATGTTGAATTATTGTCGCTGTAAGGTCTCCACACTTGAATTGTTGCTAAGAGGAGGAAAGCACAATTATGAAAATTCTTTCTGAGCTTAACAGTCTGGATATGCAGTATGTTGAAAATATTTTACAGATATTAACGCCTTAATCTACTAGTTGTAACTGGGTAAGCGCAAAAATCGTATGTATTGGTTATACAGTTGGAACTGCCTTTACCCTTCGACGACAGTAAATAAATTCATACTCACATATTGCCTTTTTTTATTTAATTGTAAGTAAAAAAAAGAATTAGGGAAGCACCTTGTATACTGTCAACCCCAAATAAGGACGAGTTTCCGGCCATATCCAATCGTATCCATCATACTTACGTGTCGGAGGGTGTATTCGTTGGTTGAAAAAAATGCACCTACAAGAAAAATCAATGACACAAAACATAAGCTCCACCACATAAGGGTGACCATAAAAATCTTGTCAAGAGTCTCAAGTGTTATAAGCACGTGAATGTACAACAAAGTGAATAAACAAGTAACACAATCATCTATTCCTGCCTGCCATAGACGAACGTTTGCCACTCACACATTTGACATAACTAACGTAAACGGCGGAGAGAAAATGACCATATTTCGATGTTGAAGATTCAATTACAGTGCTGTGTCAACGTGTAACAGCTTTCAAACAGCAAATGGATATTGGCAGAACTATGGAAATATATAGGCTCTGCAATAACAACTGCTGGAGACACTTGGGAAAAATTGTTGAATCAACATATGTTTGGTTGGGACTTGCGAATTCGTCCCTCAAATGACCCACACCATTTACATCATTCATTTCTATAATAAGCAATACTGGAGGAATGTAAGAAATTCGGTTCAGTCTGGTTTTGTGGTGGATTGCACGATGGAATTGAGGTTATTACGTTCCACAGTCGAAAATGTGAAAATTAAGGTAAAATCTCGCGTCAAAATTCGAACTTTGGAAGGCTTTTTAATTGGCATAATCATTCCATTCATTGAATTCGATTGCAATTGGGCACATACATGTCCAGATCTGTTCTGCGCACAAGTTCTAGAATAGCCAGCACCAACAATGTGACCTTAGACATCCCTGATACAACTAATAAGTTAAGTTTTCGATTTCGAATATGTTCCGAAACGGCCAGAATCGTTAAGATTTAAATTCGGGAAGAGGTAATTCTAGTACCTAAATCAATACAATCAGAGATTTTCATATCCAATTGTATTGTAGGGAAAGCGAAGAGTGCCCAAGTAGAGGTACTCAATATCGCAAACTAGCTCCAAACCATAGACCGAATCATTGTGGAGTTACATCCAATCAAGGAATTTTCCACCTTTTCGCTGGCAAATGAGGACAACCGTTCTACGGGATACAATGCGGATAAAATGCCTTCGGGGGGAGAAAACCTCCAGTATATCCGACATCTATTCCCAGAGGAGGAATTACCAAAAGATCCAAGGTTGACACAATTACACGAGGAACTCCGCTTAGGGAAAAACCTAAGTCCTCAAGAGTGTCAATCCATAGTGAAAATATGTGAGGAGTTCAACGATATTTTCCACATTAAAGGTGACCTCCTAACATATACCAGTGCAATAACGCATGAGATACCGGTGATACGGGATCAAGCACCGATAAATCAACGAACGTACCGTCTGCCTGTGTGCAAGAAAGAGGTGATAAATTACCAAGTACGGGATATGCTGGAGAATGATATCATTCAACCAAGCAAAAGTCCGTGGAACTCACCACTCTTGGTAGTTCCTAAGAAAGCGGGCCCCGATGGAAAAACCCGATGGAGAGTTGTGGTCGATTTCAGAAAACTGAACGACAAAACCATCGGCGATGCGTACCCTCCCCCTCGAATAGATGACATTTTAGACCAGCTCGGTCATTCACGCTATTTTTAGTGGATCAGAAGGATCGAAGTAAGACAGCGTTCAGCACAAATTACGGGCACTATGAGTTCAAACGTATGCCATTTGGGTTGAAGGGAGCACCAGCTACGTTTCAGAGACTCATGAACCATGTCCTAACCGGGTTGCAAGGAATCGAATGCTTTGTTTATCTGGACGACGTTGTCATATATGGGAAAAACCTAGAACACCATAATGACAAACTCCGGAAAGTATTCGATCAAATTAGATACCACAACCTCAAGTTGCAACCGGAGAAATGCAAGTTCCTCCCGAAGGAAGTAGTATACCTGGGACATGTTTGTTCCGAAAAGGGGGCAATGCCAAATCCAGATACGACAGCTAGTGTCAGGGATTTCCCCATTCCCAAAACGGTAAAGCACGTCCAATCGTTTCTAGGCTTGGCGAACTACTATCGAAAATTTGTTCAAAATTTTTCGAAGATAGTACGCCCCTTAACAAATTTGTTAAGGAAGGACGTCAAATTCACGTGGTCAGACAAATGCCAACAAGCATTTGTGGCATCTCTAACAGATACACACAATTCACAAGCAAAATAGTGAAGAACACCGAACGAAAATCGAATAAGAAAATACATCAGAGCCGTATACCTAGCGATAACATAACAATTCACATCAGTGGAGTATAGTTGAGTTTAAAAACCAAATTCTAAAATCGGCCAGTAGTCTGCTGGGTAACGCTTAGGTAAATTTTTTGTGATTCAAACTGTCATAGCGTCAGTTCGAATCACACGTTCTTCTTCATTATTATTTCAAACGCTATACATTTGATAACATAATTGGTCTCGTCGCCACTGTTAATCTATCCAGATTTTACCAAACCCTTTAATCTGACCACCGATGCCAGCAATGAAGCACTGGGTGCCGTACTGTCGCAAGGTGAAATCGGTAAGGACCAGCCAGTCGCATATGCCAGTCGATCCTTGAATAAGGCGGAAAAGAACTACTCTCCGATCGAGAAAGAGTTACTAGCCATTGTTTGGGCTGCTAAGAATTTCCGTTGTTATTTTCAAGGGAGAAAATTTAATATATACAAGGACCAGAAACCGTTAAAGGGAGTATTCAACGTGAAAGACCCCACGTCACGTTTACTAAGGTTCCATCGCAAACTACTGGAGTTCGACTACCAAATCGAGTATAAACCCAGTAAATACAACACTAATGCGGATACATTGAGTCATATCCCGCAAATTTGTGATGCGACTCCCACAGTACCAAGGTGCAATGTACTAACATGCGCCCAATCCAAAAAGTTAAGGGCAAGCGAAGGAACTCAGGATAGTCCAAATGACGATAAGTCCTCTTTTAACGAGAATCCCCTTCCGGCCTGCACGGAAAAAGGAATGGAGATAACTAATCCTGCAGACATCCAGTTCCTACTCCGGGAATACCATGATCCTCCTTTGGGTGGACACCAAGGAGTGAGTAAAACGTATCACAACAGTCGTTACCAACACGTCAAAGAGATAAGACGTATACCCGACAACAGGAGAAAGCAAAAGAAAAGAAAAGAAAAAAAAAAATAAATAAATAAATTCGTCGCGCGAGTGTAAGTGAACAAGTGTGGATTACACAGTGTGGCCGCCACTGAGAGCGGTTGTTTAAAAAATAAAAAAAAGAATAAAAAAATAAAAAATTATGGAAAAAAACAAAGTGCTAAAGAGCTCGTCGCCTTTCATGAAAAGGGGCCAGGCAGACCTGAAAGCGATGACACGGAGCCGACTCGAGCGACAGCCGAGTATTATAACAAAGCGGCACAAGCCAAATTCAGACGGCGAAAAAAATGCAAAAGGAAAGAAAAACGAATACACAGGCGCAGGCAACCAATTCAACGAATTGGTTGACCTTGACCCAGGTGAACCTGCTGAGGAAGAAAACAATATCACAGGTAGTGCAACAGATCCGGCGGAATTAGAAAAACTCCTTGCGGATATTGACACAAAAAAGAGGAACTCAATAAACAAAGAGAAGCAATCCTCAAATTAAAAGACCTGGTGCAGCAACAACAAAGCCAAGAAAATACAACAGCACAATGGAAAAATCAGGAACAACATCAGGAAGCAAACAAAAGGCAGCAAACAAAGGAGATGCAGAAGCAGCAAACAAACCAGCACATCGTAACCAACAAAAAGGAAAAGGCGCCGCCTATAATACTTACGTCCATGGAAACAAAGGACGTTATAAAATTAGGTGAGTTTCAATTCAATTTCAAAACAAAAAAATTAATAATTCTAAAATAAAATTAATGTGCGATGATATTGAAGGTTATCGCAAAGTAATGACTGCTTTGGGTAGGACAAAAAGCGAGTACTACACGTACACCCCGAAATCGGAGAAAATAATCTCCATGCTCCTAAAAGGCGTTGATCCATGTTTTTCCCCTGAGGAGGTATTAGAGGAATTAAAAAATGTCGAAACCGACAATTTGAAATTTACAGGTGTGAAACCCTTCTCTACCGCCAACTCCAGAAAACGCAATTTCAAATTGTCTTTCTTTATTGTATCACTAAGTCCCAACAGTAAAGTTGATGCTCTCCGATACATCAAACACCTCAACCACCAAACAATAAGTTGGGAAAAAATTAGAAAAATCGATCGCGTATTGCAGTGTATGCGTTGTCAACGCTTCGGGCATGCGGCATGAAACTGCCACATGCAATTCAGGTGCATAAAGTGCCTCTCCGACCATATCATTGGTGAATGCCCCTTGGGCAAGGAACAGCTTCCAGATAGGAAAACACTGTCCTGTGTCCTCTGTAAAAATACAGGCCAGACTGCTAATTTTAGAGGATGTCCTAAATTTCAACAAATGAAATTAAAATTGGAATCCAAAAAGAAACAAGTTGAAGAAGAGAAAAAAATGAAAACTCGTTCTTATAACAATTGCGTGGCTCCTTGTGTGTCATATACACAAATGGCTGATGCTCCTAAGCAACCAGCATCCATGGAACATACATATAATAATGGGAAAATGCCTGCACCAGAGGCACATTCAGAAATAATAACAATGTCATTAACCATGCAAGGACAATTTGCCGAATTTCAAAGAACACTGACTGAACAAAGAGCACGAATAGATACTCTCTATTCAACCCTGTTCTCAAATAGCTCTCCACATCAAAATCTTCAACCCTCCGTCTGAACTTAACCCAAAAATTATAGCTGTGAATGTAAATTCACTAATCCACATCGAATGAAGGGATAATTTAGGCAATCTGCTCCAAGTCGAATGCCCAGATGTGCTCATGGCTAGCGAAACTAAGCTAAATCAAAGGCACAAAATAGGCTACAAAAATTATAACATAATTAGACAAGATCGACCACACTCTACTCGAGGGGGTGGGGTCGCTATTTTAGTTAAGAAAGGTCTTCACCATAAGGTCGTTTACAGCACGGAAGTACACAAATTCCAGGTGCTAGAGGCATGCATTATAGACATTCCGCTAAAAAGTCAAACGCATCTATATATAGTCGCTGCTTACGCTCCTGAATCTGTTCAAGGTACCCAATTTATCAGTGAAATCGATACGCTTTTCCGAAGTCTCAAGTCAGATTCGGAAAACAATTACTTTTTAATGGCAGGTGATTTTAACGCTACGCACAGTGCCTGGGACAATCTCGAACACCAGAGGCAATGCCTTGTTTGATTGGTGGCAAACAAATGCGATCGAGCATAAACTAGAATTGTACGCTACAAGTACACCGTCTTATCCAAGAGGTAACTCCTTCCTGGATTTACTTATGACAGATGATCGAATTCAGTTACCAGATACCGAGGTAACTACTCGTAATTGTCTTCGCACAATTGAGTACGATAGCGATCATTACGGACTTGGAGCCGTAATACACGTGCCAAACGAGTACCATCTACTTGAGCAGTACGACCAGGTACACTCTTTCGATTTCCGAAAAGCACATTGGTCGCGTTTCGATCGCATAGTAAAAAGAGAAATACGCAACATTGGCATAGACCCACCGACTAATAGAAACCTCCGTAATGATGAAATCGATCATTACCTCCTAACTATGAACGATATTGTTACTAACACAATGAATCGTTCCATCCCCAAAGTAGCTCATATGGATGGCTATACCCACCGATACAGAAATGCAACTATCGATGCTTTGTATAGGCAAAAGAGCACCCTGATCTCAAAGCTGAAATTGTGCTATAGGCAGTTCAGTGACCCAAATAGCAATGAAATCAAAACAATCAAGTCCTTGATTAAAAATCTTCAAAAACTGATCCGGGATAATTACCGAGCAGTAATAAATGAGGAGTGGAGCAACAGAATTCGAGCTGTCCAAGCAAACGGACCGAACATGTTTTCACAAATCAAGAAAATATGTCGAAGAAAAGATCACAATGACATTCCCTGTCTCCGAATTCCACGGACTCCCGAGAATTGTCAGATAATGCTGAACGCAGGACTCACCTTAGGGCACATCAACTCCAATGATGAAGTAATACTCGTAGTAGTCGAAGATCCGCAAAAGAAAGCGAATTCAATTGGAGCCTGTTTCGAAGCAGTGTACAGAGTTAACGAATCAGTTCATGCTAACACTGAAATTGAAAGCAATGCCCGTCAAAGACATTGCTCGCTGCACAATCAACTTCACAACTGGCGATCCGAAAACCGTAGTTTCATCACATTCGGCGAAAATAATAGGACGGATTCTCCCGTCAGAAATGAAAATACAAATATGTTTGTGCGCAAGGATGAACTTAGAAACATACTTAGCTCAATAAAAATAAGAAATCATCTGGAATAGATAGCATTCCAAATGTGGTTCTAAGGCACTTGCCTCGCGAAGCAGTGAACATATACACTACTTTGTTTAACAACGCTCTAAACAATGCACACTATCCAACCCATTGGAAGACTGCAGTAGTCCACCCTATCCCCAAAAAGGGTAAGGAGAAGAGCAATCCAGCTAATCTGCGCTCGATCAGCCTGCTTCCCAACATCAGCAAGGTATTCGAAAAAATTATAAACAAAGCACTGATAGGTTGGTGTGATGAAAACGATATCATTCCCAACAACCAGTTTGGCTTTCGAGCGCGACATGATACAGTTCATGCAGCGACGAAACTTGTTTCCGATATACAGTGGAACAAGGCAAAGCGACAATGTACAGGCGCCTGCTTGGTTGACTTTGAAAAGGCTTTCGACACCGTATGGTTAGAAGGACTTGTCTATAAGTTAACATACCTGGGTATGCCGCAATATCTGCTATACATTATTTATGATATGATAATGGACAAACATTTTGTGGTGAAATGCGGGGACATACTCTCCAACAAGACCTTCCAAATTAAAAATGGCTTACAGCAGGGAGCTGTGAATTCTCCCATTCTATTCAATATTTACACTAGTGATCTAGTGAGTTCTCTCGAAAACGCCATTGCGTACGCCGATGACATAGTGGTGTACAGAACAGGAGGAAAAATAGACGTCATCAATAGGCACCTCCAAGATGACTTCAACAAAATAAAACTATTTTGCGACGACTGGAAATTAAGGATTAATTTCCAGAAGACCGAGACTATCCTTTTCAGAACGCCCCTATCCAGGGCCTCGAGGGATACAAAATACAACTGGAAACACTTCTCTATTGTAGGTAACAATAACCTTCCACTGCAAGTGAAAACTGTAGTTAGATACCTTGGTATCTGGCTAGACCAGTATTTATATTTTGACCCTCTCCGCAGCTAAAAGCGCATATTCTATGACAAGAAGTCTATTCCGGAGTAGTCTGCTTGACCCCAGAGTCAAAATAATTTCGTACTCGGCATTCATCCGACCAGTTTTGATTTATGGCTGTCCAGTATGGTATAATATATCTCCACTTTATGTGGAGAAGTTTCGTGTGTTCGAACGGCAGTGTTTGCGTTCCTGCCTCGGACTTTATAGAACACCAGAGTCGCAATACAAAAAATTCTATCCCAACAAAATCCTGTATAACAAATCAGGGTTAAATAGGATAGACAATTTCATAATTAAAATTATTCGTGGTCACACAGCAAGGGCAATGTGCAGTGACAATAATCTTATCGCGGGATCATTCTATCCCAATGATATGTATCTGGAGAATACCCTCCTGAATGGGTTTATTCCCCCAGAAGCGTTCCCTTTCTTGGATCAAAAAGGCCTTATCCAAGACGTGCATGGAGTCCCGATTATTTACCACGCTCTCCGTGGTGCCAGGGACAAACGAATTCTCCATGATAATGATATCTCCAATGCTCCAGACCGCATGCGTTTTAGCACGGCGATCAGTGAAAGAGATAAATCAGCCAAAGAGCGAACATCTCCCAAATGGTGGTGGCTTCTCAACGAGGAGAGGACTTCACTTCCTCAGATATAGTATGCCTCTCAAGAGCGACGCTCTCCTCCCTTTTGTCCCCCCCCCCCCTCCCCCTGTCCTTCTTTCCCCATTGCTTTTATTTTTAATTTTTTTTTTATTTCTTATTTTATGTTTTATTCGTTTCGTTTTGAAGTTTTTGTTTGTTATAATTAAAAAAAAAAAAAAAAAAAAAAAAAAATTGTAATAAGAATGTATATAGATGTAAACGAGGAGTCCCTCTAATATATAACTTATTTCATATACATATATATATATATATATATATATATATATATATATATATAAGAAACAAAAAAAAAAAAAGGTGTACGCCGAAAGGCATATATAAAAATCAAGTTGTAATGTGTAATTTAGAGAGCTCGCATAGACCCAGTAAGTTAATTTAAGGACTGTGATTGTAGAAAAGGGTTTAACATTTACCCCTAATATTATACACGTAAAAAGAATTAGGAAAATAAATGTGGTTTAAAAACTAAAAACTAAAACGTATCACAAAATACGTAGACATTTTTGGTGGAAGAACATGATGCGCGAGATTAAACAATACATCAAGGTATGTAAAACATGCCAAACCATGAAATCTTCACCGAACATACGTATGCCCATGCTAATAACCGACATTGCAAAGAGGCCTTTCAACAAAGTATATTTAGATATAGTGGGTCCTCTTGATCGTGAAACTTAATAAGAACTGTTGAGTTAATATTGTTACAGAATTAAAAGTAAACCGAGTAAAGGAACGAAACGCCGCCACGTTTGTCTCCAACCGCGAGTAAGGAAAAACACTAACACGATCACCCAAGTAAGAATAAGGAAAACACTCCACCAGCAACGACGATGGCGACCAGTGTAGAGAGTGCACCGATCTACAGCAATTTAGAGTTCATTGTTTTACAATAAAGTTACTTTTTTCACTTATAAATTCTTTTTCTTTTACTATTACAAACGAATTGCGGCACAGAGTCGACAAACAATTGGAAACCGACAAGTTCGAAATACCTCTCACGACTCTGGGTATTATCGCGTCTCCGTGGCCGGCGGAGAGCGGGAACGGCAACGACCATGGCGGTCGGTGGTTGGAAACCGACTCAACGATATTCGATCGTTTGAGGTGAGTTTTTGGTGGTGTGGTGAAAAGGAAATGAAATTTCTTTTGACCAGTGACCAATGGTAGGCGATCTCTGGGACGCGGTGGTGTATGTGTATGTTTGTACACATCACCGTGTTTATCGATGCGTTTAGCCAAGGATAAACTAAACCTGAAACGAGAAAAAAAAGGGAGAAGCGACCTAAGGCATCGAAGAGATGTGCTAAAAGCCAATATGGGACGAGCGCATCCTAAAAGTTTTTAGATGAGTGGTGCTCTTGTGTAAATATACGAATAGCCATTCGAAAGAGGTGCTAATGTGATGAGATACTTTATACAATGGAAATTGTATATCGTATCTTGGGTCGGTGGCAGAAACGACTCCCTTGCATGCGTTTGTATGTGTCGGGTCATTCGTTTGTGGCGACGAACAAAAATTGAAGATCGTTTGTCAATAGGGAAATGCTGGGAATATGATTATAAGTTGCCGTATCGCCAGATGCCTGCCAAAGGACAGCGTTCCTTTGTTTGCACTTAGTGCATTGCTAAGGTATTAGTCTCAACGTGAATGGTGCTAATTACATGCCTCTGCGTTGGACTATTTATCGCTGGCTAAAGGGGTCGCCAGCCGATGTGTGTGTAAATAGTTTTTTGTACACATATTGAGGCTGGGATTAGCCAACTCGTGGTAAGATTCTTTGATATGCGGTCGTATGATATATGAACCGATGACTTTCATTACAGGGAACTTAGGATAGGATAAGAAAGAACTCTTATAGGGGAGTTTAAATGCGAAGTTATGCATGCAGGTAAGAATTCTTTTGCAGAAACTTGAAAATAAATAAATTCGGTAAGCTTAATGCGTGCAGCATTTACAGGTGCTAATGCTATTGCATTAGCGGAAACTGATGTAGATTGGGTTGCCGCTTGAATGATGATTTCACAGTTTTTACTTACAGTTTATAGATTATCGCCCAGAACGGCGATGTCATCCGCATATGCGAGCACTTGTGTGACCCCGTTCAGGGATGATCCGGCCATGTTGTCGTCTTGTACCTTTCTGATGACATACTCGAGCACAAGGTTAAAAAGACACGGTGATAGACCATCTCCCTGTTTTAGTCCGTCCCGGATTTCAAATGGTTCTGAGATGTGGTTTTCTATTCTAACTCGCCCTTTGTTTTCGTTCACGCAAATTTGAATGAGGGGGCATATATTTTCGGGATTCCCAGCGCACCTTCAATATAGTAGAGTCTTTGCCTTGCGACTGAGTCATAGGCTTTTTTGAAGTCAACGAACATTTGGTGAACCGTCTCTCCGCACTCCCACTTCTTTTCCAGCAGTTGCCTTATTGTGAACATTTGGTCGCTCGTTGACCGGTTCCTACGCAATTCGCATTGGTAGTCTCCCAATATTTCTTCTGCGTACGGTGTGACTCTCTTATGTGAACTTAAAAAAGAACTAACTTTCGAATGAATATAAGTCTAGTTGGTCACGGCGAATGCGTTCCACAATGATCGGTGTCTATTGAGGCCGTTGGCCTCCATTACAAGTACTACCACCATTCTCTAGGAAGTACTTTGGCGGATGTTAGTTAGGTTGAACTTGAACTTTGGCGTAAATTAGTCTATCTGGCTCGTAAGTGTTCCGCCGAACACTGCTGCTACAAGGACTTACACGGAGCGGAAAACTGCACACAAGTAAAACACTGAGATAATAGACACTAATGAAACACAGTATATACTTGCAATTTCGATTCCTTTTATTGTCTTACCTTAAAACAAAAACTGCGGATTTAAAACATGCACTTAAAATGGCTTAAGCGCGTGACAAGTGTTCGTTAGTTTCCTCAAAATCGCGACGAAATATTATTGGCCACTAGGATTGTACTTAATGATCCTTGGACGCACGTAACTACAGCGAAACACACTCGAATGTTCAGAGCGAGGATTTTGGTTTAGCGCGGATTGAAATAAAACTAAATAAATAATTTTTAATGTTGCCGTCGGTGGCAGTTCGGAAGAATACTTGATCCTCACGTCCTCGCAGCTTCCTGTCGACCTCCTCGGATGCTCAAAAAAATAGACGTCGCGATATGGCTGTTCGATATAGCCAGTCGTCTCGTTGACGATCAAAATTAGACTCTCTGTCTGCCCAAGAAAAATATCCCCCATCGTAAGGGAAATTTTTCCAACGTATCTGTGAAACAGAATTTACCTTAGTATCTGTAAAAAGGAGAAATCTTCCTGATGATCATTATCATCATCATTACCATTAGTTGTTGGCGGTCGGTATCTCGTCCCTTTGTGTGTTGATCGGATGCCGCCGCTTCTTCTCCGATCATTCTTTATGCATTGTTTGTTTTTCCCATCTGGCCTGAGAAACGAGGGTTCTCAAGCTATTCAGATGGATACAAAGGGCTTTGGGATCGGTAATGCTTTGTTTGCCTTTTCCATCGTAAACATCTATCAGGGAGAGTGTTTAGAGTTTATGGTTCTATGGCTGCTAATCAGCAGCGCAACGCTAAGTTTTATTTGGACAAGTGTGCCTTATCTGGGTTGGTGTTGATTTTCAATAGCCACCCGAATAGGCATCCGTTGTTCGGTTTAATTACCAGCAATGTAATTCCTTGGAAACATCATGCAGATGTTCGGAATTGAAGATTTGTTTCTTCAATTGTTTTTTTGAATATGATGTAAAAATCGTTGAACTGGATATTGGAAGCTTTTGGAACGTTAAGTTCCTTGTTTTTTTTTTTTATATCGGGTTCGACATTGTTGCAGCTTCCTATGACCCTTGTTACAGGTATGAGAGCTTTGGGACACGTGTCTGTTGGCGCGTGTAATGAATAAGGTAAGTATGTTCCTTGAAGGGTAGGAACCTTACCTGGGTGGAATTGTGCGTTCCTAGAACGCTACAGTTCTGTTGAGCATATGCATTTTTGTTCATCGCGAATATGTTCCAGAATGATATATTTGGGACGGTGAGTTCCACAACAAGAACTGCTAGTATTTTCAAGAGAAACGGTTGTGCATATGTGTGGCGTTTCTAGCAGATACACACGACCAATAGTGAAGAACAACACCACCAAAAGCACATCCATTAAAGCCGTATACCATAGCAATAATGTAGCATTTCCACATCACTCGAATATACTTGAATTAAGAAATCGAATACGTACACGCGGCAGTGGCCTTGTGCGTTGAGCTTTGATTCTATCTTTTAGTGATTCTAACCGTGGTAGCGTCGATTCGAATCACATGTTCTTCACTAGCGTCGCAAACGCTATATATGCATTGTTGTTCCATGATAATACGTTCCGCAACGATCAATTCTGACCGTTGGGTTCCAAAACAAGGACATCTAGCATTTTCTAAGAAAAACTGTTGAGCATAGGCAGTGTTGTTCTCCGCGAATACGTTCCACAATGAGCGGTATCTATTCAGGGTTTCTTACTAAGTACTACCAGCATTTTCAGTAAGGGGGATCAAAATATTAGACGTAAAATATTGAGTTCGACATAATACGAATATAAAGTATCGGAAGGTGAGGTAGCGGATAATAAAGTATCATAAATTCAACTAACAAAGATTAACGTATCGGAGACTAAAATATGGAAAACTATAGGATCGTTTGCCAAAGTACTGGATGGTAAACTGTGCGATCGTAAATGGCGCAGTAAAATATGTGAACCTACAGTAACAGCAGGATGTTGATGAACTAAATATCAAAGGTTATAGTATTGGAGATCACAGCATCAGAAGTTATACTCAATGGAGATTAAACTGTCTGAGGCTTAAGCATTGGAAGCTACAATATTGGGAGCTAAAATATTAAAGATTAAAGTATCCCAGACTAAGGTATCGGTGATTAAAGAATCGAAGACTAAAAGGTTAAAAAGCATTAAGGTTGAAGTACAGAACGCTAAAATGTATTGAAAGTTAAGATAGTAGAGGGTAAAGTATTGCAGACTAAAGAAATTTATGCCCACCTATTTAGGTTTAAGTATCGAAGACAACGTTATTGGAAGGAAGGATGTGACAATTGACATCACACCTTTTATAACAATCTGCTTTAACTATGGGCATACTTTAGTGCCCTCTCAGTATATCGTCCATCTGTGGGGAAGAAGTATGTGTACAGGCGTACTGCACCGGGTTCCATTCTTCCTCCATCATAATTACCACAAATATCACTGTTCCCCTGAATATCGCAGCAAAAGCGAGGACCAAAATTGTCCACAAAAACTGGTCTCCGTAGGAAGAGAACTGCTCGCCACATCCAGCACAGGAAATAAAACACACGAATTGATTGGTGATCACCTTTTTTTTACTTTTATTGTTTCTTGCAACTATTGGTTCTTTTATTTAATTTACACAATTGTATTTAAACCGAGGACACTAGAAAAATTACTTTTGATTGAATATTTTTGCTATTTACTTAATCTGATTCAATACGCTTTGGCGTCCCCGCAGTACTACGGGGAGCGGGAGTGGACTCGACCCGCTCGGTCGGTGGATGGAATAAGACTCTGCGGGGGTTGGAATCTGGCTCTTGATTCACCCTCGATTCGGTGGTGGTGAATATCCTCTCGGCTTAGGATACGTTTACTTACCACAAGAGAAACGTAAAGTCTCTTTGTGAAATAGAAAACAGATCTCGTAATGAAGACCATGGTGGTATGGGTGTATGAGTCATCGTGAAGATCATATTGTTCAACTCATGCGCGAAGGCCATGGAAAAACAAAGCTGAAAAACAGTAAGGACAAAGGGATCGTATAGGCCATTGTTTACGATGTGCATGGTAGCTATAATAGATGACACTGCATCGGGGAAATGGTGCTAATGAGTTTTTCTATTTACCCAATGGGAAATGTGTATCGCGTCTATTACCGGCGGTGGCTTGTCGTCAGATTAGGGATCGTGGTCGGGTATATTGCAGCTGGATAAATAGCCGCATTGTAATTAGGCTGGTGATGCTAAAGGAATCTAGGTATACGGTGGGTGATCGTGTACCGTATTTTGCTGGGCAAAGGGGATTGAATTTGTGTACATGATTACATGCGAAGGAATTCGGTTTATGACTCTAGACGCAAGATGGAAGTATTTGCTTTTGTCCGATGGACAAAGAGCTGCCGAGGCTGTGGAAATGCCAGGGACATGTGGTGTGCACATGTACAGCGGAATTGCATGGTGGTACAAGGGTGCCGAGTGGTTCGGGATTTATGATGCATATGTACATTAAAGAGTTCTTTCAGGGAATTTGAATAGCGCATTAAATGCGTGAATGTTGGGAGAATTCTTTTTAGGAATTTTAGATAATGAGTTGTATGCATTAAATGCCCTTGGAAAAGGAAATGTTTTCAGGCGAAAAACAATGGGAGTTGGGTTGCAATTATGGGGGGTTCTTCGGGTAAGCTTAAAAGAACCCCCACACATCCTCTTCCTCTTTTGATATCAAGCATCGAAGACAAAGTTATTGAAGACTTATAAATGAAATTCAAGTGTTGGAAAGAACATTATTTGGTGAGAAAATACTGGTTACAAGGAAACGACTAGAAATCATAATCAAATATTTACCGTTTTTCTCCTTGTTTGCTTTGCCAAAATAATGCCAATCGCTTTTGAACGTAGTATTGAAAACTTTGCGGCTAAACAACTATTTGGCTTATCTATTGGTTTCGAACTTTTTGACAGTCGATACCGTGACAATTGATATCACAACTTTTATGACAATCGGGCATAATTTAGAGCCCTCTCAATACACGGTCCATCCTCGTCCTCTATTGTTTCTCTTAGGCGTGTGTGAAACACAAATATGACCTTCATTTACCAACCATATATATTCGAACAGCTCTGCGATGACTCAAAATAAGGGGTCTACATCATAAGTCATCATACTGTCCATACATTCAAAAGGCGGTGATGATCCGGACTGTCATGGCGTAGAAATTGCGTAAAAATTGATACTCAACGAACTTGCATTAGATACGCCATCTTTTTCATCATTTCAGCTGGGAGATATTATCTCTTATCCCCACCTTTAAAAATTCCTCTTAGTTGCTACAAGAAGACCCTGGTAGCATATACGCTACTGCAAGGTGATTAATTTTCTAGTTTATTCAGAACCTACACACAACTTTGCCTCGAAGTTTGTTTTCTGTTGGTGTTTTCATTTGCCCGCTTCACTGCACGAACATTTAATTCTTGTAGACTCAGATATCCGCCTGGGACTACTTGACTCAACTGATATAGATTGGCTTGCTCGTCTGTACCTATTTTGTTTGTATATTCCGTTCTGGAGGTTGAGCGGTAACACTGGTGCCCGGCGAATCCTTAAATCCCTTCGGGTTGACCCGTTTCCAACCTACTCTCTGGGGTCCCATGCGATTGCCTTTGTGGGCCTTTTTTTCTTTGCTTTGGTTCTAGAGACGTATTATATTATAGCAACAACCTTTAGCCTGTTTGTCGAGTTCGTAATATTCGCAACACAAGTAGGTGCGAACACAACGGAAAGCATTGGTTAATTGAATGGTACGAGGGGTACGGGTAAGGTTGAATATTTATTCGTTGATTTTATTTTACTTTTAAGAACCACTGTTCTTAATTTCATTTTCTCAGATGAAAATGTGAGTCCATGGTCGAGAGGTATGTCTTCATCTTTATTTTATGAAATTTCAATTTTTAATAGCTGTTTAATACTTTGATTATTGAGAGTAAGACTGGAGTCTTATATGACGCCGGTTTACCCTCAGATAAGACTAAGACCTTGATTTGCATTATTAACTCGGTATATGGTACTGACTATTGCCAGATGAGGATTTGTAGTACCCTATTTGTAGACATGTTCTTGAAAGACTGTTAAAGATAGGAGAGAAGAAAATAGAAGGTGTGATACCAAACCAACGTCACCTCAACTTTTCTTTATCAAGATCGGATTAACTTTATCTTGTGGCCTTTCATTATCATATCCAACATGACAGGATGTTAGAATGTATTTACAGTAGATCGCGTTTTCACAAAAGGAGGTCTTAATTCTAGTTTAAATCGTATGGTTCATATTTTACTTCAATTGGATTATAGCAGATCTAGAGTAATTAAAAAGCAGGTGGACAAATTTATTTTGTTGCAACGATATTTCTAACAATTTGCCATTAGTACGAGCATTCTAGCTTCAGCTTTGTTTAACTGAGTTGAGCTATTATCTAGTGCACCTGATTGGCATTATGGTAGAGTGTTTTCTACAGACGTGCGTAAAATGCCTTTTATGTTTAATTCATATCCGAAGTTCGTTTCATCTCTCAGACCAGAAAGTTAACATACACCAGGAAAGAAAAAGAAATACGTGACACCTATACCACAACTACTACTTTTTGGTCTGTAGGAATCCAAAAGTTCATTACCTCACTAATTCAGCAACGACACTGTTCCCTGCCCTGTGCAACTTTTCCTCACGTTTCGCCACTTGACTCTATCGCTGGCCAAAAGGTATTGGTATGCTTAACAATTTTCCTATAATGCAATACTGCAAAAAATGAAAGCGGCTGTGGATGTCTAAGAGCAGAAGGGGACGGCTTCTTAGAATGTAAGAGAAAAGCAATGCCAAGAGCAACAATAATGATCAGTAATTTTATTAAATGTAGCAAGGCTAATAATCTTGCCCGGAAAAACAAATTATTATGGAAAATTTAACAAGCCTCAGACTTGTTAAATAAGGCCAAGACCGGATCCCGGTTGTAGTGCCGATGATGATGATGATGATGATGACGCATTTACTAAAAGATAAATAGTGATGTCAAGCTAGCAGCATTCAAAGAGATTCCTATAGAAATGAACAGGAAAACCCGTGGTGGTTAGTGGGCGCTGATCTGGTAACGAAACATGCATTTTTTCGACCTTTTGAAACATCACGATAAACAAAATCACCTATTCGAGCAACCTGGACGACAAAAGCCTTTACTTTCGTCATTCAAGTCATCGATGTCTCATGTTTAAACGAACAAGTTTGCTAAACTGGACGGATTAGCAGCCAATATCTGTGAGATTGCGAAAGAAAAGGTCTTAGATATTGTACACTAGCTTATCTCCGCGATATAGTGAAAAAAGAAGGCCTAATAGACGGAAACCGATTATTGTTTGCCCAAATTACGCTCCAAACTATATTAACTAGACACTACAAAGAAAATTTTCCGCAAACGTTAATGATGTGATCAGCCTGCAAAGTGCGATTTTAGGCTTGAAAAGTACGCAATATGTCAAGATCCGGGAACAGCACACAAGAAGTTCATATTAATACTCATTATTTTTCTAATATTAAAGCGACATTTATGGAGACGAACTATACAGAGACATGTTTAGTTTTGATATCTTTATTCAATCCAGTTAAATGCACATGATCGCAAAGAACAAACTTTGATTCGCCATAGGATATAACAGTGATCGTAACATAGTTACTGGGGAAGGTGTAGTGCAGGGAATTAAAAAGACAAACACGCACATAAAACCACAGTGAAGTACACAACACTAACAGAGAATCAAAAAATGCATTATCACTGTCTTATAACAGAGCACTAATGTAGTAATCACAGCTTGAAGTAGCAAGTTCAGCCGTCTTCGACTGCGTGCCAAGTAGCGTTGCCGGAGTGTAGTTTTTTGTTAATTTCCTTCGACATTTCATTAGTGGCCGTCAGTATCGTTCTCAGATATTTAAATTCTTTAACTTTTTCAAATATCTTGCCTCTGACGTTTATATGTGTTCCCTGAGGTCCACCTGCTCTCGCCGTAATCATGTATTTTGTTTTGTCTTCATTTATTTCTTGGTCCAACTCTTCTGCCGCTTGCATGATGATTTCACAGTTTTTACTTACAGTTTCTAGATTATCGCCCAGAACGGCGATGTCATCCGCGTATGGGAGCACTTGTGTAACCCCGTTCAAAGATGATCCGGCCATGTTGTCGTCTTGTACCTTTCTGATGACATACTCGAGCACAAGTTAAAAAGATATGTTGAGAGGCGATCCCCCTGTTTTAGTCCGTCCCGGATTTTAAATGGTTCTGAGAGGTGGTTTTCTATTCTAACTCGCCCTTTTTTTTCGTTCATGCAAATTTGAATGAGGGCGACATATTTTTTCGGGATTCCCAGCTCAACTACAATATGGTAGAGTCTTTGCTTTGCGACTGAGTCGTAGTCTTTTTTTGAAGTCAACGAACCGTTGGTGAAGCGTCCGTCCGTATTCCCACTTATTTTCCAGCAGTTGCCTTAATTTGAACATTTGGTCGCTTGTTGACCGGTTCCTACGGAATCCGCATTGGTAGTCTCCTAGTATTTCTTCTGCCAGTGTGATATTTGTTAGTATTTTGTATGTGGTTGGGAGCAATGATATTCCTCGGTAATTTTCGCAATCTCTCGCCTTTTTTTGAAAATGGGGCCGACTACTGAGGTTTTCCATTCTTCCGGAGTGACTATCTTTCGAGCGGTTGCCTCTCCTCCATACTTCACAGGCTCTGCCGGTATACAGTCGACTCCGGGAGCCTTGTTGTTTCAATTGATTTATTGCGTCTACAACTACGTTAAAAGAGAGCTCTGGGATCTGAGGCTCGGCTGTATGTCTGGTGTGTTTATTTGTGGTTGATGGGTGCGCACATTGAGCAGGTTTTCAAAGTACTGTTTCCATCTCGTCACGATATTGTTAGTTTCTGTGACCAGGCAGCCATTTGCGTTTCGAATTATTTTGGTTCTCCCTCGGTAGCCATTTCTAATTGAGTTTATGCCGGCATACATACCTGTCAAAATGATTTAGACAAGATAATTCATTATCCTATTTTTAAAGTCCTGTGCCACGAATTGCTTACGCTGAGGACACTGACGTGATTATCCGAATATCGAGAGCTACCGCATCAACTGAAGTGGCAGAAGTAATTTGTATATGAATGAAGGTAAAAAAATGTAAGTGGTCATTAACTTGGGTCATGCAACTTTGGCGGTGGTGTTGTCGTGGATTGTCGCTATAGCGGATTTGTATGTTGTCCAAGTGTCGTAAGTCTCTGGAGTGTTCCGCCGAACACTGTTCACGAACAAGAAAACAACTTGGTACAAGGACACCGTCACAAATGAAACACAAATTTCTATTATTTATTGATCACGTCCCTTTTATTTTATCGTTGATAATCAAATTATAATGTTTTGGTCTTAAAGTAGTTATAATGACTCCACTATGTTCTTTAGCACTCTTAATCACAGATGACACCTTTCCGATAATTTTTGTTCGGTTCTTACAGTTGTTAGTATAAATTGATTAGGTTCTTAGCACTCTTAATAACTTCCACTATTCAATCAAAGGCGAAACTAGACTTGTGCGTATCTTCGCGGAACTCGCACGACTTTCAAAAGTTGTAAGGACTCGTATTTTACTGCGCGTTATTTCTACTATCGTACTATCGGTGGGGTTCGCTGTGCTGCTGTTCGATAAAGACTTTTCTAACACGACTATCTCCCCTTGACTATGCTGCTCGACTATCTTTCTTAGACCGCCTTCGTTAGAGATCCTCTCCGTTCGACTATCTTTGTTGGAACCGTCTCGTTCGACTCAATTCCACTTTCCCATCGGCAAGGGAAATATTCCCGGCGCATCTCTGCACAGAACTTCCCATCATATCTGCTAACAGACTTTCCCATAGTATCTGTTAACAGCATACAATTTCCCATTGCATCTCAAAAGGAGAACTTCCCATAGGATCTGAAAAGGAGAAATCTTACCTCATGATCATCAACACCATTGGCTGTTGGTTATCGGAATCTTGTTGCTTTTGTTTTAAGATCGGATGCCGCCGCTTATTCTCCGATCTTTCCGTGGGATATGTTTAGGTTACCCATCTAGCTTAAGCCAACAATGTTCTTGAGTGTTTCAGATGGGTAATAAAAGGAACCGTGGGATTGGTATAGTTCCTTTGTTAGGATTTTCGAACCATAAACATCTAGTGAGCGATCTACGTTAAGATGTTTATGATTGCATGACTATTGGATGGCAGCGAAACGATATGCCTTATTTGCACAAGTGTGCCTTTTGCGTTAGGGTCATGCAAGAGATTTAGGTGCTAACTGCTATTAGCTACCAGAGTATGCATCCGTTGTTCGGTTTATTTACTGACAATGGTACTTCATGGGAAACATCGCGTTGATGCTTAGGATGAGTGAGCGATTTACATGCGACGTTTTCCTGCATGGTGCATTTGCTTAGATGCGATGCCTTCCTGCCTTTTGGAATTGGGGTAGAATACAATGTATGGATGCATTGAACTCGATATTGGGAGCTTTTGAACGTTTAGTTCCTTGCTTTCTGATATCGGTTTCAACGTCGTTGCATGTCCTATAACCTTTTGTTTCAGGTATGGTTACTGACTATTGGGACACATGTGCTGAAAAAGGTGAGTATTCCCTGGCGGAAAGGATACCTCAATCTGTAGTGAGTTGTATGGTTCGTAGAACCGCTACACAACACCAACCAGCCAGGTCACAGTACATATTTGTGACTTTGTTGAAGATTTTAAGTATCAGTATCTTTTATAAATCAAAAATATGGTATCACAACTGACATTTTATAAATAGTCGTATTTACAAATTGTTTTATTTAAGCAAAAACTTATGAAGAAAGGCCTTATCAAGAGAAGCCATGTTCAGCTATATGCAACTCCTGATCCGCCTACCTTACGTAATGTCCTAATAAAGTGAACTTTATCGAGCTGGCAGAGGAGGTCTTTGATTATTTCGTATCACTGTGAGCATTAGGCATTCCCATTTGTGTCAACGGAATTTACAGAATAAGATTTAGCAGTGAAGTCTAAGAGTGTGTCTAAAAAGTGAGAACCGCCATAGACTTGGTCAGGAGGGTCCGAATGGAAAGGTTTAGATGGCTTGATCTGATACAGGCCGGGAACACAGTTCAGAGGGCAATCAAGGCAAGAGAAGATCTTGGCTTAGGCCTTGTGTGCAAGGAGACCTTAATTACCTTGGTGAAGCTAGAGGTATTAACCACGAACCAAATTAACGCAAATGCATTTCACACTGTTGCGCCATCTATGTCAGTCAGTATGATTCTACTATTGTAAGATATGTAAGAGTACCAGTACTTGTTTTGGTGGATAACTTAGAGGTAAATATGCCCCCCTCATTTTAACAGGAAATTGTGGGTAAGTGTGGATGGTAAGTCGTTGGGCTCTTGTTGTAAGACTTGAACGATCCAAGGTCTGAATAGTATGAAATAAATCACGACCCTGTGGTTTGCCACTAAAACATTGAGGTTTGTTAAGTTACTGTTCATAAGTGTGTGGATCATTGCACATGATTTTATTCCATATTATTTCGAATTTTATGAATTTATTATAAATCTTGACGAATTTATTATCTAATGCACTGAATGCCTTCATTTCCTGTCCATCACAATTTTTACTCTTCCGTGTAATTCCCTTATTTTCACTAAACCTGTGATTATCCCCTTAATGAGAGATTTACTCAACCGGAAGCTTAACATACATAGAAAATCGATTCGGTGATTAAGTTGTTATGCATTTTAAGTCAACGCTAACAAGTAATTGGCAGATCAATTAAGCTAATGTGAGCTTATTGCGAGTGCCCATGTCAGGTGGACAAAAAATAAAACCGTCCGTCGCTCAAAGCTTTCCTCCAATAGGTATGAACGTAATCAACTGAATTATTTGCAAATCGCCGGAAGCAAATAATTATTAAATTTTAATTGAAATCTCATTTACAATTGCGGCCGACGATCGGCCTCCCACCCTATTCGCAAGATGGGTTACTAAGTTCCACCGCTATACCGGGAAATGTGTTAATATTAATAATATTCAGCAACTTGATTCCATCATATAATATTTTAAGTGGTTTTCCACTTCACCAGCAATCCTAATAATATGGGTACTAATAAATTGGTGGATTACCTAAGTGAACTGGTTAGCAGGAACATAGGATGGGGTTTTCGAAAGGTTCAACTCAGGATGGGTTGAAAAAATCAAGGTTTGGGGTTCCATACTCTGAAAAAAAGTGTGAGGTGAATTCTGAGAGTTTACCGTATATTTTTTTCTTACTGCGATAAGTGTTCACTATCAGAGGGGCTGCTATCACCTTTTTAGATGCCTGCTAGGAGGTAGAGTTTTTACATGTCAGGAGATAGTACGAGAGGATTGTGGCAGTAAACGGCAAGAATGGAGGATTTCCTGGTGTTCAATCACTTTGACAATCTGTACATTTAGGCAGCGAGCCTTGCCATTGAACTGGTTTAAGTCGGATAAGTAGTTTGGAATTAGTGGTTACTATTAATATACTGAAGCTTTTTTATCCAGGCAATCATTTTATATTTACAATCAGTGTTCTGTCCCGACTTCCGTCAGACATCTTCAGTTCTTCAGTTCTGACTACAAACAACGCCATTCAAATTATCATTTCGAAGCTGCTGGCGTTATGGTACGAGTGTACAGAATTAATCAACGTAGAAATGTAGAGGAACTGTACAGTGCGTCATTGTTTGGGAACACAGGCGTAGGACCCACAGCATATCACATCTTTCGCACGGTATTGTATGCTTTGTTAATGAACCTATTAGGCCTGCTTCAGGAAACTGCTTTAATCATATTTATTTGGGGACCTTAGTTTTGTTGCTCTTAACTAATGCGTGAAATGTGTCTTTGGTTTGCAAATATCTGATCACTGCAAGACGAGAATCTTGGTAACCAATTCCCAAAACTAGAGGTGATTCTTCTCACGTCATGGGAGACCGAGAATTGATATTGATGGGCTTAATGGAAAATCATGCTATGAATTGTGGGATGATGTTTACGCTGGTGGTGATTCAGCTAATGCTTTATCGCTTCTCTTGGAAGGCATGTCTCTGTTCTTAATTCTTGCCATCAAAAAAGATGCCGTAAAAAACCTAAACCGGGGATATCGAAAGAGTTGTTAAACAAATTTGTAGCGAAGAACGTCCATAGAAAAAAAAACGCAATAAGTATCCTGATAACCAGGGTGATAAAAAGAAGGTATAAAAACCGATGAGCTAAACTCACAAAAGAGATTCCCATTTCCGCGATAATTGTTACCGAGCCAAATTGAGCTCTGTTGTGGATGGTTTACGGAATGAGTGGAGTGTAGAGAATGGTAGATACAATTATTAACCCTCTGCTTCTATTGGGTTGTTTAAAAAGTTAGTGCATTTTTTTTTATATGAATGGATTTGACAACTCTTATTTGTATCTGTACGTGATATAAAAAAAAGTTCATACTCGGAATTCATCTGAGTATGGCTGTCCCGTGTGGTATAACGTATCCCCATTCTACATGGAGAACTCTCAGCTGTTCACGAGGCAGTGTTTGCAGTGTTTCTGCCTTGGAATGTATAGAACCCCAGAGTCGCAAAGTAAGAAATTCTACAACAATAAACTCCTGTATGACAAATCAGAACTAACCACGATCAATAATTTTATTGTGAACATTATTAGTGGCAAGGTCAATTTACAGTGAAAATAATCATATTCCAAGAGTATTCTATCCTAATGGTATGTATCTGGAGAGCACTTTCCAGAATAGTTTTATTCCAATTTACAGTGAAAATAATAATATTCCAAGAGTGTTCTATCCCAATGGTATGTATCTGGAGAGCATGTGGGGGTTCTCTATATCACACGGAGAACCAACCCAAAATTCTAACCAACCTCGACCGCTTACAGCGCGTCACCCTACCCTAACCTGTAACCCTTTTCAAAATATGCCAAAACAAATCCCAATCTGCAAGCGCATTCACCCCGAACTTGCAAGAATGCATCTCCCAATCTGCAATGAAAGGCATTTCACAAAACTCCCAACAACAATTTAGCCCAGCCAGTACGGGATAGCAACTCCTCTCGAAATTCCTCGTAAGTGGCAGTGAAATTATTTTAGCTATGACTCCACTGCCACGACGCGATGAACTTTTTCCTTCCAATAAATAATCAGTCGAGATCCAACCGCCACCAGGGCCACACCGCCGCCTGTAAGCATTTTGTTCAGCTTCAATTCCTCCATTTCGATCGAGGAAAAGGATTTAATATTTAAGTAACGAACTCTTAAGTGAAATCCGTATATTTATTGTGTAATAAATGTGTGTTCTAGATTAAAAAACTAATTTAAAAAATGACCAAAAACCACGGAACGTTCGTCAATATTTTACACGATACCTAACATCTCTCTATTCCAAAAACCGAAATAGAAGTTATATTGCGGATTCACTGGATGCAACCAGCGAATTCGCAATGGAATGCAGCCATTCACAAAATAATAAATGTCAGCAAACAGGACATGAATATTTAATTTCGAGCTGTCATGATTGACAACTTTCTCTTGCTTCGTAAGCTTTTGGCGACATAGGGTTAGCAATTGTAATCCAGAAAAATCGAATTAATGAGTAGAAATAAAATAACTAGTTCGGATATCAAGTAAGATTCAACGGAGTTTCATTTTCTGGAGAACACCAGTTGGTGTTACAAAGCAAGGTAATCTTTCCTTTTAAGTACATTTGTAGTTATTGTTGCAGCCAAAGCAAGCCAACGTCGCTGCACGCCAGGAGACACCATTGTTCCTGACGTCATCCCCACCGCCCGCCTAAAGATCCAATTGTTGGTGGGAGTTGCGTTCGACGCTTGTGGAGTGCAAAGAAGTTAAAGAGATTTTTTTTTAATGAAACTTCAACCATCAAAACAGCTAGAGACAATTCCAAAAATTGTCCTAGAAAACGCATTTGAATTACAGTTGAATCGCTGTAACAAGTCAAAACAAAAGGAGAATATTTTCAATTATTGAAAACTATTCAGCTATCTTGTTTCAATGATGTTTCCCACGTCCAGTATCGAAACTTGTTTGTAGCACTGAGTAAGAAGGTAAATGAGTAAGTAACTCCACCATCTACCATCCACCATCCACCATCCACCATCCACCATCCACCCCCATCATGTTTCAACTTCACAACCCCCGCTTTTAAACACCGTCGCCTAAATCGTTCCTCTTAATCACACCCTTTATCTTAAGCCCCGCTTCTTCTACCATTCTCACTATCCTGCCTGCACCCCCCTTGCCCCCCCCCCCCACCGCCACACCGTCACCTAATATCCACCACCCCCCACCTATCATGTATGTTTTTAACTTCCGTCGGCTAAATCGTTCTTCTTAATCACACCCCCTATCTTAAGACACGCTTCCTCTACCATTCTCGCTATCTTGTCTCCACCCCAGCCCCCTCTCCGCCTAGCAGACATACATATGTTTTTACTTTAGGATACGTTTCGTTAATAAGTTAGGTTGTAAGAAGGTATTTTGTATAAGCTTGTAGTAAGCTAATAAATTGGGCGGCGGTCCCACTAAACTTTAATTAAATAACGAAGTAATGGGTGAGGTCTATGAGCTATTACGTAGGTGACAGCTGTCGGCGATGATAATCGACATGATAGCAAACGTTGTCACTGATGTCACCTAATATTTTTCGAAATTTGTTCTTTTCATTTTTTGATTGCATGGAATCAAAGAAACTTTACTATCAGTAACTAAAAACAATACAAGATTTAAATAGGTAAAAAAAAAAGAACGAAGTGAAGAGTTTTGAATTTCAAAGCCACCCATTGCCGTTTCCGTTCATGAAGGGCTTCAAACCACTCAATCGAATTACAAAACTTTGGCAGACGTTTTCTAAAATCAACTACAAACTGATTTTCTAATTATTTTATACGGCCCAATAAATTTCCAAGTTTCATTTGAGATGCAAACGGAAGAAAAAAAGGATGGAAGTCCCGATGAAAGCTTTACATCTTCTTCAATGTGCCCGAACTCTAGTCAATGTTTCCCGTATATTCCCAAACACAAGATACCAGACAATTTGTTAAAAAAGAGTTTACCATGCGGAGGACGAATTTAAACAGACTCCTGGTTATGTGAATCTTACAAAAAAGGTCTTGATAGAGGAGAACGTCTTGTGCCTTTATACAGCTTTGACAACTTTCACTTGAGAAGAAAAAAACCAACGAAATGGGTTACGTTGAAAGTCATCATTTAAAAAGACGATGTACGTAAAGTTTTCCTGTCTCTTAGGAAAAGGCTTGACTTCCGTGGTACCATTTGTTGTACATCAGTTTAATTTTGTTCCAGTTTCATGTGAGTCATAAATCTCCCTTTAACAGATGACAGATAGACTTGGGTGTACTTGGGCGTCCCTTTTTTGCCTTCCACTAACTGTTCTAAAGCTGATTGCCAGGACGAATTACAAGTATACGGGTAATCCGCCGAGGTATACTTCTTGACCGTACTTATTATAATTCATTGAAAACTTTTCTTACATCCAAAGCAAAGGATTTGTGGTAGACGTGAAGACGAATAAGCTTACCGGTTTCGTTCTCTAAAATATTTCATATATAATTTATTGGTCCACGGGGTAGCATTTCACTTTTGGTAAATGGAGGTTTAGTTTAGTTTAATTGTTTTTGCGTCTTGTTATTAAATGGGAGTATGATGTTTCTTGAAAAAAAAAAAACAAATACAAAGTAAACGGACGTATGCATATTTGAAAATCTTTAATTCCTATGGAAGATGTGAAAGAAAACAGGTTACAACCGGTGTATAATCCTTATCCATATAAGCCCATGCCTTCGGAAGCGTTATGTCGCAAAGAAGCTTAGATAAGAAGGACTCCGAAGGAAACTGTATTTGTTTCTTTTTCATAAATTATTCGTCCGCATCCTTTTCCTGTTTCACTTTCTGCTTTAAGGATCGAACATTAAGCATAGATGGTTGGTGGAGCTCAGGTTTTTGGAAAGCAGCCAAATATTCCGGACGTCATCCCTAACGTTAGGGGCAGAAGATGTCTTGAAAGCTACCATGGCACGGAGCAAACAGCAAAAACAATTGAATTATGTTTTGGAAATTTTAATGTTTTCCATTTTGGAATTGGGCATCCAGACTACTGTCAAGATGTTAGGTCAAAAGGGTAAACAGCCCCTATAGAGACAAAGTTTGTTTTGACAGAGTAGCTGCACAGCTTCGTCTTCGTTGAGATTAAGTAAATATATATAATATATTATTCATTTTATATACAAATAACCCTATATCCATTTGGTAGGTATTATGAATGAGAAGTCTGAGGTAAGAAGTTAGGTGGTGATAATATCGCGGCCCAACAGCTGTCATCACTTGTTCGATATTCTTTTCAAAGGTCAGGTATTCTACTGACATTCCGGCAAGTCAAGGAAATGAAAGTCAAGGATAATTTACAAAACTTATCAACATTATTTTAATAGAAGACAAGAACTTGAAGAGTGTTATATTTGCAGTTCGTCCTTAATCGCATCATAAATGGGCACGAGTCACCTTATCTTGTTATCTGTATCTTTGTTGAAATGTCTTGCTAGAAATTTCACCGTAGTCGTGTTGACAGAGAAATGGATTAAATAGGTCCTTAATGTAGGCGAGAATAATCGTGGCATTCTGCTGCCATAACTGA
This sequence comes from Microdon myrmicae, assembly GCA_963931805.1. Classification (NCBI taxonomy): domain Eukaryota; kingdom Metazoa; phylum Arthropoda; class Insecta; order Diptera; family Syrphidae; genus Microdon; species Microdon myrmicae. The sequence continues at coordinate 46,078,255 of OZ007500.1, forward strand.
AGATGTTAATCCATTTTACACCCTGTTGCACGATGATGAAGGACAGACAAGGCAGATGAACGTGGAGTTTGAATTAAAAGTGAAGTCATTCATTTAAGGAAAAGTTAAGTGAACCAGGAAACTGTTTGTCCGAGGACACGATTCTCATTTTTGTGTCAACAAATAGTGTCGTCAACTGGATAAATGCCAACACTTATCGTTAGCTGTAGGATGCACGACCACCGAATATTACAGTGAAAAGTTTTTCCGGCATTTTACAAATTCCAGACATGGCCGAGCAGTGCGGGTGCATGACATTGTCTTGATGTTGCTTTTGGTCTAGTAAAAACTTCTTTTAGAGTCGTAGCATGTACGCGGTGGGACAAAGTTTTATACTCTCGCTGTCGGTATTGTGATGCAATCGGTAGAAAAGGACATGTTTGCCGCTCTATTATATACTGATTTAATTGTCTATCGTCTTGTTGGTTCGTCCAGCTTTCTAACTGTCAACAAACTCCTAAAATTTCAGAGATAAGTACAGAATATTCGTGAAGAATACGAAATTAGCACTCCCTGTAATTAGTTTCTTTGAAAAGTCAAGTCGTTGTCCTTAGCGCGGAGGATTTGTTTCCCTTTAGAGAGGCCGTATTTTTTCTCTTTTTCTAATTTTTTGTTGTTGTTGTTGTTGTTGTTCGTTCTTAAAATGTCAAACATCGAGGAAGGCGCTTTAATTAGGACACGGACGTATTTAAATTCCGATGGGGAATGATGAAGTACGTAGCCTACAAGTAACCAAGAGAAAAAACTCGATGCTTGCCAGAGGCGGACATAAAGGGATGTTGTGATTAGGTAAAGAAGTCTATTTGATCCTGTATTCCCGTATTAAAGCAACGAAGGAAAGTCTATTCTATCCTGGTTTTGACAACCAGAGGACGGAAATAGTGGACAGGTCGTCCATTTGTTGTGTGCACAGAAAAACAAAACGAGAGACATTGTTTGTTAGGAAAGGCAACGTTGCTGTTGGGGATCTATGGATCCTTTGAAGGAGGTATAGCAATAATAGTAAACGGAACCAGCATCACCTTTTGTGTTTTCTGTGAAATTTTTTTATGTTAACAACCCTGACTTCATAAATCATTGAAAACGGATGATATGCTAGAACAAACGATATCCGGTTCATATCCTGTGCATTTCTGGATAGAAAGACCCTTAGAGATGGTTCACCAAATGAGACATCGGGTTTGACTAAGATGTGTCATCAGCACAATCAATAACAATAATCCTTCAAAATAGTTATCTATTAATCCATTCTCTAACTAATTGGCATAGTATAAGTCAACTTCTAAACACTATCGAAGAGAACATCAGATACCTGATGTGAAAAATACCCATCTTGTGAGTTTTAAACTAACGAAACCGGTCATTATGCGGGTTGTCTAAAATTGAATCCCTGAAAACAACTTGGACCACATACACGTTGAATATACATGGCCATACGGCATAGTCACGTGCACCTGGATGCTCAGAGCAAACCTTGTAACTTTGTTAAGTTTTGCATAATTTGTATCTAGTCCATGGGATTAATTATCCTAAAGGTGCGGATATGCTTGATTTTCTAATTCCTAAACACCCGAGGGACGATTCTTCCCGGGCGCAACATGTTTTTATTAAATTTCCATTAACTCAACAGTGTGAAAAATTGAACTTAAATCTAGAGAGTTTCGTGGGTTATTTTGATCCAAGCAAATAACTAGAGGCTCGAACTTCAAGTAACTGTGCGAAAGAAATATGTACCTGAGTTGCGGTGAATGTAGATGGACAACAAGTAAACACGACCTACGCAATTGGTGAGTTGATTAGTTTAGATGAATTAACTCATTTAAAAGGATTTCCCGAAGCCAGGCCGGTTTCGCAGAGAAAAGGCCGAGCTTTTAAATGATAATGAATTCAGGTTTGTTCGTTTGAGGCAATATACATATAAGCGCGTATAAAAGAGGCATTGGGCATAAACACTACCTTCCACATCAAAGACTGTTTTATGTAATTTGTTCACAGTTAAAGGATTTTCATGTATCCTTGAGATACGTAAATTGTTAACGTATGGAAAATGTGCTTATGCATGTTGACTGTTTAATTTTCTCGTTTATAATTTACGCACATGAAATAAGTTTTTTGATCCCTTGATGTGTTAAACCACTGTGCACAGTAAGAATGTTGGAAAAGGGAAAGGCAGCAGAAGAAAAAGAGAAAAGCGCAAAGAAAAGGAGAATTGTAAACCTACGATACATTTTTTAAACAAATTCTATACGCTTATCCGTATGTACCATAGTTGTGCTAGCACTCCACTTTTTTCGTGCTGTCAATTCTTATAGCGAAGCAATTTTTGATTATACCACTCGTTATTGTGGTCATCTAATAGCTGCTGTGGGGTAGGTAGTCGTGGCGCCGACATGGACGCGAGTTCTACTACCCACCCACCCGTTCACTAAGAGTTCCATCGTACACTGTCCTCCGAAAGAATTAAAACAAGTTCATCGTCACAAACTCATTTCACAAAGCAACGGAAACACCAACACAAGAAATAAGGCGCACGGTTATTGTTATATTCGTCATTAACATTAAATCGATAATTATAAATTTTCACGTAACTTCAATTACAGTTACTTGTACAACTCGCGCAAAGAACCCGCCCCTAAGTGTATGCATCCACCGTGTATACAATTCGACTCCGGGTATGTATTTACGCGTCTCCGCAGTGACGGAGAGCGGGAACGGCATGGCCGTGGTGGTCAGCGGATGAAAAACGACTCCATCGAGGCTTAGAGTCTGGTTCTTGATTCACCCTCGATTCGGTGGTGGTGGATATCCTCTACACTAAGGATATGTTTTACCTACCACAAGAGAGACGTAAAATCTCTCTTTGTGGAACAGAGAACCAGATCTCGTAATGCAGATCATGGTGGTATGTGTGTGATCGTACCCATCACCGTGTTTATCGTTGCATTTAGCAAAGGATAAACGAAACCTGAAACGAGGAAAAAAGAACAAAGGGAGAAGCGACCTAAGGCCAAATAAATAAGCTGCAACTCATTAAATGGGAAATGCATTTGGGATAGCTCAAACAATTTAAATTGTTTATCGTATCGCCAGAATGCCTGCGGTAGAACAGAATTCTTTTGTTTGCACATGATGTGTGCTAAAGAATTTGGTTTTAGCGGCTATTGTATGCAGTTGTTTCAATAGGCTGCTAGGAGTTGCTTTGTCGTTGGACAAAAGAGTCGCCGGCCAATGTGTATGTGGGGAAATTGTTATACACATGGTGAGGCTGGGAATAGCCGACTCAATGATCATTATCCCTGACTATGATGGTTACATGGTACTGTAACCGATATGTTTTCTATCAGGGATATGAGGTTTGTTCTTTAAGGAATTCTTCTAGGAAAGCAAATATGATGCATTGAATTATGAATGCCTGAGAATCCTTAGGAAATGTCCTGTAATGCGTTGAAAGCATTAATGTCCTTGTAAAAGGAAATGTTTCAGGTATGCTGGGTGGAGATTGTGGTACAGGTGTGGGAAAGTTGAAATTTGCCGGGGGTTCTTGAAAAGGTAGAAAGAAATTCTTACAGGGAATTTGTATGCGAAGGGATGCATGAAAGGTAAGTTTTCTTTTCCAGGGACTTTTTAGATTAAGGATTTGATCTCATTAATGCGTGAAGCATTTAAGGTGCTAATGCGAATGCATTAGTGAAATTAGGAGATTGGTGGAAGTTATGGGGGTTTCTCAGGTAACTGTACCGTGGGGTTTGGCGGAACCGGCACACTGATGAATACACACATTCTACAAAGGCACTGACAGCAGCCGCATTGAAGTCAGAACTGATACATTTGGTCAGAAACATGTGTGTTACACTTCATTTGTTTTTACCCAAGGCCTTTCCTTGAGACTTCCCATGGTTGGACAAGAGATGTGTGGGGGTTTAACGTAGGTTGTGCCGACGTACGGCACTGATTCATTTAAATCCCACTTAAAATTGAGGAACTACGATTGATTGTGGTCCTTGCGATTGAAGTCGACTTAGTTCGTCGTCACTGTAAAATGTCAAAGGATGAGTATGCACCAGGGAAAACAGGAACAATTAAAACGCTTGAAGGTGGCTGGTGATCACCACTTTTATTGTTAATATTGTCTTCTTTTTTTTTTTAGTTTTATTTTACACAAGTTTCTTTCAATAATATATCTAGTTCCACGATTATAGATCAATTAATTGAATGTTCTCTTAAACTTTTGTTTCGACAAGATGCTACGTTGGTATATGCTCGCACTTCTCGCCGTACCGGAGAGAATTTTACATTCGCGCCATTTATTAGGCCAGAGGGCCAAGAAAAACCGAATTTATAATTTTTTTTTATTTATTTATTTTTTTTTTATTAGAAGAGAGGCGGGAGAGGCGAACCTATAGCACCGAGTGGGCGCCCCGAGATGACATCAAATAACTGTTGCAGTTCTTTTTGAACAGTTGCAGGTTGTAACGCTCCGGGAACACTTGCATGGGAAGGGAGTTCCACAGCTTCCCCGCTCTGTAACGGAACGAGTTCTGATGCAGGGATGATCGCGCCGTCGGGAGCTGAACCACAAATGGGTGCGATCCGTCGGATTGTCTTGTGGAGCGCATATAAGCCGAATTTGTATGAACGACTGTGAAAGCAAATCGAAAGCACAATTTTAACGACAACCGACGGACTGGATGCCCCCCAACATGTATAAACACCACTGAAAAATGAACTTGACTTTTGTTCGTGTGCGTACACGACGAGGAATGATTTTCGACTCCGCGTGCGTGCGCGTTGATGGCTATTTCTGGACTGACTAAATGAAGGCAAGAATCCATTCAGGGTGTCGTGGCAGTGGAGTCATCGCTAAGTAAACTCACTACCACTTACTAGGAACATGGAGAAGGGTTGCTATGCGTACATAGAGAATTTTGTTTCAGGGAATTTCTGCCGTACAGGCTGAATACAATTCCTCTGTTGCTGCGTGTACAGAGAAATCGGTTTCGGGGACATAACCGAGTATGGGCATGGGTTGTCGGTTAGACAAAGGAACATGGTTCTTGATCGTTGCGATGGTTGTTTCGTGGAAATGCAACGCATCGTGATGGTGACTTACCAGTAAGGAGAATTGGTATTATTTCAAATAGTTTAGGTAAGATGGGAGCCGAAATGGTTTTCGGGGAAACTAAATGCTTCTTGGTTACAAGCTAGGTTGGAGTTTGTGGGTTGGTTCTCCATGTAATATAGAGAACCCCCACAGATGTCCGCACCAAACCGTCAGCGCCGTCGCTCATATTCCGACCATCATCATCGTATTGCTTACTTCACTTCATTACCCTATCCAAGTTTTTTTTTTATAAATGTGACTATAAGAGTCTGAGGCTCCTTGATAGTATAGTGGTTAGTATACCCGCCTGTCACTCGGGAGACCGGGGTTCGATTCCCAGTCGGGGAGTCTCTGGCGCAAGACTAATGACCTTACCCGGAAAAAACAAATCATTCTGGAAAATTTAACATGCCTCAGGACTTGCTAAATAAGGCCAAGACCGGTTCCCGATTGTAGTGCCCATGATGATGATGAAAACAGTCTGAGCCGCACTATCTGAAAATTGTATTGATCTATACCTAAACTGATTCAAATTGGTATCTGCAGTACAGATCCCTCCTTCAGATGTAGGCCGCGTTGAATCTCGAAAATATGAAAATTACTGGATATTGAAAACGCCTGCGACTTCAAATTTGAAATGAACAATGAGAACATTTGAAGGCAGGACGCCAAACAACTGGTTTGTAACTAAGTGAGAAGAGTGAGTTAATGGTGCGGGAATGAGAATGGTCGATCTCTTATGTTCTTCTGCATTAGGCTACCTAAAGTTTGTTGTGTATTTACAGGCAGAGGCATTTTCAAGTCAGCGATACCTTCCACGGTAAGGAAGGGTTTGTGGGTTTTCCGTCACCATCAAACGCCGTCCGCCAAGTTAAATTGTGCTTGAACATTTGAAGATACACCAAAACCCGTTTGTGCGCGTGTAATATAAATACGGTAGAATTTTAGTATTTTTTGTCTAGCAAGTAAGTTAAATATAAAGAGAAACGACAAGTTACAAAACTTATTATATAAAATAAATAAAAATTGTACCCGTGTTTTATGCAGTAACTTGTTAACGACTCATTTAAATGGAAACATTAATTCCCGTATCGGGCTAAGTAACCGGCTGCCGAGTTTATGTGAGCTAATCGCTTTTAATGTATTTTATATTAGGCGTAAACGACGGTGATTCGGTTGAGAACCAATTAATTAGTTGTCATTGATGTAGTTAAAGCCAATGAGTCTTTCAAAATTGTGGCTTTTGTAGAATTCGTTCACATTTTATTGAGTGCACCCTCGAAATTACCGCACTAAGTGCCCGATACTTAATTCTCAGTGTCGTTGATTACGTCCCCCACACGTGGCCCTTATCCGTTGGACTTTAGCTTACTCTCTTTCAGCTATATATACGACTTCATGCATTCTGGCCACATTTTGTTCTATACCATTTACTCGCTAGATGGAGTGTGCTGCTCAGTATGAGTGACACAGTGATCGAGTGCGGATGTGTTTGCAATTCGCCGATTGAGTGAAATTAAAAAGTTGTTTTTGTGAGTCGAGAGTGTTTAAAACATAAAGACTATTTATAAATAAATGCCGAAAAGCGAGAAGTGTGACTCGGCAAAAACACACAGAGCGAACTCGTTAAACAACAATGTCCGTTACATCGCAGCGGTCGTACGCACAAGTTGCGACGCCCAGGAGAATAACAAAACAGGCACTGGTAGCCACAAATACTCCCACACAGACTTAAAACAATATTGCGAACAGACGTGTTCACTATCCTGCTCAATCTGCAGAGACAGATGGCACAGCTGCGAAGTCAAATAAACGAGATGTACTCGCACTTGCTCAGTCTGAATAAAAAGTCGATATAAACCCTCTAACCAAAACATCAATCAAGGCTCTTGCCGTGAATGCAAATGCACTTATAAGAGCTGAGAAAAGAGCCACTTTTTTCAAACTGTTACAAGATGAAAACCCTAATGTACTTCTGGCGGGAGAAGCAAAGTTAAACCAGAGACATAAGATAGGGCATAAAAACTACGATATTATACGAAGAGACCGACCTAACTCCTCTAAAGGGGAGGTGTCGCAATCTTTATTAGAAAAGGAATCCATCATAAAGTTATATATTGTGGAGAAGTGCGCAGGTTCCGGGTGCTGGAAGCCTGTATCGTACGCATAACTTTGCTTCAGCAAAGAAGGGGTTTGTATGCGATTGCCGTCTATGCACCTGAGGAGCACCAACATAACCTCTTTATAGCAGAGCTCCAGACACTCTTTCGATGCTTACAACTGTACTTGGACAAAAACTACTTTATCCAAGGTGGAGATCTGAACGCCAAGCATAAAAATTGGTAAAATTATATATCTAATGCCAGAGGAAATCAGTTGGCTGGCTGGTTAGATCAGTATCATATAGTTTATAGAACCTACCTGCTAGCTACGGAATATCCATCGGTCCCTAATAGTAAATCGATCTTAGATATCTTGCTTATTGAATCACGAGTGAGACTACGTAACAACAACAAAGGAAACAGGAACTTTTACGGACAATTGAATACGACAGTGACCGCTGTGAATTCACGGCAGTAATAGAGCTTCCGAACAATCTGGCAGATCTGGAGAAATTTGTGATCCCACAACCCTACACCAACGGGGCAATGCGACGGCCACGGTTCACCAGATCATTAACAAGAGAACTTCGTTCGAATGACTTCAATCTGCCAATAAACAGGAACCTGACAAATGACGAAATCGACAAATACATTTAACAAATGGACGAAACCGTAAAACACAATGGAGAGACGGACAAGACCAGAGATAATATCACTGAAATCCCGATTAAAAAACCTCCAACAATTACTTAAAGCTAACTATGGATTACCAACAAATTTCTATGGGAACAACAGAATTCGAACTAAAAAAATTTATAACCCGAATATGTTCCCACAAATAAATAAAATATTCAGGAGAAATATTCACAACGAGATTCAGTGTCCCCGAATTCTACGTACTGATGCAAACAAGCAGTTGATAATCAACATTGGCTTGGATACAGAGAATGCGATCCTCGATAGTGAGCTCCTCGTGATCGAAGATCCTTTGGAAAAGGTGAACACTGGGGGAGCTGTCTTTCAAGAAATGTACAAGGTGAATGAAAGCATTCACCACAATCACGAGTTGGAGGATAGAGCTCTACTGAATCACCTCATCATCATCATCATCGGCACTATAGCGTTTGAAATAATAGTGAAGAAGAACGTGTGATTTGAACCGACGGTATGACAGTTTGAATCACCAAAAATTGAACCTAAGCGTTACCCATCAGGCTAGTGGCCGTGTTTGGAATCAGAACGTGAACGCCAAGTTGATGCTCCCTGCCCCGCCGAAGATCAGAGCAATGACCAGGATTGCGGGAGTCATGTCAAAGGCGTGATAGAACAGCGCATAGAGGCCCAGTTCTCCGCGCATGAGAAGATGTCGTGCGCCTTCCAGAATTTAGAAAGGATAAGGCCACCAACGCTAACCACTGTGGAAGCAGCGGGCGTAGCTTACATGAAGGATGGGAAGCCATAAGGAATCGGCACGAAGTCATACTTAGCTCAGCAGGCCCAAGGATGACCATCGCCCATCGATACTTTGACGAAGGGTTTATCGACCAGGCAGAGGAGACGTATTTGAATGAGGCCAATAAGTTCGTCGAGGCACGACACGCCCTCAGCGCCTAACGTCCGACCACGTCGAGGGCTACGACGGACGCCTTCAGTCGGCCCGATATCAGAAAACTTCCCCCGGTATATATGCCAACATTTTCAGGGAAATATTCGGAATGGCGACCCTTTAAAGACCTGTTCCTAGCGGTACTGGCAGACCACCCCCAACGTGTGGATGTCGAAAGGATTTATTATCTGAAATACAGCCTCCGGGACGAGGCCGCAAGAGCCATTCAGAACATTCCTGTGACAGAGGAAAAGTACCACCGAACTTGGGATAAGCTGGTGGATCATTATGATAATACTCGCGCCTTGGTTCACTGTGCCCTGACGACGCTTCTCAACGTACCTGCCCTTTCGAAGGAATCAGCTGCAGATCTGCGCACCCTCCGCGAAACCAACAACAACGCGATTGACAACCAACAACAACTGCTCTTGGTCGCCCCGTAGCTGCTTGGGATGATATCTTGGTCTACTTGAGCACCCAGCGCGTGGACCCGCGAACAAGTCGTGATTGGCAGACCACCCAGGGCAGCACAATGGAACCATCGACCTACAAACAGCTGGACTCGTTCTTAAAAACAAGGATTGAGAGGTTGGAGTTCGTGCAACTGCCCCGAAGCACCATTGAGCACCCTCATCGACCGATGAGCGATCACCAGCCAAACATCCAAAGGACGCGTCTCTCGGCCTACACTGACTCAACCTCGGCTCATCTGTCCATATTGCAGCTCATCACATTCTTTAGGCTCCTGTGCAGGATTTAAAGCACCCAATCTGGACCAGCGAAAGTCCTTTGTCAACCAGCGACGGCTGTGTTTCAACTGCATGGGATCACATTTGTTCCGCGACTGTTGCTCCACCTGCCGATGTCGACATTGCCAAGGACGACACCATACCCTGCTCCACACCAGTTCGACAGCATCACCGCCAAGTCCAAACGTGGAAACTGCCCCAAATCAACACAACTACCACGCATACCTTAACCATCCATCAACCACGGGAGACCCTCCTTGCTACTGCACGTATCATCATAAAATCTGGGGCCCAACGCCGGGTAGAGACTCGTGCCCTAATGGACCCTTGTTCCGAGGTAACGTTCATCTCCGAACCTCTCGCTCAGCGCCTGCGTCTCCGCCGTCGGACATCGTTCATCCCAGTTCACGGAGTCTGGGGCGCCCGATGCCACACTGCTAAAGCCCAGTCTTCAATCACGATAATGCCTCGACACGACGGCGCTAGGGGCTGGATAACCAACGTGCCACCACCTCGAGTCTTGCCTGGCGACTTCGCCGTCGCAGCAGGCCTAGACCTTGCGGACCCGGACATCCCCTCCAGGAAAAAGGTGGATGTTATCATCGGCGCCGACCTGTACCCGGCCATCATTACGGCTGGATTAAGGAAGTCTGACCACTCGGACACCATCGCTCAGGACACCCATCTGGGGTGGATATTGACGCGTGCAGCTTCGGTCGACCCAGACACCTCTAATAGAGAACAAATCTTGACCAGTCACATGGCCGGTCCTCGTGGGTTGCGAATTTACAACTCCAACCCTGAGGAACTTGTCGACCATACGACTGCTGACAGACCCCGCAGGGGACAACGGGGGGACGTCGTCGACGTCGACACCGAAGAACCCGAATGCAGTACATGCGTCCCGCCACCACCATCAACCATGGAATGCGCATTGCCCCGTTTCGCGGGCGGCACTCGCCAGTATCCAGCGACCGAACGAGTCCCACCTGCTGCATCTAAATGAACGCTGCGGCCTCACCCGCAAACGACCGCATCGTTCCGGCCACTGACCTCGGACGGGCGCCAATGGACGCAGCACTCGTCATCACCACGAGTTGTCTCGATGGAGTGAGACCAATCACTGGCTCGTGGTCACTAATTGTGGGTTGCGACCTTACAACTCCAACCTAGATCACATGGCCAGCAACGATAACCGCATCCAACAACGAAGGGGACCATCCCGTCATCACGAACCCCCCGGGCCGTCCAAGACCCTTCCGTCTTCAACACTCTTCAGGGCGGGCGGCTCTCTCCCAATCGACCACCATAGACGTGAGGGTGGACTGCAGCGGGCCGCTACCAGCCCACCCGCGAGACCCATCGCCAAAATCGGCATCCTTCCACGGGAGGAGGAAACCCCCAACCAAGCTTCGGACGATCATCCCCTCGGGCCAAATGATTCGCCAATGTTTGGCGAAGGCGGGCGGAATGTTGCGGATTCGCTAGATGCAACCAGTGAATTCGCAATTAAACGCAGCTATCGCAACCAAACAACAACTGTCAGCAACTAGCTGACATGTTAGTTGTTTGGATGTCAAGGAGACGACAAAAACAAACTCATTCTTCGTAAAGCCTTTTCAAGCGACACGGTTCGCATCGATTATAATCCATTATAATCGAATTAATCACGCAAATAAAAAATTGCTCCTCGATAGTATAGTGGTTAGTATACCCGCCTGTCACCCGGGAGACCGGGGTTCGATTCCCCGTCGGGGAGCCCCTGGCACAAGACTAATGACCTTGCCCAGAAAAAATAAATCATTATGGAAAATTTAACAAGCCCCAGGACTTGCTAAATAGGGCCAAGACCGGTTCCTGGTTGTAGTGCCGATGATGATGATGAATCACGCAAATAAATTCCATTGTTGAGATAAAAAACACACCCAGTTTTACTGAAGTAGTCTGGAGGATTTTTTCATTTTAAAAGGTATTCTTTTCCTTACAACCATTTCACTTTTCTCAGTGTTTCAGAACACAACGCTTCTCCGACGACATTCCTCGGTCGGCAGAGATCAAACAGCTAGAATTTAAGCATTTTTTGTCCAGCCTATTATTTAGAATCTAAGAACATAAAAAGAAAAAAAAATGTTGCACAAATGCAAATGAAATGGAATGTGCTGCATTTCTTCACTATATTCTATTCTATCTCTACAGTTCATTTTGGTGCCTCTACTTAGCGCATCCAACATCCAGGATTTCGATAGGTCTACGGCTGAAAATTTGTAATAGGGATGCACTCAAAGTCCAGATGAAGGGGGTATCGATCCTAACTGTCATTCATAATACTTGACAGTTGTCATTATGATCCTATTAATCATCTCCTGCATCCGGTAAAACCAATCACCTCGGTTAGATTTACTACCCCCATTAGTTACTGCTCACATGTTGTCTGTGATGCGTCGTGCAGCTCAATCAATCGATCAGCAACTTATGTCAAATCAACATCTGCGAGTTATTCGTTATCCTAAAGGAACAATGGCTTGCGATGTAAGTCGGGACACCTTCAAGTGGATGAACACACCTACAATGTAATGAATTGGCGATAGTAATTCAAATCGGAAGGATGTATGTGCACAAGGCCGACAAACAATAAGCGGCATTACTTGGATGCTGCAATTCACCAGCATGTATACCACTTCAGCAATTTGTATTTACGGATCACCCACAACTTACGCATATTTGTCAATCTCCACGTTCTCGAACGTGGGGTATAATCGTAGTTATCGTCACAGGAGGGAGGCTCAATTCACAAAGGGATTCCAATCACTAGCCAATGATATCATGCCAACCTTGACTTTCCAGTCAAGAGAGTATTGTGTGCAGAGGGCAGCGTATCTAATTAGGGTTCGGGTTATTGACATGCTGCTGTTAGGACGGGTAGATTTAAACGTTGTCATAGTTATTAATAATTATACGTGCGCTCATGTTGTGTCCATGGCGTACACAATACCACGAACGGTGTGGTTAATTTCATATGGGAGTCAGCATTAATGACACAACGGGAGCTGATGAAACTAGTAGCAGTAGATGCATGTTTCTCTGATTGAAGTCTAAGTAAATTATATCCCAGAAGTTGCACCGGGACCACCTGAAATCACTGCCACATCAGCCGTGCGGAATGACGTTCAGCTTAGTAGAGTCCCAGGTGTCTTGTGCAGCCCGATGGCAAGAACCTCTCGTTCATTTCACAGGAACAGTAAAGCGATGCTGTACGAGTGGTTAGTTTATCCAGCGGGATTGTTCTGTCGACAAAAGAGGCCGTAGGATATCATAGCACTGTTCAGTTCGAAAACGCATTCAGTATTCTACAAAGGACGATCGCGGTTGCACTGCGAGCCTTTCAACGATGCCATCATACCAATGGGGACCAATAATGTAATTGGATTTGGTCACACGCGGTTTTCTACGGTCACCGTCTCTGTCTGTCGGTTCGTAATCAACAAGCCGCAAAATGCAGTTGACTGCTAATTGTAACGGCAATCGCTACAGGTAGTTGCGAAACGGTGGCAAGGGATCCAACACACAATATAAATCATTTTAGTCCTGCACAAGCAGGAGTCATCGGTCAAAATTGCTGCACACGAGACGGTTATTGAATTTAATTTCCAGGACTCCCAATCCATTGTGTGTGCGACACGCCCCCCCCCCCCCCCCCCCCCCCCCTTCCTTGGACTTGTGCATAAACCCATTTATTTGTGTGTCCCAACGATTCACGCAGCCACGTATTCGTGGCATCTACATATGCGAGTATACTCGTATTGGTACAACGCATCTATAAGTAATCTCAGTAAGGAAATTCGAATTGTACTCATAGTATGAGGATAAGCATGTGCTTGAACATAATGTATTAAAGCGAAGGTCTACGCTACGTGATCCCGATAAGTCTTCATGTATTATATCGTTAACATAACTCAAAATAACTGAAGGCATTTGTTTTGTATAGCGAATTTGTCAGATTTGATTGATTTGTTATTTATGTTTTATCATGTCGTAATCAGAGAATCCAGGACGGCCAGGTATTTGCTTGTTACAATTTTCGATACTTCAAAGGACACAAATACTGCGAACCCAAGGAAGGCCTGTGGATGGAGAGACCTACTTGCTTATCTGAGGCAAGAAAATTCTGTTTACAAAATGCCAACGGCGCGAAATCATTCAATCACATGTGACACATGTGCGATTCGATGATTTTGATTACAGGATGTATCTTAAGCGAAATTACGAATTATATCGTGACGATGGCAAGATACATTTTCAATTTTTTGTCACGTAGTTTTGCACGTAAAGAAAAGTGTTCTTTCATTTTTTAAATGGATTGCTCCGAGTTTTTCATAGAACCCAATACCGAAAAATGTTGTTCACGAAAGTATGAAAATTGAGGGCGAAGATGTGTCTCATTTGCTACGGTGGTCTGAAAGCGAACAATCTGGCTCGCACATTCCAACCGATAACTCATCTTACTATTAATGTTACCCTGATGACAAAGTATTAGGCGTTTTTCAGTTTACTCGATTTGACGCTTGATGTTTCACTCTCTCATGAGCTGAATGAGCTAAATGCCATTCCAGCACCTTTATTAAAATGTTCACCGCATTAAGACATCTGTATTGTGTGCATAGTCTTACCAACTAATGTTTCCATATATGAGGGTGAATCAATTATAAACGGTAATTTTACTATTTTGCTTAGCAACAAGTTGCGAGCTAGATAATCTTATGCGTGGTTGTTGTTTGGTTTATGAAGAGTAGGGGACTTGGCTTGATTTTGTAGTCAGTACAGCCATGAGCGAGCCAGAGGTACATACCTCCTTTGCGCAACGGATTATGATAAAAATTTTAACAAATGAAGGTGTTAAACTCTCAGAAATTTTTTTTTCGATTGAAGGGACAGTTTGGTGATGATACACTGTCTCAGAATCGTGTGTATACGTGGGCCAGAGAATTTAAAAGTGGGCGAGAACGTATCGAAAACGAAAGTCATAATCGACGCCCAAGGACAAGTCGTACAGATGACAACATCCGTGCCGTTCGAGAGCTTATTGAAAGTGATCGCCGCTTAACTGTTGGAGAAATCTCATCAGAAGTAGGTGTCACGTATGGAAGTGTTCAATACATTATCACTGATGACCTTAGTTTCAAACAAATTAGTGCTTGATGGGTTCCGAGGTAATTAACAGTAAATCAAAAACTGGTCAGGTTGGAGATCAGTGGAAGACCTCTGAATCGATTTCGACAAGAAGGGGAGGATTTTTTGAAGCGTATCGTTACATGTGATGAGACGTGGGTACATCATTATACTGTCGCGATGAAAAGGGCAAATAAGGAGTGGTGAAGGAAGGATGGAGGCTGCCCAGTGAAGACAAAAACTGGTCTCTCAGTCAGAAAAGTTCTTGCAACGATTTTTTTCAGCTCAAAGGTAGTTTAAATGATTGATTTTATTCACGAACAACGGACAGTGAATGCAGCTTACTACTGTCAGTTGTTACAGTCCATATGAATGTAATTTTAATAAAAGTGCTGGATACTAAACTCTGTCGAAGGCTATCGAGATATCGAGTGCAACAACCTTGCTTTCGCCGAAGTAGTGGATGGAATGGCGCCACTTTTCGGCAAGGTACGCCATTAAATCTCCCGTGGACCTGTTGCTACGAAAGCCATATTGGCGGTCATTGAGGAGTTATTTGATTCCAGACATTTCGAAAGTTGACGGTTAATCAGTGATTACCTTCGAGAGAATAGAAGTTAGAGCTATGGGTCGATAAGAAGAGAGGGGCGATTTGTCGCCCTTTTTGGGGCTGGATGTTCATTGGCATCTATCTGGAAAACGGCCAGTAGAATAAGACAAATGGAAGAGTCTCCGCAGTGGTTTAGCGAGTGGAGAGGAACATCTCTTCAAGAGGATTGGGGGAATGCCATCCGGACCAGCAAATTTGTTTGCGTTTAGCTCTTTGAGTGCGCGGGCAACACTACGCGTTCGGAAGTGAATCTGGCTCATGGTGTGGTGCTTATGCTCAAGTTGAGGCGAAACTAATGTGGTATTAGGCAGCGTTGAGTTGGCTGCAAATTGTGCAGCAAGTAGATTCGATTTCTCTATTGCACTGGTGACTGGTCTGTCATCGACTATTAGCGAAGGAATGGACGAGGAGAC